>CM061493.1:12847500-14206717 GCA_030867185.1 Tagetes erecta
ACTTTTTGGGATACTTAGTTTTTATATTAAAAGTTTCTGGAATTATGAAATATCAGATTTTTCTTGTTTCGTTGGGTTTCGTGTTTTTAACGCGTTCGGTACGGTTAAGATTATGTTTTATGCTTAGAGGGTCCTTGGTAACATTTTAGGTCTTAAAATAGTTATTTTATACCCATATATGAGTTTAGGTTATGTAAGTTTGGCCATAAGTGTCCTTAATTATTTTATATGAATTTTTGTATTTTAATCCTATTAAACATTCAAAAATTCGTACTAATTACCTTCTTTTTAGAAAAATTATGAAATTTATCTTCTAACTTATTTTTGACATATTTAAGCTACTGAGATAATAAAATTTTGGTATTTTTATATTTTTGGTATTTTCGTTGTTTTGTACGTTTTAGTTTCCGTTATTGTTCGATTTTTATGTACACCCATCATCAATCTATCATAATTAGTCATATTCACCTATACACATATTTATAACAGTAAGATAACAAATTTTTGTATTTTTACACTCCCCACACGTTTTTGTGAATATTAGTGTATTTACCCATTTTTAATATTTAAACATGCATAATAATTAATGTACAACTCCAAAAATCATGAAATTTATTTTGTAACCATATTTTATTATAAAGAAGCTCCAGAAAATATAAATCATGTTTTCAAGGTTGTTAGTTGGGTGTTGTTGTTTTTCTCAAAATAAAGTGTATAGTTTGACTATTTTAGTCAAACTTGTATATTTTTGTTTAGAAAATGGTTTTATGGTTTTTAATACTTTTGTTACTGAAAAATGAGTGTTTGAAGGTGTTCAAAAATATATGGGAAGTGTTGGTATTCATTGTGTGTAAAAATGAACGTTTTGTGCACGTATAGTGCATTTTCGGGTGTTTTCTCGTTACCTTGAGGTTGGGAGCGAGTGGGGGTGCACTTGGGGTGGTATGAGAGTCACAATGGAGGCTGGAAATCGACTGGAACAGGGCTGGTCTCGCGGTGCTCCTTCGTGGGTCGAACGGTTTTTGCTTCGGTTGCTCGGTTACGGTTTATTTGGACCCGTGGCTCTTCTTGCTTGTGTTTGATTGATGTTGATCGATTGTTGGTCGACCTTGAAGACTTACTGCTGTTGAGTTACCCGTTTTTGAGTTGATGATGTTGATCGATTTTTCTTTCATAAATATGAACTAATTGCATTAAAATTAAAGTTTAACAAAAGAGTTATGATTTGGATATAGTGCAGTCACTTCTCACTTCATGTGTTGGGATTTATGACCAAGTTGTTAATAATAATATTGATTTAATATTGATTTGATCACATTCACATAACCTAGTTCAATTTCACCACTAACCTAGAGATAATTCATATACTTACATACCAAACGTCTGTTCCTTAACTAAACTAACTAGGGGTGTACTGGGCATATTCGATGGGGTATAATAAAGTATCCTTCAAACCAATGTAAAATCAAACACATATAAATAGCTATAAATGATCACATGTCAAAGTTTACAACTGGTCATATGTTCAATAATGACATCAAAATATATTTAGACAACTAGAACAAAAAACCCTTCATACCGGAGTGACTACGAGATGATTAGCCGATAATGGTGAAGAGAGTTGAATACACAAAATCCTTTGTCAAAAACTTCATAAAAATCATAAAATTTCTTCAAAAGCAAGTTGTGTTGAGATGTCGCTGTCCAAAAACACCTTCAAAAGTGATCCTTGATTGTGTGTGTGAGAGTGGGTATGGATAAGGTACTCCGATGGCGACCGAGATTCTATGCGAGAGAATTATATCTCTCTTTTTTTATTGAATGATGTCTCATACCTTTTGTATCTGTTTTTTCTTTAAACTAGTTCAAACCAAAAATAATAACGTTACCCAATTAAACTCCATAGCCCATTGATAATGTGATAAATATATGTTGGGGTTATTTGAAGATGTCACTTTCCAAATATACGCGAGTGAAGATATCGAGCATCATCACGAGCAAGCACGGGTGAAGACGTTCATTATTTGTATTTGTCTTAGAATATTTGTGTAATCGTTTCGTGCTTAAATGCGCGTTTGTGCTTAACTGCACGTGGTTAGGTTACATTGTAAGGTGAATGGTATAGACTATAAATACCATCACCTAGGTCATTTGTTAAGTGAGTTGCCTACATTTCATTCATATCTTTTTGTAACCTCTCCATATTGATCAATACAATTAACCTATTCATATTATCATCATCTTCATCATACTTTGCATTGATCTTCATGAACATTCAAGCATCAATACGTGATCAGTGAGTTTCCGCATCACTGATTACAAACAACATCACCAAACAATCTCAGATCTAGATCCAAGCTCGGTTCGTCTCGAACTATCATTTGGTATCAGAGCTAACTCTGCATATACAAAGAGAATTATTAGTATGGATTGTGTTTGTGATTGAATCGTTTGTTTGTGCGTGTTATTCTGATCATTTGAGTGATATTAACGATCCAATTGAACCTATCAATATACATAAATCCCGTATTAAGTTTAATTACGTTTCGAGTCGGTTTAAGTCAGTTTTTATCGAGTTTTATATACAACTGACGTTTTGTGTTTCGTAGATCCCATGTTGATAAACAAATGGAAAGCTTGCGAGAAATCGAATCCGTAGGCGAAAACGGGACGCGAAACGGAGTTACGAGCGAGCAGGTACGCGAAAATGAAGAAACTGAACGAAATTGAGCACGTGGTGGTCCTCACCACGTCACGCGGCCACAAAGAGACCCATCACAACGTGGCGTGGCATGCCATTATTGCTGGTGGTGGTGGGATGCCGTCATCTACGCGGCCACAAACCCATTTCGTCACCGCGCGACGCAGTGACGCGATTTTGGCAGAAAGTTTCGACGTTTTTGGGCCCGGTTCACTATTCAAAGATGTTTTCTTTCAACCCTAGCCTCCTAGACAACTTGGGGACGATATTGGAGAAGAAAAGAGGCTGATTTGAGGGTTTCGGAAGGTCAAGAACACGAAACTTAAGCAACGGGAACACGTAGGATCGAAGATTGCATCTCAGCTCTTTCGGGTTCCATTGTTCTTTTGTTTCTACTTCTTTTTATCGTGTTTATCATTTTTAAACTTGCGTTTATTTTTGTTAATATGTTAGTTGGCTAGGCTTCGCTAGACCACCTAGGCTAATGATGAACTAATGCTAACGTTTTGAATGTTTGGTGATTTGGTTTTGAACTATGGATTATTTATGATTTAGTAAAAGTTTGTTTTCATTCAATTGATGCAACTGTGTATATTTTGTTTGACTTATTGATGATTATGAATTCCATGAGATCCTTGATGAGTGTCTATATCATATAATTCGGTTTCGTTAGGTCAATTTATTGTGTGTTCTTTGACTAGTTTATGAATTGGATATATACTTTTCATAGGGAATTGTGATTTGATGCAAGTCGATATTAATGTGCATGCTAACCTAGTAACTGTGAAGTGATAGGTTAATAGGTAAGTCTCGTTGATTAGATCTCTGGTTTGTATATCTGTGAGGAGTCTAAGTTAGGTCCGGTTTAATCAATCTTGTTTGCTAATATCAATTTGTTCTTCCAAACTACCTTAGATTTCCATACTATGAGGTAGGTAATCATAATAGGTACTAAATCATAACTATTAGATGATTGTGAAAGAGTCTAATTAACTGGTTGGCTTAATAACTTGACAGAAGCCCATAAGTGTCTTCTCGAAAAGGGTCGAGGGTCTTATTTGTGTTTGAGTTAAGTAAATATGTTAAGATCTCAGTCCAAGTCAAAACAATATTCACCAAACTAATAACTTAAGCATTAGTGACTCGGGTCTACGTGGTTTATCTCTTCTCATCTGGTTTCAATTCGTCTTTCGTGCTAGTTTCCATTTTTAGAAAGTTTCTATTTTTAGCAATAAACCACCCTTTTCAAATACTCTTTCATTTCAAGTTCGTGTCTAGTTAGTGAGTCTTAATTTAGTTAATTAAACGTGATATATAGAGTTTGTGGGTCGACACCCGGACTTACTTTTAGCTATATTGCATCCGACCGGTACACTGTCGGTTGTGTGTGAGTTAGTTGGTTTGTCTATGTTTTATATATTTAAAGTTTTTTATTGCCTGTTTTTATATATACGTTTGCACACATCACCCATGTAACATTTTTGGTTAATAGAAACTCAATTGTGCTATGCGTATTCTGTATCATAACTCCAAGAGAATAGTGACATACTATTTCTTCTTTTTAATCCACTTGAAACATTGGTTTGACTTTTGCTTCACTTCATTTTTACCATTCACTAATTAAAGTAACTCTTCAACTTATTTATTGAAATACATTTTATAAAACATTTTGACTCGGATCAGTTCAACTTGATGTAAAGGCATCTTTAGTGTGCTCCTCGCCACCTACAAATGACAAAAACGACCCAACATAATATGTTTTGTAATCATAACAACTCAACTAGTGGGTGACTATCATAAAATATAGTTCATTTAAATTGAACCAATCATGAAGTCATTGGAAAAAACGTATTTAACTGCAAAAAAATGCGGATACTAGGTCGTAACGATATTAACTGACATCTGAAGTAATAACCCAAGGGTTAAAATACTATAGAGATTACATTTAATTATTATATTTATTATAATATTGATTTTGAGAGTTTAAGCGAATTTAAATAAAACGGTTAAAAATGCGACAAAAAAGCGTGCTCGTTCAGATACGTCCAGATAATTGAATTGTCTAAATAAAATAATATATGGGAACGATTTGGAAAATCATGTGAGGAATGTTGGTCTAGAACATGATTTGGAACGGAAACGAAACGAGATGTGGTGTCGTATACATGGTAATTGATTAGAACAAACACTCTTTAAAACCCTACATATATATAGATCCTTAAACACATTCATTTGGAACGACAGAAACGCGTCTCGACGCAAGGAATCTAACGTGGTTCCAAAGATACATGCTTCTAATTATTACGACAACTAGGGTTTTGAGGCGTTTCTTTCTCGTTTTCCAATGACATTGATGATATGGTGGTCATGGAGACTAGTTATAGTAGCAAGAAGGTTAGAAATGAACTGATGATAGTGTTTAGAAGTCCTTATTGATAAGCTGGGATTGGATCGAAATCTTCTTAAGTATGATCAGATGAACAATTCCTTTGGTTCAATTTAAGACAAACACGAAGAACATTTACTCAAAAATTCACGGATTGTATTAAGCTTGAATAGCGATTACAAATGAAATAGTTGCTTGTAAAAGTTACATGTAAAGTGAGAAGGTAATCACTATATATAGCCTAACACGAACATACTAGAAGACTTTTACATATTAAGTCCCTAGACTAACAATACAATACAAATAGAATAAAAACAGAAACACGGCAAGCTAATTGATAACATAGTCTTAACAATACACCCCTTAGATTTGCTATCGGCTTTCAGTCTTCAAATTTTATTGGTTCTTCCTTCAACTCAAACATGGGTTTTTTATTGTACGTCTGTTGATCTTTTATGGCTTTTGCTATTGACTCTTTGAACTTGTTAGCAATCTTTCCTTGTGTTGGTTTAGATTCATTCACCAAAATTGGCATCTCGATCATTCTCTTCAATGTATCAAGCAATAAACATGCTATATTAACATTAGCATAAAATTCATAAGGTTTAGCAACGCCTTTTGCTCTGACCTCCAACACTCCTTTTGATAAGATTCTCATGAACGATATATCTTTAATGTCAGTTTTCATCAGTTGAGCATATGCAAAAGTTTTCCTTAGCCTTATTTGTCACACCCTTAATTTTCCACAAACGGGGTATCCGTTAGTCGTGTGACAAACCAGGATCCAAGTCATTAGTTACATCAAACGACACTATATGAATTTAAAACATACATGTCTTATTAAATGAGAAAGTTTAATACAAAATAACTGTCTAAATGTTCCAGAAGCATAACAACAATGATTGTCGAAACTTTTTTTTAGTAAAGTAAATGTATTAAAAAAAACATTTAATACTAAGTCATTCAGTAACAAATAAAATTCTAGAAACATGTAGACCTAATGATACCTGAGAAAACATTTAATACTTAGTCCTTCAGTAACTAATCGTACTCGTGCTCCTTAAATACCTAAGAAAACATACTAAAAAGTGTCAACACAAAGGTTGGTGAGTTCAATGAGTTTATTTATCAAAAGCATAAAACGCGACTCGAAAGCCGATAGATACTTGCCCGAACGACCTACCCGAAGATATAAAATGCAGCCCACCCGAAGGCGCTGTAAATACAGCACCCCGAAGGTGCTGTAAAATGCAGCCCTCCCGAAGGTGCTGTAAAATGCAGCCCGCCTGAAGGCGCTGTAAATGCAGCCCCCGAAGGTGCTGTAAAATAGTTGCCCGAAGGCGCTGTAAAACATTTGTATGTTTTCTCTCCGAAAAAGATTTAAAATCAGGCAAAGAACTCACTTTTGAAGCACACCGCAATATAACAGCAAAGGTGCAAATAATAATCCTAGAGCACTACAACCTACTTAATAATTTATTTCTAATTAATGAATACAAACTTGCAGTTATAAATACATAGACACCTACATACACGTACAAATGCATACCTTCTCATAACCGATTTTCATGTATAAATTCACATACAAAATTCAAACTTCATTACCATATCATTAAACCATTTCATCATCATACACGAATTATCATATGATCAACTATATTCACATTGTTGATCTAAGATTAAACCATAACATTACTAAGCATTGATCATCTATCTTGCATACAACGACACCATCAACTCCTCAACTTGTAACCTCCTCATTATTACACCTACATACTGATTCATACATGTATATATATATATACATAACACGCATACCTATGCATTAATTATACATGTACGTACGAATAACCCATGAGCATCATCATCTTAACATCAAACAAACATATATCAATCACCATTAACATACGGCTCAATCAACAACGCCAGCCAAAGCCATAAACCATGAACCTAACTCGAAAGCCTAATCGTGAATAAATGAATGAATATAATAGGTAACTAATTTTTAGGGTTGATTGTGTTTACCAGAATGATGAAATGAAAGAATGGAACGATCGGAGATTGAAACCATATCAAACGAGCTCGGAATTGAGTGATTCAAGAGGCCACATGTCCGTCTCGCTGAGCTCTATCATGGCCATCACATGTCAGCTCTGGTCGCCTCTGCATACGCTGCCGGAATTCTCAACAGTCACCGGAATAAAGAATAGAAGATTAAAACTTTACTATGGTAACCTTTCTAAGCCAATATCTTTCAAACCGCTACGCTTTAGAGTATACCGTTACCATCGTTAGAAGCGTATCGTCGAGACGAAGAATCTGATATATAATATGTCTTGCGGGGGTTGCCAGAACATGCCCGAAATTTGTTGGAAACATCACGGAGAAATCTGTAAAAACTCTAGCCGCTACAACTTGTTCTTCTGCTCATAACTTTCACATTGTTGCGAGTTAGATCACCCCGTTACCACCATTAGAAGTGTCTCATCTACACGAAGAATCTGATATATAATATGTCTTGGGGGTCTTCAGAATTGGCCGGAAAATGGCCGGAAACAGGTAGGGGGTACATGGTGGCGGCTCAAAGTTAACACTAGAGATCTAGGGCTTGGAAAAAAATGTTGAGATGAGGGAATAAAGTGTATTTATAGGTAGGGTTTACAAATAGGTTTTTTATAATTAAACGCTGCGTATCCGGAACCGCGTCTCGTTCTGTTTCTCGTCACAAATAATTGTCAAAACTAATATTCCATTTACGACATTCAAATCGTTTCTATATGTTATTTTCTTTAATCAAAATGTAATTAGAATAACGTGTCTAACCAAATACATGCTTGCTACGTGTTTCACAATTAATTACGTTCGTTCGTTATGGGATTAGTTATTTGATTTCTTATAATTATATAAGCTACATTTTATATTAATATGTCGAACGAACACTCGTTACAATGCATTGTGCCTTTAATGGACCTCGTTTATCATGTTGGGCCTTTTTTAGCTTTGGGCCTATTTACTTTAAACCAATATATTTGGATCTTGAAATCGAGTTAGGCAATAATTAACACATTTAAATTGCTCTAATTAAATGTAATATAATGATTGAATTAATCGAACTAACTGAATTGTACTAGTGGAGTTAACTTGAAAATACTGGGTGTCTCATTATTATTTCTATGGCAGCACCAATAACATTAGTTATTGTTTCAAAGAACTTCCTATCAGCATTAGCCACTTTGTGCTTTACTTTCTCTAGTTTTTGATTCCCCAGAGAATCAATATAACTCGGATGAAGTAACTTCAGCTCAAATACTCCAAATAATGAAATCATATTGATATCTCAATCATCTAAGTCTCTCGCCAACTTCAATTTAAAGGTATCTTTGTGATAGAAACACTTCAGAATTGGTTTAGAGCTTTGAGTACCATCAACGACTTTAAGCCCTAGACTTGTGACTTTTTCAAAGTACCCTTCACTAAGTCTATTAGATACTTTTCTTTCGAAAAATCATCTCTCTTTTTCTTTTTCTTCGAATTAAAATATCTCTTATCTTCTTGATCACATCGTGTTTAAAGATATTGTGGCATTCTATTCATACCTGCATCTAACAGCTTAAGGAACTGTTCTCCTCATCAAGCTTTAGTGTGATTTATCAGCGGCAGTTTGTGCAACTCCTTTAAATCCTAAACAGGTATTTTGATAGTTCTCATGAAATAATGATAGACATCGCATATTCCATTAAATCTTTTCAGCAAAAATGCATCGAATATCTCATCATACTTACATGCCACCATCTTTACTTCTTTTTTTTTGTCAGGCACAATCATTGCATCCAATAATTCGAAAACCGATTGTCCTGTCTTAAGTAAAGTTCTCACCAAGTCTCCAGCAAACCTTGACTTATTCCATATTTGTCTAGCAGACCTTGACTTGTTCCATATTTGTCTAGTATCAATTGACTTGTTCCAGTTCAATTTGAGTAGCCACATGAGCTATCTTCTAAGTTTCAAGACTTTTAGTCATTTTATCAAGTTGAATTTTAATCAATTCAAGTTATGTGATTGATTTCTTCCAAGATTCTTGTAATGAAAAGATATTTTCATTTGAGATCTTTTGATCTTCCTTTAATTTCTTGTGCTTTTTTATCTTCCTTGTTTAGTTTATCATAGATTTTGAATGAGTATTTTCGATAATGTTCAATTTGTTTCATGCACTCATCACAACATATTTTCTCTCTCACGTCATTAGGTAATGGGACATAGTTTGACGGTTTTTCAGAATCAGATGATGAAGAATCAACCTTTGGTTGTCAGCTTGAGCCATTAGAGCGACTTCACCAGATTCTTTTTCAGCATCAACCTCTTGAGCTTCTTTTTTAATTGGATCAGACTTGTCACTCCAATCATAAGATTCATTATCGTCTTCATTTTCATCAAGTCCTGGATATTCTCTTCTGGCCAATCTTCCTAATTGATTTCAACAACTAGAGCAAGGTTTGATGTAAGATTAGGAGTAAATTGTTCTGCATATGCACTTCAGTCATATCCATCTTTGATACTGACTACCAGCATTTTGCTAGGATCTTCAGCAAACTTTGGTTCCTCTTTTGCTTTAGGGGTATGAAGACTTTGATATGGTCTTTGAAAAGATCTTTGAGGCCTTGATTGAAATCCTAAGTTGCTTGAACTTGCTTGATGTGATTGGTTGTTAGAACTTGATTTTCCACCATATTGGTGTTGTTTTGGTGCTTTACATCCTCTTGAGAAATGGCCATAACCGTTGCAGTTGAAACATCTAGATTTTGACTTGTCAAAACCGACTGACATGATTGCACCCGGCTTATAGTTCCTGTTCACATAAGGATGTTTTTGAGTCATGTAAGCAACCATGACCATCTGCTTTAAGTTCATTTCTTTAACATCATTAGGATCCATTTTGAACAAATCCTACAAAATTAAATCAAGATTAGTTAGATGACTTCCCTGATATGCTTGAAAACTAGCCATGAATGCTGTGAAAGCATTTTTAGTTTCCTCATCCTGCAAAAGAATATTAATCACATCGTTAACTTTGCATGAGTTTACTAAATTAGGAGATGAGTTATCATTTTGAGTTTTGGTTTTATGCACTTTGGGAGTAGACTAAGATTGAGAAGATGACTATATAGGATTTCCTGTTGAATACATTGATTCAGTGAAAAATGCAGCTCCTACAAATAAATCTCCTTCTTCTTCATACTTTTCTTCTTTCTATACCAGAAAATCATTATCAACTTTACTTGCTGGAGAAGCAAAAAACTTATATTGAGATGATGAAACAAAATGATCATTGTTTCTTGAACTTTCGTCAATTTCAACTGATTCAATCTTGGAAATAAGCATGTGTATGTCCATTGGAAATTTCTCCGTATGCTTGAGCAATGTAACAGTATGTTTCCAGTTAGAAGGAGTGCATCCAATAACATATCATTCAAATCTTTTAAATTTTATTAATTACAACATTAGACATTTCTTGAGTAAGTTAGATGAATATATTCATCATTTGATGTACGGATTCTCCAGACCTATGTTCAAATATCTCAAGTTGTCTTTTGAGTTTCTGCTTCTTTAAGGTTTGCAATTCTTGCCCTCCATCACAAATTACCTTTAAGGTTTTGTACAATATGTATCCAGTTTGATAATTCTCCAAACAGTTCAAAACTTAAAGTGGTAAGCCTTTGCACCTGAGTGAGTACGCTCTAATATCATTCTTCACCTTTTTTCAAATCTTCCTCTTCCAAATCATCTTCTGGATAAGGTTCTATCGATTCTTTAGTATAAACAACTCCACCTCTGTCTGGACCAGTTTGTTGAATATGGATGAATTGAAATTTCTCAATAGATTTCCAAATATTGGAATCAATAGAAGTTAAATGAAGCTATAACCTTATCGTCCAATTCTTGAAATCTGAATGATTCTTCAATTTTGAGACACTTTTCTCAGAATCATCAGGTGCCATTTTAACTTTGAATTAAGAAAATATTTTTGGTATTGTTGATTTTTGAGAATTTTAATATAACTTGTTTTTGGTTTTTTGAAGGTTTTTAAAAAAAAGTAGGAAAATTTTCTAAGTTAAATGACTAAAGTAGCTGAATAGTTGCAATACGTCTGAAATCTGACAAAACGCATAAAGACTTAGAAAAATTTGAGAAATTTTGATGAAAACGGCTGCATAGTGCTGAAACGGCTAACACTTGTAAAATTCTAAAAAAAACTTGTTAAGCAACCAAATAGTAGCAATACGGCTGAATAGTTTTCAAACGGCAAGATACTTAGAAAAATTCTGCAAATATTCTCCAAGGCGCCTGAACAATATTCAAACGGCTACTTTGTTCAATACAAATCACTAAGTCTAGATATAAAATGTCTCAACAGTTTTCAAACGGCTCAACAGTTCCAAAACGGCTAAGTCCAAAACGTCTCAACGGTAGTAAAACGGGTAACACTTAGACGAATTTTCTATTATTCTCAGATCCAAAACAACAATTTCATAACTTAAAAAATTTCTGAATTCATGCTTTTGTTGTTTGATTTGATAGAATTTCTTTTGAATTGATGAACAATGCGATTATCAATCCTCAATCACAAACTTCACCAATTATCATCATCTGATCTGATTTTTGTCAATTTTTCCAGTCCGATCACTTTTTGAACATAAAACGACTCTAGATTTTATGATTTCAAATTTTTTTAGTGATTTTTATTTCAATTGTGATTCGATTTGTGTTTATGATGATTAAACATAGCTAAAATCAACAATAGATTCGATCAAACTTCAATTTCAATCAGATTTGAAGATCAAACAGTGTTCGTTTGATGAAGAACACGAGTCTAGATCTACACCAACAGCTCTGATACCAATTGATAAGTTGAGATTGGATCAAAATCTGCTTAAGTATGATCAGATGAACAATTCCTATTGATTCAATTTAACACAAACACGAAGAACAATTACTCAAAAAATCACGGATTGTATTAAGCTTGAATAGCGATTGCAAATGCAATAGTTGCTTGGAAAAGTTACATGTAAAGTGAGCAGGTAATCACTATATATAGCCTAACACAAACCTACTAGAAGACTTTACATATTAAGTCCCTAGATTAACTATACAGTACAAATATAATAAAAACAAAAACACGACAAGCTAATCTATAACATAGTCTTTACACTTATGGAGGTTGCGATGGTGGTTCTTTCATCGTTGGCTTGGGGTGGTGGCGGTACAGTAGACCTAAAGTAGCAGCAGTGGTTGTGGTGGCTATAAGGTGTGTACGGAGGTTTACTTACAAGTTCATGGTGGTGGTGGTGGCCTGGTAGTAGGTTGATGGTTGTAACAACATTAGCGTAGTCGTGGTGGTGTATTGGTAGTTTGGAGATGTTGGGGCTATGTAACGATGATGAAAGTGGTGGATGGTGGTGGTTTATGGTAACGTTTTGCAGTGGTGAATAATGGATCTTGGTGATGAACATGGTTATACCAACATGTTATTTCTGATTAATGGTGGTCTTTGGTTTCTTGATGGTGCAATAGGTTAGAGTTGGCTAATGATGTTGTTCCTGGTTAAAGTGGGGAGTCACTAGTGTGTTTGGTTATAAGTCAACAAAAGTCAAATGGTCAAGGCTAGTCAAACATGGTTAACGGGGAATAATGATGAAATTAATGTGATGACCTGTTAGTTATGAACGGGTTTTGAGTGCATGAACCGATAGAAAAGGGACTACATATGTGTTAACGAATTTGTATATTTTTATATTTATTTTAATCAAGTGGGTTAAGCTTAAAAGAAATAAAAATGACAACACTATATATATAACCAAACAACAAGCATATGTAAAAAGATTTGTTTGGAAATCAATGCACATATGGAGAACCCATTATGTTGGTGAATTAATGATTGTATTATGCGGGACAAATAAATTATTATTAGAAACCGAGAAACTAATCCATTATAAATGAACAAATATAGGTATGTATATATTATTCAATATGAGATACTTGTTGTCTAAACTTATGTAAACTTGATAAACTAGCATCTGTATAAATATGTACCTGAGAACAATAAAAACGAGTTGCAATAGAACATGTATTCAATTTGTTATTGTGAGAAGAATTCAACAAATATAATTATCCTGATAGCAAGATTTTAGTAATACTATAGTAGTTGACTAAATGTATTATGAGTATTATAATTCTTGTAGAGATGCTATGATTAACCAGAATAATACTAGTATAATTTTTATGCCATTGTTCATGGAACTTAGAGACAATCCAATAAACAGTTTTAATCAAACACCACACTTTAACTTCTGCTAAGAGCTCAACCGCACGTGTATAATAAACTATGCTAATATTATAGTTATTTGTTGTGTGTACAAATAGGAATTTTGTTGCTGAATGCTTGTGGATTATGTGCTTGTGTTGGCTTTCGGCTTTGATGTACACACTTATACATGCTTGCTTCTCTAAAGTGAGTCCGCTTTTAACCCCTTTTCGGGGAGAATACATACAAGATTTTTATCGGCCTTTGGGTAACATTTTATAGTGCCTTCGGGCAAGATTTTATTGGCCTTCAGGCAAGATTTTATTGGCCTTCGGGCAAGATTATTAAAGCGCCTTTGAGCAGGACCTTTGGGCAATATTTTATCGGCCTTCAGGCAAGATTTTAGATATTGTAATACTTTATTGACGCGTGACTTAGTTTACTTTACATGAACTATTTAACCGCATCAAGTCCTTACTTTATTCGAGTTGTGAATATACTGGGTATAGCGGGGAAATATGAGTAGTACGACGGGTTCGACAGACCCCCACCATTGGCTTGTAGCCTAGTGGTGCAAATCGTCCATTAATCTAATGGCCATTCTGTTTAAGATGGTAACAAGCCACCGTATTAAATCGTTCAGTAACAGTCTCGAACATGCAAGTAACAAGTAAACGGTCTTACAAACCAAACAAACATACTATACTTTACATTATCAAGTTAAAAGTTGTTTTTAATTATTGGATAATTACTCATTGCACTCATCAACCTTTATGCTGACACTTTTTAGTATGTTTTTTTTCTAGGTAGTTAAGGAGCATGAACACGGTTAGGGCATGCATGCATCATTGGGTTTGCATGATTTTAAGAATGATATTTGTTATTGAACGTCTTTGTATTAAATACTTTTAATGCATTTACTTTACACTAAATGTTTTGAAATTCATTTGTCGTTACGCTTCCGCCATACTTTTAAACATTTACTCTGTATTGAATTTTCTCATTTAATGAGATATGTATGTTCTAAGTTCATATAGTGTCATTTAGTGTAACTAATGACTTGGATCTTGGTTTCTCATACGCCTAACGGATACCCCGTTTGTGAAAAATTGAGGGTGTGATAAAACCGGTTACATGCATTACCACAACCAAGCAAGTGTGTATGACATCTGCCCCGAACCCGAATTTGAACGCCCGACTCGAACCCGAGATTTATCTAGTTAATTATTTGTATTCGTATTTATTTCTTTAAAATGTAATGTTCGTTATTATGATTAATAATAAATACATCGGATTTTAAGTTATTCTTATCTTAATTAATCGATCGTTTTATTGTCGTGAAATTACTTCGTGTACTAGATAATTACTATTGTAATAATTAATCTCAAAATATATTTTATAAAAGAGATTTTATAAAAATTATTAAACGAAATTGTTTCTAAGTCTTGAAATAGTCACTTAAAGTCATAAACAAGCAAAGATATAAAAAAAATATCACTTATATAAACATTACAAGTCAATATTGTTAAACGATTTAGTTAAAAACAAGCAATTAATTAGCTTTGGGTAGTTTGTGTAAATTCTGAAACTTAACTTTAGAATATACAACTCAGATAATATACAAATGAAACCACAAGGGCCGATTGTGTAACATTTTAAAACCCAACCCCCTGGTTTTCACGACCCCGTGTTTCCGTTCAAATACATTTCGGCCACTTTGGCCGGAAAATCCACAACTCCGGCAGATGCTTTTCATGCATTTTATCCAACTTCAATCAACCGAAATCATTCCTAAGTTATCCTTGGCCATTTTCGAACCTGAAACCCGTAAATCCAAAATATGAACCCTAGATCTCGGATTTTTTATTCTTGTTACTATTGTTTCGTTTCTAAGTTAGGGGTTTTCTTAATTAATTAGGTTGTACTAATATTTGGGCAACCCTCGGTTCTCTATAGCTGTGTTTCTAGCGTTACGATTATAATTACTTTTTAAGGTGAGTAAACTCACTCCCCTTTTTACTGAAATATGTGTTCCAATACTATACTACGGTTGTTCTTTTCTTTTTGATTCTATTTCAAATAAGATCATTAAATGTTTTAGTCTTGCCGGCCGCTTGATGCAAAATTATGTGATAGTCAATAGTAGTTATATTATTTTGTAATTTCCACCGGTACTATGTTAGCACCAATGGTCTAACAAACCCACCTACACTTTACAACATCGATAGGTGATTTTAACCCGGTGATTCTTTGGTTGATTTTATATGTTGGTTACTAGTTACTAAAAGGAGATGCTTGTTGCTATATTGCTATGTCCCTTAGATGCTTAAACAGTTATTGATAACGTGTACATCGAGAGAGTTAAATGACAGTTAAACAACTGTTATCATTATTTGTAACATGAGTGGTTCTCATGGCTTGTTGCTAAAGTTTACCCTACGGGGTTCATGGTTGTTGGATTCTATGTAAGTTTCTTTGGTCATGGTTGAGTAATATGATGAAATTGCTATGCGCATAAGCTTGCGAAACATATTTATAATGATTTCGGATTTCTTACTATATACTATTAACTGTGTTTTTACTCATTAGCTAATTATTTAGCTAACTTATTTTACTCATATTTCAGGTGGTGTTTGAGACGTTTATGTTTTCGAGACACTTAGGATGCTTATTGGACTTAGAATAAATGGCAATAAACGTTATTGATTGTCGGTTTTTATTATTGTTTTAAGACTATTTATTTCTCATTTATATCACGACATTTATGCTTAAATAATATTACAATATGTCTTTTAGTGTGTCATGTTCTTTGTACTATTGATATCCAATTCACTTGACAGCCCGGTGTTTCCACCGCCGGACGAGGTGTCTCAGTGTGTATCTAGACAAGACAAGTATCTATCCAAAATGACCCAACAACAGAAGACGTGACATTGCTAGCCAAGCAACTAGGTCAACACCAGGAACAATTACCAAAAGAAAAACTAATCCAGGTCGAAAAACATGAACAATACCAACATTTGTTAAAAGAAACACTAGTCCAAGCTAAGAAATTGGAACAAAACCTGGTTCAACTGCCAAGTACAACTTCCGAAACAGCAGGCAAAGAAACACATGTATTAATATATGATTCAACCAACCGAAAACACCGGCAATACACCCAAGGCCAAAAGGAAACTCAATCTTGATGAAGGTACACAATAAGCATGAAAAACATTATATCACATTCTTAAAATTACCAAACTACCATAAACATTTCAGGTGTCACCACAACAAAAAAGCCAACTAAGTAACTAGGGAGGCAATGAAGCCTCATATTTTTTGCAAACCTACATTTGGAAATGATCAGCATGCAAGAAGCAATTTTTGCACATCAAGCTTGGCAGTCATCGGAAAGCAATCTTAACTCAAAATAAGTCGATCCAGTACAGTGTAATGACATCTTCATCCAAATACTTTTTTTATGTACATAGTACTCTCTGTTTAGTTCAGCACTTAATTAGCAGGACTCAATTGATCATGTATCCAAATGTAACATCTTTGAAACAAAATGCCCGTCACTCTGTAGCGAAGCTTGGGTACCGTTGCTAGTTAATACACAATGCAAACAACTGAATATAATTTTAAAACCTAAGTAGCCCTAGATAATAAAAATTAGGTTATAAGTCGATTGCGGACAAGATGAATATTAACTATCAATACTATAACACAGTGAAACTTAAATCGGATGAATATAGAATGAAATTGTTGATTACCTTGCAAGAATCCGAAGATGCATCAAAAGAATGGAGGAGGCAAAGGAAATCAAAATCAATGAATCTAACAAATTGAATCGATGATGTGTAGTCTATAGGGTTTAGGGAAACCAAAATCATAAACCTGCATCAAAGAGGAAAAAATCGAAGCCTTGGAATTTGTGAGTTGCATATTGCATATACAGATTCAAACTATGAAGAACTAACCTGAATAAAAATCATACGGATGATCAAAATCATGATTTATGAATATGAGAAAATACAGAAGTAGGATTTTAAAATCTGAAAACATATTAAAATAATACTTTTAGGAACAAAGCAGAGAGCAATTTAAAAATATGATACTTTGTTGTTTTAAAAAAAATTGATCAAATTAAAACCCACAATTACAACCACCGAATCATAACGACAAAAAATAATCTAGTCTATAAACAATTTATCAAATTGACACGAAAAACAAATAAACGCAACCACATAACCGAAGAAAAAATGAAAACCACACGTAACAATCGTAAACATCCAAAAATCTCAGAAACTTCGCGAACACAGCATCCATACATATATACGTAACTTAGATCCAAAACGTCTAGCTTACAGTTACATATCAATGGCGATTCTTCAGGTGAGTTGGTTTTTTGCAATCCCAGTCCAGTTGATTTAAAATTCTGATTGTGTTGTTCGTTGCAGGCATGGTTCATGGATGATGTCAACGTAAACCCACAGCTTCCTCATCATCTCAATCCGAATGAGTTTGTATCGCCTGAGTACTTAGCAGGTATCAATTGTGATTTTATATTTAGTAGGTGTTTCTAAAACCTAATTCCATTCAATCTGAATTTGTGTAGCTTTGGGTGTTTTGCACTGGAAGTTGAATCCAGACAAGTATGAGGAAGATGAAGAATTAGAGAAGATTAGGGCTAACAGAGGCTACAATTACATGGTTTGTTCATTCAAACAATCAATTATCTGTTCATTATAAGTGTTCAGTATGACATAATTACTTACAAGCCAGCTCATTTCTAAATGCACCAAGTTAAGATGTGGATTTGGAGACAAATTTGGGAATTAGAGTTTGTTTCCGAGTTAACTTCCGTAGAGAAAAGAAATGATAAATGAAACTCAGAAACACAGTGGGATATGAGAATAAGTTTTCATATATCTTGTTGCCAAAAAGAGATGAAAGATCACAATTTCCATAACTAGAAAAGAACGGTATGATAAAAGCAAACGTAAATCTATTATTATGAAAGAGGTATTTGACAGTTTGGATTTCAATAGGCATACTATGGATAAGTATCAACTTGATTATGCTTTGGCTGTACAAGTTAGTGTATAATTTTATTTTAATCAATGAACTAGTAAATAACCTTTTTCTTTCATTGTTTTAGTTTTAAACTTTGTTCTTTCATTGTGTTAGTTTTTGATTCGTACACGTATACACAGTTATACACATGTACACAAATCCAAATTCCAAACGCACCCTTGTTTTAAAAAAAAATCTGTTATTGTACGTATACTTTATACATGTGGTAGCTTCAATTTCTAGGATTTGCTGGATTTGTGCCCTGAGAAAGTAGAGAATTATGAACAAAAGCTGAAGAACTTCTATACTGAGCACATTCATGCAGACGAAGAGATACGATACTGCTTGGAAGGAAGTGGGTATTTTGATATTCGAGACAAAGATGATCGTTGGATTCGTATTTGGATCAAAGCCGGTGATCTCATCATTTTGCCAGCTGGAATATACCACCGATTCACCCTTGACACCTCCAACTATATTAAGGTAAAGAGTACTAGATGCGAGAAAATGGGTGGGTCAAGCAAGTTGGGCAGTGGGTTAAATTGGTTCGGGTCAAAGCTGTTAATGACGGTATGGGTCAGGTTGGGTTGACTGGGCGCACCATATGACCAGATCTTTTAGTTATTTGTAAGCATTTAGCTCGTCAAGTATGATAAAAGAAAATAGGCTATTACAGTAATAATGTAGTTTTCAAATGACTCTTTGGGTGGCTTTTGTCGCATTTGAAGAATTTTACATTTTGACCTGTTTCCTTATAAGGTGTTTTTTTATTTTACACTTTGACCCTCTACGGGATAGAACATACCGTTCATATGTAAATGGGTCACGTTACAAGCTTTACAAAGACAAATACATTTCTGCTTAAAAGATGTTCATCATATTGACATTGAACATTAAAGTCAAACAAACTATTTTCCAACTTCAAAATTGATAGAACTTTCCAGGATTTCAAGAAAGACAAACATTTTTAAAATTTCACCACATGCAATCACCAGCAAAAGTCTATGTATCGTAATGACAACAATGTATATTGACATCATGTTAAAAGTTAACACCAGACTTTGTTGATGTGTATATGGGTGCATGCAGTTAATGAGGTTATTCGTTGGAGAGCCAGTATGGACTGCATTTAACAGGCCACAAGAGGAGCATCCAGCAAGGAGAAACTACATGATTAGCTTTGGTCAAAAGATGGGGATGCCCCTTAAAGCTCATTGAATACTAAACATGAGCAGTCTATGATAATGTAAGTACATCCTCTAGAATTAATGATATAGATGCAATAAACAATGCTATATACTTGTATTTGGCAGTCAAATTCTTATATCTTCTGCTGTATTTGAATCTTGATTGTCTTTTAGATTGTGGTTGGTTATGTATACTGATACATTAAACAACTCAGATATAAAACGAATAAAGCACATTCTTGAACTAATGGGTCAAAATAGGTAGAACTATAAAGCTCCCCGTGTTAGGTTGACCCTGCTTGACTCGATTAGTGCCTCACTACTGCCCCGTCTTAGATCTTTATTTTAATCCGCTACTGCGAATGGACGAAGAGTTTGGATTTTGCAGCACTTGTTGCTTCAAGCATTATTGTTCCATTGTTTGATTAAGATCAGCTATATAGCTATATGTGGTTCTAAAACATTCAGCATTATCCAAAAACGCTCCAAGCCACATTTTCGTTTTGCATTGCATGTTGTTTTGAATTAGTGTTTCCAATTTCCATTTTCTGCATCTTCCCACGCTTGCTTTTGGTTACCCATGTTTTCCATCTTTTACTCTTAAATGATTCATAGTTAATGAAAAGCCATAGAAGAATTAATTAAGAAAATGGTTTTAAGTCTTGTATTCTAATCTTATTTTTTTTAGAGTGTTTGCCTACTATAAAAGGTTAGGGAGATTAACCATCTCGAATCGGTCTCTATCATTTGGTGCTTTCACATGATACAATGAGTTGAACCTAGAAAAATGTTCGTCATCGAAAGAGTCAACAACATAAGGAAACTGTTCTTCCTCATAAATTGCATAAAAGGAAAAGAATCGTTCAGCATCATAGATCCATTGGGCAGGATTAAAACCGGTGAAACGAGATAGATACATAGAGTTCTCGACTTCTTCCAAAGACATAGAGGCTAAGGCTTAATGAAAGCACCAATTGATAGGTTTACATAGAAAATCTACAAACTTTCAAAAACACAAGAGACAAAGAGAGACATAAAATTCAAGTTTCATTACTTAGAACGACAAATACCTTAACAAATAGGAAATACTACTACATGAACAAAAATTGTAAACATGGAATTGATTAACTAATTAACTATTAATGCATGTATGAAAACAAATGGGAACATGGATAAACATGATTAATAAAGTGAACGTGGATGATGGCGTGTATTTGGGTGTGTATCAGGTTCCATCAAAGATGGAAATGTTTTCTTAATAAGACTGCCTACAATGCAACGCCCTTAGGGGTGTTTGTGGCTGAAGGGCTCAGCTCTTGGGAATGGCAGCAATGGGGGAGGAGGTGTGGAACATGGCATGTGGTGAAGGGCGGTTCTTATGAACAAGAAAGAGATATTTGGTGGGGGTCTCATTATATTTTAACACAAATGAATTTTGTATTTTATTTAAAAATAAATAAATTATGTGATTTGTGAAAGGATAATGTTGGAGGGTTAAAAGTTGATTTATGAAAAAATGGGTGATAGTAGAAAACTGATGATGTGACATGCTGACTGGATTGATTCTTAAGATGATGGTTTTTCAGATTCCTTGTTTGCTATATTGTTTCGACGAAGTGATAACATAGGGTGATAGGATAAGAAAGTATATTGAGATAAAAATTCAAAACACACAATATACGGTTGGTTCAAATGAGAACCACTCAAAATTTAAGCGTCATTTTATCCACGTTATCTTTGCTAGATTAAAAAAACACACAACGACAATGTTACTAAGTGAAAAATCATGTCCATTTATTTGGATACTGAAACAAGCATTAAAAATGTCATAAGATCCGGTGTTTTAAGTGTAACATTAAAGTTTGATTGTTGGAGGTGGACAAGACTATCCTCATTTATAACCTAACACAATCTATCTTTTTAATAAAAAATTAAATTTTCCCTCTTTAACCTACACAACATAAATATATCTAACTTTTCACTCTCATTAACAACCCAATCTTCATTAACTTTATTAAATAAAATATACAAAATTTATGATTTTGAGTTTTATTAAAATTTATTTTTCGAACCAATAAAAAAGCGTCAAGTGTAAGATAGAATGTATATTTTAAACAGATAATGTTAGATTTTTTAGATAATAATATTTATTTTGTATTAAAGATATATATTTTTTAAAGGATTATTGGATATTAACGGACTTAACTATTAGTTTTTGGCCGTTACCGGTCCCAACTTTTGAAATATGTGCTAGCGGTCCCAACTTTAAACATTTTGGCCACTAATGGACCCACCGTTAAAAAAGTTAACGGCGTTAACTTTTTTTTTGAATTTCAGGTCGACGTTTTATGGTTTTTGATCGGAAAAAGAATACGATTCGATTGATATAAAATTTACATCGAAACGGTGCTCCAAATGACAAAACGATGCTTTATCGGGGTGTTTAAACCTAACGGTTCTTTAACCGGATGTACAAATTTCGTCGTTTGGATCATCATTTCGATGTAATTTTTATATCAATAGACTCGTATTTTTATTCCGATCAAAAACCATAAAACGTTGACCTGAAGTTCAAAAAAAAAGTTAACGTCGTTGACTTTTTTAACGGCGGGTCCATTAGTGGCCAAAATGATAAAAGTTGGGACCGCCAGCACATATTTCAAAAGTTGAGACCGGTAACAGCCAAAAACTAATAGTTAGGTCCGTTAATATCTAATACTCCTTTTTTAAAATGTACTATGTTTTTAATAAAATTTATACCGGCATGTTCGTAATAAAAAACCAATCAAGAAGGTGTTATTAGATTTTTTAAAATGTTAATTATTAGAAGTTATTAACAAAAAACAAGATTATAGTTAAAATTAATTAGAGTGGAATATAAATGAAAAATGAAAATAAAAAGTGGCTAATAGTCCTAATACCATGGTGACAAGTGTCATCCAATCTATCCCCAATCTTGGTTGCAAGCATGATCGGATCGAGCCAAAATATTAATTTTTCCTTTTTCTTTTTTTCCAAATAGTGTAACAACCCAACTCAAAATCACCAATGAGATTAGTCTAAGAGCATTCAGAATGGAAGAATCAAATGTATGTGAGTGAGGTTTTTATATATTAGATGGTGAGTGTGAGTGGTTGTGACTTGTGAGTGAAGTAAGGAGAAAATTTGATGGTGCATGAGAAAGAAACTATATATTTGAAAAGTCAATGTTCACCCACTATAATTTTTAATATTTTTTAAAAGTGGTCGTGAGTGTACGAGAGAAACTATAATAATAAATGTATAAAAATATTATTATTTAAATAGAAGGAAAGAGAAAAAATGTAGTGATTTTTAGTGTAAATTTAAAGATATAGATAGTTCATCTACTGTGAATGCACTAACATAGTAGAGGTTTATAGGGGCAAGAAACTCTACCCGAATCAAAACACACAAGATATGGAGTTGATTTAACTGAGAACCATTCAAAATCTAAGAACCACTCTATCACACGGTAACAATATTGTAACTAAAGTGAAGTGAAATATCAGGTGCAGTTCAGTCGAGTGCTTAAACAAACATTAAGAATTCATGTGCTGCGGTATTGTAATTGAGTGAAGCATTAAAGTTGATTGTTGGAAGGTATAGTTGTTTTAAACGGTTTCAACTTTCTTATTTGGTTTCTACCGGCCCTAACTATTGACTTGGCTGGTATCGGTCCCAACTTTTACCCCTTTGTCAACCAGCATGCCGACGTTAAATATATTTTAACGACGTTAAGCTATTTTCGAATTCAAGATCAATGTTTTAGGGCTTGTGAGCAGAAGGAGAATACGAGTTGATTGATGTAAAAATTATCTCGAAACGGTGCTCCATAGACAAAATTTTTAAATACGATTAAAGCACCTTTAGGTTTGATTTCCCGATTGAAGCACAGTTTCGTTGTTTTGAGTGCCATTTCAAGATAACTTTTACATCAATCGACTCGTATTTTCCTTCTACTCAAAAGCCCTAAAACATCGGTCTTGAATTCGAAAAAAAAACCTAAACGTCGTTAAAAAAATTTTAACGACGGCCTACCGGTTGCCAAAGTGACAAAAGTTGGGACCGGTATTAGCCAATTCAATAGTTGAGACCGATATAATTCAAAAGATAGTTGGAACTATTAAAACCTAAAACCAATATACCTTGTTGGAAATGATAACATGATAGAGGTTCAGGTTTAAATTACCGCAGACTTGTTTCATAGTTTTCAACTGAGCGGCAGACCCAACACGACTGACAGATAAGCCGATGTTAATTAAACTAGGAGTCTAATTTGGTAATGGGCGGTTCTTTTTCTAGTTCATTTTAGGATCGCAACTTCCTGTTTATAGGGCAAGAAAGTCTATCGACATCAAAACACACTAAAGGTTGGTATTAATGAGTTTTAAAATTTAAGAACCACTTTACCACTGTTAGATCTACAAGATTAGGAAAGGAATTATGATGTATTTTTTGAAAATGTGAGAATCAGGAGAACTTATTGTTAAGCTGAGAATTAAAAAGCTGTTTAAAAAAAAGGGAAACATGGAATTCTAAAAGAGAAAAAATTGGACTTAAAATATGTAGAGACCCGGTTAATAGGATGACGTATTCTAGTTTGTATTTCTGACATACTTTAAGGTGAATACTTAGATTCGTAATGGGCCGAATACTCTACTGTGGGCCGAATACATAGCCGAATCCTCTAAGTATTTGGCCCTGGCCCATTAGTGCTTAGAGTTTCCGTATAAATACGTAATATGAGGTCTCATTTGTAGCGTTGAGCCTATAAAGTATGTATTTCAAGGTGTAATCAATTTTCTTTAAAATTTGTGGATCCGACAATTGATGGTCTCTGACT
The DNA here is from genome assembly GCA_030867185.1 of Tagetes erecta. NCBI lineage: Eukaryota > Viridiplantae > Streptophyta > Magnoliopsida > Asterales > Asteraceae > Tagetes > Tagetes erecta. The sequence continues at coordinate 12,871,996 of CM061493.1, forward strand.
CTCAGATCGCACATGGTTTGAAATATATTTGTGGATTGGCGGAATCAAAACACAAATATAAGGCGAAATATGAAGAAATATTACTTATTCAAAGAAAACTGATTACACCTCAAAATAGATACACTTAAGAGGCTCAACCTTACAAATGACACTCGTTATATGTTATCTAATTAGGAAGGTCGGTTGGTTGAGGCGTTTCACGTGCGTTTTGTTATCTTTTATTCCACCTTTTCTCACTTTTGTTAATACCGTGTTTTGTCATTGTTGTTGCCTCTAGGTTCTGCTATTGTTTCTTCTCTGACGATTTTCTGGTCTGTTGCTTGCATGGAGTTTTTTAGTGTTGATTTCGTCTCTTGGATGTTTGTTGTATCTTCTATGCTGTTGATTTTTGGATTTTGCTGACAATCAGCGCCTTCTCTATTTTGTTCTTCGAAATCGGGTTTTGAGTTCGATCGTTGCTTATGGTGTTTTGTACTCTCTCCGACGATTTGCTCCCCTACTGCTTGCATCTGGTTTTTTAATGTTGATTTATACTCTTGGATGTCTATTGCGTCTTCTACACCGTTGATTTTTGGATTTTGTTGAGGATCAATGTCTTCTTCATTTTCTTCTTCGATATTGGAGGGTGCTTATTGAAGGTTTTCTCTGGGTGTCTTCTCTTGTGTTTTTTTGTATGCTATTAAAGATATGTGTGTTGTTGCTATCTTCATTTATTTTGGAGATTGATTCGCTTGCTAAGGGTTTTTTCTGTGCGTCTTTTTCGTGTCTCTTTCTCTTTGCCAGGTTAGAAACCGATACACTCTTAAATTCTTGCTTTTACTTTTGTTTTGTTTGATTGTGCTTAAAGGTATGTTGACTAAGTTTTGTGTTTTGCATTAAGGTTCCCGGACTTTGTTGTGTGTTTTGTTGTTGTTGTTTGTTAGTATTGTGGTGTTTTGTTAACGAAAGCAACTTTTAAAATCCCAAGCTTGGAATCAGCTTTTGACAAAGCAAAGAAGCAAAGACTTAAGAAAGATCGTAATCGTAGAAAGCTACTAATATGGAAAAAAACCAAGTATGAACAATGTCTACTACACAATGCATACTGCACAATACTCTACCTAAAGATGCCCAAGTTACCAATACTGTTAATACTAGCTTCTTCTACAATGTATATACATGCATCGTAGCCTCTGCAACGTGCGGTCCCAGCACCATAACCTAGTTTATATTAAAACCCTAAGCACTAATGGGCCAGGGCTTTCACAATAGAGTATTCGGCCCATTATAAATCTAAGTCGTGGCCCGAATACTTGGGTATTCGAATGGCATAAATATAATGTAGAATGCGTCATCCTTCAAACTAAGTCCATACAATGTATATAAATCTTTAAACATGTATTTTTTTTTCACAAGGGTGAGATCAACGTATATGTAAAAATTTAAGGTATCGGAGTAAAAATCAGAACTTCTGGCAAAAAAACGCATAGGAGCCGGCGTCATCTCGATCCCTTAAAGAATGCGCCCTTACACCTAAGACCTGAAAAGCAGAAAAAAGACATTGATATGTGATCTCATTTTAATGTTTGATGTTAATTAGTTTCAATTAAAACTATAAAAAAAACTTATGCAAATCTGCGAAATTTGAAATAAAAAACTTAAAAGGGTTTTTCTAAATGCACCCCAATCTATTTTTCAATTATACCCTAGTCTATTTTATTTAATATACTTATTAATGTTGATGTTTGCTAAATCCAATTAAATTTTATAAATAATCAAAAGTGTGAGGAAAAGTGAATGGTCCAACTTGCATATATGCAAATCGATTACTTTTTTTTATCAAAACAATAAATTTCATCCATTTAATTAGCATTAAATATGGTAATAAATTATCATTAAATATGCATGATTTATTCTTTTTTCTATCTTGTTGATGTGTTGCAAAACACATCACCTTTTTCTAAGTGTTTTGTGGTTTATTTAGGTAGTTTCGAGTCATTTTAGTTGGTTTTTAGTTAAATTTTAATCTTTAAGTCTATTCTTAGTTCTTGTAATGTTTTTGCAGTAATTTGGACGTAATTAGAAGCAAAGCCAGCATGGAAACAGGATGCAAGTTGAGCGGAAGCTTGAAGGAAGAAGAATTGGAAGGGATTGGAGGTTACACCATGAAAAGTTCAAGACTTTCTGGTTGAACCGGTGTTAGGCGATACGCGCAGGATATGTGTCCTGATGCGCGTATCGTGTAGAATGATTAAGCGCGGAGTGGGCTTTTTTAGCTGTTACGCGATACGCGCAGGACATGTGTCCTGATGCGCGTATCGCCTAGAGTGTGTCTACGGGTTTTTTTTATTAAACTTGTTATTTAAGCCTAAAGAAGAACCCTAAGAAAGATATACTCGATTCTGGCCGTTTTAGGAGCAAAAAAAGACGAACTTTGAAGGAAAAGCAAGGAGAAGAAGTTAAAGATCAAGATTCGGGTCGTGGAATCGTTCGGGATCATAAAACCGGGTTTTTAGTCTTTACTTCTTTACGTTTTCGCTACTTGTTTATGATGTTAACTTTGAAACCTTTGTTTTTTTTATGTTAATTTCTGCAATTATGAGTAGCTAAACATCTTAGTGCCATTTAGATGATGAATGTTTGTTAAACTATGCTTGACTCGATTGTTTCGAATGGTGTATGGAATATATGTTAGTTCAATGCATGATTAATAGTTGTTGGATGTGTTTGATTGTTAAAGTTATAATCCTTGATATTTTTACCACGTTTCTACTTGAATTGGATGGTTGTTTCGATCATATAATTTAGGTAGCCTAGTTGTTCATCATAATTAAACAACTTGTGTAATGTGTTGCTAGACGTAGTGACCATTAGAACCGGTAAAGATTAGGTTTAGAGCTTTAAGGATCTACTTAGCTTTTGATTGAAAGATATTAGCTAATCGGTTAATCGTAATAGTTAAATAGTTAGGATTTTAACGGTCCGAAAGGAGGTTACCTAATTAGTTAATTATTGTGTTGATTGAGTTCAATTAATTGTTATTTGTGATGCCCCTTTGCATGATAATATGATGAGTCTTTTAGATCGAAAGATTAATAGATTTTCGGGTGTGCTAATATAATCGGAGAGACCAAGAGGTAATTCGATCAACCGATAATAGAAAAGCGTTCCTTAGGGATTAATTGGTCACACTTGGAGAATGATCCGAGATCCATTTAGTTGCTAGGATTCGTATGTTTAGGAATTCGGTTTCATTTCCATTCGAGGTAGTCGGGTCAAGTTCATAGTTCGCATTCAGGATTCATCTAAGTGGTACTTCTTCCTTTTCTTGATTGTTACCAAAGTTTCTATTCTTGTTAGTTTTGAGTTGTTCGGTAGCTTAAGTATCTTATTTTAAGGTCTTTTAGGATCGTTTCATTAGAACCCCCCCCCCCCTTCATTTAACAACTTTATTTTGTCCTAGTTAAGTCGCATTTCTTATTTATAGTGTCTCTAGGGTTCGATATCCGGACTTCTCAACGCTTGTCTACATTCGATAGGTACACTTGCCTGTCTCGTGGTCTAGTGAAAGTTGTCTAGAGTTTAACTCGAGTGTCTAAGTCGAGTCTTAGGTTAGGTATTTTTGGTTTTATTTTTATAGGCCCGTTTTAGTACATCAAGTTTTTGGCGCCGTTGCCGGGACACTTGGCAATAGTGAAATTAGCTTGATTAGGACATTAGTTTAGTTTAGTCTCGTTATTCGTTTGTTTTCCCTAGTTAATTTGTCATATCTTAGATTTCCCGTCTATTTCCTCATCTACTTTCATTTTTTTTTTTCCAGTGTATGCCACACACCCGTTCGAAAGGATCGCCACCATTCCCTGAATCTGCGGAGCCGGAGAGAGATTTGTACGAGCGGTATAGACTACTTCGTGCACGTTTGGCAGCTATTATCGAAGAGAAAAAGGTACACGTTCCTCCCTTGTTTTCTGATATGAATAACCGCACTGTCCATGAGCGCGCCAGCGATGGCGTCACCGGGGCTCGCTCGTCCATCACTCGCCCCGAAGTAGCCAACACCAACAATTGGCAAATCCCTTCCTACGTTATGACCACCATCACTAGCGCCACCCAATTCCATGGCCTTGAGGAAGAGGATGCGCCGGGCCATCTTTCCCGATTCGTGCGAGTCTGCGACACGTTCAACATCACCAACGTCAATGGGGACGCGGTGTATTTTCGCCTTTTTCCCTTCTCGTTGTCTGGTCACGCTGCTAGTTGGCTAGACACACTCCCTCAGGACTCCATCACCACTTGGGCTGATCTGCAGGCCAAGTTTCTTAAGAAGTATTATCCACTGTCTAGAGCTGCTCGCCTGAGGGAGCAAATTCATTCCTTCCGCATGGGTCCCGACGAGCCTTACCACATGGCTTGGGAGCGTTTCAACACGCTGCGGAGTAGATGTCCCCAGCATGGGTTGACCGAGTGGGCACTTGTTGAGAAATTCTATAACGGTCTTACCCACGAAACTCAAGTAATGTTTAACACTGCTGCTGGAGGACACATTATGGAGAAGAAGAGTGTGCCTCAATGTGAAGAAATGTTCGAGAGTTTTGCGCTATCTGAGCAGGAAAGTCCCCATCCGAAGTCGTCTACTTCTGCTACTAGAGCATCTAGTTCCACTACTAGGGGGTTTACCAGGTAAGTCCAGGGTCGGATCTAGCAGTCATGATGGAAGTTGTGCGTAATGACATTAAAGACCTTAAGATGAGTGTGAATAAGTGTGAGGTGTGTAGGGGAGGACATGACACCATAGATTGCCCAACCATGAGTCAGGAACATGTAGATTTCATAGGAGGTCAGGGTAGGGGATCTGGTGGTGCTTTTAGTGGTTCTTATAATCCGTGATGGAGGAATCATCCTAACTTTAGTTGGAGGTCTGGCAGAAATCCTCCCGGGTTTCAGCAGAGACAACCCCAGGCTAGTGATGACGTAGGCTCGGGATCGGGTAGTGGGAATAGTAACTCGAGTGGTAGTGAATTGAAGGATATTAAGGATCTCTTAACTACTCAGACCCAATTGATATCACAGATAGTCAATAGAGATCAGGAAACCCAACAGAGGCTGAAAGAGCACGATATTCTGCTGAGAAATCAGCAATCCGCTTTCTTAGATCTTCAGCGCTTCGTGGGTGAGATGTCCAAACAGTTGAGTCAACAGTCTAGGCAGTCAGGTTCATTTTCAGGATCCACTCAAACTAATCCGAATGCTTCCGTGAAAGCGGTAACTACTCGTAGTGGCAAGGGAGGAGATAAGAACCTAGAGATAGTTGAGTTAGAGGAGAAAGAGGAGGAGGTAGATGAAGAGTTAGAGATGGAAACTCCCGGTGGAGGGAGACCTAGTGTAGAGCCCATAGTTACACCCTTAGCTAGCGAACCTCCACCTAGGGAAACAATGGGTAAGAAGAGTGAGGGGAAGAAGAAAGGTCCTGTAGATGATGAGGATTACAGTCGATGTCCATATCCCGCTCGGTTATTGCGACAAAAATACTTGAGGGATTATGGGCATTTCCTTGAACTGTTCAAGCAATTGAAAATAAATCTTCCATTCGTCGAGGCACTCCAGCATATGCCCAAGTATGCGAAGTTCCTGAAAGATCTCCTATCTAATAAAAAGAAGCTGGAGGAGCTCTCTACGGTCACTCTCAGTGAACGATGCTCTGCGGTGGTCCAGAACAAACTACCAGCGAAGTTAGCAGATCCGGGAGTCTTCACGATCCCGTGTTTGTTTGGTAGTTCGACTGTGAACCACGCGTTAGCGGATCTAGGTGCTAGCATAAATCTTATGCCGTATTCTATCTATAAACGGTTAGGCCTAGGGGATCCGACTCCTACGCGCATGAGCATTTCGTTAGCGGACCGATCGGTCAAATATCCACGGGGGATAGTGGAGAACTTGTTGGTGAAGGTCGATAAATTTGTTTTCCCCGTGGATTTCGTTATTCTTGACATGGAGGTGGACGACAAAGTCCCATTGATCTTAGGACGACCCTTCTTGCGCACTACAAAGGCACTGATCGACGTCTACGACGGTAAGATCACACTTCGTGTAGGGGATGAGACAGTCACCTTCGATGTCTCGAAAGCGATGAACAATTCCAGTGGTCAAGACCATTCGATCTATTTTCTCGATGCGTTCATTTCTCAAGTGGACCGCTGTATTGACTACATCAGTGTTGCAGATCTGCTGCCCATGGAAGACCTGGATGAGGAGAACCGGGAAGTTGAGATGGATGTTCGACCCGAACACCTTATGAACAGCCCGGCTAGTAAGCCTCCAGAATTTTCCCAGGCATTTGAGGTGAAGGATGATACCGAGGGGGGTGGTAAACCTTCGGTAGAAGCCTCGCCATCTTTAGAGCTTAAGGACCTCCCTTCACACTTAGAGTATGCGTTCTTAGATGGGGAGGTAGGTTTGCCGTCATTATCTCTAGTCAATTGGCGGAGGAAGAAAAGCTGCGTTTGATTGCTGTGCTCCAGGCACACAGACAAGCTATTGCGTGGAAACTCGCTGATATCAAGGGCATCAGTCCTTCCTTTTGCACGCATAAAATACTCATGGAGGATGAGTATAAGCCTGTTGTTCAACCGCAGAGGAGACTCAACCCGAACATGTCTGAGGTGGTTAAGAAGGAGGTTCTCAAGCTCCTCGACGCCGGCATAATCTATCCCATATCTGATTCCACCTGGGTGAGTCCTGTTCAGGTTGTCCCGAAGAAAGGAGGGATGACAGTAATCGTTAGTGATAAGAATGAGCTGATTCCGACTAGAACTGTCACAGGATGGCGAGTCTGCATAGATTATAGAAGGCTCAATGATGCCACAAGGAAGGATCATTTTCCCCTTCCTTTCATTGATCAGATGTTGGAGCGTCTAGCAGGGCAGCAGTTTTACTGTTTCCTTGATGGATTCTTAGGTTATTCCAGATCCCCATTGCACCCGAGGATCAGGAGAAAACCACGTTTACATGCTCTTTCGGGACTTTCGCATATCGACGTATGCCATTTGGGTTATGTAACGCTCCAGCCACTTTTCAGAGATCCATGGTGGCTATTTTTCAGGATATGATGCAGAACTCCATGGAAGTATTTATGGATGATTTTTTAGTGTTTGGGAGTTCATTCGATCATTGTTTGTCTAATCTTAAGTGTATGCTGAAGCGGTGCATAGAAACGAACCTCATGTTGAACTGGGAGAAATGCCATTTTATGGTAACCGAGGGGATCGTTCTAGGGCATAAGATTTCACGTGAGGGTATAGAGGTAGATCGCGCTAAGATAGAAACCATCAGTAAGCTTCCTCCACCCACAAACGTGAAATCCGTTCGTAGTTTTCTAGGTCATGCGGGTTTCTATCGTAGGTTCATTAGGGATTTTTCCAAAATCACTAGACCCATGACCCGCCTTATTGAGAAGGACATCCCGTATGTCTTCGATGCGGAATGTCTTAAGGCGTTTGAGTTTCTGAAGGAGCAGTTGACTAGCGCTCCTATTCTGATAGCACCCGACTGGAGTCTTCCCTTTGAACTCATGTGTGATGCTAGTGACTTTGCAGTCGGGGCTGTGCTTGGACAGAGGAAGAATAAGCACTTCCATCCGATCTATTACTCAAGTAAGACGCTCAACGATGCTCAAGAGAATTACACGGCCACCGAGAAAGAGCTTCTAGCAGTCGTCTTCGCATTTGACAAGTTCAGGTCTTATTTGGTTCTGTCCAAGACCGTTGTTTATACCGATCATCAGGCTGTGCGATATTTGTTTGCGAAGAAAGATGCTAAAGCCTAGATTGATTCGGTGGATCCTCCTCTTTTCTGAATTCGACATAGAGATTAAGGATAAAAGGGGGCCGAAAACGTGGCGGCAGACCATCTATCACGTTTGGAGGATCCGTCTAGGGATGAGATCTTCGAGGAGAACATCGGAGACACGTTCCCTCATGAATCTCTGATGTATGTGAAAGCGGAAGATCAAGGTTTGCCATGGTTCTCTGATCTGGCAAACTATCTGTCCGAAGGGAAGGTAGTGACGGGTATGTCATCCCAGCAGAGGAAGAAGTTTTTTGCAGATGCTAATCATTACATCTGGGATGCTCTGTATTTGTTTCGTTTAGGAGCCGACCGAGTGTTTAGGAGGTGCGTTAGTGTTGAGGAGGGCAGAGAGATTCTTAAACACTGTCACGAGGGTTTGACGGGAGGCCACCATGGTCCATCATACACCGCAAAGAAGGTGCTTGATGCAGGATTTTATTGGCCAACAGTGTTTAAGGATGCTCACGATTTAGTAAGATCCTGTGATGCGTGTCAACGGACGGGTAACATCTCATCAAAAAATGAGATGCCACAAAACCCGATCCAAGTAGTGGAGGTGTTCGATGTGTGGGGTATAGATTTCATGGGACCGTTCCCTTCATCGCGAGGTCATAGATATATTCTTGTTGCCATTGACTATGTTTCTAAGTAACCTTTCTGAGGAGGTTGTTCAGTAGGTTCGGAACCCCGAAGGCTCTAATTAGTGATCGGGGCACGCATTTCTGCAATGCCCAAATGGAGAGAGTGTTAGCTAGGTACGGAGTGAACCATAGGTTATCCACTACTTATCATCCGCAAACCAGTGGTCAAGTCGAAAATGCTAACAGGGGTATAAAACGTATCCTGGAGAAGACTGTCGGAGCCAATCGAAAGGATTGGTCTGATAAGTTAGATGACGCGCTATGGGCTTTTAGGACCGCTTTTAAAACACCCATAGGAACCACATCGTTTAAAATTGTCTATGGCAAAGCGTGTCATCTACCGGTAGAGTTAGAACATAGAGCTTTTTGGGAGCTTAAGGCGGTCAATCTTGACTTGTCTAAAGCGGGAAAAAACCGGTTTCTCCAACTACACGAGTTAGAAGAGTTGAGGGACGATGCATACGCTAGGTCATGGAATTATAAGGAGCGAACTAAAGCGTTGCATGATAGTAGGTTGAGAGGAGTGAAGGAGTTTCACACCGGGGATAGAGTCTTACTTTATAATTCACGCTTGAGGTTATTCCCGGGTAAGCTCAAATCTAGGTGGAGAGGGCCGTTCATAGTTAAAGAGGTTTTCCCTTATGGCACGGTCGAGATCTCGGATGATGTGGGTAGTTCGTGGAAAGTCAACGGTCATAGGCTCAAGCATTATATAGGTGGACCGGTTGACACAACCATCGAGGAGGAAGTGACTCTCCTTGATATCGATCATGCTTAAACTGTGATTGTTGATCTCGGGTTAACAACCGAGTGTAAATTTTGTACACATGTGTTTAGTTAATTTTTATTTTCTTCATTTTGTTTCGTTAGTTGTGTGTTTAAGTCTTACGTTCTTTTCCGTTAGTCTTATTTTGTGTTTTTCGGGTATTATGCGTCGGTATGTGCTTGTGTTTCAGGGACTCAACCCGGAATTGAGGAGAGATCGAGCGGGGATGAAGATCCAGGTTTGTGCGGGTTATAATTTAAATCATAAAAATCTTTGAGAAAAAAAAATGTGTAATAATGTTAAGTGTTGAAATATTTTTCTAAGTAACAAGTGTTTTTTTTTTCTGGTCATATGCCCTCTAGGCGATACGCGCAGAGTGAACATTATGATGCGCGCATCGCTTAGAAGATGGTCAAAGAGCGGGTCAAATCCTTTACTAGGCGATACGCACAGATTGAACATCATTATGCCCGTATCGCGTAGCACATATCTGACAGAAAAAAAAACGGGTCGCACAAAAGGGGGCACACACGAACCCTAATCACCACATATCACTTTCACCCAGCCCCCACCCAACCTCCGACCACCACTACCACCACAACCCTCCGACCACCGCCCTGTAACACCACCCCACCGCCATTGCGAGCATCAATTCATCCATCCACCATCACCATAGTTCACATTATCACAACAAGTGGTGATTTTGGGTTTGATTTCTACTCTTTCATCCTTAGATTACTCCTTCAACCAGGTATGATTTTTCTTTCGTTTCTTTGTTTGGTGTGTTAGTTTAATGTTTGCAAGTGTATGTCGTCATATGTATTACATAATTGAAATCCGGATTGTTTGTTTGGCTTCAAATTTTGATGTTGATTGGAATTGGGGGTTAGGAAGTTGCAAGTAGGTTGGTCAAATTAGTCTATGTTTTAGCCTACTTAAGAGAATGCATTGTGGGTGACAAGTGTTTAGCATGGTTATAAACAATAATTTGTGTCACTGTCAAGTTTTGATAAAGGTAGTTTGTCGTTTGTGGAACAACTTGGTGTTTTGATTTGGAATACTTCTTTGTCTCGTCATGATAACATAGTCATAAGTCAAACAACCAAGTGTGGGTATCAAGTAACATGCTAATGTCCGAGCTTTATCCGGTTTCCATTAGGTAGTTCATGTGAAAAATTGAGTCTTTCAGTTTTGTTTGATGCGTCTAGGTCTTAGGGGGTTGCTACTAAATTCGGTTTCTCGTGCTTGTACTCAATCTCCATTCAAGCATGAGAAGCTTGATTTAGTCGTTATTTACTTATTTCTTTCCGTATGGTCCGTCTTATATCTTTTTTTTTTGATGATTCAAACGATTGCGACCAAAATGCTATACAATCGTTTGAACCTGGATATCGCACCCCTTATTTACTATTGTATGCTTGGTTTGTTTTTGCAGACATGCATCGAGGTGAAGGTTCGTCTAGAGCGGGTAAACGAAGGGCGCGCCAGTCGGATGATGAAAATCGGCCGGTTCATGTCATCACAAGAACCATCCGATGTTCTGCACCGCCAATTATTCCTCAGCCCGATGATATACCCATCCCGGAGGAAGACAGAGTCCTTTCCCGTCACACTTTCTTAAGGTTTCAAATGGGCACAAAAGAGTTGGAAAAATGTGAAAAGTTCACCGAAATAGAGCTCCTGCGACACAGGACAATAGATTGGGGGCTCATGAACCAGCTGGGTGCACAACAGCAGATTTCGGACTATTTTGGGCCTTGATGGTTGGGTGCAATACAGTGTATGGATCAGCAATACTCCGAGCTTACAGTTGAGTTTCACTCCACGCTCAAGTACAATCCGAGCCTTTATAATCGAGCAACTGCAGTATCATTTTCTCTAGGGAGGCAGATTTATGAGATGAGTGTGGGTCAATTTGGGGTTGCAGCCGGATTTTACACAGAATATGAAATTCACCAACCCGAGTTCGATATGGCTTTGAGAGGGGAGGACAGAAAGGATGTCGAGAGAACTGTGTCACAAGCTGAGTTAGGAGAATATTGGAGGCAGATTTCAGGCACAGGGTATTCGTTGAACATGGTTGCATCCGCAATTCGATATCCATTCCTGAAATATGTTCACAGGTTGTTGGCAGGAATGATTGTGGATAGGAAAGGGAAGGATAAGGTGAACAACTTGGATCTGTTTGCCATGTACTGTTTAGCCAATAGGAGAGAGGTGAATTTGACATGCTTCCTGTTGAGCTCGTTTATAAGGGGGAGAAAGGGAGGCCCGACGGCTAGGTTGGACTTAGGGTCATTTGTCACACGGATTGCTAATCACTTGGGTGTGTTCAATCGCTATCCGGAAAATCATTTGACGCAAGGGCCCGTTACAGGAGTGTTTGGGTTGCAAGAGCTTCATTCATCTGGTATTATTGAATGGGATGACCCAGTTAGGTGGGTGGCGCCAAGGCAGGATGCGCAGGAACCACCACCGGCTGGGACTTATGCAGCGGATGAATTACAGAGGGGTGCACCACCGCATCGACAGCGTCCTATACATCGCGCACGACATGAACTCCCGCAGCAACAATATCCGTTGCGGGAGTTTCCGCCGGAACCCTTTGGAATGGAAAGTTTGCGGGACGAGATTTTTGGGAGATTCGATCAGCAGGATGCTTATTATCGCGCTGAAAATGCTAGGATGCATGAAAGGTTAGATCGACAGGATGGAGCGATTCGGTATGTCATGGAACAACAACATATTCCGGTGCCTGATTGGTTCACATACCCCTATCAGGGGTATTCACCCTATCATGGTCCTTATGGAGGACAGGGGGGTGCCGGTGATGATGATCCAGATGAATAGACGGACGGACGGGAGCAGCTTGCACACCAATTTTCACTGCATATACCAGGTGTGACTGTTCCAACTTATATTCTATTTATTGTCTTTATGTTTGTTTTATTATTGTGTGAGTTAGTCTAGTTGTTTTAGTCGTTTTGTAGTTACCTTTGTCGAGTGATCTTCCTAATCACATTGGGGACAATGTGCGTTTCAAGTGTGGGTATGGGAGGTTAATTTGATATATAAAATATATATATATATATATATATATATATATATATATATAAATCTAAAATGTCTTTGGAAAGCCTTGCAAGATAAATGGGAAATGATAGAAAAAACTGGTAAATTAGCTTTTGAATGGAATAAAAGATAAGTGAATAATAAAGCAAGGACGAGTCGTTTGATATTTTGTTGAAAATCCAATTAGCTTTGAGGGTTCATTAAGTGCAACGTTTAAACTCGAGTTATTTGAGAAATTTCGTGGGTTATCACCATAGGAGAGTTAAAGAAGCCTTAACTAAGAAAAACTAGGCACCACTTTAATTTGTTGAACTTACACTAGTTGAGAATAAGTGTCATGGTGGGATTTATAGCACGCTTCTTTCAAAAGAAGTGGCACTCCATAATCAATGTTCACAAGGGTATAGACTGAAAATAAGGCTCAAAGTAGCCAAAGAAAGCTCAAAGATGCTTGAAATGAAAAAAAAAAAAAGAACTCAAAATGAGCCAAATAAAGTTAAAACAAGTGATCCAAGACCTCATGTGCTCTACCTCTGGGATAGCGACTTGGAGCCGACACCCCTGGGTGAGGTGATCTTGTTTTAGAAAAAAAAAAGATAGTCTATGCCCGTAAACATCATCCATCAAATGTCCAACCCAATATGAAACTCGTATTCAACTAGGTTAAGTTCCTTGAATTATTGTGGGTTGGTAGAATCAAATGATTTGAACTGTGCCTCGTCAAGCAACAATTAAACCAGGCTAAATTAAATCTTTCTAAGTGTGAGGCCCTGAAATGGATTGAATCATTTAAGATATAGAACATGTTCTCAAGGAACCCGATTGGCTAGTGTTAGGATTGACTTGACAAAATGTTAATGACTCGTTACTTGGTTGTTGTTTGCTTGGAAATTTTGGAAATGAATGAAAGCTAATTCGTCTGGTTGTGATTCCATTTTGCATGCTTTTTCGAGGACGAAAAAAGAGTAAGTGTGGGTATTTTGATGTGTTGCAAAACACATCACCTTTTTCTAAGTGTTTTGTGGTTTATTTAGGTAGTTTCGAGTCATTTTAGTTGGTTTTTAGTTAAATTTTAATCTTTAAGTCTATTCTTAGTTCTTGTAATGTTTTTTGTATCTTGTATAAATCTTCATTTGTGACTTGAGGATTTTGCATACTATTGAGAGGGTTATAAAAATTGTATTTTTAAAGTTATAAATCGTTTGATATATTCTTTTATAATTGTTCCGGTCGTCGAACATCAAGATGAGTAGTACAACAAGTTTTTACACTAGTGAGGTATTAATTTTATTTTCATTCTTATATATGTAATAGTTAGTTATTTTATTCTACTTTTATAAAAAAAAAAATTTTACTTTAGCTATTTACATCTCGTGAAAATCTAATGACTTGGGTAAAAAAGTGGCACGTTCTCTTGGTTTTTATCAAAGTAATGGACTATTCTTTTTTAATTTTCATATTATCATTCTCACAAATGGATAGTGTTATTAGTTATCATTTATGATTAATGATTAGTAATAATGAAGTAAACATAGCTTGTATCATGCGATGTTTTTTCTTGATTTCAGGTCTCAAAATGAATGTTGCTAAATGTAACATATATGGCGTAGGGGTCGAAGACGTAGAAGTTATGGAATTGGCTAGTATAGTCGGGTGCAAAGGTGGATCCTTCCCATTTAACTACCTTGGAGTGCCAATCGGGGGGAATATGAATAGGATCAAGCAATGGGACCCTGTGATTGACTCCTTCAAATGAAAGTTAGCGTTGTGGAACGGAAAATCTTTATCTATCAGGGGAAGAATAACATTAATCAAGTCTGTATTATCAAGCCTCCCTTTATATTATTTCTCCATTTTCAGGGCCCCAAAGAAAATTGTTGAAGTGCTTGAAAGGATACGCCAGAACTTCTTATGGAGTGGAGATGCAACCTCAAAACGAATTAATTGGGTAAAATGGGATATTGTCATAAAATCAAAAGAAAACGGGGGATTGGGTCTGGGCTCTCTACAAAATGCAAACTCAGCTCTACTTGCAAAATGGGCTTGGAGGTTTAAAGTCGAGAAGGGTTCCCTATGGCGTAAAGTGATTGTAGCTATCCATCAAAAAAGGAACCATCTGGGCAACTTCATGCCTCTAAAGAAAGACATCTCGGGGACATGGAAGCACTTTGTAACGTTAGTAACGAGCTTAATACTCACAATCTAAATCCTTTCGTTTCCATGCAGGTTGATATTGGGAATGGAGAAAATACTTCCTTTTGGCATGATTCTTGGATTCACGACAGTCCGTTGTGCTCCATTTTCCCAAATCTATATCGGTTAGAGACGGTGAAAGATGTCGTGGTAGATGCTTGCTTTAATTGTATTAATGGTGGTAAAGTTTGGAAATGGAGATGGGTTTGCTCTATTCTAGCTGATTGTGATAGAAGTGAATTGGAAGATTGCATGGTACTTATAAATTCAAAGAATTGGCATGTCGGAAGAAAAGATATTTGGAAATTGGGTGATATCATTGATGGGGAAGGCATTGTCCAATATATTAGGGGCAAACTAAAGAACCAAGACCCTCAGCCTCCGGATAAGAAGATCCAATGGAACAATTGGGTGCCATCAAAGGTCAATACCTTAATTTGGATAACCAACTTAGATAGAATTCTCACCCGTGATGCCCTTTCCATTAGAGGTGTCCCTATTTCAAACGTTCTATGCCCATGTTGTGGAGACCAAGCGGAGTCGAGCGATCACATTTTCACATCATGTGGCTTTATAAATATTATATGGTCCGTAATTAGTACATGGCTTAAAATCTCGCCTATATATGCCTTCTCCTTTGATGATTTGATGAACATAAAAGAACAAGCTACAAAAGATAAAATAAAAAAGAAGATGATTCAAGCAATTGTTTACACGACGATATGGTGCGTTTGCAGAATGGTATATATATTATGCTCCAACACAGACGGCTAGACGGAGTTGTTGATGGGTTTATCATATGATGCTAGCATGTTTGTGAAATGTTATAAAAATGGTTTTGAAAATTTTTTTTTATGAACTTACCAGCTTAAGCTAACCCTTTCGTTCTAAACATTTTTGGCACACATTTTAGGTGCCAAATGATGAAGGTGTTGATAGGACTCTTGAGGCAAGATCAGATAGAGAATTTACGGGCTTAGAAGATAAATGCTCTGGATCTAGACTAGTTCATAGTTTTAAGCTATTGAATTTATGTAGCAAACAAACAATTATCCTTTTGAATTCTATGTATTTTGTATTTTAAGCATAATGTATGAAAAACTTTTGAGTTGTTGTATTCTGTTGCATTGCTCCTGATATCGATCCTACAATGCATAACTCGTTCCTGGGACGGGGGTGTGACAAAAATCTATGGATGATCAAGCATAGTTTATGTTTAGTTTCGATGTAATAGAGTAGTTTTGCTTATCTTTATAGTTTCTTGTAAACTGAGTCCGGCGAAACTACAGTTTCGCTCGTAGTCAGACACTAGACTTGGTGGCTTGACAGTTTTACAGACATGCAAAAGTGTATGCGAAACTAATCTCTGTTATAGTTGTTTCATTTCATTATCATGTCTCTTTGAAACTTTAATGCAATTCTCTAATTATTGAGTTATGTATTATCATTGTTGCTAGGAGCTTATTTCATACATCTTTTGAGCCTTATTCTTCATTGTTTAGTATTGATCTTTGATGCAAATGGGTTTTATGTAGTTTTTGCTGTAATAGAATCAATCCTTGCTCACAAGTTATTAGATATAGTGATAACTTGTGAATCTTGTTAGATCTACATCATCAAAAGCATGTTTGATCGATCAATTGGACCAACATGATCTCTTACTCTACTTTGACATACAGTAGTACAGTACGACTTCAACATTCTAGATTTGATGGGTTTATTGTTTTTACTTCTAACTTTTCATATTTCGTCGCCTTTTAATATGTGACACATTACGGCTTTATGTCTTGATGTATGGGACACGAAACTTTTTTAATCAACGCATGTGACGAAGTCACATACGCAAGACCTAACCACGTAACTCGAACGCTGCAACGCATGACCCGGTCTCATATTTATTTCTTTTAAGAAATGACAAAGTATATAATTCTTTTAGAAGTAGGTTAAAACAAAACAAACAAGAAACTCACTTTTTGTTTTCTTTTTAACTAATGAGAATAAACTTTTAACTTTTATGATAATTATAAGGATTATTGGATTTAAATATTCCGAACTATGGCCTATTGGCCGCTACCACTCCCAACTAAGACCCTCACTAACACCACTCCCAACTTAACATCGTACTTGTCGTGTCACTCATGTCGTTAAAAAACGCTAACATCGTTAGTGTTTGGGTTTAAAAGTGTCACTTTCTTAAGTTGATGGGGGAAAATTATGTTTTGTTTAAATATATCCCACCATACCACTCATCACCACCACCATCAACTCCGGTCGCCAACAGCTCCGACACCACCACCACCACCATCAACTCTAGTCACCATCACCATCTCCGGTCACCACTAATGTATTTTAACTCTATTTCCAAATCTTATCCAACGATTCATTCATTCCTCTGTTTTTCTTTGTTTTCATCATTCAAGAAGAACAAACAACGATCCCCTGCTTCACTGCACGCATTAATGGAAAACAATAATTCACCATCTTCCTAATTCACTGCTCAACTTTTCGGTGACGCTTACTCACGCTCACCCTCAACCTCCACCAGAATTTTCTCTTCAACGCATGGTTGTCTACTTCACCGGCGACTTAATTTTACTTCAAAATTACCAGTTTCCGATCTCTTTTTCTCCTTCAAATCATTCATTCATTTTGTTCAAATTCAATTTCGTCATCATCTATGGTTGTTTAACCGGAATCTTTGCCGCCAAAAAAGAAACGAACAACGGCGATGAATTTGTTCATCTGAATTCTACTATGGTCGTTATTAATTAGAACGGTGGTGACGGTCAACAAAGGAAGCTACAGTGGTGGTGGTGGTGACGGGTTATGGTGGTGAGAAGGTGGTGGTGGCCGGAGGTGTTAACGGTGATGGGTGGTGGGATATATATATATATATATATATATATATATATATATATATATATATATATATATTATAGAAAAAATAAAATTATCCCCTCAACTTAGAAAAGTGACACTTTTGACCCAAATACTAACGACGTTAGTGTTTTCTAACGACGGGAGTGACACAACAAATATGATGTTAAGTTGAGAGTGGTGACAGTAAGGGTCTTAGTTGGGAGTGACAACAGCCAATAGGCCATAATTTAGAGTATTATAATCCAATAACCCTAATTATAATTCCTTATTACTAAAATGCCGATGGTAATTTGACACAGTGATATGCCTCCTCGTTTACCCACCTAGGTCACAAGAATTGAAGCACAAATTAAAACCGATTTGACCTTTGGCGTTGCTCCAGATCTTAGTAGAATTCAGTTATTCTATTATTGTATTGCCTCAAACCCGGTTGCTCTTAGTTGAATTCATGAAACCTACTGAAACCACGTCCAAAAACAATGTATATTGTCTCCAGAATCGGTCTCTCTATAACCAAACAGAAACCGAAACACGATTTAACACGATATAAAGTTATAAACATTCAAAAGAAACATGTCGGCAATGTAACGGGACTGAGACTAGAACAAGTGCCCGTTGCGAATAAAAACAACATCACTTACAAATTAACTTCAAATAAGTTGAAATGGTTTCTTTTCATAGACTGGCTAACACAAAGCCGTGACATTAAACCCTTCAAGGCTCAAAAGTTAAATTCTCTGCCTCTTTACGCACTGACTCGAAAAGTACAGAAGACAAGTAGCGCTCCCCGAAACTTGGGAAAATGGCCTGCATATAGTTCAACGTAAAATCACGTCAGATTCTTACACACACCATATGACTATTTAACTAACACTTTACGACGTAATTTTATCCGTTTTGACCCAACTTTTTTATTTAGAAAATACTTACAACAATCAGCTTTCCAGCACTCTCTGGCCTCTTTGCAATTTTGATTGCAGCTGCAGCTGCTGCACCAGATGATATCCCAACCTGCAACAAATCAGGCTGACCTCAGAACCTCATTTAGAAAATGAACTAAATCATGAATCTATTTAATAAATCAAGGTTTTAGGGGTCATTTTTTTGGAGGAAATTTTTGTTCTATAATAGGAAGTTTGGGAGGTAAAAATTGTATGAAATTTTTTATCATGCATAAGTTGATGGAGGCAAAACATTAAATGTTAAATATTTATAAATACATCAAATAATGTTATAATTTCTTTATAAATATTATTATTTAACCCGTGTGTAACACACGGGTATTAAACCTAGTAGCAGAATAAATGATAAATGTATTAAACGTAGCCAATTAACTGGTTTGGTAAATACGGTTTGGTTTGGGTTAGGTTGAACTGAAACACTGTTGCAGACTTTTTTTTTAAACATTTATCTACTTTTTTGCATAAAGTGATATAGAAGGTTGCATGCATTCCTTTTAAGAATTGGCTCACTTGACCCGTTAAGGATAACCGAAATTGACCCATGTATGAGTAAATGGGTCGGAACTGCCACTTCTAGCGGAGATCATCAAGTAAAAGAGTTGAACATGTATAGAGATGCATATAATCAGTAACACAAACTTACAAGTAATCCTTCTTTAACGGCAAGAAGCTTTGCAGTTTCAATGGCTTCTTCACTTGAAATCTGAAGAAAATTGCATACAAACGTCACTTTAATCAGAAGAATCGGTAATGGACACACATTCTAAGCTTCTAATCATGGAAATGATAAAGCTCACAAAGCTGAAATTACAAGAGAGGAAAAAAAAAGAAAAGAAAGATAAGAGAGGTCATACTTGCACAACTTCATCAATAAGGTCAACTTCTAAAACACCAGGGATAAAGCCAGCACCAATCCCTTGGATCTTATGTGGACCTTAAGCAAGATAACATGATCAATAAGGCATTATTATTCATTAATATGAGGTTCAACTAACATGAGCATAGGAATTTGTTAAACATGACATAGATGCTGCCACTTGTTTTAAAAATTCATATATTATGGGTCAATCTAGAAGATGATAGAACTAGATTCGAGCATAGAAATGCAATTGAAGTTGGATCATAATCTTGGGCAAATTTCAGACTTGAGGAACATAGGAGGTTGCATAAAATGATTTAGAAGGGTATCAGTTTTATAGTTGAAGTCAACCCCACAAGCACATTGGGACAAACATTACCTTTGTTTATCTGGAACGTTTCTTGCTCGTTCCCAAACAAAAGTTTATTTGTAAAATGTTTCATCCATCACCATCCAGTTTAATCCAGAAACTCTCAGAGTTATATTGTAAGCCTTGTGAGGCATGAAAACAAATTATGAAAATATAAAATAAATAGCGCATCACTGTAGCTTACCAGGCTTTCCTCCGGATAAAATAGGACTTTCAGTAGGTTCAATGCCATAAAGCTGATGCCAAAATACGTATATAGTTAGTGGTATTCAAATATATATGCATTGATATAATGGAGAAGGTAAACATCAAACATAGAATATTATAGAAGATCAAGCAATGCCAGTTTCGACCCTATCGATTTTATAAGTAACAGGTCAAACATGTAAATCTGAAAAATGACCTATGTACAAATCAGGCCAAATGGGTAAAACAAGTCAAATGTCACTTCATGTTTATTTGATTACTTAGAATGTCCAAATCTGTTTTATCTAAAAAACTATATCACTATTTTAGCAATATAAACTATTTTTAGTTACAACTTACGGATTTTCCCCCACCAAAATTCACAAATATACAAAAAAGTGTTTGTTCTGGCTCACACATAAAAATTACTGGTCTTGACCCAAACTCATTATGACCCATTACTCAACCTAGTGACATATTTTCGCACCTTTAACTATTGAGATAGACCCGAACTCATTTTGACCCATTACTTAACCTAGTGACATATTTTCCCACCATTAACTATTGAGATAGGTGTTAAGAAGTAAACCTTTAAGTTAGGGTTTTGCTCTTTAAGATATTTCCCCGCACCAGTAATCGTACCGCCAGTTCCAATGCCAGAAACAAAAGCGTCAATTTTCCCGTCCGAACCTTTCCAAATTTCGGGTCCAGTTGTTTCATAATGGATCTAGAAGTGCCATAAGAAATTAGAGCAATGCAACAACAAAATTAGCCACGAAAAGCTACCTTTGGATTAGCAGGATTCTCAAACTGCTGAAGAATATAAGCATTTGGTGTTTTAGCCAATATCTCCTCAGCCTTCTGAACAGCACCTTTCATTCCTTTAGCAGGATCTGTAAGGATCAACTCAGCTCCAAAAGCACGGAGAATAATTCGTCTCTCCAAGCTCATGGATGCAGGCATGGTGATGATGAGCTTGTAACCCTTTGCTGCAGCCATGAAAGCTAGTCCAATGCCAGTGTTCCCACTGGTTGGTTCGATAAGGACACTCTATAGCAATAATATACAGAAGCATTTAGATTATGTTAACTTTGTGATTTACTATGATAAAAATAGCATTAGATAAGCCATGAACATTAACAATGGTTAAATAGTAACAAACTAAAACAAAAGTCATACATGACTAAAGGCTGTTTAAATTAGAACAAACGATCACAATCATGTAGTAGGCACATAGTAATGTAGGTTTGAAGCGTTCTTGGCTACATAATTAAACCATGTATGCCCACTTAAATTAAATAAAATAACACTATAAATTACATAATCTAGAATTCAGTTTTGCTAGATATATCAAATTTATAAAGCACAATGCTCTTCAAGAATCAGTTGATGATGCTAAGTGCTAACAAACCTCTCCGGGTGTTATGAGACCCTTTGCCTCTGCATCTGAGATCATGCTATAACCAATCCTGCAACCCAAATGCAAAGACAACCATAGTTATATTAACACACCACTTAAAACATCTCATCCCCAAAGAACAATGCAACAAAAAGGTTCTATATATGTATATCTTGACTTCAAGTCAAGAACTAAAAAGCAAGCATCCTTTTTACACATCATTAGTTATTAACTTATTAATTATTATTTAGTCAATATGTTGGTGGATATTAAATCACTTAGAATGATATAATATGCATAAGCAATTCAAAAACCAAACAAGCAATAGATATTATATATTTAAACAAACAAACAAACCCGAACCGAACCGAACCAAACCAAACCAAACCAAACCAAAAAGTGTTATGAAATTCTATTAATAAACACACACACCTGTCTTTAACACTGGAGCAAGGTTCCATCATTTCAAGTTTGGCTGCAACACGCCCAACACAACCCTCCACAACATTGTTAAGATAAACCAAAGGAGTGTTACCAATCAACTGCAGCCAGGTGTAAACAATATATTTAAATACAAAAAAATTGATATCATACATCCACAACACAAACTTACTTCTGTAACATCCTTAGCGATCGCACTCTTCCCATCAGCCATACTTTCAGAAATGTAACTACAACTCAAAGGTGATCAAACACTTATAAGGTATAGATCATCAAAATCAAAATTAAATAATGAACATATTGCACCAAAAAAACATATGTATAATAACAATTGCATACTACAGACCATAGATATGATACAAAACTGTCCACCGCCCACGGATTTGTCAAAGATGATCATTGGACTTATAAGTTTTTTTAATCAATTTTAACGAACGTAAAAAATCAGTTTGCGAAAGTAACAATGCAAATGATACCTCAGTCGAGATTGATGAGTAGAAGAAGAAGAAATGTATGTTGTGAAGTGATGTTTGATAGAGTCAAAACCCGTTAGAAACGGGAACAGTTTAGATACAGAGTTAATAAGTTACAGAAAGGGTACCTGAAGTATTGTTTGAAACGCTTTTAGCTCCATTTTTTTAAAATATTCGAAAACCACCTATTTTGTGAATCCAGGCGTGGTTCATGGAAACATACGTAGTCAAACTTGGCAAGCCTTATCCGCCTTCAAAACCACCCATTTTGTGAGTCTACAATTCAAAACATCTATTATAAAATTTGAAAAATATTGGATTTTATAACACTTGAAAAGCTATCCAATCACCGCATTATTACTTAATACGACGAGTGGTGATCTAGATTTTTTGAAAAGTAGCAAGTTAAAAAAATGATGTAACCAGCTATGGAGCCATGGAGGTTGTGTATTCGTTTGTAAGTGTATTTAAACAAGAGAATTAAGATTTGAAAAGTTGCAAATTAAAAAAAAAAAAAGAGATGTAAGAGCGAGCTATGGAGCCATGTATTCGATTTTTAGTTAAAAAAAACCATAATCTGTTTATATATCATAAAAAACAAAATGTGGCATAAACAGGAGTCGAACTCATGACTTTTTGGGGTTGAAAGTTAGCTAAAAATTTTAGATGTAGAGGTTCAATGTTCATAATACATAGGAGTTTAATCTACATTTTTTTCTATTAAAAACTTAAAATGCGGGGTTCGCATGAACCCTCTACTTATTACGTAGATCCGCCCCTGAATACGACTCGTATTAGACTATTTTGCGTTCTGACAGTCAGTTAGTTATACGACCCGTATCCATTGTCATACAATTTGTATTCAGCGTTGATATAACTCGTTGTATAGTTAGCACTTGACAACATCTGAAAAGATTCCTACCACACAACAATACGACTCATATCACTGTTTATACAGGTCGTATTGCCTTAATAATACGACTCATATTACAGTAATACGAGTCGCATTGCTCTGTGGCAGGAATCTTTTCAGATGTGTCATGTCCACCTTGAAATACATGCCGAATTCAAATATATACCGATGAGTTCATCGTTTTTCATCGTTCAATTCACAAATCTCAATTCATATTCTCAATCTCAAATCTCAATCTAAATACGTTCTCAAATCTCATTCTAGAAAATGTCGAACAATAGAAGGCGCTTTGTTGCTGCAAATTTAGATGGTATTCCTCCCCCAATTGAGAATCATAATTTTTGTAACCAAAACTGGTCTTGAAATGTTTTGCAGTTTTACTATAATGGAGACGAGCCCGGGTGTAAGAGTGATTACGTCAATGATGATGAGGTTTTTGACAGGAATTGGTGGGGAGCCCCTTAGGTTTTAAGAGAAACGAGTTTATTTGGTCATACGTAAGGTTTTTAGCCTAACATAAGGTTTTATATTTAGTTAAATTGCAGCCTCATTTAGTTTTATAGATTTTTTCAGCATAATTTTGTTTGGGTATCTAGACTTATCATCTGACACAAACAAGAAATACAAAGGGTCTGTGAGAACATTTTACATTGGACGTGTCTCCTTTTGGAGTTTTACGATCTGTTGATCGATCAGAACCTAGACACTTTGCAATATGGTGAGGGACGCAACCATTGTATCCTCTATTTTGGGAGGTTGATAGGGTAATAACTAATGCTTATTATACAAATATTTAACTACATGGAATAACTTTTTCCTTTTTTTAGGTGTATTTACAGATAAACTGTGACGATGTAAGATAGTATCTTTTTCACCTGAGGACGATGGAAAGTCATATATTTTTTCCATACGAATGTCGTCTAACAAGTTGTCATGGTTTATTGTGTATTCATGTTGGAGTTCACATAATCCAACTTGAATTTGAAGATTTTTCATATGGTTTGTAACAACAATAAACTACTGGCAACACACATGCCAAGATTTGAATGTCATAACAGAAATACCGGTGTCCAGTTAGGTGGTTTGGCCACCTAATGATGGCCATATAGGTTCAGATGTCGGGATAGTACTTTGTATGTTATGGCATAGGCTTGTTCAATACATGGGGCTAGATTGGCGAGAAGTGAATTTACAAGATGCATTCCTCAGATTCAAACGGTTCATGACCTGGTGAAATGTCTCCTACTTTCATACTCGTTTAAGATAAATGTGAGTGCTGAAACCAAAGACAAATTAATAGGTGAAGTAATTTGTAATCATCTGCAATTTTTTTTTATTAACGGTTTATGGTTTATCATCAAAACATCTGTTACTTGTAATACGGTTATAACTTATAAAAATCATGCATTTAATGCACCAGAGACATTTCACTATGTCAAAGAATTGTTTGTTCAACATAGTTAACCCTACCTTCTGAACTAATGTGTTTAACACACAATTCATATCTATCAGCTACCAAGTTGAAGAACTAAAAGTTTGATGATTCAAACCAATGATTCATCACTATCATCATCATCATCATCATCACTATATTCAAGATTAATGAAACGAAACTCATTCTAAGTAAAACTGCAAGCTTTATGATTCAAACCCATGTTTACTTTATATTTTATTTGTAATATATATACATGCAACACCATTTGTTTTTTTTAATATATTTGAGCGTTGGTAATTAACGATAGTTTATTTAACCCAATCCATACAGTTACAAAAACATAGAATAAATAACATACAATATTATTTCAAAACATAGAGTAATACATTCAACACGCCCCAGACCTTTGTTCAAGAAAAGCAAGACTAAATATTCTCCCTTAACCAAGCCCGAACAACAAAATGACTGAAGGGTATTTCGAATTCAGATCGGTATTTCTCTTAAGCCAAGTAGGTGATGTCGGACTCAATCAACATACCTAAGCCCCTTTGTTTCGTGACTACCTCATTCCAGCAATCGTCCCACCTACTCATCTTAAAGCTCATATCTGAACCCTTTCCCTGACTACCTCATTCCGTGACTATATACATCAAATGTTGAGGAGTTAACTAATGAGGATTAGAGACGCTCAAATGCTATCCAATTTTTGTTATTAAAACTTTCTGTGAGTGTTTGGAAATATTTTCTTGTATGTGTCGCCTGTATATTAGTTTAGTAGCATTTGGAAAGACATTGTCACATGCATTCATAAAAGCCATGCCACAACCAGTAATTATCACTCTTGGCTTCATGCACGTTGCTAGAGTGTCATCTAATATTGTTAGCACCCACATAAAGTTATATTCTTTCTCTTCATTAATAAAGGAAAATGATATACAAATTTTTTGTTAGTTGAACTCAAACATACTATCTGAACAAAAGGTAGTTTGTAAATGCTAGTTTTATACGTGGCGTCTATAAGTATAACATGTGGAAATGCACGTCAAACTTCCATTGAAGTCTTATGAATAAAAAATATTTCTTCCACTCTTTTAGTATATGCGTTGGAACGACTAAAATTCACACACTGTTTTAAACGAAGCAAGGAGAAAAGAATCTGGATTGGAGTTTCACCGACATTAGATTCATCATTTATTTTTTGAATGACATTATTTATGGTTTTACTTGTTTTCACACACTTCGGGTTCATCTGTCGAATGACTTGTAATATTTCATGTAGCTTCATGTTCTGACTGTTGAATTCCCCCACCATTTTATATTCTCTGGGGGTAAGATTTTAGCGTATGCATGGCCCTGCAAATGTTGAGCATGATCATGGTTTTGCTAATCATCGACGACAATTAAAACCCATCCACGAACCATGCTTTCTTATTTACCGATTAACTAGAATTGACAGTTTGTTTTTCTGGAGCCACCTTTTCTTTTGTCCACGCCCTCGACCTATATTGACCCCTACGATCACATTTAAGATGAATTTTTATTGTCTAACCACAGGTATTTTTTCTAGACCGTTGGGTGTGTGACATCTGCCCAAAACCCAAACCCGAAAGCCCGACTCGAACCCGAATCCGTTTATCTTATATTTTTTCGGCCCAATAAATAGATAAATCGTGCTATAATGATATTGATCTAATCAGAATACCTTGTTACCACTAGATCTAGCAATAAAGTGTTTTGAAGATTGAACAAAATGTAAATAAAACTATAAAACCCATTTAGATTGATATAGAATAAGATGAAGATTTATTGGAAACGATATAATGCTAAAATGATATATATATAATAAATTCCTAGCAAACAACAAGATTCGAACTCAATATCAGAGAGATTGTATTCAATAAAGTTCCAAGAGTTTTGTACAAATGAAACCACAACAACAATATATACGGTCAGCAGTTTCGCAAGTAGTTTCGCATACTTGCGAAACTGACTGATCGCTAAGTCAAGCTTAGCTGCATGCGACACTATAGTTTCGCATGCAGTTTCACAAGACTCAGCCTACAACTATACAAACGATTAAACCAAAACTAATTTAATACAACGATAAACAAAATACGATGTAGTCTATTACAAGAAAAACAAATACGATAACAATAACGACAAGGTGAATACCAACCTACACGTGGTCAACAATACTCCCCCTAGGGGGGTATTCACCTGCCGGGTCTTCTAGATTAGCTCCACCTTCTACAGCTTCAAGTTGATGCGCTAGCTCACGTACCTCGGCTTGAATTTCTTCCTGCTATTGCACGCTTTCCACGAGCTGCTTAACTTCCGATCGTATCCCATGTGACACCACACCCGATAAGGATGCCCAATGCACAATTGATATTAACTTACAAGTAGATTTCTTATTTCATTAACATAAACTATTAAGTACAAAAGTTTGGAACTTTAAAAGTACAAAGCTTAATCAAACTATTCCTAGCATGATACACAAAATTCCACCAGCCCACGCAGGTCTAGGATAACCAGCACGTACAGAAACTAGCCATCATTACCTGTGACACATGCTTAAAAGACACGTCAGCTATTGCTGGTGAGTTCATGAATATACTCAAGTTGAAAATCACATTATTTTAATCATGACTTGTACCCGCCTATGTCATTATAACCCAACAACAGCACAAGCACCTAACACATGGGTCAGTGTTTTACATCCCAATACAATCATTGCCCAATACACCACATGCGCCAACACATGGCCAGTGTAGTACCGACAAGTCCGTCGTAACGGCACACATAAGGGTCCCCATTATACATGTGTATGTATGCTCAAGTTATATACATACGTACAACAGTCTTGCATTATTACAGTTGGACAAGCATGCTCGCATTTAAAAGAATTCATAAAACTCACCTTAGCTTTATGAATGTTTACTATAATCAGTTCAAACTTTATTTTCTGATCAGAATCAAAACAATCTTAAGTGATAATCTTATAAGAAGTGGGGTACTAGCTAGGGTCACATCGTCTAACGTCTATCTTAATTATGACCCTTAACTCTGCCCCTAATATTTAAATTATCTAAACTAATAATTCAAATAATTAATTAAAATACAAAAAAATAAAAAAAGAAACTAAAACATACCTGAAGGAGAATTCTAAAGTTTAGAAAACATGAATAAAAATTAACTAAAGGCTGCTTTATATATTTGTTCATGTCGGCGAGTTCATAAGTCGGTTAAACTGAGATACTCTTAAAACAATTTTATAATCTCTTAATACATTCACACGTATATATGTTATAATATATTATTATTATTATTATTATTATTATTATTATTATTATTATTATATATTACAATTATTATTAATTTAGTTCAGATATTGTTTTTCTGTTATAACTTTCAAAATATACCTTTTCATAAAATTCTAAATATACCATTAAGATAAGCTTACTCTTCTCTACCCGTCGACCTAAGTTTAATTAAAAACGAAACAACTTCAAACTATAATATATTTTATATTATTAATCGGTCTCCTATAATAGGAGTTTTTTCCTAAAATGGTGTAGGTGGAAAAATTATTTACCTATATGAGAGAGGTTCTTGTACAAAGTTAATTTTTGGTACAAAGTATGAGAAGGAATGTAACGATGACAAGTGACATTTGGTTAAAATTAAAAAGAAGGGTATAATTGGAAGAATGAAAATAGGTTTTTATAATGAAATATATATCTCAGCCGCCTCCATCAAATATTACGTGAGCCTCCTCCATCGGTTTTTCATCTTGTTTGTTTATCGATTCAAGCCTCTCGTGGGATTTTGGTAGCAACATATACTTAAAACGATTCTGATTTGAAGCTGTGATTACAGAGTATACGTTTTTTGAAGTTGTAATTTGTCTGGGTTGAAGAATATTCGATTTTGAAGCTGTAAATTTACTGTGTTGAAGGATTGGATACAAGTATACCTGTTATTAATGGCGACAATGGAAGATCCATGTGGTACGTATACATAACCTTTTCTTCTGTCATATGTATTTTACGTGTAATGTATGGAAGTTGTGTCATATTTGTTAGAAGGTTGTTGTTGTGTCATATTGTTATATAATAGCAAGTTGTTGTGTCAAATTATCTGCGTTTGATGTGTAATATATGTAGGCTGTTTGTGGTATTTGATGTAAGGTTGTAATGTCATGTTGTGTCTTTTTCTATTGTGTCAAATCTAAGCTGGTTCTTGAGTCATATTATCCGTTTTCTATTGTGTGAAATCTAAGTATGTGTAGTTTAACAAGCTGTCGTGTCATATTATTCAACTGACATTGTGTTGTAATATTTTGTGTCATATTTGTTACGAGGTTGTTGTCTCATATTGTATGTTTTTTTATTGTGTCAAATGTTATATAATAGCAAGTTGTTGTGTCATATTTATCTGTGTTTGATGTATAGTTGTGTCTTTTTCTATTGTGTCAAATTTAAGTATGTGTAGTTTAACAAGCTGTTGTGTCATATTATTCAAATGACATTGTGTTGTAATATTATAATGTCTCTTCTGTTTTCTTTTTATTTGTCATATTTTTATTTGTGATATATTTTTATTTTATGTAGATGTTGAAACTTACAAAGGAGTTGGTGTACGACTGGTATCACCAATTTCTGGAAAAGTATCTTATATACCCTCTGCAAATAGCTCAAATAAACCTGTTGTAGGAATGAAGTTTAATTCTATTGAGCATGCATTTAAGTTTTACAAAGATTATGCCCTTTCTAATGGGTTCTCAATTAGGAAACATACGGAGTATATTGGAAAAAAGGGAGTTTTGAGGTATTTTGTTTGTTCTAAGCAAGGTTTTAAAAAAAGACGAGCATTTGATAGTTTAAATGCTGAGAATAATAAAGGTAAACAGAAGCATAGGAAACCATCTAGTCGAGTTGGATGTGATGTACATGTTAAGTTACGTTTAGTTAATGGGAAGTGTGAGATTTATTATTTTAAAGAAGAGCATAACCATTTTTTCGTTCATAAAGAAGTTGTTATGTTTTTACCTGCTACAAGAAGGGTTGACCATGTGAAAGAGAGTGCAATTCAAGCTTTGGCTGCTACAAATCTTGGTCCAGTAAGAGCATTTAATATTCTGAAAAGTTTGATGGGTGGTTATGCTGAAGTGGGTGCAACAAAGGCAGATTTCAAGAATTATAAAAGGGATTTAAATAAGTATATTGGTGAGTATGATGCTGATATGATTGTTCAACTTATATTGAATAAGAAGAAGCACTTGCCAAATTTTACTTGTGAATACACTGTTAAAGAAGATGGGACTTTAGGTGGTTTGTTTTGGGTTGATGATGTTTCCAAGACAAATTATATGATGTTTGGTGATGTTGGATTTGATGCTACATATAGATCAAACAAGTATGATTCATTTATTGTGTTATATTTCATTGTGTTATTTTATATATTATGTTATCTTTGTTGTGTATTGTTATAGGTATGATATGGTGTTTGTTCCTTTCACTCGTATAGACAACCATAACAGAAATGTTACTCTTGGTGCTGCCATTCTTGGGTCTGAAACTGCTGATGCGTATAGATGGTTATTGCGGACATATATTAATACCTTTGGTAACCACCTCAAGTTATTTTTACCGATCAGGATGCTGCTATGAAAAGGGCTATCCTTGATGTTTTACCAAATTCCAGACATAGATTATGTATGTGGCATATATGGGACAAGGTGACTGCAAAGGTATAAAAAGTATAGTCAATTATGTTTTTTGTACCTTATGCTTAATGTGTCATATATTTGTTGTGTCTTTGCTTATTGTGTCTTTTTCTTATTTAGGTTATTGTATCTTTATACTGTTTTATATCTCAGTTTTTATGTATTGTGTCTTTGCTTATTGTTTCTTTTTCTTATTGTGTCTTTTAGGTTATTGTCTTTATACTGTTTTATATCTATATCATTTTTTATGTTATGTCTAATATTCCTTTGTGTGATATTTATGTACGTAAGATCAGTTTTGTGTAACACAACATATTTCAAAAAAAGAATGGGATATTATTCTTTCTGATTTTGGTTTAAGTAATCATTCATGGTTGCATGAGATTTATGGTTTGAGGAAAGATTGGATACCTGCTTACTATCAAGATGAGAAGTTGTCTGGGCTTATGCGTACAATGTCAAGATGTGAGCGTGAAAATCATTTTTTCAATCAATTTTGCAATCCAACTTCAACTTTAGTTGAGTTTTATGGTCATTTCGAGTCAGCAATGGAGGCTCAAAGATATGAGCATAGGAAAAATGACCATGATACTCAATATATTGAACCTGAGTTGTGGAGTGCTTTTATTCTTGAAAAACAAGCTACTTAGATTTTCACAAGAACAATTTTTTTGGACCAGCAATTGGAGATTGATGATGCACTAAACAATTGTTTGTCTGTTAGTGTAGTGCATCTTAATGGAGTTTCAAACTACGAAATTAAAGACTTTTTGCAGCCATGCAGTGAGTACTTTAAGGTATTAATATTTTCTACATTGTCTTTTTAATTATGTTATAACTTATAGATATTAGTTGTTAGTGTCTTATACTTTGTAGTTAAATCGTTGTGTTATTATGGTATTTAGAAGAATATATTTGTGTCTTTTCATGAATTGTTTTGTTAGTAAATTATTGTGTCATTTTTGTTACTTATTGTGTCTAAATAAGAACTTTTATTGTGTCATATTTTTTAGTGGATCATACTTGTACTTAAGTTATTGTAATGTGTATTTTTTTGTTTTGTATTTATTATTTACCGTGTCTATTTATTGTGTCTTTGTCTATTCTGTTACTAATTCTATATTTTTGTTTGTTTCTTTTTAGGTTATGATTCGAATCGAAGATATGACGTTATCATGTAGTTGTAATAGGTTTGATCAATTTGGTTTGATATGTAGACATATATTTTATGTTTTTAGGGTTAGTGATATAAAAGAATATCCAAAGAAGTACGTGCTTAGGCGTTGGACAAGGGATGCTGTTCCCAATAGTTCACTTAGATTTGAGTTTATACCCGAGGGTTGTGATAAGAATTGGTATGAAGTTGAAGCTATTGTCCGTGATATCAAGGCTACAAATGATTACATAATAAACAAATTGGTTACAATCAAATATGAATTATCTGGTTATTGTGATTATTTGAAGAGTTACAAGTCCAAGGCTAATGTGGTTGAAATGGTTGCTCCACCTCTAAGTAGGAAAGCTAGATTTGCATCAACCACTGGAATGGAAGAAAAAAATGAAGTAAAAATTCGTGTTCCTATTAAGCAAAGGACCAAAGGTAGGCCGAAACGTATGAAATCAACTCGCGAAATAGCTATCAGTCAAGCTGTCATTCTAGCAGGGAAGAAACTTAGGAAATGTGGTTTTGCAAAGAACCCGGTCACACTCAGCGTACTTGTGGCTTGTATATATAGAGTATTAAAAGAAGTTAAAATAGTTCAACAGGCCAAGCTTAAAGCAGTTCAGCAGCAGTAGATCCTATTGTGTCAGCAGTAGATCCTATTGTGCCATAATATTATTGTGTCTTTTTATGAACCATTGAAACTTACTGAAGTTATATGATTTCAGCTCATGTGTTTTTTTATTTGATTTCAGCTTATGTGTTGCACTTATATGAAATTATGAAATTGATTAATGATTTTCATTGTGTCATTATTACATTGGTCATTGTGTTATTTTCATTGTCATTATTACATTGGTCATTGTGTCATATTATTACATTTGTTGTGTCAAAGTCCAAGTTTGACAGTATATCTCTTGTGTCATCAGGGACTATATCTTTCCCATTGTGTATTGACCTACTTAAAAAATCCATTGTCTTTTCCTTTATCATTTTCATATTATTACAAATATAACACAATCATAAGACACAACGGCCTGCTTCACTCTAATCATGCATTTTGTATCAATCAGAACACAACACAATCATAAGACACAACAGCCTGCTTCACTCTAATCATGCATTTTGGATCCATCACAACACAACACAATCATAAGACTCAACACCCTGCTTGACACTACACATGCATTTTGAATATACCATAATATAACACAATCATAAGACACAACACCCTGCTTGACACTACAAATGCATTTTTGATCTATCAGAATATAACACAATCATAAGACACAACAGCCTGCTTCGACACTACACATGCATTTTGGATCTATAAGAATATAACACAATCATGCATTTTGGATCCATCAGAACATAACACAATCATAAGACACAACAGCCTGCTTCACTCTTCTCAAGCATTTTGTATCCATCAGAACACAACAAAATCATAAGACACAATAGCTTGCTTCACTCTACTCATGCATTTTTGATTCATCAAAACACAACACAATCATAAGACACAACAGCCTGCTTCACTCCAATCATGCATTTTGGATCCATCAGAACATAACACAATCATAAGACACAACAACCTGCTTCACTCTTCTCAAGCATTTGTATCCATCAGAACACAACAAAATCATAAGACACAACAACCTGCTTCACTCTAATCATGCAAAATCCATCAGTACATAACACAATCATAAGACACAACATCCTGCTTTGACTCTACTCATGCATTTTGTGTCCATCAGAACATTAGAATTGTGTCATTGTGTCATTTTATTATTGTGTTATTGTGCTTTTTTTAATAGTTGCCTTACAATCATTTGTGTCATTCTATCAATTTGACACAACCATTTTTATCTAACTTTTTATATAAACCATTAAGATAAAGCATTCATTAACATAAAGCATTCCTTCACAATTTAAACTAAAATTGAGTTGAATTTACACAAGTCTAAGCTACCATTTTCATGAAAGAACAAAAGATTTCTGGACTATCAAATTGACTTAAGCCTTTTAATTATTCTTTTTTTTTTTTATGTTTTCTAGAGGCTTCTTTTTTTGGACCTGGTTGCTCCAAGTAAGCCTTCACATCCTTTTTCACGAAATCCCTTGCTTCATTAATATCGTGCAAAAGTATTTTTGCAGCATACTTTCGACGTAAGTCTTCCAACTGTGTTGCTTGATTTTTCTCATTGTCTGAAAATCCACAACTCCTGGCCTTCTCATCTTCTCCTTTGTACATTTCCATATGTCTCATCAGAAATATTCCGCAATAAACTAAATTGCTTGTTGTTCTCCATGGCATCTCAAATCTTTCAACGCTTGTTTGTTTCATTTGTTTTGCTTTCGGATGTGATATGCTTTCAAGATATTCTGCAAAAACATCTCTCTGGAAAAACAGTGTGTTATTTTCAGTACATATGTAATATTAATAATATGTGTTTCAAATACTTACTGTTTTTTCTGGAATACCAAGGTACTTTGCTTCATATTCAGTACATGCTGTGTTGTAAATCAAAATTGTCCGAGTATCTTTTATATTAAAACAGATTAGGTAATAATGACACGATTTAAGGATTGGCACCATCACTATATCAAACTTTAACATATCTTCCAAAAACTTTTCATTTCTTAAAATGTTGTTAATATTCTCTGTAAATTCCTCAAGAAGATCCTTGGTGTCTTTATTGAAATTAAAACCACTCTGTAAATAAAACAATGTTAGTGTTTAAAACAGTATTAAAAAACCATATGACACAATTATATGACACAACAGTCCAACAAGACAAAAACACACCACAATCATAAGACACAACCTGCTTGACTCTACACATGCATTTTGGATCTATCAGAACACAACAAAATCAAAAGACACAACAGCCTGCTTCACTCTACACATGCATTTTGGATATATCAGAATATAACACAATCATAACACACAACAGCCTGCTTCACTCTACACATGCATTTTGGATTCATCACAACACAATACAATCATAAGACACAACATCCTACTTCACTCTACACATGCATTTTGGATCCATCACAACACAACACAATCATAAGACTCAACACCCTGCTTGACACTACACATGCATTTTTGATCTATCAGAATATAACACAATCATAAGACACAACAGCCTGCTTCGACACTACACATGCATTTTGGATCTATCCGAATATAACACAATCATAAGACACAAACCTGCTTCACTCTACACATGCATTTTGAATCTATCAGAATATAACATAATCATAAGACCAACCACTTGCTTCACTGTACACATGCATTTTGGATTCATCAGAATATAACACAATTATAAGACACAACAGCCTGCTTCAGTCTAATCATGCATTTTGTATTCATCAAAACACAACACAATCATAAGACACAACAGCCTGCTTGACTGTACACATGCATTTTGGATCCATCAGAACAAAACACACAATCATAAGATACAACAACCTGCTTGACTCTACATATGCATTTTGGATCAATCACAACACAACATAATCATAAGACACAACAAACCTGCTTTACTCTAGTCATGCATTTTGGATCCACTAGAATTGTGTCATTGTGTTATAATGTCATTGTGTCATTGTGTTATATTATAATAGTGCTATTGTGCTTTTTTAGAAGTTGACTTACAATCATTTGGGCAGTGCAAAATATCCTGTAGGTAGACTCTCTTGCCTTCTTTTTTTCTTCAACATTAAGTATATGAGCCCATATAGAAATGACATCAACATGAACATCGATTCCTGGTGTTAGAGTCTCCAACTCCACCCTTATTACTGTCAAGTAATGTCCAACTACAAATAAAAAATCCCTACAAAACAAAAAAATAAATACATTTTATGTCATACAATTGTGTAATAAAGAAGTTATCTTACCATATTTCTCCATTCGCTGCAAATAAACAACTTGATGTGTTACGCTCTGAAACGGTTCTTTTTTCAGCCATTTCAATATGGCGTTGTATGTATGGTGAACATAAAGCATATGCCAAAACCTTCTTTCTCTTTGGTCTATTTTTTATGTTTAATTCATCTTGTTTTGGAATTGGTGGTGCATAAGAAAGTGGTTCAACATTAAACACAAGTTTTGATTCAGGAGTTTTGTAGTTGTCATCATTTGGTTGTAACATTGATAAATCATTTACAATGTGTTCAACATCTGTAATTATTGTGTTTAATCTGCCAGATTCCCCAACCATTGTGTTTTCTTTAACCTTCTCTCCCCAACATTTGTTCCTTCAGCTATTTGTAACATAGGTAAATCTCTTATGACATTGTCAACTTCATCAACTTTATTGTTTCCAGATTGTTCTTATTGTGTCAAATCATTAATTCCCAAATCAAATGTTGGTTGTTCATTCAATCCAATCTCCTTTTCACCCAACTCAACCTCTTTTTCACCCAACTCAACCTCTTGTTCATTCAATTCGACCTCCTTTTCACCCAACTCAACCTCTGTTTCACCCAACTCAACCTCTTTTTCAAGCAACTCAACCTCTTTTTCACCCATTGTGGTAACTATCTTTCCTTCACCCAACTCAAAGTCTTTTTTACCCATTGCAGTATCTATCTTTGCTTCACCCAAATGAACCTCTTTTTCTCTTTGTTTTTCTATTTTATCCATAAAAGTCATTAATTCTGTATCAGAAATGGTTCCCACTGTTGTGTCATCTTCTTGTGTCAAATCATCAATTCCCAAATTAAATGCTGGTTGTTCATCCAAGTCAACCTCCTTTTCACCCAAGTCAACTTCTTTTTCACCCAAGTCAACTTCTTTTTCACACATTGTAGTATCCATCTTTTCTTCACCCAAATGACCCTCTTTTTCTATTTGTTTGTCTATTTGATCCAAGAAAGTGATTATTTCTGTATCAGATATGGTTCCCACTATTGTGTCATCTTTTTTGTTCCAGTCACTATTCAACATTGACTCCCAATTTCTTTGTTTTTCTTTAATCATTGTACTTTCTGGGAAGTCTTTTACTGATTTTTCTATCAATTTTTGTATTTTCTTTGAATGTTCGTCAAAAGCTTTCAACTCTTTCTCTATAAACTCTAATAGTTTATTAATTATAATAACTATAACACAATAGTATTACTAAGATTAATCAATACCTCTTCCATTCCCGTTGTGTAATCAAATCTTTCTAAGTTGCCTTTATCATGCAAAGTCTCAAAATCTGTAGAGGCAAATTGCTCCAAATTAGCAATTGCTTCTTGATTATAATAAAAATGTCAAGAAACTAACATAATAACATATGACACAATACGATAACACAACACAACATGACACAATATTACATGACACAAGACACATTAAGACACAATATAAAAGATAACACAATAACTCAATATAATAACATAACTCTAAAACATAACACAAATGCTAACAATATATGATAACAATAAGACACAATTCTATATGACACAATACTTCAATGTACAACAATATGATAGAATAAGAAAATATAATAACATCTAAAATATTAAATAACAACATAACACAATATTATAACATAACATAAGACACAATAATATAACATAACACAATATAATAACATGACACAATATAATAACATAACACAATGTCATGAAAAACAATATTATATTTAAGTTAAGAAAAATGTCAAAGAAAAATATATTTAAAGCACACCTGTATTCTCTATAACTTCTTCAGCTTCTATGTTGCTTTTATGGTCTTTCTTCTTCTGTCTTTTTATTTTTACTTTCAATGATTTTGATTTTTTCCCAGTTATGCCTTTCCCAATTGTGTGTTTTCATTTTTTGCCATCTTTTTCACTTCCTTTTGTTTTCTCCTCAAACAGTTCCAACACAAGCTCTTCTTCAATTTTTGTAAACATTTTATATGTAAATTTTTCAAGCTCAACATTCTCATCCTCTTCCAATTCTGTTTTTCTTTTTCGTTTGTCACATTCATTGGCATATAAAATTTGTATCAGCAATAAAAAAAAGATTAGATAACATATTGTGTAATAATAATAATAATAATTATATTTTCTTACCGCAAGAACTACAAGAGGGCCACTGAATAGTTCTTTGTCTTTATCTTTATCTGTCTCCCATACCATTTTTGTCTTTTTCAAGCAGTTTACGATATACTCACACCAGTTCAACTTGTGAATTTGTTGGTTTCTTGTTATTGTATTTATAAATCGTTGATTCACTGTGTTACTCTTCATTGCTTCACCTAGGACTGTGATAACCATGACAAGAAAATTCAGCCTGAATATTCTTCAAGTGTCGGTTCTATTTGTCAGGTGCTCAACAAATTTCTTTATGTAAATCTTCTTGGGTGGCATTTCTCCAAACTGTGATCTCCACTCCCTTACCATTGGGTCATTGATATTGGGTTTAATAGTTTATTCCACCTTCTTGTCACCGAGTGGTATGCCAAATACTTTATTGATTAGA
This sequence comes from Tagetes erecta, assembly GCA_030867185.1. Lineage (NCBI taxonomy): Eukaryota > Viridiplantae > Streptophyta > Magnoliopsida > Asterales > Asteraceae > Tagetes > Tagetes erecta. Next base: position 12,909,762 of record CM061493.1, read on the forward strand.
ATGGGAGAAACTTTAAAAGAAAAAATGCCATTGTTAAAAACACTTTTTTCAGCATCAAAATTTTAAAGGAGCCAATACCCAAAAGATGATGGTAGACAATGTAGATTTAGATGCAATATACTTGAAAAATGCATATCCTTGACAGTCTTTTTTTGATCTTCCGTCAAGCTCTCCAAAATAGAGATGAGATTTGAAGGTGAGCATCTCAGATTTAGTTTCTTACCCGTATAAGGAAAATACGGGTATGATGTATCTTGAGACACAACTTTTTGAGCTTTTTCTTTATTGCGTTTTCTTCTTTTGTAAGTAATTAACTGACGCTCAGTTGTGTTTTTTCTCTTTTTAGTAATAGATTGTGTCTTTTCTAACACAATATCTTCATTTTTTTCTGCAAAGTAAAGAATAACATGATATATCAAAAAAAGTATTATAAAGTGTATCTAAGTAAATAAATGATAGCTTTGTGTAAACCTCTAGAATCTTCCTTTTCGTTATAAATTAGAATTGGCGTCGACTCATCATTTTTCCATTTGGTAAAGTGCTTGATTCCTATTCGTTCACTTTTCTTTCTTTTTCTTGTCACTATCAATTTTGGATCTATCAGAATATAACACAATCATAAGACACAACAGCCTGCTTCAGTCTACACATACATTTTAAATATATCAGAATATAACACAATCATAAGACACAACAGCCTGCTTCACTCTACACGTGCATTTTGGATCTATCAGAACACAACACAATCATAAGACACAACAACTTGCTTTGACTCTACTCATGCATTTAGGGTCGATCAGTATATAACACAATCATAAGACACAACACCCTGCTTGACACTACACATGCATTTTTGATCTATCAGAATATAACACAATCATAAAACACAACAGCATGCAGAGACACTACATATGCATTTTGGATCTATCAGAATATAACACAATCATAAGACACAACAGCCTGCTTCAGTCTACACATGCATTTTCAATATATTAGAATATAACACAATCATAAGACACAACAGGATGCCTCACTCTACACATGCATTTTGGATCTATCAGAACACAACGCAATCATAAGACACAACAGCTTGCTTTGACTCTACTCATGCATTTAGGATCTATCAGAACATAACACAATCATAAGACACAACACCCTGCTTGACACTAGACATGCATTTTTGATCTATCAGAATATAACACAATCATAAGACACAACAACATGCAAAGACTACACATGCATTTTGGATCTATCAGAATATAACAAAATCATAAGATACAACAGCCTGCTTCAGTCTACACATGCATTTTGAATATATCAGAATATAACACAATCATAAGACACAACGGCCTGCTTTACTCTACACATGCATTTTAGATCTATCAGAACACAACACAATCATAAGACACAACAGCTTGCTTTGACTCTACTCATGCATTTAGGATCCATCAGAACATAACACAATCATAAGACACAACATCCTGCTTGACACTACACATGCATTTTTGATCTATCAGAATATAACACAATCATAAGACACAACAGCCTTCTAAGACACTACACATGCATTTTGGATCCATCAGAATATAACACAATCATAAGACACAACAGCCTGCTTCACTTTACACATGCATTTTGGATCCATCACAACACAACACAACACAATCATAAGACTCAACACCATGCTTGACACTACACATGCATTTTGAATATATCAGAATATAACACAATCATAAGACACAACACCCTGCTTGACACTACACATGCATTTTTGATCTATCAGAATATAACACAATCATAAGACACAACAGCTTGCTTCACTCTACACATGCATTTTGGATCCATCACAACACAACACAATCATAAGACTCAACACCATGCTTGACACTACACATGCATTTTAAATATATAAGAATATAACACAATCATAAGACACAACACCCTGCTTGACACTACACATGCATTTTTGATCTATCAGAATATAACATAATCATAAGACACAACAGCCTGCTAAGACACTACACATGCATTTTGGATCTATCTTAATATAACATAATCATAAGTCACAACAGCCTGCTTCATTCTACACATGCATTTTGGATCCATCACAACACAATACAATCATAAGACTCAACACCCTGCTTGACACTACACATGCATTTTGAATATATTAGAATATAACACAATCATAAGACACAACACCCTGCTTGACACTACACATGCATTTTTGATCTATCAGAATATAACACAATCATAAGACACAACAGCCTGCTTCGACACTACACATGCATTGTGGATCTATAAGAATATAACAACAATCGTGCATTTTGGATCCATCAGAACATAACACAATCATAAGACACAACAGCCTGCTTCACTCTTCTCAAGCATTTTGTATCCATCAGAACACAACAAAATCATAAAACACAACAGCCTGCTTCACTCTATTCATGCATTTTGGATTCATCAATACACAACAGCCTACTTCACTCTAATCATGCATTTTGGATCCATCAGAACATAACGCAATCATAAGACACAACAGACTGCTTCATTCTTCTCAAGCATTTGTATCCATCAGAACACAACAAAATCATAAGACACAACAGCCTACTTCACTCTAATCATGCAAAATCCATCAGAACATAACACAAGCATAAGACACAACAGCCTAGTTATACTATGAGTCACATTACACAATCAAAGCAGTCCAATAAACGATATCATTTTAACTAATATGAGTCACATTTTGCTGGGTTTAGGTTTAGGGTTTAGAGTTTGTGTCAAATTATCCTACAATTACAAAATGAACGATATCCTTTTAACTAATATGACACAATGATCATATAAAAGACACAACGAAATCAATAAATACAAATTTACAAGTATAGAATCAGTTATTGTTGCATTTTACCCCCATATGTTTACTTTGAAGCTTTCTTTCTCCGAGATTTGAGTTTTTTTCCAGATTTCTTTGTTGTTCTTCCCTTTGCGACGTTGATGTTGATGCCGGAGATGTTTCCTGATCTGAGCTCATTGTTGCGATGGTGAAGTGATGATGGAGAATGTTGTCGTTTTTGTCTGACGATGTAGCTGCAATGGAGAGGTTTTTGGAAGTTTGATGGGTGTGAAGAAGGATGTGTTGGACTATTGTTGGTCCATCAGATCGAGATTTCAGTGTGCTATGATGATTAATAAACAACAAAACACACTAAGATTCAATGAAACATTGTCCAAATACTCTTGATACACAATAACAAAGATCAAATCAACACAAACAGAGGTAATCAAGCTACAAAGATGATAATAATAAGCTCCTAGCACCTCAACCGTCACACACACACAATTAGGGTTTGATAAACTTGCAAAACTTGTATTCAACATGAGAAACATTACATTATATAGTGCAGACTTAGGTTCGCTGACTAAGAATCTGTCATGCAAACCTATCAGCTTCGCCGGGCACAAAACAGATTCGCCCGGCGACTGATCTAATCTAATGTCTATACTGATCTAGACTTCCGGGCGAATCTATAGATTCGCTCGTAGGTTCGCTAGTACAAAAATAACTAAATACATAACAAAACAAAAGTAACACAGACATGCCGGTGAATCCAACCTATACATGTATTATCAATACTCCCCCTAGGTTGGACCTCACCTTGGGAAGTCTTCTGTTTAAGCTCCGTCTTTTTCGGCTTCAAAGATTCTCAATGTATTCTCCAGCCCTCGATTGAATTCCAGCTAAAGGATTAGTAACGTCTTCCGATCCAGCTTCATCACTATCACCCAAATCCAAAGATGACTCGACAAGTCGTGCTTCGGTGACAACAGTATCAAGCAAATCAGCAATAGTAATCTCCTCCTGAATATCTGCAGTCTGCTCGTCACCGATCACATTCAATTCGACTTCAGCGGGCTTCACAAACCTTTTCTTAATTGACTCATCTAACTGTTTAGATAGGTCATCCATATCCATATTCAGATCATCAGTCCTTCTAAGCCTCTCATTAACCCTTCTCAATTCAGCATGCACACCTCGAGCTTTATTGGCAACTTTCACAAATAAGTTAGCTTCAGTTCTAGTATCATCTCCAGCCTTGTGCTTGATCTCGTTCTCACATAAAACCTTCAAATCTTCATCACAGAAGGAGAAGATCTCCATTGGGTCAAACAATCGGATTTCCGGACGATCTTCCCCTTCTAGTCTGATAATAGCTTCACCAGTGCTATTATCATAAAACCACTTCAAAAACTCTTGCAGTCTCGGTGGCTGAGTATCTGGAACTCTGACTCGGTTCATAATCTTTGGAGCAGTCAGTTTCAGTATAATCTTTCCTTTCCACGATACCTAGTGTCTGTCCTTATTTGACCTCATCCTTTTTGGCTTTTGGTAACCGAATTCTTTGAAGTTATCTTCAGTAGCCTTTCTGATTGCAACCTCAAATGCACTTGCCCTGCCACTCTTCTCCTTGCCAAGCAGAGGGAGTTCAGCCAATCTCCTCAGATCCCATCTGGGCAGTGTAGCAAAGTGCTTCCTATTCTTTATATAACAGATGTCTCCCCCCTTCTCTTAATCATATACGCATCAATCTCAGTGTATAGTATTTCCATGCAATTATCTGTCGGTCCAACTGTATAGTATTCGGCTCGTCCAAGTGCTGGAAGATAGGGACTTCAGGAATAATTTCTTCATCCTTTTTGAACCATTCAGATTTATCCATATCAATATGCTCAAACAGATAAGTCACATCTTTTTCTTCAACGTTGTACTGTTCCGGTTTATCCTCTGCATCTTCTTCACTCCCTATTCCCTCATCCATTTCCGGTTCATCGATCAAACTGAAGTTTACATTAGTACCACCGGAAACCTTAGATCCCGTAAATGCATCAAGGTCCATTCCCATATCTTCATCGAAAACATCTTCAACTCCTTTTTCTCTTGATTCAGTTCTAACACCAAAATCCATTAACGGATACCTTGAGGCACCCGTTAGACTGTTCAGCTCCTGTTCAGACATTGCATGAAACGACCCTTCTTTCTCTTTCAAACTGTTTAATTCTTTGAATACCCAAACCAATAAACATTGCTGGTCCTTTACCATCCTGGCCATTCCTTTAATCACATCCCCTTTTTCCTTATCCCTCTTCTCCAACTCAGCATATTTAACCCTCAAACTTTCCAATTCAGTTCTTAGCTCAACATCGGTTTCCCTATCTCTGGTTCCTTGCTGCACATTCGATCTCTTTTTTTTCTGCTGCAGATACATCAGATTTTTCTCTTAGTCCTTTTCTCCCTACCAGCATCTAACTCAGCCTGAACATCATCAGTCTCTTTGTCCATTGAATATTCCTTCTCTTTCGCATATGCTTTTCTTTTCTTCAGCTTCTTTTGTACTTGCTCAACATTTTCGCCTTCTCTCTTCCTCTCGATCTCTTTCAATCTTTAAATATGCACCCATCTGCCAGCCGGATACATATTTTCCCACAGATAGGAAATTCTTCCGACGCAGTTCGATCGTACAGATTTGCAGTCGCCGAAGATTCTAGAATGCATCGGCCATATTTTCAAAGTATCACCAATAACAGGTAGATCAGGCTTCTTGTCATTTAGGATCATTTGAACAAAACGCGGATACATCAGCCATTTTTCTTTCTTCGTAGCATGTATATTCTCAATTATGTAATTGAAGATCAGCTTTGCTAGATTTGCTTTTTGCCCTTTGCAAAACAGCACCATTGCCCTAGCCCATTCGAGGTTCAAACCATCAGTACCTCCTTTTCTGTGATCAAGGCACATAATCAAAACGTGAGCAATGTATCTCCATTCCTTGATCAAATATGACTTTACGAACTCCATTTTCTTTTCACCAGGCATCGGACCCTCATAACCAGCAGTCCTCAATGCAACATACACCTCCTCAGCCGTCATCTTGACTTCATTTCCCATATCACCTTCGAGCTTTAGAATCCTTGCCAAATCAGCTTCAGTAAAATCAATATCATGACCTTCAACCTTTGAACATATCCTTGATGGCTGTTCAGCAACATTTAGCACGGCATTCCTCCAGAAATCTCGAATGTGTAAATCGTACACTGTCGGTGAATGTGATATGGCATGATGAATGTGAGACGATTTGAGCCATCTGATACAATCCTTGTACCTAGTGGCCTTTTCATGGTTCTCGTCCAATAGAGCACACATATTGTGTTTCTTCTCGAAAAATAATGTAGACATGATGCCTGAAATTGAAACAGAAGTTGATCAGAAACATAAGTTTGAAACAGTTTATAGATTCGTTGATAGTATCAGATTCGCTGAGCAGGCGAACCTATAATTAGACCCCAGAAACCTATAGATTCGCCGACATAAAAGTCTGACACAAAGTCTCGGGCGAATTTATAGGTTCGCTAGAAACAGTCGGGCGAATCTATGCTGATGCACGGGCGGCGTATCGGCATAGGTTCGCTCAAAAGTGTTGAACTTTCGTTGAGATTCGCCAGACGAAGACTAGGTTCGCTGGAACCCTAGAATTTGAAAAACGGGCAGAATCACTAAGAGAAACCAATTAGAACACACAGCCATACGACGAACACAATAATTTTGTCAATCAATTAATCTCAACGCAGTACAATCATCAACGAAGATTTAATGGGTTTGAATGGATCGAAGCGATTTAAAACACAGTTAAAACAGAATATGGATTAAGGTTGAATGCTTTTACATACCAGAATGAATTAAAACGGTTCAATTGGTAATGAAAAGCGGTAAGCAAGATTCGAACTTGAAATCACTTGAAAACGACCGGTTAACAGTTACAGCGAATGTGTGAAATGGTTTTGCAGGTCAACATATATATACAGACATAGGTTCGCTGAAAATGCGACCGGGCGAAATCAGATTCGCTCGTAGCTTAAGGTCAAGAGAAGTCAAGCGACTTAAATAAGTTCTGGGCGAACCTGTAGGTTCGCAATTAGCTTCGCTGGATTGAAAGAAAAAAAATATTTTTGGATTTTCTTAAGTTTGATTTCCTTTAAGAATCCATGAAAATGCCCTACGATTTCAACGCTCAAAACAAAAATTAAATGAAAAAGATAGACTAAAAAGGAAAAATAATAATAAAAAGGTAAAAAGAAGTAAAACTAAAATATAAACAAAAGAAGGATATATGTATATTTTCCTTGACGTTTTTCGAGCAGAATCCGGAGAATCATAGATTGGCGGGATTGCAGATATGTTTGTCCATTTAAACCCATGCCTTATATCTTTCAACAAGAGATCAGCAGCTTCATTTATCATGTTTTGGTTTGACTGAAGAAGCTCAGGCAACCCGGTCCCCACAGACATCTTGGTAAAAGAACTTGTCCTATCATCAGGGTTTATAGAGTAATATGATTGACTTTGCTTGAATTTCTTTGGATCAAATCTTGAATATTGATCAATTCATGAACCTCTTTTAACTTGATGCAATTTTGCAATTTTTTGGGAGTGGAGCTTTTCGACAATGATTCTTTTGAACACATTGTGACTTTATTATTTGGGAAATTCAAATGGTTAGAGCTCCAGGTCTATACTGGCGTATAACAGAGGAGATAAACATTTGAGCATGCTCGGTGAAACTTCAGGTCTATACCGACGTATAACAGAGAAGATTCACCAACTCCAGGTCATTGTTCACAAAAAGCAGAGGAGTTAAGCACATGTTTTCGAACTAGAAAGTAAAAAAAAGAAACTTGAATGCGAACAAGAAGAAACTGAAGAAGAAGCAGAAGATCTAGTTTGATCTTGTGGTTGCCGACGAACAGAAACAAAGAAAAATGTTGTTTGTTGTGTTGTTAAGGCTGTTATGTGTTGATGTTGTTGAGATGATGCGTGTGTGTTGATGCTGTTGATTTTATGTTCATGTGTGTTGTTTGAACGAATGAGAGAGTTCAAAGGAAGATGAAGAAGGAGCAGTTGTTTTGATGTTACTGTGTTGTTGCAACCATTGTTAAAACAAAACAGCAGATCGGCCTTTGTGTGTGTATTTGAAGCAGATTCAGTGTGTGTTCAACGAGAGAAAGAAAGAAAAATGAAGCTTGTGTGTGCTTGTTCGTTGATGTGTCTCTGATTGATGTTGTGATGTTGTTGTGTTGTTAAATCCAAAAATACAAGAAGAAGAAAAAGTTGCAGCAGGTGAATCATGTTCGTGTGTTTGTGTTGTGGTTGTTTGAAGTTGTTGTGTGTTGATGTTTGATAAAGAAAAAGAGAAAGAGAGATTTTGTGTATGCTTTGAAAGTGAAGAAGTAGTGGCAGATCTAGTTATTGTGTGTGAACGTGAAAGAGAATGGATTGAGTTGTGTCGAGTTTGTGTTGTTACAGCTGAAATAGGAAGGATGTGTGTGTGTTTCTAGTTGTGTGTTGTTGTTTGAAGGATTAGAGGGAGAGGTCGATTTTTTTTGTTGTTGATGTTCTAATGTTGCTGTGTTTGAGTAATATTGCAGAGAAAGAAAGAGAGAGGAGTAGAGAGAGAGAACACTGGTTGTTAACGGCTGGAAACTAAAAACAAGATAGGGTTTAAATTTTAATATGATCTTCTTGTCAAGGAACAAGTTTTTGGGCCGGTGACTGGGCTGTGATGGATAATTGGATATGCACAACCAAATGTAATGGATACTTGTAAAATGTTGACTACATATGTGATGGATATAATTTCCCACGTGAATCTTCTCTTAAATGTGTGGATGACATAAATTGTCATGTGCTTGTGAATTCAAATGACAAAATGAATTCATTCATTTGTCGTGAGACTTATGTAAAATGGCAGTTCTAGGTGTGAATTTATTGGGGGTAGGAATATAAATGTTGGCCGAAAATTGTTAAACACTTGCGGGTCTACATTTTTAATATCACATATGGCCGGGAGTTAGTCTTTTAAATTTTGGGCCGTGTTGGATTCGGTTCATTTTATTTTCGCCGGGTGTTGAAGTTAAAATTTTATGGGCGTTTTCGTTAAAGTCGTCATTAAATTTTGAAAGGTGGCGTCTTTTGGCCGGGTATTATTATTGTTATTCTTTGGGCCAAAATTTGTCATTCAAGTTGAAATATTTTTGTCAGTGGCCGGGACTTTCTAAAATTTATTTTTAGGCCAAATTTCAAACGGGTTATCGATTAAAAAAATGGCTTATGCAGAACTTTTTAAATCCATCGAATCTGATGATCTCACACTGGCACAAAGACGGTTTGATAATTTTGCAGTTTTAAAGAATGAAAGGATGCCCGTGTTTCTCGATAGATTTGTTATGGTGGCAAGTAACCTGAAGAAGCATGATCCAGAACTCGGAAATCATGAACAGGTTCAGAGATTGCTTGATTCTCTCCCACCAGAGTGGAGTTCACATGGAAAATCGATTAGAAGAGAAAGAAGATTTACTGATTACAAACTGGTGGAGGTGATGAACAAACTAAAAGAAATGGAGTGGGATATCAAACGTCGTGAGTACGATGAAGCGATGTCTCTAAATTCAAAGATCACCTCAATCTCCAAAGAGAAACCAGAAGAGATATCAGTTTCTGCCTCCAATTTCAAAGGTTTACCGAAACCTGAAATTGAAAAAGTACAAGGGGAGATTAAGCAGACATCAGTGAGTAAAGATGGAGCATAATTAAATGATAAAGCTTGTGATGCTAATAAGGAGGAGGAACAAAAGACAAATACCAGAGTCGGCAACTGCGAGAAGGCTCTTGCTTCTGAAAAAATCATCATGGAGCTTCCATACGAGACAGTTCAGGATATGTGTTCTTCTGATTGCAGAACTCGTTTATTTGGTATTTATAAAGCTAACAGATTGTTAATCGAAAATGAAAAATATTTGACCCACGTAAATAATGAACTTAAACTTAACGAGTCAAAATATTTTGTCAAATTAAGAGAAGCTTTGAAAGAAAATGAACATTTGAAAACGAGTCTTTTAAAAAGAAATGTGGAAGTCAATATGCTAACTGAACGTGTCGCCCTGGCTGAGTTTGAAACCAGTAAGTTGCAAATGAAACTCGAAAAATGGACAATTTCGGGGATGAAACTTGAGGATTTAATCAAAAGCCAACGGGGGGCTTGTATTAAGACTGGGTTGGGTCATGAAGATAAGGCTTTTGTATATCCTCCTCCCAGCACTTACTGTTACTCTCCTACACTAACTCCACACGCGACCAATGAGTTGGTTCATGAAGTAATTAAGAAAGATACTGATAATTTGTATGCAGGATTGGAGAATGTGAATCTTAAAGAGGTGCGAGATGATTATGAGTCCCCGACTGGTATTGGATACAGTAAACCGGATGCTGTCAGTCAAGTCAATGATTGTTCAGTTTTCGGTGTTAGTAAATCTGTACCTTATGTTTCTTCTAACTTCTTTAACAAGTTTAGAGCATGTGAAATTCCTATATTTGAGCCTGTCAAGAATGTGAAGGAAGAGATCATTCAGGAATCACCTAATCATCAAGCTCCAATCACATCAACACATCCAATTCCTATCAATCAAGATCCGCTGGAAGCAGAGGTACTTATTGAAGACTGGACAAGTTCAGATGATGAATCAATGACAAAGGAAAGTCTTGGAGACTCAAAGATCAAGATGTCATCTACAACTGTCAAATCTAAAATGCTTCCAAAACCTGAATCAAGTCAAATCAGGATCTCATTTCCAGCTGCAAGACAAGTCAATCTTCCATCCAGAACTCAAAAGAAGAAGCCTTCACCTCTGTCCATCATATCTCAAGTTTGTAAAAGACTTGAGAACAAGCAAATGAAGTCACAAATTTGTTCATCTTTCACTGCTCAACATAAGAAGCCACAAGTCTTCCAACAAGTTGCTTCAAGCTCAAAGCAAGCCCCACCCCCAACTGCTTCACACGGGCCAGTCAAGCATCAAAAGCCATTCAAGGCTTGCTTCAAGTGTGCAAAAAGGATGATCATGTGCTCAAGAAATGCCCAAAAGGACATGCTTCGGATGGTAAAGGCAAACAGGTTTGCTTCTACGGATCAGTGTCTAGAAAGAATCCTCCACGTGGTAAAAGTAAACAGGTTTGTTTATTTGAATTTCAAGTTAATAATCATACATCTTTGAATGGTCGGATGACGAACATTCCATCCCCACCTGTCACACCCTCAAAATCCACTAACGTAGTTTTACCGTTAAGTGTGTGACAAACCAGGACCTCAGTCATTAGTTACACCAAACGACACTATATGAATTAAAAACATACGTGTCTCATTAAATGAGAAAATTTAATACAGAATTAACGTTTAAAAGTTTGCGGAAGCGTAATCGAAATGTAATGTCAAGAATATTAAATGGAACTAAATGCGCAAACACGCGCCCAAGATAAGAAACATAGTTTTTAAATGCAAGAAAGTGTTTAAAAGCAAAGTTGTGACTCCATGCCATGTCCTAAGTACGTTGAACCTTAATGACCTGTAAAAGTGAAAGGCTAACAAGTGTCAACACGACGGTTGGTGAGATCACAAAGTAAGTATGAAATCAAGTAGTTCAGTTGCAAGCAGAGATATAAATTAAGTATGTCATTGTAGGTAGCTAGTCTACAGCACATGTCCTTAGAGGCGTATGTATCTGACCGAAGCTGACGTATGTACACATTAAGTGCATTTTGCCCGTTCGTACATCCCAGCAGGATGCACTGTAAGCATGTTAGGTCATTCAACACCTGTTCGACAGGTCCTTCTGTCGTGCTAGCGCGACTAGCCCGGGTGGGGTTTGTCAAACCCAGTAGTACTACTCAAAATTTCCCCTCTATTTCACAAATACTAACGGTCAACTAGGTATCCATGGGGTCTTTCATGAACAAAATAAAAGTTGCTCTAATCCAGACATGCGACATACAGAATTTGTAAATCCGTAAAAGTAATCGTTCGTGTTCTCAGCCCATAAAAGGGTGAGATAGTAAAAGTACGGTTCAGTGAACTCACCTTTGAAGCACACAACAATTTAAACAGCATGAAAGCAACAAGAGTACCTAGTTCACTCTACAACCTGCTTAATTAATTTATCTCTTGTTAACAACTACAAACTTGCGTTTATTAATAGATAGAGAAATTGTATATATATATATACACACCTACATACTCGCATTAATACATATCATCACATAAACTCACATAAAAGTGCATTACTCACATACATGATTTTTACATCATAATATATGTTCTTTCTCAGGGCATCTCTACCCTTATGCTTACTTGCATACATTAAATTCTATCACATCAATACGTATAATAATTTGGACACATAAAAGCATACTCTCGACATATATGTCCTAAAATCAATACATGCATACAATTTTCTTCTAATTAACCGTTTATACGCACAATTGGTTTCACAACATACACATTCATCATAGATCATACACTGTAACTATGAACACATGTAGTTTCTATACATATATAACATACTTACTAATTGATCATATAAATATATGTAACCACACACACAATAACCACTTGCATACATATATTATACCCACTGTCATGCATACAATACACTATGCATATATTTACCGTATAATTATTCATGCTCATACCTATGATTGTTGATCATTCACATACATCCATACTACACATTCTTAAACAAACATTATTACACATTCTTATATACAGTTCACGCATACATAAACCATATTTATATACATATGTATCAACCACGCATATATACACACACCATCACATAAAGTTGCTATATACTTGCATGCGTATCACACTTACACACACACTTAACAAATCACATACATATATTTCTATGGTAGCATTCATATATATAGACATCACCTACGGCTGTTATACATAAAGAAACGTACATACGTGAACATAGAGCAAATTACATATATACATATAGCAGATTACATACGCTATTGCAGCTTTAATTTATATACATACACTTGACTGCGCATATACATACATCACGTTTCATATGATCGATGTTGCTTAACTCATCATACACACGCACACCACATGAACATACATACATATATGGCTGCGCATTTACAATCAGCTTATACACACAAGGATATACATCTTGCACACATACATACGAGAATACGTACAATCAAACCGGTTAACTTAATCACATTTACGGGTCGGGAAGACTCACCGGAATCGACAAAGGATTTGATCGGTACCGGAGTTGGAACCGAAATGCAGTGACGTCGGGTTAGAGGATTGTTGCCGACTGTTAACGAGAGAGAGAGAGAGAGATCAGTTACGAAGGTTGTTGCTATTCGACTGCAACTATATATATATATATATATATATATATATATATATATATATATATATATATATATATATATATATATAGAGGCACACTCAAATGAGAACACCTCTTAACTTGAGTACAAAAAGTACAACTTTAATGAATTATATATGGAGTCAAACTGTTGAACTTTTTGTAATATAAATTGACCAAAATGCTTATAATTCAACTAATTTTAACATCTATTTAAAAAAAAATATGATTCGTTATGTCGTTTGTTAGAATGCATATATGCACCCACAATATGTGTTTGTGTACAAGTGATTTAGGTGCATATATGCATTTTAACAAACGACTTCACAAATCATATATTTTTTAAATAGATGTTAAAATTAGGTTAATTATAAGCATTTTGATCAATTAATATTATAATAAATACAACAGTTAAAGCGGTTCCTAAGTTGTTCTCAAGTTAAAAGTGTTCTCATTTGAATGGATCCCTATATATATATATATATATATATATACACGTCGCATACATGATTACGGGTCGCGAGTCTGACCGGAAACGAACAAGATGATCAGAATAGATGACGGGTGCTGTGTCTGCTGCTCTTTGTGGCTGCCGGATGATGAAAATGATGATGGTTTGCGATGTCGATGTTGTGTGTGTTGTGTCCACTGCCGTCGGCCGAAGAAACAAAAAGAAAGACGAAGATGTTGATGGGAACGGGTGGTTAACTAGGGGGTTGGGTTAATTAATTAAAAGTTACGCTTTTGGTCCTTAAACCTTACAAGTTTATTTAAATGGATTTGTAAAGTTTGTAATTAGTTTAGTTAATTACAAAACGAACCCTAAACTTGCATAAAACTTAACGGTATAAATATAAATTAGTTAGCGGTGTTAACTTGGAATTACGGGTTGTCACATCATCCCCTTGTTGAAGAAATTTTCGTCCCGAAAATTGAATACGGTTGATCTGGTAACTCCTTGGGTTGCCGTTAAATGTAACTGTTTGTGTAACAAATGGCACGTTTAATTCAACTAATTATATGTGAAGTATAATTTCATTATAAATAAAAAAATAATGGGTTTAGTTAACGGAGTTAATCTGAAATTTTTGGGTATCACATCATCCCCCAGTTGAAAGAATTTTCGTCCCGAAAATTTAACCAATAGTATTAGTATTAGATGTTGTCATTTGAAATAATTAAAGATGCTTGTACATTATTTGATTTTTCACACTCCTACGTAACTCTGGTCCCTGCTTCTAAGTTCTAACAACTTCGACTATAGTGATCTTACAATGTTTGAGTGTTCTGAATTCTTTGCCTAATATTTCAACTGTTTCCGTGAAACATTGTTGTTCATCGTTTGAGACGACGAGTGTTCCATTACGTAAGAGCTTGATTAGGTTGAAGACATCAGAAACGTTGTGTACCATGTTTGTCTTTTAAATCTGATCCAGTCAATGGTTTAGAAGGCCAATACCCTAGGGTTTCAAATGGTCTAATGTATCATGGTTTCAAATGGATGGGCTTTACAAATAGTGATTTCATTACTGTATATTTCGGGGATTTGGATTAATGAGTTCCACGTTGTTATTAGCTACCCGAGGGCCGAGTACTAACTGAAGAATTTTGTTAAACTAAGACAACTTGTGTACAAGGTAAACCGTGTGTAGGTACTTGACTTCATGAAAGGAACGTTGTCAAAACGCGGTCTCAAAGATGTCATGGACCTTCTAAATAAAATAGATGAAGAACGAATTTTTGATACTATCTATATGTTCGGACGTACGTGAATTAAGCAAGAATGATCAAGGAACTTAATAGGTATTCATGATTCATTGTGGTCGATAGAAAAGTGGTTGGATGATGTAGGGTAAAATGTTATTAATGTTTGCTTACTGAAGTAGTGTAAAAATGAAAGTGTCTATGTTACATGAGGTGTTCCTAATCATTTGGAGTACAATCGATTTTCTCTTTGATGGAATCTGAGTGTTACAGTTAGAAGTGTGCCGGGGGGGGGGGGGTGGTATATGATATGCCAAGAATTTTCTCACAGAGATGGTTTTCAAGAATTTTATCTTAGACTTCGCCATACATTTGTTTCCATAGTTGTTACAACTACAATATCACAGTATTTCGTTCCACTTCCTGCGTATGATCACAGTTTCATGCTGGTCATCTCAATACAAAGTTCTTAATTTGTTGTTTAGTGTTTTAACCTAAATAGTATTATGGTTGTGTTACTGTGTTATCCAGCTCTTGTTGTTACGTGATTTCCGTTGTCTTTTCTGATTTTAATTCCTACAACATTAGCTGAAAACAGGTGTTCTTATAGGCATATATTTTAATTGAACTCCAGGGTAATGCTTACAAGGGTGTGATGGAGTATACGATAAACAAACCACTTTCTCATAGAGGTAGGTTCCATGAGTTTCGTAAGCCGACATTAGGTGAGGGTTTGATTCACTTTTCGGGTATTCTTTATGGAGATATAGTTTTAGTCCAGTTCATTATTTGTGGTTTTAGCTCCCTAACACACTAGGTAGGGGTTCCAGGTTCAAATAGTAACATTCTAGCTGTGACTTTTAGAATGGGATTCATCATACGGTAGTGTTTAGATTCACCATTTGAGTATATAGAAGACAATGAGGTATAACAGTCTGATTTAAAGTCTAGGTTTCCAAGTTCACTAACAGTTTAGAAAGAATCTCATGTTATATCATTACATGTGTCGGGTTGCTTCAGTATCATCATAGCTTAAATAGTTTCCTCTACTAGGGCCTTCACATGTTAGAATAGCTAAGTTAAGGTTTCTTACATGGCGGCTAGAACAAAATTTTTTTTATTAAGGAAACTAATTGAGTTTAATATGGAAATTGTTGAATAATAGAGCTTCTAAGAAGGGACGTCAGACGTTCAAAGTGCCAAATGAAAATCAGAGTATCAATATTATGGTTCTGGACAAATACAAAGGTGTACCGGGAATGAAACAAAATAGAAAGTGGTTACCCTGGACCGTAATGAGTAAAACTCCCTCAGAACATCAACTGATATGGTCGGTATATTGTTGACGGTGGTAATCATCACCAGAATTCTTAGAGTCGTGAAATGTATTCAAAATCAGAATTTATATGCGTGAGTCAGTTATGGAACATTTGGTTTTTGTTGTTAATGTGAATAAGGGATACAAAGAAGTTTAAAGTGTTTATGCATATAGTAGTTTACCTTATGAATGTTGGGCTAACTAGAGTTCCTAAGAATCAGGTGTTTTGTAACAGTATGGGAGTGATATTTTACAGTTTCTCGGGTTAATTACTGCTTTGGTTTCAGGTCCACCTCCAGCGTGTCGTTAGTGTTTATATATAGGGTGTACCGCAGCTAACTCACCACACCACCACCACCTTAAAGGCGCATCTGTCACGCACTAACATTCTTTCCACTATACTAAGTCATTCAAAGGGGTTAGGGAAAAGGAATATATGTTAAGTAAAATGGTAATGTTATAGCATATATTGTACGTTACTTATTACTAAAATTTTATGCGGTTCGAATGTGAATGATCACAGACTCGAAACTTTAAGAACGCTTAACTTGGGTTTTGCTCTACTAAGCAGGTAAAGGAGTTTGAATATATATTAAGACGTACAGAATGTAAATAATGTGTTTTTTTTCAAATTAAATATATGTTCTTTAAAGATATATTAATAATAATAATAAATAAATTAAATCCAAAATGTGTTTTACAATAATGGAAATGCGAATTAGGTTTATTAGTTAACGTTTACAAGATGGCTGGATCGAGGCAAGTCATCCAACTAGATCGAATTATATACATATCGCACGTGTGGTTCGTTGGTGCATCGTTAATAGTAGGATCATCATGAGCCAGAATTATTTTTGGGTAACATGTTATCAGAAACAACTTGGTTCTGTTTATCTTGAAGAATTTAGAAAAGAAATTAAGAATAGGTTACGATTAGGTGAAGTATTTCTAGGATAGCTTGATATGTTACGAGGTATTTACATGTATGTTTAAGCGATACAGATTTAATTCACGAGAAGTGATTTTGAATAGGAAATACTACGCGGTTGGTGTAGCATATCCATAAGAGTTTTATTATTATTATTATTATTATTATTATTATTATTATTATTATCATTATTTACTTATTTATTTATTTTTGTGTAAGTTGTCAGCTTTATGAGACTACTCCATGGAATCCTAAGAATCATGGGGTTTGTTTAACAATCATTCATAGAAACAATGAGGTTAAGATATTACTGGGGTGCTAGAAACTTATAGTCCAAAGGTCGGAATTTGTAACTTTGTGAGTTGAGTAGGGTAAGTGTTTCAGTTGGACGATTTGGATTGTTTATATGCAGAATGAATCATCATCATTTGAGGTCTCATATAATAGCAGTGGAACATTATCAAGTTTCTCAACACAGATCGTTGTTCTTATTTGTGTATCATCACGGAAAGATTTGAGTTATTTGTTACTTAGTGATATAAGGTAAACGGTATGCAGTTTAAAGATAAATTCCTGATATGCCATCGAAAGTTGTATTGTAATTGTCCCCCATCCATAGATGGATTTTATGAGTTTAATCAAGGATGGACTTGATGTTGGTGCGTTATTTGAAGATGTATGTTGGTTTCCAATGAATTTGTATTGATTGGTTCTTCACTTTTGTGTTTCTTTTTGGGTATCACCCATATAGCAGACTTTGCCAGAATCATCGTGTACCTGTAAATTCACCATTACGTTGCGCACCCGTAATCGTCAATTTACCTTACATGATCACCCAAGTTTGTCTCCCATCGGGTACATTGGTCTTATGTTTTATTACGTTCCTTGCTTTACAATCATCCGCATGGTATTGCTACCCCATGTCAAGTATTGAATGTGTATAAGTGTACGATGAACCTACAAGTAGGAGATAACTACACTAGATGTATAGGACACTAACAAACTATCAGTGTGCTGTATCAATGGGTAACATGTATTAGGTATAGTGTTTGTTCATAATAAGTGTAAGACTACTAGTCTAAACACAATCCGAGTGTACAATGTGCATAAGCAGTGGTAATATCAGCTCAAGTAGATAACATTCAGTGGATCACACAATAAGTGACACGTTACAACTAATAATGTGTCTCATATTAAGTACCATGTTATAGCACACGAATGTGTCATATAATAAGTGATGTGTAATAGCACATAGTAGGTCGCATAACTAACAAGTCAAGACCTCAGTATGAATGAGTTTCTGGAAAAAAAAATCCATTATTGTTGTTCATGTATCACTGTACCTTAGGCATCGGTCACTACCGGTTGGTTGCCACAATGAGGTAGATAAAATTCAAAAGTGAATTGTTTAGGCTTCATACGAAACCAGTTTGTTGCCATAATGCTGTAAGTTTCAAGTTATAATGAAATGTAAACCTATCCCAACTAAGGCCCCCCCAAAAAAAATTGGCCTAAAAAGCGGGATAACTTTTGAACAACATCATTGTCACACATTTCTCATGCCTACTTCAATGAACAATTAAGAAGCTAGCAGATACACACCTAGTTCAAGCTTCATTAGCAGAGCAAGTCAAAAAAAAAATATAAATTTTGCCCTAAAGTGTCACATAATACAAGCTGGTCACTTTATGTAATGCTAGTGTAAGCGTGTGTCTGTGTAAATCACATGTATATGGATCACAAATGAATTAACATAAGTGCAACAAATGCAGTGTACAATTATAGTCTAGAATGCAATGCAATGCAACCCCAGTTCGCTATAACCAATAATCTGTCACACCCTCAAAATCCACTAACAGAGTTTTACCGTTAAGTGTGTGACAAACCAGGACCTCAGTCATTAGTTACACCAAACGACACTATATGAATTAAAAACATACGTGTCTCATTAAATGAGAAAATTTAATACAGAATTAACGTTTAAAAGTTTGCGGAAGCGTAATCGAAATGTAATGTCAAGAATATTAAATGGAACTAAATGCGCAAACACGCGCCCAAGATAAGAAACATAGTTTTTAAATGCAAGAAAGTGTTTAAAAGCAAAGTTGTGACTCCATGCCATGTCCTAAGTACGTTGAACCTCAATGACCTGTAAAAGTGAAAGGCTAACAAGTGTCAACACGACGGTTGGTGAGTTCACAAAGTAAGTATGAAATCAAGTAGTTCAGTTGCAAGCATAGATATAAATTAAGTATGTCATTGTAGGTAGCTAGTCTACAGCACATGTCCTTAGAGGCGTATGTATCTGAACGAAGCTGACGTATGTACACATTAAGTGCATTTTGCCCGTTCGTACATCCCAGAAGGATGCACTGTAAGTATGTTAGGTCATTCAAAACCTGTTCGACAGGTCCTTCTGTCGTGCTAGCGCGACTAGCCCGGGTGGGGTTTGTCAAACCCGGTAGTACTACTCAAAATTTCCCCGCTATTTCACAAATACAAACGGTCAACTAGGTATCCATGGGGTCTTTCATGAACAAAATAAAAGTTGCTCTAATCCAGACATGCGACATACAGAATTTGTAAATCCGTAAAAGTAATCGTTCGTGTTCTCAGCCCATAAAAGGGTGAGATAGTAAAAGTACGGTTCAGTGAACTCACCTTTGAAGCGCACATCAATTTAAACAGCACGAAAGCAACAAGAGTACCTAGTTCACTCTACAACCTGCTTAATTAATTTATCTCTTGTTAACAACTACAAACTTGCGTTTATTAATAGATAGAGAAATTGTATATATATATATCAGGAACATTTCAGGAGGACTATTAGTAATCCGGTTTACTGACAGAGAATGTTCCTTATTCAAATTTGAGGCGGAACAAACAAGTTATGGTTTTGGTATCTTATCCACATTCCGGATCTTTCTTTGATTTTCACAGCCACTACATTTTTCTTGATAACTCATTTATAATATTTTGATAGGGTAATATGGAAGACGTTTCTTTGGTAATTTCTATTTTATATATTGTAGATAGATTAAAAAAAAAAAAGGTGAGGGAGCCTAACTTCTTTACTTGTATTTTTTATCAAGTTTTCACATCCTTTTGAGGCCGCTCTTGTGTCTTTTGAAAATTTCAATTTTGTGCTGAAATAGAAATTTTGGGGGAGTAATATCACAAATGAATATCTTTTGTCCAAAATTCATTCTGTGTAAATATTTTGTGTCTTTTGAAGGTTTTAGGTTAGTATGGAAAGCACCTAAATGAGGATGTTGATTTGTGTAATGATGTGTCAATAGGCTCAGCCCGAATACAATTAGACAGCAATTCTGTGATCAAACTAAATTCAATAAGAGCTCGGTGATGAGGAGTACTTTCACAGACATTTGGCCTGCACAAAGTAATAAGTTTTGACAAAAATGGGTTGAGAGTATTTGTTTCGTGCTTGATTTTTCCCAAATCAAAACCCTTTAGCCGTAGCCCTGAATGACGCTTCTCGTTAGCTCTTCAGAATTTATTTTCGTGCTTATCTCCTCTGCTATACGGAAGTATTGACCTGGAGTGATGATCTTCTCTGTTATATGTAAATATAGACTTGAAGCTCTCATCAGCATGCTCAGATGATCATCTCCTTTGTTATACGTCGATATAGACCTGAAGCGCTCATCATCTGCAAACCAAATGTAAAGCTATGCTCACAATATTTCTACATCAAGTTCATTGTTTGACGCATCATACATAAAAATATGCTCAAATGTAAAGCTAAGCTCACAATGTTTCTACATCAAGATCACTATTTGACGCTTCATACATTAAACCCAACTCCAATTCACTCCCAAGAACATTCATCTTGATTATTAATTAATCTTGGTCTATGCACACCCAAATAACAAAATCTTGCTGAATCATCTAAACTCAATAAGCCATGAGGTCAAAAACAAGTTACTTTGCTGAATCTCTGTGGAAACCAAGTTGCCCGAGTTTCTTCAAATGGAACCTAAAACATGATAAGACCATCACAGATTGTCTGTTGAAAGGAACAAGGCATGGGTTTAAACGGACAAACATATTGACAATCTAGCCAAGTCTTTGTTTCTCCGGATGGTGGCTCGAAACGCATTATCTGATATCCTTCATGAAAATTTCTTTTATTATCCTTATTTTATGTTTGGGTTTTTGAGTCTTGTTGGTCGTGTCTACCTTATGGGATGTGTTCTCTTTATCTAAAATATTTGTGATCTTGTCGGACTCGTCCTCTCATTTCCGAATTTTAAATTTTTAATTAAAAAAATCCAAAAAGATTTTTAATTTCAAATATTTTTCAAGTCTTCCATATTATGCTATTAATATGCTATCATTTTCACATGCATTTTGTGACACCCGATAAATTCAGGCTAACTCCGTTAGTTAACTCTGTTAGTCACGTTAACGCAATAATACTTATCATTTAATGTGATGAATTAAATGTACAAACTGTTACACAAACGTGCACACGAAACGACAAACTGTCATGTAAATATACACACGAAATGGCCACACGAGTTAATACCCGGGCGTTGGTGATCCTAAATGAATACGAATACAATAATAATACATTTTAACTATTAGGTGTGTTTAATTGTTGAATTTTTGTGTAACCGCGTATTTTACCGGTTTTAACCGTTTACGGATTTCGGTAACCGTTATGAAACAAAAATGAATATTTGAGAAAGATTTTTATTGTGATTGCAAAACCGAAACAAATCGGAGCCCATGGATCATCCATGTGACCCATGGATGGCCCAAGGCCCAACCCACTCAACATTTAACAATAATTAACAAAATTTAACAAAACCCTAAACCTAAACTAATAAAAAAAACGTTTTTTTTGGCTTCTTTTCTCCACCTTGCTGCCGTCGCACATACATACACCAATACAAGATCATTTTGTTGCTAATTGATTCGATTTTTGGTGATTTCGGTTGTTGATTGAAGTGATAAACGCAATACTAGTAAGTGGTTATGTTAATTATTATTATATAATTCGAAAATTGTATGTTTTGAAACCCCTAGTTCATCCAAATTGGCCAAATTGATGTTGTGTTGTGGAAATGGTTTAGTGTTTGTGTGAAAATGGTTATTTTGATGGTTAGATGATGAAATTGGTGCAAAAAGTGTGTTTATGGAATTAGGGTTTGATATGAAATCATTGAAACTTGATGTTGCATGAATGATATTGTGAAAATAGGATTGAATATGTATTTAGATGTTGAATGGGATGAAGATTGGCTACTTGTTTGTGAAATTTCATGATTGTTATGCTAGATTACTAAAAATAGTAACTTTTGTGTTAGAGATCGTGTGAAATCGCATGTTATGGACATATAATGATCCTTATGGACTTGCTAGCATGTTTGTAAGATATGTTAGACGAATTTTGGTTATTTGAACATACGAATTCGACTTGGTTTGGAATACTTGCTAAATGTAGAAACTTTTTGGCATGAAAATTGACTAGGATGCATGTTTTATGATTTTGGATGCACAAACATGATTTGGGGTTGCATGTGAATGATTGTAGACATGTGATGATTGGTAAACGTGCTTTGATCATGCAATGACATTTATAGGTACTAGTTGAATTGAAAGTGAGTACTTGAAATTGGTTATTTGAAGTCTAAGTTGTATATGAAAGTAACTAGGATGCATGATGAAAGTTGTTACTATACTAGTTGAACAAAGCATGTGAACATTATATTTTGCTTAGAAACGACCACGCATGCTAGTATGCCTTACGTAGGAACCGCAAAGTGTTAGTATGTGTTGTTGACTTGTGTAGCGTGCTACGGTATTTGTGTAATAGTTGACATGCTTAAGATGTTGGAATATGCAAGTATACTTTACAAATCCGACTTTCCTATAAAGGAAACTTTTGTGGAATTTGAAATCCAATTTGTTGAATGTGTGACGTGTAATGTGGTATGCGAATGTAATATAGTTAAATACATCATTTGTAACGTGCTTACACTTAATAAATCACCAACGGGTCGTGGGTCAACTCGGGTCAACTAAAAGTCAAACTTGGACAAAAAGTCAAACTTGGTCAAACTTGGACAAAAAGTCAAACTCGGTCAAAAGTCAAACTTTTCCGATCACGCACAAACTGTATGACCAATTGGATGCATAGGGTACTATGACCCTATATGAACACACATTAATGGACCTATTGTTATTTAGGTCGCTGCATTACGTTGTGTACTTTAAACTATTTTGCTGTGCAACTTAAGGTGAGTTCACTAAACCGCACTTTTACTATTCTACCCTTTTATGGGCTGAAGACGGACGATTACTTTTACGGATTTACAAATTTTGTATGTCGCATGTCTGGATAGAGCAACTTTTATTTTGTTCATGAAAGACCCCATGGATACTTAGTTGACCGTTAGTATTTGTGAAATAGCGGGGAAATTTTGAGTAGTACTACTGGGTTTGACAAACCCCACCCGGGCTAGTCGCGCTAGCACGACAGAAGGACCTGTCGAACGGGTGTTGAATGACCTAACATACTTACAGTGCATCCTGCTGGGATGTACGAACGGGCAAAATGCACTTAATGTGTACATACGTCAGCTTCGGTCAGATACATACGCCTCTAGGACATGTGATGTAGACTAGCTACCTACAATGACATACTTAATTTATATTTCTGCCTGCAACTGAACTACTTGATTTCATACTTACTTTGTGAACTCACCAACCGTCGTGTTGACACTTGTTAGACTTTCACTTGTACAGGTCACCGAGGTTCAACGCACTTAGGACATGGCATGGAGTCACCACTTTGCATTTAAACACTTTCTTGCATTTAAAAACTATGTTTGGTTTTAACAAATATTTAAACTATGTTTCTTATGTTGGGCGCGTGTTTGCGCATTTAGTTCCATTTAACATTATTGACTTTACATTTCGATTACGCTTCCGCAAAAATTATTAAACGTTAACTCTGCATTAAATTTTCTCATTTAATGAGAAACGTATATTCTAAATTCATATAGTGTCGTTTGGTGTAACTAATGACTTAGATCCTGGTTTGTCACACACTTAACGGTAAAACTCCGTTAGTGGATTTTGGGGGTGTGATACATTTCACGGGAAATTGCACACACAAACGAACACGGTTTCACTTGTCTTCATACACAAATAAACACAGGTTTATTTTGTGTAATGAAATGATCTAATGAGAAATCTCGAGATTTTGTCTGTGATTGTTGTGTTATAGATATTTGCTGCAAATTATGGCCGATCATCAGTTGAGCAAAGCACCTGACCAAAGAACCTGTTCCTTAAAGTTTTTCAGAAATACCGAGCTAGGAAGCCTCCTTCTACATCTTCTGAAGCACTCAAGAAAAGTTTATTGGAAATCAGTTCCAGATTTTACGAAAGGATGCACGCAAAATGGGGGAGCACATTAAATGGGGGAGCTTGTGAGATAAAAGGATCTTCAGCAACATAATTTGGCAAGCATCAGTCTTGGGGGAGTTTTGTTGGATCTGAAATTAAGACTGATGCTCACCAAATTGAAGATCTAACAGTATTGACTTATCGGTGCTGAACACGATGCAAGACGTTGATAATAATAGACTATGGGGGAGTATTGTTGGACCTGAATTGTAGTCTAATATTATCAACACAGTCAAAGTCAACAAAAGTCAACGTCAATAGTCAAAGTCAATGCAAAAGTCAACACGACGCGTTCGAGACGAAGATTAGAGACAAGACGTTGAAGGCGACGGAGTTTTATTGTTAATAAATATATTTTGTGTCAACAAAATATATTTAGTCGTGTTCGTCATTTTAGTATTTTATGTAATATATATATTTTTGTCTTAATGACAAAATATATATTAGACTAAACATTATGTTTTATTTGTATTATTTCTAATAGTCATGTTTTATCAATATCATCTCGATCGACACCAAAAATCAAAAAGCTGATTTGTTCACTAAAACGTTTGATAAACCGCGTTTTTATGAATTAATTAATATGATTGGTTTGATCTCTTTTTAATCATTTTAATATTAAAAAAATGGGGTGTTGGTCCCAAAACACTATTGAATCAGTAACTTGTGAAGATTTTGGATCAAAATGGTAAAATAATGATGAACTAGATGAAGAACACAATGAAAAACTCAGATTTGATCTTGTATTGATTGTATCAGATTTACAAAAGTGGAAACCCCAATCAAATGCTCATTCAAGCCCCCCATGAACCCTAAGTGCACTTTACTATTTATAGTGAGTGCTTAACATGCTAATTACACTAATAGTCCCTACACTTAGACTAATTAGAAAATAACAAGTTAAAAGGCTAAAACATGTCGATCTAAAGCTAGATTAAATATATTTTGTTGACACAAAATATATTTATTACATTAACGATCCTAGACATAAAACAACTTCAACGTCTTGACTCGGTTCTTCGTCTCTAACGCGCCATTTGACTTTTTACGTGGACTTTGACCGGACGTTGACTTTTGTTGACTTTGACTGTGTTGATAATATTAGACTACAATTCAGGTCCAACAATACTCCCCCATAGTCTATTATTATCAACGTCTTGCATCGTGTTCAGCACCGATAAGTCAATACTGTTGGATCTTCAATTTGGTAAGCTTCGGTCTTAATTTCAGCTCCAACAAAACTCCCCCAAGACTGATGCTTGCCAAATTTTGTTGTTGAAGATCCTTTATCTTACAAGCTCCCCCATATTGTATGCTCCCCCATTTAATGTGTTCCCCCATTTTGCGTGCATCATTTCGTAAAATCTGGAACTACTTTCTAACAATCTTTTCTTGAGTGCTTCAGAAGATGTAGGAGAAGGCTTCCTAGCTCAGTATCTTCTGAAAAACTTTGAGGAACAGGTTCTCTGGTCAGGTGCTTTGCTCAACTGATGATCGGCCATCACTTGCAGCAAATATCTGTAACACAATCACAAACAAAATCTCGAGATTTCTCATTAGATCATTTCATTAAACAAAATAAACCTGTGTTTATTTGTGTATGAAAACAAACGAACCCGTGTCCATTTGTGCGTGCAATTTCCCGTAAAATGCATGTGAAAATGATAAAATTTTAATAGTATAATATGGAAGACTTGAAAATAAATTGAAATTAAAATATTTTTTGGAATTTCTTTTTTGATTAAAATTATAAATTCAAAAATGAGAGGACGAGTTCGACAAGATCACAAGTATTTTTGACAAAGAGAACACATCCCAAAAGGCACACAAGACTAACAAGACTCAAGTATTTTTTGAATATTCCTGCCTCAATCTCATCCATCTCCTCCTCTAACGATATAGCCTTCCGTCCCACATATTTCTTACGCTTCCGTATATCCTCCTTGATTTTCTCCTCCTCTAACAAGTTTTATGGCACAATCTATAAATCAATTTTTTTTATAAAATACATAAAGGGCTTTTCTTATATTTTAGCAAACTTCAACTAATAGATGGTCCATGGATCATCTAGGTGATCCATGGGTGACCCAAACCCACCATTTTAATTAATTTAATTATATTAAACCATTTCACCAAATATATATATATATATATATATATATATATATATATATATTCCCCTCTTCCCCTCTAACCCTAGATGATGGCAACCATCTCTACACACACAACTTGTGATTTTTGACATTTTTGTGAAATTGATGATCAATCTTGGTGTTATTTGAAGTTCTAAAGCATATTACAAGTAAGTAATTTGATTAATCCATTCTAGATTTTTGTTTTTCTTCATGTTACATAAACCCTAGTTCATCCAAATTCTTCAATTGGTATTTTGTATGTAAAATTGGGTATTGATTGTTGATTTATATAAAGTTTTGATGAAATTGTGATCATTAGAAACTAGGGGATGTTATAAAAATTTAGACTTTTGTTTTTGGAGAAACTAGTGTCATATGGGTTTACTAGAACATGAAATTTTTATGCTTGGATTGTTTTTGTGTTCTACCTATGCTAAGAAACCATTTAGATTTCGTTTTTGACAAAACCGTTGATAACCAAATGTTGACAGATTCGTAACCTGATTTTCCTTGGACTATAACTTGTTGAAAACCGAACCAAAATGGGTCATTCTTGAGCCTAGATTGTCGTTTAAAGAGTCTAGTTTCCAGAAAACTAAACCAATAAATTTTTAGAGAAGAATAAGTTAGACTTTTTGATTTTACAAAAACAGATGTCAAATGTGAAAATCTAGACAGAAAATGAGTCAACTTCAAAAGGTCATAACTTTATAATTACAACTTATTCTTAGATGATTCTTACACCAAAATAAAGCTTATTGTCTTAGCTTTCTATATTGGTAAAATTTGTATTTTTATTCCCCTGTATGGTTGTTCAAATTTTATAAAACTTTATAGTGTGCAATCAGGTGTCTTTTCTGACCTTGATGTAAAGAGGTATTTTTAATAAATAGTTGATTTAGGTTTCAAGTAAAGTATATAAAATAAGAAATGAACTTAAGACAGTAGTTAATCTATAGTTGAAATTTGCGACTTGTACATGTTAGTTTATGTTGGTTTCTGTACAAAATAAAAAGAGTCAACAAAGCTGAAAAATCTGAATAATGGACTTGCAATGTGTTTCACTTGTGTTTTGTGTGTAACTTGTCAATTAGACATATGATGACTTTGTGATGATGCTTTCAAGCTATTAGGTTCATAAGTAAGTAATATGATGTTTCAAATATGCATAGTCATAGGTGGACAACTTGATAATTTTGAATGTGATCAGTTAATCTTGTTAAAGTTAGTAGCATTATTGAAACGAGTGCTGAGAACTTTCATAAGGAGCATGATAGACACTAACAAACATGAATACAATTAAAACTCACCCACGGGTTGTTGGGTCAACAAAAGTCAACTTTGGTCAAAGTTGGTCAAAAGTCAAACTTTTCAAATCGCAAGTAAACAATTGAACTGTTTGGATGCATAGGGCTTTACATACCTGCACAAACACACACTTATAGACTTATCATGTAGTAGGAATGCTGTGTTTGCTTTTACCTTGCTGATGCTTGTAGCTGTGTACCCGAAGTGAGTTCACTAAACCGTACTTTTACTATTATACCCTTTTATGGGTTGAACACGGACGAATACTTTTACTGATTTACGAATTTAGTATGTCGCATGTCTGGATTAGAGCAACTTTTATTTTTTTCATGAAAGACTGTTGGGGTTATTTGAAGATGTCACTTTCCAAATATAAGCGAGTGAAGATATCGAGCATCATCACGAGCAAGCACGGGTGAAGACGTTAATAATTTGTATTTGTCTTAGAATATTTGTGTAATCGTTTTGTGCTTAATTGCACGTCTTTTAGGTTACTTTGTAAGGTGAATGGTATGGACTATAAATACCATCACCTAGGTCATTTGTTAGAGAGTTGCCTATTCTTGTTAGTCATATTCTCTTGTAACATCCATTGATCTAATACAATTCACCTATTCTAATTATCATCATCTTCATCATACTTTGCATTGATCTTCATGAACATTCAAGCATCAATACGTGATCAGTGAGATTCCGCATCACTGATTGCAAACAACACCACCAAACAATCTCAGATCTAGATCCAAGCTCGCTCCCTCTAGAACTATCAATTGGTATCAGAGCTGTTGGGTGATCTTTGATTGTTGTTGTTATTGATGGAATTTTAGCTACCATTAGCTTTGATTCATGTTTGTGTTAAGAACTGCAAAGTTTGAGATCAATTGGTGAAGATTTGACTGAGTTTTTGAAGAAATTGTTCATGTTCGTGTTCTTCACTGCTCAAATTTGAGATCTGGAATTTGTTGATGTTATTGAGAAATTGATGATTGAGATGTGTTAGAAATCACTATCCTAAGCTTCGTTCATAATCAAACATCACTGATTTGTTGATTTCGATCCATATTTTGTCAAATTGTCTCAAAACCCACTTGTTGTGTTCTTCATCAAAAATCCAGATCTGAATGAGATTTAGCTTGATTCAAGGTAGAAAAACTTTGAAGGATTGTTAGAAACATCATTCCTTAGCTAATACGAGTGTTGAATTGAACAAAAAACAACAAAAATTGAAGAATTGATCTTGTGTTCATCACAATTTTGACTTTAAAAAGTCAATCTGATATGAAGATTTGAAGAAGTTTTCAGCCGGGTGATACACTATTCAGACGTGTGAAGAAGAAAAATTCACTATTCAGCCGGGTGAAGTAGAAGAAATCACTGTTCAGACGGGTGAAAAGGAAGAAAAACACTGTTCAGCCGTGTAAGCACTGTTCAGCCGGGTGAAACACTGTTCAGCAGGGTAAAGACACTGTTCAGCCGGGTGAAGCACTGTTCAGCCGGGTGAAGACACTTATCAGCCGGGTGAAGCACTGTACAGCCGGGTGAAGCACTGTTCTGCCGGGTGAAGCACTGTTCAGCCGTCCCAAGTTGTTTACCCGTCCCAACAGTGACCCGTCTAAAAAAAAAAAAAAAAAAAATGACTTTGAAAATTCAAGAAAAATGTCATATTAGTCATTTGAAAATGACTTTGAAAGAGTCTGGAAAATCGAAAAATTCATTTTTCCAAAATTTCATATTAGTCATTTTTAGCCACCATGACTTCCCAGAAAAATCATGAAAATGACTTTGAAAATTCAAGAAAAATGTCAACGGGCATGTTTACCGTGATCCGAGAAGAAAATAAAAGAGAAGATGTCAATGAATTTATTACAGAATTCAATCATATGTTTGAAACAACTTATCTTCAAGTTGCCAAAGACTGTGATCAAAAGAAGAGAGACTTTCATGAACACACAAAACTTGTTCTTGTGAGTCAAGCAGATTCTCATGAAAATCATGATGAAGAAGAAGAATATGATTGGAGTGAAAACAATGATGTTGTTTCCATTCAAGAGATTGAAAAGAAAGATAAAGAAATCAGCAACTTGTCTGAAACTATTGCAAAGCAAGATGAGACAATTGCTCAACTGAATTCAGAAATAAAGAGATTGATGTCAGAAAAGGAAAACGAGAAAGATGTTCAGAGTTCTTATGTTGAAATGCCCATTGAAGTCAGAGAAAAGATGTGCACCAAAGAATGCTTTCAACAAGTTGAACACTACAGAATATACTCTTTCAAGATTTGTGATAAACTTAAGAAGGAAGAGCAAATGCACAAGAATCTGAAAGAACAGCACGAAAAATCTGATCAAAGAATCATATCTCTTGAAGTTTCACTCAAGCAAAAAGAAAAAGAAGCAATGAACATCAGAAACGAAGCTGCAAAATCAAATGAACACTCTTCCAGTGTGATCAAAGATTTGCAAGAAGAGATTCTAAAGTTGAAGAAGTTGTCTGAGATGTTCAATTCAGAGAACAACACTCTGAAAAACAAACTGCAAGAAGAACAAGAGAAGCATGCAAGTCTACAAAAAGACCACCAATTGTGTGAAGATAGACTCAAATCTCTTACACAGAATGTTGATTCAATGCTTACCGAAAAGCATAATCTGAATGTTCAGCTCATGGAGCTCACTGATAAACTGAACAGATCACAATCTGAGCTTGTGTTTATCAAAGAAGAAGTCGAAAAAGGAAAGTCTGTTGAAAAGAAAGATGAGGGATTAGTGCCAACCGGAATTGTTGGATCACTATCTTCTCAAGAAGAAGAAGAAAAGACACAAGAGTTTCAGTCAAAGAAGAAGAAGAAGAAGGTTAGAAGAAAGAAAAGCAAAGCCAAGAAGAACAAGACAAAGGCCGCTTCAACTGCTTCTACACCACAGACTCCTTCTACTTCAAAGTCTCAAGATTCCGAATCCCCGAGTGATTCAAACAGTGACGTATACTGTTTAATCTGTGACTCTGAAACTCATCATATCTCAGATTGTATTTACAGTCAAGGTGTCTTTCCTTTTGGGTCAAAAGGTGACAAGTTCAAGACTCCAGCTCCTTCAAGAAAGATTCAACAAGATTCAGAGGTCAAAGCTTCTCAAAAACAACAATCTTCAACAGCAAAGACTTCTCAAAAGCAAAGAAAGAAGTCTCCCTTCAATGCTCATCAGAAGTACTGCGAGATTTGTGAGATGTACAATCACAAGACGTCAGAGTGCTACTACAACAAGTACTGCACCAACTGTCAGATGTACAACCACGACACAATGGAATGTTACTACAACAAGTATTGCTCTATTTGTGACATGGTCAATCACAACACATCCGAGTGCTACTACAAGCCGAGAAGGTCAGTCCAAAGAAGTTCATCATGTGCATACCCTTCCAGGTATTTTTCTAACTTTAAAAGATCTAATCATAGACATTCGTTTGATGAAAATCAACATGTCAATGATTCATGGACACCAAAGTTTGTCAAAAACAAAAAGGAAAATCATGATTTAAATGATAAAATGATTCCAATAGTGAATCAATCTTTGAATAAGAAATATAGTCAACAAAACCTGTTTTTAAAAGAAAATCATAATCTGTTTGAAAATGACTATAATTTCTCTTTTGACAAACAATCCATGAAAGAAGATGAAGGTACAAATTACATTGTATCATCAAAACCACCACCTGAAGGTATTCCTTGCACTTATGAGAATATCTCTTATGTTGATGAATTTGGACGACTCAAAACCGAAATGGTTTGGGTCATTACCTCTAACTAATTTGTTAGTGTGTTAGGGACAGTTATGGAGGCCGGTCAAACAGAGAAAAGAAGACCGTGGCTGATCCCTTATCATGACAAGATACCGAATCTTGTTCATGATGTTTTCGATGCAACTGACACCAAACGGAGTTGGAAACAAAAAGGAATCATTGAAGGAATTTTTTTTTAAAAAAAAAAAAAAAAAAACATTTTCAAAAGTCAAACAATGATGGCAGTGCAAGAAACAACCGATGTTTCATTTCGTCTGTTTAGATTAAGTATATTGCATGCACTCTTCATACGTTGATAACATATCTGTCATTTTCATTAAATTTTCAATTTTCCAAGAAATTTAAAAGTTTAGGGGGAGAAATCATTTAAAAAAAAAAAAAAAAAAAATGATAAAATCAGAAAAATCCAAAAATATGTTGAATCTACTTGCACGTACATGAGAAATGATAGATACACTAGAGTTATTCGACACATCATTTTAAAACAATAAAGACTGAAGCGTGAAAATTGATGTGCGAGACAGCTCAGACAATTATACTGAACAATTATATTCTTTGATGATTTAACTAAATTCCAATAAGTTTTTGTGGTTGAAACGTCTTAGTGCATGTGAAACGTTTATACAAATCAAATAGATATCTTGTGATTCAACGATATACATTGGGTAATGATGCAATCTATTCAGTGTGATGAACCGCATCGTGAGCTTCTTTGTTGTGGTACCCACAGACCTGAAGTCTCACACGAAGTCTCTTTTGAGCTTCAAGATGCAGCAAAAGATTCCCAAAGATGGAACAAAAAGAGTCCCAAATGTGGACCGTCACCAATCAAATTCCAAAAAGGAATTCAGAAGATTCCCAAGGGGAACAATAGGAAAAAGAAAAATTCCAAAAAGGAATTCAAAAGAAGTCCCAAAGTGGACCAAATCCAAATAGAACCCAAATTCCACACTGTTTATGATTGTAAGTGACCTGACGTGTTGAGTTGTTCTCGGGTTATTTAGATGAAGTGTATAACTTTCTAATGTGCAAGGTATGGGTCACTCAAAACTTATTCTTAATCAACCTAATTGATCATCAAGAATAGAAAAAGTAAGTGTGTCACTTCGAGCTAATTGATTTGTTCAACAATTCATCACTCAATTATTTCACAATTCAAATGTCTATTCTCAAAACTGCAAAACATGTGTTGGATAAATTACTGGTATGATCTCATTGCAGGTAAAAGATTCAGAATGTAAAGAGAAAATTCCAAAAAAAAAAAAAAAAAAAAATTATCAAAAACATTGAAAAATTCAAAAAGAACAAAAAGATTTTCTTTTTAATCTTTTTCTTTTATGTTGGCAGATTAACATATGTTATTGATGTAGGAGTTGTTCATCAAGCAATATCTCATCCGATTGAGAACTTAATCTTTACATTTGATGATAAATGCATATTATTGCCTGAGTTCTAATGTTTTCTTTGAGTTGCAGGAACAGTTTCCAATGCAGAACAAGCTTCCACGCGACTTGAAGATGTCCTGTTCAAGCCTGATTCCAGTCCAAAGATTTCCAAGTCAGATTGCTGAGTGTTAAGAATCCTCCTCTTAATATCTCATACACAGATCCCGCTAATCTCTAAAGCAAAAGTTGAGGGGGAGTATTCTAAGTCAAAGAAGTCTTCTCATTCTACTTCAACCGTTGAAGAAGATCCCGTTGCTGATATATAGATTCACCGGAATCTACTCTCTGCTTATTTCTTTCCATAGCCTCTGATGTTACTTAAAAGGGAGAGAAGGATGCAGATTGCTTGTTGAAAGACAGAGTTTCGATAGCATCATCTTAGGGGGAGTACTGTTGGGTCCTCTTGAAGATAATGCATACCAAAACTTTAAGTTGCTCTCTATGCTCGTCACATGAAGATTTAAGCTGATATGTCAAATTTGTAAAGTGTCATCTTAGGGGGAGTACTGTTGGGGTTATTTGAAGATGTCACTTTCCAAATATAAGCGAGTGAAGATATCGAGCATCATCACGAGCAAGCACGGGTGAAGACGTTAATAATTTGTATTTGTCTTAGAATATTTGTGTAATCGTTTTGTGCTTAATTGCACGTCTTTTAGGTTACTTTGTAAGGTGAATGGTATGGACTATAAATACCATCACCTAGGTCATTTGTTAGAGAGTTGCCTATTCTTGTTAGTCATATTCTCTTGTAACATCCATTGATCTAATACAATTCACCTATTCTAATTATCATCATCTTCATCATACTTTGCATTGATCTTCATGAACATTCAAGCATCAATACGTGATCAGTGAGATTCCACATCACTGATTGCAAACAACACCACCAAACAATCTCAGATCTAGATCCAAGCTCGCTCCCTCTAGAACTATCAAAGACCTCATGGATACCTAGTTGACCGTTAGTATTTGTGAAATAGCGAGGAAATTTTGATTAGTACTACTGGGTTTGACAAACCCCACCTGGGCTAGTCGTCCTAGCACGACAGAAGGACCTGTCGAACGGGTGTTGAATGACCTAACATACATACATGTGCATCCTGATGGGATGTACGAACAGGCAAAATGCACTTAATGTGTACATACGTCAGCTTCGATCAGATACATACGACTCTAAGGACATGTACTGTGGACTAGCTACCTACATTGGCATACTTAATTTATATTTCTGCTTGCAACTGAACTTACTGGATTTT
Source organism: Tagetes erecta (assembly GCA_030867185.1). Classification (NCBI taxonomy): domain Eukaryota; kingdom Viridiplantae; phylum Streptophyta; class Magnoliopsida; order Asterales; family Asteraceae; genus Tagetes; species Tagetes erecta. The sequence continues at coordinate 12,944,369 of CM061493.1, forward strand.
ATACTTACTATTTGAACTCACCAACCGTCGTGTTGACACTTGTTAGCCTTTCACTTTTACAGGTCATTGGGGTACCACGCACTTAGGACATGGCATGGAGTCACGGCTTGTCATTTAAACACTTTCTTGCATTAAAAATCATGTTTTGAGTTTAATGACTATTTAGACTATGTATCTCGTGTTGGGCGCGTGTTCTACGCATTTAGTTTACATTTGATATTTTGACATTATATTTTGATTACGCTTCCGCAAACTTTTAAATGTTAACTCTGTATTAATTTTTTTCATTTAATGAGACACGTATGTTTTAAATTCATATAGTCTCGTTTGGTGTAACTAATGACTGAGATCCTGGTTTGTCACACACTTAACGGTAAAACTCCGTGAGTGGATTTTGGGGGTGTGACACATCTCGAATCTCTCCTTCATCACCTCCTCAAATTCTCTACACAAACTTTCATTTGACGAACCAAAGATGATGTCATCTACGTACACTTGAACCAGTAAAACGTCGTCACCAATGAATTTCTTGAAGAGAGACATGTAAATGGTTCCTCTAGTAAAACCTTTGCTCAACAGATATTGTGTCAACGTTTCGTACCAGATTTGAGGAGCTTGATGTAGTCCATAGAGTGACTTCTCTAATTTGTAGACTTTATCAGGGAAATCCGGATCCTCGAAACCTGGTGGCTGACAGACATATATCTCTTCATCGATATCCCCATATAAGAATGCGCACTTTACATCCATTTGATAAACTTTGAAGTTTTTGTGTGCAACATGGGCAAGAAAGATTCGGATGGCTTCAATTCTAGCAACTGGAGCAAAAACATCTGTGTAATCAATGCCTTCCTCTTGTGAGAACCCTTGAACGACCAACCTAGCTTTGTTTCGAACAACGACCCCTCTATCGTCAACTTTGTTTTTGTATACCCACTTCGTTCCAATTGGGTATTTGTTTGGTGGAAGATCGACCAATTTCCAAACCTTGAGCTTTCTTAACTATTGAAGTTCTAATTGTATTGATTCCACCCCGCTCGGATCTTGTAATGCCATGTTAATGTTCTTTGGGACAATCTGTGACAGAAAACAAGAGAATAAGCAAACGTTGATAAGCCCAGATTGATGACGTGTACGAACACCGTTAGAAATGGATCCTATGACCAAGTCATGAGGATGATCTTTTAGTTCCTTGTACAGCGAATTGGATGTAGTGATATCTGAAACAGGTATGGAAGATGAATCAAGAGGAATAACAGGTGATGCTGGAAGAGACCATGAAGGTGGAGGATCAACGGTAATAACATCATCAGGTGTGGGTGGCAACGGTTGTGGAATTTCCGATGAGGGTGAGAAAATAACAGAATCAGGAAGAGCTTCAGAATATACCCGAACGATGTCTTCTTCTTCCAGGAACAATGGTAAATTGAAAGAATTGAACACAGTCGTAGCATCATAGAACTAGGAAGGTTCAGATCCAGTATCGCACACATTTGATTCCTGCCAATCAACATAGAATGATTCTTGAACGATTTTGGTACGTCTATTATAAACTCGATAAGCTTTCTGAGAAGAGGAATAACCGACAAAGAAACATTCATCAGAGACAGCTCCGAATTTTGACATTTGAGCTTGAGTATTCAACAAAGTACATGAACAACCAAAAGGTCGAAAGAAGTCGATCAATGGTTTTCTTGTATGGAATAGTTCATAAGACGTCTTCATTTTAGCTTTCACGATCAACACCCTATTGAGCACGTAAGACGCACAGTTAACAGCTTCAGCCCAGAAAATGATTGGAAGTTTTGACTCGATCAACATAGTCCTTGCAGCTTCCACTAAAATTCTGTTTTTGCATTCTGCCATTCCATTCTGCTGAGGTGTCCGTGCTAAACGATATTGTCTCAGTATTCCCTTTTCTTCAAAAAATGAGTCAAAAATGTGATTTCTGAAATCCGTCCCATTATCGCTCCAAATAGCCTTCACCTTCTTACCGCTAATGGTTAATTTCAATCTTCAGAATGAGACTCTTGAAAGCTCCTGTAGTCTCCCCTTTGTTAGCAAGAAAACTTACCCAAGAATATCTTGAAAAATCATCTGTAACAACCAAACAATAAGATTTCCTTTCAATGCTTTTGACACTGATTGGTCCAAACAAATCTGCATGTAATAATTCAAGATGACAAGAAATAGAATTAATCGTTTTAGATTTGTGAGATTTCTTATGTTGTTTCCCCTTAACACATGCCATACATTTCTCAACCACCGAAAAATCTTTTATGGGCAAGCTACGAACTAGATTATGTTTAACAAGTTTATTAATATTATCGAAATTAACGTGACCAAGTTTCATGTGCCATAAAAATGCTTCAGAAGAGGAAGCTTTTGATAATAAGCATGTGACAGTAGAAGTTGACTCCTTCGAATGCATACCAAGCAAATAGGTGTCATTCTTCCTTGGTGCGCGCATCACGATCATATCTTCAAAAACAGAGAAATCCAGCTTCAAAAATAAACATTCATCGGATTTGAAGAGAAACGGAATATTCTTATCACAAATTTGAGATACGCTCAGCAAGTTGAAGTGCAGCTCTGGAACATAGTTCACTTTCTCCAACGTCAACGATCCATTCGGTACCTCACCTTGACCGATCATTTTGCCCCCTTTCTTATCTCCAGCAAAAGCCACATACCCACCATTTATTATACGAAAATTAGTAAGCAGATCTTTCAAACCGGTCATATGTCAAGAAGATCCACTATCTACATGCCACACACTATTTTGATAGGTTCAATTGGATCGATATTGCTTCAAATCAGAACGATCAAGGTACCAACATAACAATTCAATCAACAACACAATCCATTACTAAATAATTCTCTTGTATTGATGATCAAAGCAATAGTTGCAGTACAATGGTGCAGGAGAATACAATCACACACATAATTCTCTCTCTAACATGTAAGATGTGATCTAGACTCTCTCTCTCTAACATTCACTAGCAACATGCTTTATGCATCAACACTTTAGGGAAAATACAAAAGTAACCCTAAACTATACAAACATGTATAAACAAAGTACAAACTAAATCTTCTATCAGAAACGAGCCCTAACATTACTCTCCCTAAGATTTAACTTTGGACTTTAATCAAAAATCTTCAGCTTCAACTCTTTTACTTTAGGCTTCAATCTCTCAAAAATCTTCTTCTTTCTTTCATTTGAAGCCTTAAGCTTAGCATTCTCATCCAACAATTTGGCTATCCTCCTCTTTAAATGAAAGATTTCACCTTCTTCTTCATTCAAATTCACATCTAAATCAACCTTAGGTGAAGACTCCTTCGGTTGTTCAGCATGTTCAGTTGCAGGAATAGATGATGTGGCAATATCAACTAGATCCGAAATAATCTCAACAGCTTCAGTTTCATCAACTGCCTGTGCGACAGTCTCTACTTCAGCAACTGCTTCTTGTGCAATCTGAAGCACATTAATAGGTTCATGCTCTTCAATCACAATAACATCCTCTATAATAGATGGTTCCACTTCAGGAACATCTATCTCTATCTCTTCTTCTTCAACTTGATAAGAAATTGTATCATCTTCAATGTTCTCAACAACATTTTCATCATCTAAGTTGTCATCATCCTCATCATCATCATTCTCATAAACTTCTTCTTCTTTTGTTTCAGAGCTACTAACTTCTTCACTTTCAGATTCATTCACATCATCATCTTCTGGATGTCTAGCAAGATATTCATGTCTTCAGTGTACAAAATTCCTCCCTCAAATCCTTCTTCACGTATCACAGGATGTGCAATATTGATCAACAGTTGCAGAAATCTTGGATACATCAAGAATTTAAATCTTTTCCCTTTCACCATATTGAAGATGAATCCCTTCATAATCCATTTTGACATATTGAATGGTCTGTTCATAGCTATTGCAACTATTGGGGATGCAATATCTGATGGAAAGTTGTCAAAACCAGCACTTCTTCTTGACATACATTGCTGAATAACATAAGATAGCAATTTCCATTGCTTTCCCAATCTGGCTCTCACAAACTGCTGTTTAGGAAATACAGGAGGGTGTCCCATATTTATAATACATGCCTGGCATTCAGCAGTTGTGTATTCATCAGGAGCACCAACTTCTTCTTCATCTAACCTTAATGCAGTCCTAATGGACTCTTCAGACACAGTTATCTGTAACTGTCTGGTAATATTTCCTCTTACAACCGATATGCCAGCCTCATTGGTAATAACCTCTGCTGTCCTCCAAAAACACTTAATCAATCTAGCATATACAATGGGTTTGGCACACATTGCATACACATACTTGGTCCTTCTTAAAAATCTGATCTTGTCTCTATACCCTTCTGCTTCAGGCATAGATTCATCCAAAACGGCCACAAGATTATGCTTAGGCTCAAACTTTAGATCATTCATCTGTTTAACAAAACCAAGACACATGAGTTAGACATGTTCATTCAATCAAACCAACAACATTTGCACAGGAAATAAGCACAAAGAGAATGTAATAAATCACAGAAACATTTATCAGCTAAGTTAATCAACAATCTGACATCATCACTTGTTCAACAACACTTTTGTGTATCAATGATCATGTAACATTACATACTTAAACTGCTTAAAATCTTAAGTAGAAATTTGTTATTTGCAAAATGAAGTTGTAAGACATGTTTCAGTTCATATTTAACATCAGTTAATCAATCAGGTGATTTATCATTTGACATAAAAAACATGAACAGTTCAAGGTTCATCAATGGCGGTTCGACAGAATTTGAACTTTTTCGTTTGATTCAGTCGATTACAGGTGATTTGGTGTAAATTAATGGATGAAAATTGGTGATTAACAATTATTACACCTATTCCAACACTCGATTTAAGTTTTAACACACACACAATCAAAGTGCCGATTCAAAGTCCAATTACTGTTCATCATCAACATTTCGATTTTATGAGCAACAGTGGGTTTAACGAGGTCGGATCATGAAAAATATGCCTTATTCAATCACTAAAACTTGTTACAGAATCAAAGATTGAATATGATATGAATCGATTGATGTACAGGGGATTTTTGCTTGAGAGTGATTTGTGAAAAGTGATAAGTGTTTGAGAAAAGGCAAGTATTTATATGTTGATGAGCCGGCTCAAGAATTAGGTCAAACACATTGAGACGGGTCAACATATTGGACGGGTAAATAATTAGGCCCATAAAGCCTTGGACGGGTCAAGTTACTGTTGGGACGGGTCACAACTTTGGGACGGGTCAACATTTGACATAACAACATTTAACATGTAAAACACTTAGACGGGTCACACACTGTTGAGACGGGTCAGGTACTGTTGGGATGGGTCAACAACATTGGACGGGTCAGAATGTCTGCACATTAACATTCTTCATGTAAAAGCCTGGTCGAGTCAGACACTGTTGAGACGTGTCAACATCAGTTGAGACGGGTCAACATGTGTTTAACACACTTTCACCATGTAAACATGAGTCGGGTCATGATATAGCCGTGACACAGAGTTTGGAACGACTACACCTTTGTTTTGGTTTTACCCATCACCCGGCTGAACAGTAGCCTTCTTGTTCATTACCCGGCTGCACAGTGACAGTTTCTTTCATCACCCGGCTGTACAGTTGCCACACTTACCCGGCTGTACAGTGACTTCACTTACACGGCTGTATAGAAACTTCATTCTATTACCCGGCTGCATAGTGTCAATCACTTCATTACCCGGCTGTACAGTGACTTCACTTTTGTCACCCTGCATCATTTCCTTCCTTCACCCGGCTACTTTTCATTCAATCACCCAGCTGAACAGGGATTGATGCCTTCACCCGGCTTCAACACTTAACGAGTTTTTCTCCACTTTCTTTGTCTGTTGACTTTTCAACGGCATTTATTGCACTTGCAATCAATCTCGACATATTAATTAGACAAGACATCCTTATTAGGGTTTGTCAAATTAAATAATCAAAAACAAAATCTAGGGCAACAACATTAAACATTTAAGACCACATTAATTTTTCCTTTTTCCTTTTTCTTTTATTTTCCTCAAAAATGTTTTTGCACAACCAATATTTCTATATCCCGAAGCAATTTTCTTTAATAAAAAACAAATCACAAGACCTCAGGTTTGTTTTTAACACATCCAATACATTTGCTTTCATTGACCACATGAGCCTTACATTCAACACACTTATTTAAAATATTTTTGGCTTTTTAAGTTTAAAAAGGATGTCGATGTGTCAGTAAAGACTCCATATGCCTGCACACAAAAGCACACACATTAAAGTAAAAACATATGCAATGCAATGAATCAAAATATCGCAGTGAGATCATACCACACATTATCTGAACATGTTTTGCAAGTTTTGAATAGACATTTGACTTATGTTTGATTGAGTGATGATATGATAACATACCAATTAGCTTGAATTGACACACTTACTTTTTCAGTATCATGATGAGATTAAGGTTCGATTAAAATGACTTATGTGACCCACATGTATACATATGTCAACATATTTCCTCATCAACCACAACTTGAATGCATATTGCACAAAAACCTGGTCACTTACAATCATAAACAGTGTGGAATTTGTGTTCTATTTGGATTTGGTCCACTTTGGGACTTCTTTTGAATTCCTTTTTGGAATTTTTCATTTCCTATTGTTCCCCTTGGGAATCTTCTGAATTCCTTTTTGGAATTTGTTTGGTGACGGTCCACATTTGGGACTCTTTTTGTTCTATCTTTGGGAATCTTTTGCTGCACCTTGAAGCTCAAAAGAGACTTCGTGTGAGACTTCAGGTCTGTGGATACCACAACAAAGAAGCTCACGATGCGGTTCATCACACTGAATAGATTGCATCGTTACCCGATTATGTTCAAATAACATCACAAGAAGTTCATCAAAAGATATATATTTAAACATGTATAACAAAGGAACTTAACACAAAGATCATTAAGTTTAGATTTGTCAACAATGAACTTACTTGTTCAGTCTAATTGCCTGTGCTGTCTCGCACATCAATTAACATTTATCAGTCTTTATTCAAAATAGATGAAACAGATAATATCTAGTGTAACTATCATCTCTCACTTATGCATTATAGATTCTTATGACATGAATTTTCTTTTCTTTTTGCTTTTTCTTTTCTTTTTGTTTTGCTTTTTCTTTTTCATGCACACTCACAATGCAAAAATAAAAAGACAAAGAATCAATACTTGACATCGACTTATTATATTTTTGGCTTTTATATTTTCTGATTTTGTATTGATTTTCATAAAAATAGAATTAATCATGGTTGAATAACCCTATGGATTGAATTAAGAATTCAAACCGTCCTGACAAGAAAGGTTTTGTGAAAAGACCTGCCAGTTGTTTGTCGGTATGAACCTTAATCAAAATTATTAAACCTTTTTCAGAGTTGTCTCTGAGAAAATGATATCGAATTTCGATATGTTTGGTTTTTGAGTGTTGAACAGGATTAGCAGTAATGAACATAGCAGTAGTATTGTCTATGTAAATAGGAATATTGAGAAAGTTAAACCCATAGTCAAGTAATTGGTTTTGTAGCCATAAAACTTGAGAACATCCTGCAGATGCAGCGATATACTCTGCTTCAGCTGTGGATACGGAAACATTGGTCTGCTTTTTGCATTGCCATGAAACAAGTCGAGGACCCAGAAATTGACATCCACCCGTGGTCGATTTCCTGTCAAGAGCACACCCACCAAAGTCACTATCCGAATAACTATATAATTCAAAATTTCCTTCATAAGGATACCATAACCTGAGATTCGGCTTCTCTTTAAGGTATCTGAAAATACGTTTGACAGCAACCAAGTGCGACTCTTTCGGATCAGACTGATATCTGGCACACACACATACAGCATACATGATGTCTGGTCTTGATGCAGTAAGATACATCAATGAACCAATCATTGATCTGTAAAGTGTTTGATTAAGTCTGGCTTGAGTGTAACCTTGTGCATTAAGTCTGGCTTTATTTCTTACAACAATGCCACCTTCATCCGACTTGTTTTTGTACAACCATCTTGTACCAATCACATTTTCTCCTTCAGGTAAGTCCACCAATTTCCACACTTCTTGTTTTCTGAATTGAAGTAACTCCTCTTGCATAGCTTTAATCCAACTGTTATCTTGTAGCGCTTCTGAAATGTTTTTCGGCACCACTTGAGAAAGGAAACATGAGTAAAGACAAACGTTTGCATGTTCAGTCTGACTTCTCATAGTTCTCTGATTCAAAGGTCCTATAATCTGAGAGATAGGATGATTCCTATGAACTCGGTGAGTTGGTATTGAATCACCTTGTACTTGAGTCTCCAGATTAGACTGGATCAGATTCGGTAGATCTTGTAGAATTGTAGAAGTATGCGGAGTGAAATTAGGAACTTGTTCTGGTGAATTGATGAAGTAATCAAATGTTTCTGGAACAACTTCAACATTCGGATCTGATGATGGTTGATTTTGAATAGATCCACCATCATTAGGAGAATTTTGCGGATTCAGATCATCACCAAAAATGTTTGATTCCTGATCTTCTTGAGAACCAGATGGACCCGGAGGTTGGTTGGATGCCACATTATCAGGATTATGTAATGACATGAACGGATACTCAGAGTTGAGATTACTATCCTCGTCATTATCTGAATCATCACTGAAACATCCCAAGTCTCCTGATTCTTTACTCGTTTTTCCTGAAAAATCAAATAAGTTAGAATTGAAAGATTTTGATAACGAATCTAAATCAAATAACCATTCGGGACCATGAGCCACTGACGGAAATGAATTTTCTAAAAAGTTTACGTTAATAGTTTCAATAACAACGTTCGTTTTGCTATTAAAAACCCGATAAGCTTTTGAAACCGATGAGTAACCAAGAAAAAATCCATCGTCAGATTTGGACTCAAATTTACCGAGATGATCACTTAAATTTAGAATCGACACAGGACAACCAAATGCTTTCAAATATGAAATATTCGGTTTTCTTCCAAACAATAACTCATATGATGTTTTATGTTTATCCTGAACCAATAATGTCCTGTTTTGTACAAAGCAGGTAGTAGCAATAGCTTCGTCCCAGAATGTGATAGGGATTTTGGCATCTGCGAGCATGGATCTTGCAGCTTCAATTAGCGTTCGATTTTTCCGTTCTACGACTCCGTTTTGTTGTGGAGTTCTTGGAGCACTAAATTGACGCACAATTCCTTTTTCTGCACAAAACACGTCGACATTAGAGTTTTTAAACTCGGTTCCATTGTCAGTTCTCAAGATTTTTACTTTACAATCTAACTGATTTTCAACTTTGATGATGAATTCTTTTAACAACTCAGCAGTTTCAGATTTAACATGCAAGAAATAAACCCAAGAAAATCTAGTAAAATCATCAATGATGACAAAACAATAAGACTTCTTTCCGATGCTTTGAACATTTGTTGGTCCGAATAGATCCATGTGTAGCATCTGTAAGGGTTTTGAAATGGAGTTTTCTGGTTTGGACTTAAAAGACATTCGGTGTTGTTTTCCTTTCAAACATGTTGGACAGAGATCAGTTGTTGAGAATTTCTTTGACGGTATTCCCACAGCATGATTTCTAGTCACCAGTCGGTTCATATTTCTGAAGTTTGAATGGCCCAGCCGTCTATGCCAAAGCTGACTCTCATCATTCGATGCATTCGCAATGAGACACGTGGTTTCGGTTTCAACATCAATCTAAGACATATCAAGCTTATACACATCTCGATCTCTTGGAGCTTTAAGCACCACCCATTCGTTGTCAATCTTAAAACCTGGCTTAAGTATGTAACAAAAAGAATCATCAAACAATGTTGAATATGATTTGTCACAGATTTGAGATACACTTAGCAAATTAAAGTTCAACTGTGCACAGTAGTTGACTTTATCAAAGCTAATAATCACATTTGACACAGTTCCTTCTCCAGTGATTTTTCCACCAGCATCTCCTCCAAATGCAACATGTGTACCATTCTTTAGCTTAAAATCTTGAAGCAAGGCATGGTTGCCTGTCATATGCCGGCTACACCCACTATCAACAAACCATGAGTTGGCAGGTCTTCAAGGGCGCACCTGCATTTCAACATTTACTTAGTTAGTTTGGTCAACCCAGGCCCACATGGTCTTGGGTTTTCCGAATCTATCTGTAACAGTGCTTGTTGATAATGTAAATTTTCAAAATTTGATTCATTCAAGAGATTTGGTTGAAAACTGTTTCTGCCACTGGCTTGATTTGTTTGCTTTCTTCTTAAAGCTGAAAACCTTTCCTCTAACTTAGGATCAAGGTTATTTTCAAATCTTTGATTTATTACCATCAAATCTCTTGGCTTAAAACTGTTAACATGCTGATTTCTGGATGAATTTTCCTTAAAACCAGAATTGATTCTTTTGAAAGGTCTCAAATCAGGAGAATGACTTTGGTTAAATTTTTGAAAACCAAAAGATTGATTTCTTTGAAAATTCGGAAAAGGAGTCATTTCTCTTGATGAGGTTTTCCAAAAGAAACAATCTGTAGTGTCATGATTTCTCCTTTCACATATCTCACAAAACTTGTTATAAAAACATTGCTCTGAAGAATGATTTCTTTTGTCACAGTAATCGCAGTACCTGTTAAAGAAACACTCAGTAGTAACATGATTATAACGATCACAAATCTCACAATGTTTCTTGCTAATCTTAAAGAGCCGATTGTTAACTCTAGATGTTGAATCCACTCGTGATTCATTAACAGATTTGTTCGGTTTTAAGTTAACTTGATTCTTTTGCGGAGATTTTGGTTGTGACTTTGATTGTTTGTTATCAAGTTTTGATTGTTTGGGAACTTGGTTCGATTTTGAAAAATCTTGCTTAGTTACCTTCTTTGATTCAAATCTTTTATCATTAACAGCGGAAGTCTTAGGACCTGAACCTGTTTTCAGACCAGAGTTAGATTTGATCTTAGAATTTAATTGGTTACCATGAGATGAATTCATATCAAACGTTCCTGCTGACACAAACTTGATTGGTTTGATTTTAGACACTTTCTTTGTCACAGGTTTGACATTTTCAGTTTTAACAACTTGAGCTTTGGTGTTGTCATTTGATGTTATGACACTTTTACCTTTTGACTGTTTTATTTCAGATTGATTGTTTGACAATTTCGATTTCTGCATCTTTGCATCCGAAACTTCAGTCTTCTTCACTGTTTTCTTCTTGATCAGTTGATCAGCAACACTCGCTTTTTGTTCATTTTTCCACTTGATGTATTCTGGATCATTGTAACCCGAAAATTCTGCTTCATCCTTCACCGTTTCTGCTGGTTCAGGATTCACTTCCGGATATTCAACAAGTTGCACCAGAATAGGATCAGATTTGTTGCTTGCTTCATCATCAGCTTCAACAGTCACACAGTCATCTTCTTTCAAGCTTTCGAGTAAAACTTCAGATCCTTCGGATTCAGATTTACTTCTTTGAATTTCTTTGAATCTTTGTTCATTTTCAGGTGAATGATCAAATTCATTAAAGTTTTCTGGTAAGTGTTAGTGATTGATTTAGGCATTGGTTCATGAGTGAAACCCAAACCTGTTATGTTTTCTTTCCTATCACTTATCAACTTTGCTAGAATTGCTTTTGAACTTTTCATTTTTGTCAATTCAACCTCAGTTGCTGCATGAGCAATCTTTTCTGATTCAAAATTTTTGGTCATTTCTTCCAATTGTTTATTTGACATTTCCAGTTCCTTCAAGGTTTTGTTCCATGATTCTTTAAGTGACAATATCTTCTCATTTGCAATTTTGTGATCAATTTTAAGTTGTTCATGAACTTGTTCATGTTTGCTTAATTTGTCACCAATTTTAAATGAATGAGTTCGATAATGTTCCACTTGTTTAATGCATTGGTCAGAAGACAACCTACCTTTCACATCATCAGGTAAAGGAACATAGTTAGGGGGTAGTTCGATACTAACCTTTGGTTGTTCAGCAGATGAGAAAGACTCTTCAGATGTAGCCATAAGAGCAATCTCTGATTCAGGTTCTTCAGTTGGATCTGACTTTGCACTCCAATCATATTCTTCTGAATCTTCACTGACAGCTTTAATCACTTGATCATCCCCTTCTTCAGAACAGTCTTCATCTTCAATTTCACAAACCAGTGCCAAACTAGAAGTAAGATCAGATGTAAACTGTTCCGCATAAGCACTCCAGTCATATCAATCTTTCACACTAACCACAAGTGCTTTGTTCTGATCTTCTGGCTTTTTACCTTCATCTTTCAGTTCTGGCATGGGAAGACTTTGATATGGCTTTTGCGTGAAATTTTGATTCCTGTTCTGATAGCCTGAAGACTGTTGTACATTCTGACTTTGACCATGATTCTGTCCACTTGAACTAGCTTGATCATTATAGTTCTGATTCTTAGGAGCTTTGCATTCCCTTGAAAAATGACCATAGCAGTTACAGTTGAAACATCTGGCCTTTGACTTGTCAAAACCAACTGTCTTGTTTGCATTTGGCTTGTAACTTCGGTTCACAGATGCATGTTTCTGAGTTCGAGATGCAACCATAACCATTTGCCAATTTAAGTCCATTTCTTCAATGTCATCAGGATCCATTTCAAATAAATCTTGGAGAACAGCATCCAATTGAGTCAAATGACTTCCTTGATAAGCTTGGAAGCTTGCCATAAATGCAGTAAAAGCATTCTTAGTCTCATCATCTTGTAACAAGATATTCATGACATCTTTCACTTTTGCTTGAACTGTGGAACTTGAACTTTGATTTTCTGCTTGAACTCTTGGTGGAGATTGAGGTTGAGAGTAAATTGGTGAGCTTGGTAGATATGATGAATCAGTGTAGAAACTAGCACCAATAAACAAATCACTCTCATCATCAGTCTTAGCAGCATCTTGAGCAAGAAAAGCATTCTCCACTGTGTTAGAAGGATTCAACACAAACTTATACTGAGCATGTGAACCTGATCTGTCAGAGTTTCTTGAACTTTCATCAATTTCCACTTCTTCAATCTTTGCAATAAGAAGATCTAAGTCCATTAGAAACTTTTCTGTATGCTTTAGTAGAGTCACTGTTTGTTTCCATGAGGATGGAAGAGCACACAATAATCTATCATTCAGGTCTTGAAGATCTGTCTTTGCACCAACATTTGTCATCTCAGTAGTTAGATGCATAAATCTGTTCATCATCTGGTGTACAGATTCTCCAGCAATATGCTCAAACAGTTCTAGTTATCTCTTCAATTTCTGCTTCTTGAGACTTCTTAACTGTTCTCCTCCTTCACAAATTGATTTTAATGCCTTGAACAATGTGTAGCCAGTTTGATAAGCATCCAATCTTGACAGCACTTGAAGTGGCAGCCCTTTACACATCAAAGAATAAGCCTTACTATCATTCTTGACCTTTCGTAAGTCTTCTGGTTGTAGATTATCTTCAGGATAAGGTTCAGCTGAATCTTTGGTGTAAGTGCTTGCACTGTCAGGAGCAGTCTGAGTAGGAATATAAGGACCTTTATCAATAGACTTCCACAAATCATTGTCAATAGAGCATAGATGGTGTTTCAATCTGATTGTCCAGTTCTTGAAATCTGCACGATTAACCAATCTTGGAACATGATTATCAGAATCATCATTAGGTGCCATTTTAAAGATTTTTTTAAAAAAATATTTTTTTGTTTTTGTTGATTTTTGAAAAGAAACAGTTAAAAATTTTAAAATAAATGCAACTAAAATAGTAACAAATTAAGATAACAAGTTTAAAACAACTAAAAATACGTCACACGGCTGAACAGTGAAATTTTGTTCTTCACCCGGCTGAACAGTGAAATTTCTTCTTCACCCGGCTGAAAAATTTCTTCACCCGTTTGAACAGTCACACGGCTAAACAGTTGTAAAACTTCAACACTTGATATCTTCACCCGGCTAAACAGTGTTACCTGGCTGAATAGTCACACGGCTGAACAGATATAACTTGACACGGCTGAAAACAATCTATCACCCGGCCCAATAGTTTATCAAAACTTTCACCCGGCTGTACTTGACACGGCTGAAAGAGATAATGACCCGGCTGAATAATAACAAGTTGATCCGGCTGTAATGTTGATCACCCGGCTAAACAGTTGCTTCACCCGTCTGAATAGTAATTTCACACGGCTGCACAGTAACTTCACCCGACACAACAGTACACAACTTTTACTTGCAAAACTTCACCCGTCTAGACAAATTTCCTTTACACGGCTGCACAGGACCTAATTTTTCACAAATCTAAGTCCAAAAATATTGTCTAAGTCAAATTTTATCACCCGGCTAGTTAATCTTCAACCAGTTCATCATATTCATCATCTTCTTCAGACGAATTTTTCTGAATTTTAATAAAACTTGTCCAATTTGTCCAAAAATCACACACAAGCAATGATTTATACCGATTATCAATCTCCTATATCAATCAATCCAAAACATGATCAATTTTTGATGATTTTGAGCAAAAATTTGATCGAACAGTAAACTTCAATTTCTTCTTAATTCCTCAGATCTTATGATAATCTAAAAGAAACTGCACAATTGTTGTGAATTAGAAATGATTCTGATGATGAATCAGATCCAAAAACAGCAACAGATCATTCAGATCATGATTTGAGCAATATTGATGTGTTTTTGCTTGATGAATAGCGAAGAACACACACAATACCAACAGCTCTGATACCAATTGATAGGTTCAATTGGATCGATATTGCTTCAATTCAGAACGATCAAGGTACCAACACAACAATTCAATCAACAACACAATCCATTACTAAATAATTCTCTTGTATTGATGATCAAAGCAATAGTTGCAGTACAATGGTGCAGGAGAATACAATCACACACACAATTCTCTCTCTAACGTGTAAGATGTGATCTAGACTCTCTCTCTAACATTCACTAGCAACATGCTTTATGCATCAACACTTTAGGGAAAATACAAAATTAACCCTAAACTATACAAACTTGTATAAACAAAGTACAAAGTAAATTTTCTATCAGAAACGAGCCATAACACACAAACTATTTGGCTTCCTCGGACGTTCCTGACATAACAAAACAGAAAAGAAAATCAATTAGAAACAGGAACCCATGCCTTAGAAGACTTGGGTTTAAACAAAGAAAAGTTAGCATAAAAATGATTATTTACAAACCTATTGATTTGATTAGTTAAACTAGAAATATTTACACCCTGTTGAACGAGTTCCGGACAATTCTTAACAATGTGAGTGTCCTTACCGCAACGGAAACAATGTGATTTGAAACATTTCTTTCCAAAATTACAAGTGGAAATGGGATCAATCACAATTTCTTCATCACATCAGACATGTTTGTGTCTGAATCACTAAAAGAAACATACATCTTTGAGTTGTTGTTTGTCTCAACAGGTTTGGTTATGCGGGTTGGAGTAAAGGTCGGTATTGGTGTTGAGACAAACTTCTCAAAACAGTTCTTATTTAGCAACACATCATTAGATTCAACGAAAGAAACATGATCATCATGAACATCATTCAAAGCACACACATCATTGTCAATGTTTAATACAGATGGTTTAGAGTTTAAACTACTCGAATCATTTAACACAACATTCAAACTACTATTATTGTCTAAAGTAGTCTTCTTTGAATTTAAACTACAACTTGAAACAGAGCATCCTAATCCTGTTGAAGCACCATATTCGTAATCCTCTCGTACCTCCTGACGATTAACTCCTTCTAAACCTGCAAATAAATTGTTAGTGTGTTCTGCAATTAAATCATTAGTGGGATGAGGTTTGGGTATGGGAGAATAACAATAGGTACTAGGTGGAGGATAAACATGAGGAAACTCATCATATCCTAAACCTGTTTTGATTCGAGCTCCTCTTTGCCTATAATTTAGTTCCTCTCTTTTCATACCAGAAATAGTCCATCTATCTAGTTTAGTTTGAAGTTTACTTCTTTCAAATTCAACAAGTTTAACACGTTCATCAAGCAGGTTAACCTCAACATTCTTTTCAAGGAGTTTTCTATTTAAGTGATCTATTTCTTGTAAAGCATCGTTAAGTTTTACATAATAGTTCACCTCATTCTTTTTAAGATCCGAATTAATAGTATTTAGTTCAGCTTGATTTGTTAATAACAAACGATTAGCCTTATATACACCAAAGAGTCGAACCCGACAAGCCGATGAACACATGTCTTGTATTACCTCATAAGGAAGGCCCATGATAATCTCCAATCTGTTGGGCCGAAGTTGGTGACAGCCAATTATTTGGGCCTGATCACGTACGCGAAACTACTGAGAAAATTATGCAGATCCGAAATCGCATGGCAGCTGCTCGTGACAGGCAGAAACGTTATGCAGATTTGCACAGACAAGCAGTGGAATTTAACGTTGGTGACAAAGTGTTACTTAAAGTCTCGCCCTGGAAGGGTGTGGTCCGCTTTGGAAAGCGGGGGAAACTGAATCCTCGTTATGTCGGGCCTTTCGAAATTTCAAAACGAATCGGGCCGGTAGCCTACGAATTGAACTTACCCAAAGCACTCAAAAACGTGCATAACGTTTTCCATGTCTCGAATCTCAAGAAGTGTCTATCTGATGAAACCCTTATCGTACCCTTGGAGGAACTTGAAATCGATGACAAACTGCAATTTGTCGAGGAACCGATAGAAATCATGGATAGAGAGGTCAAAACTTTGAAACGCAATAAAATTCCGATCGTTAAAGTTAAATGGAACTCCAAGCGTGGACCGGATTTCACTTGGGAACGAGAAGACCAAATGAAACAAAAGTACCTGCATCTATTCGAATAAACCTTCTTATCACTCGAGGTATTATTTAAAATTTCGGGAAGAAATTTCCTTCAACAAGGGGATGATGTAACAACTCGAAATTCTAACCTCTAAATTCTTTTATTTTCAGACCCATTTTAACGACCGTATCCAATTTTCGGGACGAAAATTCCTTCAACAAGGGGATGATGTGACACCCGACAAATTCAGGTTAACTTCGTCAGTTAAACTCTGTTAATCACGTTAACGCAATACTTTTCATTTAATTTGATGAATTAAATGTGCAAACTGTTACACGAACACACACACGAAACGACCACACGAGTCAATACCCGGGCGTTGGTGATCTTAAATGAATACAAATATAATAATAATATATTTTAACTATTATGTGTGTTTAATTGTTGGACTTTCGTGTAACCGCGTAATTTTCCGGTTTTAACCGTTTGCGGATTTCGGTAGCCATTATGAAACAAAAATGAATATTTGAGAAAGATTTTCATTGTGATTGTAAAACCAAAACAAAACGGGGCCCGTGGATCATCCATGTGACCCATGGATGGCCCAAGGCCCAACCCAACTCAACATTTAACAATAATTAACAAAATTTAACAAAACCCTAAACCTAATCACATAAAAAAATCGGTTTCTTTGGCTTTTTCCTCCCCTTGGCTGCAGTCGCACATTACACACATATACAAGATTGCTTTTGTTGCTTGTTGGTTCGATTTTTGGTGATTTCGGTTGTTAATTGAGGTGTTGAGAGCAATACTAGTAAGTGTTTATCTTAATTTTTGATATATGTTACGAAAATTTCAAGTCTTGAAAACCCTAGATCATCCAAAATGGCTAAATGGTGATTTTGTTGTGGAAATGGGATATTGATCATGTGTTAATTGTTATTTTGATAATTGGAAACCGAAACAAATGAAAAATTGAAATGTTGAGAAATTAGGGTTGTTATGAAGTTAGTAAGATTTGATGTTGCATGCTAAATATTGATGAAATAGGATTGATCATGTGGTTAGGTGATAAATTGTATGAAGATTAGTTATTTGGTTTTGCAAGTTCATGAACGTTTTGCTTGATTACTAAAAATAGTAACTTTTGTGTAAGTGATCATGTGGAATTGCATGTTATGGACGTCTAATGATTGATATGGATTTACTAACATGTTTGTAAGATGTGTTAGACGAATTTTGGTTATTTGAACGTGTGAATCCGATTTGGTTTGGAACACTTACTAAATGTAGAAACTTTTTGGCACGGAAATTGACTAGGAAGCATGTTTAGTAATTTCGGATATACAAACATGATTTGGACTTGCATATGAAAGATTGTAGACATGGGGTGATTGATAAATGCACTTTGATCATACTATGGCATTATAGGCATTAATTGGTTAGTAGAACGATTGCTTGAAATTGTTTTTGTTGAAGTCTAAATGGTGTGCTAATAACTAGGGTGCCATGATGAAAGTTGCTACTTTGCTAGTTGCACAAAGCATGTAACACTATATTATGCCTAGAAGTGACCATTCATGTCAAGGTGTTTTATATTAGAAACTATAAAGGGTTAGTATGTGTTGTTGACTTGTGTAACATGCTATGGTTTTTGTGTATTAGTTGACATGCTTAGGAATGTTGAATTATGCAAATACACTTTAGAGGTTCGACTTTCCTATAGAGGAAACTTTTGTGAAATTTGAAATTCAATTTGTTGAATGCGAGACGTGTGATGTAGTATGTAATTATGGTATGGCCAAATACACCAAATGCAACATATTTACACTTAACAAATCACCAACGGGTCATGGGTCAACTCGGGCCAACTAAAAGTCAAACTTGGACCAAAATTCAACTAAAAGTCAAACTTGCACCAAAAGTCAACTAAAAGTCAAACTTGGACCAAAAGTCAACTAAAAGTCAAACATGGACCAAAAGTCAACTGAAAGTCAAATTTAGTCAAACTTGGTCAAACCTGGACAAAAAGTCAAACTAAACCACACTCGACAGAAGGACCTGTCGAACGGGTGTTGAATGACCTAACATACTTACAGTGCATCCTACGGGGATGTACGAACAGGCAAACTGCACTTTATGTGTACTTACGTCAGCTTCGGTCAGATACATTACGCCTCTAAGGACATGTTCTGTAGATTAGCTACCTACAATGACATACTTAATTCATATATCTGCTTGCAACTGAATTACTTGTTTTATACTACTTTGTGAACTCACCAACCGTCGTGTTGACACTTGTTAGTCTTTCACTGTTTTCAGGTCACTGAGGTACAATGCACGTAGGGCATGGCATGGCGTCCTCGCAAACATTAAAACATTTATTGCATTAAAACTTTGTGTTGGGATTTGTAAACAATTTAAACTGCGTGTCTTGTGTCGGACGCGTGTTTTTGCGCATTTACTTTCTGCATGGTTTGGGTTTGCCTTAAACTTACTTATTTATTACGCTTCCGCATAACTGAACACTAATTACTCTGTTTGTCGTTTGAAATTACCACCTTTAATGGTTAAACGTTTGATTTTCAAAACTCATGTAGAGTCGTTCGGTGTAATTAATGACTGGATCCTGGTTTGTCACGCCCTTAACGGTAAAACTCCGTTAGTGGATCTAGGGGTGTGACATAAGGATCATGCCTATAAGTATAGAATAGATTATAGATATTTAAAGATCCTTGTTCCTAATTGTTTTACCGTTTATTTTGTGCAGAGCCTGGGTTTGTTGAAGAGTTCCTACAATAAGAATGTTAGGGAGATTTTTGACAGCCTGGTTGAGCTGAGGTCTACTATTGCTGCTAAAGAGAAGGTTCTCTCCTTGTCTATCAAAGAAAAAAGAGCCTAAAAAGAAAGCTTGAGGCTGCTAAGACTCGTCCACAAGAAGAGGTTCAAGCTGCTACTTATCAAGCAAAGACTTGGGTTGTTAAGTTGGTCCTTCAGGCCACGATTAAGATGGCTAAAGAAGCTGGTGATCTTGGTTTTAACAAATATGCATGGGATGCTGCCAAATAGGAGCAGAATCTAGCGAATTTGGGCGAGGATGATGATGTTGAGGAGCCGGTGGCAGAGACAGAGGACAAGAAAGGGTCAAGCAAGGGCAACAAGGTGGAGGATGGAGCAGGCGTGGAGGTTACCGTGGGCGATGAAGACATGATGAAAGTCTGAGCCCACTTTTTTTGTGAATCTTTTTAATATTTTGATGCGGTTGAAATTTCTGAGCAATAGCTTTTATGATTCAGGATCTATGATCCTTTAGACAATATGAAGGGTAGTAAAGGTGGATTAGTTTGCTATTTATGGGGATGAAGTCTTTGTTATCCTTCTATTTATTTTACTGCACGTTAGAATTAACTGATAGACAATTTTAACCTGGGTGGATGGTCCACATTTTGCTGGTGAACCCTGAGTTATATCTTTTGGTAGTAATAATATATGACTTTAATCATTTGGCTATATATTACACAAAATTATGTTTTTCATGCTATTTTTGGACAATGTTGTCTATATAACAAATTAGGTTTAAAAAAGGATTCAGGATTCAATAAAACAATATTTTGAGAAAAAAAGTAAAAGTAATTAACCAAATAGAAGTCATACTAGGGAATTCTAGGTAGGATTATGTTGCTCAGGCTGTTTGCATAAGATAGAAAGAACAAATGTGATGTTCTGAATTCTAGGATCATGGATCCTTAAAGATAGTAGAATCTAAACGTCAATATAAATCTGCGAGTAGAAATTTGGACTTAGCCAAACAAACTGGGGTCAAGCCCAACTAATACTTGGGACAAGCCTATATATCACTAGGGACAAACCCAAATAACACTTGTGATAAGCCCATAGAAGAGTGGCGACAAGCCCAAATTTTAGTTGCATGAAAATGCCAAAACCTTAGAACTGAGGTGTGATACTGGGGATTTAGCCCCTCCTAGGGATAACCCAAATTTAAGTGACATGAAAATGCCAAAATCATAATTAGCAGGAAAATGCTAAAAAACTTAGAACGGTAGTATGGTACATCTACCATAAAACTTAGGATCCTACCTATGGCCAATAACAATGAAATTGTCAGCCACTAAGTGTGGACTGGTCCTACCACCTTGAACCATACTTGGATATCGTGCACAACTGGCGCGGTGTCAAAACCCAATTCGAAGAAAAGGTGAAAACCTTTTAAACCTTAGAAGGTATAAATACCTTAAGCATCAGAGAGAGGTGGTGAGCTACTTAACTGTCACCGATTGTTTTCTTGAAAACTTAAGACTTGATGATTATAGATGCTAAATACATTAACATCTTTGTTTAAGGAAAGTTAAGATAAAATAAATAAGAGGATTAGATTTTACCAAATATAGGATCCTAGATCTTGTAAGTGATAGGTTCAATTGGATCGTTACAATCACTCAAATGATCAGAATAACAAGTACAAACAAAACGATTCAATCACAAACACAGTTCATACTAATAAATTCTCTTGGTATATTGATGATCAAAGCAATTCGTAGTACAATGTGCAGGAGAAACAAATCACACACAGTTAATTCTCTCTCTAACAGTGTAAAAGTGATCTAGCCTCTCCTAACACACGCACACTACATGCCTATAACAACAAAATGCAAGTTTAAGGAAAATACACAATAAACCCTAAACTATACAAAAATACAAAGTAAAATCTTAACAAGGAAATAACCCTAACAGTACTCCCCCTAAGATTTAACTTTGGATCTTCAAAAACTTCAATCTTTTTCTTCTTTTATCAGCATCAATCTTCAATCTTTTTCTACCATTCTTCTGGTTCATCTTTCACATTCAGCAACTCTCGTCCTTTATACTCTTCTTTTTCCTTCAAAGCTTCTTCAATGCATGATTTGAACTTTTCGACAATCTTGGCTTGTCGAGGCTTGGATTCATTCGTCAGAATTGGCAAAGCATTCATGCGTCTAAGCGAATCCAGATTCAAACCTGCAAAATCGATATTAGCATAAAACTCAAACGGCAACTCTTGGCCTTGAACTTTCACTTCCAAAGTACCCTTCCTACTGATCCGCATATATTCTATCTCTGGTATATCAACCATCACGAGATTAGAATTGAGTAATGCCTTTCTCACACGAATCTTCTCCGAAGCAGCAGCAATCACTTCTATCATCACAGTGAATAACTTTCTGTCAGCTTCAGCAAGTTTGTCTTTGCACTTTTCAATCTTGTAACTTCGCAAAAACTCAATATATGAAGGATGCAGCAATTTCAACTCAAAGGTACTGAAAAGTGTGATCATATCCTTGTCCCAATCCTCCAAGTTCCGAACAAGTTTTAGTTCAAACGTTTCCTGATTGTAAAATACTCTGAGTATTGGCTTCGTCATTTGTGACCCATCTATCACCTTCAATCCAGGATCTGTAATCTTGTCAAAGTACTCATCCGAGAACTCTTCCAAGTACATATCTTCAGTTACCACCAAACGTTTCTTCTTTCTTTGTTTCTTAGCTTGCACATATGCTGTATCTTCCTGTTGACCTCTAAAGTCAAGAAACTTTGCTGTTCTACCCATTCCAGCATCAAGAAGCATCACGCATTTATCACCACGCTCAGCATGCGTGTGATTAATTAACCTCAGTTTGTGCAGCTCTTTCAAATCCTGAACCTCCAGTTTAAAGATGCTTGAGTAGTAATGATATACGTCACATAAACCATTTACCCTTTTAATCATAAACGCATCAAAAACTTCATCATATTTCCAAGCTATTATCTTCACCTTCTTATTCTTTTCAGGCACAATCATCGAATTTAGTAAATCAGCAATCGATTGCCCTTTACTCAGCAGTGACCTAACAATATCACCTGCTGTTGCTGATTTGTGCCAAGACTCACGCACCTCCATTGGTATATTGTAAGATTTAGCTTCGCTTGGAAACATGTCCATCAGTTCGTGTCTCTTTTTGTGAGCATTTTCAGGAAGCGCCATCACAGGAATCTCCTTAGGTCCAAGCACTTTAAATCTCTTTGTCAACTCGTAATACTGAGGATTGTTATAATCCAAGTAAAACATCCTGTTGTACATCTTCTCTGTTTTCATAAAACTGACCACTATCTTCCTCAATGACTCGGACTTCAACCTCTGCAATGTTTTGTATGGATAGTTCCTCGAACTCAACCAACTTCGCATATTTGATGCAGTCATTTCATCTGGATTTTGATGATAAAGCTCAGTCAGAGGTAAGTCTTCTATGTTTAAGCTTTCTTGCATCGGAGTCCATTCACCCATTTCAATCACGAACTCTTTCTGATCAGCTTCGGCTTTATCTTGGGCAGTAATGCACTTCTCATACTCTTCGTTTATCTGACTTACTGTCAACCCATTCAAAAACACCGAATTGTATTTCATTCTCTCAAGATATGCAAACCTCTGATCCAAATCATCTGGTAACTCTTCAGCAATATTCTGTACAGGCTCAGCTTCATCTTCAGACTCAGTCCAATCTATTTCATCAAGATCATCCAATGCTTCAATCATAGGTGCATCATCAGTTTGAACCGGCTCAGACTGACTAGCAACTTCAGCTTCTATTTCAGGCGCATCCACAGCTTCAGATTGAATCGGCTCAATCTGAACTGTATCCTCAGAACCAGCTTCTTTTTCACTATCAGTGACAACAAACTCTTCAGTCTTAGCTACAGAATCAGATTGAATCGGCTCAATCTGACCTGATTTATCAATCTCAGCTTCAGTCACTTTTTCACTCTCAATCACAGCTACAGATTGAATCGGCTCAATCTGCACTGTTTCATCAATCTTCGCCTTTTTCGAGCTTCCTTCATCACCAAAAATTTCAGGAATAGCATCTATCTTCCTCTTTCCCTCAGCTTTGTCCATATTGACATTTTCTGCAACAGCTTCATCGGGAATGATAATTGGTGATTCAACCAAAATACCAGCATTCGAAGTACCTCTTGCTCTAGTCAAATAAACTTTAGGCACCTGCGTTTCAGTCACCTCAACAACTTCTTCAGAGAAATCTTTGTCAGATGATGAGCCAGCCTTCTTCGGTTTCATTTCCTCCAACTCTTTTTCCAACATTTCTTTTTCTGCCTCCAAAGTATTACACTCAGCTTTAACCTCAGTATAATCATACTTTAGGTTCTCATATTCCTCCTTCAATTTTTCATACTCAACTTTCAATTCATCATGTTCAATCTTCAACTTCAGATGATCAGAATCCAATTCTTTGAAAATCTTCAAGTTCTGATTGTGAATATCCCAATATTCATCAAACCTTTTCTTTTTACGTTCATTAGAAGCTTTCAACAGATCATTCGATTTAATCAAATTTTCTACTATCTCCTCCAATTCAGCAATACGTTTCTCTTTCTCTTCATAAACTTCATCAACACTTGGCACAACATTTGGTGAAGACTCCAAATCTTGTCCAATGTTTTCAGCGATTTGTGGTGAAGTGGTGGGAATATCAATGGAAATAGGATCAGTAATGCCAGCATCCACTTCATCTATCTGTGCAATAGATTCAGCTTCGGCCATTACTGTCTGAGCAATCTCTATCACATCAATCTCTTCATGCTTCTCTACTGGTTTAGATCTCTTCTTTCGAACATACTGAACAGAAATGTCTTTTGGAACATCAACAACAACTTCTTCAATCACAGAAGCAACCTCAACAGGTTCTTCTATCTCAATAGGTTCACTAACCTCAACATTTTCTGTCTCAGTCTCCATTGGTTCAACCTCCTCTGAATTAGATTCAGATTCAGCATCATTACCACCATCATCATTACTATCATCATCACCATCATCCTCACTATCATCGCTATCATCATCATCTTGACCATTGTCACTAGCATCATCAATCTCTTCATCAATTAGATCTAACGGATTCACAATCTCTCCATGAGATATGTGATAATATATTCCTTCCACATCTTCTTCATTGTTGACTATATCTCTCATATAGTCAAACAATTCAACATCAGGCACATTCCCGATACTCATCTTTCGGTAAGATAGATCGTTCATGTCCTCTGTATATAGTATACCTCCAACATAACCTTCACTTCTGATCACAGGATACGCAATATTGATCATCAGTTGTAAGAACCTCGGGTACATGAGGAACTTAAACCTTTTGCCTTTCACCAAGTTGAATACAAAACCATTCATAATCCACCTCGACATGTTGAATGGCTTGTTCTCTGCTATGGCCACAATTGGTGAAGCAATATCTGAAGGGAAGTTATCGAAACCTGCACTCCTCCTGGACATGCATTGTTGTACCACATAACACAACAACTTGTATTTCCTTCCCAACTTTGCCCTGTAAAACTGTGACTTTGGAAACACAGGTGGATGTCCCATGTTCACAAAACAAGCTTTACATTCCTCCATGGTCAGTTCATCCATCATACCAATTTCATCCTCATCTATCCTCAGGGCTTGTCTAATAGCTTCTTCAGTAACATTCAGTACCCAATCTCTAGTAATGTGCCCTCTCACCATAGCAACACCATTTTCATCTCTCACAACCTCTGCTGTTCTCCAAAAGCTCTTGATCAGCCTTGCATATATGACCGGTTTGGCACATATAGCATAAACATATTTGGTCCTCTTGATGAATTTAATCATATCCCTGTAACCTTCTGTCTCAGGAATTGATTCATCTAAACATGCTACCAAATTGTGCTTGGGCTCGAACTTGAGATTCTCCATCTGTTAAACATAAACAAACACAAAAACAAGACAAATGTGTTAGATTCTTCATTAAAACATATCAAAATTTTCTTAAGTGTTTGAATAAAAGTTAGAAAGCAAAACATTTACATAATCATTTTAAGTCCTAAATTGTTCTAATAACCTGATTTTCATCATATTAATCAAACAACTTTGAAACTTTAAAGATTATACAACATTTTTCATTTTAACAGTTAATCACTTAAGACAAAATTTGACATTTTTATGATGAAGTTGTTTAACATGTTTTGGTACATTTTTATCATGCATTTGTTACTTTTAACACACATTTCATCATTTTGAAGTGACACATTTAAGAACTTTTAAAGTTCATCAATGGTGTTTTTTTTTTTAACAGTTAAGTCCAATCCACTTGATTCAGTTGATTTTAAGGTGTTTTATTGCAAATGAGTGATTGAATGTTGATGATCGACAGATTTTAACCCTAAAACAACATTCGATTTAAGTTTTAACACACACAATCAAAATGTCGATTCAAAGTCCAAACACTGTTCATCATCGTTTTTCCTTTTAACAGTTGATTTGCAGGTCGATTTAGGTCAAAAACACTTAATCACTACCTTATTCAATCGATTAATCTTGTTATAGAGCAACAGATTGAATATGATAAACACGGCGATTTTACGTTCAGAGTGTTTGAGTGAAAGTGAAAGTGTGAAATGATAAGTGTTTGTGAAGAGGCGGTATTTGTATCGTCAAAAAATTTTTAGGTCAAACTTTAAGTGCCGGGTCAACAAAAGCAAAATAGGCCCAATAAACCTTGCCGGGTCAAGTACTGTAGTGACGGGTCATGTACTGTAGTGACGGGTCATACACTGTAGTGACGGGTCAAGTACATAAGTCAAGTCACAAACATATGAAACACACTTGACGGGTCAAGCACTGTAGAGACGGGTAAATCACTGTAGTGACGGGTAAAGGTTAAGGAACAACTACACCTGATGGGTTTATTCATCACCCGGCAGAATAGTTATCTTCAAAACATCACCCGGCAATCATTCTTCATCACCCGGCAACACAGTTGCTTTCCTTCTTCATCCGGCTTGCTTTCTTCATTACACGACAACCTTTTTCACAAGACAACCTTCTTCACACGGCATGCATTTGTTCATTACACGGCAACATAATGCTTTCTTCTTCATTACCCGGCAACATAGTGTCATATCTTTACACGGCAAGTAGATTTCTCTTTTACCCGGCTGTATAGTAAACACTTGTCACCCGGCAAGATATTTATGACCTTCACCCGGCTGTATTTGACATGATCATTGCCCGGCTGTACAGTGGTCATAATATCTTCACCTTTTTTCTCAATCACCCGGCATGTATCATACTTACAACTTTACCCGGCTAAACAGTTCTTTGCCCGGATGAACAGTTGCATCTGATATCTTTGCCCGGCTATAACACTTAAGCAATTTTCTTCACTTTTCTCGTCTGTTGACTTTTTCAACGGCATTTATTGCACCTGCAAACATTCTCCGACATATTAATTAGACAAGTTATCCTTAAAAAGAATGTTTGTCATATTAATTATCAAACAACATTAAACATTGCAACAAATTAATTTTCAATTAAAATTCATTTTTCTTTTTCTTTTTCAAAAAATGTTTTTGCACAACCAATTTTTCTATATCCCGAAGCAATTTCTTAAAAACAAATTACAAGACCTTGGGTTTGTTTTTAACACATCCAATGCACAACCAATTTTTCTATATCCCGAAGCAATTTCTTAAAAACAAATTACAAGACCTTGGGTTTGTTTTTAACACATCCAATACCTTTGCTTTTCATAACTTATAACCTTGTTCA
This sequence comes from Tagetes erecta, assembly GCA_030867185.1. Taxonomy (NCBI): domain Eukaryota; kingdom Viridiplantae; phylum Streptophyta; class Magnoliopsida; order Asterales; family Asteraceae; genus Tagetes; species Tagetes erecta. The sequence goes on from CM061493.1 coordinate 12,971,811, forward strand.
TTCAAAAACACACTTATTTAAAACAAAATATTTTTGGATTTTTGTAGATATTTTTCTTCAATTTATTCTCCCCCTAAACTTGAAATTTCTTGAAATTTTTAAGTTTAACAAGGATGTTGATGTGTCAATAATGATTCCATATGCCTGCACACACAAAGCACATACATTAAAATAAATACATATGCAATGCAATGAATCAAAATATCGCAGTGAGATCATACCACACATTATCTGAACATGTTTTGCAAGTTTTGAATAGACATTTTGACTTATGCTTGATTGAGTGATGATATGAAAACATACCAATTAGCTCGAATTGACACACTTACTTTTTCAGTATCATGATGATATTTAAGGTTCGATTAGAATGACTTATGTGACCCACATGTATACATATGTCAACATATTTCCTTATCAATCACTACCTAAATGCATATTGCACAAAACCTGGTCACTTACAGTCATACACAGTGTGGAATCTGGGTTCTATTCGGATTTGGTCCACTTTGGGACTTCTTTTTAATTCCATCTTTGGGAATTTTTCTTTCCTATCGTTCCCCTTGGGAATCTTCTGAATTCCTTTTTGGAATTTTGTTTGGTGTTGGTCCACATTTGGGACTCTTTTTGTTCCTTTTGGAATCTTTTGCTGCACCTTGAAGCTCAAAAGAGACTTCGTGTGAGACTTCAGGTCTGTGGGTACCACAACAAAGAAGCTCACGATGCGGTTCATCACACTGAATATACTGCATCGTTACCCGATCATGCACAACTATCATCACAAGCAATGTTTCAAAAGACATATATCTAGATATGTATAACAATGGAACTTAACACAAAGATCATTAAGTTTATGTTTGTCAACAATCAACTTACTTTTTCAGTCTAATTGCCTGAGCTGTCTAGCACATCAATTAACATTCATCAGTCTTTATTTAAAAATGATGTAACAAATAATGTCTAGTGTAACTATCATTTCTCACTTTTTGCAATATAGATTCTTATGACATGATATTTTCTTTTCTTTTTGCTTTTATATTTTGTTTTTGCTTTTCTAATTTTCTTTTTCATGCAAGCACACAATGCAAAACATAAAATAAAAGACAAAGGAATCAATACTTGACATCAACTTATTATATTTTTGGCTTTTATATTTTCTGATTTTTCTTTTGTTTTAGAAAAATAGAATCAATCATGATTGATTAATCCTATGGATTGAATTAAAAATTCAAACCGGCCTGACAAAAATGATTTTGTGAAAAGATCTGCCAGTTGTTTGTCGGTATGAACTTTAATCAAAATTATTAAACCTTTTTCAGAGTTGTCTCTTAAAAAGTGATATCTAATTTCGATGTGTTTGGTTTTGGAATGTTGAACAGGATTAGCAGTTATGAACATAGCAGCAGTATTGTCTATGTAAATAGGAGTTTTTAGAAAGTTAAACCCGTAGTCCAGCAATTGATTTTGTAACCACAAAACCTGAGAACATCCTGCAGATGCAGCGATATACTCTGCTTCAGCTGTGGATACAGAAACATTGGTCTGCTTCTTGCATTGCCAAGAGACAAGTCTAGGACCCAGAAATTGACAACCACCAGTAGTCGATTTCCTGTCAAGAGCACAACCACCAAAATCACTGTCAGAATAGCTATATAATTCAAAATTTCCTTCATAAGGATACCATAACCCAAGATTCGGTTTCCCTTTGAGATATCTGAATATACGCTTCACAGCAATAAGGTGCGACTCCTTTGGATCAGACTGATATCTTGCGCATACACATACAGCATACATGATGTCTGGCCTTGATGCAGTAAGATACATCAGTGAACCGATCATTGATCTGTATAGTGTTTGATCCACGGATTTGCCTTTCGGATCCGGTTGTATCTTGCAGTTCACATCAGAAGGAGTTCGAATTGTTTGACAATCTTGCATCTTGAACTTCTTCAACAATTTCTCAACAAATTTTGATTGATTGATGAAAATTCCGTCAGCTGATTTTTTCACTTGTAAACCAAGAAAGAAATTAATCTCCCCCATAGAACTCATCTGGAATCTGCACTTCATGATTTCCTCAAATTCTTTGCACATTGACTCACTAGTTGATCCGAAGATAATATCGTCCACATAAACTTGAACACATAAGAGATCGTCATTCTCCCTCTTCATAAACAAAGTTGGATCAATCTGTCCTCTTGTGAATCCATGTTCTAGTAAATGCTTAGATAATGTCTCATACCAAATTCTAGGAGCTTGATGTAGACCGTAAAGAGCTTTACTTAACTTGTATACACGATGAGGATAGTCAGGATCTTCAAAACCCGGAGGTTGTCTGACATATACATCATCTGTAATTGGTCCATACAGAAAAGCACCTTTAACGTCCATTTGGAATACTTTAAACTTCATGAAGGAAGCATATGCAAGAAAAACGCGTATGGCTTCAAGTCTTGCGACCGGAGCAAACACTTCTTCATAATCAATGCCTTCTTCTTGAGTGTATCCCTGTGCAATGAGTCTTGCTTTGTTTCTCACAACAATGCCACGTTCGTCTGGCTTGCTTTTGTACAACCATCTTGTACCTATTGCATTCTCTCCTTCAGGTAAGTCCACAAGTTTCCAAACTTCCTGTTTGTGAAACTGAAGCAATTCCTCTTGCATGGCTTCTATCCAACTGTTATCTTGCAACGCCTCTGAAATGTTCTTTGGCACCACTTGAGATAGAAAACACGAGTAAAGACAAACATTTGCTTGCTCTGTCTGACTTCTTGTAGTTCTCTGATTCAACGGCCCAATAATCTGAGAGACAGGATGTTTCTTGTGAATTCGATGAATTGGTATGTCACCTCCTTGCACTTGACTCTCTAGATTAGAAGTATTCAGATTTGGTAGATCTTGTAGTATGGACGAAGTATGCGGTGTGAAATTCGGGACTTGATCCGGTGAATTGATGAAGTAGTCAAATGATTCTGGAATGACTTCAACATTCGGATCTGATGATGGTTGATTTTGAACGGATCCACCATCATTAGGAGACACTTGCGAATTCACATTTTCTTCATGATTGTTTGATTCTTGATCTTCTTGCGAACCAGAAGGACCCGGAGCTTGACTGGATTTGACATGATCAGGATTGTGAAATGACATGAACGGATATTCAGAGTTGATATTGCCATCCTCGTCATTATCAGAATCGTCATTAAAGCTTCCTAAGTCACCTGATTCTTTCCTTGCTTTTCCTGAAAAATCAAACAAGTTAGAATTGAAAGATTTTGATAACGCATCTAAATCAAATAACCATTCGGGACCATGCGCCACTGACGGAAACGAATTTTCTAAAAACTTTACGTTAATAGTTTCAATAACAGTATTTGTTTTGCTATTAAAAACCCGATAAGCTTTAGAAACAGACGAATAACCTAGGAAAAATCCATCGTCAGATTTTGACTCAAATTTCCCGAGATGATCATTTAAATTTAGAACCGTTACGGGACAACCAAATGCTTTCAAATAAGAAATATTCGGCTTTCTTCCAAATAACAACTCATAAGATGTTTTCTGTTTATCTTGCACTAATAATGTCCTATTTTGTACAAAACACGCAGTAGCAATAGCTTCGTCCCAAAAAGTGATAGGGATTTTGGCATCTGCGAGCATGGATCTTGCAGCTTCAATTAGTGTCCGATTTTTCCGTTCCGCAACCCCATTCTGCTGAGGCGTTCTTGGAGCACTATACTGACGCGCAATTCCTTTTTCTGCACAAAATAAATCCACATTAGCGTTTTTGAATTCAGTACCATTATCGCTTCTTAACACTTTAACTTTGCAATCCAATTGGTTTTCAACTTTGTTGATAAATTCTTTTAATAATTCAGCTGTTTCAGATTTAGCATGCAAAAAATAAACCCAAGAAAATCTAGTGAAATCGTCAATAATGACAAAACAATAAGACTTCTTTCCGATGCTTTGCACATTTGTTGGTCCGAAAAGATCCATATGTAGCATCTGCAAAGGTTTTGAAATGGAGTTTTCTAGCTTGGACTTAAAAGATATCCGATGCTGTTTGCCCTTCAAACATGCTGAACAGAGATCAGTTGTGGAGAATTTCTTCGATGGGATTCCCACAGCGTGATTTCCAGTTACCAAACGGTTCATGTTTCTGAAGTTGGAATGGCCCAGCCGTCTATGCCAAAGCTGACTCTCATCATTTGAAGCATGGGCAATGAGACAGGTTGTTTCGGTATCAGCGTCAATCTGTGACATATCCAACTTGTATACATCACGATCTCTTGGAGCTTTAACCACTACCCACTCATTGTCAATCTTGAAACCTGGTTTAAGAATATAACAGAAAGAATCATCAAATAAAGTTGAATAAGATTTATCACAAATTTGCGAGACACTTAGTAAGTTAAAATTCAACTGTGCACAGTAGTTGACTTTATCAAAACTAATGACCCCATTCGAGACAGTTCCTTCTCCTGTGATCTTTCCACCTGCATCACCTCCAAATGCAACGTGTGTACCATTTTTCAGCTTGAAATCCTGAAGCAAGGCATGGTTGCCTGTCATGTGCCGGCTACACCCACTATCAACGAACCACGAGTTGATAGGTCTTCTTGGGCGTACCTGCATTTCAACAAAAACACTCAGTTAGTTTGGTCAACCCAGGCCCACACGGTCTTGGGTTTTCCGAATCTATCTGCAATTGTAACTTGTTGATATTGAACATTTTGAAAATTTGTTTCATTTAAGAGATTTTGATGCTGATAACTTCGCCCATTGGCGTTCAATGATTGCTTTCTTCTCAAAGCAATAAACCTTTCCTCTAGCTTAGGATCAAGGTTATTTTCAAACTTTTGATTTCTTTCCATTAAAGCTCTTGGTTTAAAATGGTTAACCTGCACATTTCTTGAAAAGTTAGAAACAGAATTGCTTCGATTGAAATTTCTCAAAACTGGAGAATGACTTTGACTCAAATTTTGAAAACCAAATGAATGATTTCTGTTAATGTTTGAAGATGGAGTCATTTCTCTAGTTGAGTTTGATCGAAAGAAACAATCCTTTGTGTCATGGTTTCTTCTCTCACAAATATCACAAAATTTGTTATAGTAACATTCTTCTGTAGAATGGTTTCTTTTGTCACAGAAACTGCAGTACCTGTTAAAGAAACATTCAGCAGTTGCATGATTATACCTATTACAAATTTCACAATGTTTCTTGCTAATCCTAAAGAGCCGATTGTTAACTTTTGATGTTGAACCAAAGCGTGATTCATTATCTTGGTTATTCGGTTTTAGATTAACGATTTTTTGTTAAATAAGTCTTGAAGGACAACGTCCATTTGACTTAAGTGACTTCCTTGGTAAGCCTGGAAACTTGCCATAAAAGCAGTGAAGGCAGTTTTAGTTTCGTCATCTTGCAGCAGAATGTTCATGACGTCTTTCACTTTTGTTTGAACATTTGAACTTTGATTTTCTGATTGATTCTGATTTTGGCTTTGAACTTGAGCTCTTGGTGGAGATTGAGGTTGAGAATAAGTTGGTGAATTTGGAAAGTATGCTGAATCAGTAAAGAAACTTGCACCAACAAATAAGTCACCCTCATCTTCAAATTTCATTGCATCTTGTGCAAGAAAAGCATTATCCACAGTATTGGCAGGATTTACCACATACTTATACTGAGTTTGTGAACTTGTTCTATCAGAATTTCTCGATCCTTCATCAATCTCGACTTCTTCAATCTTTCCAATAAGCAAATCAAGTTCCATTGGAAATTTCTCAGTATGTTTTAACAAAGTGACAGTTTGTTTCCATGATGATGGTAAAGCACATAACAATCGATCATTCAAGTCTTGAAGTTCAGTTTTAACTCCGAGGTTTGTCATCTCAGTAGTTAAATGAACAAACCTGTTCATCATTTGGTGTACTGTCTCTCCATTAATGTGTTCAAACAATTCCAGTTGTCTCTTCAGCTTTGATTTCTTCAAGCTTCTCAATTGTTCTCCTCCTTCACATATAGACTTCAATGCTTTGAAGCATGTATAACCAGTCTGATATGCATCCAATCTAGACAGAACTTGGAGTGGCAACCCCTTGCACATTAAAGAATATGCCTTGCTATCATTCTTTACTTTCCTCAAATCTTCTGCTGACAGATTATCTTCTGGATAAGGTGTAGTAGAGTCTTTGGTGTAGGTACTTGCACTATCTGGTGCTGTCTGAGTTGGAATGTGAGGACCCTTCTCAATTGATTTCCATAAGTCATTGTCAATTGAACACAAGTGATGTCTCAACCTGATAGTCCAGTTCTTGAAATCTGCACGATTCAAAAGTCTAGGAACACGATTATCAGAATCATCATTAGGAGCCATTTTTTAACAATTTTTAAGAAAAATATTTTTGGTTTTTGTTAATTTTTGAAAAGAAGTGATTAAAATATTAAAATAAAGACAAGAAATTAAAGACAAGATAAGAAACAAGTATTAAAAACAACTAAAATGAGTCACACGGCAAAACAGTGAAAATCCTTCTTCAACCGGCTAAACAGTGTATTTGTTCTTCACCCGGCAGGAAAAAATCTTTACACGGCTAAACAGTTAGACGGCTCAACAGTTGAAAATACTTTTGTTCTTCACCCGGATGAACAGTTACCCGGCAACAAGAAAAACTTCACACGGCAATAATCTTGACCCGACAGAATCTTGACACGGCAAAAGTCTTTGTCCGGCTGAACAGTACTCGATCACACGGCAGAGTTGTTAATTACCCGGCAACACAGTTGAAGTTTACCCGGCTGTATTTTCTTTATCACCCGGCGTAACAGTGTATTACCCAGCACAACAGTGTATCACCCGACTGAACAGTAGCACTTTTTCAAGTCAAATTCTTTACCCGTCTAGAACAAATTCCCTTACACGGCAGCACAGGACCTAATTTTCTTCTTAAATCTAAGTCCAAGGAAATTGTCTAAGTCAAATATATCACCCGGCAAGTTAATCTTCAACCAAAACTGAACTGTTCATCATCTTCTTCGTGAGATTTTTTCTGGGTTTTGTCTAAAACTTGTCTGATTTGTCCAAAATTCACACACAAGCTGTGAATCAATCCGATTAACAATCCCTTATATCAATCAATCTGAAACATGTCCAATTTTTGATGAATTTGTGAAAAATTCTATCGAACAGTGGTTTCACAATTTCTCAGATCTGATGATGATCTGATGAAATCTGCACAATCGTTGAGTATTAGAGTGATTATGATGATGAATCACACCTAAAACACCAACAATTCATTCAGATCATTGTATTTGAGCGATTTTTGATGTGTTTTGCTTAAGAACAACGAAGAACACGGTAATCTAGCTCTGATACCAATTGATAGGTTCAATTGGATCGTTACAATCACTCAAATGATCAGAATAACAAGTACAAACAAAACGATTCAATCACAAACACAGTTCATACTAATAAATTCTCTTGGTATATTGATGATCAAAGCAATTCGTAGTACAATGTGCAGGAGAAACAAATCACACACAGTTAATTCTCTCTCTAACAGTGTATAAGTGATCTAGCCTCTCCTAACACACGCACACTACATGCCTATAACAACAAAATGCAAGTTTAAGGAAAATACACAATAAACCCTAAACTATACAAAAATACAAAGTAAAATCTTAACAAGGAAATAACCCTAACAGTAAGGATCCTCTATCCTAATTACATAAAATATTTTTTAAGATGAATAACACTCCAAGATCTAGGTAGTGGAACTCCTTCCATTGTAAGCAAGCAATATGGCCCATTTCCAACTTCTGATTCGATCAATCAAATAAGGTCCTTCTCATTTTTGAGACAATTTTAAATTTGATGGATTCATGGTATTTTAAAAGGCTTTTCTTAGTACTAAATCACCTTCTTGAAAATCTTCTGTGACACCCCGTAAATTCAAGTTAACTCCATTAACTATTCTTTAACTATTCTGTTAAGTCTTGTATAAGTTTAGGGTTCGATTTGTAATTAACTAAACTAGTTATTAACATTTAAAACCTAAACTAAATAGCCTTCCAAATTATAAGGGCCACAAGTGTAATTTCAATATAATTCAACCAACCCTAATCGACCCCCCTACCCCATTACGTATATATCATCATCATATCACTATTCACCTTTCAAATCCTAGCGCCTTTTGTTCTTTTAATCGCGTCCAAGTTTCGGGTGTGAGTTTGAGTCGCTACGTAGCCTTCAAATCAGTCTCCTTCCTCCGTAGTCTCGCCGTTTTCCGATAAACGATATTTCCTATGTTTTACTATAATCTTTGGTGCTCGAATAGGGTTTCACGTAATAAGATTTCAGGCATCAGTTCATGCTATTAATTGATTAATAGTTAGTAAAAAGATTGATCATGTATGGAAGTTATGAACGTGAGACATATATTGGTGTAAATGTATGATCAATTGAAGTGTGTGTATGCACGTATATGAACTTAATTTATGTATATAATTGAAAACAGAAGCAACGAAATTGCATGTAATGTATGTGTTGGTATGCTTGTATTGTATGTAAAGCCATATCCTTTCAAGTTTAATTCAAGTTAAAATATACACTTTGTTAGCATGAGAAACAGTAGCATGAAATTTTGCATGATGAAGTTAATAGGATGTTGGGTGCATGCGTAACATATACATGTCTAAATTTGTGTGAATGTATAAGTGAATGATATGGTATGTCAATAATGATTAAATGATTATGTATTCGTCAAAGGTGTTGAGTTAAATGTTTTGTGTGTGTGATACGGGTTGTTAAGAGCCGTAGGACTTTTGGAATAAATGTATGAAATTATGACCATAGTTACGATAAAAGAATGTGTCGTAAGTGAAGGGTGTAGTGTAGCATAAGAGTCGGATGTAACATGCATGCTTATGTGAGGGTCACGGATGTGAACACTTGGTCACTAATGTGAAGACTTGGTTTTTATATGAGATGGCGATTGGCTTTGTACAAAGAAGAAAATAATAATAATAATAATAATAATAATAATAATAATAATAATAATAATAATAATAATAATAATAATAATAATATTAATAATAATAATTAATAATGATAATGATAATGATATTAATAATAATAATAATAATAATAATAATGATAATGATAATGATAATGATATTAATAATAATAATTAATAATGATAATGATAATGATATTAATAATAATAGTAATAATGATAATGATAATGATAATGATATTAATAGTAATAGTAATAATGATAATGATAATGATAATGATAATGATATTAATAGTAATAGTAATAATGATAATGATAATGATATTAATAGTAGTGGTAGTGGTAGTGGTAGTGGTAGTGGTAGTGGTAGTGGTAGTGGTAGTGGTAGTGGTAGTGGTAGTGGTAGTGGTAGTGGTAGTGGTAGTGGTAGTGGTAGTGGTAGTGGTAGTGGTAGTGGTAGTGGTAGTGGTAGTGGTAGTGATAGTGATAGTGATACTGATACTGATACTGATACTGATAGTGATAGTGATACTGATACTGATACTGATAGTGATAGTGATACTGATACTGATACTGATACTGATACTGAGACTGAGACTGAGACTGAGACTGAGACTGAGACTGAGACTGAGACTGAGAATGAGAATGAGAATGAGAATGAGAATGACAATGAGAATGACAATGAGAATGAGAATGAGAATGAGAATGAGAATGAGAATGAGAATGACAATGAGAATGAGAATAAGAATGACAATGAGAATGAGAATGAGAATGAGAATGAGAATGAGAATGAGAAGGACAATGAGAATGAGAATGACAATGAGAATGAGAATGAGGATGAGAATGAGAATGACAATGAGAATGAGAATGAGGATGAGAATGAGAATGAGAATGACAATGACAATGACAATGAGAATGATAATGAGAATGACAATGACAATGATAATGACAATGATAATGATAATGACAATGACAATGAGAATGATAATGAGAATGACAATGATAATGACAATGACAATGACAATGACAATGACAATGACAATGACAATGACAATGACAATGACAATGACAATGACAATGACAATGACAATGACAATGACAATGACAATGACAATGAGAATGACAATGACAATGACAATGACAATGACAATGACAATGACAATGACAATGACAATGACAATGACAATGACAATGACAATGACAATGACAATGACAATGACAATGACAATGACAATGACAATGACAATGATAATGATAATGTGTTCACATGCATATTTAAAATATATGAAATCAAAATCGAAAATACATGTGAATGTATGATGATAATGTACTTGGGTCAGATTTGTGTAGTGGTTCATTGGGAAATAGTACTTGCAAGTATTTTGAAGTATTCATTAGTAATGCGATTGAACATGTTTGAAGTGTGAACTTATGTGTATTGTTGCATGCTGGGGCTCAACCGAAACCATGAAACCCTACGAGAACAGTGGAACAAATGAGAACCAGTCTCATGTGTTTACATGTCATGTATTCATATGCTTAATAAGTGTTATAAATTATTAATCAGGCTATAGAGACGTCTAGGAGTTTTTGTTAGTTTCCCTGGTTGACTGTAGCAGCGCTTTGAAGGTGAGTTCTTTGCTCGCTTTTAAATCTTTTTCGGGGAGAAAACATACAAATGTTTTTAATGCGCCTTCGAGCAACTATTTTACAGCGCCTTCGGGCGGACTGCATTTTTATGCCTTCGGGCAGGGCCTTCGGACAAAACTTTATGCCTTCGGGCGGTGCCAACTAAGGCTGCATTTTATACCTTCGGGTAGGGCCTACGGGCAGGTTTCGGTAAGAAGTATAAATGCCTACGGGCAGGTTTTGGTAAAAGTATAAATGCCTACGGGCAGGATTTTATTAAGGCTTATAGTGCTTTACACGAATCCGAATCACATTCAAGTCCTTATAAAAGTCCGAGGTTGATTAATATATGATAGCGGGGAAATTTGAGTAGTACTACCGGGTTGCGACGACACCTCACCCTTGACTGGGCGTCATGTGGTGCAAATTGTCCTTAAAGGTTATGGGTCATCCTAGTTAGATGGCGACAAGGCAAAAGTAACGTTTAGCTTTCATCTCGACGTGTTGACAAGCAATAAGCATTCGGTTTTGCAAACCGCCTAATAAAATAAAATTTGTTTATCTATGTTATAAACGGTAGAATGTTTTTGGTTGTATATTTGTAGGTTTTTAACATTTTTTTGGGTTGTTTTAGGGCAGGTTTTTGGAAAAATTTGGGGAAGGTTTTCGGGTTGTATTTTTGCAGGTTTGGGCAGTATTTATGTATGCATTTGGGTTGTTTCAGTGCATGTTTTTGGTAGCTTTAGGGAAGGTATTTAGGCCATATATTTATGGATTCGAGTTGAATATATATCGAGTTTTACTTTATTTTGGGACATGCTTTGGCAGTATTTTGGCAACCTATTGTGCTGTAATATGACATATTTTACAACTAATAACTTAATACTTTTTTAAATATTATTCATCATAAAGACGAGGCGATGACTAAGTTAATTTCAGAAGGTGCTGCTATAACAACTACCATGCACCATAAGCTCGAAGAAGAAGCAATTGAAAATGTGTGTTCAAAGGACAAAACAACTAAATCTGGATGGAAGGTAGGTGTCGGGCCGGTCTTAAAAAAAATACTTATGGATGATATCAGAACCTGAATCGTCTCAACCATATTCCAGCGAGACGGGTGCTCTTCGAAATCAAGTAACTTCGCTCAAAACGGAAGTGAAGGGATTGAAACAAAGAAATGACAAGTATGAAAAACTGTCAAATTAAGTTTATGAGCATGAGGTTTCCAGAATTTGAGAGTTTAATGTCCTCAGCTGTGAGTAGTAAAGCAAATGATTCAGAGTAACAACTAAATGACGGTGATAGTGACAAATTGATCTATGATGTTAGCTAAGACTTTATTTTTGTATTTGTTTTTTATTGTTTTAAAGTTTCGAATTACTTAGCACGCACTATTTATTTCTATGGTTGATTAGAACTATTTATTTCTATGGTTGATTAATTAGAACTATTTATTTCTATGGTTGATTAGCACTATTTATTTTATGGCTCATTGTTAATGTTTTGAGGTTTGGAACTAGCGTGGTTTAATATTATTTATTAACTGATAATGAATTGTTGTATTGGAGACAATTGGTCTTAAAAGGAAAATATATATGCACGTTGTGGACTAATAATATAGTATTCAAGACTATTTTTAGGTCTTGAAAACACAGTTTAAATATGTTATAGTATTAAAGACTATTTTTAATCACTAAATTAACATAAGGGTATAGATTTTTAGACTCAATAAGTTTACTTAGGATTAAAGTTAAAAGGAAGTGATTATTAGTCTCTAAAAACGCATTTTTGGGATTGAAAATGTATTTTGAATTTACTAATTCCCAGTCTTTAAAATGATTTTTAAGTTAAATAGCATGACATCTAAGATTGTTTTCAGTCCTTCAAAAATATATTAAACACTTAATAATATTTGATCCAGGACTAAATCTTAGTCTCTACAAAATCATATTCAGGGCGATAAATCCTTAAAAAGCACATATTTTTAGTCTCTAAAATATGTATTTGAGAATAAAAGCAGAACATATAAGAGTATTTTTTTAGTCCCTAAACTATATTAACGACTGAATGTTCTATTATCAAGGACTACTTTTCAGTCACGTTTTATTAAGGACTGAATTGAAATGAAATCCAAATCTAAGAAAAAGCATCTGGGACTAAAATCACATGGTTTAAGTACTGGGTTTCAGTCTCTAGAAAGTACTCATCAAAGACAAATATTTTCAGTCACAGACGTTATGTATTAGAGACTGAAATAATGTGGTGTTGTGGGGTAGTTTAAGGACTTAATATATCAGAATCGCAGACTGAATGTTAGTCCCTATTTACGTCATACAATTGAGACCGATCTTTAGTTGCTGATGCTAGTATCAAGGACTAGACAAATAAGACTAGCAAAATCACTCCCTGTTGGCCATTAGAGACTGATTTGAAAGTATTCAAGACTGATTTTTTAGTCCTAGATGAACAGAATTTTGGTAGTGTAATTCAAGATATTTAATTAGTTTTTCACCCTTAACTAAATAAAATCCATTAAAATGAGTAGTTATCAATAAAGAGTATTCGTATACTTGAAGATACCAGATCCTCCTTTGTTTGGCTAGTTGCAATCCTACTAATAAGGCTTCATATTCTACTTTATTGTTGGTAGCTTGGAATTCACAAGCTATAGATTAAGGTATAATGTCCCCCTTTGGTGATGTTAGTAGTATACCAAGACATGTTCCTCTAACATTTGATGCTCCATCAGTGAAGAGTATCTAAGGATCCTTGGTGTCTTTTAATTTTTGAACTTCCAAGTCTGCTTGCTTTTGCAAGTCACTAGTAAAATCTGCCACAAAGTCTACTAGTGCTTGTGATTTAATGACATTCTTTGGCTCATACTTTATATCATGTGTACTGAGCTTTACTGCCCATTTGGCCATCCTACCTGACAACTCTGGCTTTCTAATAACACTCTTAATAGGATAGTTAGTTTTAACAATAACGGGATGGGTTCAAAATAATGCCTTAATTTAGTAGAGGTCATAATTAAAGCAAGTATTAATTTTCAAGATGAGAGTTCCTGGTGTGACATCTGCCCCAAACCCGAACCTGATGACCACATGTAGGGTGGTACTTCACCATGTCGTTATTTGTATTTTGTTTACTTTGTAATAGACTAGTCGTACTTTGTTTTCGTTGTAATAGTTAGGCTAGTTTACTTTTGGCTAGGTATTGTGCTTGTTCATGTGACACTACATGCGACTAGCTTGTCTTAGTTTAGCGAGCAGGCAGTGTCGCCTATGCGACACTGCCTACGACACTAGCTACTGTATAAATAGTTGTTTTAGGGTATTTTGTACATAACTCTTGGAACTTAATTGAATACAATTTCTCTCTTTGATACTGAGTTCGAACCTTATTGATTGTTTGCAAGGAATTGAATCTGTTACATCTTTGTTGTATTAATCTGATCCATCTTCATCTATTAATCTTCTTAATTACATTGTTCTTATTGGGTTATAATGGTTTGTGTGAGTTTTGGTCACAAATCACAATCAATTGTTGCTAGATCTAGTGGTATCAATTGATTGTGATCTGATCTATATCATATATAGCACGGATTAACGATTTACTGGACCAACAATATGGTATCAGAGCCATTGTGCTCATGATTTGTGGTTTTTGAGGGTTTTTAGAAAATATTCATTTTTCATCAATTCTGGATCTGATCTGTTGTGAATTAGTATGGAAGTGAATTGAGAATTGTGTGGTTTTCGTTTTAAAATCAATCTACATCTTCAGATCTATCATCATCATATAGATCTGAGATTTTGGAGTGATTTTAGTATATTTTCATATGTTTTGGACAAAAGACTTTTTCAATCAAATTGGATATTAATTGTTGTTGTTATGGACTGAATTTGGATTGGGATTGCTTTATTTTGTATTGTGAATCAATCGGAATTATCAGATCATCAATTGGATATGATTGGATTTTTCTGTGGTGATTTGTGTGTGTTTTACGTGAAGAAGAGGGTTTTTAGATTCATCTTGCGACACTAGATTTGTCTGCGACACTATCATTTTACTGCTGTTGTCCTTTGCTTGTGATTGGCCTGTGACATTGCTTGAACGAAAGTTCATCGACACTGTTATCGACATTTTCAACGACATTATACTCAACTTGTGCCTAACACTGTGCCTGACATTGTAATCGACATTACTCCCGACATTACCCCTGAACGAAAGTTCAAAGTGCTTTTGCGATAGTGTTTGCGACTCTGTTAGCGACACTAGCATTTTTGCGGCACTATTACTTTTGTGACACTGTTGTTTCTGCGACACTACTGTACGAACAAAATGTCAATGTCTTTTACCCTTGCTGACTTGGAAAGTGGATCACCGAATAGACCACCAAAACTGATCAATGGAGATAACTTTGAGGACTGGAAGAGAAGGTTAAGGGCATTTTATTTATACACTGATCATAATCAATGGGATTCCATCGAAAAAAGGGCCACATATTCCTGTCACAACTGTTGGTGAGGCAACCGTTAGAAATACAAACCCTGATACTTACAATGAAAGAGATAAGAAACTAATAGACCGTGACAACAAAGATTTTGGTGCTTTAATATTGTGTATGCCAAGGATCTGTATGATGCTCTATGCGAGTTCAGAGGTACACAATCGTTTTGGAGATCAGAAAAATGCCAAGGATCTGTATGATGCTCTATGCGAGTTTTATGATGGAAACATTGATCTTCAGAAAGACAAGGGGGATCAAGCACAAAAGGAGTTTAATTCATTCATGGGTCTTAGGAATGTGAAAATCTCTGATCTCACAAATCGTTTCCTGACCATCACTAGCAATTTGAAGAAATATGAGCAATTGACTATGCTTGAACATGTGACAAAACTGTTGGACTCACTCCCTCCTGAATGGAGTTTGCAGGTCAGAATGCTGAAGCAGGAGAAGATGTTTACTGAATATAAGCTCATGGACGTAATCAAAAAACTGAATCGATCGAGCTTGATATCAAAAGGAGAGAATACAATCAGGCCGTATATCCTCTAATGCAAACCTAGAACGCTGCATTACTCTCATCCACATCTGAAAATTCAATGAACAACTCTGGTTTCTCATATATCTCAGGAAGTGTTCCATCGGAACGAAAGAGTGTTGGAAAAGAACCTGTTGCATCTCAAGTCCCAAATGACATGATGGCCTTGTTTGGAATGTTTGTAAACAGCTATGAAGCTTTAATTGCCAGAGATGTTAAGGGAAAAGGTATCACAATGTATGATATGTTGCAAGTTGACCCGGATGAGGAAGTAGATATTCAATGGCAAATGGAAATGTTGACTGTCAGGGCAAGAAGTTTTATGGAGAGAACTGGAAAAAGAAGCTTCGGCAATCAGAATGCAAAAGTTGGGTTCGACAAATCTAAACTCCGATGTTTTAATTGCAAACAACTCGGACATTTCAAAAGAGATTGCCCATCCCCAACTGTGTTTGAACCACCATCTCCCAACTCAAGAAATGCTGCTGTTATTAAGAGAGAGAACAACAGTAACACAAGAGAAACTGCCTTGTTGACAAATTTTGATTGGAGTGCGGAGATTGCAGAAGTCCAAGAAGAAATTAATCATGCTCTTGTTGCTTAAACCATACTAAATGCAGGGAATGAACCCGAAAAAGCTCCTGCTGAGGCAATTGAAGAGATCAAAAAGATGGAAGTTATGAAAGATGAGAAAGCAAGGAGGTTGAAGATGAAAAGGAGGAAGAAAGGAAGAAAAATACACC
This sequence comes from Tagetes erecta, assembly GCA_030867185.1. NCBI lineage: Eukaryota > Viridiplantae > Streptophyta > Magnoliopsida > Asterales > Asteraceae > Tagetes > Tagetes erecta. The sequence goes on from CM061493.1 coordinate 12,988,245, forward strand.
CGCTTGTAACTGTAAGAAGGCTCTGGCTACCGAGAAGATTATCATGGGCCTTCCTTATGAGGTAATCCAAGACATGTGTTCATCGGCTTGTCGGGTTTGAATTTTTGGTGTATATAAGGCTAATCGTTTGTTATTAACTAATCAAGCTGAACTCAATACTATTAATTCGGATCTTAAAAAGAATGAGTGAACTATTATGTAAAACTTAACGAAGCTTTACAAGAAATAAATCACTTAAATAGAAAACTCCTTGAAAAGAATGTTGAGGTTAACCTGCTTGATGAACGTGTTAAACTTGCTAAATTTGAAAGCAGTAAACTTCAAACTAAACTTGATAGATGGACCATTTCTGGTATGGAAAGAGAGGAACTAATTGTAGGCAAAGAGGAGCTCGAATCAAAAACAGGTTTAGGATATGATGAGTTTTCTCATGTTTATCCTCCACCTAGTACCTATTGTTATTCTCTCATACCCAAACCTCATCCCACTAATGATTTAATTTCAGAACACACTAACAATTTATTTGCAGGTTTAGAAGGAGTTAATCGTCAGGAGGTACGAGAGGATTACGAATATGGTGCATCAACAGGATTAGGATGCTCTGTTTCAAGTTGTAGTTTAAATTCAAAGAAGTCTACTTTAGACAATAGTAGTTTGAGTGATGTGTTAAATGATTCGAGTAGTTTAAACTCTAAACCGTCTGTATTAAACTTTGACAATGAAGTGTGTGCTTTGAATGTTGTTAATGATGATCATGTTTCTTTCATTGAATCTAATGATGTGTTGCCAAATAAGAACAGCTTTGAAAAGTTTGTCTCAACACCAATACCGACCTTTACTCCAATCCGCATAACCAAACCTGTTGAGACAAACAACAACTCAGAGATGAATCATGTTAAAGATATAGGTAATGAAGCTAGCACATCAAAAGATAAAACAAAAGAAATGTATTTTTCTTTTAGTGATTCAGACACAAACATGTCTGAATGTGATGAAAAAATTGTGATTGATCCCATTTCCACTGGTAATTTTGGAAAGAAATGTTTCAAATCACATTGTTTCCGCTGCGGTAAGGACACTCACATTGTTAAGAATTGTCCGGAACTCGTTCAACAGGGTGTAAATATTTCTAGTTTAACTAATCGATTCAATAGGTTTGTAAATAATCATTTTTATGCTAACTTTTCTTTGTTTAAACCCAAGTCTTCTAAGACATGGGTTCCTGTTTCTAATTGATTTTATTTTCTATTTTGTTATGTCAGGATGTTCGAGGAAGCCAAATAGTCTGTGGCATGTAGATAGTGGATGTTCTCGACATATGACTGGTTTGAAAGATTTGCTTACTAAATGTCATATAATAAATGGTGGGTATGTGGCGTTAGCTGGAGATAAGAAAGGGGGCAAAATGATCGGTCAAGGTGAGGCATAGAATGGCTCGTTGACGTTAGAGAAAGTGAACTACGTTCCAGAGTTGCACTTCAACTTGCTGAGCGTATCTCAAATTTGTGATAAGAACATTCCGGTTCTTTTCAAATCCAATGAATGCTTATTTTTGAAGCCGGATTTCTCTGTCTCTGAAGACATGATCGTGATGCGCGCACCAAGGAAGAATGACACATATTTGCTTGACATGAATTCGAAGGAGTCAACTTCCATTGTCACATGCTTATTATCAAAAGCTTCTTCCTCAGAAGCATTTCTGTGGCACCGGAAACTTGGTCACGTTAATTTTGATAATATTAATAAACTTGTTAAACATAATCTAGTTCGTGGTTTGCCCATAAAAGATTTTTCGGTGGTTGAGAAATGTATGGCATGTGCTAAGGGGAAACAACATAAGAAATCTCACAAATCTAAAACGATCATTTCTATTTCTTGTCCTCTTGAATTATTACATGCAGTTTTGTTTGGACCAATCAGTGTCAAAAGCATTGCTAAGAAATCTTATTGTTTGGTTGTTACAGATGATTTTTCAAGATATTCTTGGGTCAGTTTTCTTGCTAACAAAGGGGAGACTGCAGGAGCTTTCAAGAGTCTTATTCTGAAGATTGAAACCATCAGCGGGAAGAAAGTGAAAGCTATTCGGAGCGATAATGGGACGGAGTTCAGAAATCACATTTTTGACTCATTATGTGAAGAGAATGGTATATTAAGACAGTACAGTGCAGCACGGACACCTCAGCAGAATGGAGTGGCAGAACCGAAAAACAGAACTTTAGTGGAAGCTGCAAGGACTATGTTGATCTAGTCAAAACTTCCAATCATTTTCTGGGCCGAAGCTGTAAATTGTGCATCACATGTGCTGAATAGGGTGTTGATCGTAAAAGCCAAGATGAAGACGTCATATAAATTATTCCACAAAAGAAAACCATTGATTGACTTCTTTCGACCTTTTGGTTGTTCATGTACTTTGTTGAATACTCAAGCTCAAACGTCAAAATTCGGATCTGTTTCTGATGAATGCTTCTTTGTCGGTTATTCCTCTTCTCAGAAAGCTTATCGAGTTTACAATAGACGTACCAAAATTGTTCAAGAATCATTCTATGTTGATTGGCAGGAATCAAATATATGCGATACTGGATCTGAACCCTCCTGGTTCTATGATGCCACGACTGTGTTCAATTCTTTCAATTTACCACTCTTCCTGGAAGAAGATGACATCGTTCCGGTATATTCTAAAGCTCTTCCTGATTCTGTTACTTTCTCACCCTCACCGAACATTTCACAACCTTTGCCACCCACACTTGATGTTGTTATTCCCACTGATCCTTCGCCATCATCACCTCATCCTGCATCACCTGTTATTCGTCTTGATTCATCTATCATAACTGTTTCAGATATCTCTACATCCAATTCGCTGTACAAGGAACTAAAAGATCATCCTCATGACTTGGTCATAGGATCCATTAATTTCTGACGGTGTTCGTACACGTCATCAATCTGGGCTTATCAACGTTTTCTTATTCTCTTGTTTTCTATCACAGATCGTCCCAAAGAACATTAATATGGCATTACAAGATCCGAGCTGGGTAGAGTCAATGTAATTAGAACTTCAACAGTTCAGAAAGCTCAAGGTATGGGAATTGGTCGATCTTCCACCAAACAAATACCCAATTGGAACGAAGTGGGTATACAAAAACAAACCTGACGATAGAGGGGTCGTTGTTCGAAATAAAGCTAGGCTGGTCGTTCAAGGGTTCGCACAGGAGGAAGGCATTGATTACACAGATTGAAGCCATCCGAATCTTTCTTGCCCACGCTGCACTCAAAAACTTCAAAGTTTATCAAATGGATGTAAAGTGCGCATTCTTATATGGAGATATCGACGAAGAGATATATGTCTGTCAGCCACCAGGTTTCGAGGATCCGGATTTCCCTGATAAAGTCTACAAATTAGACAAGTCACTCTATGGACTACATCAAGCTCCTCGAATCTGGTATGAAACGTTGACACAATATCTGTTGAGCAAAGGTTTTACTAGAGGAACCATTGACATGACTCTCTTCAAGAAAAGCATTGGTGACGACGTTTTACTGGTTCAAGTCTACATAGATGACATCATCTTTGGTTCGTCAAATGAAAGTTTGTGTAGAGAATTTGAGGAGGTGATGAAGGAGAGGTTTGAGATGAGTATGATGGGTGATATGTGCTACTTTCTCGGTTTGCAGGTGGTACAAAAACCTGATGGCATCCTCATTCACCAGGAGAAATATATTTAGGAGATTTTGGTAAAATACAAGATGGACGACAATTCTTCTGAACTATCTCCGTTTACAGCACAGACTTGTCTCACTCCCGATGAATCTGGAAAGTCTGTTGACGCTCACCGTTACAGATCGATGATCGGATCGTTAATGTACTTAACTGCAAGTCGTCCAGACATCGCTTTTGCTGTAGGTTATTGTTCGAGGTATCAATCCAATCCTAAGGAGTCACACGAAAAAGCCGTGAAGCGTATTTTTCGTTATCTAAAGGGAACTCCGCGTCTCGGCTTGTGGTATCCAAAAGGGGGAAGCTTTGATCTTCATGCTTATACTGACAGTGACTATGGCGGTTGCAAACTTGATCGGAAATCGATTTCTGGTGGGTGTCAGTATCCGGGGGAGTGTTTAGTTTCGTGGCAGAGCAAGAAACAGACCACCGTTTCCTTATCTACTGGTGAAGCTGAATACACTGCTGTCTCCAGCTGCTGCTATCAAGTTCTATGGATTCAGCATCAGATGATCGATTATGGAATCAATTTTCTGCATACTCCGATTTTCTGCGACAATGAGGCTTCCATTGGCATTACCAAGAATCCTGTTCACCACACCCGAACAAAGCATATTGTAACTCGCATTCATGCCATCCGGGATGCACAGGAAAAGGGCTTTATCAATATCATATCGATCGACACCAAAAACAAAAAACTGATTTGTTCACTAAAACGTTTGATAAACCGCGTTTTTATGAATTAATTAACATGCTTGGTCTGATTTCTTTTTAATTCTTTATCTTTAAAAAAAAGGGGAGAAATGTGAAAGAAAAATCTGCTTTTCTTACTTATATTTTCTATATAATGTCGGCCATTCTTTTGTGTTTGATCTTAAATGTTCTTAAATTTGTGAAAAAAAATTTAGTTTGAAAAACTGAAAGTTTTGGGGGAGTAAATACTAAAAATTTTATAATTGTGCTTCATCTCATGTTAAATACTGTTTGTTTCTTGTAGGATTCAGAGATGGGTTGACGGCGTTAGAAGGAGGAAAGAGATTTATATACTGATATGTAAGTAGGCTCAACTAGAATACTATTAGACATCAACTCTTTGATCAAACTAAATTCACAAAGAACTCGGTGATGAGGAGCATTTTCACAGACATTTGGCCAGCACAAAGTGATAAGTTTTGACAAAAATGGACTAAGAGTATTTGTTTCCTGCTTGATTTTTCCCAAATAACCCTTAGCCGCAACACTGAATGATGCTTCTCGTTAGCTCTTTAGAATTTTTTGTTCTTGTGTTAATCTCCTCTGCTATGCGGAAGCATTGACCTGGAGTGATGATCTTCTCTGTTATATGTAAATATAGACCTGAAGCTCTCATCAGCATGTATAGATAATCGTCTCCTCTATTATACGTCAGTATAGACCTGGAGCGCTGATCATCTGTAAAACCCATATAAAGCGAAGCTCAAAATGTTTATGCATCATGCTCATTATTTGATGTGTCATTTATTAAACCAAACTCCATTTCACCTCCAAAATACATTCACCATTGATCACTTGATCTGGGTCTATGTCCAATCAAATTACAAAAATCTTGCTGAAACATCTAAACTCAATAAGCCCTAAGGTCAAAACAAGTTACTTTGCTGAATGTTTGTGGAAACCAAGTTGCCAGAGTTTCTTCAAATCGAACCAAAACATGATAATATCATCACAGGTTGTGTGTCGAAAGGAACAAGGCATGGGTTTAAATGGACAAACATATTGACAATCTCTTCAAATCTTTGTTCCTCCAGATGATTGCCCGAAACTCGTTTCTGATATCCTCGTGATCCATTCTGTTATACTGATTTGATTCCTTATAAACTTTCGTAGTTAAAATGGGCCGTTGTCTAGGATCTTACTCATTTGATTGGCTTGACACTATTTTAAAATATTTGTAACTTAATTAGATTAGACTTTCATTATTTTTCAAAAATTAAAGTTTTTAAAAGTTGAGTTTTTGCGACACTATAGTGTCGGGTCTACGACACTATTGTTTTTGCGACACTATAGTGTCGGGTTTGCGAAACTATGTCTGGTGTATACTTATCTGATGTGGGTCATGTCGGATCCATAATCGTTTCATTCACTTCACACACCCGACACTAAACCCTAAAACACACTAAACCTCTATCCTTGATCTTTGCGTGTTTTTAATCGATTCTAACCGGTAAGTTTTGTTCTTTAACATGTGTCGAACCTTCGTGTGTAATGTATTTTGATTTGGTGTTGATCTGATATGGATTTGATCTGCTTGACTGTTGGTTTTTCAAGTTTCTGCGACACTAACTGTTCGTTTTGCGACACTGAACGAAAGTTCAAACAATGTTTGCGACACTATCAATGTTATGTTGTCCATGCATTGTTGATAGTGTCGGACGTCCTTTGTATTGCGACAGTGTAGTGTCGTTGCACATGCTTTGTTGTTGTGAAACAGCAGTGTCGTTGAATATGCGACACTGCTGTGTCCCACTACTGCGACACTACTGTGTCGCATTTCTGCGACACTACTGTGTCGCATTTCTGCGACACTATTTTTTTTACTTATTTTTTTTTACTTTCTTTATTATTATTGTTTTTATTTTATTTTCATCACTAATCAACTTTCGGTTTACATTTCAGGTTTATTATATGGATCCGAAGCCTCCTCCGCCAATGAGGTTCGACAAGCGGTCGAACGTGGTCGTTTATCTAAACGATAAGGACCCGAAGTCTGTAGGATTTCGAGATACGATATCTTGGATGAAGGCATCGCCTATATTCTATGTTGTTTCGAAGGATGTGGTGATAGACCAACAACACATTCGAGATTTCTGGGAGTAGGCCACATACAATCTGAATGCAGATCCAGGGGAGATCAAGGCAACTGTCATGGGGGAGCAGATTGTACTCACTGTTGATTCTATAGCCCGGATGTTGAGGTTGGAGCGCGATGTTGGATTACCGGTACTGCTGAGTCTTAATGACGTTTATGAAGGATTTCTTGAGATGAGATATGAAGGAACGGAGACTCTGGATCGTCGGGAGTTCAAGAAATCGTTTTTGTCGAAGGAATGGAGGTTTATAGCCCACGTCATTATTGTATGTTTAGATCACCGGAAAGGAGGAACTGACAGGCTAAATTTCGAATGGTCGAGGGCGATGCTGAATCTGTGTAGGGGAGATAAGGTGTATATCCCGCAGATGATATTCGGATATATGATTGAGAACATCTCCTCAGTCCGAAAGGATAAATGGCTATTATATCTTCGATTTGTTCAGATCTTTATCGACAGTCTGAAGCCAAATTTGCAAAAGTTGGGTGACATTCTGAAATTGACGTGAATGAATGTCAGATATTTGCTGATTGCTCCTCACCAAGACATGACGTTTCGGGAAAGATAACCTATCGTTTCCGAAATATGTACACTGATGAAAGATGGGAGTATATCGAGAAGTTGAAAGCGTCTGAAGAAAAATGGTTCGATGAATTGAGGGAGAAAATCAAGGAGGATATTAAGAAACGGAAGAAGTTTATGGGAAAGAGATCGATGCCATTTGAAGAACAACTTGATGAGATCGAGGCGAAGATATTCAAACCAAAGGGTAAGAAGAAAAGGAAGGTTGTTGATCGATCTCCGTCTCGAACTGAGTCTGATACTAATGGTGGCGGAAAAAGGCAAAAGGTAAATAACCAGCAGCCTCCGAAAGTATGCCTGAGACCGCTAAAAGGAAAACTGAGAAGAGAGGAGGTGCTGGGTTGGACGAGGACGTTATTCGTGGGTTGAATACGTCGCTCGCGAATGAATTAAGTATGGTGAAGACCAAGTTGATGAATGTGGAGGAGTGCGAGAGGCACAGGGAGTCAGAGATGGAGGATTTACTGAAAATAGTGCTGGATCAACAAGTCCTAATCAAGAAGCTGTTAGTTGAATTGAACGAAGTTAAGAAAGAAGTAAAGGTAGGAGTACTGGAGACTGAAACGCAAATCGATGAGATGGTGAACATTGGAAAGTATCCTACTTTGAAAGAGATGGTGCAAACAGGCAGAAGTCGGAAAGATTTTGGTGGTTTTAGCGGTGCATGTGGGAGCGGAACTGAGAAAGAGACAGAAGTTACTGTTGACTTTTGTCTTGATATTCATTCTGATTTGGGTGGTGAGGAGGTAGTTGCTGATAAGGAGAAGGGAGCTGAAATGAAATTTATAGACGAAGAAGTTGAAGATGAACAATTGGTGGATTACGACTCTGAGCCTGAATATTATGAGACGGAAGAAAAGGAGATGGTATATTTGGCTGAGAGGAGTGCTGTTGAGGGTGACGTGTTTGAATTAGATAAATCCGACTGGTTCCGGAAGGTGGAGGAACCAGAAACCGTCACGCCTTTGTTTCAGAATATGGATGCCCCGACCACTAAGATACTGACAATAAAATCTTTAGCTGAAAATTTAACTTGGAATTGAAGAAATTTATGATAAAGAGGAGAGGGGGTGAGATTAGCTATGTAAGCAACCGCAAACACTTCAAGACATTCCCTAAATGGGATGTTGGTCCATAATGATCGTGATTTTAGTGCTATAATGACTTGTATAACAACAAACAAACTTGACTCAAACAAACAAAGTGCAATATAACTCTAACAACCAATAACGAGATTGAAATCATACAACCGGAGGTAGATACGCTACAAAGATGAATGATATATGCTCCTAGCACCTCCAGTAATCACACACACGACACAAAGGATTGGATAAGGTTTTTGTCAAAGTTGCCAAAAGTTCAAAAGTTGCATTTCAAGAAGATAAGGTTACAATATTATCAGACATAGGTTCGCTGTAGATTCGCTGACAGCGAATCTATCCAGCGAACCATATAGGTTCGCCGGGCACAATTAGGTTCGCCCGGTCGACACCAACACAAAAACTAAACTGTGCTATGGGCGAATCTATAGATTCGCCCGTAGGTTCGCTAGTACTAAAACATACAAAATATATAACACCGACATACCGGTGAGTCCGACCTATACATGACTATCAATACTCCCCCTAGGTTGGACCTCACCTGGGGAAGTCTTCTGTTTTAGCTCCGTCTTCTGTTGGCTTCAAAGATGCTCAATGAACGCTCCTGCCCTTCCTTTAATTCCGGCCAGTGGATTTGTAACATCTTCAGATCCGGCCTCATCGTCTTCACTAAACACCAGCATCGATTCCACGAACTCTGCTTCGGCGACCTCAGTATCATGCATATCCAGATCAATCGTTTCCGCCTGTACATTTTCAGTATGCTCCTCGCCACTCATCTCCAAATCAACCACATCAACTGATTTCTCAAACCTCTTCTCGATCGTTTCATCAGGCTGCTTTGACAAGTCATCAACATCCATTCTTTGTTCATCTGTCGCTCTCAACCTTTCATTTACCTTCCTCAGTTCAGCACGAATGCCCCGGGCTTTGTTTGCAACCTTCACAAACAGGTTCGCTTCAGTCCTAGTGTCATCTCCAGCCCCGTGCTTGATCCGGTTCTCACACAGTATTTTCAAATCCTCATCGCAAAATGAGAAGACCTCCATAGGATCAAACAGACGTATTTCTCGATGGTCTTCCCCTTTCAATCTGATAACCGCTTCTCCCGTACCATTATCATAAAACCACTTCAGAAATTCTTGTAGACGAGCAGGCTGAGTATCAGGAACCCTGACCCGTGTCATTATCTTTGGAGCTTCAATCTTCAGAACAACCTTTCCCTTCCACGAAACCCAATGCCTGTCTTTCTTCTGCCTCATCCTTTTTGGTTTCTGGTACCCAAAATCAACGAAGTTTGTCTTAGCAGCCTCTCTGATCGTCACCTCAAACGCACACGCCCTTCCACTGTCCTCTTTTCCCAACAACGGTAGCTCAGCCAGCCTACGTAAGTCCCATCGAGGCAGTGTAGCGAAATGCTTCCTGTTTCGGATGTAACAGATGTCACCTCCCCTCCTTTTGATCATATACGCATCCACAAGGGAATTGTATTTCCATGCTATAACTTGCCTATCCAGTTGGGAGGTGTTTGGTTCGTCAAGATGTTGGAAAATGGGCACCTCAGGAACAACCTCTTCGTCCTTTCTAAACCACTCCGATTTGTCTAAATCAATGTGCTCGAACTGATAACAGACCCCCTTTTCTTCAACCTTATACTTCTCTGGCTCATCCTCCAAATCCTCCTCACTGTCTGCATTCATATCCACTTCCGGTTCAACACTAACAACCACTTCAGGCCCAGTAAATACATCCAGATTTATCCCCATATCCTCATCAAATAACTCCTCAGCAGACTTTCCTTTACCTTTGTCCTGATCCCCAAACACACAATCCATTAACGGATACTTTGCAGCATCCGTTAAGTTTCTCAGTTCAGCTTCAGACATAGCAGGTTCTGACCCATCTTTTTCTTTCAGGCTATTCAGTTCCTTGAATACTCTGACAATTAGGCACTGTTGATCCTTCATCATTCTCCCCATTTCAAAGATAACAGTTGACTTTTCAGCATCCTGCATCTCCAATTCCGCATATTTACTCTTCAGATCCCCTAACTCTGCCTTCAAACTGTCAATCTCACCCTTCAATTCACCAACAGATTCAGTAGATGTACCCGAAATATCATGCTTCGCTTTCTTTGACGCTTCAGTCGGGGCATCAGATTTCCTCTTTGTTCTATTTTCCCTTCCCGCATCTATCTCAGCCTGAATCTCGTCAACCTCTCGATCAAAAGAATAATCCTTTTCCTTAGCATATCGCTTTCTCTTCTTCAACCTTTTCTCAACTACCTCTACGTTCTCACCACCCCGTTTCCTCTCAGTCTCCATTAATCTCTGAATTTGTACCCATCGATCAGCAGGGTACATGTTCTCCCACAAATAAGAAGTCCTACCGACATAATCAGATCTCGCCGATTTACAGTCTCTGAATATCCTCGAATGCATTTTCCATATCTTCAGTTCATCACCAACAACCGGCAGATTTGGCAATTTGTCATTCAAAATCATTTGGATAAATCTGGGGTACATCAACCATTTACCCGCCTTAGTAGCATGGATGTTCGCGAGCATATAGTTGTAGATAAGCTTCGCAAGATTTGCCTTCTGCCCTCGGCAAAACAGCATCATAGCCCGAGCCCAATCCAAGTTTAACCTGTCAGTACCCCCTTTCGTATGATCCAAGCACATAATGAATACGTGTGCAATATATCTCCATTCTTGGATCAGATAGGATTTCACGAACTCCATCTTCTTCTCCCCCGGCATAGGACCTTCATAACCAGCTGTCCTGAATGCCCCGTAAACCTCCTCTGCCGTCATGCTAACCTCCTCACCGACATTGATGTGTGTAAAGTGTATAGATTTTTTAATAATAATTTTTCACACAATTTGGTTTTAAATTTATAAAAGACGGCAATTACTTTAAGACTAACTACACACAATAGGCAAGTGTACCTATCGTATAGTAGTATAGCTTTAGGCAAGAACCGAATATCGATCCATGGACACGAGAGCTCCTGATACTAAACCGTTGTCATTATCTAGCCGGCAAATAAAGTGGTTTGATATTTTGTGTTTTTAATCTAAATAGACATAAATAAATAAATTAAAAGTTAAGAAAGATAATCAAACAAAGGAGATGTTCACTTAGACTTTGAATCCACCTAGCCTTACAATGACAATCTACACAAATCCATGATGAGATCATTCTTACATGCATAACACGAAATAGACTAGACCCCCGTCAAGGCTATCTAATCATATGACTCTTTGGAAAGTTAAAACGATGATAACATAGTAACCACCTAAAGTCATTCCTTGAAGAGCTAATGATACAATTATGTTGAATATAAAGATGGACTAAACTCCTGTCAAGGTTATTTAATCCCATAATCCTTTGGAAAGCTAATACGATAAACACATACTAACCACCTCGAATCACGTAATGGAAACAATGTCATGAACCTTTTCAACTTGTGAATATCATACCATGAATACATGAACTATAAATTCACGCTAGTAAACAATAATCACACATACACAATGATACAAGGAATTCACAACAAATGTAATGGCTTTTCCAAGCATATACACAAGGATGCACATTTGACTAACAATCTTACATGTTCCAATCCCCATCCACCATTCCTAGTCAAATGTCACGAACACATACACATACATCTACATATCCATGAATAAATATCCTAACACATACGGTTTTCCAACATAATATGGTCAAGACACCCACGAGATTAAACCTATAATCAAGTCAAACAAACACACATAATCATTGAAAACATTCAAAACATTGCTAAAGTCATCCACATAATCATCACCATAAACAACATGTAAATCGTCAATGTTTAGCTAGGATTCATCTAATCTAAGTGAATCAAGAGTTTTAGCTCATGCTAACTACAAAAATACCCAAATAGCTTGAAGAGTCAAAGAGATACATGGTTAGATAAAGAGGATATCAAACCAAAATCAAGCTAGAATAGGTAGAATGATGTTAGATTCTTCTTTGGAGTTGATAATCTTCTTCCTTTATGAAGTTGGATGAAAACCGACTTGGAGGCTAGAGAGAATTAGGGTTTTGCTCCCTAAAATTGTGTGTGAGAAATGAGGGAAATTTAGGTTAAAAAGGGGGAATTTTGCGCAGAGCATGGCCATGTCGCGCTCAGACATGGCCATGTCTTTATCAAATTGCTTATCAGGGCTTGCATGGCCATGTCTCCATCAGACATGGTCATGTCAGAAGCTAATCTTCAAATTCTTCACTTTTTCCTTTGAGTTTTTCACCAAAATCACCTAGTTGCCATCCAAAACTACAAAAATCCAAATAAAACACAATTAAGTGGCTATTCGGATGAATTTGCAACAAAAAGCGTTTAAAATGAGGGCTAATATGCATTATTAACATGTATATTTATTCACATATCAGACATCATCCTCCAATCTCAAAATCCTGGCCAGATCAGCGTCAGTAAACTCCAGATCAAAACCACTAACTTTGGCGCAAATCCGTGATGGCTGTACAGACACATTCATCACTGCTGTTCTCCAGAAATCTCGAACATGCAGCTCGTATATAGTCGGTGAATGAGAGATGGCGTGATGAATGTGAGACGACTTCAACCATCTGATACAGTCTCTATACCCACCAGCTTTCTCGTGATTCTCGTCCAGTAAAGCACACATGTTGTGCTTTCTTTCAAAAAATAATGTAGACATCGTGCCTGAAAAATAAACGGAAATTGATCAAACACAAAATTTTTGAAACAGTTAATAGATTCGCTGGGATAACAAGGTTCGCTAACGGGGCGAACCTGAGATTTGGCACCAGAACCTATAGATTCGCTGACATGAAAAATCAGTCATTTGGTCGAGCGAATGTATAGGTTCGCTAGAAACAGTCGGGCGAATCTATGTGTATGCACGGGCGGCATAACGGCATAGGTTCGCTCGAAGTTTTGAACTTTCGTTCATATTCGCCAGACGAACACATAGGTTCGCTGGAAACCCTAGTTTTTGAAAAACGGCCGAAATCTCAGTCAAAACACCATAAGCAAGCAAACAAAGCAACAATCATGCAATATAATCATCAAACGAGGTTATTATGAAGTAAATTCCTAACTAATAACACAAAATCAGTCATTTGATTTACAAAATATCACAGATCGACGGATTTAAGCGTATAAATGTGCGATTGATGGAATGAAACATGGATTAAGATGAAGACGAAGACATACCAGACCAAAGTAAAGGTGATTTAGTGTGAAAAACCGGTTGTGGATGAGAATCGAAAGTTCGTCAGTTAGAAAATGAAAAACCAGCTACAGTAATAGTGACAGCGAATGTGTGAAAGGTTTCGCTGTCACTACATATATATACAGTCATAGGTTCGCTGACCAAAACACTAGCGAACTTCAGATTCGCCCAAAGACCAAAAGACAAGAGAAACTACGGCGGCGATGTAAAGAGGTTCCGGGCGAACCTGAGGTTCTGGCGAACCTGTAGGTTCGCTAGTAGATTCGCTGGGACACAATATAAGAAAAATTAAAAATGTTTTTGGTTTTTCTCAAATTTTAAATCTTTGTAAATCCACGAAAATGTCCCACGATTTCAACGCTCCGAAAAATAAACACATTAACCTAAAAATAATAAGAACAAGAGAAAATTTAGAAAAATAAAAAGCAAGAAAAAGCAAGAATTAAAAGCTAACGAAGGATATATATATTTTTCATGACGTTTTGAGCAGAATCCGGAGAATCATTGATTGGCGGGATTGCAGATATGTTTGTCCATTTAAACCCATGCCTTAGTCCTTTCAACAAGAGATCAGCAGCTTTTTTTATCATGTTTTTGGTTTGATTGAAGAAGCTCAGACAACTCGGTCCCCACAGACATCTAGGTAAAAAGAACAAGTTCTATCATCAGGATATATCTGAGCAATACGATAGACTTTGCTTGAATTTCGAGGATCAAATTTTGAATATTGATCGATGCATTAGCTTCTTTTGACACTTGTGCAATTTTTGCATCTTTTTGTGAGTGGAGCTTGTCAGCAATTGATTCTTTTGAACACAATGCGACTTATTATTTGGGAATCTCAAATAGTTCAGAGCTCCAGGTCTATCCCGACGTATAACAGAGGAGATAAACATTTGAGCATGCTCGGTGAATCTTCAGGTCAATACTTCCGTATAGCAGAGAAGATCCACCAACTCCAGGTCAATACTTTCGTATAGCAGAGGAGTTAAGCACTTTGACTCAATACATTCTGAGGAGTTAACGAGTAACTCACTCAGAGGTTTTTCCGAAGAGCATCACTAGCAACTTTTTATTTGTTTTGCCCACTAGAAACTCGATTCGGGGATAGGGTGAGGGTGATTTGGGATGATTAGGGAAATCAAGGCAAAGATTTGACGCTCTCAACCCATTTTTGACAGAACCCGTATCTTTGTGCAATCCAATCATGTCAAGGGGATAATCCTTGTGGCCGAGATCTTGAACGTTATGTTTGGCTGCACAATCACTGTTTACTTTGTTTTCGGGCTGAGCCTATCTGACATATCCCAAGCACAATACTTTTGACCTCCTTCAACGTCTTTTCAACATCAATCAAAACGGAGATCCTGAAATAGCAAAATTTGAAAAACTATAAATAGTTAATCTTTAATATCTCCCCCAAAATTTCTATATTATAGCTATCTAATAAGAATTTTTTGTTTTTCAGATTTTCTTAATATATATGTACAGAATAAAAAGAGAGAAAGAAAAAAAAAGGAAATAAAATAAAATAAAATAAAGGTAAACGAGCGAAGAAAAGAGTGACCCACGGATTTTCAAAGAAGAAAATGAAATAGTTATTTACATATTTACAAATTGATTCACATGGATAAAGGTTTTCAAAAAGATATCAGTCCCAGCATAGAGATCAGTTCATAAAAACGTGGTTTGTCAAAAGTTTTTGTGAAAAGATCAGCTTTTTGCTTTCTAGTTTCAATAGGAATAATATCAATGAACCCCTTTTCCTGTGCGTCTCTGATGGCATGAATTCTTGTTTCGATGTGCTTGGTGCGAGTGTGATGAATAGGATTCTTGGCGATTCCAACAGCAGCTTCATTATCACAAAAAAGTGGCGTATGAAGGAAGTTGATGCCATAATTCATCATCTGATGCTGAATCCAGAGCACTTGGCAACAACAGCTTGAAGCAGCAATGTATTCTGCTTCTCCTATGGACAGAGAGACCGTTGTTTGCTTCTTGCTTTGCCAGGAAACAAGACATTCGCCAAGATATTGACATCCACCAGTGACTGATTTTCTGTTTATCCTGCAACCAGCATGATCACTATCAGAAAAAGCATGTAAATCAAAGTTCCCACCTTTTGGGTACCAAAGTCCCAAACGAGAGGAACCCTTAAGGTAACGAAAAATGCGTTTAACAGCTTTCTCATGTGATTCGTTTGGATTGGCCTGGAAATGAGCACAGTAGCACACAGTGAATGTAATATCAGGTCGGCTGGCAGTCAGATACATGAGAGTTCCGATCATCGAGCGGTACCGATGAGCATCCACAGGATTCCCATTATCATCAGAAGTAAGGCATGTTTGAGCGGTGAATGGAATCAATTCAGGAGAAGAATCATCCATGCCAAACTTCGTGAGGATCTCTTTGATATATTTCTCTTGGTGGATAAGAATTCCATCTGGCTTTTGTTCCACTTGCAACCCCAAGAAGAAACACATCTCCCCCATAATCGTCATTTCAAAGCGATCCATCATCACTTTTTCAAACTCTCTACACAGCCCCTTATTTGTCGAACCGAAAATTATATCATCAACATACATTTGAACGATCAACAGCTCACCGTTCACCTCTTTCTTGAACAATGTCATATCTATAGTCCCACGAGAGAAACTTTTGCTGAGAAGATACTGTGTCAGAGTTTCATACCAGATACGTGGAGCTTGATGCAACCCATACAAGGATTTATCAAGCTTGTACACCTTTGAAGGAAAATCTGGATCCTCGAAACCCGGTGGCTGACATACGTAGATCTCCTCGTCGATATCTCCATATAGAAATGCACATTTCACATCCATCTGATAAACTTTAAAGTTTTTGTTCGCAGCATGAGTAAGAAAGATTCTAATGGCTTCAAGGCGAGCGACTGGAGCAAAAACTTCAGTGTAGTCAATCCCCTCCTCTTGAGCAAATCCTTGAACAACCAGTCTCGCCTTGTTTCTGATAACAACACCGCGATCATCCGGCTTGTTTCGGAAAACCCACTTAGTGCCGATGGGACACTTATTAGGAGGAAGATCAACCAGTTCCCAAACTTTAACCTTCCTAAATTGCTGCAGTTCCATTTGCATGGCATCAACCCAACTAGGATCTTCAAGTGCTTGTTTATAATTCTTCGGAACAACTTGAGATAGAAAGGCAGCATAGAGACATTCATTAATCAAACCACTCTGACTCCGAGTTCGCACACCATCAGTAATTGATCCTATGATATAATCATGAGGGTGATTTTTTAAGGTCTTGAAGTCTGTGTTGAGGAGCAAAGGATTGGTTTCGGATGAGGGTGTTTGATTAGATGGTTGTGAAGGAATATTTGAGGTTGGAGGAATTGTATTAATGGTAGATGTAGGAATGGAGGTGGATGATGATGGAATATTTGATGGAGAAGTTGGAACAGTTTGAGGTGGTGGAGGTGGTGGAATGTCAAATGAAGTGGGAGGTAATTGTGTAGTTGAAGGTTGTGGTTGTGAGTGTGTAGGTGGATGGTTAAAGATAGAAACTGATGTGTGAGGAATGATGTCATCATCGTCAGAGTCAGGAAGATTGAATGATTTGAAAATAGTGGTGGAATCATAAAACCATGCCGGTTCACTGCCAATACATGTTGTGTTTGACTCTTGCCAGTCAACATAATAGGACTCCTGCACAGTCCGCGTTCGTTTGTTGTAAACACGATACGCTTTTTGTGTGTTCGAGTATCCTACAAAGAAGCATTCATCCGAAACAGCACCAAACTTCGTTTTCTGATCTTGAGTATTCAACAAAGTACAAGAACATCCAAAGGGGCGCAGAAAATCGATCAACGGCTTAATCCCTCGAAACATAAGCTGCACAATTAACTGCCTCTGCCCAGAAAATAATTGGAAGCTTTGACTCAATCAGCATAGTTCTAGCAGCCTCCACAAGAGTTCGATTCTTTCTTTCAGCAACACCATTTTGTTGTGGTGTTCGTGCGGCGCTAAACTGTCTGAGAATACCCCGTTGTTCACAGAAAGAGTTGAAGATATGGTTTCTGAATTCCGTTCCATTATCGCTTCTGATGGCTTGAACCTTTCGCTTTCCAAGAACCTCGATTTGAGGGATCAGCTTCATTAGCTCTTCAGTAGTCTCACTCTTGTATGCCATGAATCTCACCCAGGTGTACCTAGAGTAATCATCTGTGACAACCAAGCAATAAGATTTCTTAGCAATAGATTTGACACTTATTGGACCAAATAAATCAGTATGTAACAATTCGAGAGGTTCTGAGATTGAATTTGTAATTTTAAGTTTATGTGGCTTTTTGTGCTGTTTTCCTTTAGCACAAGCCATGCATTTCTCAACCACTGAAAAATCTTTAAGTGGTAAACCCCTGACCAAATTGTTCTTAACCAATTTATTTAGAATTTTAAAATTAATGTGCCCTAAACGTCTATGCCACTGAAAAGATTCAAAAGATGAAGCTTTAGATAGGAGACAGGTCACGGTGGAAGTTGATTCTTTTGATCCCATATTTAGCATATATGTATCATTTCGTCTCGGAGCACGCATGATCACCAATTCTTCAGGAATAGAAAACTCTGGCTTCAGGAACACAGATTTGTGATACACTGAGAAGATTGAATGCCAGTTCAGGAACATAGTTGACGTCTTCCAAAGTTAGTGAACCATTTGAGACTTCTCCTTGACCAATCATTTTACCACCTTTCTTGTCTCCCGCAAAAGCACATATCCGCCATTGATAATCCGATAGTTAGTCAGTAGGTCCTTCAACCATGTCATATGTCTGGAACATCCGCTGTCAATATGCCAATGACTATTTACAACGGCATTTGAATGTTCCTGACATTTATTAAAAAAAATTAAAAGTTAGACCTTTGAAATTGGCACCCAAGCTTTTGTGTACTTGGGTGGTGGAACAGATGAAGGATTACAAAAGAAATTATTTACAAACGTGTTTAATCTTTTTCCAAAAGATTTTTGCTTTGGACTGTTTTTGACTAACTTGGGACATTGCTTAACAGTATGATCAATATTTCCACATTTAAAGCAATGAGATTTCAAACCCACTTTGGAAACTTTAATAATAGGAATTTTCTCCATTTCAATTTCCTCGTCACATTCAGACAGTTGAGAATTGCAGTCACTGTAAGAGTCAAAAGGCTCTTTTGATTTCCCTGTTGTGACATTTACCTTTTTAGATTCAGATTTAGGTTTTGAAATCCTTATAGGTGTGAAAGACGGGATTTGATGAGTAAAGAACTTTTGAAAGCAATTTGTTTTGGTTTGACTTTCAGAGACATGACCTGAAAGTTCATCTTTGTCATTCACACACTTATTTTCAATCAGATCATCATTCAACACATTAGGGTTTGAAGTAGTGCACCCTAAATTACTATTAAACAAGGAATTGTCTGAATATAACACATTACTAGAAACAGAATTAATTAAAATAATGTCTTCAACAGACTTGTTGGAATCAGAATTAGAACATTCACTACTGCTAGAACAACCAAGCCCAGTACTTCCACCATAAGCGTAATCCTCTCTAACCTCTTTAAGATTTACTCCACTTAAACCTGCAATAGAGCTGTTAGTATCATTCTGTATAATCTCTTGTATCAACTCATTTGAGGGATGAGGAATAGGTGTTGGAGAGTAACAGAAGGTACTAGGTGGAGGATATGCATATGTTTCATTGTTAAGACCCAAACCTGTCTTAACTCTGGCTCCCCGTTGTTTCTTGCAGAGTTCCTCCCTTTTCATACTAGATATTGTCCACTGCTGCAGTTTATTTTTAAGTTTTCTTGTTTCAAATTCAGCAAGAGTAACTTGCTCAGTCAAATAGTTTATTTCACAGTTCTTTTCCAAAAGAGTTCTTTTTAAATGTTCATTTTCTTTCAAAGCTTCTCTTAATTTGACAAAATATTTTGATTCACTTAATTTAAGCTCTTTGTTAGTTCTCTTTAATTCGTTTGCGTTTGACATTAACAATTTATTAGCTTTGTATATGCCAATTAAATGAATTTTGCAGGCAGATGAACACATATCTTCAATAACATCATAAGGAAGACCAATTACCAGTTTTTCTGCAGCAAGGGCACGATCACACTGGCAGTAGGGGGTGTTCCTCTTGAATTCATCAACAGCATCAAGCCTCGCCTTCTCAATCATGGCTTCCAAGTTAAGCTTTGCCTCTTCATCATTCTTCATTTCATTTACCGCAGCTTCACAAACCAATCCCGAGTGATTCAGATGCCCTTGAACAATAGCATCTGATTGATCTTTATCAACTTTCTCCAGTTTCCCTTCCTCATCTTCACCATAAAATTCTTTGAAAGGATCAAAGCAATTTATGTAGTTATCATCAGCCTCAACAATCTCAGCAACTAGGGCATGATTGATAGTCATATGTGTAGGTTGGACTCACCGGCATGTCGGTGTTATATATTTTGCATGTATTTTGTTGTTTTTTGTTCTAGCGAATCTACGGGCGAATCTATAGATTCGCCCGGGAGTCTAGATTTGTGTTGTCATAGAGATAAGGTTTGTCGTCGGGCGAACCTGATTGTGCCCGACGAAGCTATTTGGTTCGCTAGATAGATTCGCTGGAGCGAATCTATCAGCGAACCTATAGCTTATATATATTCTAACCTTATCTCTTGGCAAAGGGACTTTGGTGGACTATCTTGCAAAATCTTATCCAAAGTCCGTGTGTGTTGGGTGTGTTTCCGGGAGGTGCTAGGAGCTTATGTTATCTATCTATGTAGCATTATATACCTCCGGGTTTGGTTTAATCTTGTTCTTTAGGTATTGGGTTTATATTATACTTTGTTTGTTCAAATCAAGAGTGTTTGTTGTGAAACAAGTCAACAAAGCACTGAAATCACGATCTTTATGGACCAACAATATGGTATCAGAGCCTTAGTGCTCTTGATTGTTTCATCCTAGAGATTTTTGTGTTGATTTTGGGGTTTTTGGGTCAAAACACTACTTGGTTCATTTCGGGACTGTTTGTTGTGTTTTTGAGTTGGAATATGCTTGGGGTTTGTCGCTTTTGGTTATAGGAAGCTACTGAAACAAACGGATCTTAATTTGGTTGAGTTTTGAGGCTGTTCTGGTTGATTTTGGACTGAAACAGTTTTGCCCGTACGCCAGCGAAACTGCATGTTCATCCAGCGAATCTACTGGATCATCCAGCGAACCTAGACCAAATTTGTGATTCGGAAATTTCAAACAGTTGTCAGCGAATCTACAGAGATTTTGAACGAAAGTTCACCTGATTGGCTCATTTTACAAGCGAACCTGTCGGGCGAATCTATTTCTGCGGCCGAGCGAATCTATTGCTGCCGAGCGAATCTGTTGCTGCTGCTGAGCGAACCTATTTGGGCGAACCTAGCAAAAAGGCCGGATCTTTATAAGTTTTATTCATGGGCCAAAATTGTTGTTGAAGATGTCGGAGGCGAGGAGCATACAGAAAATATTCAGGAGGAAACGAATGTTATTGATATGCCTGATACTGATGTCGCCGATGATGAGTCTAGTGAAGACGAAGAGGCCGGATCTGAAGACGTTACAAATCCTTTGGCCGGTATTGAAGACAGGGCAGGAGCTTTCATTGAAAACCTTTGAAGCCAAGACAAAAGGACGGAGCTTAAAAAGAAGACTTCCCCAGGTGAGGTCCAACCTAGGGGGAGTATTGATAGTCATATGTGTAGGTTGGACTCACCGGCATGTCGGTGTTATATATTTTGCATGTATTTTGTTGTTTTTTGTTCTAGCGAATCTACGGGCGAATCTATAGATTCGCCCGGGAGTCTAGATTTGTGTTGTCATAGAGATAAGGTTTGTCGTCGGGCGAACCTGATTGTGCCCGACGAAGCTATTTGGTTCGCTAGATAGATTCGCTGGAGCGAATCTATCAGCGAACCTATAGCTTATATATATTCTAACCTTATCTCTTGGCAAAGGGACTTTGGTGGACTATCTTGCAAAATCTTATCCAAAGTCCGTGTGTGTTGGGTGTGTTTCCGGGAGGTGCTAGGAGCTTATGTTATCTATCTATGTAGCATTATATACCTCCGGGTTTGGTTTAATCTTGTTCTTTAGGTATTGGGTTTATATTATACTTTGTTTGTTCAAATCAAGAGTGTTTGTTGTGAAACAAGTCAACAAAGCACTGAAATCACGATCTTTATGGACCAACAATGATTAATTTCCTCCTTTGTCTCTTCAATTTCTGCACTCCAATCAAAGTTGGTGAGCAGTGCAGTTTCATTCCTTGATTTTGCTTCCTCAAGCCTTTCTTGACTAGGAACAGTTCTCGGGTTTCCAGAGTTCACTGGTTCAGTAACAATTGGTAAAGGACATTCTCTTTTGAAGTGACCCAATTGTTTGCAGTTGTAACATCTCAGCTTTCCTTTGTCATACCCCAGCTTGCTATTCTGTCCCTGATTCCCAAAATTTCTTCTACCTGTTCTTTCCATAAATCGTCTAGCACGAAGAGTAAGCATGGCCATTTGCCATTGGATGTCGGTTTCTTCCAGATCATCAGGATCCACCTGATACATATCCTCAACAGTCATCCCCTTTCCCTTTAACTCACCAGCGACAAGAGCTTCATAGCTATGAACAAACATTCCAAACAAAGCCATAGTGTCAGATGGAATCTGAGTGGTGACAGATGCATTTGAGCTTGAACCAACATTTGTAGATGCACCAACGGATTTAGCAGACACATGACTTGATGATCCTCCAGGTGCAGCACTGTAAATTTGAGAGTTTGCAGCGGATGAAATAAGTGCAGCATTCTGAGAAGGAATATTTGGAACCATCATAGACTGATTGTATTCTCTTCTCTTCACATCAAGATCAAAGGACTTCAACTTGTTTATAACATCCATCACCTTATAGTCATGAAAGTTTCTTTCTTGTTTCAACAATTTGATCTGAAGACTCCACTGAGGAGGAAGTGAATCTAACAGCTTTGTGACTTGTTCATGATTTCCCAGCTTATCGTCATACTTTTTCAGGTTGCTTGATACAGACAGGAATCGATTGGTAATGTCAGTCAGATTTTCTTGCGAATACCCCACAAAAGAATTAAACTCTTTCTCAGCTTGAGCTTTTCTATCCAACTTCAAATCCTCATTACCATCATAGAACTCGCACAACGCATCATACAAGCTTTTTGCAGTTGTGTGTTCAGCAAACCTGTTGAAAATATCCTGATGCAAACAAAGTATCAATGCCCCAAGTGCCTTTTTGTCACGATCAAGCAACTTGGTGTCTGCTTCAGCAAAAGTACTTGGATCATTGTTTATTGAAGTAACGGTTCCTTCAACTGTCGTTGGCACGTGCGGACCATTTACAATTGACTCCCATTGATTGTAGTCAGTGTAGTAGAAAAAAGCTTTCAAACACCTCTTCCAATCTTCAAAATTTTCACCACTAACAAGCCTCGGTGGCCTGTTAGGTTGAACGCTATCCAGATCATTCATATTCAGGGTTGATGTAGTCATAATTTTAAACAGATTGTAGATTCGCTGAAGACAAACAGATTCGTTGGATTAGATTCGCCCAAAGAACAAACAGATTCGCTGGCAGATTCGCTAGCAGATTCGCTAGACAAACAAACAGATTCGCTGACCAGCAAGCACAGTTTCGCTCGACAGATTTTAGCAGCAGCTTCGCTTGCACAATGAGCCAAACAAGTGAACTTTCGTTCGATGAAATGTCAGATTCGCTAGCCACAAACACAAAATTACAGAACACAAGATTTGTACTAGATTCGCTGGATGAACAACCAGTTTCGCTGGAAGAACAGATAGGTTCGCTGGGTTACGAACAAACCTGTTTCAGTACGAAAACAAACAGAACAGCTTCAAAACTTAACCTTTTGTAGACCCGTTTGTTTCAGAAGCTTCCTATGACCAAATATGACAACACCCAAGCAAAATACAACACCAAAACACTCAAACCAGTCCAGAAAAGAATCAAATAGTGTTTTGACACAAAAACCCCAAAATCAACACAAAAATCACTAGAATCAAACAATCAAGAGCACTAAGGCTCTGATACCATATTGTTGGTCCATAATGATCGTGATTTCAGTGCTATAATGACTTGTATAACAACAAACAAACTTGACTCAAACAAACAAAGTGCAATATAACTCAAACAACCAATAACGAGATTGAAATCACACAACCGGAGGTAGATACGCTACAAAGATGAATGATATATGCTCCTAGCACCTCCAGTAATCACACACACGACACAAAGGATTGGATAAGGTTTTTGTCAAAGTTGCCAAAAGTTCAAAAGTTGCATTTCAAGAAGATAAGGTTACAATATATATCAGACATAGGTTCGCTGATAGATTCGTTGACAGCGAATCTATCCAGCGAACCATATAGGTTCGCCGGGCACAATCAGGTTCGCCCGATCGACACCAACACAAAAACTAAACTGTGCTACGGGCGAATCTATAGATTCGCCCGTAGGTTCGCTAGTACTAAAACATACAAAAAACATACAAAATATATAACACCGACATACCGGTGAGTCCGACCTATACATGACTATCATGGGACTTGAGGCGTTTGGCGGTTCTCCCATTGATTAACGCAAATCAAAGCGATCGTGCGAAACTTTTGGAGGAGGAGATTCAGGCTAGGTTGAAGGATAACTTTGAAAGCTTCGGATATAATAAACTGGAGCAAAAACGATCAAAGAAAGATTTGGATTGGGTGACAGGAAAGGGAAAGATCGTTCTGAAGCTGAAGCCGATTAAAACAGTGCTGAGATTGAGAGTTCCAGACCCTAGCCCATCGAGATTGCAGGATTTTTAGAAATGGTTTTATGATAATCAGACAAGGGAGGCGGTCGTACGTGTCAAAGATGGAACAGAATGGAGATTGTTTGACCCAATGGAGGTGTTTGGGTTTTCGGATGATGACTTGAAGATTCTGTGCGAAAACCCAATCAGAGTTGGAGCCGGAGCCGAAACGAAGAAAGAAGCTGCCTTGTTTGAGAGAGTGGCGAACCGGGCTCGTGGGATTCGATCGGAGGTGCAGCAGCTCGCTGAGAGTGTGTGCAGAAACAGGTTGATTTGCGAGAAGACGTTAGAGAACTGACTGAATTGCTGGAAGGAGCCAAGGCTGGAGCGGAACCGTAGGACCCGACAGGTGAAGTACCTCCCTAGGGGGAGTATTGATGACCACATGTAGGGTGGTCCTTCACCATGTCGTTATTTGTATTTTGTTTACTTTGTAATAGACTAGTCGTACTTTGTTTTCGTTGTAATAGTTAGGCTAGTTTACTTTTGGCTAGGTATTGTGCTTGTTATAGTGTCGCATGCAGTTTGTCTTAGTTTAACGAGCAGGCAGTGTCTGTGACACCCCGCCCGGCGGCGGAAACACCGAGCTGTCATTGGAATTGGATATCAATAGTAAACAAAGCACATGGTATTTATTTATTAAATCTAATAATGATGTAGTAAGTTTAGAACATGAGTCTTAAATGGATGCGACAAAAGTAATAAAACCGAAATAGTAAATGCAATTGTCTGATTTATTATTCTAGGTCCAAGGCAATCCTAAGTCTTGGCAAAAGCAGCAAAATAATCATAAGCATCACCTGAAACATGTGAAAATAAAGTTAGCTATTTAAAGCTAGTGAGTAAACCACAATTTGATACATAGTAATACAGAAAAATCCGAGATCATCATAATATGTTGCGCAATCTTACATACATAGCTATTTCATATCATTCTCAACCATGACCCCTTGCACACACATTGTAAACCATAATTGTAACATAACTTGTAGCCATTTATCATGAGGAACCAACTCATGTATTAATTAACGATAACTTTTAAGCAACTGTCACGTAACCGTCTCGATATTTAAGTTATCACTAATCATTTAGCAACTTAGGCACATGGCATAGCAATAACAATTTGTATCATCGTATAGCAACTTGTAACATCGAATAGAAACTTGTAACATTGTAATTGTATGGGCGGGTTTAAATCACCTATCGTTGTTGTACATGTAAGTGGGTTTGTCAGACCATTAGCGCTAACATTATACCGCTGGAATTACAAAGTAACAATACTACTTTAAACTACCACATGAGTTTGCATCTTGCCCGGAACAAGACTAACATATTTTATGATCTCTGTTGGAAAATAAAATAGAAACTGGAAAACATTGTATTGTAATAGAACACGTTTCAGCCCCTAAATGTAAAAGTAAAAAGTGGAGTGAATTTACTCACCTTGAAACTCAGGCACGAACAAATAGTAAACAATTTAAATAGAACCAAGGATCGTCCAAATATTAGAATTTCCTAATTAAATGACAATCCGAACTTAGTAAATATATTTTATAAAGAAGTTAAAAGAACTAGAATCGAAACAATAGCAGTCTAAGGAATTTGGAATTCTAGGGTTTCGGATTGGGATTTTGGGTTTTTCGTTGACAACCGAAATATATAATCGCGTTTATTCGAAACAATAACAATAGTAACAAAAATTATTTTGATAAATGATAGAAACTTCAAATAGATATTTTTAAGTAATTATATAATGCCAAAATATATTTTAGAAGCATTTATATAATTTTGAAGTATATAAAATACATTTGTATAGTATTTAAAAGTATTTGTAATAAATAAATTTATGAAACTAAGTTTATAGAAGTTATGATTTTGGCTATATTTTACAAGTTTTTAACATTTTGTAATATAGATGGTTTTGTATTAGGGTTAGGTTTAAAGTATATAATAAAAATGGGTAGATGTATAATTCAAACAAAAATATTAAAATGTGAAGGCCCTTGGGATCGAACCCGGGTCACCCAGGTCAACACAGCATCACTTAACCATCAGTCCAGATTTGATTTTGTTATTAGAATTGGAAAGCAACTCGTTTTATTCAGTTTCAAGCCAAACCCAAATTCAACCATGAACCCTAGAAATCAAGATCACCAATTTGTTCATATTGATGAAAGATACGATCAATTAACCATAGGTCTTTTATTCAGGACTTGATAAGGATCATTTTAACATACGAAACTTACTGGATTATTGCTGAAATCGATCAAAGTAAATGAAGAACAGAGGCGACGGGTTGAGAGATCAAACTTGAGTTCTTGGGATTTTTGAGTGAAATTGAGATAACAGAGAGCAGTATCGAGTAGAGATAAGTGTGCAGGTCGATTGAATTGTGTTTTAGTTGCCAAGAAGTAGTAGAACTGTTACGGGTTGGGTTTCGAGTTATGAAAGATTAATTGGGTGTTTATTTGTTGATTTTAATCCAATTAATTGTTACCAACGGATTCTAAATGATGAGGTGAACGTTGGGTTGGTTTCAATTCGATTAAATTCTGCGTTTTGGTTGATTGAGTTAAGTGGGTGTGGGTTTCGGTTTTAGAAACGCAAATTAAAGGACCAACGGACGATTTGGAAGTGATTAAAGGCTCGAACCACACTTAGGAAGGGATTAGGACGATTTTGTATAAGTTTAATTGGGTTAAATTTGTGTAAAACCGGTTTTTTTGTGATCGCCGGAGTTCGGCGCCGGTGGCCGGAGTTGCCACCGGAAACACGGGCAGAAGAAAGAAGGGACGAGGGGGGGGGGGGGTTTGGGTAATTATTCATTTAAAGTTTAGGTCCTTCAACTTTAAATTATTTGTTAGTTACACTTTGAAACTTTAAATTAAGTTTTAAAGTTTACATAAATGGCCCAAAGTTAATATATATATATATGTATATATGTATATATATATTAACTAACCAATCTAACCGAGTTGAGACATAACGTTTACGTAAGTGACATTTTTACGTTTTTCCTTCGTTCTTGACGTTAATGGTTATTTCAAGACTTCGATAGTATTTATTTCTAATAAACCTTATTAAAACTCTTTTATAAAATACACTTTATATACATTGAAGTTTTAATATTTGTATTAAGTATTTAATTAGTAACCGTTGAATTAAATTTTGTCGTTATATATTAAAGACAAGTATGACGTTAGGCTTGACATATTTATATATATAGTTTTAATAACGAAGCGTTACATTTAAAAGAGTTAATTACGAGTACATTAAAGATGGATAATCTCGGGTTCGAGTCGGGCATTCGGGTTTGGGTTTGGGGCAGATGTCACAGTCTCCCCTCCTTATAGAAATTTCGTCCCGAAATTTGCTCAAACCGAAGAAGGAAAAACAAATGAGAAGATGCGGACATTTAGCTTTCAATTGTTACTCACGTTCCCAAGTAAACTTAGGTCCGCGTTTTGATCCTCGATGAAATTTTCACAATCTATAAATTTGAAATATCGGAAATAGGTTATTTATTTATTTGTTTGTTAAATTTGCACTTATTATTATTATTATTATTATGACATATATATATATATATATATATATATATATAAAGCTTGCGGTCGACGCACATACGGAAAGAGTTATCTTTCTTTGTCTTTACATCGACACGAGCAAAAACGTGACATAACTCTAACGCCAACATTTTTGAGTTAAACGTAAGGCAAGAGATAATCATGAAAAACAAGACCTTGAAGTTTAAGTTCGCACCATAAATATAAAACTCATAGAAACACTTTTTCTCGTTCTTTTATTCTACCACATAAATATTATTAAGTCCAACACGACAAAATAGTAAATGATGAAACAAAGTTCTTAACGGCACCCGAATGAAATAGAAACGTAACGATCATTTGAGGAGCATATCGTTCACGACGTCATTGTTTGCTTGAGCTTGATTAGTGTTGATATTGAAAGTTCTTGCACGACCAACTTGATTAGCATTAGCATTGGTATTCACGTTCACATTGATAGGCTGAGGACAATTGTTGCGGAAATGAGTCGGATTGCCACAATTGAAACAAGCATGACCTTGATTACCCCGATTATTATTAGCATTTTTCCAACAATCATTAGCCACATGCCCATAACGTTCACAAACAGAGCATTTAAAACATGGAGTTTCAGGAGCATGATGAAAAGGACATTGATTGCATTTGGGTAGAATTCCCAAATAAGACTTTTGATTAGCATCACCCCCTAGCGGTGCCTTAGGAGCAGTTCTTGCATAATTGGTGGCATTGTTCTTTCGCTTCTTGGATTGAGATGAGGATTCGGGCTTAAAACCCTTATAAGAATCATCCTCCGATGGTTTAGAATCATCACTAGAAGAACCTTTGGACTTTTTGTTGCCTTTACGAAACAGAGAACCAGATTGAACATGATTTTTAGTAAGACGACCGGCTAAAGTCATTGCCTCACCCACAGTAGCTGGCTTACTACCCCAAACAACATCTTGGATAGACATTGGCAATCCTCCGATATACTTTTCAATACCGCGGGATTCGGGAGTAACCATATTAGGACACAGAGTACTGAGCTGGGAAAAACGATCATTGTAGGCCACATTTTCACCACTGTCCTGTTTGAGACCCCAGAATTCAGCCTCGAGTTTACGAATTTCACTAGGAAGGGTAATACTTGTCAGTTATGGCGGTTTTGAATTTATCCCAAGTCATTTCAGAGATTTCATCTTCACCACGCCTACGCTTTTCATCATTCCACCAAGTCAAAGCACCCTTTAAGCAACCGTCACGTAATCGTCTCGATATTTAAGTTATCACTAATCATTTAGCAACTTAGGGACATGGCATAGCAATAGCAATTTGTATCATCGTATAGCAACTTGTAACATCGAATAGAAAGTTGTAACATTGTAATTGTATGGGCGGGTTTAAATCCCATATCGTTATTGTACATGTAGGTGGGTTTGTCAGACCATTAGCGCTAACATTATACCGCTAGGATTACAAAGTAACAATACTACTTTAAACTACCACATAAGTTTGCATCTTGCCCGGAACAAGACTAACATACTTTATGATCTCTGTTGGAAAATAAAATAGAAACTGGAAAACATTGTATTGTAATAGAACACGTTTCAGCCCCAAAATGTAAAAGTAAAAAGTGGAGTGAATTTACTCACCTTGAAACTCAGGCACGAACAAATAGTAAACAATTTAAATAGAATCGAGGATCGTCCAAAAATTAGTATTTCCTAATTAAATGACAATCCGAACTTAGTAAAATATATTGTATAAAGAACTAGAATCAAACTTGAGTTCTTGGGATTTTTGAGTGAAATTGAGATAACAGAGAGCAGTATCGAGCAGAGATAAGTGTGCAGGTCGATTGAATTGTGTTTTAGTTTCCAAGAAGTAGTAGAACTGTTACGGGTTGGGTTTCGAGTTATGAAAGATTAATTGGGTGTTTATTTGTTGATTTTAATCCAATTAATTGTTACCAACGGATTCTAAATGATGAGGTGGACGTTGGGTTGGTTTCAATTCGATTAAATTCTGCGTTTTGGTTGATTGAGTTAAGTGGGTGTGGGTTTCGATTTTAGAAATGCAAATTAAAGGACCAACGGACGATTTGGAAGTGATTAAAGGCTCGAACCACACTTAGGAAGGGATTAGGACGATTTTGTATAAGTTTAATTGGGTTAAAATTGGGTAAAACCTGTTTTTTATGATCGCCGGAGTTCGGCGCCGGTGGCCGGAGTTGCCACCGGAAACACGGGCAGAAGAAAGAAGAGACGGGGGGTTTGGGTAATTATTCATTTACGGTTTAGTTCCTTCAACTTTAAATTGTTTGTTAGTTACACTTTGAAACTTTAAATTAAGTTTTAAAGTTTACATAAATGGCCCAAAGTTAATATATATATATATACATATATATATATATATATATAGGGGATATGTTTTTTGTAAACCAGGGCTTAAACTGTTAACCGTTAAACCAAATACAGACCATTGATCTCTAAGATCAATGGTTAGGATTACGTCTACAAAATATTACAAAAGTAGAATTTTTAATGTTTTTTAATTTGTAAAAGGGTAATTGAGTCTTTTTACACATGTGCACATCTATCCATGTGCAGATTTTTTTAATATCCATGTGCACATCTATTCATGTGCAAGTACAAAAGCAAGTTTCACTTTTCTCTCTCCAAGTACAACTTTCCATCAAACTTTTCACGTTTTCTCTCTCCGGATACAATTTTATCCATTTGTTTAATATTTTTACTTTTTCTTTCTCCTAATTTCTCTCTCTAAATTTCTTATTTTAAATTAGTTATTAAATAAAAAACAAAAAAATATTTATAGAACATTCTTTTTACACATGTGTAAATCAATATACACATGTGTAATGTGTTATACTCAAAATACATATGAAAATATAAACAAATTTATAAAGTATATAAACGTCTCAATCAAATATTTGTGCAAAACTATTTTACAAACAAAACCAAAGAAAACTTTTCAAAATCAAAAAATAAAAAACAACTTTCTCGCTAATATATTATAAATTTAGGTTAACAACTATTTACTTTATCTCTCTCTTCCTTTTTCTTTATCAAATTTCTCTCTCTTGTTTATATTTCTAAATTTTAATTTTGCTTGTACAAAAGTTTAAAAAAAATAGTTGTATAAAAATGGTTTTGAAATATATAAATATGTAAAAATTGATAATAGACTCATGTGTTATGTCATTCAACACATGTGCTTTCAACAAGACTAACACATTCATAATAGCTAACGTACCATGTGTCATGCCATATAACACATGTGTTTTCAAAGGGCAAGCAAGTGATAAGCAACTCGGTAACACATGTGTCGTGCCAACTTAGTTTATGCATGTGTATGCTCAAAAAACATCTCAGATTACACATGTGTATATTCAAATGTTCAATTTTTTTATGCAAGAGGTGCAACCATTCAAAAGTAGAAAACTTGAAAAATAGTTATTTAGTTAACATTTTGTCATACACATGAGATTCTAACAACTCTAAAACAAAAAAAAACAATAGCTTCATACATTTGTAAATTGTATACAATTTCTAACAAATGTACAATTAATAAAACTTAGAGTACAATTATTATTACAAATTAAATCAAAACCAAATGTACAGGTAACCAAGCTTAGAGTACAACTTCAAATGCTCAATTCCATCAACAAGTCTATGTACAACTTTTAATGCACTTTGTACAAACCTTAACAATAATTTCATACTAAAAAAAGATCAAGAACACACCTAGGTTCACCACCTTAAAATGCATTCATGGAGTTCCATCTTCGCCTCTCACTCCATTTCGTCTCTCGTTCCATTTCAGATCTGAGCTCATTCCACTTCGTCTCTCGAATCCATTTCGTCAAAGTCACTCATTCCACTTCGTCTTCATCGATGGTCGTTAACCATGATTTTGGTTCAGATGGTCATGGTTGATAGTCATGTATAGGTGGACTCACCGGTATGTCGGTGTTATATATTTTGTATGTATTTTGTATGTTTTAGTTCTAGCGAACCTACGATTCGCCCGTAGCACAGTTTAGTTGTTATATTGGTGTCGACCGGGCGAACCTGATTGTGCCCGGCGAACCTATGTGGTTCGCTAGATAGATTCGCTGTCAGCGAATCTATCAGCGAACCTAAGACTGATATATATTGTAACCTTATCTTCATGAAATGGTAACTTTTTGAACTTTTGACAAAAACCTGATCCAAACCTTTGTGTCTTGTGTGTGTTTACTGGAGGTGCTAGGAGCATATATTATTCATCTTTGTAGCGTGTTTACCTCCGGTTGTGTGGTTTTAATCTCGTTATTGGTTGTTTGGTTATAATACACTTTGTTTGTTTGAGTCAAGTTTGTTTGTTGTTATACAAGTCATTATAGCACTGAAATCACGATCATTATGGACCTACAATATGGTATCAGAGCCTTAGTGCTCTTGATTGTTTGATTCTAGTGATTTTTGTGTTAATTTTGGGGTTTTTGAGTCAAAACACTATTTGATTCTTTTCTGGACTGGTTTGGGTGTTTTTGTGTCATATTTTGCTTGGGTGTTGTCATATTTGGTCATAGGAAGCTTCTGAAACAAACGGGTCTACAAATGGTCAAGTTTTGAAGCTGTTCTGTTTGTTTTCGTACTGAAACAGGTTTGTTCGTAACCCAGCGAACCTATCTGTTCTTCCAGCGAAACTGGTTGTTCATCCAGCGAATCTAGTCAAATCTTGTGTTCTGTAATTTTGTGTTTGTGGCTAGCGAATCTGACAATTCATCGAACGAAAGTTCACTTGTTTGGCCTATTGTGCAAGCGAAACTGCTGCCAAAATCTGTCGAGCGAAACTGTGCTTGCTGGTCAGCGAATCTGTTTGTTTGACTAGCGAATCTGCGAGCGAATCTGCCAGCGAATCTGTTTGTTCATTGGGCGAATCTATTCCAGCGAATCTATTTGTCTTCAGCGAATCTACAATCTGTTTAAAATTATGACTACATCAACCCTGAATATGAATGATCTGGATAGCGTTCAACCTAACAGGCCACCGAGGCTTGTTAATGGTGAAAATTTTGAAGATTGGAAGAGGTGTTTGAAAGCTTTTTTCTACTACACTGACTACAATCAATGGGAGTCAATTGTAAATGGTCCGCACGTTCCAACGACAGTTGAAGGAACCGTTACTTCAATAAACAATGATCCAAGTACTTTTACTGAAGCAGACACCAAGTTGCTTGATCGTGACAAAAAGGCACTTGGGGCATTGATACTTTGTTTGCATCAGGATATTTTCAACAGGTTTGCTGAACACACAACTGCAAAAAGCTTGTATGATGCGTTGTGCGAGTTCTATGATGGTAACGAGGATTTGAAATTGGATAGAAAAGCTCAAGCTGAGAAAGAGTTCAATTCTTTTGTGGGATATTCGCAAGAAAATCTGACTGATATTACCAATCGATTCCTGTCTGTATCAAGCAACCTGAAAAAGTATGACGATAAGCTGGGGAATCATGAACAAGTCACAAAGCTGTTAGACTCACTTCCCCCTCAATGGAGTCTTCAGATCAAACTGTTGAAACAAGAAAGAAACTTTCATGACTATAAGCTGATGGATGTTATAAACAAGCTGAAGTCATTTGATCTTGATGTGAAGAGAAGAGAATACAATCAGTCTATGATGGTTCCAAATATTCCTTCTCGGAATGCTGCACTTATTTCATCCGCTGCAAACTCTCACATTTACAGTGCTGCACCTGGAGGATCATCAAGTCATGTGTCTGCTAAATCAAATGTTGGTTCAAGCTCAAATGCATCTGTCACCACTCAGATTCCATCTAACACTATGGCTTTGTTTGGAATGTTTGTTCATAGCTATGAAGCTCTTGTCGCTGGTGAGTTAAAGGGAAAAGGGATGACTGTTGAGGATATGTATCAGGTGGATCCTGATGATCTAGAAGAAACCGACATCCAATGGCAAATGGCCATGCTTACTCTTCGTGCTAGACGATTTATGGAAAGAACATGTAGAAGAAATTTTGGGAATCAGGGACAGAATAGCAAGCTGGGGTATGACAAAGGAAAGCTGAGATGTTACAACTGCAAACAATTGGGTCACTTCAAAAGGGAATGTCCTTTACCAATTGTTACTGAACCAGTGAATTTTGGAAATCCAAGATCTGTTCCAAATCAAGAAAGGCTTGAGGAAGCGAAATCAAAGAATGAAACTGCACTGCTCACCAACTTTGATTGGAGTGCAGAAATTGAAGAGACAAAGGAGGAAATTAATCATGCCCTAGTTGCTGAGATTGTTGAGGTTGATGATAACTACATAAATTGCTTTGATCCTTTCAAAGAATTTTATGGTGAAGATGAGGAAGGGAAACTGGAGAAAGTTGATAAAGATCAATCAGATGCTATTGTTCAAGGGCATCTGAATCACTCGGGATTGGTTTGTGAAGCTGCGGTAAATGAAATGAAGAATGATGAAGAGGCAAAGCTTAACTTGGAAGCCATGATTGAGAAGGCGAGGCTTGATGCTGTTGATGAATTCAAGAGGAACACCCCCTACTGCCAGTGTGATCGTGCCCTTGCTGCAGAAAAACTGGTAATTGGTCTTCCTTATGACGTTATTGAAGATATGTGTTCATCTGCTTGCAAAATTCGTTTAATTGGCATATACAAAGCTAATAAATTGTTAATGTCAAACGAAAACGAATTAAAGAGAACTAACAAAGAGCTTAAATTGAATGAATCAAAATATTTTGTCAAATTAAGAGAAGCTTTGAAAGAAAATGAACATTTAAAAAGAACTCTTTTGGAAAAGAATTGTGAAATAAACTATTTGACTGAGCAAGTAACTCTTGCTGAATTTGAAACAAGAAAACTCAAAAATAAACTGCAGCAATGGACAATATCTAGTATGAAAAGGGAGGAACTCTGCAAGAAACAACGAGGGGGCCAGAGTTAAAACAGGTTTGGGTCTTAACAATAAAACATATGCATATCCTCCACCTAGTACCTTCTGTTACTCTCAAACACCTATTCCTCATCCATCAAATGAGCTGATACAAGAGATTATCCAGAATGATACTAACAGCTCTATTGCAGGTTTAAGTGGAGTAAATCTTAAAGAGGTTAGAGAGGATTACGCTTATGGTGGGAGTACTGGGCTTGGTTGTTCTAGCAGTAGTGAATGTTCTAGTTCTGATTCCAAGAAGTCTATTGAAGACATTAGTTTAATTAAT
Source organism: Tagetes erecta (assembly GCA_030867185.1). Taxonomy (NCBI): domain Eukaryota; kingdom Viridiplantae; phylum Streptophyta; class Magnoliopsida; order Asterales; family Asteraceae; genus Tagetes; species Tagetes erecta. The sequence goes on from CM061493.1 coordinate 13,023,413, forward strand.
TCTGTTTCTAGTAATGTGTTTTGTTCAGACAATTCTATGTTTAATAGTAATTTAGGGTGCACTACTTCAAACCCTAATGTGTTGAATGATGATCTGTTTGAAAGTAAGTGTGTGAATGACAAAGATGAACTTTCAGGTCATGTCTCTGAAAGTCAAATCAAAACAAATTGCTTTCAAAAGTTCTTTACTCATCAAATTCCGTCTTTCACACCAGTGAGAATTTCAAAACCTAAATCTGAATCTGAAAAGGTAAAAGTCACAGCAGGCAAATCAAATGAGCCTTATGACTCTTACAGTGATTGCAATTCTCAAATGTCTGAATGTGACGAGGAAATTGAAATGGATAAAATTCTTGTTGATAAAGTTCCCAAAGTCAGTTTGAAATCTCATTGCTTTAAATGTGGAAATGTTAATCATACTGTTAAGCAATGCCCTAAGTTAATCAAAAACAGTTCAAAGCAAAAATCTTTTGGAAAAAGATTAAACACATTTGTAAATAATTTCTTTTGTAATCCTTCATCTGTCCCACAACCCAAGTACACAAAAGCTTGGGTGCCAATTTCAAAGGTCTAACTTTTAATTTTTTTTAATAAATGTCAGGAACATTCAATTGCCGTTGTAAATAGTCATTGGCATATTGACAGCGGATGTTCCAGACATATGACAGGGTTGAAGGACCTACTGACTAACTATCGGATCATCAATGGTGGATATGTTGCTTTTGCGGGAGACAAGAAAGGTGGTAAAATGATTGGTCAAGGAGAAGTCTCAAATGGTTCACTAACTTTGGAAGACGTCAACTACGTTCCTGAACTGGCATTCAATCTTCTCAGTTATCATAAATCTGTGATAAGAATATTCCAGTGATGTTTCTTCCAAATGAATGTTTGTTCTTGAAGCCAGAGTTTTCTATTCCTGAAGAATTGGTGATCATGCGAGCTCCGAGACGAAATGATACATATATGTTGAATATGGGATCAAAAGAATCAACTTCCACCGTGACCTGTCTCCTATCTAAAGCTTCATCTTTTGAATATTTTCAGTGGCATAGACGTTTAGGACACATTAATTTTAAAATACTAAATAAATTGGTTAAGAACAACTTGGTCAGGGGTTTACCACTTAAAGATTTTTCAGTGGTTGAGAAATGCATGGCTTGTGCTAAAGGAAAACAGCACAAAAAGCCACATAAACTTAAAATTACAAATTCAATCTCAGAACCCCTCGAATTGTTACATACTGATTTATTTGGTCCAATAAGTGTCAAATCTATTGCTAAGAAATCTTATTGCTTGGTTGTCACAGATGATTACTCTAGGTACACTTGGGTGAGATTCATGGCATACAAGAGTGAGACTGCTGAAGAGCTAATGAAGCTGATTCCTCAAATCGAGGTTCTTGGAAAGCGAAAGGTTCAAGCCATCAGAAGCGATAACGGAACGGAATTCAGAAACCATATCTTCAACTCCTTCTGTGAACAACGGGGTATTCTCAGACAGTTTAGGGCCGCACGAACACCACAACAAAATGGTGTTGCTGAAAGGAAGAATCGAACTCTTGTGGAGGCTGCTAGAACTATGCTGATTGAGTCAAAGCTTCCAATTATTTTCTGGGCAGAGGCAGTTAATTGTGCAGCTTATGTTCTGAATAGGGTACTGATTGTCAAAGAAAAGATGAAGACATCATACCAGCTGTTTCGAGGGATTAAGCCGTTGATCGATTTTCCGCGCCCCTTTGGATGTTCTTGTACTCTGTTGAATACTCAAGATCAGAAAACGAAGTTTGGTGCTGTTTCGGATGAATGCTTCTTTGTAGGATACTCGAACACACAAAAAGCGTATCGCGTTTACAATAAGCGAACGCGGATTGTGCAGGAGTCCTATTATGTTGACTGGCAAGAGTCAAACACAACAAGTATTGGCAGTGAACCGGCATGGTTTTATGATTCCACTACTATTTTTAAAATCATTCAATCTTCCTGACTCTGACGATGATGACATCATTCCTCACACATCAGTTTCTATCTTTAACCATCCACCTACACAATCACAACCACAACCTTCAACTACACAATTACCTCCCACTTCATTTGACATTCCACCACTTCCACCACCTCAAACTGTTCCAACTTCTCCATCAGATATTCCATCATCATCCACCTCCATTCCTACATCTACCTCTAGTACAATTCCTCCAACCTCAAATATTCCTTCACAACCATCTAATCAAACACCCTCATCCGAAACCAATCCTTTGCTCCTCAACACAGACTTCAAGACCTTAAAAAATCACCCTCATGATTATATCATAGGATCAATTACTGATGGTGTGCGAACTCGGAGTCAGAGTGGTTTGATCAATGAATGTCTCTATGCTGCCTTTCTATCCCAAGTTGTTCCGAAAAATTATAAACAAGCACTTGAAGATCCTAGTTGGGTTGATGCCATGCAAATGGAACTGTAGCAATTTAGGAAGCTTAAAGTTTGGGAACTGGTTGATCTTCCTCCTAATAAGTGTCCCATCGGCACTAAGTGGGTTTTCCGAAACAAGCCAGATGATCGCGGTGTTGTTATCAGAAACAAGGCGAGACTGGTTGTTCAAGGATTTGCTCAAGAGGAGGGGATTGACTACACTGAAGTTTTTGCTCCAGTCGCTCGCCTTAAAGCCATTAGAATCTTTCTTGCTCATGCTGCGAACAAAAACTTCAAAGTTTATCAGATGGATGTGAAATGTGCATTTCTATATGGAGATATCGATGAGGAGATCTACGTATGTCAACCACCGGGTTTCAAGGATCCAGATTTTCCTTCAAAGGTGTACAAGCTTGATAAATCCTTGTATGGGTTGCATCAAGCTCCACGTATCTGGTATGAAACTCTGACACAGTATCTTCTCAGCAAAGGTTTCTCTCGTGGGACTATAGATATGACATTGTTCAAGAAGGAGGTGAATGGCGAGCTGCTGATCGTTCAAGTGTATGTTGATGAAATAATTTTCGGTTCGACTAATGAGGGGCTGTGTAGAGAGTTTGAAAAAGTGATGATGGATCGCTTTGAAATGACGATTATGGGGGAGATGTGTTTCTTCTTGGGGCTGCAATGGAACAAAAGCCAGATGGAATTCTTATTCACCAAGAGAAATATATCAAAGAGATCCTCACGAAGTTTGGCATGGATGATTCTTCTCCGGAACTGATTCCTTTCACCGCTCAAATATGCCTAACTTCTGATGATAATGGGAATCCTGTGGATGCTCATCGGTATCGCTCGATGATCGGATCTCTCATGTATCTGACTGCAAGCCGACCGGATACATTCGCTGTGTGCTACTGTGCTCGTTTCCAGGCCAATCCAAAAGAATCACATGAGAAAGCTGTTAAACGAATTTTTCATTACCTTAAGGGTTCCTCTCGTTTGGGACTTTGGTACCCAAAAGGTGGGAACTTTGATTTACACGCTTTTTCTGATAGTGATCATGCTGGTTGCAGGATTAACCGAAAATCGGTCACTGGCGGATTTCAATACCTCGGCGAATGTCTTGTTTCCTGGCAAAGCAAGAAGCAAACAATCGTCTCTCTGTCCACAGGAGAAGCAGAATACATTGCTGCTTCAAGCTGCTGTTGCCAAGTGCTCTGGATTCAGCATCAGATGATGGATTATGGCATCAACTTTCTTCATACGCCACTCTTTTGTGATAATGAAGCTGCTGTTGGAATTGCCAAGAATCCTATTCATCACACTCGCACCAAGCACATCGAAACAAGAATTCATGCCATCAGAGATGCACAGGAAAAGGGGTTCATTGATATTATTCTTATTGAAACTCGAAAGCAAAAAGCTGATCTTTTCACAAAAACTTTTGACAAACCACGTTTTTATGAACTGATCTCTATGCTAGGACTTATATCTTTTTGAAAACCTTTTTCTATGTGAATCAATTTGTAAATATGTAAATAACTTTTTTCATTTTCTTCTTTGAAAATTCCGTGGGTCACTCAATTCTTCGCTCCTTTATTTTATTTTATTTCCTTTTTATTTTTCTTTTATTCTGTATATATATAATAAGTAAAATCTGAAAAACAAAAATTTCTTATTAGATAGCTATAATATAGAAATTTTGGGGGAGATATTAAAGATTAACTATTTATAGTTTTTCAAATTTTGCTATTTCAGGATCTCTGTTTTGATTGATGTTGAAGAGACGTTGAAGGAGGTCAGAAGCATTGTGTTTGGGATATGTCAGATAGGCTCAGCCCGAAAAACAAAGTAAACAGTGATTGTGCAGCCAAACATAACGTTCAAGATCTCGGCCACAAGGATTATCCCCTTGACATGATTGGATTGCACAAAGATACGGGTTCTGTCAAAAATGGGTTGAGAGCTTCAAATCTTTGCCTTGATTTCCCTAAAAATCCCAAATCACCCTCACCCTATCCCCGAATCGAGTTTCTAGTCTGCAAAACAAATAAAAAGCTGCTAGTGATGCTCTTCGGAAAAACCTCTGAGTGAGTTACTTGTTAACTCCTCATAAAGTATTGAGTCAAAGTGCTTAACTCCTCTGCTATACGGAAGTATTGACCTGGAGTTGGTGGATCTTCTCTGCTATACGGAAGTATTGACCTGAAGATTCACCGAGCATGCTCAAATATTTATCTCCTCTGTTATACGTCGGTATAGACCTGGAGCTCTAAACTATTTGAGTTTCCCAAATAATAAGTCGCATTGTGTTCAAAAGAATCAATTGCTGACAAGCTCCACTCACAAAAAGATGCAAAAATTGCACAGTGTCAAAAGAAGCTAATGCATCGATCAATATTCAAAATTTGATCCTCGAAATTCAAGCAAAGTCAATCGTATTGCTCAGATATATCCTGATGACAGAACTTGTTCTTTTTACCTAGATGTCTGTGGGGACCGAGTTGTCTGAGCTTCTTCAATCAAACCAAAAACATGATAAAAGAAGCTGCTGATCTCTTGTTGAAAGGACTAAGGCATGGGTTTAAATGGACAAACATATCTGCAATCCCGCCAATCAATGATTCTCCGGATTCTGCTCAAAACGTCATGAAAAATATATATATCCTTCTTTAGCCTTTACTTCTTGCTTTTTCTGTTATTTCATTTTTCTAATTTTTCTCTTGTTATTATTATTTTTAGGTTAATGTGTTTATTTTCGGAGCGTTGAAATCGTGGGACTTTTTCGTGGATTTACAAAGAATTTAAAATTTGAGAAAAAGCAAAAAAACCTTTTTAACTTTTTGATAGGTTCAATTGGATCGTGAAAATCGCTCAATGATCAGAATAACATAAACACAAACACAGTTTAATCATTCACACAGTTCATACTAATAATTCTCTTTGTATATTGATGATCAAAGCAGTATTGTGATACAAGGTGCAGGAGAAAATAAATCACACACACAAGTTCTCTCTCTTACGTGAATATTGTGATCTAGCCTCTCCCCTCACACTCTCTCACTACATGCTTATAGCAACAAAATACAAGTTTAAGGAATAACAAAATAGACCCTAAACTATATACAAACATATAAACAAAATACAAAGTAAATCTTAACAAGGAAATAGCCCTAACAGTACTCCCCCTAAGATTTATCTTTGAATCTTCAGCAAAATCTTCAATCTTTTTCTTCTTTGTTCAGCATCGATCTCTTTCTACCAATCTTCCGGTTCATCTTTGACATTCAGCAGCTCTTTTCCATTTTACTCTTCTTGTTCCTTCAGAGCTTCTTCTATACAGGACTTGAACTTTTCAGCAATTTTGGCTTGTCTTGGCTTGGACTCATTTGTCAGAATTGGGCAGGCATTCATGCGTCGAAGTGAATCCAGATTTAAACCTGCAAAGTCAATATTAGCATAAAATTCAAACGGCATCTCTTGTCCTTTGACTTGCACCTCCAAGGTTCCTCTTCTAGATATTCTCATATACTCTATCTCTGGTAAATCAACCCTCACGAGATTAGAGTTCAGCAATGCCTTTCTCACTCGTATCTTTTCAGTTGCCGCAGCTATTACTTCAATCATCACAACAAACAGCTTCCTATCAGCTTCAGCAAGTGCATCTTTACACTTCTCCATTCTGCAGCTTCTCAAAAAGTCGATATATGATGGATGTAGTAGCTTCAACTCAAAGGTACTAAAAAGCGTAATCATGTCTTTGTCCCAATCTTCCAAGTTTCTAACAAGCTTCAATTCAAAAGTTTCTTGATTATAGAACACTCTGAGTATAGGCTTTGTCATTTGCGAGCCAACTATCACCTTCAATCCAGGATTTGTCACTTTGTCAAAGTACTCATCCGAAAATTCCTCTAAATACATATCTTCACTAACAACAAGTCTCTTTTTCTTCCTTTCTTTCTTCGCTTGCACATATGCTGTATCTTCTTGTTGGCCTCTAAAATCAAGATACTTTCGTGATCTAGCAATCCCGGCATCAAGAAGCATTACGCATTTATCACCACGCTCAGCATGCGTGTGATTTATCAACCTTAGTTTGTGCAGCTCCTTCAAATCTTGAACTTCCAGCTTAAAAATGCTCGAGTAGTAATGATATACGTCACATAAACCATTTACTCTCTTAATCATGAAAGCATCAAATACTTCATCGTGTTTCCATGCGATTATCTTCACCTTCTTATTCTTCTCTGGCACAATCATCGAGTCAAGCAACTCAGCAATCGATTGACCTTTACTCAACAGTGACCTCACCACGTCACCTGCTGTTGCTGACTTATGCCATGATTCCCGAACATCCATTGGTATGTTGTACGATTTAACTTCGCTTGGAAACATATCCATTAATTCATGTCGTTTCTTGTGAGCATTTTCAGGTAGAGCCATTACCGGAATCTCCTTCGGTCCAAGAACTTTGAATTTCTTTGTCAGCTCGAAATACTGAGGATTGTTGTAGTCCAAGTAAAACATACGATTGTACATCTTTTCAGTCTTCATAAAGCTAACAACAATTTTCCTCAAGGACTCAGATTTTAACCTCTTCAAAGTCTTATATGGATAATTTCTCGAACTCAGCCAACTACGCATATCTGAACTTGACATTTCTTCCGGATTTTGATGATAAAGTTCAGTCGGAGGCAAATCTTCTATATTCAAACTTTCTTGCATTGGAGTCCATTCACCCATCTCAGTAACAAACTCCCTTTTATCGGCTTCGGCTTTGTCTTGATGAATCATACACTTTTCATATTCTTCGTTTATCTGGCTCACAGTCAAACCGTTCAAAAACACTGAATTATATTTCATCCTTTCAAGATATGCAAATCTTTGATCCAAATCATCCGGTATCTCTTCAACAACATTAGTTTATGGCCCAGCTTCATCTTCAGATTCAGTGAAGTCTATGTCATCCAAATCATCCAACGCTTCAATCATAGGTGCATTCTCAGTTTGAACCGGCTCAAACTGACTTGCAACTTCAGCTACAGTTTCAGGCATATCAACAGCTTCAGATTGAATCGGCTCAACCTGAACTGTTTCTTCAGAACCAACATCTTTCTCACTATCAGTGGCCTTAAACACTTCAGTCTCAGCTACAGATTCAGATTGAATCGGCTCAACCTGAACTGTTTTAGCACTTTCAGCTTCAGTCATATCAACTTCCTTAGCCATTTCAACTACAGCTACAGATTGAATCGGCTCAATCTGCACTGTTTCATCTATCTTTGCCCTTTTCGAACTGTTTTCATCTCCAAAAATCTCAGGTATCGCATCTAACTTCCTCTTTCCCTCAGCTTTATTAGAGATGACAGTTTCAGCAACAGCTTCATCGGGAACAATGATTGGTGATTCCACCCTAATGCCAACATTCGTAGTACCTCGTGCTCTAGTCAAATAAACTTTCGGTACTTGAGATTCAGTCACTTCAACTACTTCATCAGAAAAATCTTTATCAGATGATGAGCCAGCTTTCTTCGGTTTCGCTTCCTCCAACCATTTTTCTAACATTTCTTTCTCAGCCTCCAACGTATTGCATTCAGCTTTAACCTCAGTATAATCATACTTTAGATTCTCATATTCCTCCTTCAGCTTTTCATAATCGTCCTTCAATTTCACATGTTCATCAACAAGCTTGACATGATCCTCATCCAACTTTTTGAAGGTTTTCAAATTCTGATTATGAATATCCCAGTACTCATCAAATCTTTTCTTTTTCCGTTCATTCGATGCTTTTAACAACTCATTCGCTTCTACCAACTTTGCAACCATCTCCTCTAGCTCAACAATCCTTTTCTCTTTCTCATTATCTTCAACACTTGACACAAAATTTGGTGAAGACTCCAAATCTTGTTCAATATTTTCAGCAATTTGGGATGATGTGGTGGGAATATCAACAGTAGTAGGATCAGCAACGCCAGCATCAGCTTCTTCAACTATCTGTGCCATAGTTTCAGCTTCGGCCATTGCCTCCTGAGCAATCTGAAGTACATCTATCTCTTCAGGCTCTACAATCACATGCTCTTTTACTGATTTCGATCTCTTTCTTCTAACATACTGAATAGAGATATCCTTTGGGATTTCAACCACTACTTCTTCAACAACAGAAGCAACCTCAACAGGTTCTTCTATCACAATAGGCTCACTAACATCAACATTCTCTATATCTAACTCCATTGGTTCGGCCATTTCAACAATCTCTGCCTCCTCTGAATTAGATTCAGATTCAGCATTATCATTTCCATCATTTCCACCATTATCTCCACTATCATCACTATCATCATCATCTTGACCATCATCACTTTCACCATCATTATCACCATCATTAACTTCATCTTGATCATTATCACCAGCATCATCAATCTCTTCATCAATTAAATCTAACGGATTCACAATCTCTCCATTCGAAATATGATGATACACACCTTCAACATCTTCTTCATTGTTGGCTATATTTCTCATATAGTCAAACAACTCTACATTAGGCACATTCCCGATGCTCATCTTTCTGTAAGATAGATCGTTCATGTCCTCAGTGTATAATATACCTCCAGAATATCCTTCATTTCTGATGATAGGATAGGCAATGTTGATCATCAGTTGTAAGAATCTCGGGTGCATGAGAAACTTAAACCTCTTGCCTTTGACCAAGTTAAATACAAAGCCATTCATGATCCATCTCGACATATTAAATGGCTTATTCTCTGCTATGGCAACAATCGGTGATGCAATGTCTGATGGGAAATTATCAAAGCCTGCACTTCTTCTTGACATGCATTGTTGCACAACATAGCACAACAATTTATACTTCTTTCCCAACTTCGCCCGATAGAACTGTGACTTTGGAAATACAGGTGGATGACCCATATTAACAAAACACGCTTGACATTCTGCCATTGTCAATTCATCATTCATTCCAATCTCATCTTCATCTATTCTCAGGGCATATCTGATTGCTTCTTCAGATACAGTTAATTCCATATCTTCAGTTATGTGGCCTCGAACAACAGTAACACCATTCTCTTCTCTAATGACCTCTGCAGTCCTCCAAAATCTTTTGATCAGCCTTGCATATATGACCGGTTTGGCACACATAGCATACACATATTTGGTCCTTTTGATAAATTTGATCATATCTCTGTAACCATCTGTTTCAGGGATGGATTCATCCAGACATGCTACCAAATTGTGTTTAGGCTCAAACTTAAGATTCTCCATCTGTCAAAACAAACATAAAACATAAACAAGACAAATGTGTTAGTTTCTTCATAAATATATATCAAAATTTTCATAAGTGTTTGAACAAAAGTTAGAAAGAAAAACATTTACATAATCATTTTAACCCTAAATTGATCTAACAAATTGATTTTCATCACTTTGATTGACTCAACTTTGAATCTTAATGATTTATACAACATTTTTCATTTTAACAGTTAATCACTTAAGGCAAAATTTTGACATTTGTATGATGAAGTTGTTTAACATGTTTTAGTTCAGTTTTATCATGCATTTGTCACTTTTAACACACATTTCATTATTTTGAAGTGAAACATTTAAGAACTTTCAAAGTTCATCAATGGCGATTTTAACTGTAGTGACAATTCGATTTTGGTGCAAATGAGTGATTGATTGTTGATGATCGACAGATTTTAACCTTAAAGCAACATTCGATTTAGGTTTTAACACACAAAATCAAAGTGTCGATTCAATGCTCAAAACACTGTTCATCATCGTTTTTCTTTTTAACAGTTGATTTGCAGGTCTATCAATGTCAAAAACACTAAATCACTACCTTATCCAATCGATCAACTTTGTTACAGAACAAAACGATTGAATATGATAACAGGCGATTTAAGTACAGAGTGTTTGCTTGAAAGTGAGTGTGTCAAAAATTTAGGTCAAATTTGAGGTGCCGGGTCAACAAAAGGGACGGGTAAATAAAATAGGCCCAATAAGCCTTGCCGGGTCAAGTACTGTAGTGACGGGTCATGTACTGTAGTGACGGGTCATGTACTGTAGTGACGGGTCAAGTACATAAATCAAGTCACAAACATGTGAAAAACACTTGACGGGTCAAGCACTGTAGAGACGGGTAAGTCACTGTAGTGACGGGTAAAGGTTAGGAACAACTACACCTGATGGGTTTTATTCATCACCTGGCAGAATAGTTGTCTTCAAAACATCACCCGGCAACCTTTCTTCATCACCCGGCAACACAGTTGCTTTCCTTCTTCATCCGGCTTGCTTTCTTCATCACCCGGCAACATAGTTGCTTTCCTTCTTCATCCGGCTTGCTTTCTTCATCACCCGGCAACATAGTTGCTTTCATAATCACCCGGCATGCTTTCTTCTTCACACGGCATGCATTTGTTCATTACACGGCAACACAGTGTCATACCTTTACACGGCAAGAAGATTTCTCTTTTACCCGGCTGTATAGTAAACACTTGTCACCCGGCTTGATATCTATGACCTTCACCCGGCTGTATTTGACATGATCTTTGTCCGGCTGTACAGTGGTCTTAATATCTTCACCTTTTCCTCAATCACCCGGCTATATCAACACACAACATTACCCGGCTAAACAGTTCAATACCCGGCAGAATAGTTGCATTTGATATCTTTGCCCGGCAATAACACTTTGCGATTTTTTAACGTTATTTATTGCACCTGCAAACATTCTCGACACATTAATTAGACAAGATATCCTTAAAAAGAATTTGTCACATTAATTATCAACAACATTAAACATTGCAACAAATTTAATTTCCAATTAAAATTCATTTTTCTTTTTCTTTTTCAAAAATGTTTTTGCACAACCAATTTTTCTATATCCCGAAGCAATTTCTTAAAAACAATTTACAAGACCTTGGGTTTGTTTTTAACACATCCAATACATTTGCTTTTCATACCACATAATCTTGTTCATTCAAAACACACTTATTTAAAACAAAATGTTTTTGGATTTTTGTAGATATTTTTCTTCAAATTTATTCTCCCCCTAAACTTGAAATTTCTTGAAATTTTTAAGTTTAACAAGGATGTCGATGTGTCAATAAAGATTCCATATGCCTGCACACACAAAGCACACGCATTAAAATAAAGACATATGCAATGCAATGAATCAAAATATCGCAGTGAGATCATACCACACATTATCTGAACATGTTTTGCAAGTTTTGAATAGACATTTGACTTATGTTTGATTGAGTGATGATATGAAAACATACCAATTAGCTCGAGTTGACACACTTACTTTTTCAGTATCATGATGATATTTAAGGTTCGATTAGAATGACTTATGTGACCCACATGTATACATATGTCAACATATTTCCTTATCAATCACTGCCTGAATGCATATTGCACAAAACCTGGTCACTTATAGTCATACACAGTGTGGAATCTGGGTTCTATTCGGATTTGGTCCACTTTGGGACTTCTTTTGATTCCATTTTGGAATTTAATTTCCTATCGTTCCCCTTGGGAATCTTCTGAATTCCTTTTTGGAATTTTTGTTTGGTGTTGGTCCACATTTGGGACTCTTTTTGTTCCAACTTTGGGAATCTTTTGCTGCACCTTGAAGCTCAAAAGAGACTTCGTGTGAGACTTCAGGTATGTGGGTACCACAACAAAGAAGCTCACGATGCGGTTCATCACACTGAATAGACTACATTGTTACCCGATCATGCACAACTATCATCACAAGCAATGTATCAAAAGATATATATCTAGACATGTATAACAATGGAACTTAACACAAAGATCATTAAGTTTATGTTTGTCAACAATCAACTTACTTTTTCAGTCTAATTGCCTGAGCTGTCTAGCACATCAATTAACATTCATCAGTCTTTATTTAAAAATGATGTAACAAATAATGTCTAGTGTAACTATCATTTCTCACTTTGTGCAATATAGATTCTTATAAAATGATATTTTCTTTTCTTTTTGCTTTTATATTTTGTTTTTGCTTTTCTTTTTCATGCACACACACAATGCAAAGCATAAAATAAAAGACAAAAGAATCAATACTTGACATCAACTTATTATATTTTTGGCTTTTATATTTTTCTGATTTTTGTTTAGTTTTTGAAAAATAGAATCAATCATGATTGATTAATCCTATGGATTGAATTAAAAATTCAAACCGGCCTGACAAAAATGATTTTGTGAAAAGATCTGCCAGTTGTTTGTCGGTATGAACTTTAATCAAAATTATTAAACCTTTTTCAGAGTTGTCTCTTAAAAAGTGATATCGAATTTCGATATGTTTGGTTTTTGAGTGTTGAACAGGATTAGCAGTAATGAACATAGCAGCAGTATTATCTATGTATATAGGAGTTTTGAGAAAGTTAAACCCGTAGTCCAGCAACTGATTTTGTAACCACAAAACCTGAGAACATCCTGCAGATGCAGCGATATACTCTGCTTCAGCTGTGGATACAGAAACATTGGTCTGCTTCTTGCATTGCCAAGATACAAGCCTCGGACCCAAAAATTGACATCCACCAGTAGTTGATTTCCTGTCAAGAGCACAACCACCAAAATCACTGTCAGAATAGCTATATAATTCAAAATTTCCTTCATAAGGATACCATAACCCAAGATTTGGTTTCCCTTTAAGATATCTGAATATACGCTTTACAGCAACAAGGTGCGACTCTTTCGGATCAGACTGATATCTGGCGCACACACAAACAGCGTACATGATGTCTGGTCTTGATGCAGTGAGGTACATCAGAGAACCGATCATTGATCTGTATAGTGTTTGATCAACTGCTTTGCCCTTTGGATCAGGTTGAATCTTGCAGTTCACATCAGATGGAGTTCGAATTGTCTGACAATCTTGCATCTTGAACTTCTTCAACAACTTTTCGACAAATTTTGATTGATTGATGAAGATTCCGTCAGCTGATTGTTTCACTTGTAATCCAAGAAAGAAATTAATCTCCCCCATTGAACTCATCTGGAATCTAGACTTCATGATTTCTTCAAATTCTTTGCACATTGACGCACTGGTCGATCCGAAGATAATATCGTCCACATATACTTGAACGCACAACAAATCGTCATTCTCCCTCTTCATAAACAAAGTTGGATCAATCTGACCTCTTGTAAATCCATGTTCTAGTAAATGCTTGGATAATGTCTCATACCAAATTCTTGGAGCTTGATGTAGACCGTAAAGTGCTTTACTCAGCTTGTATACCCGATGAGGATAGCCAGGATCTTCAAAACCCGGAGGTTGTCTGACATATACGTCATCTGTAATCGGTCCATACAGGAAAGCACCTTTAACGTCCATTTGGAATACTTTAAACTTCATGAAGGACGCATATGCAAGAAAAACGCGTATGGCTTCAAGTCTTGCGACTGGAGCAAACACCTCTTCATAATCAATGCCTTCTTCCTGAGTGTATCCCTGTGCAATGAGTCTTGCTTTGTTTCTCACTACAATGCCACGTTCGTCTGGCTTGTTTTTGTACAACCATCTTGTACCAATTGCATTCTCTCCTTCAGGTAAGTCCACAAGTTTCCAAACTTCTTGTTTGCGAAACTGAAGCAATTCCTCTTGCATGGCTTCAATCCAACTGTTATCTTGCAGCGCCTCTGAAATGTTCTTTGGCACCACTTGAGATAGAAAACACGAATATAGACAGACATTTGCTTGCTCAGTCTGACTTCTTGTAGTTCTCTGATTCAACGGCCCAATAATCTGAGAGACAGGATGTTTCTTGTGAATTCGATGAATTGGTATGTCACCTCCTTGCACTTGACTCTCCAGATTAGAAGTATTCAGATTTGGTAGATCTTGTAGTATGGTCGAAGTATGCGGTGTGAAATTCGGGACTTGATCTGGTGAATTGATGAAGTAATCAAATGATTCTGGAATAACTTCAACATTCGGATCGGATGATGGTTGATTCTGAACAGATCCACCATCATTAGGAGAAATTTGCGGATCCACATCTTCTTCAAGATTGTTCGATTCTTGATCTTCATGAGAACCAGAAGGACCCGGATCTTGACTGGATTTGACATGATCAGGATTGTGAAATGACATGAACGGATATTCTGAGTTGAAATTTCCATCCTCGTCATTATCAGAATCGTCACTAAAGCATCCTAAGTCACGTGATTCTTTTCTTGCTTTACCTGAAAAATCAAACAAGTTAGAATTGAAAGATTTTGATAACGAATCTAAATCAAATAACCATTCGGGACCATGAGCCACTAACGGAAACGAATTTTCTAAAAACTTGACGTTAATAGTTTCAATAACAGTATTTGTTTTGCTATTAAAAACCCGATAAGCTTTAGAAACAGACGAATAACCTAGAAAAAATCCATCGTCAGATTTTGACTCAAATTTCCCGAGATGATCATTTAAATTTAGAACCGTTACGGGACAACCAAATGCTTTCAAATAAGAAATATTCGGCTTTCTTCCAAATAACAACTCATAAGATGTTTTCTGTTTATCTTGCACTAATAATGTCCTATTTTGTACAAAACACGCAGTAGCAATAGCTTCGTCCCAAAAAGTGATAGGGATTTTGGCATCTGCGAGCATGGATCTTGCTGCTTCAATTAGTGTCCGGTTTTTCCGTTCCGCAACCCCGTTTTGTTGAGGTGTTCTTGGCGCACTAAATTGTCTAGCAATCCCCTTTTCTGCACAAAATAAATCAACATTAGCATTCTTAAATTCAGTTCCATTATCACTTCGTAAAACTTTAACTTTGCATTCCAATTGATTTTCAACTTTGATGATAAATTCTTTTAATAATTCAGCTGTTTCAGATTTAGCATGCAAAAAATAAACCCAAGAAAATCTAGTGAAATCGTCAATAATGACAAAACAGTAAGACTTCTTTCCGATGCTTTGCACATTTGTTGGTCCAAAAAGATCCATATGTAGCATCTGCAAGGGTTTTGAAATGGAGTTTTCTTGCTTGGACTTAAAAGACATCCTATGCTGTTTTCCCTTCAAACACGCTGGACAGAGATCAGTTGTGGAGAATTTCTTCGATGGGATTCCCACAGCGTGATTTCCAGTCACCAAACGGTTCATGTTTCTGAAGTTTGAATGGCCCAGCCGTCTATGCCAAAGCTGACTCTCATCATTTGAAGCATGTGCAATGAGACAAGTTGTTTCGGTTTCAGCATCAATCTGCGACATATCCAATTTGTATACATCACGATCTCTTGGAGCTTTAACCACTACCCACTCATTGTCAATCTTGAAACCTGGTTTAAGAATATAACAAAAAGAATCATCAAAAAGAGTTGAATAAGATTTATCACAGATTTGAGATACACTTAGTAAGTTAAAGTTCAACTGTGCACAGTAGTTGACTTTATCAAAACTAATGACCCCATTCGAAACAGTTCCTTCTCCTGTGATTTTACCACCCGCATCACCTCCAAATGCAACGTGTGTACCATTTTTCAGCTTGAAATCCTGAAGCAAGGCATGGTTGCCTGTCATGTGCCGGCTACACCCACTATCAACGAACCATGAGTTGATAGGTCTTCTTGGGCGTACCTGCAATTCAACAATCACTTAGTTAGTTTGGTCAACCCAGGCCCACACGGTCTTGGGTTTTCCGAATCTATCTGCAATAGTAACTTGTTGATATTGAACATTTTGAAAATTTGTTTCATTTAAGAGATTTTGATGCTGATAACTATTGTTTCGCCCATTGGCGTTCATTAACTGCTTTCTCCTCAAAGCACTAAACCTTTCCTCTAACTTAGGATCAAGGTTATTTTCAAACTTTTGATTTCTCACCATCAAAGCTCTTGGCTTAAAACTGTTAACCTGCACATTTCTTGGTGAAAAGTTAGAAACAGAATTGTTTCGATTGAAGTTTCTCAAAACCGGAGAATGACTTTGATTCATATTTTGAAAACCAATTGGGTGATTTCTTTGAAAATTTGAAAACGGAGTCATTTCTCTTGTTGAGTTTGATCGAAAGAAACAATCCTTTGTGTCATGGTTTCTCCTCTCACAAATTTCACAAAATTTGTTATAAAAACATTCTTCTGAAGAATGATTTCTTTTGTTACAGAAACTGCAGTACCTGTTAAAGAAACATTCAGCAGTAGTATGGTTATAACGATCACATATCTCACAGTGTTTCTTGCTAATCCTAAAGAGCCGATTGTTAACTTTTGATGTTGAACCAAAACGTGATTCATTATCATGGTTGTTCGGTTTTAGATTAACATTCTTTTGTGGAGACTTGGTTTGAGATTTTGATTGCATGGGACTTTGGTTCGATTTTAAACTGTTCTGTTTGGTTACCTTTTTGTTTTCAATTCTTTTATCAATGACAGCGGAAGACTTAGGACCTGAACCTGTTTTCAGACCAGAGTTAGATTTGATTTGAGAATTGATTTGGTTACTATAAGAACCGTTCATGTCGAAAGTACCTGCAGACACAAACTTGATTGTCTTACCTTTTGTTACTCTCTTTTTGACAGATTTAACATTTTGAGCTTTGTTGTTGTCATCTGATTTCATGACACTTTTACCTTTCGATTCTTTTGTTTCAGATTGATTGTTTATTGTTTTCGATTTCTGCTTCTTTGCAGTTGAAACTTCAGCTTTCTTTACAGCATTCTTCTTGAACAGTTGATCAGCAACTTTCGCCTTTTGTTCTTTCTTCCACCTGATGTACTCAGGATCATTGAATCCTGAAAATTCACCTTCTTCCTTCACCGTTTATTCTGGTTCGGGATTAAGCTTTGGATATTCAACGAGTTGAATTAGAACAGGCTCCAGTTTGTTTTCGGATTTGTTGCTTGCTTCATCATCTGCTTCAATTGTCACGTCATCTTCATCTTTCAAGCTTTCAATCAACACCTCAGATCCTTCGGACTCGGATTTACTTCTTTGAATTTCTTTGAATTTACGTTCATTTTCAGGTGAATGATCAAATTCATTAAAGTTTTCCGGTAAGGTTTGAGTGATTGAATTTGGCATTGGCTCATGAGTAAAACCCAACCCAGTTTTGTTTTTGTTACCTCTTTCATTAACAAGTTGTTCAACCATTGTTTTACAACTTTTAACCTTTTTCAATTCAACTTGAGTGACTGCATGAGCAACTTTTTCTTGTTCAAAGTTCTTTGTCATTTCTTCAAGTTGTTTGGTAACAAGTTCCAGTTCCTTTAAAGTTTTGTTCCATGATTCAGTTAGTGACAGAATCTTCTCATCAGAAATTTTATGATCAATTTTAAGTTGTTCATGAAGTTTTTCATGTTTACTTAATTTATCACCAATTTTAAATGAATGAGTTCGATAATGTTCTACTTGTTGAATGCATTGTTCAGAACACAACCTTTCTTTCACATCAGCAGGTAATGGAACATAGTTAGGGGGTAAGTCATTACTAACCTTTGGTTGTTCGGTAGATGATGAAGACTCATTGGATGTAGCCATTAGCGCAACTTCAGATTCAGATTCTTCAGTAGGATCAGACTTTGCACTCCAGTCATAATCTTCAGAATCTTCACTCATATCTTCGATCATTTTTCCATCCCCTTCTTCAGACCAGTCTTCTTCAATTTCACATACCAGTGCCAGATTTGATGTAAGATCAGATGTAAATTGTTCTGCATAAGCACTCCAATCATATCCATCTTTTACACTGACCACCAGTGCCTTTGTTTGTTCTTCTGGTTTCTTTCCTTCATCCTTCAATTCCGGCATGGGAAGACTTTGATATGGTTTCTGAAAAGATCGTTGATTTCTGCTTTGGTAGCTTGAAAATTGTTGTGAGCTTTGACCTTGACCTTGATTACTTGAACTAGCTTGGTCATTGAAATTCTGATTCTTGGGAGCTTTGCATTCTCTTGAGAAATGACCATACTGATTACAGTTGAAGCATCTGGCCTTTGATTTGTCAAAACCAACCGTCTTGTTTGCATGAGGCTTGTAGTTTCGGTTAACATATGCATGCTTTTGCGTCCTATATGCAACCATAACCATTTGCCAATTTAAATCCATTTCCTCAACGTCAACTGGATCCATCTCAAATAAGTCTTGAAGGACCACGTCCATTTGACTTAAGTGACTTCCTTGATATGCTTGAAAACTTGCCATAAAAGCTGTGAAGGCAGTTTTGGTTTCGTCATCTTGCAACAGAATATTCATTACGTCTTTCACCTTAGCTTGAACATTTGAACTTTGATTTTCTGATTGATTCTTCAAATTCTGACTTTGAACTTGAGCTCTTGGTGGAGATTGAGGTTGAGAATAAGTTGGTGAATTTGGAAAATATGCTGAATCAGTATAAAAACTCGCACCAACGAATAAATCACCATCTTCTTCAAACTTCATTGCATCTTGTGCAAGAAATGCATTCTCCACAGTATTGGCAGGATTTACCACATACTTATACTGAGTTTGTGAGCTTGATCTATCAGTATTTCTTGATCCTTCATCAATCTCAACTTCTTCTATCTTTCCAATGAGCAGATCTAATTCCATTGGAAATTTCTCAGTATGTTTCAACAAAGTAACAGTTTGCTTCCATGATGATGGTAAAGCACATAACAATCGATCATTCAAGTCTTGAAGTTCAGTCTTAACTCCGAGGTTTGACATCTCAGTAGTTAAGTGAACAAACCTGTTCATCATCTGGTGTACTGTTTCTCCATTAATGTGTTCAAACAATTCCAGTTGTCTTTTCAACTTTGATTTCTTCAAACTTCTCAATTGCTCTCCTCCTTCACATATCGACTTTAATGCTTTGAAGCATGTATAACCAGTTTGATATGCATCCAATCTAGACAGAACTTGGAGTGGCAACCCCTTGCACATTAAAGAATAGGCCTTGCTATCATTCTTTACCTTTCTTAGATCTTCTCCTGACAAGTTATCCTCTGGATAAGGTGTAGTAGAATCTTTAGTATAGGTACTTGCACTATCTGGCGCTGTCTGAGTTGGAATATGAGGACCCTTTTCAATTGACTTCCATAAGTCATTGTCAATAGAACACAAGTGATGTCTCAACCTGATGGTCCAGTTCTTGAAATCTGCACGATTCAAAAGTCTAGGAACACGGTTATCAGAATCATCAGTAGGAGCCATTTTTAACAAAAATTTTTTTTTTTTTAAGAAAATATTTTTGGTTTTTGTTAATTTTTTAAAGAAAATGATTAAAATACTAAAATAAAGACAAGTAATTAAAGACAAGATAAGAAAAACAAGAATTAAAACAACTAAAATGAGTCACACGGCAAAACAGTGAAAATCCTTCTTCAACCGGCTAAACAGTGGCTTGTTCTTCACCCGGCAGGAAAAAGTCTTTATACGGCCAAACAGTTACCCGGCTCAACAGTTGTAATAGTTTTGTTCTTCACCCGGATGAACAGTTACCCGGCAACAAGAAAAACTTCACACGGCAGATAAACTTGACCCGGCAGAATCTTGACACGACAAAAGCTTTGTCCGGCTGAACAGTACTCGATCACACGGCAGTTGTTAATCACCCGGCTACACAGTTGATGATTACCCGGCTGAATTTTCTTAATCACCCGGCGTAACAGTGTATTACCCGGCACTACAGTGTTTGATCCGGCTGAACAGTAACACTTTTTCAAGTCAAATTCTTCACCCGACAAGCACAAAATCCTTTATACGGCAATACAGGACCTAATTTGTTCTCCAATCTAAGTCCAAGGAAATTGTCTAAGTCAAATTAATCACCCGGCAAGTTAATCTTCAACCAAATTCATACTGTTCATCATCTTCTCCATGAGAATTTTCTGGGTTTTGTCAAAAACTTGTCCAATTTGTCCAAAATTCACACATAAGCTGTGAAATAGTCCGATTATCAATCCCTAATCTCAATCAATCCAAAACATGATCAAATTTTCGATGAATTTGAGCAAATTTGATCGAACAGTAACTTTCTTAATTTCTCAGATCTGATGATGATCTGATGGAATCTGCACAATCGTTGTGTATTGGAGTGATTATGATGATGAATCACAACTAAAACACGAACAATTCATTCAGATCATTGTATTTGAGCAATTTTTGATGTGTTTTTGCTTAAGAACAGCGAAGAACACAGTATCAAGGCTCTGATACCAATTGATAGGTTCAATTGGATCGTGAAAATCGCTCAATGATCAGAATAACATAAACACAAACACAGTTTAATCATTCACACAGTTCATACTAATAATTCTCTTTGTATATTGATGATCAAAGCAGTATTGTGATACAAGGTGCAGGAGAAAATAAATCACACACACAAGTTCTCTCTCTTACGTGAATATTGTGATCTAGCCTCTCCCCTCACACTCTCTCACTACATGCTTATAGCAACAAAATACAAGTTTAAGGAATAACAAAATAGACCCTAAACTATATACAAACATATAAACAAAATACAAAGTAAATCTTAACAAGGAAATAGCCCTAACATTTTTCTTTTTGTGTCCCAGCGAATCTAATAGCGAACCTACAGGTTCGCCAAAACCTCAGGTTCGCCCGGAACCTCTTCACATTGCCGCTGTGGTTTCATTTGACCTTTGGTCTTCTGGCGAATCTGAAGTTCGCTAGTGTTATGGTCAGCGAACCTATGTCTGTATATATTTGACCCGTCTGCAAATCTTTTTCACATGTTCGCTGACCCTGTTACTGTAGCCGTTTCACTTTCAAACTCTCGCACGTTCGATTCCCTCTCACTACCGATTTTTCTTGCTTTTTAACCGCTTGTAATCCTACTGGTATGTCTTCGTCTTCATCTTAATTCATGACACCTGTTCATCCGAGCTTTTAACCATTTTTTTTAATCAATCGGCCGGCTAATATAATCTGTGATTGTTGTCTGATTTGTGTTATTGGCTTGATGATTAACATAGTAATAGGCTTGTTCATGATTATACTGCTTGATTATATTGCTTGATTGTGCCTTGATTGTGTCATTTATGGTTTTTCGTCTGTGTTTTGTCCGTTTTTCAAAAACTAGGGTTTCCAGCGAACCTATGCGTTCGTCTGGCTAATCTGAACGAAAGTTCAAAACTTCAAGCGAACCTATGTCGTTATGCCGCCCGTGCATCAACATAGATTCGCCCGACTGTTTCTAGCGAACCTATACATTCGCTCGACCAAATGACTGATTTTTCATGTAAGCGAATCTATAGGTTCTGGTGCCAAATCTCAGGTTCGCTCTTTCAGCGAACCTAATTATCCAGCGAATCTATTAACTGTTTTCAAAATCTTCGTTTCTGATCAATCTCCGTTTATTTTTCAGGCACGATGTCTACATTATTCTTTGAAAGAAAGCACAATATGTGTGCTTTGCTTGACGATAATCATGAGAAAGCTGGTGGGTACAGAGACTGTATCAGATGGTTGAAGTCGTCTCACATTCATCACGCCATTTCTCATTCACCGACTATAAACGAGCTGCATGTTCGAGATTTCTGGAGAACAGCAGTGATGAACGTATCTGTGCAGCCATCACGGATCTGTGCCAAAGTTAGTGTATTGATTTGGAGTTTACTGAAGCCGATCTGGCTAGGATTTTAAGGTTAGAGGATGATGTCGGAGATGAAGTTAATATGACCGCAGAAGAGGTTTACGGGGCATTCAGGACAGCTGGCTATGAAGGTCCTATGCCGGGGGAGAAAAAGATGGAATTCGTGAAATCTTATTTGATCCAAGAATGGAGATACATTGCACACGTCTTCATCATGTGCTTGGATCATAGGTAAGGGGGTACTGACGGATTAAACTTGGATTGGGCTCGAGCCATGATGCTGTTTTGTCGGGGGCAAAAGGCAAATCTAGCAAAGCTCATCTACAACTACATGCTAGAGAACATTCATGCTACGAAGGCGGGAAAATGGTTGATGTACCCTAGATTCATCCAGATGATTCTGAATGACAAGTTGCCCAATCTGCCGGTTGTTGGTGATGTTCTGAAAATATGGGAGATGCATTCTAGAATATTTGGGGATTGTAAGTCGGTTCGTGCTGATTGCGTTGGTAGGACCTCGTTTTTATGGGAAAACATGTACCCTGCCGATAGATGGGTACAAATTCAGAGATTAATGGAGACTGGGAGAAAACGGGGTGGTGAGAACATAGAGGTTGTTGAGAAGAAGATAAAGAAAAGGAAGGCGTACACTAAAGAAAAGGATTATTCTTTCGATCGAGAAGTAGATGAGATACAGGCTGAGGTTGATGCAGGTAGGGAAAAACGGACAAAGAGGAGATCTGATGCTCCAACTGAAGCGTCAAAGAAGGCAAAGCATGATATTGCGGGTACATCTACTGAATCTGTTAGTGTGTTAAGGGTGAGATTGACAGTTTAAAGGCAGAATTGGGGGAACTGAAAGGTAAGCATGCGGAGTTGGAGACCCAGGATGCTGAAAAGTCGACTGTTATCTTTGAAATGGGGAGAATGATGAAGGATCAACAGTGCCTAATTGTCAGAATATTCAAGGAGCTGAATAGCCTGAAAGAAAAGGATGGGTCGGAACCTGCTATGTCTGAAGCTGAACTGATAAGCTTAACGGATGCTGCAAAGTATCCGTTAATGGATTGTGTGTTTGGGGATCAGGACAAAGGTAAAGGTAAATCTGCTGAGGAGTTATTTGATGAGGATATGGGGATAAATCTGGATGTATTTACTGGGCCGGAAGTGGTTGTTAGTGCTGAACCGGAAGTCGATGTGAATGCCGACAGTGAGGAGGATTTGGATGATGAGCCAGAGAAATACAAGGTTGAGGAGAAAGAGGTGAGCTATCAATTCGATCACATAGATTTGGACAAATCTGAATGGTTTAAAAGGGATGAAGAGGTTGTTCCAGAGGTACCTATCTTTCAGAACATTGATGAGCCAAACACCTCTCAGTTAGATAGGCAAGTGATAGCGTAGAAGTACAACTGTCTGGTAGACGCATATATGATTAAACGAAGGGGTGGGGATATCAGCTATATAAAGAACATGAAGCATTTCGCCACTTTGCCAAGATGGGACTTGCGAAGGTTGGTAGGAAAAGAAGATAGTGGAAGGGCTTGTGCATTTGAGGTGACGATCAGAGAGGCTGCTAAGACAAATTTCGTTGATTTTGGGTACCAGAAACCAAAAAGGATGAGGCAGAAGAAAGACAGGCATTGGGTTTCGTGGAAGGGAAATGTTGTTTTGAAGATCGAAGCCCCGAAGGTTATGAAAAGGGTCAGGGTTCCGGACACACAACCACCCAGATTATAGGATTTTCACAAATGGTTCTACGACAACAGTACGGGTGAGGCTATTATCAGACTCAAAGGAGAAGACCGTCCTGAGATTCGTCTGTTCGATCCAATGGAGGTTTTCTCATTTTGCGATGAAGACTTGAAGATACTGTGTGAGAACCGGATCAAGCACGGGGCTGGAGATGACACTAGGACTGAAGCGAACCTGTTTGTGAAGGTTGCAAACAAAGCCCGGGGCATTCATGCTGAACTGAGGAAGGTAAATGAAAGGTTGAGAGCGACAGATGAACAAAGAATGGATGTTGATGACTTGTCAAAGCAGCTTGATGAAACGATCGAGAAGAGGTTGGAGAAACCAGTTGATTTGGAGGTGGTCGGCGAGGAGCATACTGAAGACATTCAGGCGGAAACGATTGATCTGGATGTGCCTGATACTGATGTCGCCGAAGCAGAGTTCGTGGAATCAATGCTGGTGTTTAGTGAAGACGATGAGGCCGGATCTGAAGACGTTACTAATCCAATGGCCGGAATTAAAGGAAGGGCAGGAGCGTTCATTGAGCATCTTTGAAGCCAACAGAAGACGGAGCTAAAACAGAAGACTTCCCCAGGTGAGGTCCAACCTAGGGGGAGTATTGATAGTCATGTATAGGTGGACTCACCGGTATGTCGGTGTTATATATTTTGTATGTATTTTGTATGTTTTAGTTCTAGCGAACCTACGGGCGAATCTATAGATTCGCCCATAGCACAGTTTAGTTGTTATATTGGTGTCGACCGGGCGAACCTGATTGTGCCCGGCGAACCTATGTGATTCGCTAGATAGATTCGCTGTCAGCGAATCTATCAGCGAACCTAAGACTGATATATATTGTAACCTTATCTTCATGAAATGGTAACTTTTTGAACTTTTGACAAAAACCTGATCCAAACCTTTGTGTCTTGTGTGTGTTTACTGGAGGTGCTAGGAGCATATATTATTCATCTTTGTAGCGTGTTTACCTCCGGTTGTGTGGTTTTAATCTCGTTATTGGTTGTTTGGTTATAATACACTTTGTTTGTTTGAGTCAAGTTTGTTTGTTGTTATACAAGTCATTATAGCACTGAAATCACGATCATTATGGACCTACAATGGTGTTCTTGGTAATAACATATTTGTAAAGAGTGGAAAAAGATGATAAGATGAGGATAAGATAGAAATCTTGATTTATGGATATAAATGAGGAGAGAGAAAATACATATATAATATTAAAGAAATATGACAATGTGTGAAATTACTTCATTGCCCTTGTTCAATATAATATTCAAGAAAATAATGAGTGGATGACAATTAGTTTAATAGTTAACACTATAAGGTCGCCGTTCAAAAAAAAAGTTAACACTATAAGGATTGGTTTACAAAATACATTGATTATATATATATATATATATATATATATATATATATATATATATATATATATATATATATAGGGTGAGGATCATTACAGAACCACTTCTTATTTACAGAACTACAGAACCACTAAATACATGTAAATTAATCCTTGTGATATTTAGACTGTTTTACATATGTGTATATTTGCCACAACAAAAAATGGTTGTGTTTCTATATTAAAATACTTATGTCTAATTTACATATATGTAAAGACCAATTAATATCACCAGACTTAATTTACATGTATGTAAATTAGTGGTTCTGTAATTCTGTAAATAAAAGTGGTTCTGTAAGGATCCTAACCCTATATATATATATATATATATATATATATATATATATATATATATATACATATATATATATATATATATATACATATATATATATATATATGGAAAAGTTCAATGGGGAACCCCTTTTTTACCGGGGAACTAGGGAACACTTCTGGGCCCTTGGATCATCTAGGGTGGGGAACACCTACACCCTTCAATCTAGTGCAATGCACCTTTAAAAAATAAAAAAAAATGCGCTGTTGAAAGATTCGCAGTTTTGTTTTTGGTTTTGTTTTATTTTTATTTTATGTTTTGCCTATTATTGTTTAACTATAAGTGTTAGTTTTGAGATTAGGTTTTAACACTTATAATTTATTTAGATTGGTATTTAATTTATTTTTTACTTAATTTATTTTTATTGATTTTGTTTTAATTTATTATTTTTTGTTTTACTTATTGTTGTTTAATAGTTTCAAGATTTATTTTCAAAGCTCGAGCTTGGCTCGTTTATTATTTCATTATTTTATTAATTACTTTTAATATTTATTTTTGTGTATATTTATAGTTATATGTTTTATATATAACAAAATACATATTCTTTAAACTTTTTGTATCATTATTATATATATAAGTATTCATATAAATATATCTTTAATATATTAAATAAACCATATAAGTAAAAAGCTCGTTAAGACTCGCGAGCCTACTTGAGCTTGACATGTGAAACTGGAACTCCTAACTTAATGTGTTTTTTTAAGCTCGGGTTTGGCCTGAGCAAGATAAATCTCGGCTTGTTTCGAGCTTTTTATCATTCTGATCTCAAGTCGCTCGCGAGTGGCTCGGATCATTTACTTAAGGTATAATTATGATTTTAGGTTTTAGTTTATTGTGTTAGGTTTTTTTAGCTTTTAGGTTTATGTTTTGGGGTGGGTGTTTAGGTTTTTTGGGTGGGTGGGGGTTTAATACTTTTTGGCCGAGTGGGTAGGGAAAATTCAACTTCTTTTTAGTCTTTCGTAAGTAACCCTTCTGTCAATGGCAGAATTCACTGCCCTTCGTTGATGAATTATCAGTATTATTATCGCCTTCATGAACCACCACTATGTAGCACGACCTATGGCCACCACTACTAACTCCTCGAACCACCACAGCTCTGGCTTATTCTTCGCTAGAATTACATGCCCCAAAACTAGAATTACATGTCCTAAAACTAGAATTACATGTCTTAAAACTGGAATCACACGTGTTTAAACTCAAGCCACATGTGCTAAACTTCAACTATGGAAAATAATAAGTTTACAAACAAAACCTTAAATCACATGGGCTAAAAATAAAAAATCACATGTCCTAAAACTAGAATCACGTGTGGTAAATCTCAAACCATGCGTGCTAAACATCAACCAAGAACAATTAATAAGTTTACAAAACCTCAAATAACACATGCTATAAGTAGGGGAGTTCAAAGTCGGGTATCCGGATTTTGGATACCCGAATTTTCGGACATCCGAAAATTTCGGATACCCGAAAGTTCGGATACAGATTCGGATAGTATCCAGATATCCGAAAATTTTGAAATTTATAATTTTTTCTTTTTTTTTTGTTATTAGCACATGTATTTGAGGTTACCACTCGCAATTCTAGTTTTAGCACATGTGATTTAAGGCTTAGCACATGTGATTTTTTATTTTTAGCTTATTTATTTGAAGTTTTGTAAACTTGTTAATTGTCTTTGGTTATAAGTTTAGCACATGTGATATGAGGTTTAACACACGTGATTCTAGTTTTAGCACATGTGATTTTAGTTTTAGCACATGTGACTCTAATTTTAGCACATGTGATTTGAGATTTAGCACATATACTAATTTTGCACATGTGATTTGAGGTTTTGTAAACGTATTAATTGTCTTTGATTGAAACTTTAGCACATGTGATTTGAAGTTTAGTACTTGTGATTCGAGTTTTAGCAAATGTGATTTTTAATTTTTAGCACATTTATTTGAAGTTAGTAAACATGTTATCTTTCTGTATTTGGAGGTTTAGCACAAGTGATTTCAGGTTAGCACATGCGATTCTAGTTTTAGCACATGAGATTTAAGGTTTAGCACATGTGATTTTTAAATTTTAACAAGGTTTTGTAAACTTGTTAATTGATATGGTTGAAAATACAATACATGTGATTTGAGATTTAACACATATTATTCTAGTTTTAGCACATGTGATTTTTAAGTTTTAGCATATTTATTTGAGGTTTTATAAACTTACTAATTGTCTTTGATTGAAAGTTTAGCACAAGTGATTTGAGGTTTAGCACATGTGATTTTAGTTTTAACACATGTGATTTGAGGTTAGCACATGTGATATAAGGTTTAGCACATGTGATTCTAGTTTTAGCACATGTGATTTTTAAATTTTAACAAGGTGTTGTAAGCTAATTAATTGTCGTGATTGAAAGTTAATCACATATGATTTGAGGGTTTAGCACATGTGATTCAAGTTTATCACATGTGATTTGAAGTGCAACACATGTGATTTGAGGTTTAGCACATGTAATTCTAGTTTTAGCACATGTGATTTTTAATTTTTAGCATATTTATTTTAGGTTTTGTAAACTTGCTTATTATCTTTGGTTGGAACTTTTGCACATGTAATTTGAGGTTTAACACATGTGATTCTAGTTTTGGTACATGTGATTTGAGGTTTGCACATGTGATTCTAGTTTTAGCACATGTGATTTAAGGTTTAGCACATGTGATTCTAGTTTTTGCACATGTGATTTTTAAATTTTAACAAGGTGTTATAAACTAATTAATTGTCGTGGTTGAAAGTTTATCACATGTGATTTGAGGTTTAGCACATGTGATTCAAGTTTATCACATGTGATTTGAAGTGCAACACATGTGATTTAAGGTTTAGCACATGTGATTATAGTTTTAGCACATGTGATTTTTAATTTTTAGCATATTTATTTTAGGTTTTGTAAACTTGCTAATTATCTTTGGTTGGAAGTTTATCACATGTGATTTGAGGTTTAGCACATGTGATTCAAGTTTATCACATGTGATTTGAAGTGCAACACATGTGATTTGAGATTTATCACATGTTATTTGAGATTTATCACATGTGATTTAAGTTGTAGCACAAGTGATTTGTCGTTTAGCATATGTAATTTGAAGTTTAGCACACTTATTTGAGGTTTTATAAACGTATTAATTGTCGTTGGTTGAAACTTTAGCACATTTGATTTGAGGTTTAGCACATGCGATTCTAGTTTTAGCACATGTGATTTTTTATTTTTAGCACATTTATTTGAAGTTTTGTAAACTTGTTAATTGTCTTTGGTTGAAAGTTTAGCACGTGTGATTTGAGGTTTAGCAAATGAGATTCTAGTTTTAGCACATGTGATTCTAGTTTAGCACATGTGATTTGAGATTTATCACATGTGATTTGAGATTTATCACATGTGATTTGAGATTTATCACATGTGATTCTAGTTTTAGCACATGTGATTTAAGTTGTAACACAAGTGATTTGTCGTTTAGCATATGTAATTTGAAGTTTAGCACGCTTATTTGAGGTTTTATAAACGTATTAATTGTCTTTGGTTGAAACTTTAGCACATTTGATTTGAGGTTTAGCACATGTGATTCTACTTTTAGCACATGTGATTTTTAATTTTTAGCACGTGTATTTGAAGTTAGTAAACTTATTAATTGTCTTTGGGTGGAAACTTAGCACGTGTGATGTGACTCATTTAACCCATTTATCCAAATGAATCAAATAATTTAAGGGTTGTAAGTTGGTTGCTGTGTAAGTCGGTTAAAGATAACATGCTTAATATGTGGGTTTACGGATGACAACTAAGTATATTGGTTTTAATTAAAAAAATGTTATAATAAACCATATACTTACTGAAATTACTATAATAAAACACGTTATTCAGATCACATTCAAGTATAGCAAACGTAAAATATATAAATACTTCGCTTTTAAAATGTAAAGGTTTAAAATTTTAATGGGTAAATGCTATGCTAATGAGATAAACTATTTCTCTCCACAAGGCTATTCATTCATCAGTAATATGACCAAAATCTTCGTGATAGGCACACCACTTGAATTTATCTTTGTAGCCCATTGCTTTATCAGTTTTTCGTGGCCATCTTGCGTTTTCACCTAAGTCCTGCATAGCAAGCAATACACCACCAACATCAACAAAAAAAACAATATTTGGAAATTTTAGGATATTCTTCTTCGTCCTCATCATATTCCACAGCATAAACATTCTGATTGTCACTCCGGGAATATGGTCTGTTCCTGCTATTTTTGAGTAAAAATCCTTGCTTCTTATTCTGATGTTCCTGTTTTACTATTGAGCCAATTCTGTCTTGGATCTTTCTGTTCTTCTGGCCTTATAAATCTTAAGGCTCTGGTTCTTACTTCAGCTAAATTCCTGCAAGAGGTTGACAAGATAATCATAGAAAATAGTCTTTTTTCAATGCCATCTTAAATGCTTCAACTACCGTAGTTACATCAAGATTATGGATTTCTAAGACTCCCTTGCCCAATTTAGTTACATAATATCTAAGTGATTCATCTTTAGATTGAATAACTCTACGAAGATCACTAGTTGATCTTTCAAAGGTTCTACTACAAGAAACTTGATAGTTAAAGAGATTAACTAGGTGAGAAAATGAAGTAATATAGTATGGAGGAAGACTTAGCAACCATTTTAGAGCGTAGATGCAGAACGCTTGCACAAGCAGGCTTCCTTTAATTTTTCTAGAATGGATTGATCTCCATCCTTTCCCAGTACTGAGCCACATGTTCTTCAGGAATAGATGATCCATCATATAGCTTCCTGTTAGGAGATTGAAATCGTTTTGGGATCTCATCGTCACAGATTGGTGGAGCAAATCTTGAAATCTTATGACTTCCCGCGGGGATTTCTAGAATTGGCCTGACTATTCCTAGAATGTTGGATATCATATCTTTAAGTTTTTGCAATTCCCTAGCCATTTAAGGATTGATTATTGAAATTGTTACCTCTTGGTTAAGAATACTCCATTCCGTTATAGTATTCTGAACGAGGCATCTCGATGGTGACAGATGGTGTGGTGGTAGAGTTGATCTGCATAGGTATAATATCTCCCTCATGGACTTCAGTAACTCTTGGCCACTGCATGCTTGAGGATCCTTCATTTTGGAAGAAGGATCCTTGATTGTGATTAATGAGAGGACCTAGAGGATATTGCATTGAGTATCCTGCTAGATGGAAGGATCCTTGAGGCATAGAGGATCCTAGCTAACCAAAGGATCCCGAAAAGGTCGAGCATCCTGGTTGATTGAAGGATCCTTGATGATTTTGGATTGGGGATCCTTGCTGAAACGTTGTAGATGAAGGTTAAACCATAGATCACATAGTTTGTTACGCTAAGGACCCTGGAGTGCTGAAATCAAGTGCTTTTGGCTAGGGGTGCTCAATGGGTTAGGTTATCGGGTTGATGGGTTGAACCCGACCCGAACCTGAAGAATTTATACAAACCCAAACCTGAAAATTTAGACATTACTTAAACCCGAACCCGACCTGATTTTTAGCAGGTTCACCCGAACCCGACCCATTTGACCTAAATTATCACAAAATACATTCTCCAAGAGTTAAAAAAAATCAAAATTACCAAGAATTGCATTCTTTAAACGAGAGCGAGCTTATGGAAAATCGGGAATTGCCATCCAAATATACGCACAACCATATAAGACATTCTATATTGTTATAGTTTTAACGTAAAACACCCTAAACTACATGTATATTTACACAATATACCTTAAATTTTATATTTATAAAAAATCAGGTCAACCCGTGAACCTAGTGGGTTGACCCGAACCTGACATGTTTTTGAAATC
Source organism: Tagetes erecta (assembly GCA_030867185.1). Taxonomy (NCBI): domain Eukaryota; kingdom Viridiplantae; phylum Streptophyta; class Magnoliopsida; order Asterales; family Asteraceae; genus Tagetes; species Tagetes erecta. The sequence continues at coordinate 13,054,712 of CM061493.1, forward strand.
AGTTCAGCAGGTTCAACCCGAAACTGACCCACACCCATTCAATGTAAACCCAAACCCACGATTTTCAGGTTAGGTTCAGGTCAGGTTTTCAGGACGGGTTAGAAATTCCCAGCCCTACTTTTGGCATATAGGAGCTGTTCTCCTCCACATGCTTCTTGGCTTTCTTGATATCTTCGATTTCCCAAAGGATCCTTTGATTTGTCATGTTTTGCTGCTCCATATAGGCTTTCATCTGCAAACACAACATAAAAACATCATTGTTAGAAGTTACCGTAGAGGTTGCAGCAGGAGGTTTTGATCCTTGGAAGACAGCAGATGGCTTCTTATTAGTAACATCATTTATCTTCACCGGCCCCAAAGATGAACCCGACATTGGCACAGAAGATGATGATGAAGGCATGCTTGATGAAACAACTTTTGTTGAGAAGCCATTGAAATGCATAAAAAGAATAAAGACGAATTGAATGGAAAATTGAGATGAATGAGATGAAAAGAATGATGATTAAAAAATTACTTTCCCCACGGTGGGTGCCAAATTGTTTTGGTAAAAAAAATGAATAAACCAAATTAGTAAAGTGAGGTAGTTTGTTTTAATGAATAATATGTAGAAATATATGATGAACACGATGATTTATATGAGGAAAAGCCCTCGGTCAAGATATGATCGCCGACATAAAAACCTCTTGTGATGAAAGTAGTTTGTCACCGATTCTATTTATGATAAAGTTTCAACTCGAGAACTATGATTTCTATTACAATTAAGTGTGTGTGTGCAAAGGAAATCAAGAGAAAAGATGAATGAAATCAGAATATGTCGAGTGAATTGTGTTGTGAGTCATCTAGCCTCATTAAATAACAAAAAAGAAGTTAATGGTCCTAATTTATCTCCTAATTTTATGCCACTATCCGTTTAATGGCTTTAACCACTGTTGGTCCATAATGATCGTGATTTCAGTGCTATATTGACTTGTTTAACACAAATAGTCTTGACTTGAACAAACAAAGTGTATAATATCCAAATAAACCCAATAACAAGATTACACACACAAATGAGGTATATAAGCTACAAAGATAAGTAGAATATGCTCCTAGCACCTCAGATTGAACGATTACACAACACAATCAGTGAATAATAGCTTTGGTAAAAGATGTGCAAAAGTTGCATTCAAATGAAGATAAGGTTACAATATATAGCAGTGTTAGGTTCGCTGATAGATTCGCTGTAGCGAATCTATCTAGCGAACCAACACAGGTTCGCTGGGCACATAGGTTCGCCCAGTCGACACCTTAATACAAAAGACAACATGAACTGCGGGCAAATCTATAGATTCGCCCGTAGGTTCGCTAGAACAGTTACAAATACAAGTCATACAATTACAAACAAAAGTAACACCGACAAGCCGGTGGGTCCAACCTATACATAGTGACTATCAATACTCCCCCTAGGTTGGACCTCACCTGGGGAAGTCTTCTAATTTAGCTCCGTCTTGATGGCTTCAAAGATGTTCGATAAACGATCCTGCCCTTTCTTTAATTCCGGCCATTGGGTTTGTAATGTCTTCAGATCCGGCCTCATCTTCACTTAAATTCAGCATTGAGTCTACGAACTCAGCATCAGCGACATCAGCATCAGGCATTTGTTGGACAGTAGTTTCCGCCTGAGTCTCTGCAGTTTGCTCCTCGCTTATAACCTCCAAATCTATCACCTGCACCGGTTTCTCAAACCTTTGCTCAATTGATTGATCCAGCTGTCTAGTTAGGTCGTCCATGTCCATGCGCTGATCATCAGACCTCCTCAATCTTTCATTCACCGATCTCAACTCTGCACGGATTCCTCGGGCTTTATTTGCGACCTTCACAAACAGGTTCGCTTCAGTAGCAGTGTCATCTCCAGCCCCGTGCTTGATTCTATTTTCACACAACACCTTCAGATCCTCGTCACAGAAGGAGAAGACCTCCATAGGATCAAACAGACGTATTTCCGGACGGTCTTCCCCTTGAAGTCTGAAAATGGCCTCCCCAGTACTGTTATCGTAGAACCATTTATAGAAATCCTGCAATCTGGGCGGCTGAGTGTCCGGAACTTTAACCCTGGTCATTATCTTTGGTGCATCAATCTTCAAAACAACCTTACCCTTCCACGACACCCAATGTCTGTCTTTCGCATATTGTTGGTCCATAATGATCGTGATTTCAGTGCTATATTGACTTGTTTAACACAAATAGTCTTGACTTGAACAAACAAAGTGTATAATATCCAAATAAACCCAATAACAAGATTACACACACAAATGAGGTATATAAGCTACAAAGATAAGTAGAATATGCTCCTAGCACCTCAGATTGAACGATTACACAACACAATCAGTGAATAATAGCTTTGGTAAAAGATGTGCAAAAGTTGCATTCAAATGAAGATAAGGTTACAATATATAGCAGTGTTAGGTTCGCTGATAGATTCGCTGTAGCGAATCTATCTAGCGAACCAACACAGGTTTGCTGGGCACATAGGTTCGCCCAGTCGACACCTTAACACAAAAGACAACATGAACTGCGGGCGAATCTATAGATTCGCCCGTAGGTTCGCTAGAACAGTTACAAATACAAGTCATACAATTACAAACAAAAGTAACACCGACAAGCCGGTGGGTCCAACCTATACATAGTGACTATCAACCACAATTTCGGCTGAATTTGTAACCCCCTTGACCGAGATATCAGGTAGACTTGGTCTTCTAGCCGTTTCCTGTATTAATACTCATAAAACACGCAGAGAATAAACATCAAGGATCCTCAATCCTTCAAACGTTAAGGATACTTGATCCAACGTGTTCACGATACTATATCTACGATGGCTCAAATATGAGCCCTAATAATAAGTTTTCCATCTTGAGTAATTCCATGCTAGGAATTTTGAATCATTCAAATTTATAATATTTGGTTAAACCTTTGATTAAAATTTTTTTAATAGTAATTTGAAATAATGATTGACCACCGGTCTACACCACCATTTTCATTCTTTAATTATGAGGAATCCTACCTTAAGTGATAAAACCCTCTTAACCAACATGAAATTCAGATTTCTATTCAAGATCTCTCAATTTTATGAAGTGTTAGGTATCTCACATCAATCACCTGAGATATAGATCATTGTCAAATCTTTGATTAAACAACATGCTTCGAATCAAGTGGTTGAACAACTCTACACCAAGATCAAATACAACTTGTTAGACCGAAGGTACTAAAATCATGCTCACCTAAGTAAATTGATAAACCTATGTAACGAATGTTTACTTATCAAATTAATTAATTAAATTTAGCTTTTTTAAGCCCAAAAACACATTTAACATAAGAAGAAGACTTATGATCACCGACTCGAATTGATTGCAATCAACCAACATTTGTTAAGGTTTACACTTTACGCTCCATTTACAAGAATGATTTTAAGACATAAAAAATAACATAAGTAGAAAACGATAAAGATTGCAATACAAGTAATGCAATTAAAGATAACCACGTGTGTTTTATTTGTCGACTACAACTTCCTTATCAATAGACATGAGTTAATCATCAAGTTGCTTAAAACTCTAGTCCATTAGAAATTGTCCTTGTTATCAGGTTAGGCTGATAATTTCTGACATGGACAAAATTATACATGCCTTTAAGAGTCTGTCCACTTCTTTCTGGATGATTATATTTCTATCAGGTGCAAATTTTCTTCTTTTTTGATGTACAAGTATGAATGAGGGATCAATACCCAATTTGTGAGTAATAATATCCTTAGATATACCTGTCATATCTTAAAGATTCCAGGCAAATGTGGATTTTCTTCCCTTAAGGAAGGATATAAGATCATGTTCGATGTTTGATTGGATCCATAATCCTATAAATATCTTGGATTCATGATCCTCAGTTCAAGAAGTATTTCTTTCACATCCTACTCCTCAGATCTTTAAATTTCCTTCGGAAGTTTTTGTAATTGCTATAATGTTGTTGGCTTGGGTGTAGGTTACATGGAAGACACGTAGCAATCTTTTTCATCTTGTTGATCGCTTTTGATTTTCACTACTCCCCAAGGATATGGTAATTTCACGCATTGATGATATGTTGAGGGAACTGTTTTCATTTTGTGTATCCATGCGCTGCCAAGAATAATATTGCAACAAGATAGACAGTCAATAACACAAAAGTTTGGCATAGTATTTACTCCCTCGATGTATATTGGTAGCATGATGTCCCCCAGAGTATTCTTGGTTTCACCACTGAATCCCACTAGAACTGAGGATCTTGGTACTAATTCCGACTCTTGAATGTTCATCTTTTGAGAACATCGTATGTTAACAGAGCTCCCTCCATCTAAAAGGATCCTGCGAACATAATGGTTAGCAATAAATAATGTAATAACCAAGCTGTCATGGTGAGGATCTTGGATATGAACTCTATCTTCTTCATCAAATGAGATGAACTTCTGGTTGGTTGTGGTGGAGGTCGCGATTGGTCTTTCACCACATTCCAGTTTGCATTCTTTCGCATGTCTTTTTGCAACTGAGTATGAGGTGCCAGAAATATCAGATCCTCCGGAGATGAACTTGATGACTCTAGCATCTGGAGGTGGTTGAGCAACTTTTTCAGGAATGTTTTCAGGATCCTAGATCCTTTGCATTTTCCTGCCGACTAATTCTTTGAAGTGGCCTATGCTATGATGATAGCATATCTCTCTTCTCAAAGTTATGCATGCATCAGTGAATGACCAAAATATTCATGGTAGGCGCACCACTTAGATTTGTCTTTGTAGCCAACTGCTTTATCAGTCTTTCGTGGCCATCTTGCTTTTTCACCTAAATCCTACATGGCAAGCAACGCATCACCAACATCAACAGAAAAGCAATATTCAGAAATTTTAGGATAATCTTCCTCGTCTTCGTCATACTCCACAGCATGAACATTCTGGTTATCTTGCTTAGAATAGGGCAAAGTCATGTTATTCTTGAATAAGGATCCTTGCTTCTTGTCCTGATGTTCCTGATTTATTGTTGAGCCGACCCTGTCTTGGATCTTTCTATCATCCTCCAATCTTATTAATCTTAAAGCCCTGGTTCTTACTTCATGTAGGTTCCTGCATGGGGTTATCACAAGATCATCATAGAAAGGGGAGTCTTTTCTCAACCCCATTTTAATTGCTTAAACAACCGTAACCATATCAAGGTTAGGAATTTCCAAGACTTTCATTCCAAATTTAGTTATATAATCTCTAAGTGACTCAGTATTAGATTGAGTAATTCGATATAAATCACTGGTTAATCTTTCAAAAGTTCGACTACAAGAGAATTGATTACTGAAGAGATTAACTAAATGAGAGAATGAAGTAATAGAGTTTGACTTAGCAACCATGTTAAGGCAGAACCAGTGAGCGTGGATGCAAAACCCTTGCATGAACAAGCTTCTTTAGCTTTTCTGGAATAGGATTGATTTCCATCATTTCCTATATTGAGCCACATGGTCCTCAGGATTAGATGATCCATCATACAGCTTCATATTTGGAGTTTGAAAGCTTTTTGAAATCTCAGCATCACATATTGGTGGAGCAAATCTTGTAATTCTATTGCTTCCCACAGGAATTTAAGGAATTGGTCTGACTACTCCTAGAACGCTGGATATCATATCCTTAAGTTTTTGTAACTCTCTAGCCATTGCTGAATTGATACTTGTTTCCTGCGTCAGGCCAAAATCAGTGTTTAAAGATTGATTATTGAAATAATTACCTCCCAGTTGAGAATATCATGTTCCACTCTAATATTCTGAACGAAGCATCTCAGTTGAGATAGATGGTGCAGTTGTAGAGTCAGTCTGCATAGGTATAATATCACCATCATAAACTTCAATAACTCTTGGCCACTGCATGCTTGAGGATCCTTGATTCTGGTTTCAAGGAAAATGTGTAGCAATCTTTTGCCTCTTCTTGATCGCTATTGATTTCCACCACTCCCCAAGGAGAAGGCAGTTTCACGCATTGATGATATGTTGAGGGGACTGCTTTCATTTCGTGTATCGATGCCCTGCCAAGAATAATATTGCAACAAGATAGACAATCAATAACACAAAGTATTTGCATAGTATTGACTCCCTCGATGTAAATTGGTAGCTTGATGTCCCTAGAGTGTTCTTGGTTTAACCACTTAATCCTACTAGAACTGAGGATCTTGGTACTATCTCCGATTCTGGAATGTTCATCTTTTTGAGGGCATCGTATTCTATGATATTGATAGAGCTTCCTCCATCTATAAGGATCCTGCGAACATAATGGTTGACAATAAACAATGTAATAACTAAGCTGTCATGATGAGGATCCTGGATATGAACTCGATCCTCCTCATCAAATGATATGAGTTTTTTATTAGTTTTGGTCGACATCGCGATTGGTCATTCACCATTTTCTAATTTAAATTCTTTCTCACTTTTTTTGCAGCTCAATATGATGTGCCACAAATGTCGAATCCTCCGGAGATGAAGTTGATCACTCGAGCATCAGGAGGTGGTTGAGCAGCTTTTTCGAGAACTTTTTCAGGATCCTGGATCCTTTGCTTATTTCTGCCGAATAATTCTTTTAAATGGTCTTTGCTAAGGAGATAGCCTATCTCTTTTCTAAAACTTATGCACTCATCGGTGATATGACCAAATTCTTTATGGTAACACACCACTTAGATTTATCTTTGTAGCCAACCGCTTTATCAATTTTCCGTGGCCACCTTGCTTTTTAACCTAAATCCCGCAAGGCAAGCAACACATCACCAACATCAACAGAAAAGCAATATTCAGAAATTTTAGGATCATCTGTCTCATCTTCGTCATACTCCACAACATGAACATTCTGGTTATCATGCTTAAATATGGCTTTGTTCTGTTGTTCTTGAATAAGGATCCCTGTTTCTTATCCTGATGTTCCTGTTTTATTGTTGAGACGAACCAATCTTGTATATTTTTGTCATCCTCCAACCTTATGAATCTTAAGGCTCTGGTTCTTATTTCATCTAGATTCCTACATGGGGTCATCACAAGATCATCATAGAAAAGGGAGTCTTTTTTCAATCCCATTTTAAATGCTTGAGCAGCCGTAGCCATGTCAAGGTTAGGGATTTCTAAGACATCTATGCCAAATTTAGTCGCATAATCTCTAAGTGACTCGGTATTAGATTGAGTAATTGTATATAAATCACTGGTTAGTCTTCCAAAAGTTCGACTACAAGAAAATTGATTATTAAAAAGATTAACCAAGTGAGAAAATGTAGTAATAGAATAAGGAGGAAGACTTAGCAGCCATTTTAGAGTTGAGCCAGTGAGCGTGGATCTAAAACCCCGGCACAAACAAGCTTTCTTTAAATTTTCTGGAATGGGATTGATCTCCATTCTTTCCCTGTATTGAGCCACTTGCTCTTTAGGATCAGAAGACTCATCATAAACTTCCATATTTGGAGTCTGGAAACGTTTTGGAATCTCAGCATCACAGATTCTTGGAGCAAATCTCAAAATTCTATGGCTTCCCACAGGAATTTCAAGGATCGGTCTAACTACTCTTGGGACGTTGGATATCATATTCTAAAGTTTTTGTAATTCTCTGGCCATTGCAGCATTGATACTTGTATCCTGCATCGAGCCGAAGTTAGTGTTTAAAGGTTGATTATTGAAATGATTACCTCCCGGTTGAGAATATCCTGTTCCACTATAATATTCTGAACGATGCATATCAGTTGAGAAAGATGGTGTAGTAGTAGAGTTGGTATGCATGGGAATAATATCGCCATCATGAATCTCAGTAACTCTTGGCCACTTCATACTTAAGGATCCTTGATTCTGGTTGGCAGAAGGACCCAAAGGAAATTGCATTAAGGATCCTGCATGATGGAAGGATCCTTGAGGCATAGAGGATCCGGGAAAATTTGAGCTTCCTGGTTGGCTGAAGGATCCTTGATGATTCTGCATTGAGGATCCTTGCTTAAATGTTTTAGATGATGGTTGAACCATAGATCCTATAGTTTGTTATGCTAAGGATCCTAGGGTGCTTAAATCAAGTGCATTTGGCATATAGGGACTGATCTCCTAAACATGCTTCTTGGCTTTCTTGATATCTTCGATCTCCAGAAAGATCCTTTGATTAATCATACTTTGTTGCTCCATATAGGTTTTCATCTGCAAACACAATATAGAAATATCACTGTTGGTATGACAGGATTTCTCACCCTCGAAGAATGTTGCATTCTGTTCACTCACATCCTTCTGAAGGATCTAACATCCTTACGTTGACCAAGTAACTAACCAATGGTCACTTGGGCCAGTAGCTATTGACAAGATGCGTTTTCAACCACGTTTGCCTATTATTTAGGAAGGTCGATGTTATTTGAAGACGTGGGAAGACTAACCAATGGATAGAAGATTTAGTCCTGAGGATCCTGAATTCTCAGGAAGTTAGTTATTTTCATTTCACTATTTAATATGAGCTGGATTGATCGGTTTAGGTCACTTGTTAGTTACTTGTTCTTTACTTTACACACACATACGCTCTAGTTGCTACTTGTAACACTTAGTATCCGACCAGACCAAGCTCCCAACCCAATTGTACTCGATTTTTATTCAAATTAATATAATCGGTGGTGATAGTTTTCAGCACCCGAGATTTTTGTGTCGGCGATCATCCTTGATCAAGGGCTTTTCCTTGTATAAATCATTGTATTCATCATCATTTCACTTTGATTATCGCTTTCATATTGATCGAACACTTAACCTCACAGTACTGATTTGGATACAAAATCCTTAGTTGATTTTTAGCTGAAACAATATGGCGCCCACCGTGGGGCAAACGTTGTTTTGATTTATTCATTCCACTCTCAAACTTTCATTTTCATCTTTCCATTACAAAAAATGTCTTCTCTGCCTAAGACTTCTTATATTTTCACCCCCTCAACCGACTCCTCTAAGGCAGCCGGTCTTGTTCCTCCTTCTGCTGGAATTCCAAAGAAAAAGGATGACCTATCCAAGAAGCCGGAGATGCCTGTTTCTCCAAAGCTCCAGCAGCATATCCGGTTATATCTAACAAAGATCTTTTTACTTTGATTTTGCAGATGAAGGATCAGATGCAGGAGCAGTCGAGGACCAACGTGAACATGCACAAGGAGATTGAATGGCTCAAGAAATCTAGGGAGCCTCGAAAGGATGTTACACCCTTGGCTCCAAGGGCCATCAACTTTGATCTCCTAGATCCTCCAAGTGCTTCTTATCAGGGATCCTCCTCGGTCGATCCATCGAGGACTGCCAATACGCAGCCTCAAGGAGTCTCATCTGGACTCCTGGTTTCCCAGCATGCAGGTCCTTTAGGATCATATTCGTATGGAGGCATGGGAACTTATCCCCAAGGATCCATCATCCAATCCTCTAGCATACAGCCACCATCCTTTGTCCTAGGATCCTCAGACCAATATCGGGCAAAATCTTCTAAAGTCCACAAAGGAGACTTTGTGCCGATGCAGGTTGAAGCTACAACTGCGCCAGTCACAAGTTCTGGGCTTCATATCCATCGGGATTTTGGATCCTCAAGGATGCCGCATCCTTCCAACGGTAACACTTTGAATACAGCACCCTTTACTACTAAAACTGCTGGTTTGTATGGTACAGGTATAAGTGCGGATGTAGCCAAATAGTTGCAGAAGTTGAAGGATAAGATATCCAACGTTCCTAGACTCATAAAGCCAATTGTTGAGATGCCTGTAGAAAGTTACAGAAGATCCAGGTTCACGTGGCCAATTTGTGATGTGGAAATTCCCAAGAAGTTTCATACTCCAAATATGATGGCACCACTTATCCGGAGGAGTATCTGGTGCAATACCGGGAAAGGATGGAGATGAATCTTGTCCCAGCCAACAAAAAAGAAGCATGCCTGTGCAAGTGTTTTGGTTCAACATTGACAGGGCCTGCTCTTAAGTGGTTACTTAACATACCTGCTAATTCGGTAAACTCTTTTGTTCATTTGATCAATTTATTCAATAACCAATTTTCATGTAGTAGATCCTTTGAGAAAATGAAGGGTGATTTATTTAGAATCAGGAAGGGTACTAACGAATCTTTGAGAGATCTTGTGACCAGGTTTAACTGTGAAGCTTTGGAGATTCTAAATCTTGACATAGCAGCAGCACTAGAAGCATTCAAGATGGCATTACCCCTTGATCATATATTTTATGATGATTCGGTGATGGTACCTTGCAGAACTCTGGATGAGGTCCGCCACCGAAGCCTAAGTTTTATTAGGCTAGACGGTGATAAAATGATCCATCAGGGAATTGAGATCCCTAAATATAGATCCTCCAACAGGAAATTCGATTCTCCTCGGCAGCATCACCGATCCAAACCATACTCCAAGCAGGATAACCCACGCATCAATGTTGTGGAAGAGGATGAGGATAATGAATATCCTAGAATATCTTATTTAGGATAATGAATATCCTAAATATGTGTTCGTTAGATTTTTTTAAAAAAATATGTTCGTTAGATTTTTCAACAATATGGACTAGTCAAACTACCTTTACGAAACTAGATTGTGGTGCATCTTTGCGAAACTATCACTTTTTGACATCTTTCCTGCACCTACAATCAACCAAGCAAGCCTATTAAACCATTACCAAACCAAAACAACCCAATCCAACTATAAAAACGAGATGTGAGTTTAAAAAGAAAAAAAGAATTAGATCTAAACACAGATTTCAGCATCTAAAACCCATATCATCCAAACACAAAACCACTCATAATAACCAGATCTGTCGACAAAGCCAAAATCATAACCATTTCAACCAACAAATTACTTAACAAGATTAGAACCATTTCACAAACATACAATCGCAATACACATAAACTAAACCACCCACTCTTCGATCCTCCACTCCACTACCTCCTACTACCACCATCACATTGTCATGCACACCTCTTTCCCGTCAACACCACTAATAGCTTGATCGACCAACATCCTTACCTGCAAAATCAACCATTTCAAGCATCAAAACTTTAAACACAACAAATGTGTAGATCCAGATTTAGCAGCGCTGGCTGCTTTATTCTAAAGCACCTTCTTTTTACTCGCATCTGACACGATCTTGAGATCGGGAAGTGAAGGATTTGGAGATTGAAAGGCTCCAGTGAATAAAATCAGCGGGGATTTGCAGATGGTGCTTGTGTTTGTGTTGACTGTGTCTCCGACAAGTAAAAGCAGCAACTGATCTGTGTTTGTGTTGTTTTAAGAGAAAGGTCGAGAGAGAGAGAGAGAGGACAGCAGTTGTTGAATGTTGTTGCTGTGTTGCTGTTGAAACAAGAGAAATCATGTATGTATCTATGTGTTAAGTGTTTATGTGTACGTCTGCTGCTGTCAAAACAAGGAAAGAAGAAGAAGATGAGTGTGTTGTTGATGTGTTCATGGGTGTGTGTATGTGTGTTTGTTTTCAGAGAGATATAGATAGAGAAAACATTTTTGTTGCAAGAATGTGTGTGTGTGTGTGCTTGAAGTGTTTGAAGCTGATAAGATTGAAGATTTTGTGTGTGTTCATGTGTGGGTGGGTGGGTGTGTGTTAGGATAGAGTAGAGAGAGAACCGTAGACAGAGAGACAGAGAGTTGTTATGTTGAAGTTGTGTTGTTGTGACTAGTTGTTAACGGCTGTAATTTATTTTTTAAAAGTTAGGGTTAGGGTTAGGTTTAGGTTAAAGGTTGTTATATGGGCTAAAAACATTATGGACCGGAAATATAGAGTGGGTCGATTTTTAGGGTTAGGGTTAGTTAGTGGGCTGGTTCTATTAGGCTGAGGCTTATAAATCATTTTGGGCTGGGAAAATTAAAACATAAGATGAGTCTAGGTATTTTTGCCGGGTATTAAATTTTAAATTTTATGGGCGTTTTCGTTAATGTCGTCATTAAAATTTGAAAAAGTGACGTCTTTTGGCCGGGTTGTTATTATTGTTTTCATTTGGGCCTAAATTTGATTAAGTGAGTGGAAAATATTTTTGTTTGCAGGCCGGGTAATTTCAAATTTTTCTTTGGGCCGAGTTGTTTGAACCGGAGGATTTGAAGGTTATGGGTGTTGGAGTTTGAGTTGAAACGAAAAAGTATTTTTCCAGGAGGATAATTATTCAACAGTTTTTGGGAAAAATATTTTTTGTATTTTCAAAGATCAAGGTTTTTAAATCAAAATGTCAATGTCTGAAGAATTTAAGTCTGCACAACGTATGTTTGACTCATTTGCTGCTTCAAAGAAAGAAAAGTTGTCGGATCTCATTGATAGATTTATATCCGTTGCGAGTAATCTAAAGAAGCATGATCCTGAACTCAAAAATCATGAACAAATTCAAAGGCTTCTTGAATCTCTTCCACCAGAATGGAGTTTTCATGTTAAAACGCTTAAGAAAGAGAGAAGGTTTTCAGATTACAAGTTGTTGGATGTGATCGACAAGTTGAAATCTTTGGAGTTGCATGTCAAAAGAAAGGAGTTTTTTCAAGCAGTGACTCAACCTCAAACCAACACGATAAATACTGACCTCATCTTATCGGTTACAAGCATACTTGATTACAAAACTGAATTGATTGAAAGACTGAAGTCAATGAGATCTGATTTGAAATCGACTGCAGAGATAAGGGAGAACGTCATAGAAAGTTGTGTTGCTTCGATAGCTGATAGTGAGAGTAAATCTGATTGTGAGTCAATCGTTGATTATAAAGATGAGAAAACTGATGAAGGAAAGAAGGAAGCTGAGGATGAAGAGATGCTAAAGGCAAAGGAAGAAGAACGCAAAAGAAACACAAAGGTATGCAACTGCGATAAAGCTCTTGCTGTTGAAAAAGTCATTATGGGACTTCCTTATGAGACAGTTCAAGACATGTGTTCATCTGCATGCAGAGTTCGTCTTTTTGGTGTTTATAAAGCTAATAAATTATTGTTAACGAATCAAGCTGAATTAACCATCCTAAATACAGAACTTAAAAAGAATGAAGTTTCTTTTTCGATAAAACTCAATGAAGCCTTGGCTGAAATTGATCTTTTGAAAAGAAATCTTTATGAACGAAAAGTCGAAATAAATCTTTTAAGTGAAAGACTCATATTAGCGCAATATGAATCCACAAAACTTCAAACAAAACTTCATAAGTCGACCGTTGCTAGTATGAAAATGAATAAGCTTGCTTCAAAACAAAGGGGGGCTAGGGTAAAAGATGGGGTTGTGTATGACACAGAGGTTCAGACGGTTTTTCCGCCTTCATTCACTGTGTTATTCACCAACACCTAAACCTCATGCTAAGAATGATTTGTTTGAACAAGAATCTAACAGTTTGCATGCAGGTTTAGAGGTAGTTAATCTGAAGGAGGTGCGAGATGATTATGATTCATCGACTGGTATGTGATACAGTAAAACGGGTACTGACAATCAAGCTAATGATTGTTCAGTTCCTGTTGTTTCTAATCCTGTAACGGTTGTCACTTCTAATTTCTTTGATAAGTTTAAAGAAGGTGAAATTCCTACGTTTGAGCCTGTCAGGAGTGAGAAGGAAGAGTTAATTCAGGAATCACCTAATCATCAAGCTGCAACTACATCTACACACCCAGTTCCTGTCAATCAAGATCCGCTTGAAGCAGAAGTGCTCATTGAAGACTGGACAAGTTCAGATGATGAATCAAAATCTAAATCAAGACAAATCCGGATCTTAGTCCCAACTGCAAAACAATTCAGTCATCCATCAAAAGCTCAAAAGAAGAAGCCTTCACCTCTGTCCATCTTATTTCAAATTTGTAAAAGACTTGAAAACAAGCAAGTGAAGATCTCATCTCCCATCCAACAACTCACACTTCAACAAAAGAAGCCACAAATTTATTCATCTTTCACTATTCAACAAAAGAAGCCACGAGTCTTCCAACAAGTTACTTCAAGTTCAAAGCAAGCCCCACCTCCAGCTGCTCCACACGGGCCAGTCAAGTATCAAAAGCTATTTAAGGCTTGCTTCAAGTGTGGAAAGGATGATCACGTGCTCAAGAAATGCCCAAAAGGACATGCTTCGTATGGTAAAGGCAAAACAAATTGCTTCTCCAGATCAAAGTCCATAAGAAATCCTCCACATGGTAAAGGTAAACACGTTTGTTTCTCTGAATTTCAAGTTAAAAAATCATACATCTTTGAATGGTGACAAAAAAACCACAACCAAAATCTTTTTCCTCGGGGCTTAAACAGAAAATGATTTCCAAATTTAATTCTCTGAAAACGAGAATGTTTGAATCTAAACAAATTTGGCAAATTTAAAAGAAAGAGGAAAAGATAAATGATACGAGAACAGGTTGTGTGCTTAAACACGTGTCTTACACTGATGAAAATGGAACGCCTAGGACTACGATGGCTTGGGTTTCCCTTTCTAACTAATCTGTTGATGAGTGCGAGAACATTTCAGGAGGACTGTTAGTAATCCGGTTTACTGACAGCGAATGTTTTCTAGTCAAATTTGAGTTGAAACAAACAGGTTATGGTTCTGGTATCTTATCCATATTCTGGGTTTCTCTTTGATTTCTCACATATCTAATTTCACAACCACGGCATTTTTCTTAATAACTCATTCATAATCTTTTGATAGGGTAATATGGAAGCATTTCTTTGGTAATTTCTATTTTAAGATATAGTAGATAGTATTAAAAAAAATTAAAAATAAATAAAATAAAAAATGGGGAAGTCTAACATTTTTACTTGTATTTTTTTATCAAGTTTTCTCATCCCTTTGAGGTCAATCTTGAGTCTTTTGAAAATTTCAATTTTGTGCTGAAATAGAAATTTTAGGGGAGTAATATCTCAAATGAATGTACTGAATATCATTAGTCCAAAATTCTTTTTTGTGTAAATATTTTGTGTCGTTTGCAGGTTTCAGGTTTGTATGAAAAGCATCTGAAGGAGGATATTGATTTGTGTGATGATGTGTCAATAGTCTCAGCTCGAATACAATTAGACAGCAATTTTGTGATCATACTAAAATTCAAAAGAGCTCGGTGATAAGGAGCACTTTTATAGACATTTGGTTTGCACAAAGTAATAAGTTTTGACAAAAAGGGGCTGAGAGTATTTGATTCGTGCTTGATTTTTCACAAATCCAAACCCTTGAGCCGTAGCCCTGAGTGACGCTTCTAATTAGCTCTTCAGAATCTTATTTCGTGCTTATCTCCTCTGCTATGCGGAAGCATTGACCTGGAGTGATGATCTTCTCGGTTATATGTAAATATAGACCTAAAGCTCTCATCAGCACGCTCAGATGATCATCTCCACTGTTATATGTAAATATAGACCTGGAGCGCTCATCATCTGCAACCCTGTAAATGCTAAGCTCACAATGTTTCAACATCAAGATCGTTGTTTGACGCTTGATACAAAAGAATATGCTCACAATGTTTCTACATCAAGATCATTGTTGATGCTCTAAACCCAACTCCAGTTCACTCCCAAACATTCATAATGATTATTAATTGATCATTGTCTATGTCCATTAAATAACAAAATCTTGTTGAATCTATGTCCATTAAATAAGCCATGATGTCAAAACAAGTTAATTTGCTGAATGTCTGTGAAAACCAAGTCGCTTGAGTTTCTTCAAATCAAACTAAAACATGATAAGATCATCACAGATTGTTTGTTGAAAGGAACAAGGCATGGGTTTAAATGGACAAACATATTGACAATCTAGCCAAGTCTATGTTCTTTCGGATGGTCGCTCGAAACGCATTCTCTGATTTCCTTCTAAAATATTTGTGATCTTGTCGGACTCGTCCTTTCATTTTTGAATTTTTAATTTTAATTTAAAAAAAAATATTGTGTTCGTTATTTTTATTAGTTTAAAAAAAATTCCAAAAATATTTTCATCTCAAATTATTTTCAAGTCTTCCATATTATGTTATTAAAATGTTATCATTTTAACATGCATTTCACGGGAAAATGCACACACAAACGAACACGAGTTCGCTTGTTTTCATACATAAATAAACACAGGTTTATTTTGTTAAATGAAATGATCTAATGAGAAATCTCGAGATTTTGTTTGTGAATGTGTTACAGATATTTGCTACAAATAATGACCGATCATTTGCTGAGCAAAGAACCTAATCAGAGAACCTGTTCCTCAAAGTTTGTAGAAGATACCGAGCTAGGAATCCTCCTCCTTAATCTTCTGAAGCACTCATGAAAAGATAGTTAGAAAGTTGTTCCAGATTTTACGAAAGGATGCACATAAAATGGGGGAGCACGCAAAATGGAGGAGCATACAATATGGGGGAGCTTGTGAGATAAAGAATCTTCAGCAACATAATTTGGCAAGCATCAGTCTTGAGGAAGTTTTGTTGGAGCTGAATTCAGACTGAAGCTTACAAAATTGAAGATCCAACAGTATTGACTTATCGGTGCTGAACACGATGCAAGACGCTGATAATAATAGACTATGCGGGAGTATTGTTGGACCTGAAGTTTAGTCTAGTATTATCAACATTGTCAAAGTCAACAAAAGTAAACATCAATGGTCAAAGTCAATGAAAAAGTCAACACGATGCGTTCGGGACGAAGATTAGAGACAAGACGATGAAGGCGACAGAGTTTAATAGTTAATAAATATATTTTGAGTCAACAAAATATATTTAATCGTATTCGTCATTTTTGTATTTTATGTAATATATATATTTTGTCTTTATGACAAAATATATATTAGACTAAACATTAGATTTGTATTAATTCTATTTGTCATGTTTTAGTCTAAAGTATAGGGTCCTAATTGTCATTAGTCCAAAGAGTCATTAGGCTATAAATAGTAAATGGCAATTAGGGTTTTGGGCTTGAGTGAGCTAGATTTAGGGTCTTATCACTTATTGTAAATCTGATGCAAATCAATATGGATCAAAGTTTTTCATTGTGTTCCTCATGTTCTTCATCTAGTTCATCATATTTTACCAATTTGATCCATTTCTTCACCAAAAACATTGATTCAAATCTGATTGGGACCAACAATTGCTTCTCTGTGGATTCCACTAATTTGATGTGTGCCTTGCAGGGTTTAGGTCAAAAAGCTAGTTGGCCTAGGAAGGATGAGAAAGTTCCCGGGTGGAAGGAAAAGTCCATATGGTGTGCCTACCATGAGGATTTTTGCCATAACACCAATGACTGCATTGCCTTGAGAAAGGAGATCAGTTATCTTCTGAGCAAAGGTCATCTCAGAGAACTGCTGGGCAAAAAAGGATAAAGCTCAGAATCAGGATGTCCCGAAGAGAGCTTCATCTCCTCCTGCTGATGCCAGAGTGAACAACATGATTTCAGGAGGATCCGACATCTGTGGTACCTCTTATCAGCTGCCAAAAGGCATGCTAAAGAGGCAAAATCAGAAAATGGGGATCGCCCAGCCAGAAGCACAAATCTGACCAAGGATGTAGTGATTACATTTAAGGAAGAGGACCTTGAAAGCATTCAGGATCCTCACCATGACGGTCTGGTAATTTCATTATGTATTGCTAACTATTTTGTGCGCAGGATTCTTGTAGATGGAGGTAGCTCTGTCAACATAATCCAGCTGGAGACCCTGAAGAAGATGAATATTGATGAAAATGAGATCGTGCCCATATCTTCTGTATTGGTAGGATATAGTGGCGAGACGGAGAACACAGTGGGGGACATCAAATTACCCATTTATATAGAAGGAATCAATACTATGCAAAAAATCTGTGTCATTGATTCTTTGTCTTGCTGTAAAGTTATCCTTGGAGGCCATGGATCCATGATATGAAAGTTGTCCCATCGACGTATCACCAATGCGTCAAGCTGCCCTCCCCTTGGGGAGTTGTCAAGATTCAAAGAGATCAGCAGGAGGCCAAAGACTGTTATACATCCTCGATGAAGGCTTCCTCCAAGCCTAAGCCAGCATAGCAATTAAAGATGGAAGGATATCGCATCCTTGAAGCCAAAGAGCATGAAATCAGGGAGGTATCCTTAGATCTTCAGGATCCAGAAAAAAAAAAGTATTCATAGAATCCTCTATTCTAGAGGATGTGGAACATATGTTGATAACTTTCTTGAGATTAAGAATGTCATCCTTTGCCTGGAAACACGAAGACATGACAAGTATCTCTAGAACTGTTATTACACATAAACAAAAATTTTGATCCAAGTTTCAAGCCAATAGACCAAAAAAGAAGGAAATTCACACTAGAAAGGAACGTAGTTATCCAGGAAGAGGTAGAAAAGCTCTTGAAGGCAGGCATGATTCGCGAAGTCAAATCCCCAAAGTGCCTTTCCAATGTAGTCGTTGTCCAGAAGAAGAATGGAAAATGTAGAGTATGTGTGGATTACACAGACCTTAACAAGACCTGTTCCAAGGATCCTTTTCCCTTGCCATACATAGACTCCATGGTGGATGCAACCGTAGGACACGACATCCTTACATTCATGGATGCATCCTTAGGATTCCAGCAAATACGAATGGAACCCTCTGATCAAGAGGATACTGCATTTGTGTCCCCCTAAGGTATATATTGTTATATTGTTATGCCTTTTGGTCTTAAAAATGTAGGTCCTACCTACCAAAGGCTAGTCAATATAATGTTCAACGAGAAACTAGGGGACACGATGGAAGTTTATATTGACGACATAGTTGTCAAGTCAAAGAAGACAGAGGATCATCTAAAGGATTTGGGAGAAGCATTTGACATCCTAGATGCCTACAACATGAAGCTCAATCCTTCTAAATGTCACTTTAGAGTCAAAGCATGCAAGTTCATGGGTTACATGGTGACAAAAAGAGGAATTGAGGCTAGCCCCGAGCTGATCAAAGCTATCATGAATCTCAAATCCCCGGTTAATGCCAAGGATGTGCAAAGGCTGACGGGAAGAATAGATGCTTTGAACAGATTCATATCCAGATCCTCCAACAAATGCAAAAGATTCTATGATATCCTAAGAAAAAACAACAGGTTTGAATGGTCCGAAAAGCATGAGGATGCATTGCGGGAATTAAAGAAATACTTATCCATAGCTCCTCTCCTAATGAAGCTAGAAGATGGAGAACCCTTATCCTGTACTTGGCAGTTTCTGGCAATGCATTTAGTGCTGTGTTGGTGAAGGATTATGAAGGTCAGCAGCATCCGGTATACTATGTAAGTAAAAGTCTTTTGGATGCCAAATCCAGGTATTCATACCTAGAAAAACTTATTCTTGCTTTAATCATAGGTTCGACTAAATTACATCATTACTTTGAAACACATAAAATATATGTTAAAACTAATTATCCTATTAAGTTTGTTTTGAAAAAACCAAAGATGTCAGGTAGGATGGCAAAATGGGTTGTGAAGCTAAGTGCATATGATATAGTGTATGAGCCCAGAACAGCCATTAAGTCTAACCACTAGCGGACTTTATGGCTGATTTTAGCGATGATATACTTAAGGATGCTGAGCTAGAAGTTCAAAAACTCATTGAAGATGAAGGATACTGGATCCTATTCACGGATGGTGCATCCAATG
The DNA here is from genome assembly GCA_030867185.1 of Tagetes erecta. Taxonomy (NCBI): domain Eukaryota; kingdom Viridiplantae; phylum Streptophyta; class Magnoliopsida; order Asterales; family Asteraceae; genus Tagetes; species Tagetes erecta. The sequence continues at coordinate 13,074,250 of CM061493.1, forward strand.
TCCGGGGGACAGGGCTAGGCATCTTGCTGAAATTGCCACAGGGGGACAACATACCCCAATCTACAAATGTGAGTTTCAGGCTACCAATAATAAAGCCAAATATGAGGCTCTCATTGCAGGTTTGCAATTAGCTATTGACATCCAAATTAAAAACTTACAAGTATATGTAGATTCATTATTACTTGTTAATCACTTTAATGGTTCCTACACTGTAAAAGGCGAAAGACTCTCAAAATACCTCGATATAGTTAAAAAAACTATCAAAGAAATTCGAGGTTTTTAAGATTTTGCAGGTACCAAGAGAAGTGAATGCAGAGGCTGATGCATTGGCCAACCTAGTATCAGCACTAAGGATGCTTAAAGGAACCAAGATCCCTATGCTATATATCCTCAGTCCAGCTATAGGGGATCCAAGATGCAAATCAAACGAAGTCACATACATGAGGATTTGGGATCCTCGGGAGCATGAAGGATCCTGGATGACACCGATCAAGAAGTACCTTCAAGATGGTGTAATCCCACCAAATGAGAATCCAAAAGGATTCAGGATGAAGGTATCTCGTTATGTTATCATTAATGATATCTTATATAAAAAGTTTGTCGCATGTCCATATTTAAGATGCTCGGAGAAGATAGAGGCTAAGGAAATACTACAAGACATCTATGCTGGTGATTGTGGCAATCACACCGGAGGAAGAGCGTTATACTCAAAAGTTCTAAGGACCGGATATTTCTGGCCCTCTATGAAGAAGGATGCGATGGATTACTCCCGGAAATGTGATGCATGCCAAAGGCATTCCAACATCCTCCATCAGCCAGCAGAACCACTGTATCCTATTAGCTCCTCATGGCCATTTATGAAGCAGGGAATGGATATAGTGGGCAAGTTGCCAAAAGCTCCAGAAGGGAAAGTATTCATGCTCGCAATGGCTGACTGCTTCTCCAAATGGATTGAAGCTGAGGCGTTTACTTAAGTAAAGGAGAAGGATGTGATATCGTTCATCAAAAGAAACATCCTCACAAGGTTTGGTGTTCAAACTAAGATCGTTTACGATAATGGGTCTCAATTCATTGGCAATAGAACGACTAACTTTTGTGCAAGTTGGGGAATAAAAATGGTGACTTCAACCCCAGTTCATCCTCAAGCCAATGGCCAAGCAGAGGATTCAGACCCTTTCCTTTTCTTGGTTGTGCTCTTCTGGCAAGTTTGTAGAGGATTGGTTCTAGGGACAGAAGGGCTTGCTGCTTCTTTCTTCACAACTTTGGAAGAGACCATGTTGTCGATGTCTTCAACCACAACACGACGAACTACAATATACAAACTCAGACATTCAGGGAAGTTTATTTTCTAAATTATTTACATATATCAAATATTAAATATGTTTGACTTACTTGACATGTCCTGTGGATTCTTGATTTCTTGAAACTGCTGACAATCCAGGGGTCTTAGGATGGAACGTCCTTTCGCTACTAGCGATGGCGAAGAGTTTGCTAATCCTTTCTTCTGTTCCAGTGCTTGGGGAAGCGATATCCGAAAGCTTTAATGCTGTCAAAGGAAAATGGATTAAATAAAAAAAGGAACAACTTTTCAAACAAAAAAGACCAAAACGAAACCCTACGTGTGGAAACCCACTCATAAGGCAAATCATCTCCAAAGGGGATCAAACTTCTTTTGACAAAAAAGAATTCTTTTTTCCAAGAATCATCACTCTACGTGCTTTTCAAAATGGCCTGACACTACTTTAGTTTGGTTTTTAAAAGAAAACGGGAAGATCCATGGATTCTCAAGTCATAAATGGATGTAATTTCCTAAAGAGCAAAGTCAAGAGCATATCGCTGAACCAGACATTCAAGAGTGTACAGTACTCTCCACATCATCGGCATGGCCTGGATGAAACTCAGACAAGTCCGATTGAAAACTCAGTGGTAAGTGGACGAAAAGGGTAAGAAAAACCAATTTTGAAAGGATACACTGGAAAGCATACTGTTAGGGTTATTTCCTAGTTAAGATTTACTTTGTATTTTGTTTATATGTTTGTATATAGTTTAGGGTCTAGTTTGTTATATTCCTTAAACTTGTATTTTGTTGCTTTAAGCATGTAGTGAGAGAGAGTGAGCAGGGAGGCTAGATCACTATTACACGTTAGAGAGAGAGTTAACTGTGTGTGATTTATTTTCTCCTGCACTTGTACTACAAATTTGCTTTGATCAACAATATACAAATAGAATTATTAGTTTAAATTGTGTTTGTGATTGAACTGTTTGTTTGTGCGAATTATTCTGATCATTGTGAGTGATATTAACGATCCAATTGAACCTATCAATTGGTATCAGAGCTTTCGGTATTGTGTTCTTCGCTGTTCTTAAGCAAAACACTAAAATATTGCTCAAATATCATGATCTGAATAAATTGTTCGTGTTTTCAGTTCTGATTCATCAGCATAATCACTTCTAATTCACAACAATTGTGCAGATTCCATCAGATTATCATCAGATCTGAGGAATTAAGAAGAAAGAAAAATTTACTGTTCAATCAAATTTTGCTCAAATTTGATCATGTTTTGGATTGATTGAGATTAGGGATTGATAATCGGACTATTTCACAGCTTGTGTGTGAATTTTGAACGAATTGGACAAGTTTTTGACAAAACCCAGAAAATTCTCATGGAGAAGATGATGAACAGTATGAACTTGGTTGAAGATGAACTTGCCGGGTGATTAAATTTGACTTAGAAAATTTCCTTTGGACTTAGATTGAAGAACAATTAGGTCCTGTATTGCCGTGTAAAGGAATTTGTGCTTGTCGGGTGAAGAATTTGACGAAGAAAAGGTGTTACTGTTCAGCCGGATCAAACACTGTTGTGCCGGGTAAAACACTATTACGCCGGGTGATTAAGAAAATTCTGCCGGGTGACCAACTACTGTGTAGCCGGGTAAACAACTGTGCCGTGTGATCGACAACTATTCAGCCGGGTAAAGCCTTCTGCCGTGTCAAGATTCAAGCCGGGTCAAGTTTATCTGCCGTGTGAAGTTTTTCTTGTTGCCGGGTAACTGTTCAGCCGGGTGAAGAACAAAAGTATTACAACTGTTGAGCCGTGTAACTGTTTAGCCGTGTAAAGACTTTTTCTCTGCCGGGTGAAGAACAAAGCTACTGTTTAGCCGGGTGAAGAAGGATTTTCACTGTTCAGCCGTGTGACTCATTTTTAGTTGTTTTAATACTTGTTTCTTATCTTGTCTTTAATTACTTGTGTTTAATTTAGTATTTTAATCATTTCTTTTCAAAAATTAACAAAAACCAAATATATTTTCTTTAAAAAATTGTTAAAAATGGCTCCTACTGATGATTCTGATAACCGTGTTCCTAGACTTGTCAATCGTGCAGATTTCAAGAACTGGACAATCAGGTTGAGACATCATTTGTGTTCTATTGACAATGATTTGTGGAAGTCCATTGAAAAAGGTCCTCATATTCCAACTCAGACTACTCCAGATAGTGCAAGTACCTACACCATAGACTCTACTGAACCTTATCCAGAAGATAATTTGTCAGCAGAAGATTTGAAGAAAGTGAAGAATGATAGCAAGGCTTATTCTTTAATGTGCAAGGGACTGCCACTACAAGTTCTGTCGAGATTGGATGCTTATCAGACTGGTTATACATGTTTCAAGGCACTTAAGTCGATATGTGAAGGAGGAGAACAATTGAGAAGTTTGAAGAAATCAAAGTTAAAAAGGCAATTGGAGTTATTTGAACATATTCATGGAGAAACAGTGCATCAAATGATGAACAGATTTGTTCATTTAACTACTGAGATGTCAAACCTCGGAGTTAAGACTGAACTTCAAGACTTGAATGATCGATTGTTATGTGCTTTGCCATCATCATGGAAGCAAACTGTTACTCTTTTGAAGCATACTGAGAAATTTCCAATGGAATTAGATCTACTTATTGGAAAGATTGAAGAAGTTGAGATTGATGAAGGATCAAGAAATACTGATAGATCAAGCTCACAAGCTCAATATAAGTATGTGGTAAATCCTGCCAATACTGTGAAAAATGCATTTCTTGCACAAGATGCAATGAAGTTTGAAGAAGAGGGTGATTTATTCGTTGGTGCGAGTTTCTATACTGATTCAGCATACTTTCCAAATTCACCAACTTATTCTCAACCTCAATCTCCACCAAGAGCTCAAGTTCAAAGTCTGAATCTGAAAAATCAATCAGAAAATCAAAGTTCAAATGTTCAAGCCAAGGTAAAAGACGTAATGAACATTCTGTTGCAAGATGACGAGACAAAAACTGCCTTCACAGCTTTTATGGCAAGTTTTCAAGCATACCAAGGAAGTCACTTAAGTCAAATGGACGTGGTCCTTCAAGACTTATTTGAGATGGATCCAGTTGACGTTGAAGAAATGGATCTTAATTGGCAAATGGTCATGGTTGCATATAGGACGCAAAAGCATGCATATGTTAACCGAAGTTACAAGCCTCATGCAAACAAAACTGTTGGTTTTGACAAATCAAAGGCCAGATGTTTCAATTGTAACCAGTATGGTCATTTCTCAAGAGAATGCAAAGCTCCCAAGAATCAGAATTTCAATGACCAAGCTAGTTCAAGTAATCAAGGTCAAGGTCAAAGCTCACAACAGTCTTCAAGCTACCAAAGCAGGAATCAACGTTACTTTCAGAAACCATACCAAAGTCTTCCCATGCCTGAATTGAAGGATGAAGGAAAGAAACCAGAAGACCAAACAAAGGCACTGGTAGTGAGTGTGAAAGACGGTTATGATTGGAAAGCTTATGCAGAACAATTTACGTCTGATCTTACATCAAGTCTGGCACTGGTATGTGAAATAGAAGAAGACTGGTCTGAAGAAGGGGATGGAAAGATGATTGAAGATATTAGTGAAGATTCCGAAGATTATGACTGGAGTGCAAAGTCTGATCCTGTTGAAGAATCAGAGTCTGAAATTGCGCTAATGGCTACATCTAATGAGTCTTCATCATCTACCGAACAACCAAAGGTTAGTAATGACTTACCCCCTAACTATGTTCCATTACCTGCTGATGTGAAGGAAAGGTTGTGTTCTGATCAATGCATTCAACAAGTAGAACATTATCGAACTCATTCATTTAAAATTGGTGATAAATTAAGTAAACATGAAAAACTTCATGAACAACTTAAAATTGATCATAAAATTTCTGATGAGAAGATTTTGTCACTAACTGAATCATGGAACAAAACCTTAAAAGAACTGGAACTTGTTACCAAACAACTTGAAGAAATGACAACGAACTTTGAACAAGAAAAAGTTGCACATGTAGTCACTCAAGTTGAATTGAAAAAGGTTAAAAGTTGTAAAACAATGGTTGAACAACTCGTTAATGAAAGAGGTAACAAAAACAAAACCGGGTTGGGTTTTACTCATGAACCAATGCCAAATTCAATTACTCAAACCTTACCGGATAACTTTAATGAATTTGATCATTCACCTGAAAATGAACGTAAATTCAAAGAAATTCAAAGAAGTAAATCCGAGTCCGAAGGATCTGAGGTGTTGATTGAAAGCTTGAAAGATGAAGATGATGTGACAACTGAAGCAGATGATGAAGCAAGCAACAAATCCGAAAACAAACTGGAGCCTGTTCTAATTCAACTCGTTGAATATCCAAAGCTTAATCCCGAACCAGAACAAACGGTGAAGGAAGAAGGTGAATTTTCAGGATTCAATGATCCAAACTACATCAAATGGAAGAAGAATGAAGAAAAGGCAAAAGTTGCTGCTCAATTGCTCAAGAAGAATGTTGTGAAGAAGGATGAAGTTTCAACTGCAAAGAAGCAGAAATCGAAAACAATGAACAATCAATCTGAAACAAAAGAATCGAAAGGTAAAAGTGTCATGAAATCAGATGACAACAACAAAGCTCAAAATGTTAAACCTGTCAAAAAGAAAGTAACAAAAGGTAAGACAATCAAGTTTGTGTCTGCAGGTACTTTCGACATGAACAGTTCTTATGGTAACCAAATCAATTCACAAATCAAATCTAACTCTGGTCTGAAAACAGGTTCAGGTCCTAAGTCTTCCGCTGTCATTGATAAAAGAATTGAAAACAAAAAGGTAACCAAACAGAACAGTTTAAAATCGAACCAAAGTCCCATGCAATCAAAATCACAAACAATGTCTCCACAAAAGAATCAAGTTAATCTAAAACCGAACAAAACTGATAATGAATCTCGAATGAGTTCAACATCAAAAGTTAACAATCGGCTCTTTAGGATTAGCAAGAGACACTGTGAGATATGTGATCGTTATAACCATACAACTGCTGAATGTTTCTTTAACAGGTACTGCAGTTTCTGTGACAAAAGAAATCATTCTTCAGAAGAACGTTTTTATAACAAATTTTGTGATATTTGTGAAAGAAGAAACCATGACACAAAGGATTGTTTCTTTCGATCAAACTCAACAAGAGAAATGACTCCGTTTTCAAATTTTCAAAGAAATCACTCAATTGGTTTTCAAAATATGAATCAAAGTCATTCTCCGGTTTTGAGAAACTTCAATCGAAACAATTCTGTTTCTAACTTTTCAAGAAATGTGCAGGTTAACAGTTTTAAGCCAAGAGCTTTAATGGTAAGAAACCAAAAGTTTGAAAATAACCTTGATCCTAAGTTAGAGGAAAGGTTTAGTGCTTTGAGAAGAAAGCAGTCAATGAACGCCAATGGGCGAAACAACAGTTATCAGCATCAAAATCTCTTAAATGAAACAAATTTTCAAAAAGTTCAATATCAACAAGTTACTATTGCAGATAGATTCGGAAAACCCAAGACCGTGTGGGCCTGGGTTGACCAAACTAACTAAGTGATTGTTGAAATGCAGGTACGCCCAAGAAGACCTATCAACTCATGGTTCGTTGATAGTGGGTGTAGCCGGCACATGACAGGCAACCATGCCTTGCTTCAGGATTTCAAGCTGAAAAATGGTACACACGTTGCATTTGGAGGTGATGCGGGTGGTAAAATCACAGGAGAAGGAACTGTTTCGAATGGGGTCATTAGTTTTGATAAAGTCAACTACTGTGCACAGTTGAACTTTAACTTACTAAGTGTCTCTCAAATTTGTGATAAATCTTATTCAACTTTATTTGATGATTCTTTCTATTATATTCTTAAACCAGGTTTCAAGATTGATAATGAGTGGGTAGTGGTTAAAGCTCCAAGAGATCGTGATGTATACAAATTGGATATGTCGCAGATTGATGCTGAAACCGAAACAACCTGTCTCATTGCCCATGCTTCAAATGATGAGAGTCAGCTATGGCATAGACGGCTGGGCCATTCAAACTTCAGAAACATGAATCGTTTGGTGACTGGAAATCACGCTGTGGGAATCCCATCGAAGAAGTTCTCCACAACTGATCTCTGTCCAGCGTGTTTGAAGGGAAAACAGCATCGCATGTCTTTTAAGTCCAAGCAAGAAAACTCCATTTCAAAACCCTTGCAGATGCTACATACGGATCTTTTCGGACCAACAAATGTGCAAAGCATTGGAAAGAAGTCTTACTGTTTTGTCATTATTGACGATTTCACTAGATTTTCTTGGGTTTATTTTTTGCATGCTAAATCTGAAACTGCGGAGTTATTAAAAGAATTTATCATCAAAGTTGAAAATCAGTTGGAATGCAAAGTTAAAATTCTAAGAAGTGATAATGGAACTGAATTTAAGAACACTAATGTTGATTTATTTTGTGCAGAAAAAGGAATTGCTAGACAATTTAGTGCTCCAAGAACGCCTCAACAAAACGGGGTTGCGGAACGGAAAAACCGGACACTAATTGAAGCAGCAAGATCCATGCTCGCAGATGCCAAAATCCCTATCACTTTTTGGGACGAAGCTATTGCTACTGCATGTTTTGTATAAAATAGAACATTATTGGTTCAAGATAAACAGAAAACTTCTTATGAGTTGTTATTTGGAAGAAAACCGAATATTTCATACTTGAAAGCATTTGGTTGTCCTGTAACGATTCTAAATTTAAATGATCATCTCGGGAAATTTGAGTCAAAATCTGACGATGGATTTTTTCCTAGGTTATTCGTCTGTTTCTAAAGCTTATCGGGTTTTTAATAGCAAAACAAACACTGTTATTGAAACTATTAACGTAAAGTTTTTAGAAAATTCGTTTCCGTCAGTGGCACATGGTCCCGAATGGTTATTTGATTTAGATTCATTATCGAAATCTTTCAATTCTAACTTATTTGATTTTTCAGGAAAAGCAAGGAAAGAATCAGGCGACTTGGGATGCTTTAGTGACGATTCTGATAATGACGAGGATGGAACTATCAACTCTGAATATCCGTTCATGTCATTTCATAATCCTGATCATGTCAAATCCAGTCAAGCTCCGGGTCCTTCTGGTTCTCAAGAAGATCAAGAATCAAACAATCATGAAGATGATGTGAATCCGCAAAGTTCTCCTAATGATGCTGGATCCGTTCAAAATCAACCATCATCAGATCCGAATGCTGAAGTTATTCCAGAATCATTTGATTACTTCATCAATTCACCGGATCAAGTTCCGAACTTCACTCCGCATACTTCTTCCATTCTACAAGATCTACCAAATCTGAATACTTCTAATCTGGAGAGTCAAGTGCAAGGAGGTGACATACCAATTCATCGAATTCACAAGAAACATCCTGTCTCTCAGATTATTGGACCATTGAATCAGAGAACTACAAGAAGTCAGACTGAACAAGCAAATGTTTGTCTTTATTCGTGTTTTCTATCTCAAGTGGTGCCAAAGAACATTTCAGAGGCGTTGCAAGATAACAGTTGGATTGAAGCCATGCAAGAGGAATTACTTCAATTTCGCAAACAAGAGGTTTGGAAATTAGTGGACTTACCTGAAGGAGAGAATGCGATTGGTACAAGATGGTTGTACAAAAACAAGCCAGACGAACGTGGCATTGTTGTGAGAAACAAAGCAAGACTCATTGCACAGGGATATACTCAGGAAGAAGGCATTGATTATGAAGAAGTGTTCGCTCCGGTCGCAAGACTTGAAGCCATACGCGTTTTTCTTGCATATGCTTCCTTCATGAAGTTTAAAGTATTCCAAATGGACGTTAAAGGCGCTTTTCTGTATGGACCTATTACAGATGACGTATATGTCAGACAACCTCCGGGTTTTGAAGATCCTGACTATCCTCATCGGGTATACAAGTTGAGTAAAGCACTATACGGTCTACATCAAGCTCCTAGAATCTGGTATGAGACACTATCTAAGCATTTACTAGAACATGGATTCTCAAGAGGACAGATTGATCCAACTTTGTTTATGAAGAGGGAGAATGACGATCTCTTATGTGTTCAAGTTTATGTGGACGATATTATCTTCGGATCAACCAGTGAGTCAATGTGCAAAGAATTTGAGGAAATCATGAAGTGCAGATTCCAGATGAGTTCAATGGGAGAGATTAACTTCTTTCTTGGGCTACAAGTAAAACAATCAGCTGACGGAATTTTCATCAATCAATCAAAGTTTGTTGAGAAGTTGTTGAAGAAGTTCAAGATGCAAGATTGTCAAACAATTCGAACTCCATCTGATGTGAATTGCAAGATTCAACCGGATCCAAAGGGCAAAGCAGTTGATCAAACACTATACAGATCAATGATTGGTTCACTGATGTATCTTACTGCATCAAGGCCAGACATCATGTATGCTGTATGTGTGTGCGCAAGATATCAGTCTGATCCAAAAGAGTCGCACCTGATTGCTGTGAAACGTATTTTCAGATACCTTAAAGGGAAACCGAATCTTGGGTTATGGTATCCTTATGAAGGAAATTTTGAATTATATAGTTATTCTGACAGTGATTTTGGTGGGTGTGCTCTTGACAGGAAATTGACAACTGGTGGATGTCAATTTCTGGGTCCTAGACTTGTCTCTTGGCAATGCAAGAAGCAGACCAATGTTTCTGTATCCACAGCTGAAGCAGAGTATATCGCTGCATCTGCAGGATGTTCTCAAGTTTTGTGGTTACAAAACCAATTGCTTGACTACGGGTTTAACTTTCTAAAAACTCCTATATACATAGATAATACTGCTGCTATGTTTATTACTGCTAATCCTGTTCAACACTCAAAAACCAAACATATCGAAATTCGATATCACTTTTTAAGAGACAACTCTGAAAAAGGTTTAATAATTTTGATTAAAGTTCATACCGACAAACAACTGGCAGATCTTTTCACAAAATCATTTTTGTCAGGCCGGTTTGAATTCTTAATTCAATCCATAGGATTAATCAATCATGATTGATTCTATTTTTCGAAAAACAAAACAAAAATCAGAAAAATATAAAAGCCAAAAATATAATAAGTTGATGTTATATTTTGATTCCTTTGTCTTTTTATTTTATGTTTTGCATTGTGTGTGTGCATGAATAAGAAAATAGAAAAGCAAAAACAAAATATAAAAGCAAAAAGAAAAGAAAATATCATGTCATAAGAATCTATATTGCAAAAAGTGAGAAATGATAGTTACACTAGACATTATTTGTTACATCATTTTTAATAAAGACTGATGAATGTTAATTGATGTGCTAGACAGCTCAGGCAATTAGACTGAACAAGTAAGTTGATTGTTGACAAACATAAACTTAATGATCTTTGTGTTAAGTTCCATTGTTATACATGTCTAGATATATATCTTTTGATACATTGCTTGTGATGATAGTTGTGCATGATCGGGTAACGATGCAGTATATTCAGTGTGATGAACCGCATCGTGAGCTTCTTTGTTGTGGTACCCACAGACCTGAAGTCTCACACGAAGTCTCTTTTGAGCTTCAAGGTGCAGCAAAAGATTCCCAAAGATGGAACGAAAAGAGTCCCAAATGTGGACCAATACCAAACAAAAATTCCAAAATGGAATTCAGAAGATTCCCAAGGGGAACGATAGGAAAGAAAAATTCCCAAAGATGGAATTAAAAAGAAGTCCCAAAGTGGACCAAATCCGAATAGAACCCAAATTCCACACTGTGTATGACTGTAAGTGACCAGGTTTTGGGTAATATGCATTCAGGTAGTGATTGATAAGGAAATATGTTGACATATGTATACATGTGGGTCACATAAGTCATTCTAATCAAACCTTAATTATCATCATAATACTGAAAAAGTAAGTGTGTCAACTCGAGCTAATTGGTATGTTTTCATATCATCACTCAATCAAGCATAAGTCAAATGTCTATTCAAAACTTGCAAAACATGTTCAGATAATGTATGGTATGATCTCACTGCGATATTTTGATTCATTGCATTGCATATGTCTTTATTTTAATGTGTGTGCTTTGTGTGTGCAGGCTTTTGGAATCATTATTGACACATCGACATCCTTGTTAAACTTAAAAATTTCAAGAAATTTCAAGTTTAGGGGGAGAATAAATTTGAAGAAAAATATCTACAAAAATCCAAAAATATTTTGTTTTGAATAAGTGTGTTTTGAATGAACAAGATTATGTGGTATGAAAAGCAAAAGTATTGGATGTGTTAAAAACAAACCCAAGGTCTTGCAATGTGATTTTCAGAAATTGCTTCGGGATATAGAAAAATTGGTTGTGCAAAAACATTTTTGAAAAAGAAAAAGAAAAATGAATTTAAATTGTGTTAAATTTGTTGCCCTAGAAATGTTGTTGATAATTAATGTGACAAATTCTTTTTAAGGATATCTTGTCTAATTAATATGTCGAGAATGTTTGCAGGTGCAATTAATGCCGTTGAAAAAGTCAACAGACAAGAAAAGTGAAGAAAATTGCTCAAAGTGTTATAGCCGGGCAAAGATATCAGATACAACTGTTCTGCCGGGTAATGAACATACTGTTCAGCCGGGTAATGTTGTGATTTTGATACAAGCCGGGTGATTGAGAAAAAGGTGAAGATATTATGACTACTGTACAGCCGGGCAAAGATCATGTCAAATACAGCCAGGTGAAGAAGTCATAGATATCTGCCGGGTGACAAGTGTTTACTATACAGCCGGGTAAAAGAAAAATCTTCTTGCCGTGTAAGGTATATGACACTGTGTTGCCGGGTAATGAAGAAAAGCATGCCGGGTGATATAGAAGACAACTATGTTGCCGTGTGAAGAAGAAAGCATGCCGGGTGAAAGTTAAAGCAACTATGTTGCCGGGTGATGAAGAAAGCAAGCCGGATGAAGGAAAAGCAACTGTGCTGCCGGGTGATGAAGAAAGGTTGCCGGGTGATGTTTGAAGACTACTATTCTGCCGGGTGATTAATAAAACCCATCAGGTGTAGTTGTTCCTAACCTTTACCCGTCACTACAGTGACTTACCCGTCTCTACAGTGTTTGACCCGTCAAGTGTGTTTTACATGTTGTGACTTGTTCAAACAGTACATGACCCGTCACTACAGTACATGACACGGATCAACAGTGCTTGACCCGGCAAAGCTTATTGGGCCTTTTATGTTTACCCGTCCCTTTTGTTGACCCGGCACCTCAAGTTTGACCTAAATTTTTAACGATACAAAAACCCGCCTCTTCACAAACACTTATCATTTTTCACATTCACTTTCACAACAAATCCTCTGTACTTAAATCTTCTGTTATCATATTCAATCGTTTTGCTCTGTAACAAGGTTGATCGATTGAATAAGGTAGTGATTATGTGTCTTTGACCTTGATAAACCTGCAAATCGACCGATAAAATGAAAAACGATGATGAACAGTGTTTTTGATCATTGAATCGACACTTTGATTGTGTGTGTTAAAACCTAAATCGAATGTTGTTTTAAGTGTAAAACCTGTCGATCATTATGAATCAATCACTCATTTGCACTAAAAACACCTTAAAACCAGCTGAATAAGTCAAAATTGTCATAACTGTTAAAACCGCCATTGATGAACTTTGAAAGCTCTTAACTGTTAAACTTCAAATGATGAAATATGTGTTAAAAATGACAAATCATTGTCAAAACTGAACTGAAACATGATAAACAAATTCATCATACAAATGTCAAAATTATGTCTTAAGTGATTAACTGTTAAAACTGAAATATGTTATAGAATCATTAAAATTCAGAGTTGTTTGATTAAGATGATGAAAATCAGGTTATTAGAACAATTTAGAATTTAAAATGATTATGTGAATGTTTTGCTTTCTAACTTTTATTCAAACACTTATGAAAATTTTGATATGTTTTAATGAAGAATCTAACACATTTGTCTTGTTTTGTGTTTGTTTGTGTTTTAACAGATGGAGAATCTCAAGTTCGAGCCTAAACATAATTTGGTGGCATGTCTGGATGAATCTATCCCTGAAACTGATGGTTACAGAGATATGATCAAGTTTATCAAGAGGACGAAATATGTATATGCTATGTGTGCCAAACCGGTCATATATGCAAGGTTGATTAAAAGTTTTTGGAGGACAACAGAGGTCATTAGAGAAGAGAATGGTGTTACTGTTGTTCGAGGCAACATAACTGGAGATATGGTGTTGACAGTTTCTGAAGAAGCCATCAGAAATGCTCTGAGAATAGATGAAGATGAAGTGGGTATGAATGATGAGTTGACAATGGATGTGTGTAAATCGTGTTTTGTTAATATGGGTCATCCACCTGTATTTCCAAAGTCACAATTCTATCGGGCTAAGTTGGGAAAGAAGTTCAAGTTGCTGTGTTATGTTGTCCAACAGTGCATGTCCAGGAGGAGTGCAGGTTTTGACAACTTCCCATCTGACATAGCATCCCCAATTGTTGCCATCGCAGAGAATAAACCATTCAATATGTCGAGATGGATAATGAATGGGTTTGTTTTTAACTTGGTAAAAGGGAAGAGGTTTAAGTTTCTCATGTACCCGAGATTCTTACAACTGATGATTAATGTTGCATATCCTATCATCAGAGCCGAAGGTTATTCTGGAGGTCTTTTATACACTGAGGACATGAACGATCTATCTTACAGAAAGATGAGTATCGGGAATGTGCCTAATGTGGAGTTGTTTGACTATATGAGAGATATAGCCAACAATGAAGAAGATGTTGAAGGTGTGTATCATCACATATCACATGGGGAGATTGTAAATCCACAGGATCTAGTGGATGAGGTGCCTGATGATCTGTTAGATGATGATGAGTATTTTGCTCGTCATCCAGAAGATGAAGAGAATAAATCTGAGGACGATGGTAATGATGATAGTGATGATGTTCAAGATGATGGTGAAAATGGTGATAGTGATAATGAGGATGATCAAGATGATGGTAATGATAATGATGGTAATGATGGTGCTGAATCTGAATCTAATTCAGAGGAGGCAGAGATTGTTGAAACAGTTGAACCAATGGAAGTAGAAACTGAGAATATTGAAGTGATTGAGCCTGTTGTGATAGAAGAACCTGTTGAGGTTGCTTTTGTTGAAGAAGAGGTAGTTGCTGAAACTCAAAAGGATGTTACTGTTCAGTATGTTAGAAGAAAAAGATCGAAACCAGTGTTAGAGTCTGTGATTGTAGAGGAACCAAATGTTATTGAGACTGAAGAAATTGATGTTATTCAGATAGCTCAGGAGGTAATGGCCGAAGCTGAAACTATGGCACAGATAGTTGAGGAAGCTGATGCTGGCATTACTGATCCTACTACTGTTGATATTCCCACCACATCATCCCAAATTGCAAAACAGATTGAACAAGGTTTGGAGTCTTCACCAAATGTTGTGTCAAGTGTTGATCAAACAGAGAATGAGAAAAGGATTGTTGAGTTAGAGGAGATGGTTGCAAAGTTGGTAGAAGCTAATGACTTGTTGAAAGCTTCGAATGAAAGGAAAAAGAAAAGATTTGATGAGTTTTGGGATATTCATAATCAAAATTTGAAAACCTTCAAAGAGTTGGATGCAGATCATCTCAAACTGAAGATTGAGCATGATGAACTGAAGGATAAATATGCCAAATTGAAGGAGGAACATGACAATCTAAAGTATGATTACAAGGAACTGAGAGCTGAATGTAATACGTTGGAGGATGAGAAAGAGATGTTAGAGAAATGGCTGGAGGAAACGAAACCGAAGAAAGCTGGTTCATCATCTGATAAAGATTTTTCAGATGAAGTGGTTGAAATAGCTGAAGCGGCTCAAGTACCAAAAGTTTATCTGACCAGAGCTCGAGGTACTACAAATGTTGGCATAAGAGTAGAATCTCCAATCATCATTCCCGATGAAGCTGTTGCTGAAACTGTCATCTCTGACAAAGTGAGGGAAAAAGGAAGCTAGATGCAGTTCCAGAGATTATGGGAGATGAAAGCAGTTCGAAAAGGGCGAAGATTGATGAAACAGTGCAGATTGAGCCGATTCAATCTGTAGCTGTAGTTGAGTCTGAGAAAGTTGATGTGACTATGACTGAAGCTGAAATTGCCAAACCAGTTCAGATTGAGCCGATTCAATCTGAAGCTGCTGTTGTTATAGAAGTGCCTGAAACTGCTGAAAATATCGAGATTGTGCCTAAAGTTGCTGAAGTTGCTGAAACTGCTGAAACTGTACCTGAAGTTGCAAGTCAGTTTGAGCCGGTTCAAACTGACAATGCACCTATGATTGAAGCGTTGGATGACTTGGATGATATAGATTTTACTGAATCTGAAGATGAAGCTGAGCCAGAAACTAAGATTGTTGAAGAGATTCCTGATGATTTAGATCAAAGGTTTGCCTATCTCGAGAATATGAAGTATAATCCAGTATTTTTGAATGGGTTGACTGTGAGCCAGATAAATGAGGAGTATGAAAAGTGTATGATTGCACAAGACAAAGCTGCTGCTGATAAGAAAGAGTTTGTTATTGAGATGGGAGAATGGACACCAATGCAAGAAAGTCTAAATATAGAAGAATTGCCTCCAACTGAACTTTATCATCAAAATCCGGAAGAAATGTCAAGTACTGATATGCGAAGTTGGCTAAGCTCGAGAAATTATCCATATAGAACTTTAAAGAGATTGAAATCTGAGTCACTGAGGAAGATTGTTACTAGCTTTATGAAGACCGAAAAAATGTACAATCGTATGTTTTATTTGGATTACAACAATCCTTAGTATTTCGAGCTGACAAAGAGATATAAAGTTCTTGGACCGAAGGAGATACCGGTGATGGCATTACCTGAAAATGCTCACAAGAAAAGGCACGAGTTGATGGATATGTTTCCCAGTGAAGTTAAATCTTACAACATACCGATGGATGTGCGTGAATCATGGCATAAATCTGCCACAGCAAGTGACGTGGTGAGGTCACTGCTGAGTAAGGGTCAGTCAATAGCTGAACTGCTTGATTCGATGATTGTGCCTGAAAAGAATAAGAAGGTGAAGATTATCGCATGGAAATACGATGAAGTATTTGATGCTTTCATGATAAAGAGAGTGAATGGTTTATGTGACGTATACCATTACTACTCGAGCATTTTTAAGTTGGAAGTTCAAGATTTGAAGGAGCTGCACAAACTCAGGTTGATAAATCACACGCATGCTGAGCGTGGTGATAAATGTGCAATGCTTCTTGATGCCGGGATTGCTAGACCACCAAAGTATCTTGATTTCCGAGGCCAACAAGAAGATACTACGTATGTTCAAGCGAAGAAACAAAGAAAGGAAAAGAAGTTGGTTGTTAGTGAAGACATGTACTTAGAAGAATTTTCGGATGAATACTTTGACAAGGTGACAAATCCAGGATTGAAGGTGATTGATGGCTCGCAAATGACAAAGCCTATACTTAAAGTTTTCTACAATCAAGAAACCTTTGAGTTGAAGCTCGTTCGAAACTTGGAAGATTGGGACAAAGACATGATTACATTGTTTAGTACTTTTGAGTTGAAGCTGCTACATCCTTCCTACATAGACTTTTTGAGAAGCTACAGAATGGAGAAGTGTAAAGATGCACTTGCTAAAGCTGACAGAAAATTGTTTGTGGTGATGATAGAGGTGATTGCTGCTGCAACTGAAAAGATACGAGTAAGGAAGGCATTGCTGAACTCTAATCTCGTGAGGGTTGATTTACCAGAGATAGAGTATATGAGGATATCTAGAAGAGGAACTTTGGAGGTGCAAGTCAAAGGACAGGAGATGCCATTTGAATTTTATGCTAATATTGACTTTGCAGGTTTAAATCTGGATTCACTTAGACGCATGAATGCCTGCCCAATTCTGACAAATGAGTCCAAGCCGAGACAAGCCAAAATTGCTGAAAAGTTCAAGTCCTGTATAGAAGAAGCACTGAAGGAACAAGAAGAGTACAAAGGAAAAGAGCTGCTGAATGTCAAAGATGAACCGGAAGATTGGTAGAAAGAGATTGATGCTGAACAGAAGAAAAAGATTAGAAGATTTTGCTGAAGATTCAAAGATAAATCTTAGGGGGAGTACTGTTAGGGTTATTTCCTAGTTAAGATTTACTTTGTATTTTGTTTATATGTTTGTATATAGTTTAGGGTCTAGTTTGTTATATTCCTTAAACTTGTATTTTGTTGCTTTAAGCATGTAGTGAGAGAGAGTGAGCAGGGAGGCTAGATCACTATTACACGTTAGAGAGAGAGTTAACTGTGTGTGATTTATTTTCTCTTGCACTTGTACTACAAATTTGCTTTGATCATCAATATACAAAGAGAATTATTAGTTTAAATTGTGTTTGTGATTGAACTGTTTGTTTGTGCGAATTATTCTGATCATTGTGAGTGATATTAACGATCCAATTGAACCTATCACATACCCAATCCTTTGAAACTGAATCAGAACGAAGATCCTGATCGTAAGCCCTAATGACGATTTGGGGAGAAAAACTGTTTTCTTTTAGTAAAAGTGAAATCTCTTTATTGTCGAAACCACATGACTCAAGCTCAGGGGTTTTTTAAAGATTTTAGCACTCAAACCCATCTTCTTCTTCTTGATTAGAAGAAGAGACAGTACTTTGGCACTCAAACCCATCATCTTCGTTTCATCCATTCTATCAATCATAACTATCCTCGATGGTCATTTAAATAATTCTAAATCCATCTACTTAAAACATTTTATTCGCAAGTTAGCATCCTATTCCATTCCTATATTGAGTAACAAATAATCTCTATTCGAATCTCTATACAATTAATTCACCCGAACTCTGTCAAACAAAACGACTCTAAAAAAAATTCCAAAGAAAATTAAGAATAAATAACTTCTTAATCTCGTTTAATTAAATGCAGTTCATCGAACAACCATTAAGAATCATCGATCGTAAGGTTGAGCAACTCAAGCGTAATCGGATACCAATCGTTAATGTTCGTTGGAACTCAAAACGTGAACATGAATTTAAGATCAAATGAAAACCAAGTATCCACATCTTATTACCTCATCTTCTTCCTCGGTTTGAGCAAATTTCGGGACGAAATTTCTATAAGGAGGGGAGACTTTGACATCTGCCCCGAACCCGAATCCGAACGCCCGACTCGAATCCGAGATCTATCTACTTTTAAATTGTATTCGTATTTATTTATTTAAAATGAAACGTTCGTCATTAATGTTATACATTGGACTTTACGTTATCTCAATCTTAATTAATCGTTCGTATTTACGTCAAAAAATATCTGTGTGTAACAAATAATTAGTATTTTGAAATAATAAATCTCAAATATATATATATATATATATATATATATATATATATATCATAATAGAGATTTAATAAAAAAAATTGTTAAACAAAAACGCTTCTAAGTCTAAAAATAGTCCCTTAAGGTCTTAAACGAGCTAAAAGTAGATAAAACGTCAATCCTATAACGTTGCAATTTTATTTAGTTAAGTAAGCTAGTTAATTTCACTTATATACTAACTTTGGGTCAAAACTGTCACTTTTAAAACATGAATTAAAAGCTGTTAACCAAATAATAAACAATTGAAAACCTTCATGGCTGTTTGTCTAAATATGTTATTAAACCAGCCCAGCCCCCCCCCCCCCCTTTGTTGCCTGCAATTCTGACCAGCCCCTCCGGCCACCCCCATTCTTTTCCGGCGAGCCCTTATAAACACGTTTAACAATTCCAAAATTACCGCAAATCATTCCAAATCTTTCCTAAGCTATTTTCGATTCATTTTATTAACCAAAAACGCGTAATCACAACTCCAATTAACCTGATTCGAATCCGTGATTTTATTTCAAAATCACATTCCGTAATTAGACTCGTATCAGCGATTAATTTAGCCCATATCTTTCCAATCGCACGACTAACATAAATCGTACACCAAAACCTTCATCTCTTCACACTGCAAATACCGAAACCAAACTCCAAAAATTTTTATTCCGGCGACCAACTCAATCTCCATCTTCCAGGCATCATTTCTGGTAACGATTACATTCATCTTGATCCTATTGATCTATTACAACTTCCTAATTCATCTGTTTCTTCACTTATCGTCTCAGAATCACGAAAAATCCTCAAGAACAGTCGACCCTTCCTCCTTCTTTAATCCGTATCCATTCATCACCAACAGGTATGTTCATTACATCAAAATGATCACGAGATGACAGGGATTAATAGCCCTATAATTGATTTGGATTTGAATAACTGGTTCGAACGAATTGGATGGTTTTGAATCTAGGGATTGAACCTTGAAATGGGTCTTGTTGTATACTAAAAGGTAAAAGAAATTAAAATCAGAATTAATAGCAATAAAGGTTGTTTGGTTCACTGGTTAAGGGGCTAGTGTTTGGGCGGTTTGACAGGGATTAATAGCCCTATAATTGATTTGGATTTGAATAACTGGTTCGAACGAATTGGATGGTTTTGAATCTAGGGATTGAACCTTGAAATGGGTCTTGTTGTATACTAAAAGGTAAAAGAAATTAAAATCAGAATTAATAGCAATAAAGGTTGTTTGGTTCACTGGTTAAGGGGCTAGTGTTTGGGCGGTTTGACCCCGGTTCGAGTCCCACTGTAGCCGTTTTTTGGTAATTTTATTTTTAAGTCCTTTTACCTATTTGTTAACATTAAATTATATCTTTTATACTAAATGCATTTTAACGTTTATAAAACTTATAAATTCTAGACTCAAATAACAATATACATTTTTATAAGTATTTTGATTTATACAAATATTTAAAATAAAATACAAAAAGAGAAATACTCATGAAATATAGATATTTATCCAAATACGAAAATACGACTACGTTTCGTATCAAAAATCGCAATTTATAATCTAAATCCATAATTCCCAATTTGAATCTAAAACCCTAATTCCCAATTTGAATCTAAAACCCTAAATCCCAAATCCGAAACCCTAGACCTCGGATTTGTGATTTTTGTTTCTTTCGTTTCTAAGTTAGGGTTTTTCCCAATCAATTAGGTGGTACCAATATTTGGGAAACTCTCGGTTCATTATAGCGGCGTTTCTTTTTCTGTTATCTTTGCATTTCGAGTTGAGTAAACTCACACCCCTTTTTATTGTTTACGTTTTTAGGGCTGAAATACGTGTTCCTATGATACTACGGTTTCTTTTCTTTTGTTTCTTTTTTTCTAAATGAGATCATTAGGTGTGTTAATCTTATTTGGCCGCATGATGCGAAATTATGTGTTACACAATAGTATTTATATTATCTTGTAATTTCCACCGGTATGATATTAGCGCTAATGGCCTGACAAGCCCGCCTACACTAATGGCCTGATAGGTGATTAGACCCGGCGATTCTATGGTTAATTCTATGTGTTGGTTGCTAGTTACTATTTGTGATGCTTGTTGCTACGATGCTATGTCCCTTCGATACTTAAACATTTATTGATAATTTATGTATATCGAGACGGTTAAATGACGGTTAAACGATAATTATCAGTATTTGTAACATGAGTGGTTCCTCATGACTTGTTGCTAAAGGTTACCATGCGGAGTCTATGATACTTGTTTCTATGTGTTTCTATGGTCACGGTTGAGATATATAATGCAATTGCTATACACATAATATTGCGAAACATATTTAAAATGATCTCGGATTTCATATTACGTACTATAAACTGTGTTTTACTCACTAGCTAATTCTTTAGCTAACTTATTTTACACGTATTTCAGTTGGAGTTTGAGACTTTTAGGCTTCAAGACATTTAAGATGCTTTGGACCTAGAATTAAATAAAATTTATTATTGTCGGCTTTTATTACGATTTTAAGATTATTTATTGCTTCGTTTATGTCAGATATTATGCTTTAATAATGATAAAACATTGCTTAAAGTATGCCATGTGCTTTGTACTATTGATATCCAATTGACTTGACGCGCCCGGTGTTTTCTGCCGACGGGCGGGGTGTCACAGTTTGGTATTAGAGACATGGGTATAGAGAACTAGGATAGGTTATTAGACACACACCGACCTAGACTATACCTAAGAGTCCTTAGTGCAAATAGATGTAGTTAGGAATTCTTTTGAACTTATTTGTTTTTCCTTCTACGAACTTTCTATGTTTTTCTTAATCTCATTTCTTATCCGATTTCGCGAAGGAGTTACAAGAGACTCGTATGTATGATTGAGATCTTCTCTTTGTGGAATCTCGTCATCGTCTTAAGTAAGTTTGAAAACGTGGGAACGCGTGCAATCCGGAAGGGGGAACGCCTGTATCACGGACATCCTGTCTAAGGCAAAGCATTTCGTATAAATCTCTTTAAGAGACCTGTATGGCTGTATGCTTACCTGTGGATGTACGAGATGAGTGTGAACCTATAGGCTAAAGCATGCTTTCTCGAATACGTTGAAAACGAACTTAACACTTTGATAAGTCATTAGTGTCCAAAACCAAAACACACTCCTAAACCTTCAAATTTTCATTTTCTTAATGATTCTATGATTTTCATTCCCACAACCTATAATTATTTCTATGAATTTTTATAGTGATTCAAATAATATTCCAAGTTTATTTACTAATATTTCTAAAGTTTCTACGTAATTTTCTATGTTGTGTTTCAAAGGATTCTATGATGTTCTAAGTACTACTACTATTTCATTTAATCAAAAAATTTCTAAAGTTTTTAAGTGATTTTCTATGGCATGTTTTAAAGATTCTATGGTATTCTAAGTGGAACGAGGTGCTATTATTACATCGGACGTTTCTCTCGGACAAAGATTTTGCTACAAACCTAGTTATTCCACATTTCATCATTCCATTTGTTTCTAAGCTACAATAATAGTTATGAGATATACTCGCTAGCTTATCCATATAACACAATTACACCGTTGTAAACCAAACATTTCAAACCAAAACTAAGATATATCTCAACCGAACTATCCAAAACTTCAAATCATATATCAATTACCAAATCTAGGGCATACTTCTAATCCCAAATCGATTATTGACTCTCCAATCAAAAGTTTGTCATGAATTCTGAATTCTAGTCAAAGCTAAATTCCATAACGAAATAAATGATAACGGATTTTGCTATTCTTATAAGCTAACGTATTCGAATCAAATGTTAACCTCAAAATATTTCAACTTGAATTCTATAATCAAATTGTTTCAAACTACTCTTTTAACTAAAAGATTTTAATCCAATTTCTAACACATCATTAAACCATAAATCTACTATCAAATTATAAACTAACCATTAAAACATATACTTGTAAATCAACTACGCGATGCTAATATTATCAACACAGTCAAAGTCAACAAAAGCTAATATTATCAACACAGTCAAAGTCAACAAAAGTCAACGTCAACGGTCAAAGTCAACGCAAAAGTTAAGACGACGCGTTCGGGACGAAGATTAGAGACAAGACGTTGAAGGCGACGGAGTTTTATTGTTAATAAATATATTTTGTGTCAACAAAGTATATTTAATCGTTTTCGTCGTTTTAGTATTTTATGTAATATATATATTTTGTCTTAATGTCAAAATATATATTAGACTAAACGTTAGGGTTTTATTTGTATTATTTACATTTGTCATGTTTAGTCTAAATATAAGGTCCTAATTGTCATTAGTCCAAAATGTCATTAGGCTATAAATAGTAAATGGCAATTAGGGTTTTAGGGGGGCTTGAATGAGTCATTGATTGAGGGTTTCCACTTGTAATATCTGATGCAATCAAATTAAAGATCAAATCTGAGTTTTTCATTGTGTTTTTCATCTTGTTCATCAATATTTTACCATTTGATCCAAAATCTTTGCAATATTACTGATTCAATAGTGTTTTGGGACCAACAATTGGTATCAGAACCTAACTGAGATCCATTTTTGAATCATTTGTTGAAGATAGTTGCTGATTTTAAAGAATTGTGTAGAAGTTTTAGAGAGAGAAACTAGATCTGATGGGTTTTTAGAGAGAGAAACCAGATCTGGGTTCAAAATCATCAGATCTACATCAACAATCATCAGATCTGTTGATTTCAACAACGTATTTTAGATCTAGAAGCTGAAATCTACAAGAAAATATAAGAAAAATTCAGATCCAAAGTGTTTTCTCTCACACACAGTGTGCGTGTGTTCTTGGTGTTCTTCAAATCTTCAAATCTGCAAGACCAGCGAATCTAGTTAATATCTGAACGAAAGTTCAAAATTTTGAGCGAATCTATACCAAACATTTGCATAGACTCGCCCGTTGTTCTTAGCGAACCTATAAGTTCGCCCGGCACTTTGTAAGCCAGCGAATCTATAGGTTCTTGCACACTACCTTGCGAAACCACCAAGATCTGAGCGAACTTACCATTTCTTAACACTTTTCTTGACAATTTTCCCTGCACCAACAAGCAAAACACAACACTTAAACAACCACAACAACACCTAAAACCAAAACAAAAACTAAACTTTCATATCATCAAATTCAAACCAGATTTTTTTTTGACATAACCAACCTAACCATATCTATAACCTAACCCGACCCAAACCAAAAAAAAAAAACCAAAACCATTTCCTGATCTACATCACCACTACGTTCCCCCATATCCCCAACCACCTCGTTCAACAAGATCTACTATCTCAAACAAACCATAACAGATCCGTCAACCACCACCATAAAACTCGAACCACAACAGATCTAGAGTTAAAAAAAAACAAAGAAGAAGAAGAAGAAGTTGTGTGTGCGTGTTGTTGCTATTAAATCTCGAGCAGATCAGAAACTGTTGTGATGATGTTGTTTGTTACGGTGGTGTTGCAGTTGACTGGCATGGTATTATAGGGTTCCGGCGAGCAGAAAACAAACAAAGAAGAAGCTGCAATCAAACCAGATCGATTGGTGTCGTGTTTCGAACTAGAAAGAAGCAAGAACGTTGAACTGTTGTTGTGTTGTTGACTGGTGAAGGAAAATCGAAAGAGAGGGTGAGATTGACAGATCTACGCGGCTGTTGTTGTGCAGCAAGATAAGTTGTTGTGTGTGTTTGTTCAACAAGAGTTAGAGAGAGAGCTGCTGTGTTGTGTGTTGCTGCTGTGTTTTGAAGATGTTGTTGAGTTGCTGTTGTTAAAAAGAAGAAAAAGGAAGCAAAGCAGCTGCAGATCGTGTTTGATAGTGAGTTGTTGTTGCGATTGTGTTTGTTGTTGATGTTGTGATGTTATTTTTGTTTTTACTCGATCTGAATCAAGAAGAAGAAGAAGAAGCAACAACAGACGTTTGTGCGTGTGTTGTTTGATCAAAGGAGACGAGAGAGAACAGATCTTGTTGTGTGAATTGTCATGTTGTTGGTGTTGTTGAAGAAAAAAAAAGCAACAGGTTTTTTATGTGTGTTGTGTTATTAATTCAGAGAGAGAAAGTGAATGTTGTTTGAAGATTGGATAAGGTAGTTCGAAAAAGAAGTGGCTGGAGTTAAAGTCTTGTAGGGTTTTTTTTTTATCATCTCGTGGATATTTAAAAAAAAAACGGGTTGGGCTTTTGGATGGGTATAGGCTGCAGATTATAAGAAAATAAAATTGGATTAGTATCTTGTAGATGGGTTTTTATTAATTGGGTGTGGTAATTGGTTCGTTTGTATTAACACTTTGAGTTGCCCAACACTTAGTGTTTTAAATTTTGAGCCGTGTTGGATTCGGTTCATTTTATGTCTCGCAGGGTATTAAATTTAAAACATTATGGGCGTTTTTCTTAAAGTCGTCATTAACATTTGAAAACGTGACGTCTTTGGCCGGGTGTTTATTTTGTCAATCTTTGGGCCAAAATTTTGTCATCTAAGTTGAAATATTTTTGTCACTGGCCGGGACTTTTTAAATATTATTTTTAGGCCAAATTTTAAACGGGTTATCAATTAAAAAAAATGGCTTATGCAGATCTTTTTAAATCTTTCGAATCTGATGATCTCACAATGGCACAAAGCCGGTTTGATAATTTTGCAGTTCTAAAGAAAGAAAGGATGCCCGTGTTTCTGGATCGATTTGTGATGGTGGCAAATAACCTGAAGAAGCATGATCCAGGACTTGGAAATTATGAACAGGTTCAGAGATTGCTTGATTCTCTCCCACCAGAGTGGAGTTCACATGGAAAATCGATGAGAAGAGAAAGGGGATTTACTGATTACAAACTGGTGGAGGTGATGAACAAACTAAAAGAAATGGAGTTGGATATCAAACGTCGTGAGTACGATGAAGCGATGTCTCTGAATTCAAAGATCACCTCAATCTCCAAAGAGAAACCAGAAGAGATATCAGTTTCTGCCTCCAATTTCAAAGGTTTACCGAAACCTGAAATTGAAAAGGTAGAAGGAGAGGTTAAGCAGACATCAGTGGGTAAAGATGGAGCAGAATTAAATGATAAAGTTTGTGATGCTGAGAAGGAGAGGGAACAAAAGACAAATACCAGAGTCTACAACTGCGAGAAGGCTCTTGCTTCTGAAAAAATCATCATGGATCTTCCATACGAGACAGTTCTGGATATGTGTTCTTCTGATTGCAGAACTCGTTTATTTGGTATTTATGAAGCTAACAAATTGTTAATCGAAAATGAAAAATATTTGACTCAGGTAAATAAAGAACTTAAACTTAACGAGTCAAAATATTTTGTCAAATTAAGAGAAGCTTTAAAAGAAAATGAACATTTGAAAACAAATCTTTTGAAAAGTAATGTGGAAGTCAATATGCTAACTGAACGTGTCGCCCTGGCTGAGTTTGAAACCAGTAAGTTGCAAACGAAACTCGAAAAATGGACAATTTCGGGGATGAAACTTGAGGATTTAATCAAAAGCCAACGAGGGGCTCGTATTAAGACTGGGTTGGGTCATGAAGATAAGGCTTTTGTATATCCTCCTCCCAGCACTTACTGTTACTCCCCTACACCAACTCCACACCCGACCAATGAATTGATTCATGAAATAATTCAGAAAGATACTGATAGTTTGTATGCAGGATTGGAGAATGTGAATCTTAAAGAGGTGCGAGATGATTATGAGTCCCCGACTGGTATTGGATACAGTAAACTGGATGTTGTCAGTCAAACCAATGATTGTTCAGTTTCCGGTGTTAGTAAATCTGTACATTCTGTTTCTTCTAACTTCTTTGACAAGTTTAAAGCAGGTGAAATTCCTACTTTTAAGCCTGTCCTGATTGCGAAGGAAGAGATAAAGTCGGATTCACGTAATCATCAAGCCATCAATCAAGATCCGTTGGAAGCAGAGGTACTTATTGAAGATTGGACAAGCTCAGATGATGAACCAAAGACAAAAGAAAGTCACGGAGTTTCAAAGATCAAGATGTCATCTGCAACTGTCAAATCTGAAATGCTTCCAAAACCTGAATCAAGACAAATCCGGATCTCAGTCCCAGCTGCAAAACAAGTCAGTCTACCATCAAAAGCTCAAAAGAAGAAGCCTTCACCTCTGTCCATCATATCTCAAGTTTGTAAAAGACTTGAGAACAAGCAAGTGAAGATCTCATCTCCCATCCAACAAAGCAAAACAAAAATCAAGCAACCACCCACAACTCGACAAAAGACGCCAAAAGCTTCTCAACAAGTTGCATCAAGCTCGAAGAAAGCCACACCCCCAACTGCTCCATACGAGCCAGTCAAGCATCAAAAGCCATTCAAGGCTTGCTTCAAGTGTGGAAAGGATGATCATGTGCTTAAGAAATGCCCAGTCAAGCATCAAAAGCCATTCAAGGCTTGCTTCTTAACAGGTTTGCTTCTCCGAATCAGAGTCTAGAAAGAATCCTCCACTTGGTAAAGGTAAACAGGTTTGTTTATTTGAATTTCAAGTTAATAATCATACATCTTTGAATGGTCGGATGACGAACATTCCATCCCCACCTTCTCATGTGAAGCCGGTTTCACATGATTCAAAGATGAATGTGACCACATCAATAAAACCAAAACCTTTTTTCCTCGGGGCTTAAATAGAAAATGATTTCCAAATTTAACTCTTTCAAATCGAAAATGTTTGAACCTAAACAAATTTGGCAAATTAAAAAGAAAGAGGAAAAGATAAGTGATACAAAAACTCGTTGTGTGTTTAAACATGTGTCTTACACTGATGAAAATGGAACGCCCAGGACTACGATGGCCTGGGTTCCCCTTTCTAACTAATCTGTTGATGAGTGTAGGAACATTTCAGGAGGACTGTTAGTAATCCGGTTTACTGACAGAAAATGTTCCTTATTCAATTTTGAGGCGGAACAAACAGGTTATGGTTCTGGTATTTTATCCACATTCTGGATCCTTCTTTCATTTTCACAGCCACTACATTTTTCTTAATAACTCATTTATCATCTTTTGATAGAGTAATATGGAAGACGTTTCTTTGGTTATTCATATTTTATATATTGTAAATAGTTTTTAAAAAAAATTATTAAAAAAAAATTAAAAAAAGGGGGAGTCTAACATTTTTACGTGTATTTTTGATCAAAATTTCACAACCCTTTGAGGTCGGTCTTGAGTCTTTTGAAAATTTCAATTTTGCACTAAAATAGAAATTTTGGGGGAGTAAAATCTCAAATGAAGATGAAGTGAAAATCATTAGTCCAAAATTATTCTCCTGTGTAAATATTTTGTGTCTTTTGAAGGGTTCAGGTTTGTATGGAAAAGCAACCAAAGGAGGACGTTGATTTGTGTAATGATGTGTCAATAGGCTCAGCCCGAATACAATTAGACAGCAATTCTGTGATCAAACTAAATTCAAAAAGAGCTCGGTGATGAGGAGTACTTTCACAGACATTTGGCCTGCACAAAGTAATAAGTTTTGACAAAAATGGGTTGAGAGCGTCAAATCTTTGCCTTGATTTCCCCAAATATCCCAAATCACCCACACCCTAGCCCTGGATTGAGCTTCTAGTTAGCAAAACAAAATAAAAAGCTGCTAGTGTTGCTCTTTAGAAAAACCTCTGAGTGAGTTACTTGTTAACTCCTCAGAATGTATTGAGTCAAAGTGCTTAACTCCTCTGCTATACATAAGTATTGACCTGGAGTTGGTGGATCTTCTCTGTTATACGGAAGTATTGACCTGAAGATTCACCGAGCATGCTCAAATGTTTATCTCCTCTGTTATACGTCAGTATAGACCTGGAGCTCTAACCATTTGAGTTTTCCAAATAATAAGTCGCAATGTGTTCAAAAGAATCATTGTTGACAAGCTCCACTCCCAAACATGCAAAAAATTGCAGAATGTCAAAAGTGGCTCATGAATCGATCAATATTCAAGATTTGATCGAAGAATTTCAAGCAAAGTCAATCATATTGCCCAATAAACCTTGATGATAGGACAAGTTACTTTGCTAAATGTCTGTGGAAACCAAGTCGCCCGAGTTTCTTCAAATCGAACCAAAACATGATAAGATCGTCATAGGTTGCTTGTTGAAAGGAACAAGGCATGGGTTTAAATGGACAAACATATTGACAATCTAGCCAAGTCTTTGTTTCTCCGGATGGTCGCTCGAAACGCATTATCTGATATCCTTTCATGAAGTTTTATTTTATTTTATTTTGTGTTTGGGTTCTTGAGTCTTGTTGGTCGTGTGTACCTTTTGGGATGTGTTCACTTTGTCGAAAATATTTGTGATCTTGTCGGACTCGTCCTCTTATTTCCGAATTTTTAAATTTTATTAGTTAAAAAAAATATATCCAAAAAGATTTTAATTTCAAATTATTTTCAAGTCTTCCATATTATACTATTAATATGCTATTATTTTCACATGCATTTCACGGGAAATTGCACACACAAACGAACACGGGTTCGCTTCTCTTCATACACAAATAAACACGGGTTTATTTTGTTTAATGAAATGATCTAATGAGAAATCTCGAGATTTTGTCTGTGATTGTTGTGTTACAGATATTTGCTGCAAATGATGGTCGATCATCAGTTGAGCAAAGCACCTGACCAGAGAACCTCTTCCTCAAAGTTTTTCAGAAGATACCGAGCTAGGAAGCCTCCTCCTACATCTTCTGAAGCACTCAAGAAAAGATAGTTGGAAAGCCGTTCCAGATTTTAAGAAAGGAGGCACGCAAAATGGGGGAGCATACAATATGGGGGAGCTTGTGAGATTAAGGATCTTCAGCAACAAAATTTGGCTAGCATCTGTCTTGGGGGAGTTTTGTTGGAGCTGAAATTAAGACTGAAGCTTACCAAAATGAAGATCTAACTGTATTGACTTATCGGTGCTGAACACGATGCAAGACGTTGATAATAATAGACTATGGGGGAGTATTGTTGGACCTGAATTGTAGTCTAATATTATCAACACAGTCAAAGTCAACAAAAGTCAACATCAACGGTCAAAGTCAACGCAAAAGTTAAGACGATGCGTTCGGGACGAAGATTAGAGACAAGACGTTGAAGGCGACAAAGTTTTATTGTTAATAAATATATTTTGTGTCAACAAAATATATTTAATCGTTTTCGTCGTTTTAGTATTTTATGTAATATATATATTTTGTCTTAATGTCAAAATATATATTAGACTAAACGTTAGGGTTTTATTTGTATTATTTACATTTGTCATGTTTTAGTCTAAATATAGGGTCCTAATTGTCATTAGTCCAAAATGTCATTAGGCTATAAATAGTAAATGGCAATTAGGGTTTTAGGGGGGCTTGAATGAGTCATTGATTGAGGGTTTCCACTTTTAATATCTGATGCAATCAAATTAAAGATCAAATCTGAGTTTTTCATTGTGTTCTTCATCTTGTTCATCAATATTTTACCATTTGATCCAAAATCTTTGCAATATTACTGATTCAATAGTGTGTTGGGACCAACATTTAGTATTTTATAAGATAAAACATATATACACATATATAAAAAAATATATGCATTCTGTGATAAATGATTTCCTTAAAAAGGGATTGGTCATTCTAACGCTAGTTAAATAGTTCTACAACATTTTCTCGTTTTCTCAAATATGACACAAGGACTTGCACAAACACCTTGTCTGTTGTTTTCCAATACCAAGTACTTACAACTTAAGTTGTGTCGTTTATTTTCAAATCTCTTATCTATACTAAAGATTAAAACTCTCAACTTTTTACTTAGCTTTTAAAATTGCATGATAGAAAAACAGCATCATCTCTTATAAATCTATCTACCTCCATATTCAACACATATGGTTTACATAGAGCCGTTGGTCATATAAATTCAAACATCTTAAAAATTGAATCCAATTGGAACTAAGTGATCTATTTGTTCAAACTATAAATTGGACTATCCGCATTATCAATTTTTCATTGAACTAATTTTTTCTAAAGATCCGAATAAACTATATTATTACATGTACACCACCAACTAATGCTTATGAACTGGTCAATATCAGAGAACTTAGATAAATTCATCTTACACACATAGAGTCGATTTTCAAAAACGTAAGTGTTACTATTCTAGTACTCGAACTTGACTATCTATATCGATGAGCAAAACTATTTATATGAGCAATGTCTACCTAATGAACTTTAGTTTTTATTAATCTACTTATTATCTTAAACTGATTTTCCCAAGTACTATTTCTATCGGGTATGATATCAATACCTATGCGTATCATCACTTTATATTTAAAAAAAAATTTACTACTCGCACGTGATCGAATGAACTGTGGAGTCCATGCAAAAACTAAAGTAATTACAGGTGCACACGGAATTATGAAAGTTGATGCATGGAAACCATAGAAAGTTTTGTCTTGTGATGAAGGGCAATGCGACAAATGTGGTATGACAGGGGCATGATGGATATGCCGCTGGTACATCCTATATATAAATGTTTTTGTCATACAGTCAAATGAAGCTTTGTCTCAACCAGTGAATTTTTTTTTATATTGTCCTAAGCATTCTATTTATATAACAATACCTATCGTATCTCATTGAGTAAGATAAACTATATATTCTAAGTTGATCTAAAATAACGAACCTATTACTACTTGAACCTATGTAGAGATCATAAACCAATTATTATCATATAGAAATCAAGATTTAACAATTGTTTTCGCATATTACCATTCGTCATCATTATTATCCAATTCTTAAGTTTGTGTATTTTAATTCAACTCCTTGAGACTAATGTATTCTTCTTCAAACCAAAGGTGCAAAATAACGTTAGTACCCTTATGATGAAAAGCGCAAGGTTAATTATGCACAACTTGTATATTCGAGCCACATCTTTTCATTTTAATTATCATTGGGCTTATTTACTCATTTTTATAATTGAGTCTAATTCACCTAACTATACGCAAAGTTGCTTATTCGTTTCATCCATTCTATCAATCATAACTATCCTCGATAGTCATTTAAATAATTCTAAATCCATCTACTTAAAACATTTTATTCGCAAGTTAGCATCCTTTTCCATTCCTATACTGAGTAACAAATAATCTCTATTCGAATCTCTATACAATTAATTCACCCGAACTCTTATAACAAAAAAAAAGTTAAACAAGACGACTCTAAAAAAATTCCAAATCAAATTAAGAATAAATAACTTCTTAATCTCGTTTAATTAAATGCAGTTCATCGAACAACCATTAAGAATCATCGATTGTAAGGTTGAGCAACTCAAACGTAATCGGATACCAATCGTTAATGTTCGTTGGAACTCAAAACGTGAACATGAATTTAAGATCAAATGAAAACCAAGTATCCACATCTTATTGCCTCATCTTCTTCCTCGGTTTGAGCAAATTTTGGGATGAAATTTCTATAACGAGGGGAGACTGTGACATCTACCCCGAACCCGAATCCGAACGCCCGACTCGAACCCGGGATCTATCTACTTTTAAATTGTATTTGTATTTATTTATTTATAATGAAACGTTCGTCATTATTGTTATACATCGGACTTTACGTTATCCCAATCTTAATTAATCGTTCGTATTTACGTCAAAAAATATCCGTGTGTAACAAATAATTACTATTTTGAAATAATAAATCTCAAATATATATATATATATAATTAATGTCAAATGTAAACCATTTCTTAAAATGTTAACCAAAAAACCAAATCTCAACCATCCATTCCATTCCATATTATTATATTCAAAAAGGGCAAATAAGTCATTTTACATTCAATACATTTCCCATGATTTTAACCTCTTTCATATTTTATATATCTTTATGTACTTTTTATATTTTCCCATGAAAACTTTTCCAGATTTTCAACAAAATTTCCTAGATTTATTTAAATTTTCTTTCCTTTCATATCTTCCATATTTGAATTCTTTCATTCCAAGAAAAAAGAAAAAAGTTAAACACAAAAATCAAAGATGAAGAGTCAAACGAAGACGAAGATAAAAATGGGTGTTTTGATGGTTTTGTCGGAATAAGAAAAAGAAGACGAAAATGAAGATCAAATGGGTAAGTTGTAAAGGGTTTTGCAAGTTTAATGTGTTTTTATGAATGTAATGGGTATTATTTGTTTAGTTTGAATCATTGTTGAGTATTATTTGAATAAGCATCAGAATCATTTGTAGTTTTTGAGTTTGAATTTGCTGTTTTTGTTTAGTTTGAATCACAGTTGATTCGTTTTTGCTTATACACAAATGTAAGTCTTTTTCCATTTGAGTTTGTTGTACCTAGTGTATAAAAAGTTACACCTAAATTGGTTTTGAAATATACATATGTGTTAGTCTTGTTTTTGCTTTCAAGTGGTTGTACTACATGCATAAATAATTGTACTTAATTACATTTTTAAATATACACATGTGTAACTTGAGTTTTACTCATGTTTTTTTAATAGGGTTTAGAAAAGAAAAAAAAAGGAAGAGAAATAAACGTGAGTTAAACAAAACAGGTATTTGATTGTGACGTTTATATACTTTATAAATTTGTTTATTTTTTGGTGTGTATTTTGAGTATAACACGTGTGTATATTGATTTACACATGTGTACAAAAAATGATTTATAATTTTTTTTATTAATAGTTTAAAATGAGAGAGAGAAATTGTACCTTGATAGAGATATTTGTGAAGAAGTTGATCAATGTAAAAAGACTTTATTACATTTTTTTAAAAGGAACCAAGAATTTATACTTTATTACACATGTGTGTAGAATTTGTACTTGCTGACACACCTTTAATAAATTTTTATTGTAGTAATTTATGCATAAAAAGTTGTACCAAAACAGTTTTTAAATATACACATGTGTAACTGAGTTGTACATATGTGTAAATGATCGTGTTTCTTCACATTTGTGTTTCCTTATTTTAAATAGTTGTTGATTCATGTTTAAATTATGGTTTCTTTTTCAGAACACGTTGAATAACCCAAATTTATAATATTAACAAGGAAGTTGCTTTTAATTATTTGATTTTGAAAAGTTTTCTTTGGTTTTGGTTTTGTAAAATAGTTTTGCACATGAATTTGATTAAGACGTTTATATACATTATAAATTTGTTTATATTTTCATGTATATTTTGAGTATAACACATGTGTATATTGATTTACACATGTGTAACAAGAATGTTCTATAAATATTTTTTGTTTTTTATTTAATTAATAATTTAAAATAAGAAATTTAGAAAGAGAAATCAGGATAAAGAAAAAGTAAAAACATTAAACAAATGGATAAAAATTGTACCTGGAGAGAGAAAACGTGAAAACCTTGATGGAAATTTGTACCTAGTGAGAGAAAAAATGATATTTTCTTTTGTACTTACACATTGATAGATGTGCACATGGATATTAAAAAATCTACACATGTGTAAAAAGACTCATTTACCATTTTACACATTCAAAAACATTAAAAAAAAATCTACTTTTGTACCATATTTTGAAGATGCAATCTTAACCATTGATCTTAGAGATCAATGGTCTATATTTGGTTTAACGGTTAATAGTTTAAGCACTGGTTTACAAAATACACATCTCCTATATATATATATATATATATATATATATATATATATATATATATATATATATATATATAGAAATGGGATATTTTGAGAACACCCTCTAGTTTTGAGAACTCGTGAGAACCTTACTTCTCGTGTTTTTTCATAGAATTTCTTTTGCTTAAATGTTGCGTATATTAAAAACTAGAACCTTGAAAAAAGGAAATTAAAAAAACGTTTTCGTCGTTAAAAAAACATATATGTAACTAAAAAATATTTACAGCGAAAAAACGCTAGTGTAATTTATTACACCTATGTAATATGACGTGAATATTTTTTACTAACATATGCATTTTTTTAACGACGAAAATATATTTTTTTAAATTTTCTTTTTTTCAGGTTCTATTTTTAATATACGCAATATCTGGGCCAAAAAAATACTATGAAAAAACTCGGGAAGTAAGGTTCTCACGAGTTCTCAAAACTAGAGGGTGTTCTCAAATTACCCCTTCCATATATATATATATATATATATATATAGTTCATAATAGAGATTTAATAAAAAAAATTGTTTAACAAAAACGCTTCTAAGTCAAAAAATAGTCCCTTAACGTCTTAAACGAGCTAAAAGTAGATGAAACATCAATCCTATAACGTTGCAATTTTATTTAGTTAAGTAAGCTAGTTAATTTCACTTATAAACTAACTTTGGGTCAAAACTGTCACTTTTAAAACATGAATTAAAAGCTGTTAACCAAATAATAAACAATTGAAAACCTTAAGGACTGTTTGTATAAATATGTTATTAAACCAGCCAAGCCCCCCCTGTTGCCCGCAATTCCGACCAGCCCCTCCGGCCACCCCCATTCTTTTCCGGCGAGCCCTTATACACACGTTTAACCATTCCAAAATTACCGCAAATCATTCCAAATCTTTCCTAAGCTATTTTCGAATCATTTTATTAACCAAAAACGTGTAATCACAACTCCAATTAACCCGATTCGAATCTGTGATTGTATTTCAAAATCACATTCCATAATTAGACTCGTATCAACGATTAATTTAGCTCATATCTTTCCAATCGCTCGACTAACATAAATTGTACACCAAAACCTTCATCTCTTCACTGCAAATACCGAAACCAAACTCCAAAAATATTTATTCCGGCGACCAACTCAATCTCCATCTTCCCGGCATCATTTCTGGTAACGATTACATTCATCTTGATCCTATTGATCTATTACAACTTCCTAATTCATCTGTTTCATCTCTTATCGTCTCAGAATCACGAAAAATCCTCAAGAACAGTCGACCCCCCTTCCTCCTTCTTTAATCCGTATCCATTCATCACCAACAGGCATGTTCATTACATCAAAATAATCACGAGATGACAGGGATTAATAGCCCTATAACTGATTTGGATTTGAATAATTGGTTCGAACGAATTGGATGGTTTTGAATCTAGGGCTTGAACCTTGAAATGGGTCTTGTTGTATACTAAAAGGTAAAAGAAATTAAAATCAGAATTAATAGCAATAAAGGTTGTTTGACCCCGGTTCGAGTCCCACCACAGCCGCTTTTTGGTTATTTTATTTTTAAGTCCTTTTACCTATTTGTTAACATTAAATAATATCTTTTATACTAAATGCATTTTAATGTTTATAAAACTTATAAATTCTAGACTCAAATAACAATATAAATTTTTATAAGTATTTTGATTTATACAAATATTTAAAGTAAAATACAAAAAGAGAAATACTCATGAAATATAGATATTTATTCAAATACGAAAATACCACTACGTTTCGTATCAAAAATCTCAATTTATAATCTAAAACCCTAATTCCCAATTTGAATCTAAAACCCTAATTCCCAATTTTAATCTAAAACCCTAAATCCCAAATCCGAAACCCTAGACCTCGGATTTGTGATTTTTGTTTCTTTCGATTCTAAGTTAGGGTTTTCCCAATTAATTAGGTGGTACCAATATTTGGGAAACTTTCGGCTCATTATAGCGGCGTTTCTTTTTCTGTTATCTTAGCATTTCGAGGTGAGTAAACTCACACCTATTTTTATTGTTTACGTTTTTGGGGCTGAAATACGTGTTCATATGATACTATGGTTTCTTTTCTTTTGTTTCTTTTCTTTTGTTTCTTTTTTTCTAAATGAGATCGTTAGATGTGTTAATCTTGTTTAACCGCATGATGCGAAATTATGTGTTAGACAATAGTATTTATATTATCTTGTAATTTTCACCGGTATGATATTAGCGCTAATGGCCTGACAAGCCCACCTACACTAATGGCCTGATAGGTGATTAGACCCGGCGATTCTATGGTTGATTCTATGTGTTGGTTACTAGTTACTATTTGTGATGCTTGTTGCTACGATGCTATGCCCCTTCGATGCTTAAACATTTATTGTTAATTTATATATATCGAGACGGTTAAACGATAATTATCAGTATTTGTAACATGAGTGGTTCCTCATGACTTGTTGCTAAAGGTTACCCTGCGGGGTCTATGATATTTGTTTCTATGTGTTTCTATGGTCACGATTGAGATATATAATGCAATTGCTATACACATAAGATTGCGAAACATATTTAAAATGATCTCGGATTTCATATTACGTACTATAAACTGTGTTTTACTCACTAGCTAATTCTTTAGCTAACTTATTTTACACGTACTTCAGGTGGAGTTTGAGACTTTTAGGCTTCAAGACATTTAGGATGCTTTGGACCTAGAATTAAATAAAATTTATTATTGTCGGCTTTTATTACGGTTTTAAGACTATTTATTGCTTCGTTTATGTCAGATATTATGCTTTAATAATAATAAAACATTGCTTATAGTATGCCATGTGCTTTGTACTATTGATATCCAATTGACTTGACGCGCCCGGTGTTTTCCGCCGCCGGGCGGGGTGTCACATTGAGTCTGCTCTTTGGCCATGAAAAGTCGAAGAAAGAAAAAAAAAGAAGGAGGAAGAAGATTGATATGTGAATAAATATACATGTTAATAATGCATATTAGCCCTCATTTTAAACGCTTTTTGTTGCAAATTCATCCGAATAGCCACTTAATTGTGTTTTATTTGGATTTTTGTAGTTTTGGATGGCAACTAGGTGATTTTGGTGAAAAACTCAAAGGAAAAAGTGAAGAATTTGAAGATTAGCTTCTGACATGACCATGTCTGATGGAGACATGGCCATGCAAGCCCTGATAAGCAATTTGATAAAGACATGGCCATGTCTGAGCGCGACATGGCCATGCTCTGCGCAAAATTCCCCCTTTTTAACCTAAATTTCCCTCATTTCTCACACACAATTTTAGGGAGCAAAACCCTAATTCTCTCTAGCCTCCAAGTCGGTTTTCATCCAACTTCATAAAGGAAGAAGATTATCAACTCCAAAGAAGAATCTAACATCATTCTACCTATTCTAGCTTGATTTTGGTTTGATATCCTCTTTATTTAACCATGTATCTCTTTGACTCTTCAAGCTATTTGGGTATTTTTGTAGTTAGCATGAGCTAAAACTCTTGATTCACTTAGATCAGATGAATCCTAGCTAAACATTGACGATTTACATGTTGTTTATGGTGATGATTATGTTGATGACTTTAGCAATGTTTTGAATGTTTTCAATGATTATGTGTGTTTGTTTGACTTGATTATATGTTTAATCTCGTGGGTGTCTTGACCATATTATGTTGGAAAACCGTATGTGTTAGGATATTTATTCATGGATATGTAGATGTATGTGTATGTGTTCATGACATTTGACTAGGAATGGTGGATGGGGATTGGAACATGTAAGATTGTTAGTCAAATGTGCATCCTTGTGTATATGCTTGGAAAAGCCATTACATTTGTTGTGAATTCCTTGTATCATTGTGTATGTGTGATTATTGTTTACTAGCGTGAATTTATAGTTCATGTATTCATGGTATGATATTCACAAGTTGAAAAGGTTCATGACATTGTTTCCATTACGTGATTCGAGGTGGTTAGTATGTGTTTATCGTATTAGCTTTCCAAAGGATTATGGGATTAAATAACCTTGACAGGAGTTTAGTCCATCTTTATATTCAACATAATTGTATCATTAGCTCTTCAAGGAATGACTTTAGGTGGTTACTATGTTATCATCGTTTTAACTTTCCAAAGAGTCATATGATTAGATAGCCTTGACGGGGGTCTAGTCTATTTTCGTGTTATGCATGTAAGAATGATCTCATCATGGATTTGTGTAGATTTCATTGTAAGGCTAGGTGGATTCAAAGTCTAAGTGAACATTTCCTTTGTTTGATTATCTTTCTTAACTTTTGATATATTTATTTATGTCTATTTAGATTAAAAACACAAAATATCAAACCACTTTATTTGCCGGCTAGATAATGACAACGGTTTAGTATCAGGAGCTCTCGTGTCCATGGATCGATATTCGGTTCTTGCCTAAAGCTATACTACTATACGATAGGTACACTTGCCTATTGTGTGTAGTTAGTCTTAAAGTAATTGTCGTCTTTTATAAATTTAAAACCAAATTGTGTGAAAAATTATTATTAAAAAATCTATACACTTTACACACATCAAAGATGAACAGGAGGATTTCTTACCTTTCAAAGGGTGAGTGATGAATTAAAAAGAAAACAAAATTGAGTAAATATAGGAGTGATTACCCTATGGACTCCTTGATAGCCACAATGTCACCTCCATCAGTCGACATATTTGAAATTTGAAAATGTGACAACTGTGGGCCTTATCCCCCAACCGCCACATTTTAGGGACAAATTTTATGACAGGATTTCGCAGCCTCGAAGAATGTTGCATTCTATTCACTCACATCCTTCCAAAGGATCTAGCATCCTTAAGACGTGTTAACCAAGTAACTGACCAACGGTCACTTGGGCTAGTAGCTGTTGACAAGACGCGTTTTCAACCACGTTTGCCTATTATTTAGGAAGGTGGACGTTATTTGAAGACGTGAGAAGACTAGCCAACGGATAGAAGATTTAGTCCTGAGGATCCCGAATTCTCAGGAAGTTAGTTATTTTCAGTTCACTATTTAGTAGGAGCTGGATTGATCGGTTTAGGTCACTTGTTACTCACTTGTTCTGTACTTTTCACACACATACGCTCTGCTCGCTACTTGTAACGCTTAGTATCCGATCAGACCAAGCTCCCAACCCAATTGTACTCGATTTTTATTCAAATTAATATAATCGGGGGTGATAGTTTTCACCACCCTAGGTTTTTGTGCCGGCGATCATCCTTGATCAAGGGTTTTTCCTCGTATAAATCACTGTATTCATCATCATTTCACTTTGATTATCGCTTTCATATTAATCTAACACTTAACATCACAATACTGATTTGGATACAAAATCCTTAGCTGATTTTTACCCGAAACAACTGTTAGCATTTACCGTAAGGGGGTGCAGTAGGAGGTTTTGATCCTTGAAAGACTGCAGATAGCTTCTTATTGGTAACATCCTTGATCTTCACCGGTCCCAAAGATGAACTTGGCATTGGTACAGAAGATGATGAAGAAGGCATGCTCGTTGAAACAACTTTTGATTGAGAAGCCATTGAAGTGCAGAAAATGAATAAAGATGAACAAAATAGAAATTTGAGATGAATGAATTGAAGAGAATGATGATTAAAACAACACTTGCTCGACGGTGGGCGCCAAATTGTTTTGGTCAAAAACTAAATAAACCAAATTAGATAAGTGAGGTTGTGCGTTTTAATGATAATGATGAACAATCTGTGAAATAGCAAAAAAGAACACAAGGATTTATACGAGGAAAAACCCTTGATCAATGGATGATCGCCGGTATAAAAACCTCGGGTGATGACAATCGTCTAGCACCACTCTATTTATGATAAAAATGAATTGCAACTCGAGAGCTATAGCCGCTAGTACAATGTTAGTGTGTGTGAACAATGAAAATTAATCGAGAGAGATAGAAGAAAGTGTGAAAATCAGGTGTCTTGTGATCTAAGCAATAACCTCATTTTATACTTTGAATTAATTGAAATAGGTTTCTAAAAATAAGCTTAAAGCCGTTAAGGGGGTTGACCACATTCTCAGCTTGTTCCACAACCATCTTGACCTAGTTTGGCGGTGGACCAAGTCATGCAGCTGTTACTTGCATCTTTTTTTGTCTCTTTAAAGTCACCGAACTTTCATTAAATGTTTCAATCCTATGTAATAAATTTACGAATATTTGAATTTTTTAAAATTCAGTTTGACAAATGAAACATGTATAAACTTTGGATACTAATTAGTGATCATTTATATGAAAACGATTTGAAAATTTTTTAGTCAATTAGTTAGGAAGTGAATTTGGAATTTCCTTATTTATTAGAGCAGATGCATGGAAATTATATTTTATAGATTCTTAAAAAAGTGAATATGAATGAAGTAGGGGTGTTCATTATTCGAATACCATTCGAATTATTCGAAATTCGATTCGAATCGAATTCGATTAAGGCCATTCGAAATCGACTTTTAGTCATTCGAATTCGATTCGCATTCGATTCGAATAATTTTGTCGAATGTGGATCGAATACGAATATGATTTTCTGTATTCGCATTCGATTCGCCCAATTCGAATAAGAAATTTATATATTTTTTAATATATATTTTTAATATATCTAATTAATTATCTATATATGAATATGATTTAATGGGCTTGAAGTAAAGTTAAAAATACTCAAACCCAACCCATTCCCAATCTTAATTGTTGTTTCTGCATATGAACATGATTTGGTGCTGTGACAGCTGCTTAATTGTTGTTTCTACAAGTTTTAAACTTGTTTATAGTCATTTTTTGTGTTTGATTATATAGTTTTAAACCTTTTGTTAACATGTTTTAGACTTGTTAATGTGCTAGTATTTTACATATTGTTTGGGTGATGTTTTGCACATTGTTTGGGTGATGTTGTAAACTTATGTTATGTTGGTGCTACATTTGTATTGTTACTTAATGTGTTTGTTTATTTATATTTTTTTAAGCGAATACATTCGAATCTATTCGAATTCGATTCGAATTCGAATAACTTAATCGAATCGAATACATAGATTTTTATTCGAATGTGGATCGAATACGAATACAGTTTTTAAAAGTCCCAATTCGACCAATTCGATTCGCCTAATTCGCCCAATTCGCATTCGATTCGAATGAACACCCCTAGAATGAAGGAATGAATGTAGACGCAAATATGAGATCATACATTTTTTGACGGGAATTAAATGTCAATAGTGGCTCCATTGAATGTCATGTGACATCCAAAACTCTCTTTTATTAAAATGTATAGATGTGTCTTTTTTTGTAGGTTAAATTTCGGATTGGATTATGGATATTTTTGTAGGATAAATTTCAGATTGGATTACAGAGGAAAGTTTGGTGGAGAATGAAAGTGGAAATGAACTTGATGGGGATGAATAAAAATATAAAATTTTTAATATTTTTAAACTTTCTTTTATCTTTATTATTATGGTTAAAAACTTTTTTATGGACCTTTATTGTTTTATGTCTTAAGTATTATCGTGTTAAATTGTATTTAACATTTAAGACATATAAACTTTATACAAAATTTAGTGTATTGTCTTGTAACCTACGTATTATTATGTTCGTATTCATGATCATGTTTAAAAAAACAACACGATATGTTATCATCATGTTTAAGCTTATTGTGTTTATATCTTTTCATGTCACGTTTAAAATAACACGCCAAGAAATATAAACCACTTCATCATTAACAAACACGGCACACAGTCGTGTCGTTTAAACCTATGTTCTGCTAGGAGCCAACTAACCATTATTTGTTTTAGCAATATGTTGAGCTAGAAATCAAATTTTCTTGAATTTTTAATAGTTCCATCAATACACAACACATTCCTCACACGATTCAATCTGTTTCGAAAACAAAATTCACAACAAAAGCAAAGCAAAAAAAAAAAAAAACCATCGTATTTTTTACAATTCATCATCATCATTGTAATCAACAACATCATTACCGTCACTAATATATACAACATCAAAATGAGTATTGCAATCATCCAACATAAAATCACTCTTCTCAATCAAACCTCTCAACGAATCAAATCCAAACCCTGAAGAATTAGGATCACTTGTAGGTGATTCTGACGGCGAATCAATTCGCCCAATATACAAACAACAAAACCCTGAAGACTTGATTTTCTTTTTCTGCAATCGCTTTTTCGCTTCTTTGATTTTAGACAAAACCACCCTCTTCGCTTTTCTTCCATACCCGATCGTCTTCTTTTGTTCATCCGCTCGGCAGCCGCCGTCGCCGGCCTTAAATTCACCATCGATTTGGTGATTGCCGGACATAAAATTTACACGTGAGATGTTAATTTGGGGGAAGTGAAGGAGATGTAGCCATATATGGGTGATGTGGGGTTTTTAATTTTTTGATTGAAGATGTGTGATTGAAATTGAAATTTGAATAGTATACAATCTGACATGAACATGGATAAATGGAAGCAAAATCCAACCGCCTTGTACAACTTGCGACAGTCTTTTTTTTCTTTTTATTTTTGACTTAATTGCAACCATGTATCTATCATGTACCAACCAATCTTTTAAATTTATACTTATTATCTTCTCTTTAATTCATTACTTACCTGTTAATTACATAAATGAGCACTTATGGTCCATGTATTTCCTGAAAATAGCGTTATAACTTTGAAAGCATTAGATTTAGGTTTAGGATATGTAACTAATTATATACGTATCTTCTCTTTAATTTAGGTAACGTGATTTTCAAATTTATACTAATCTTCTCTTTAATTTATTACTTATCTGTTAACCGATCTAATCACCAGAAACAAATATAGTTTTGCTTAGAGTAAACTTTGTTTTGTCTCCCTGAGCATACAATAGTGTTAAAATTGCATTTTAACTCCTCCTTAAACTTACTAATTTGTCACATCTGGATTAAACTCGTCAAAAGAAAACGTTAGTAATTCTCATGTGCCTCTCACGTGATGGGCACTTTAGTCATTTTCAAGCCATTGCTTAAATGGGTTTGGGAATGATAAACATATTTAAGCAAAAGGGAAAAGAAAAGGCTTTAAAATGACTAATGTGCCCCTCACGAGAGGGGCACGTGGACCGACTAACGTTTGTTTTTAACGGAATTATTTCGGATGTAGCAAACGGTGACAAATTGGTAGGTTTAGGAGTCAAAACGCAATTTCAAACTATTATATGCAAACTATTATTTTAGGAAAACTACAGGGAGTCAAAACGAAGTTTACTCTTTTGTTTAATTTGTTAGAGCGTAACGTAATCATGTACATATATTTCAGAACAGATACGAGAAGATTCTAATACAAAGTTATTTTTATGATACAATGTGTGAGAATGACACAATGGTAAAAAAATGATACAATGACATTTAAAATATTATAACTCACAATATAAATCAAATTTTCAAAAAGTGATTCGGAGACCTCGTTCCCCATCTCGTCTTCTTTAAAAAAAATTAACGAAAAATAAAAGAAAAATAAAAATTAGCGTTTTCGTTCTGTCTTTTCTTTGTACATTTATTATGTTAAAAAAATTACAAAAGACCGAATGAAAAAACGTTGAATTTTTTAATTTTTTTTAGTCTCTTTTATTTTTTTAAAGAGGACAGCGTGGGTAACAAGGTCTCCGAAACACTTTTTTTTAAATTCGATTGAATTTTTTCGTTATAAATTTTTTAACCTTTCATAGTGCATTTTTTGTATCATTATGTCTAGTGGGCGGATCTTGAACTTCTGTATTGTGGGGGCGAAAAATCACGGGTACGAGTTCAATACGCATGTTACATGTAAATTGTTTTTCACGGGGACAAACTTGGTACATATAATACATGTTAATTGTGTTTCACGGGGACGAACTCGATACATATTAAAAAATTTAGGGTATCGAGGGAAAATTAGTACTAACTG
Source organism: Tagetes erecta (assembly GCA_030867185.1). Lineage (NCBI taxonomy): Eukaryota > Viridiplantae > Streptophyta > Magnoliopsida > Asterales > Asteraceae > Tagetes > Tagetes erecta. Next base: position 13,118,450 of record CM061493.1, read on the forward strand.
AAAAATAAGCTCGCAAGGGCGGCGATCCATGCCAGCCCTTTAACAGATACGCCACAAATTGTGTCTTTCTCACACTTTGCACCATTTTTACACTTTCAATGAAAGTAAGTGTTAGGTAGGTCTTCGATATGTTACAAACTAGAATTTGTGCCCGCACTTCGTCGCGAATGACATAACATCATTTTGTTTAATTTGTCAAAGACGCAAGGTAATCAGTTTACATAAATACTAAAGTAAATTACTCTTTGAGTACTTGTGGTTTGGTCCTTTGACCATTTTACAAATCCAAACCCGACCATGTCTCGATATTCATTTTAAATTTCACAAATTGTGTTGAAATAAAAACATATTATTCGTATTCATTTAAATCAACTCATTAATTTGTATTTACATCATATTTAATCATAAAGAACTAAATTTGTAATTTATAAATTATATTTATAAATTATATTTATAAAGTTATAAAGTTTGTTTATTAAAACTAGTGAAGTTATAAGCAAATAAGGTTTTTATAAATTTAAAACTTATAAAAACTTACGTGTTTTTAGTTGTTAATTATATATATATATATATATATATATAGAGGAGAGTTATCCTACATAGTGTTGGAAATCTAAGAAGGCTAAGAAGGATTTATGACCTTTAGATCTCTTTTTTAATGGTTGAGATCAATTTGTAGGAAAAGAAATTGGTGGAAGGGTACATTAGTCATAGCCACTTTTGTTGACTTTCTCTCTCCACATGCAAGGCACATGCCAATTCCCCCACTTTTTTTAAAACTTTCATAACTTTTGGATACGATATTATTTTTTCAAAAAAAATACACCAAAAAAACAAGCGTTTTGTTATCTTTAAAACGCGTATAATATTGATATATAAAAAATCAAAAAAAATTTCGGCACTTGTCTATTCCTTGTGTAATATCATGTGATTGTGTTTTATTATAACTAGTGAAATATCACTTTTATCGGTTCATTCTTAAGTCATTATATAATATCATCTTATTATAAATATTTGTTGTGTCATATTATGTGTTTAGAAATTATCACTGTGTCACAAATTGTTAATATGTGTTTGAGAAATGTTCAAAGACAACGTCATTTTTTGTTACAAAGTGTGAGAATGACACAATGGTAAACAAAGACACAATGACACTTTTAAAAAAATTATAACTCACAATATAAATCAAATTTAAAAAAAGTGGTTTGGAGACCTTGTTCCCCATGTATTCCTCTTTTAGAAAATAAATAAACGAAAAATTAAAAAAAATTAAAAAAATTACCGTTTTTTTTATTTTTTAAATTAGACACAATGAAAAAAGACACAATGAGAAAATAGTAGTTTTTTAAGTTTTGTTTATTTATTTTTTAAGTAGGATGATGTGAGAGCAAGATCTTTGGAATACTTTTTGTGTTGTTGTGTAATTATTATTAGATCATTGTGTAATACTTGTCAAATAAGATTACACAATGACCCGATGAATGACACAACAACCTTACGGATGACACAATCACACAATGATCTGATGAAAGACACAATGACCTGACGGAAGACACAATGACCTGACGTTAGACACAATGAGCTGAAAAATTGTGAAAAAAAAGTTTGTTTTTTATATATCAATATTGTACGCGTTTTAAAGAGAAAAAAATTCTCGTTTTAATGGTGTAATTTGTTTAAAAAAATAACGTCGTATGTAAAAGTTATAAACGTTTTAAAAAAGTGGAGGGAATTGACATGTGACTTGCATGTGGAGAGAAAATATTTAAAAAAGTGGGCATGACTAAAATACCCCCTCTCCTAATTTTCCTAGATGCCACATGTCAATCTCTTATTGCTTCTTAGCCTTCTTAGATTTATAACACTATGTAGGTGAACCTCACTCTATATATATATATATATATATATATATATATATATATATATATATATATATATATATATATATATATATATATATATGGAGGAGGTAATTTGAGAACACCCTCTAGTTGTGAGAACTCGTGAGAACCTTACTTCCCGAACTTTTTCGTAATATTTTGTTGGCTCAAATGTTGCGTATGTTCAAAACTAGAACTTGGAAAAAAGAAAATTTAAAAAAAAATTTGTCGTTAAAAACGTAGATACCAAATATTGCAGCCTTTTTTAAAACACTAAATATTTTTTAGATCTTATAAATTATTAATTTTTTCTTTTTTATATGAATAGTCTATTTACCGTTAAAAATAATGATCAACTAACAATTAAACTAACCGAGGGATGCAAATGACTCACTTTAAAAAACTTAGGGTTGCAAAAGGTCTAAATATTCAAGATGGGTTGCAAAGTGCTATTGGGTGTAAACCACAGAGGTGCATTTTGTACTTAACTCTTATTAATATATATGTTTAGACATAGTATACGTATTGGTTTTGTTTTCATTTGTAATAAGTTTTTTTAATATGGAATATTATGAACTTTGTTATTGGCCATTTAAGATCGTATGTACACTTTAAATAATTATTAGACTTTTAAACCATTTGGCCGCTTCAAGAAATGCATTAAGTACAATGATACTACATATATGTAGAATCAAAAAAACCAAAACATGAATTTTTAAAATTTTTAATATAAATAGTGTATGAAAAAGTTATTGACGTCTAAAGAAAAATATAATCAAATACAATATCGGAATACTACATATATGTAGTATGAAAATTAGAAAACTTGAGAAAAAAAAATTTTTTATAACGTATTTATACTCAAATGAAAGATAAAGAAATTCTTTATCTAATGATGGAACTTTTTTAAAATAATATTAACGTTTGAAAAAGATAGAAATATTTGAAGATTTATATATTTAAAGTTTCAATTTTACCCATCCTCTTTAAAATTTCATCCCTTGTCTTTTTGTTAGTTCTCAACTTAAAATGAGTTTTATCTTGAACCCTACCACATATATATATATATATATATAGGGAGGGATTTTCTAAAAAGGCAAAAAACTCTAAAAAGCCTAAGAAGTAATCTGGGACGTCGGATTATGGTGTTTTACGGCCCAGATGGACGCGGTGACATTTTTGTAATTATTTTGATGTTTTGGTCACGCGTGAGATGGATTTGAGGGTAGATTTGTCATTGTGCGTATTTAACACCACAATTCAAACGTCATGGTGTTTCTTAGATCCGTGCGTTTTTAACACAAAATTCAAACGCCATGGTGTTTCTTTGATCTGTGTATTCTGAATCATGGTGTTTTTTACATAGTTGACGTTTTTGGTGTTTTATTTCTCACACATTCTAACTTTTCCCATGGTGTTTCTTAGATCTGTGTCTTCTGAATCATGGCGTTTTTTTATGTTTGAACTGATCACAGTAAAAACAATTGACTTTTTTGGTGTTTTATTTCTCACACATTCTAACTTTTCTCATGGTGTTTCTTAGCACTATCAAATGGATCTATGTCTTCTGAATCATGGTGTTTTTAACATTCGAACTGATCACTAAAAACATCATGATTCAGAATGTTAAAAACACAATGATTCAGAAGAACTGAACATTGATCGGACGTTCGTAATTAGTAAACGAAAACGTCAAAAACAAACAAAAACATCATCGCTTTCAGTATTCGTCATAGATGAATGATTATGGATTCAAAATTAAAAACGAAAAACGTCAAAAACACGCCATACCTGAACAGATGTTCGTAATTAATAAACGTAAAAAAACACCATAACTGAACATCACGAGTGATACCAGGATTTCGAAGTCAGCATCGCGCGTATAAATGACGAAGATGCCCCTCCGTGTTTTTTTTATCTCATGGCCACGTGCTTGTTGTTGATTGCTTCCTACACTTCTTAGAGTTTTGAGCCTTTTTAGAAAATCCCCAATCTATATATATATATATATATATATATATATATATATATATATATATATATATATATATATATATATATATATATATATATATATATGGAAAAGTTCAATGGGGAACCCTTTTTTTACCGGGGAACTAGGGAACAATTATGGACCATTGGATCATCTTGATTTATTTTTGGGTGGGGAACACCTACACCCTCTAATCCTACGCATTGCACCCCTAAAAAAACAAAAAAAAACGCACTGATGCAGGAAACAAACCCGTGACCACAGGTTCAAAGATAACGCTGTTTACCAGCGTGCTAACATATCTATATGGTAATTAAATCGGTTTATTATTACATTAAGTCTTCATCAAAGTTTAAATTTTGTTGGTTTTGTTTATTTATTTATTTTTTATTACCTAATATTATTTAAATTTAAGGATTAGTTTTTAGATTAGATTTTAAGATTTAGCTTGTATCTAGATTGGTATTTAATTTACTTTTTATTTAACGTTTTTTTGTCGTAATTTTTTATATTGATTTTGTTTTAATTTTATTATGTTTGTTTTAATTATTATTGTTTAGCTTTAAGGGTTAGTTTTCGGTTTAGATTTTAAGATTTATATTTTAGATACTTTGATGAGCGGCGGGTAAGAGTGTGTAAACGAGCCGAACCCAAGCTCGACTCGCTTTCGTCAGAAAGTTATTAAGCTCGAGCTCGGCTCGGGCTCGGCTCGTTTATTTTTTTAATTATAGTATATATATGTTTTATATTTTAATTTATATATATTTATAATCATACATCTTATATATAACAAATACATATTAATTAATCTTTTTTATCATAACTTTATAACCTTTTTTAAATACATTTATGAATATATATTTATAAAACTAGAAAAACATAAAAACAAAAAGCTCGTTAAAAATCAACAAGCTTTGAATGTAAAGCTCGAGCTCGATAAAAAAACGAACATTATTACAGGCTCGAGATCGGAATCGAGCTCGTTAAGGCTCAGCTCGAACGACCTTTTAGAGTTTAACTTTAGGGTATAGTTTTTGGGTTTAGTTTTACGGTTAACTTTTTTTGTTAGGTTTTTGGGTATAGGTTTCTCGGCTAGTATTTTGGGTTTAGGTTACTAAGTTAGCTTTTTGGGTTTAAGTTTCTCGGTTTGATGTTTAGCAAATGTTATTCTAGTTTTAACACATGTGATTTTTAATTTTTAGCACATTTATTTGAGGTTTTGTAAACATGTTAAATGTCTTTTGTTGAAAGTTTAGTAGATGTGATTTAAGAATTAACACATGTGATTTTAGTTTAGCACATGTGATTTGAGGTTTAGCACATGTGTTAAACTATAATCACATGTGCTAAAGATCAAATAAATAATCACATGTGTTAAACTATAGCTCATTGAACTTTTCCCTATATATATATAATCACATATGCTAAACATCAAATCACATGTGCTATACTTCCAACCGAAGACAATTAACAAGTTTACAAAACCTCAAATAAATGTGCAAAAAATTCAAAATCACATGTGCTAAACTAAAAATTACATGTGCTAACATTAGAATCGCATGTGCTATACTTCCAACCAAAGACAATTAACAAGTTTACAAAATCTCAAATAAATGTGCTAAAAATTAAAAATCACATGTGCTAAACATCAAATCACATGTGCTAAAATTAGAATCACATGTGCTAAACCTCAAATCACATGTGATAAAACTAGAATCACATGTGCTAAACCTTAAATCACATGAGCTAGAACATAAAATCATATTTCTTAAGCCTAGAAAAATAATTATCCAATTTGAAAAAAACAAATATAAATTGAAATTGAACATTTTACAAAACCTCAAATAAATGTGCTATAATTAAAAATGACATTTGCTAAAACTAGAATCACATGTGCTAAAATTCTAACTAAAGACAATTAATACGTTTACAAAACCTTAAATAAATTTGCTAAATCTCAAATCATATGTGGTAAACCACAAATCACATGCGGTAAAACTAGAATCACATGTGCTAAAATTAGAATCACATGTGCTAAAATTAGAATCACATGTACTAAAAGCCTAACACTAGAATTACAAGTGTTAAATTTCCAACCAAAGACATTTAACAAGTTTAAACCTTAAAAATATGCGCTAAAATATAAAAATCACATGTGCTAAAACTAGATTCACATGTGCTTAACCTCAAATCATATGTGTTCTAAACTTCCAACCAAAGACAATTAATACGTTAATAAAATCACATGTGCTAAAACTAGATTCACATGTGATTAACCTCAAATCATATGTGTTCTAAACTTCCAACCAAAAACAATTAATACGTTTACAAAACACCGAATAAATGTGCTAAACCTCAAATCACATGTCCTAAACCACAAATTACATGTGGTAAACCACAAATCACATGTGGTAAACCACAAATCACATGTCCTAAGCCAGAATCACATGTGCTAAAACAAAAATCATTTGTGATAAAACTAGAATCACATGTAATAAATCTCAAATCACATGTGCTAAAACTAGAAAAAAAACAGGTGTTAAACCTCAAAGCACATATGCTAAAACAATAATCACACGTGCTAAATCTAAAATCACATGTGCTAAACTTTCAACCAAAGACATTTAGCAAGTTTACAAAACCTCAAATAAATGTGTTAAAAATTAAAAATAACATGTGCTAAAACTAGATTTACATGTGCTAAATTTCCTACCAAAGACAATTGATACGCTTACAAAACCTCAAATAAATGTGCTAAACCACAAATCACATGCACTAAAACTTGAATCACATGTGCTAAAACTAAAATTACATGTAATAAACTAGAATCACATGTGGTAAAACTAAAATCACATGTGCTAAACCTCAATTCTCATGTGCTAAAACTGGAATCACATGCGCTAAACCTCAAATCACATGTGTTAAACCTCAAGTAACGCAAGCTGAACTTCCAACAAAGACAATTAACAAGTTTAAAAACCTTCAAATAAATGTGCTAAAAATTAAAAATCACATGTGCTAAACCTTAAATCACATGTGCTAACCTCAAATAAATGTGCAAAAAATAAAAAAATCACATATCTAAAACTCAAATCACATGTACTAAACCTAAAATCACATGTGCTATACTTCAAATCAAAGACATTTAACAAGTTTACAAAACCTCAAATAAATGTACTAAAACTTAAAAATCACCAGTGCTAAAACTACAATCATACGTGCTAAACCTCAAATCACATGTGTGATTCTAGTTTTATCACATGTGATTTGAGGTTTAGCATATGTGATTCTAGTTTTATCACATCTGATTTAACTTTTAGCACATGAAATTTTTTATTTTTAACACATTTATTTGAAGTTTTGTAAACTTGTTAGTTGTCTTTGGTTATAAGTTTAGCACATGTGATTTGAGGTTTAGCACATGAGATTTGTGGTTTAGCACATGTGATCCTACTTTTAGCACATGTGATTTGTGGTTTAGCACATGTGATTCTAGTTTTATCACATATGATTTGAGGTTTAGCACATGTGATTCTAGTTTTAGTACATGTGTTTTTAGTTTTATCACATGTGATCTTGTTTTAACACATGTGATTTGAGGTTTCGCACATTCGATTATATTTTTAGCACATGTGATTCTAGTTTTAGCACCTGTGATTTATGGTTTAGCACGTATGATCGTATGAATCACACATTTAACAAGTTTACAAAACCTCAAATAAATGTGCTAAAAATTAAAAATCACCAGTGCTAAAACTACAATCATACGTGCTAAACCTCAAATCACATGTGTGATTCTAGTTTACATGTGATTTGAGGTTTAGCATATGTGATTCTAGTTTTATCACATCTGATTTAACTTTTAGCACATGAAATTTTTTATTTTTAACACATTTATTTGAAGTTTTGTAAACTTGTTAGTTGTCTTTGGTTATAAGTTTAGCACATGTGATTTGAGGTTTAGCACATGAGATTTGTGGTTTAGCACATGTGATCCTACTTTTAGCACATGTGATTTGTGGTTTAGCACATGTGATTCTAGTTTTATCACATATGATTTGAGGTTTAGCACATGTGATTCTAGTTTTAGTACATGTGTTTTTAGTTTTATCACATGTGATCTTGTTTTAACACATGTGATTTGAGGTTTTGCACATTCGATTATATTTTTAGCACATGTGATTCTAGTTTTAGCACCTGTGACTTATGGTTTAGCACGTATGATCGTATGAATCACACATTTAACAAGTTTACAAAACCTCAAATAAATGTGCTAAAAATTAAAAATCACCAGTGCTAAAACTACAATCATACGTGCTAAACCTCAAATCACATGTGTGATTCTAGTTTACATGTGATTTGAGGTTTAGCATATGTGATTCTAGTTTTATCACATCTGATTTAACTTTTAGCACATGAAATTTTTTATTTTTAACACATTTATTTGAAGTTTTGTAAACTTGTTAGTTGTCTTTGGTTATAAGTTTAGCACATGTGATTTGAGGTTTAGCACATGAGATTTGTGGTTTAGCACATGTGATCCTACTTTTAGCACATGTGATTTGTGGTTTAGCACATGTGATTCTAGTTTTATCACATATGATTTGAGGTTTAGCACATGTGATTCTAGTTTTAGTACATGTGTTTTTAGTTTTATCACATGTGATCTTGTTTTAACACATGTGATTTGAGGTTTTGCACATTCGATTATATTTTTAGCACATGTGATTCTAGTTTTAGCACCTGTGACTTATGGTTTAGCACGTATGATCGTATGAATCACACATTTAACAAGTTTACAAAACCTCAAATAAATGTGCTAAAAATTAAAAATCACCAGTGCTAAAACTACAATCATACGTGCTAAACCTCAAATCACATGTGTGATTCTAGTTTACATGTGATTTGAGGTTTAGCATATGTGATTCTAGTTTTATCACATCTGATTTAACTTTTAGCACATGAAATTTTTTATTTTTAACACATTTATTTGAAGTTTTGTAAACTTGTTAGTTGTCTTTGGTTATAAGTTTAGCACATGTGATTTGAGGTTTAGCACATGAGATTTGTGGTTTAGCACATGTGATCCTACTTTTAGCACATGTGATTTGTGGTTTAGCACATGTGATTCTAGTTTTATCACATATGATTTGAGGTTTAGCACATGTGATTCTAGTTTTAGTACATGTGTTTTTAGTTTTATCACATGTGATCTTGTTTTAACACATGTGATTTGAGGTTTTGCACATTCGATTATATTTTTAGCACATGTGATTCTAGTTTTAGCACCTGTGACTTATGGTTTAGCACGTATGATCGTATGAATCACACATTTAACAAGTTTACAAAACCTCAAATAAATGTGCTAAAAATTAAAAATCACCAGTGCTAAAACTACAATCATACGTGCTAAACCTCAAATCACATGTGTGATTCTAGTTTTATCACATGTTATTTGAGGTTTAGCATATGTGATTCTAGTTTTATCACATGTGATTTAACTTTTAGCACATGAAATTTTTTATTTTTAACACATTTATTTGAAGTTTTGTAAACTTGTTAGTTGTTTTTTGGTTATAAGTTTAGCACATGTGATTTGAGGGTTTAGCACATGTGATTTGTGGTTTAGCACATGTGATTCTACTTTTATCACATGTGATTTGTGGTTTAGCACATGTGATTCTAGTTTTATCACATGTGATTTGAGGTTTAGCACATGTGGTTCTAGTTTTAGTACATGTGTTTTTAGTTTTATCACATGTGATCTAGTTTTAACACATGTGATTTGTGGTTTAGCACATGTGATTCTAGTTTTATCACATGTGTTTTGAGGTTTAGCACATGTGATTCTAGTTTTAGTACATGTGTTTTTAGTTTTATCACATGTGATCTAGTTTTAACACATGTGATTTGAGGTTTAGCACATTCGATTATATATTTAGCACATGTGATTCTAGTTTTAGCACCTGTGATTTGTGGTTTAGCACATGAGATTTGAGGTTTAGCTCATTTATTTGAGGTTTTGTAAACTAATTAACTGACTTTGATCGGAAGTTTTGCACATGTGATTTGAGAATTACTACTGGATCGTGCGATGCGGTTGAGTCACATGGTTGGATCTCGCATATGTGTGTTCGTCACAGACGTTGATAAAAAACGTTTCATGTCTCGTACATTACAGTGTAAAGTTTTAATGCGTCTCATAGAATAACATGAGTAAATATCTAAACTTGGAGGTCAAAATAAAAAACCAAGTCAAAACTGGAGGGTTAAAGTCGAAAATACATCAAAGTAGAGTAAGGGGTCAAAGTTATAAATCCACTAAGTCATTAGTAGTCAAAATGATAATAAGTCATAGTCAAGGGTCAAAATTGTAAATATGTTAAGTTTTAAAAACAAAAAAAAAAATGTTGGCGAGTAAACTTTGGTTCTACAAAATAGTAGATTAATGGGTTAAAGTTATAAATCCACTAAGTCCTTAGAAGTCAAAATATTAATAAATCAAAGTTGATAGTCAAAATCGTAAATATGTTAAAGTTAAAAAAAAATAAAAAGTTGTCTGACGAGTAAGTTTGGTGATAAAAAAAGTAAAGTAAACAGTGACAGTTGTAAATCCATAAGTCACCACTAGTTAAAATGATAATAAGTAAAAGTCCGGATCAAAATTGTAAATTGTTAATGTTTAGAAAATAAAAAATATTTCCGACAAGTAAAGTTTAGTGATAAAAAGAATTAGAAAACTAAAATCAAAATAAAATACCTTTCATAACATAATCACCTTTAATTAAAGCTAAAAAACAATTAAATAAAAAACAAAATAAAAAACAAAAATACAAGAAAAATAAACAGAGAATAATATGTTAAGTATTCACGAAATAGAAATAATACAAATTCGTAGTTGGTAGCTTGCTGGGAAGTGGTTTTAACTAACACGACGAGGTCGCGGGTTTGATTCCCCCAGACGCGAATTAGTTTTTTTTCTCTTTTTTAAAAGGTGTGATGTAGAGGATTATTAGGGTGTAGGTGTTCCACGCCTTGGATGATCCAATGGCCTAAAAGTGTTCCCTAGTTTCCCAATAAAAAGGGGTTTCCTATTGAACCCTCCCCTATAGAGAGAGCGAGAGAGAGAGAGAGAAAGAGTTAGGTTCAATTGAAAACAAGATTTATAATTAAAAACACTAAAAACCAAATGAAACTATTTTCTAACTATTTTTCTTTTTATAAAAATAATAAGGGTAAAATGGGAAGATTTAATAACTAAATCTGAATTCATCCCCTTAAACATCTCTAAGGTTCTTTGACTTCATTTAAAAAATCAATAAAACTAATACTAAACACAACCCCTAACCCCCTCATTCTGCCGACTATCGATATATATCACCACATCAACTCCGATCGTCTTCTCTGATGCACATACCACCTTCTTATGTCGTGTTAAGCCACCCCTAACCCATCTCCCTGCCGTCTACCACCCCTAACTACGCCCGAATTGACTCGTTTGTATGCCTCAAATAACCGATTTCCTCGCCAAAAATCCATTGTTACAAACCGTCGCGTTGTACCATGTTAAATGCTACATCGTGGGTCTGTGTAAGTTAAAAAATCAACATCTTCTCCAAGTTCTGTAAGTATACAAATCATCGCGGTCAAACGAACTCCATTTGACTTCATTCCAACGGTGTTACGTATATGTAACTGTGCGTTTACATACATGTAACACTGTCGTTACGTGTACGTAACTCCACTGTTAGGTATATGTATTTCTGTTAATGGCTTGTCGTAACTTTGGTTTGATGGTTTTCGTTTATTTATCTGATTCAATGGTTTCGTTTACGTATTTCTCTTAATGGTTTGTTTTGTAATTTTGGTATTTGACTACGTGGTTAGATATATAGGTAACCCCACTATTACGTATATGTATTTCTGTTAATGGTTGTATAAATACTTGGGTTTAATTATTTGATTCACTGTATACATATGTACGTAACTTCGTTGTTACGTATACGTATATCTATTAACAGTTTGTTTTTATAAATTTGGTTGTAATATGTAACTTTTTTTTCTTTTTAATGTAAACATATGTTTACATATACGTATACATGTGCAAGTATTCACTTTTTAGGATTTAAAAAAAGTTTACAGAGATGATGTTAGAAGCTTATTAAAAGAAAGACTAGAAGATCATAATATTTGGTTTAAAAGAAAAAAAACGTGAATTATATGAATAGAGAATGCATGAATTTTAATAAGATGAGAGAGAGAAGAGTGAATGTAGGGATTTTGATGGTAAATTTTAAAACTATTTTTTGTTTAGACTAATATACCCTTTTATATTAAAAATATATTATTTGTCAATAATCATTAAATTTAATGACTTTCTTTGGTTTTTAGTGTTATTAAATATAGAATTAGGTTCAAATACAAAGTCTAAATTTCCTAGAAAGTCTAAGACGAAATTTGGACCATTAGATCTAATATTAAATGAAGATCAATGGCTCATAAACACAAGGTGGCATAATGGTAAATAGTTAGAACTTTAAATGGTAGGCCAAAGGTATATTAGTCTTGTCTCATTATCAAATTCCACTCTCTTTTTTAAACGTCCATAACTTTACATACGACAATACTTTTTAATAAAAATTACACCAAAAAAACGATCGTTTTTTATCTTCAAAATGCATATAATATTGATATATAAAAAATGAAATTTTTTTTTGAAGTTTCAGCTCATTGTGTTATATTCGTTAGGTCATTGTGTTATATTTTTCAGCTCATTGTGTTATATTAGTCAAGACATTGTGTTATATTTTTCAGATTGTGTTATATCCGTCAGGTCATTGTGTTATATTCGTCAGGTCATTGTGTTATATTTTCATCAGTTCATTGTGTTATATTTTCATCAGGTCGTTGTGTTATATTTTCATCAGGTCGTTGTGTTATATTTTCATCAGGTCGTTGTGTTATATTTTCATCAGGTCGTTGTGTTAAATTTTCATCAGGTCGTTGTGTTATATTTTCATCAGGTCGTTGTGTTATATTTTCATCAGGTCGTTGTGTTATATTTTCATCAGGTCTTTGTGTTATATTTTCATCAGGTAATTGTGTTATATTTTCATCAGGTCGTTGTGTTATATTTTCATCAGGTCGTTGTGTTAAATTTTCATTAGGTCGTTGTGTTATATTTTCATCAGGTCGTTATGTTATATTTTCATCAGGTCGTTGTGTTATATTTTCGTCAGGTCGTTGTGTTATATTTTCATCAGGTAATTGTGTTATATTTTCATCAGGTCATTGTGTTATTTCAGATCATTGTGTTATTTCATTAGGTTATTGTGTTATAACACAATGACATGAATAAATAACACAATGACTTGACAAATAACACAATGAGCTGAAAAACGTGATTTTTTTTTATTTTTTATATATGAAAATTATACGCGTTTTAAAGATAAGAAAATGTTCGTTTTTATGGTGCAATTTTTTTTAAAAAATAATATCGTATGTAAAAGTTATGGACGTTTAAAAAAATGGGGTGAAACTTAAAATATAGAGACATTACCATCTTTATCCTTCCTTCTAATTTTAAGGGAGTGCCACATGTCATCATCTCATGGCTTCTTAGACTTTGTAGGAAAATTGGACTTTGTAATATAACTTCACTCTTTAAATATAAAGGTGTTTTCAATAGATCTCACCCATATATATATATATATATATATATATATATATATATATATATATATATATATATATATATATATATATATATATATATAGAGGAGGGTTCATTTGAGAAGAGCAAATATTGCGAGAAGTGTAAGAAATAGCCAAATTCTTAATTTTTTTCAACAAAAACCGTTTTTATCATACAAAAAAAATGATAGAGATGCAATATTTATTCATTAACTTTGATATTCAAAATTTAAAATTGGATAAATTTCGTTTATTTGTTAAACCTACACATGTGGAAGTCATGTGTATGTCACATAACCTACACATGTGTAGGTAAATTTAAAACGCTAAAAATACATACGTAAAAAATATTCTAATGATGTTTTTGGTTTATACATTACACATTTATATGTAGGAAGTGAATTTATTTAAAAAACTAAACATTTGATAAGTTTTTTTAGTGATTTAAGTTTCTTCTTTTTCTTCTTGCAATATATGAGTCTTCTCAAATGAACCTCCACATATATATATATATATATATATATATATAGGGGACATGTAAAATGTAAACCAGTCCTTAAAATGTTAACCAATAAACCAATTCTAGACCACAAGTGTTTTTTTGAATATTTTAATATGTGGACCATATTAATTCTTGAATTTTTTTTATTTTTAACTTTTAAACATGTGGACAAGAATATTCTAAGGGGTAAAATGGTAATCTTATATCAATTTCTCTCTCCAACTTTCTCATTCTCTCTCTTCGATCTCTTTTCTATTTCAGGTTTTTTCATGTGAACAAATGTGTTTATTCAGTACACATGTGTATATTAACAATTTATCTTATGTACAACTATTTATGCAGTTTGTACAACCACTCAAAAGTATAAAACGAGACTAACACATGCGTACATTATGCATTTGGTACAGTAACTCAAAATAAAAACAAGACTAACACATGTGTACAACTCAAATACATGTGTTTCAAACAAGACTAACATATGTGTACAACTCAAATACAAATTTTTATGCATTTGGTACAGTAACTCAAAATAAAAACAAGACTAACACATGTGTACAACTCAAATACATGTGTTTTTTTCTTAATCGACAAAAGAAACATTAAAAAAGACGAATCACGAACTTAGTTACACATGTTTACACACAACGTACAATTAATTAGAAGAAAATACGCATGTACAACTAGTTATGCAAGATATAAAGACTGAAAATTGATTTCAAGATTTGACAAAATGAACATTTAAAAAGACAAATCACACACATGTTTATACACAGCGTACACATACAAATTTTTATGCAATCGGTACAGTAACTCAAAATAAAAACAAGACTAACACATGTGTACAACTCAGTTACACATGTGTTTCGTCTGCGAATCTACATAACAGCATACCTACATTTTCATATACACTCAAACAATAAAATAATGATCAAATTGGGTAACCCATAAAAAATATAAACTTTTTACTGCATTACAAAAAAATTCCAACATTATTACACCCATTGAGGCATTTCATCATACATGTGGTGTGCATGACCAATTATACAGCATAAAAAAGATGAAATTGACTGAACTTAAAACCAAATAACATATGTAGCAACACAGCAATTCACATACTTGATAATGGGTGAGCACCAATCAAAGATATAATTAAAGATACATTGATAAATACAAACTTGAAAAACAGAGCCTATGACTTTGGAATAATCTTCACAGCAACTTCTTGAACCATTGAAAAACAGAACCTTTAGAAGTTATTTTAAAATGATTCAAGATCCCGGCCTTTGAAAAACCCACAGATGTTGTTGTTGGAATTTTCGTGTGACGCATCGATGGTGGTGAAACGTGATGACGTTTTTATGTGTTTCAGATCTATATGAGTTGAGAGAAATAAAAGATGAAGATGAAGATGAAAATTTGAAAATTTGAAAATTTTGAAAAGTTGGATGAGAGATGGGGGAATATATAAAGGCTGAAAGTTGCTTTCAATATTTGAAATGGGGCAGGAGTAAATTACTTTACTACCCCTCATTCAATAAAGATAATAAAAAATGGCTAAAATAAATGAGTGGCTCAGAATTGGTTTAATGGTTAACATTTTAAGGCTTGGTTTACAAAAGACATCAATACTATATATATATATATATAAGTGCAACAGTAGTGAATGAATGGATGTATAAAAGGTGTGAACAAGCAGCATATATGTCTATATATATGAGTGTATGTGTGGCTATGTTCGGTAGTGTCGGGATGGGTTATGGTATGTAGATATATGTATGCGATCAATAATGGTAGTAACTTGTATCGGTATATTGCAGCAACTTTAGGTAAATATCTTGTGTATGTGCCCAAGAGTAGGAAAACATTGTGATATGCATGCGTGTAAGTGTATGTAGCAGCAAATCATCATGTATGCGTGAATGGTGTATGTGTTTTGTATGTATCTACGTATATGGTATGTTGTGTTGTGTGTATTTGATCTTATATGGATGTACATGTAGGTACGGCAATAAATGTATGTATATGTAATTACTGTGATGTACCTGGTATGTCTGGTTACATGATGATGATAATGTGATAATGTTTAGCTTAGAAGATGATGACCTGGATAGGATGTTGAGGTAATGATAAGTTGCATGAGTTACGTTGTATGGGAATCCATATAAATGCAGGTATGAAATTATAATGTGTGGTATATGTAAAATTCTGTATGGTGTGCTACAATTGTTATAAGAAGACGAACTGAGTACTTGAAACCCTAGCAAAACCATGTTATATATTTTACTTACATGTTCCTTGTTATTAACTAGTAAGTAATTTCTAAAGCAGGTTGTAGGGCGATCTAGGTCTTTAGTTGCATTTTGCTGATTTATTACTGTGCGCTTCAAATGTGAGTTCTTGGCCCGCTCATAAACCATTTTTGGGGAGAAAACATACAAATGATTTTACAGCGCCTTCGGGCGGACTGCATATTTTTGCCTTCTGACAGGGCAGCTTCGGGCGGAGCCAACTAAGGCTGCATTTTATACCTTCGTGTGGGGCCTACTTGCAAGTTTTTGGTAAAAGTTTAAATGCCTACGGGCTAGGGATGGCAATCAAACCCGAACCCGATGGGGAAACCTGAAACCCGAGACTTTTAGGACGGGTACGGGTACGGGTAAACGGGTATGGGGTCGGGTTTGGAATTAAAAAAATTCTGCGGGTATGGTATTGGCTTATAAACCCGATTACCCAATTAGGCTTACCCGTTTACCCGTTAACATACCCGCAAAAATTTAAAAAATTGTATTTATATATTATGATTGCTTAATATATCTAAAGTAAGCCTTTATATCCCATTCTCCCTCCCATTTAGACAATTGACGATCAAAATTCTCTTCATTCTTGAAAACCTAGCCAGACAAGATAAAGAACAAAGAAAGAAGAGAACGGCAGAACGCCGGCGTCCAACGACGAAGATTCGAAGAGAGTGACGGAGACATCTCTGTGAAAGGTATGTGTTCTTGGTTCTTATATCTCTATTTTAAGGTTTCATCTCGAAATACCCTTAAAAGTGATGTATTGAAGATTTATGATTATGAAAAGCACAAGACAATGAGGATTTTGCATTTTTATTATAAAAAATTATTACGTTTTGTATATACTAATAGTTGTTTATTTTAAGTATTTTGGAGAAGAATCCGAGTAGTATCGTGATCACCACAGTCATGTGGACATCAAGTAATAAAAAAAAGGTTTTATGGCGATTACTACTCATTTCATCGATAATAATTGGCGGATGCAAAGTCGTGTAATGAGGTACAATTTTGCGAAGCTTATTTATCGATTTTTTATTTCTATATACTTTACACAATTATGTAAATAATGTTTAATATTCACACTAGGTTTATTTATGTTCCATGTCCTCATACGGATATGGCCAACAAGATGATTTTGAAGTATAACAAATATTGGTCAGTGATTCATGGTTTTATGGGAGTGGCAACCATTTTAGATTCCCGCTACAATTAATTGACAATCATGAAGTTTTCTTTTTCGAAACTTTATGGTTCTGGTGAAGGTGCTAAGGCTGAAATTGAGAAGCATAAAAAGTTTATGTATGAATTGTTTGAAGACTACAAAACAAGGTTATGAGAATGTAAGGAACCAAGATCATAAATGGCCAACTTCAAATAATAACACGAGCGAAAGTGACTGTTTGATGATTATTCAGCATATGTTGCCGAGGAGAATACATCAGGTGTTATATATTTATACTAGGTTAGAACCCGTGAGTACCCACGGAGTGAAACTATAAATTGTAATTATTTGTTATATAATATAACATAAATGAATCAAACTATATATGATGTCAAACTTGACTTTCAAATTCTACAAACAACAAAATTGAATCTTTATAATAATAATTAACAATATACATTTTTGACATTATTAGTCAAATGATGATATTTGCTCACTTACCTCTTTTCATGCACGTAAGTGAAAGATATTCAAAACAAAAGTCAAAGCATGAATCGGGTAAATCTACTATAAGCGGATGAGAACAACTGAAGTATACTTTGAGTCGTTTACCCATTACCCATGAATCTTCACATTTGTAGGTTCGAACCGCTCCATTAAATTTTCCACAAAGATCAATATCCCAAAGTGCTGACAAAACGCATTGAATTAGAACTTAATCATCGAACAAACCCCACCTTGTTAAGGTTTGGGAGGAGCTGTGAATAAATAAAGATAGCAAATGCATTAAATGTGATCTAAAAGAAAAAAATGTACATATACATAACTTAACCTGAAAATAAAATGAAATCGAAAACCAAATTGAATAGAATAAGAGTAAAAAAGAAAACAACTTGTATTCAAGAGACATTGCCAGTTTAAAGGTATGCTAACTGCGCTAAATTTAAAATTTATGTGCATCATAACCTACTTTACCTTTTTCTTAATCTCCATTTTTAAATAACTTATCTATATTTGAATACAAAGGCATGATGTTTTATAAAACCAACCAATTTTCAATGTTTTAACAATTTAGTTTGCAAAAATGGTTCAAGGAACTAAACTGCTAAATGATGATACTTGGATAATTTTATCCATCATTAACCGACATGTAAAATGGTTCGACATAAGCATTTGATCAAGGATGGTGTAAAAATCTGGAACATACCTATGTTTTCGCCAAAATTAAGGGGTCAAGTTTTGGTCCCAAAACGTCTGCGTAAAGATAATAACTTGTAATTGTACCTCTGAATCATCACCCCTCCCAATAAGTTTTGGTCCCAAACAGGTGCCTAAACAATTTAAAACATTGAAGAATCAGTTAAGATTGTCTGCCACATGTAGTATTTGTTAACTTCAAATTAAGTTCAACTTTTAAGCATCATTCCACACCTCAAAATGCAATAATGCAAATTAAAATTAAAAAGGCTAAATAAGATAAAACACGCTGTTAGCGATAACATTTCACAAAGCAAGCCAACCTTTTCATTCTTACAATAATTAAAACCCAATCAAATCTGCACCATAAACAACAACAGAAACAAAAAAAGTTAATAAAAATCACCTACTGCATAGTTTTACAACCATGCTATCCCTTAAGATTGAAAAGGTTAGTAACAACTTCTTAAGTAGACAGATGAATCTAACATAGGCTTGAAAAGGATTAATATGGTTTAACTTAGTAATTGTGATCAATAATGATAAGCACATACCTGAACTGGAGAACATTGCATGGTGATGTTGATTTAAGGTGAATGGAAGGCTTTACAATGAGTATTCGATCATTGTAATGGTGCCCAAAAATTTGAAATCACCACTTTTTTGGGCATTCCAATCACCCTATTTCCGTTTTCACCGTTCACATCCAAAATCATAAAACACTGAATCAAAAACATAAACATTAACAATGGATCATAAACATTAACAAGTAGTTGCATATCAAAATCATAAAATATTGAATCAAGAACATTAACAGATGAAGAAAACCTTACTAGTTGAATATTGATCGAGAGTTGAATGGATGGAGAATTCAAAGAATCTAGAATGTATTTTTTCAACTGTTTACAAAAAAACCTAGATTCATACAACCTAAACAAACCAATTGAAACAAGAAAAAAAGAAAAAAATTATACCGATTGAGAAGAGAAATCTATGTTAGAGAGAGTTGTCGGAGATGGATCCATAGGATGGTAGAGGAGAACGATGATGAAATGAACATCGATTGAAAAAAACGAAACGTACCTTGCTTGATAGAGAAGATAGGGAAGAGGCGACATTAGGGTTTGGTGAAAGAAAAATAAGAGAAAAATTGGGGAAATAGGTTTATAAAGGATCCGGAAATTAACGGGTAAACCGGGTTGGATCCGCGAATTCTGTGAGAGTGAATGTGGTGGCGACATGTGGCGCAATGTGAGAACATGAGTTAGCGATTTATTAGAAGAGGAGATTAATCACATTTGTTGATTATACTATTTTTTTTAACTGCTTTAGTTACAAATAGAACTTACATATCTATACTATTAATAAAGCAGATTGGAGGGGCATTTTAAGATACCCAATTTGTTGACCAGGTACTGCTATTTAATGCACAGTGTACAATCATTTTTAGGGGTAGTTAGGTCATTTTAGCACAAGTTGAATTAAACCTAAAACCCTAATTTTCAAAGATGACGTAAATTCTTTTCTTCTCCGCTTTCAATGGCAATTGAACTGCTAATCACTTTCTTCTCTCCATGATCATTCAAACGATTCAAGCTCCACACGTACTTGCTAATTCGTTCTTTCTGGATGAATATATATTTCACAAGGTACGACTCATTGATTTCTTTTTACTTGTTTATTCATCGTCATTGAATGATGTTGTTTATTGACATGTGTAGCATTTTTAGACCTAAAAAGGTGTGATTGGGGGCTTCATTTAAGCTAAAACTACAGCCTTATTGGTTATAGTAGATTTCGGAGGAAGATCTTCTAGAGTTCAAGTCCCGATTGATCGATGGATCCTATATCAGTCCGTTTTTGTACCCTTCGGCTTCTATCATTGCAATGCTTAAGGAAAAAATTGTACTCGAATGGCCCAAAGGTTAGGCAGATTTAGGTTTCTTTTGTCTATTGTGGTTATATTTGATTGTTTGTTCTGATGATGAGGTTTGCTATTAAAGTTATCCATGCTCTTATTAGTTAGTAACTCTATCATGAATGT
The DNA here is from genome assembly GCA_030867185.1 of Tagetes erecta. Classification (NCBI taxonomy): domain Eukaryota; kingdom Viridiplantae; phylum Streptophyta; class Magnoliopsida; order Asterales; family Asteraceae; genus Tagetes; species Tagetes erecta. The sequence continues at coordinate 13,139,218 of CM061493.1, forward strand.
TAGTTGCGTCCAATGTTCACTCTTTTATTTTGAATCAAGTTTATTGATCCTTACTGGCTATGGTAGAGAAGAAAGATGTAAGATAAAGATTGACTAATGTGTTAGGGAGTGGATCATGTATTGTACAATGTAAACCATTGTTTGGGAGTTGCTAAGTTTCTTGGTTTGATCTGCAATATGCACCTGTTTGTTTTTGTTAATTTTATTCAGGTCGATCTGATAATGCCTGCATCCAATTTTACTCATATTTGCGTCTTTATGCAGCTAATTTAATTGTTTCCGGTTGAAATCAGGATATTCATCACATTCTTCAGATTCTTTGCTTGTAATGATATCATTTCATTTATGTTCATTAATTTGAGAAGCTTGAACCTCAACACGATTGTGGAGATTTGTAGGTCAGATATAAAAAAAAAGTTACATTGTTTTCTTAATTTCTTTATAACTGAAATAAAATCAAATATATTTCCTTGATTGCATTTTTGCGATAATGCAGGCTTTTATGTCGTTATGGTTTGAGTTTGAAAACATAGGAACACATTCGAGCTCCTTTTGAGGTTCAAACATGAATCAAGGTAAGTTTGTTTTTGGTTTCATATTAACTGCATATGCTATTGATGAAATTTGAGCAAATTTCCGGTTGCAGATTTGCATACTAAATCTTTGTATGTAAGTTGAAGGTTTTTTTTTTTATCATCTTTGAGTTTGCTTCCTTAACTTATGGCGGAAGGGAAGATTGTGATCGCAATGGATGCTTCCAGAATAAGTCTTTGTTTGCTTATGGATCGTAAGATTTTTTTTTTTTTGGTGAAAATGAGTATTTAGTTAATAGTTAAGTTTTATAATGTTGTATAAATATGATAGTGGACCATGTGTGTTACACTTTCTTAGAAAGCACACTTTGTATTATAGGATATGTCTAAGGTATAAAATATAGTTGTTGTGTTGGATACATGCCCTATAGTGAGTTGTATTAGTATGGGTCGAGATATAGCAAAATATCATCTTAGCTTTGCCATCAGGTATTTTACATAAAGATATTCCATACCAATTCTTCAACTTTAGTAGCAAACCGGAATCCAAACATCATTTTTTCATCGTGTCCATTTCAGGTTAAACTGTCGGGGAGAAATGACAAGAAGATATTGGAACATTAATTTAGAAGAGATGATGGAAGCAGGAGTTCGTTTTGGCCATGGTACTAGGAAATGGAATCCTAAAATGGCACCTTATATCTCTGCAAAACGTAAACGTATTCATATTATAAATCTTACCTTTTTCTTTGTTCTATATTTTAATGAACCAAGATGATGGATCATCTGATTATGTTTTTTTATAATTCATGCTTAATTAGGGATCAAGGGTATTATAGTACAATGGAACAATCATTGCATATCTGTTGATCTTTGAAGCAACCAATGTGTTTTTTTCGTTCTTAGGTTCATCAAAAATTCCCTGTAGCACCCAATTCTGGTTATTCGTCACAACATATCAGGTTCCATTTCATCGTAGACTTATCATCGTGCATTTGATTTATGATGTCAATTTTCATAATTGTTCATATGAAATTCATCTTTGTTGGCTTTGCCGATTGCTATCGATTACAATAAATTTGGTGCTTGCGCATATTACACTAGAGAATATAAGGTTTGAGCTTGCAGCTTACCTAGCAAGTTTGTCTAGCAAATGAGTTGTCTTTGTTTAGTCCTAAACAGTTAGGTGCTGTTTGTTTTTTCTGCAGGAAAACGTCTGCAGGCTGCAGACCATGTCTGCAGACATCTGCAGAAGAAGAGGTGGACCAAACATCTGCAGGGTGCAAGAAGAAGACTGTTTGTTTTTTGAACGTCTGCAGTCTGCTGAAATAGACTGAAATTTAAATATAACTGATATATTAAACTTAAATAATAATTGTAAAAACACAATAACACTAAAATAATATTCATAAAACCACAACAACACTAAAATAATACTCATAAAATCACAAACATTTTTTAAATCAACTATTCCACAAGTTGCATTAACTGCTCGGCAATTTCATCTTGAAACTTGCTCATATATTCCCGATCCGATGCAGTACCATGTGTTTCAACCTCGTCTTCATTACAAGTCCTAACAAGCATTTTCGTTGTTCGTTTAACCATTAATGTTTCTCTCCCATTTCTATTATTCACACATATAAGAGACCAAATTCTTATAAAAAAACATAATGGCAAATTAATTAACATTATATTCTAATTCATTACATAACTACAAGAGAGCAAATTCTTATAACTACAAGATGACATGTATGGCTTTATCAAGTTATATACCAAATATTATACTTTAACATAAACTTCCTAGTGTATGCATAAAGTGATAAAGATCAAACCAAATGTCCAGTTACATATACATATGAAAGATTTACAACTATTAAGTAGAAAATATTTTGAGAACACATTTTAAAGCATAAAAAACTGATACTGGATTGAAAAATTAAGAACATATAACTATCAATTCAGTTTATTATCTTTTCATTTTATGGAATATGGATCAAACACTAGGATATATAAACACTTAAAAATTAAGAACATATAACTATCGATTCATCCTCTTTATAGTATTTGTGCTATATATCTTATATATAGAACATATAATTGATCCATCATATTTTTGACATATAAACACTTAAGTGAAATCTCTTTTAATCAGCCAACGACAAACAATTACAAGACCAAATACCAATGTGAGATGAACAAACTAAAGTCACAACTAAAGTCAATCTTAATAGCTGTTGGTTATGTTATCACAACTAAAGTCAATCTTAGTAGCAACAAAATCAACAAATTCTCAAAGATCAATCAACAAATCAAAAGAAGGATGAACAAACCTTTGATTTTGAAGCGACCGACAGCGCAATGGGAGCAGATAGGTTAGCGACGGCGCAGAGGGAGGAGGAGAGGGATGCGCTGGTGGTTGGATGGTGGCGACGATGGCTGAAGGGGGTGTAGCAGGTGTGTGATGGAGATTAGGGTTGAGAGAGAAGGCTGTGATAGAGAGAAGAACGTGATGGGGATTAGGTTTGAGAGAAGAGTGTGAATGAGAAGACTTGAGAAGATGTGAGAAGAGGATAGCCCATGTCTTCCTCAAGAAGAGGACGCGCAGAGGTTTTTAAATGAAAAGTCTTCTGAAAAACAAACAAGCTGCAAACCAAAAGGTCTGTGCGTGGTCTGCACGGCGCAGACAAAAGAGGTTTTAGTCTTTTCTGGTTCACTCAACAAATTTTTTACCTTTATTAGAATAGTTTTTCATATATACTACGTAGGGTTTTTTTATTCATATAATCAGGTTATTTAAGAAAATTTCATAACCATAAATCACATGTACGTGCTGGTGTATTATTCCTATTCATCAATGGTTTTTTGGTTACTCTTATAAACAGATGATCGATGGTTATTAGGTTACTCTTATAAACCGATCATCAATGGTTTTTGACCATCATGTGCTTTGATTCACCGTTGTTTATATCCTTCCAAGGTATGTTTATGAAACCTGACCATTTTAGCTCATTATTTATTCTATTGTTGTTTATAAATCGATGTTTGTTGTTACTCCATGGAAGCTTTTGTGTGTTCGCTGAAATCGTAAGTTACTCTTACGAGTTGCCATTAATAAAATAGAGGTTTTATTTTCTGAATGTATATTCTTATGTTTATGTTATTTGTTGTTTGTATCCATGCTTAGCTCTGCTGTTCATTTTTGTGGGTTTACAATTATATTGATTCAAACTCCCTGAGTACATCATGCTTAAAATGGATGTACCTATGATTAGAAAGTAAACAACACTAATCTTACCAAATGTTTCTAATCTTTTATTTCTTCAAGTTCTTAACTTCAGAATCTAATTACCATATAAGATGTACGCCATATGTAATATGAGTCACTCATATGTTGTGACTTTGAAAAAGACCATAAATGATTAACTCATATGTTAGTTGACTTTAACTTTCACAAATCCTATTCTATATATTAATGAAGGATTTACTAAGCTTATATCATAAGCTCATATTAACATTAATATATATATATTTACCAATAATGAGTTATGATTATGCATCATTGGGCTTTTTTAGTTCTATTTTAATTCAGTTTTTGTTAGACCAATTTTAACCTGTGCAGAGATTATTTATAGTTTTTGTATAGATTTTATTTTTTGAAATCAATGAATATAAGAATAATAATACTATCAATAAGGGTTTTTATGGTGTCAAATTAGACATGGGTTTAGATGTAAATCAACTATGTTTTCTGATGTTCATTTATGGTTGCTTGATATTTCTTTTCATGTTTCAGGCAAATCTTCAGGTTGATATTGTTGCATATGGAGATATATCTATATTTACAATAATAAGTAGTGTAGTGTTTCTCTAAAATATGCCGTTACACTATGCCACACTGCACTTCCGGTTATTTCTTGCTTTATTTGTATTATTTTCTGCAGGTTCGGATCCACATTCTGTTCTACTAGAGCACCAGTCTATACGTATCCATACAATGGCATTGTTTCATTTGTGTGTGCTACCCAAAACATCCTACGAACACAACTTATTATGTTGTTGTAGAGGCAATGGCCGTCAAAAGATGGGGTTTTGCCAAAATAATTTTGTTTGATTATGCTTTTGCTAAAGCCGTTGGTTCAGTTTGTGATGCTGCTTTGGTTTCTTTGTGTTAAAATAAAGGTCCCTGGTGTGCTTATGGTGCAGATAAGCTTGAATTTCTTCCGTAACATGCATCACTTGATTTCTTATTCTTTTGATACACTTGATTTATGTTTATGATTTTGTAGAATCAACCATCTGTTCCAACTTTGGTTGATGTGAAATGGGCCAGTTGGCTGAGGCAATCTTCCTTTATCATTGATTGGTATAACTTTGATATACTTGTTTGCATTATCTCTTGGCAGAAGTAGTCGTATAGTAGTAGTATATCATTTGCTAAAAAACTATACATGGTACATTGATCAAGAATTTAAGATACTTTGACAATGTAAACACAAGATTTGTAGTTTTTTCAGGCTTGAACTGCATTTTCAGAAGATGGCAAATGGATCTCTATGTGTCACAAAGGCAATGCAACGTGAGTTGGAACAAGTTTGGGGAATCAAATGAGACGGTTAGCTAAAAGTTCAATATTTTCTATGTACAGCTTCAATCCCATGAAAATTGCAAGCAAAATTTTATTTGGAAGCTAAAACTCACCATAAAACTATGTGTCAGAAGTAATTGGTTGGGCGGTTTGCGTAATGGGTCAAAACGGGTAGAACCTGGTTCCGTTGACTGAAACCCTTTTTTATTGCTAACTACCAAGAAATTGAATAGGAAAAAAGTATGATTGAACTAACGTATATCTTTGTATAAAACGGTTTAGGAGAGTGTAAGCATAAAAAATTGACTTATGTGACTTTCAAGTTTTTTTGTACTTATGAATGGATGTATGTAGGCATGTATAGTTTAAGAGGTACTTAAGAAATAATACTTTAGTGTTCATAAGCAATTTAATTTTATGAACTGATATCATCCCAATCTCTTTTTTAATCTTTTCTTATCTACCGTTTACTCTAACATGAAGAGTGATGGTTATTTTTAGATTAATTGGTTGAAAAACTAAAATTGTTATCATCTTATTTCTAAATAAGTAATTACATATAGCATCAATACTTTGAGACACTTACGATTTGTTTTTGGTGCTACAACTTAGAAGGATGACAAAGAACCACTACGACTCTTTAATCCATCGAGAGGAAGATTTGATTGTCTTAACAATGGTACTAACGCAACTTGCAAAACTGTGGTAATTTCTATTGTTGGTGTTTTTCAATTTTGAATTGAGTTATGGGCTGAGTTCTTTAAATGGTTCCCTTGAATTGTTTTATTTTATGTATAACTGTGTTTGTTTATTTTCACCCTCTTCTTAATTGATGATGTTGCAAGGGTATGTGTCAATGTTGAAAGTGGTGAGAAAGTAGCTTTTAAACTTGTAAAGTGGTGAGAAAGTAACTTTTAAACTTGTTTTCTAATAGACTTTTGACACTCTTCTTATTTGATGATCTACATGTTTTGTATAGACCCACAACAAGCTATATATGCCATTGTGATATCTTGCCACTTATGATGCTTTTCTATGCAACTTTGCATTATTATTCGGTATGCCTCCTTTTCTTGTATGAACTTAAAAGTAAAGATAGCAAAATGGGTGGGTCGAGATTGATAGGTAACAAGTCGAAGCGTGCAATTTTAGTACATGTAAGAATAGATATGGCCGAGTTATATTGACCCAAAACACTTTCTTCTCTCATGATTGAACTTTGTGTATTTAATATCAATTTTTTTATTCTCTTTCATGCAACGAATGCACTGATTCAACTAATCAATGATCGCAGATGACTCCACTCGACATTTTCTGGATGTTAAACATAGATATTGCATTTTTAATTGTTCTTGAAGTTGACTTTGTTCAAGCTTTTATCATGTCAAGTTTTCTGCATTAAAGTCTCATTCAATAGCAATCCACTCCATATGCTCGTATGTTAAGATTTAAATGTTTACGTATTTAATTCATGGTTATTTAAATGTTTACGTATTTAATTCATGGTTATTTGAATACTATCGTCTCGTATACTAGGTCTATGCTATAAATGAGTGTCACCGGAAATATCGACCCCGCTACATCGTGCGGGTCCCTACTAGTATATATATATATATATATATATATATATATATATATGAGGTATTAAATTGGAGCTTGACCACTACGTTGAAGAGAAAGTTTGTTCACCAAACATGGATCTTGATATATTAGCTTGGTAAATACCCGACATATACCTACCGGGTATGAGGGCGGGTATGGGACACCCATTTCTAAACAGGTACGGGTAAGGGATTACCTATACCCGCCTCGTTGCCATCCCTACTACGGGGAAGATTTTATAATGGTAACTTTATTAGGGCTTATAAAGCTTTACACGAATTGGAACCACATTCAATTCCTTATAAATATTCGAGGCAGATTAATATATGATAGCGGAGAAATTTGAGTAGTACTACCGGGTTGTGACGGCACCCCACCCTTGACTGGGCGTCATGTGTTACAGATTGTACTTAATGGTTATGGGTCATCCCGGTTAGATGACGACAATGCAAAAGTAACGTTCAACTTCCATCTCGACGTGTTGACAAGCAATAAGCATTCGGTCTTGCAAACCACCTAATAAAATAGATTTTGTTTATCTGTGTTATAAACGGTACCTTTTATTTATATACAAATCTCATTGAACTCAACAACCATGTGTTGACTATTTTAGTATGTTTTCTCAGGTAATTAAGGAGCTGAGCACGTAACATGCATGAATTGGGTCGTCCTTTTGGACTGTTACAAACTATTATTTAAGACTTATTTCTTTGAATAACTTGGTTTGTTTTGTTGTGCGCGGGTTTTACGTACCGGATTTACTTATGTTTCTACTGAACTTTGTACTCAACATTTAAGTTCTAAACTTTGTTGGTTTGACCTTTTATAGTACGCACTTGGATTTTGAGTACGAGGTTATTTTTCAAATGCTTCCGCCAATCTTTGAAAATTTTTATTTTAAACCTTGAACTTTGGTTTAACAACTTTACAAGGAATTTTGTATAAATACTTTGAGTCAGTGTTACTGTACTAATGGCTTGAGATTCTTGTATGTCACACGCCTAACAGATACCTCTTTTGGAGAAAATTGAGGGTGTGACAAATTTGGTTAGTAATCAATCTCTAACTCAATCGACTATTTTCTGAACACTAAAATCCAATTTAATCGACCCGCGCTCTCTCTCTTGCACGCTCTTTGTGACATCTGCCCCAAGCCCGAACCCGAATGTCCGGCTCAAACCCGAAGTTATCTATCATTTATTGTATTCATATTTATTTTTCTTTAAATGTAACGCTTTGTTATTAATATATATATATATATATATATATAAATATGTCGAGCTTTACGTTATTGCTCGTCTTTAATATAAATCGACCGAATTATTATCCAACGTTTACCAAATTAATTACTAAATACAATTATTAAACCTCCAAAGTATATGTATATATATATATACATATATATATATATATAAAGTGTATTTTATAAAAGACATTGTATAAACATTATTAAAAATTTAAAAAAACTCTTAAAGTCTCAAAATAGCCATCTAACGTCAAGAACAAAATAAAAACATAAACACGTCATTTATATAATTGTTACGCTTCAACTCGGTTAAGTTGGTTAATTAAGATAAAAGATTAATTAACTTTGTGTCAAAACTGTTAAATTTCAAACTTATATTTAAAACTTATGTTATCTAAAAAAATAACTTTTGAATCATTAGGGACTAAGTGTAAATATAAAATAAATCCAGCCCCCCTTCCATGTGAAAGCCCGCATTCCTGGCGACACCAATTCCGGCCACTTGGCTGGAATTTTCCTAACTCCGCTGGGATTAGTAAGCAATAATACTACTTTAAACTACCACATAAGGATTGCATCTTGCCGCGGAACAAGACTAACACGTTTTATGATCTCTATTTGAAAACAAATAAAAATTGGAAAACCATTGTATAGTATTTGAACACATTTAAGCCCCAAAACGTAAAAGTAAAAAGGGGAGTGAAATTACTCACCTTGAAACTTGGGCTCAAAACAAATAGCAAACAACTTAGATTGAACCAAAGATTTCCCATATACCAGATTCACCTAAGTAAATGAGAATCCTAACTTAGTAAAACATATAACATTGAAAACTAGAATAGAACCAATATGGGTCTAAGAAAACTAGGGTTTCGGGTTGGGATTTGGGGTTTCCCGTTAACCGTCTAAAAATATATAAACTCGTTTATTCGTAATGGTAGCAATAGTAATAATAATTATTTTTATAAACAATAGAAGTTTTACTAATATATTTTTAACAACAATTATCTTTTGTCAAAAATATGATATATTTGTTAGAATTACTTTAAAACATTTACACAATTTTAAAGTATACAAAAATCCATATAAAAGTCTTATTTGTATAATATATTATTTATAAAACTTTATATGTATTTTATAAGTATTAAAATACATTTTATAGTATTTTCATAGTATTAAAAGTATTTGTAGCAATTAATTTTATAACATTAAGTTATATAAAATCATGGTTTTGATATATTTTATAAAATATATAATATGGTATTAGTATTAGGTTTAAGATAAATGATAAAAATGGTTAACAAGTAATTAAACAAAATTTTAAAAATATGCTTTGGTCCCTGGTTTCGAACTAGAGACCTTTTTGATCATAACAACCACACAAACAAGCTTCGCTAAGTCTCTTTATTGTTTAAAACTAGATCAAAAATGGTTTTAACATTGATTTCAATAAACCCCCCATTTCTTATAAACCCTAGAACACAAAATCACAAATTACTTCGGATTTAGACAATGAAACTAGAAATTCGTTGGGGGCTATTGATCTAGACATGATAAGGATCATTTCAACATAAAAGACTTACTTGATTGGCAACGAAGTGGATCAATTGTGAACGAAGAACAAAGTTGACGGGTTTGGATTCTAACAAGGACCTAGAGATCTTTAAAATGAAATTCCTCTTATAGAAATACTCTTTATGAAGCAATAAATGAAAGCCCAAACAAATCAGAAGATGAAAATGATGTTTATATGACCAATTGGTGATGAACAAGAATGATGAATATGCGAATCACTTACGGAATTTGATTGCTGAATCGAGAAAATGAAGTTGCATGATTTGGTATGATTTGGTCTGGAAGCATACGAACGACCAGGAGATACTTGCCGAGTAAAGTGTGATTAATAGGGTATTAATTCGTTGATTAAAGCTCAATTAAATGGTACCAACGAATTCTAATCGATGAGCTTATCGTTTGGTTTATGCAATTTACTGTTTTAGAGCGTTTTGGTCAATTTGGTTAAAGTGGGTATTGAAACCGATTAGTAAGACTTAATTTGAGCATGCAATACGTCAATTAAAATGCAATTAAGGAGTGGTAACAAGTTCAAGTAGTGTAGAGGAATGGTTTGACAAACTCACCTACATGTATTTCAAAATAGCTGATTTAAACCCGGCCATTCAATTTCAAGGTTACAAGTTACTATGTTACAAGTTGCTATACTATGTTGCTATGCCATTTCCCTAAGTTGCTAAATAATTATGGATAACTTAAATATCGAGAATGTTAGATGACGATTGCTTGAAAAGTTATCCTTAATTAATACATGAGTTGATTCCTCATGATAAATGACTACAAGTCATATTACAATGTTTTCAATGTGTGTTCAAGGTGTCATGGTCGAGAATGATATGAAATAGCTATCCATGTAAGATTGCGTAGCATATTATGATGATCTCGGATTTCTATATTATTGTGTATCAATTTGTGGTTTACTCACTAGCTTTAAATAGCTAACTTTATTTTCACATATTTCAAGTGATGCTTGATATTATTTTGTTGCTTTTGCCAAGATATAGGATTGTCTTGGACCTAGTTAAATTAATAAGGACAATTGCATTACTGTTTTGGTTTTATTACAATTTGTCGTTTCTATTCAAGACTCATGTTCCAAACTTATTATCTCATTATTAGTCTTAATAAATAATTACCATGTGCTTTGTTTACTATTGATATCCAATTTCTATGTCAACCCGGTGTTTCCGCCACTGGGTGGGGTGTCATACTCTTGCTTCTGCAATATCAGTTTTGAACGAAATTCTCCAAAAACCTGTAAGTGATTCTCACTTTGTGCAAACTTGTTCTTCATCAATTCATCATCAAATCGTTAATGTGATCCAAAATTGACAAGGCTTTCTTTTTTTGCATACTGAGGATCGAATCTGTAAGTGGAATCGAATTCTAAAAGCCTCTAAGTTCCTGTTTAATCATCTACTCATCAGGGTGTGTTCTTCACTATTTCTGATTCAATTCGTCCAAATCCAAGTAAGTTATTTATGTTAAAATGATCAATACCATGTTCTGATTAAAAGCCCTCAATAATTTTCATGTTTCGTTGTATCAGTTGGATTCAATTTAGGAATCAGGGGTTGTTCTTGATTGTGGAATTAGGGTATTTATATGTGTTATGCTAAAAACATTTATGTTCTACTTTTAAACAAAAAGACCACATGGTTCAGCTGATTTAGTTGCTTGCTTGTGGATTGTGAGGTCCCTAGTTCGAAACTAGGGACATGCTTATATTGTTATATTTTTGTCCAACTACCTTATTAACTATTTTTACCATTTACCCTAAATCTAATACTAATACCATATTATATATTTTATAAAAAAGCTAAAATCTTATAAAATATATAAAAACCATGATTTTTATATAAACTTGGTTTTACACATTTAATTATACACATGTTTTTAATTCTTTAAAAAAATATGATCAAATGCATTTTTATACTTCTAAAATACCTATAAAGTTTTATAGTTAATAAGTTTTACAAACTAGACTTTTATATGGACCTTTGTATAAATATTGTGGTAGATGTTTTGAAGTATTTCTAAAATATGTAACATTTTTTTTAACATTACATAGTTGGTTGTTAAAAATATTTAAATTACTATCTTTTATCAAAAGTATTATCATTTTCATTACTATTATTTTTATTATTATGAATAAATAATCTTATTGTTCCTTTGTATATTTTATCATTATTTTTATCCTTTGTATATATTTTTAGTCGTTTAAACGAGAAAACCCCAAATCGCAATTCAAAACCCTAGAAATCCAAATTACCTTAGATTCCTATTGTTCCTATTCTAGTTTTCTATGCTATATGTTTACTAAGTTAGGATTCTCATTACTTAGGAGATCCTAGTATTTAGGAAATCTTCGGTTCTATTTAAGTGTTGTTATAATATTTTGGACTCGTATTAAAGGTGAGTAAACTCACTCCCCTTTTTTACTTTTACGTTTTGGGGCTGAAATATGCGTTTTGTTTTTTTCTATTTACTGTTTTCTAAAAAAGATCAACAAACGTGCTAGTCTTGACTCGCGACAAGATGCAAACTTATGTGATACTATCACATGGGCTGGAAATTGGGTCATCTGTTTAGACACGATAAGACCTGTTAAGCAAAAAAGTACAACATGTAATTTTCTTATTTTTTAATATAATTGAAATTAGGAGCTTAGGGTTTAACACATTTCCTTCTTGGTGCATAAAATAGATAACTGCCATGCTCAAATAATAAAATCCATTTGTTAAACGGGTCATTTTCGTGTTTGATACTTGTATTACTCGCGTCGTCAGAAACCTGTTAAGCACGATAAGACACGATTTGCCAGCCCTACAGTGATAGTTTAAAATAGTTTATTGCTTGGTAATACCACCGGTACAATGTTAGCGCTAATTGTTTGACAAACCCACCTACCTGGACAACATCGATAGGTGATTTAAACCCGACCACTCTAATTCCATGTTTACTATGTTTGCTATGTTATGACGGTTGTTGCTATACTATGTTGCTAGTTGTTATGCCATGTCCCTATGTTGCTAATCGATTATTGATAACTTATAGATCGAGATGGTTAAATGACGGTTGGTTACAAGTTATCTTTAATTGAATACATGGGTGGTCCTCATGTAAAAATGGCTAAACAAAACGTTGTAGTTTTTCTAAGTGGTTGTGTTCTATTCTAGGGGTCATGGTTGAGTAATATTTATGAAATGACTATACATGTAAGGTTGCGCATCATATTATGATGATCTCGTATTTCAATACTAGTATTACCAAATTGTGTTTTTACTCAATAGCTTAGTTTTCACAATTTGCCAAGACATAGGGTACCTTGGACTTAGTTTAATAAAAAACACATCATTGCATTTACTGTTTTGTCTATGACTTTTGTCGTTTTTCTATTTATGAATTATGTTCCAAATTTATGAGTACCATTGTTACACTTTAATAAAATTATGCCATGTGCTTTGTTTACTAACGATGTCCATTTCTATGACAACCCAATGTTTCCACCATCGGGTGGGATGTCACAGATTGAAAGAGAATCAATAAGCAATAATGGCACTCTAATTTGGGCAATGCTAGATTAATTCAAGCTGAGCTAATGGTGGAAGGACGGGTTGAAGATGCTGACAGCGAATCTATCTAGCGAACCCTTTAGTTTCGCCGGGCACAATTAGGTTCGCCCGGTCAAAACTAACACAAGAAACTATACTGTGCTACGGGCGAATCTATAGATTCGCCCGTAGGTTCGCTAGTCAGAACAATACAAAATACATACAAAATACATACAAAAGATATACCACCGACATACCGGTGAGTCCAACCTATACATGACTATCAATACTCCCCCTAGGTTGGACCTCACCCGGGGAAGTCTTCAGTTAAGCTCCGTCTTCTTTGGCTTCAAATATATTCAACGTATGCTCCTGCCCTCGATTCAATCCCGGCCAGTGGATTTGTAACGTCTTCAGATCCGGCCTCTTCATCTTCACTAAATACCAGCATCGACTTCACAAACTCAGCTTCGGCGACATCAGTATCAGGCATATCAATAACAATCGTTTCCGCCTGAATGTCTTCAGTATGCTCCTCGCCTCCCACATCCAAATCAACCACCTCAACCGGTTTCTCAAACCTCTTTTCAATAGTTCTGTCAAGCTGTCTGGACAAGTCATCAACATCCATTCTTTGTTCATCTGTCGCTCTCAACCTTTCATTTACACTTTTCAGCTCAGCACGAATACCCCGGGCTTTGTTTGCAACCTTCACAAACAGGTTTGCTTCAATCCTAGTGTCATCTCCAGCCCCATGCTTGATACGGTTCTCGCATAAAACCTTCAAGTCCTCATCGCAGAATGAGAAGACCTCCATTGGATCGAACAGACGTATTTCTGGACGGTCTTCTCCTTTAAGTCTAATAACAGCTTTACCGTACCATTGTCGTAGAACCACTTCAAGAATTCTTATAGACGAGCAGACTGAGTATCAGGAACCCTGACCCGTGTCATAATCTTTGGAGCTTCGATCTTCAGAACCACTTTGCCCTTCCATGAAACCCAGTGTCTGTCCCTCTTTTGCCTTATTCGCTTCGGCTTTTGATATCCAAAATCAACGAAGTTAGTCTTAGCAGCCTCTCTGATCGTCACCTCAAACGCACACGCCCTTCCACTATCCTCCTTTCCCAACAGAGGAAGTTCGGCCAACCTACGCAAATCCCACCTCGGCAGTGTGGCGAAATGCTTCCTATTTCGGATATAACAGATGTCACCGCCCCTTCGCTTAATCATATACGCATCCACAAGCGAGTTATACTTCCATGCGATCACTTGTCTATCTAACTGAGAGGTGTTTGGCTCATCGATGTTCTGAAAGATAGGTACCTCTGGAACAACCTCTTCATCCTTTCTGAACCATTCGGATTTGTCCAATTCTATGTGATCAAACTGATAGCACACCCCTTTTCTTCGACTTTGTATTTCTCCGGCTCATCCTCCAAGTCTTCCTCACTGTCAGCATTTACATCAACCTCCGGTTCGTCTATCAAACTGAAATTTACGCTGGAACCTCCAACAACCTCAGCCCCGTCAAATACATCCAGATCTATACCCATATCATCATCAAACAACTCCTCAGCAGCTTTCCCTTTGCCTTTATCCTTATCCCCAAACTCACAGTCCATTAACGGATACTTTGTAGCATCCGTTAAGTTTTTCAGTTCTGCCTGGGACATAGCTGGATCTGACCCGTCCTTTTCTTTCAAGCTATTCAGCTCCTTGAATATCCTAACCATCAGGCACTGTTGATCCTTCATCATCCTCCCCATTTCAAATATAACCGTTGATTTTTCAGCATCCTGCGTCTCCAAATCAGCATACTTACTCTTCAGATCCCCCAATTCAGCCTTCAAACTGTCAATCTCAACCTTCAACTCACTAACTGATTCAGTAGATGTACCCGGAATATCATGCTTCGCTTTCTTTGCAGCTTCAGAGCGTACATCAGATTTCCTCTTTGTTCTATTTTCCCTACCCGCATCAACCTCTGCCTGTATCTTATCTACTTCCCGATCAAACGAATAATCCTTTTCTTTAGCATACGGCTTCCTTTTCTTTATCCTCTTCTCAACAACCTCTATGTTCTCACCGCCCCGTTTCCTCTCAGTCTCCATTAACCTCTGTATTTGTACCCATCTATCAGCAGGGTACATATTCTCCCATAAAAACGAAGTCCTACCAACACAATCAGCTCGAACCGACTTGCAATCTCCAAAAATCCTCGAATGCATCTCCCATATTTTCAGCACATCCCCAGCAACCGGCAGATTGGGCAGCTTGTCATTGAGAATCATCTGCAAGAACCTGGGATACATCAGCCACTTATCTCTCTTCGTAGCATGAATGTTCTCTAGCATGTTGTTGTATATGAGCTTTGCTAGATTCGCCTTCTGCCCTTTGCAAAACAACATCATGGCCCGAGCCCAATCCAAGTTTAACCCATCAGTACCCCCTTTCCTATGATCCAAGCACATAATAAATACGTGTGCAATAGATCATCATTCTTGGATCAGATAGGATTTCACAAACTCCATCTTTTTCTCCCCCGGCATAGGACCTTCATAACCAGCTGTCCTGAATGCCCCTAAACTTCCTCTGCCGTCATACTGACCTCCTCACCGACATCGTCCTCTAACCTCAAAATCCTGGCCACATCGGCTTCAGTAAATTCCAAGTCAAACCCACTGACTTTGGCACAGATACGTGATGGCTGCACAGATACATTCATCACCGCTGTTCTCCAGAAATCCCTGATGTGCAGCTCGTAGATGGTTGGAGAATGGGAGATAGCGTGATGAATGAGTGAAGACTTCAACCATCTGATACAGTCTCTATACCCACCGGCTTTTTCATGATTCTCGTCCAGTAAAGCACACATGTTGTGCTTTCTTTCAAAAAATAACGTGGACATCGTGCCTGAAAAATAAACGGAAATTGATCAGACACAAAATTTTTGAAACTGTCAATAGATTCGCTGACATAGTTAGGTTCGCTGCACGGGCGAACCTGAGATTTGGCACCAGAACCTATAGATTCGCTGACATGAAATATCAGTCATTTGGTCGAGCGAATGTATAGGTTCGCTAGAAACAGTCGGGCGTATCTATGTTGATGCACGGGCGGCATAACGGCATAGGTTCGCTCGAAGTTTTGAACTTTCGTTCAGATTCGCCAGACGAACACATAGGTTCGCTGGAAACCCTAGTTTTTGAAAAACTGTCAAATCTCAGTCTGAAAGCGATAAACATACAATCAAGGCAACAATCAAGCAACATAATCATGAAACGAGCCTAATACAGATAAATAATAACGCTATTAACAGTCCAATGAAACATTCACACAGAATCAAAGTGGGTTGATGGATTTAAAGTGATTAAAAGCACAGTTGATGATATGAAAAGTTGATTAAGATGAAGACGATGACATACCAGATGGAATAAGGTCAGATTATTGTGAAAAAGACGGTTGGTGAGTGAGAATCGAACGTGTGACGTTTTTTGAAAAATGAAACGACTACAGTAATAGTGACAGCGAACTTGTGAAAGGTTTCGCTGTCACTACATATATATACAGTCACAGGTTCGCTGACCAAAACACTAGCGAACTTCAGATTCGCCCGAAGACCAAAGGTCAAAAGAAAACACGGCAGCGATGTAAAGAGGTTCCGGGCGAACCTGAGGTTCTGGGGAACCTGTAGGTTCGCTAGTAGATTCGCTGGGACACAAAACAAGATAAATTAAAAATGTTTTTGGGTTTTTCTCAAATTTTAAATTCTTTGTAAATCCATGAAAACGTCCCATAATTTCAACGCTCCGAAAATAAAAACATTATCCTAAACAAAGATAACAAAAGAAAAATAAAATAAAAATAAAAGGAAAGAAAAAGCAAGAAGTAAAGGCTAAAGAAGGATATATATATTTTTCATGACGTTTTGAGCAGAATCCGGAGAATCATTGATTGGCGGGATTGCAGATATGTTTGTCCATTTAAACCCATGCCTTAGTCCTTTCAACAAGAGATCAGCAACTTCTTTTATCATGTTTTTGGTTTAATTGAAGAAGCTCAGACAACTCGGTCCCCACAGACATCTAGGTAAAAAGAACAAGTTCTGTCATCAGGATATATCTGAGCAATACGATTGACTTTGCTTGAATTTCGAGGATCAAATTTTGAATATTGATCGATGCATTAGCTTCTTTTGACACTATGCAATTTTTGCATCTTTTTGTGAGTGGAGCTTGTCAGCAATTGATTCTTTTGAACACAATGCGACTTATTATTTGGGAAACTCAAATAGTTCAGAGCTCCAGGTCTATACCGACGTATAACAGAGGAGATAAACATTTGAGCATGCTCGGTGAATCTTCAGGTCAATACTTCCGTAAAGCAGAGAAGATTCACCAACTCCAGGTCAATACTTCCGTATAGCAGAGGAGTTAAGCACTTTGACTCAATACATTCTGAGGAGTTAACAAGTAACTCACTCAGAGGTTTTTCCGAAGAGCATCACTAGCAACTTTTTATTTGTTTTGCAAACTAGAAACTCGATTCGGGGATAGGGTGAGGGTGATTTGGGATGTTTAGGGAAATCAAGGCAAAGATTTGACGCTCTCAACCCATTTTTGACAGAACCCGTATCTTTGTGCAATCCAATCATGTCAAGGGGATAATCCTTGTGGCTGAGATCTTGATCGTTATGTTTGGCTGCACAATCACTGTTTACTTTGTTTTTCGGGCTGAGCCTATCTGACATATCCCAAACACAATACTTCTGACCTCCTTCAACTTCTCTTCAACATCAATCAAAACGGAGATCCTGAAATAGCAAAATTTGAAAAACTATAAATAGTTAATCTTTAATATCTCCCCCAAAATTTTTATATTATAGCTATCTAATAAGAAATTTTTGTTTTTCATATTTTCTTAATATATATATACAGAATAAAAGAGAAAATAAAAGGAAATAAAATAAAATAAAATAAAGGAGCGAAGAAATGAGTGACCCACGGAATTTTCAAAGAAGAAAATGAAAAAGTTATTTACATATTTACAAATTGATTCACATGGATAAAGGTTTTTCAAAAAGATATCAGTCCTAGCATAGAGATCAGTTCATAAAAACGTGGTTTGTCAAAAGTTTTTGTGTTTTTGCTTTCTAGTTTCAATAGGAATAATATCAATGAACCCCTTTTCCTGTGCGTCTCTGATGGCATGAATTCTTGTTTCGATGTGCTTGGTGCGAGTGTGATGAATGGGATTCTTGGCAATTCCAACAGCAGCTTCATTATCACAAAAGAGTGGCGTATGAAGAAAGTTGATGCCATAATCCATCATCTGATGCTGAATCCAGAGCACTTGGCAACAGCAGCTTAAAGCAGCAATGTATTCTGCTTCTCCTGTGGACAGAGAGACGGTTGTTTGCTTCTTGCTTAGCCAGGAAACAAGACATTCGCCAAGGTATTGACATCCGCCAGTGACTGATTTTCGGTTAATCCTGCAACCAGCATGATCACTATCAGAAAAAGCATGTAAATCGAAGTTCCCACCTTTTGGGTACCACAGTCCCAAACGAGAGGAACCCTTAAGGTAACGAAAAATGCGTTTAACAGCTTTCTCGTGTGATTCTTTTGGATTGGCCTGGAAACGAGCACAGTAGCACACAGCGAATGTAATATCAGGTCTGCTGGCAGTCAGATACATGAGATATCCGATCATCGAGCGGTACCGATGAGCATCCACAGGATTCCCATTATCATCAGAAGTAAGGCATGTTTGAGCGGTGAAAGGAATCAGTTCCGGAGAAGAATCATCCATGCCAAACTTTGTGAGGATCTCTTTGATATATTTCTCTTGGTGGATAAGAATTCCATCTGGCTTTTGTTCCACTTGCAGCCCCAAGAAGAAACGCATCTCCCCTATAATCGTCATTTCAAAGCGATCCATCATCACTTTTTCAAACTCTCTACACAGCCCCTCATTTGTCGAACCGAAGATTATATCATCAACATACATTTGAACGATCAGCAGCTCACCATTCACCTCTTTCTTGAACAATGTCATGTCTATAGTCCCATGAGAGAAACCTTTGCTGAGAAGATACTGTGTCAGAGTTTCATACCAGATACGTGGAGCTTGATGCAATCCATACAAGGATTTATCAAGCTTGTACACCTTTGAAGGAAAATCTGGATCCTCGAAACCCGGTGGTTGACATACGTAGATCTCCTCATCAATATCTCCATATAGAAATGCACATTTCACATCCATCTGATAAACTTTAAAGTTTTTGTTTGCAGCATGAGCAAGAAAGATTCTAATGGCTTCAAGGCGAGCGACTGGAGCAAAAACTTCAGTGTAGTCAACCCCTCCTCTTGAGCAAATCCTTGAACAACCAGTCTCGCCTTGTTTCTGATAACAACACAGCGATCATCTGGCTTGTTTCGGAAAACCCACTTAGTGCCGATGGGACACTTATTAGGAGGAAGATCTACAAGTTCCCAAACTTTAAGCTTCCTAAATTGCTGCAGTTCCATTTGCATGGCATCAACCCAACTAGGATCTTCGAGTGCTTGTTTATAATTCTTCGGAACAACTTGAGATAGAAAGGCAGCATAGAGACATTCATTAATCAAACCACTCTGACTCCTCGCACACCATCAGTAATTGATCCTATGATATAGTCATGAGGATGATTTTTTAAGGTCTTGAAGTCTGTGTTGAGGAGCAAAGGATTGGTTTCGGATGAGGGTGTTTGATTAGATGGTTGTGAAGGTATATTTGAGGTTGGAGGAATTGTATTAGTGGTAGATGTAGGAATGGAAGTGGATGATGATGGAATATCTGATGGAGAAGTTGGAACAGTTTGAGGTGGTGGAGGTGGTGGAATGTCAAATGAAGTGGGAGGTAATTGTGTAGTTGAAGGTTGTGGTTGTGGTTGTGGATGGTTGATAATAGAAACTGATGTGTGAGGAATGATGTCATCATCGTCAGAGTCAGGAAGATTGAATGATTTGAAAATAGTGGTGGAATCATAAAACCATGCAGGTTCACTGCCAATGCTTGTGGTGTTTGACTCTTGTCAGTCAACATAATAGGACTCTTGCACAATCCGCGTTCGCTTGTTGTAAACACGATACGCTTTTTGTGTATTCGAGTATCCTACAAAGAAGCACTCATCCGAAACAGCACCAAACTTCGTTTTCTGATCTTGAGTATTTAACAGAGTACAAGAACATCCAAAGGGGCGTAGAAAATCAATCAACAGCTTAATCCCTCGAAACAGCTGGTATGATGTCTTCGTCTTTTCTTTGACAATCAGTACCCTATTCAGAACATAAGCTGCACAATTAACTGCCTCTGCCCAGAAGATAATTGGAAGCTTTGACTCAATCAGCATAGTTCTAGCAGCCTCCACAAGAGTTCGATTCTTCCTTTCAGCAACACCATTTTGTTGTGGTGTTCGTGCGGCGCTAAACTGTCTGAGAATACCCCGTTGTTCACAGAAAGAGTTGAAGATATGGTTTCTGAATTTCGTTCCGTTATCGATTCTGATGGCTTGAACCTTTCGCTTTCCAAGAACCTCGATTTGAGGAATCAGCTTCATTAGCTCTTCAGCAGTCTCACTCTTGAATGCCAGAAATTTCACCCAGGTGTACCTAGAGTAATCATCTGTGACAACCAAGCAATAAGATTTCTTAGCAATAGATTTGACACTTATTGGACCAAATAAATCAGTATGTAACAATTCGAGGGGTTCTGAGATAGAATTTTCAATTTTAAGTTTATGTGGCCTTTTGTGTTGCTTTCCTTTAGCACAAGCCATGCATTTCTCAACCACTGAAAAATCTTTGAGTGGTAAACCCCTGACCAAATTGTTCTTAACCAATTTATTTAGAATTTTAAAATTAATGTGCCCTAAACGTCTATGCCACTGAAAAGATTCAAAAGATGAAGCTTTAGATAAGAGACAGGTCACGGTGGAAGTTGATTCTTTTGATCCCATATTTAGCATATATGTATCATTTCGTCTCGGAGCTCGCATGATCACCAATTCTTCAGGAATAGAAAACTCTGGCTTCAAGAACAAACATTCATTTGGAAGAAATATCACTGGGATATTCTTATCACAGATTTGTGATACACTGAGAAGATTTGAGACTTCTCCTTGACCAATCATTTTACCACCTTTCTTGTCTCCCGCAAAAGCAACATATCCACCATTGATAATCCGATAGTTAGTCAGTAGGTCCTTCAACCCTGTCATATGTCTGGAACATCCGCTGTCAATATGCCAATGACTATTTACAACGGCATTTGAATGTTCCTGACATTTATTTAAAAAGTTAAAAGTTAGACCTTTGAAATTGGCACCCAAGCTTTTGTGTACTTGGGTGGTGGAACAGATGAAGGATTACAAAAGAAATTATTTACAAACGTGTTTAACCTTTTTCCAAAAGATTTTTGCTTTGAACTGTTTTTGACTAACTTAGGGCATTGCTTAACAGTATGATCAATATTTCCACATTTAAAGCAATGAGATTTCAAACCCGTTTTGGGAACTTTATCAACAAGAACTCTATCCATTTCAATTTCCTCATCACATTCAGACAGTTGAGAATTGCAATCACTGTAAGAGTCATAAGGTTCTTTTGATTTGCCTGCTGTGACTTTTACCTTTTCAGATTCAGATTTAGGTTTTGAAATTCTCACTGGTGTGAAAGACGGAATTTGATGAGTAAAGAACTTTTGAAAACAGTTTGTTTTGGTTTGACTTTCAGAGACATGACCTGAAAGTTCATCATTCCCACACTTATTTTCAATCAGATCATCATTCAACACATTAGGGTTTGAAGTAGTGCACCCTAAATTACTATTAAACATAGAATTGTCTGAATATAACACATTACTAGAAATAGAATAAATTAAACTAATGTCTTCAACAGACTTCTTGGAATCAGAATTAGAACATTCACTACTGCTAGAACAACCAAGCCCAGTACTCCCACCATAAGCGTAATCCTCTCTAACCTCTTTAAGATTTACTCCACTTAAACCTGCAATAGAGCTGTTAGTATCATTCTGTATAATCTCTTGTATCAACTCATTTGAGGGATGAGGAATAGGTGTTGGAGAGTAACAGAAGGTACTAGGTGGGGGATATGCATATGTTTCATTGTTAAGACCCAAACCTGTCTTAACTTTGGTCCCCCGGTGTTTCTTGCAGAGTTCCTCCCTTTTCATACTAGATATTGTCCATTGCTGCAGTTTATTTTTAAGTTTTCTTGTTTCAAATTCAGCAAGAGTGACTTGCTCAGTCAAATAGTTTATTTCACAGTTCTTTTCTAAGAGAGATCTTTTTAAGTGTTCATTTTCTTTCAAAGCTTCTCTTAATTTGACAAAATATTTTGATTCACTCAATTTAAGCTCTTTGTTAGTTCTCTTTAATTCGTTTTCGTTTGACATTAACAATTTATTAGCTTTGTATATGCCAATTAAACGAATTTTGCAAGCAGATGAACACATATCTTCAATAACGTCATAAGGAAGACCAATTACCAGTTTTTCTGCAGCAAGGGCACGATCACACTGGCAGTAGGGAGTGTTCCTCTTGAATTCATCAACAGCATCAACCCTCGCCTTCTCAATCATGTCTTCCAAGTTAAGCTTTGACTCTTCATCATTCTTCATTTAATTAACCGCAGCTTCACAAACCAATCCCGAGTGATTCAGATGCCCTTGAACAATAGCATCTGATTGATCTTTATCAACTTTCTCCAATTTCCCTTCCTCATCTTCACCATAAAATTCTTTGAAAGGATCAAAGCAATTTATATAGTCATCATCATTCTCAACAATCTCAGCAACTAGGGCATGATTAATTTCCTCCTTTGTCTCTTCAATTTCTGCACTCCAATCAAAGTTGGTGAGCAGTGCGGTTTCATTCCTTGATTTCACTTCCTCAAGCTTTTCTTGACCAGGAACAGTTCTCGAATTTCCAGAATTCACTGGTTCAGTAACAATTGGTAAAGGACATTCCCTTTTGAAGTGACCCAATTGTTTACAGTTATAACATCTCAGCTTCCCTTTGTCATACCCGAGCTTGTTGTTTTGTCCTTGATTCCCAAAACTTCTTCTTCCTGTTCTTTCCATAAACCGTCTAGCACGAAGAGTCAGCATGGTCATTTGCCATTGGATGTCGGTTTCTTCAAGATCATCAGGATCCACCTGATACATATCTTCAACAGTCATTCCCTTCCCCTTTAACTCACCAGCGACAAGAGCTTTATAGCTATGAACAAACATTCCAAACAAAGCCATGGTGTCAGATGGAATCTGAGTGGTGACAGATGCATTTGAGGTTGAACCAACATTTGTAGATGCACCAACAGATTTAACAGACACATGACTTGATGATCCTCCAGGTGCAACACTGTAGATATGAGAGTTTGCAGCGGATGAAATAAGTGCAGCATTCTGAGAAGGAATGCTTGGAACCATCATAGATTGATTGTATTCTCTTCTCTTCACATCAAGATCAAATGACTTCAGCTTGTTTATAACATCCATCATCTTATAGTCATGAAAGTTTCTTTCTTGTTTCAACAATTTGATCTGAAGACTCCACTGAGGAGGAAGTGAATCTAACAGCTTAGTGACTTGTTCATGATTTCCCAGCTTCTCATCATACTTTTTCAGGTTACTTGATACAGACAGGAATCGATTGGTAATATCAGTCAGATTTTCTTGCGAATACCCCACAAAAGAGTTAAACTCTTTCTCAGCTTGAGCTTTTCTATCCAGCTTCAAATCCTCATTACCATCATAGAACTCGCACAACGCATCATACAAGCTTTTTGCAGTTGTGTGTTCAGCAAACCTGTTGAAAATATCCTGATGCAAACAAAGTATCAATGCCCCGAGTGCCTTTTTGTCACGATCAAGCAACTTGGTGTCTGCTTCAGTAAAAGTACTAGGATCAGTGTTTATTGAAGTAATAGTTCCTTCAACTGTCTTTGGCACGTGCGGACCATTTACAATTGACTCCCATTGATTATAGTCAGTGTAGTAGAAAAAGCTTTCAAACACCTCTTCCAATCTTCAAAATTTTCACCACTAACAAGCCTCGGTGGCCTGTTAGGTTGAACACTATCCAGATCATTCATATTCAGGGTTGATGTAGTCATAATTTTAAACAGATTGTAGATTCGCTGAAGACAAATAGATTCGCTGGATTAGATTCGCCCAAAGAACAAACAGATTCGTTGGCAGATTCGCTAGACAAACAAACAGATTCGCTGACCAGCAAGCACAGTTTCGCTCGACAGATTTTGGCAGCAGTTTCGCTTGCACAATGAGCCAAACAAGTGAACTTTCGTTCGATGAAATGTCAGATTCGCTAGCCACAAACACAAAATTACAAAACACAAGATTTGTACTAGATTCGCTGGATGAACAACCAGTTTCGCTGGAAGAACAGATAGGTTCGCTGGGTTACGAACAAACCAGTTTCAGTACGAAAACTAACAGAACAACTTCAAAACATAACCATTTGTAGACCCGTTTGTTTCAGAAGCTTCCAATGACCAAATATGACAAATCCCAAGCAAAATACGACACAGAAGCGCACAAACCAGTCCAGAAAAGAATCAAATAGTGTTTTGACACAAAAACCCCAAAATCAACACAAAAATCTCTAGAATCAAACAATCAAGAGCACTAAGGCTCTGATACCATGTTGTAGGTCCATCTAGATCGTGATTTCAGTGCTATAATGACTTGTATAACAACAAACACTCTTGACTCAAACAAACAAAGTGCAATATAACCCAACAACCAATAACGAGATTAAAGCCACACAACCGGAGGTAAATACGCTACAAAGATGAATAATATAGGCTCCTAGCACCTCCTGTAAACACACACACGACACAAGGGTTTAGATAAGATTTTTGTCAAAGTTGTCAAAGTTGCATTTCATGAAGATAAGGTTACAATATATAACAGTCTTAGGTTCGCTGATAGATTCGCTGACAACGAATCTATCTAGCGAACCCTTTAGTTTCGCCGGGCACAATTAGGTTCGCCCGGTCAAAACTAACACAAGAAACTATATTCGCCCGTAGGTTCGCTAGTCAGAACAATACAAAATACATACAAAAGATATAGCACCGACATACCGGTGAGTCCAACCTATACATGACTATCACCTATGTCTGAATTTAAACTCATTACCTCTAACATAAGAGACAATGACTCTATCAAATAGACTAGTCCCACGTTAAAAAAATTTCATACCAAACTACTAAAATTAGTAAATTACACCAAATTTTGTTTTTTTACTTTATAAAAACATAACCAACTTTCGATTTTGTTCCAATTAAGTCACTCAAACTTTGTTTTGTTTCAATTAGGTAACTTATCTTTAAGTTTTGTTCCAATTAAGTAATTTAAACTTTGTTTTGTTTCAATTAGATAACTTATATTATTTATATTTTGTTCCAATTAAGTTACTCAAGTTTTATTTTATTTTAATTACATAACTTAAATTTACTTTAATGTTTCAATCCTATATACGTGAATATTAATTTTTTAAATTGTGAAACATTTTTAATAAACGAAAAATTCTAAAAAATTTTAAAAAATCGCAAAAAAAAGTTTTTGAAGTGTAATTTGTGTGTTAAAAAGCAATTTTAAATGTTATACAAGTTAATTATTTATGATTAAAACATATATCTAAAGTCAAGTTACCTAATTGAAACAAAACTTAATAAGTTATCAAATTGAAACAAAACAAAGTTTAAGTGACTTAATTGGAACACAACTTATAGATAAGTTACCTAATTGAAACAAAACAAAATTTAAGTGACTTAATTGGAACAAAATCGCAACTTGATTATGTTTCTGTGACATTTTCTTTTTTTAACATAAATCTAAATTATTGGTTGTACTAAATATATAATTATATAAAAAACGTGGAAAGAATTTAGACGTTACAACTAAGCATCTCTGTTAACTTGGCCTCCTCCTGCGGGTGTCTCGAAGCTCACTCGTTTGTAGCTATATGTCCTTCTTCTCTAAACCTTAACCATTTTTGTTGAAAATGCATTTTGCAGTTTCTTTTTCTACTTCGCCGATCACCCCCAGATCCCATGGCACAGGAGCAATCTCCGACCACCTCCGTTTTTGTGGATGAAAATCTGCTGCTGCTGCAGCTGCACTTCCATTCAACTAACTGCAATTGCGATTTCAATCTCGTTCCATAACCAACATTTCGGCTTCATTGAATGGTAACGGAACTTCATCCAATGGTTTTGATTATGATCTTGTCATTATTGGAGCTGGTGTTGGTGGTCATGGCACATTGGCGCTGCTCTTCATGCTGTTGACAAGGTACTAACAGTTAGTTGCACAAATTAATAGCTTTTAATGTTGTTTGAAGTTGTCCTCTGGAAGCTGCATGCATTTTGGTTTAACTAAACATGAATTTGACTTGTATAGTGTCTGAAAACAGCCATCATTGAAGGGGATGTGGTTGGTGGAACTTGTGTTAATTGTGGTTGTGTTCCTTCCAAAGCGCTTCTTGCTGTAAGTGGTCGCATGCGGCAGCTTCAGAATGATCAACATATGAAGTCTTTGGGTTTACAAGTATATCTATGACTCTTACAACTTACAAGTTACAAGTTAGTATGGAAATGTTTTTTAGTTTGTAGCATGCATTGTTTATCTCCCGTCTGTCGATATTTGATTTGATTCTTATCTTGCATTTGTGCATCTCTGGTATTGTAGAGGAGTTGTTCATGCAGCTCTCTCATTTCTCTTTATTATATTTGTTTCCCTTAGTATGCTAGACCTTTTAAGAGTATTTTCGACTAGAGCTTATTTTGACAGAGAAGTTTACAAAAACTTGCACGTGACAATACTTTCAGCTAGACCATGTTGTGTGCACACAATTTTTCTGTATAAAAGTAACTAATATGAGATAATCATAGATCATTTGAATTAGGATTCACCTGTGACGCATGCTTACGACGGCAACTTTGCATTTGTGACTTCTTTACAAATGTTACGATGATGACATTAATGCACGACATTACGCTTGTTTTTACTTTGTTACTCAGGTTATGTTCATGACATTAACACCATTAGATATAGATAAAAAAGGTATGATGTCTCGACATTAGGGTGTAAAGTCGTAAAAGTAATTTTTACATTAACATGGTTAGGCATAGATGAAAAAGAAGTATAAGGTGTCAGATGTTGCGGTGTAAAGTCGCAAAAGTAGTTTAAACAAAATGGGGTGTCAATTTATTATGTAGAAACATTGGAGGGTTAAAGTTGTCATTTATCAAAACTTAGGCGTCAATGTGTAACTTACCAAAAGATAAGGGTTGAAAGTGTAAATTATCAAAAGTTTGGGGTGTCAAGTGAATTGGATGGTTTTGTATTTGTATTAGATTATATAAGTATAAACCAAAAACATTTATTAAGTATTTGTTAAGTGTTATATTAGTTTGTGTATTTGTATTAACGGTCATATACACACACATTAATGTTGTAGATGGGTCGGCTTGGTTAAGTTTGTAGATAATAGTTAGAAGTTAAGTTAGTTAATGTTGGTTATCCTTTAACATCCAGTAACTGCAGATTGGAAGTTGTAATTAAACGAGATTAATCGTCTATTGATGTAAGCATAAGTATGGGTTGATGGGTTTATACAAACAGAAGTTGTTGTGAATATATTGATGCATACTACA
Organism: Tagetes erecta; assembly: GCA_030867185.1. Classification (NCBI taxonomy): domain Eukaryota; kingdom Viridiplantae; phylum Streptophyta; class Magnoliopsida; order Asterales; family Asteraceae; genus Tagetes; species Tagetes erecta. The sequence continues at coordinate 13,167,069 of CM061493.1, forward strand.
TTAGTGTAAATCACTGCTTTGGTTCTTATCTTTGTGTTAACACACACACATACAATTACAAATGAAATCTCTGATTCCTACAAAGTGGTATCTGAACTTCTGTTGTTTCTACTGCCATAGAAAGGGCATATGGAATCAATTGCCGATATCGTCTTTGTTAACGTTTGGAATTGGAATCAAATATGATTTGAAGTACATGGTGATTGGCACGGATGGGGGAAACTAGAGTGATATTTGGTATGTAAACATGTCCTATAAACAACATATGACTGCAATAAACAAATGTTTGAATCTTTTAGGGTCGAAACAAGGACAAACGAAAAGGGCATGTTGTTCATACGTGGGATTGGGAAGTAATTATATGTACATAAGGAATAATCTGAAATATAATTTGCAGTATCATATGTCCCAAAGTTGACTAAAAATGTTTTAAGTCTTGATCAATTATTGCTACAAGGGTTTGAAGTAAAGTTCGATGGGGATACATGTCACGTAAGGGGTATGTTTGATTAATAGTTAAACACAAACACAGATACAACATCAAAAGGATGGTCAAATTGGAGAATGAGGACACATATGTGGGAGAATAATCGGACAAGAAGGAGCCCAACAGCAGTCAACTGTATGATGAATTAGAAAACTATTAGATTACCGAATATTTTAGACAATTGGATCTTTCATCAAACAATGAAGAAAATTCTGCATATATCATGTTTAACTATCCCACTAATATGTGTTCATTAAAGGATTACATTCGTTTTCTTGAATATTTAGAGAATTTAAATGTTCTAGAAGATCAAATAGATGCACTCGAGGAGGAGTTTAATATGTTGGTTACTTGGTTCTTGGAGGAAAAGTGTGGGTTTACAACATGCGGATTTTGCCACCATTGTTATCTAATGGCAAACCAATCGACATATTTGACTTATGGATGATTTTACAAGGTGAAGGAGGATGCAAGAAAGCAAATCAAAACAATAGGTGGAAGTTGATATCAAACACAATGGGTTTTATTTGGAGATATTATATGGAATTAAAATTGATTTATGTTAAGTATTTGGTGTCTTGGAGTGGTTTTACAAGGGCATGAAGGAAAATCGTTATATGTGGAGGAAGAAACAAGTGAACAAGTTGGGAGCTCAGATGCTAAAGGCAATGAATTTGTTTTGAGGAAGGTGAATTGAAGTGTACAAGCAGGGATGGAACGGAAAACTCTTAGACCAAACATGTTTTTGGTTTAAGGGAGGGTATTAGATTAATGGTATAAACCAAAAACATTTATTTAGTATTTGTGAAGTGTTATATTAGTTTGTGTATTTTTATAAAGGGTCATAAACGCGTTTATGTTGTAAATGGGTCGATTTGGTTAAGCTTGTAGATAAGGTAGTTATAAGTTAAGTTAGTTAATGTTGGTTATCTTATAACATCCAATAACTGCAGATTGGGAGGTGTAATTAACCGAGAATCACCGTCTATTGATGTAAGTATAAGTATGGGCAGTTGGGTTTTTGTACAAACATAAGTTGTTGTCAGTTGTGAATACATTGATGCATATTACATTAGAATAAATCACTACTTTTGCTCTTATCTTGTTAGCACACACGCATATAATCACACAATGAAATCGCATTGCATTCTCCATCACAATCTCGTTTGCATCAATATATCTCAGATTCCTTCAATTTAAACAGATTGGGGTGTCAAGTTAAAATGTAGAAACATTGGAGGGTCAAAGTTGTCATTTACCAAAACTTAAGGGTTAAGGCTTAACTTACCAAAAGATGAGGGTAGAAAGTGTAATATATCAAAAACTTAACCATGGTAGTTAACCATGCTTACGCAACTTTCAATGTGGTGTAATGGTAATAGACTTGGATTCTCCAAAAGAGACCCAAGTTCTAGTCCCACTACCACTACTTTGGAAGAGGCAAATGGGGGCAATGAAGGGAGACTTGTTGCAACACAAGTTCGATCTCTGAGCCAAACGGGTTTTACCACTAGCTTGTCGTCGTGCCTACGGGCGGACGAGTTAGTGGGTTTCCCCCGAATTGGAATCGGGTTAATAGGTGGGTGCTACCCAGCGCTGTCTGTGTTCGCAGAGCGTTTGGGGTTGTCTTTCGTCATTGGGTTACCCCGGGTAGCCGGGCTTTATTCGTTTCGCTGTCCAAAAAAAAAAGTTAACCATGCTTACAAAGAAAGTAACCATGATTTAATGCAAATTAAGTATATATAGAGTTTTGGCTGTTATTTGAACTTTTTGTAGCTAGACTCAACAATCATCAATTATGTGAGACATATTTAGAAGTACTAAATCCATGTCAAGGCTTACACAAGGGACATATCATGAAAACTTCATGAATAATAAATCAATAAGTTATATGTGTACTTGGCGAAATATGTAAAATTACTGCTGGGAGTTGCAACCACCAAGTAAAATTACTGCCGGGAGTTGACAATTTCATGCTGTCTTTGTAAGCTAATAAAGTCTTAATGACTTCTTCCTCCCCAACCATAATTGCTTTAAAAAGGCTTGACTATTTTCCAACATTAAGCACTATTTATAAAATACCTGAGAGTTAGTTCTCCAACCATCGCATCTGACTAGCTTCTACTAACATAATAATTTATATTGGCAGGTTGCAGCTGCTGGGTATGATAGACAGGGGGTAGCTGATCATGCAAAAAATCTTGCCACCAAAATTCGAAATAATTTAACCAATTCTTTGAAATCTCTTGGAGTGGACATATTGTCAGGTGTTGGCACTGTTGTGGTATGTCCTGTACCGGTGGCCATTGGGTCAGAAATACCATTAACCTTTTTTCTCACTAGTTGCATCAGTCATAGTATCATACAAACATCTTATGTTCAATTTTTTATGAACATATATGCAGGGTCCACAAAAGGTGAAATATGGAAAAGTTGGTGGCAGTGAGACACTTATTACGGCAAAAGACATAATTATAGCTACCGGATTAGTACCATTTGTCCCTAAGGGAGTTGAAGTTGATGGTAAGGGTTGGTTTCTCTGTCCATTTTCCCTCATCAAAACCTTCTACTTGAGCTATGGGCTATAATATCATTTTCAACAAGAAGAAATAAAGAACTTTTAGAAAAGAAACTACATAAATGAATATGCAATGAACATTCTAATTTAGAAATCTTAGATCATCATTACTCGGTGAAACTACTTAATCTATATTCAAGTTTGTTCGTTTAACTTAACAAACCAATTTTTGTCCGTGTTCGTTTGTTTCTTAAACGAAGAACACAAACGAACATTCGGCCAAACGGTTCATGAATTGTTTGCTGAAAGTTCGGTTTGTTACAGCCCTACTAGCGCTAACAGATAAGAGGTGTTTATCTTCCCATTTTTAATTCATTTATCAGCTACCAATTTGATTCCCTTGGTAAAGTTACTCCTTTATTGCACAAAGAATATATTGCTTGAAATCTTTTCATTTATGTTCATTGACTTTTAAACGGGTATTTTGATAATGGCTATTTTCAGCACCTTGACTTTTACTTAGGACAATTATGTTCACTTTAATAGCAAGAGCATTTGATAGAGCATAACTGTGTTAGTACCTTTATAATTGTTACCGATCAGCTAGCTACCTGCAGGTAAGACCGTAATAACCAGTGATCATGCACTAAAACTAGAGACAGTGCCTGAGTGGATCGTTATAGTGGGAAGTGGCTACATTGGTCTTGAATTCAGTGATGTTTATACAGCACTTGGAAGTGAGGTGGGCATTATTAATCGTTTTTTAACATATTTGCTGTGAACTAAATTGTTTTCAAGCTATCTTCCTTTTCTCCTCTTCCTTCATTATGTTTACCTCATATACAATCAAACAATTTGATACTCTCTCATAATCAATTCGACTTTAAGAAAAACGGCACTGATGCTGTTTTTCCACACCCTTAACGTTGAAAAAATATGGATGCGTTCTTGTGTGGATTATTATTTGTTTTTTGGTACATTTAAATTTTTCCACGTAAATGATATAATCCAGTTTCTCATGCTTGAGGTTATAGGGTTCTTGTTAAATCTTTTATTATGTTTACTTCAACATTAAGGTATACAAACATGTTTGTAGGTTTACATATTGAGCTCAAGTGTTTTTGCTCTATGTAACTTGTCAATTCAGTTGTTCTAGGGACTAGGGACCAAGAGACTGCATTAGTCAATTCAGTTACTTTGAACATCAAAATCTACTTTGTTCATTATAATTGGTTGTTTGATTTAAATAAGGTATACATATAAATTATTTGATGAAACATGCTATTGTATTACAGGTGACATTTGTAGAAGCTTTAGATCAGTTAATGCCTGGATTTGACCCAGAAATTGGAATTGACTATCATACTGGTGTATTTGCAACCAAGGTTGTTACACTTTTAACCTTTTTTTAGGTGCTGGGATAGACATCAATTCATCAATGCTCATGTTTATTTGGCTTTTCTTCCATGTTGACAGATCACACCAGCGAAGGATGATAAACCTGTAACAATTGAGCTTATAGATGCCAAGACAAAGGAACCAAAAGACACATTGGAGGTTAGTTTGGCCATTCACAACTCAAAGTAAATCATAATATATATATAGTTCAGTTATGAGCTTGTCATTTTGCTATAGGTAGATGCTGCTCTCATTGCAACTGGAAGGGCCCCATATACGGAGGGGCTCGGTTTGGAGAATGTAAGTGAATCTTATAGTTTGCTTCTAAGCTTTTTAGAGTAACATCAAAGATAAGATAATACTAATTTATAAGGTTTTCTGATTATAGGTCAATGTAGAAACACAACGCGGTTTTATTCCCGTTGATGAACGCATGCGAGTTATTGATTCAAAGGGAGAATTGGTATTTAACATCATCATCTATATTGCTTTACCCCTTTTATAACACTTAACGTATTATGTATCGTTGACATAAGTTAGCTGATTAGGTCCCTCACTTATATTGCATTGGTGATGCAAATGGAAAAATGATGCTTGCTCACGCAGCAAGTGCCCAGGGAATTTCAGGTAATAACTCATTACTCGTGTATTGTATGAGTGATTGGAGTGGCAACACCCCCAGGTCAGGCCGTCTTGAGTACGGCGTACGAGTCAAAATGGGTTCTAGTCAAAACACGGAGCTTTAAAAGTGGATCAAATGAGTGGGTCAGAGCGGGTTCAGCAGCTATATTTTATTTTTTTAAGTTTTAATGATAATGTGATTCTATTGAAAATGCATTTTACAAATACGTTTATATTTTTTTTCCGTCTGTTATATGCTCAGGTTACTCCTTTATAACCAGCTGGCTAGCAAAGACTTGTTAGTCATAATAAAGTTTACATATATCTGTTTGTACATATAGCTTTTCATGTTGTACAAAGTTAGTTGAATTAGTTTGTTAACAGTGAGAAAGTTAGTTAGAAACTTGATGGTAATGTAGTGTGTATAAATAAGGTTTTACAGTGAATGAAATAAAAAAAAACTCTTCTTCCCAATTCATTTCTCAAATTTCTTCTATCAAAATCGACATGGTATCAGAGCAAGATATCATGATCCTGCTCTAATTTCAATTCCGCATTTGATTGAATTTTGTTTGATTCAACTTCTTCTTTCTCTTTGTTTCGATTCGTCATTTCTTCAACTGAATCAAACAATCAGTTTGATAAATTGACAATTGATTGATTGATTCATTCTTCTTCAATGGCTACTTCAAATATTCAAGGTCAAAACAACCAAAATGTTAACAATCAAGGTCAACATAATCAAAATGTAGTGATTGATGCTTTGAATCCGTTATACTTACATCCATCTGATAATCCTGGTATGCTACTTGTATCCAAACAGTTTGATGGAACTGGTTTTGGCTCATGGAAACGTGCGATGTCTATTGCACTCTCTGCTAAGAACAAGTTTGGATTTGTGGATGGTACAGTTACTCGTGTATCATCTATGACAAATTCTAATCTCTGGATTCGTTGTAATGACATGGTGATTTCATGGATCCTTAATACCTTATCTAGAGACATTAGTGAGAGTGTGTTGTATGTAATAACTGCTCAACAGCTTTGGAAAGAATTATCTGATAGGTATGGTCAAGGAAATGGTGCAAAGAGTTATCAATTGCAGAAGAATTTGTGTGAAATTTCACAAGGAAATGGAAGTATTGCAGTATATTTTGCAAAGATTAAGAGCATTTGGGATGAGATAAGTTCACTTTCAACAGTTTCTGCTTGTTCTTGTGGAGCCTCTGCTGAAATAGCCAAGAAGAATGAAGAACAAAGATTATTACAATTTCTTATGGGCTTAAACTCAGTCTATGATCAAGCAAGAGGAAATATCTTAATGATGGAACCTTTGCCATCTGTAAGCAAAGCTTATTCAATCCTCATACAAGACGAAAAGCAAAGAGAAATTCATCCTTCAATTCAGCCTTTTCCAGATGTTTCTTCAATGCATGTTCAATCTAGATCACAAAATGATTCAAAGAAACCTGTTTGTGGTCACTGCAAGAAAACTGGTCATACTATTAATAAGTGTTACAGGTTAATTGGTTTTCCAAAGGATTTTAAGTTCACAAAACCAAAAGTTGTTGCTGCAAATGTTTTGGTGAATGAAGAAGATGTTAAGTCTAATGTCCATGCTATGAACTCTGGAAGCAATTTTACAGCAGAACAATGTCAGCAATTACTCCAATTCTTGCAGGCTACTCAACTTGCTAATGCTAATGTGGCTCAAACTTCTGCTAATTCTGCTACATCAACTGTAACACAGGCCAATTTTGCAGGTATAATGGCATGTCTTTCTACTTCTAAAACTGAATCAAATTGGATTATAGATTCTGGTGCTAATGAGCACATGTGTTGTGATGAAGCATTACTAGCCGATATTAAACCTCTTGCCAATCCTATTTTCATCTCAATTCCTAATGGAAATATTATCACAGCCACTAAGTATGGAGTTGTTAACCTTTTACCAGAGTTATCCTTACAACATGTCCTTTTAGTTCCTCAATTTAAACATAATTTGTTATCTATAGGCAGATTATGTTTACAAACCAATGGTTTGGTTTCTTTTTCTAACAAGGCATGTATGTTGCAGGCCCCTTCTCTGAAGAGGCCAGTGGAACTTGGTAGATTACTCAATGGGCTGTATCTTCTCAAAACTAATGAGATAGTTTACTCTGATTGTAATGTTTCTGATTCTACAAACATTCATACTACTTGTAATGTTGTTGTTAGTAGTGATACTTGGCATAAAAGACTTGGGCATTTGCCAATGTACAAGCTTCAACAATTGTCATTATTTTCATCCATTGATAATAATCAATTACATTGTTGTGATATTTGCCCTCAAGCTAGACAACATAGATTGACATTTCCTCATAGCACAAGAGAAACCTCTAAACTGTTTGATCTCATCCACATTGATGTTTGGGGACCATATAATGTCAATACTTATAATGGTTTTAAATATTTCTTAACAATAGTGGATGATTTTAGTAGGTTCACTTGGACTCATTTGTTATCAACAAAAGGGAATGCATTTTCTGTTTTACAGAATTTTTTAAACATGGTTGAAACACAGTTTGGAACTAAGGTCAAATGCATTAGATCAGATAATGCTTTTGAATTAGGCTCTTCATCATCTCATGCTCAATATTTTCAATCTAAAGGCATTGTACATCAGACTAGTTGTGTGGCTACTCCTCAACAGAATGGGGTGGTAGAAAGAAAACACAAACATCTTCTAGAAACCTCGAGAGCTCTTTTATTTCAATCCAAGCTTCCAATCAGATTTTGGGGGGATTGTGTTCTTACAGCCACATATCTCATAAATTTGTTTCCAACCAAACTTTTACAACAAAAGTGTCCATATGAGATTTTATTTGGCAAAACACCTCCTTATGCAGATCTTAGAACTTTTGGTTGTCTTTGCTATGCCTCCACATTGTCTAGTGGAAGAGATAAGTTTCACCCACGTGCAAATCCCTGCATTTTCCTTGGCTATCCACCTGGAAAGAAAGCCTACAAGCTTTACAATCTTCACACAAATACAATTTTTTGTTCTAGAGATGTGTTTTTCTTTGAACAAATTTTTCCATCCATTAACACTTCTGCAAGTGTTATGTTTCCTGACATCTCAGTTGATTTTGTTGATCCTATTTCTTTCAATATTCAACCACCTCTTTCACAAACTCCTCCTTCAACATCCCAATCTGTTCCCACTAATTGTACTCCAACTGTAAGAAGATCTACAAGGCAATCTTCTAAACCATCATATCTATCTGATTATCAATGTTTTTCTGCCTTTGATTGCCAACATACTGTTACAGCTTTTTCTGCAACCCGTTCACTTTCATCACTTGACATTCCACTATCAGGACACACTCTTGCTGATAATTTGGATAAAATTGTTGAACCTATATCTTATAAAGAAGCTGCTAAAGTTCCTGAATGGCAATCTGCCATGAAGAAAGAATTAGATGCTTTGCAAGATACAAATACATGGACGATCTTTGCCAGAAAACAAGAAAGCTATTAAATGCAAATGGGTTTATAAAGTGAAGTATAAAGCTGATGGTACTGTAGAAAGATGCAAGGCCAGATTGGTCATCAGAGGAGATACACAACAGTATGGTGTTGATTATAATGAAACCTTCTCACCAGTGGTTAAGATGACTACAATTCGAAGCCTTATTGCCACTGCCACTAAGAAGAATTGGTCACTTTTTCAATTGGATGTGAATAATGCATTTTTGCATGGAGACTTAGATGAAGACATTTATATGCTACCACCTCCTGTTTTTCATTACCTGATTCTTCTAATGTTCTCAAATTACAAAAGTCTTTATATGGATTAAAGCAGGCTTCAAGACAGTGGTATGGTAAGCTTTCTGATGCTCTTAAATCAAAAGGGTATCTAAGATCATCTAATGATCATTCTCTATTTTCCAAACAAATGGGTCATTCTGAGGTTCATTTGGCTGTCTATGTGGATGATATTCTTCTCACAGGAAATGATCTTAGTGAAATTGAAGCTTTAAAATCATTTCTTGATGATACTTTCAAGATCAAAGATTTAGGGACACTCAATTATTTTCTTGGTATTGAGGTTCTTGATGTTTCAACTGGTACCATAATGACCCAAAGGAAGTTTGCCAGAGATTTAATAGCTGAGTTTAAAGATTTTTTACCTTCTATATCAAAAGTTTGTCCTTTACCAGCTAACTTACAAATTCTCAAAGAGGCTGGTCCTATATTTCATGATCCACTTCAATATAGACGACTTGTTGGCAAACTCAATTATCTTACCCATACAAGACCGGATATTGCTTTTGCTGTTCAATTTCTCAGTCAATTTATGCAAAATCCTCACCAACCTCATTGGGAAGCTGCACTACATACTCTTAGCTATGTACATGGCACACATGATCATGGTTTGTTCTTTAACAATTCACCAGACTATAAATTAGAGGCCTTTTGTGATTCTGATTGGGCCTCATGTCCCAATACAAGAAGATCTGTCACTGGTTACTTCATCTTGTTGGGTGGCAGTCCTATCTCATGGAAATCGAAAAAGCAACCAACTGTTTCATTAAGTTCTGCAGAAGCAGAATATCGTTCAATGCGACGTGTGACAGCAGAATTAACTTGGCTCACTCGACTACTTAATGAGTTTTCAGTACCTTCAATCATTCCTATTCTATTAAAGTGTGATAGTCAAGCTGCTATTCACATAGCAAAGAATCCAGTATATCATGAACGCACTAAACACATTGACTTGGATTGTCATTTTGTTCGTGAAAAGCTTCAAGAGGGCCTCATTTCTCTGTCTCATATTTCTACTGATTCTCAACCAGCTGACATCTTAACAAAGAGTTTACCAAGTCAGCAACATATTTTCTTGAAGTCCAAGTTGGGGTTTGCCATACCTCCAACTTGAGGGGGGGTGTTAGTCATAATAAAGTTTACATATATCTGTTTGTACATATAGCTTTTCATGTTGTACAAAGTTAGTTGAATTAGTTTGTTAACAGTGAGAAAGTTAGTTAGAAACTTGATGGTAATGTAGTGTGTATAAATAAGGTTTTACAGTGAATGAAATAAAAAAAAACTCTTCTTCCCAATTCATTTCTCAAATTTCTTCTATCAAAATCGACAAGACTCGTGTCCCTTTTCTCTAACCGGTTGCAAATTTGCTCAAGCTGTTATGTTTTTTTTCCCGCAGTTGATTTATAGGCCTGATAACGGAGAGATCCTTGGCGTCCATTTATTTGGCATGCATGCTGCAGACCTCATCCATGAAGCATCAAATGCTATTTCTTTAGGAACGCGTATACAGGTTTGAATTTTACATACCATTGGAGTTATATTCCAAAGCTAGCTTATAACGTCCTATATCACTTCATTCATAAAACTGTATATTATATACTAGTTTAGTGCCCGCGCTACGCTCGGGAACACAACATTTAAGTGATGCTTTTAAAGATATTCATGAATGTTTCAATCAGTTTTGAGACAAAATCATGGTAAACCGAAACACATGATATACTTTTAAAATTAGACTTTTAGTATAGCAATATTATACTCAAATTTACTACACCATAAAATGCTCAGTTTTATGGTGTAGTTTATTTTTTTTTTAAATCGTATAAAAATGTTATGTATATTTATAAAACATCGAGGTCTTTAATTGTATGTTATTATTAACTTTATCCATAAGTTTCATTTTTAGACCTTATCAAATATAAACCGACTCATGTACATCCCTTGTAGCAGAGAGTTAAAAATATAAATACTCTTAAATTTTTTAGAATTCTTTAAAATATTAGGGGACCAAAAATGTAATTAGTTTTATTATAATATATTTTATATACGTATTTTAAATAAAAATCATTATTGTGAGATAAACTCTCATATTATGCCACATAACCCAAAATCTTTAAAATTGTGCCATATAAGCTTTTTACGTTTTCCTATATTATATAAGGATGGTAAACACTCTCAAATTAAATGGACAAATAGCTATACTATGATTGTAACATTCAGATCATGCAGGACATCAAGTATGCTGTTCATGCTCATCCAACCTTGTCTGAAGTGATCGACGAACTATTCAAATCAGCCAAGGTAAGCTATTTTTCATCCTTCATATATATTATTTTCCATGCAAAACAGTTTAAATGAAATTAGAGATTTCGTGTACGAATTGCAGGTAAGGGGGAAAGCCTCCATAGTTCCTCAACTGAGATCCTCTCTCCTTTTACAATGGTATAACAAGACCGCACGATCCCAACTAATATTTTCTCAACACATTAACTAATAATTCAAACATATAGTTTTTAATCACAGTCTGCATTAATTCTTTAAAAACTAGGAAAAAAGTATTTAACGGTTAGCCAACGCGTTTTGATGTGCATGTGCACACGATTTACATGTTATCCAGGCTACCAGATCTACCCATTTTGACACTGCTAGCTGCGACACTTAGAAATATTGCACGCGGCTGCGCAGGTTAAAAACAAGGCTTCTAGGGAAGTTGCTAAAACACTTGCAGTCTAACCTCAGTTGATGGAAGGCTCCTAGGTTAGTTACCTGTTTATAGAACATCTTATTTTGGAATAAGAGAGGGATAAAAGATTACAATCAAATAAATAAGTTGATTTAAGCTGTGGATGAACTCGTAATTATTAAGTTTTCTTATTACTAACATTTACCTGTTTTGAGGTAATTGTAAATGCAGTGCAATATAATGTGAGAGGTGTATGTGCATCCGTAAACAAATATTCTCAGACTAGCGGAGTTAGTGAATAATCTTATGTAAAAGAGGAGTGATAAAAGCTTTTGTTGGATCTGTAATGTTTAATGTAACATTGATCAAATCGTGTACATCTTTTGTAAAATTGTCACGTGCCAAATAAGTAGAGGGGTCAATAATAGTTAGGGGTGTTTAAAAAGCTCGTGGCTCGCTCGAAAAAAACCCGGAAAAAGCTCGTATCTAAACGAGCCGAGCCGGCTCGGCTCGACATCTGAATGAGCCGAACCTGAGCCAGGGTAGGTTCGGCTCGTGGCTCGCTCGGGGCTCGGCTCGTTGGCTCAGCTCATGGCTCGTCTCGTGGCTTGATATTATATATAGATAGAAGATACTTAGATATATTTATATTACCATTTATTTAAATATAGATAATTACTCATTACTTCATTTTTATAAATAATTCAATACTAAAAATTAAACAAAATAAAAGACTTGTTGCCCTAATCCTTTTACGTTTTCAACAATTTAATATTTAAGTCACTCCATCCCTTCTAATTGTCGCCCCATCTAATCTTTCACATCAAGTTTCAACTTTCAAAGTTCAAACCGCAATTTCTTTTTCATCTCTTTTTAAGCAACTACTTTTGTAGCAGAGAATGATTATTTCCTTTGTAATTTTTAATATAATGAATGTTCTAATTATGTGTAAGAAAAAAATCAAGTTTGTTCGATGAGCCATGAGTCGAGCTCGAGCTTTTTACAAGTCGAGCTCGATTCCTTTTAGCCTGAGCCTGAGCCCAACCTAGCTTGGCTTGAGCCAGCTCGTTTGCACCCATACACATTGCCGTTGTAGTTGTATTTATAGTATTTGCTTTTATTGGAGTAGATTAGATTGTATTTTGGTTTATTGTAATAGCGTAGCTAGTTTAGTCGTTTGTTTAGTATGTAAGTTGAGTCATGTGAAACTACGTGCGAAAGTATAGTATCACACGTAGCCAGCAATTAACTCAACGACCAGACAGTTTCGCATGTATGCGAAACTACATGCAAAACTATGGTGTGTATATATGTTGTTTTTGGTTCATTTGTAATCAACTCTTGAAACTTATTGAATACAATTCTCTCTTATTACGAGTTCGATTCTAATTGTTAGCTAGGATCATATTGTTATCATCTTATGAGCTTTAATACATCTTCATCATTCTTCATTTAAAACTAATGGACTTTCTATAGTTTTTTTTATACTTTTACAATCAATCTCTTTTACAAGCTGTTAAACCAATTGACAAGTTGTGAATCTGAGCAGTTCCAGACAATCAATAGCACGTTTGATCGATTATTTGGACCCACAACTATGTTATGCGATTCTAAGTCGCCAACATTCTACCGGGATGAAAATGTAAGCACTGCTTGCTACATTCAAATGTAGTGTTAGTCAACAAAGCTCGGAGGAAGACTCCTTATGAAATATTGTATGGACAAAAGCCAATAGTGAAGCATTTTTGAATTTTTGGTTGTCCATGTACATTGTTATATTTTGATGTGCCATGCAAGTTTGATGTTCAGGGTGATGAGTGTTACATGGTTGCGTATTCATAGAAAAATTCTTGCAGGGTATACAACAAAATCAGAAAGGAGGTTGTTGAATCATTTAATTTGGAATAGCAGGAAGAAAATACAACTGATACTCGGAAAGGACCTAACTGGATTTATGATTACTCATCTTTGTTCAAGTAATTTCTTATTGTTGACGAAATTTCAATTATGGTTCCTAGTATGCCACATGGAGAAGAAATGGTTGAGAAACAAAGGAGGGTTACAAGATCCCCAAGAGTATTGAGTTCGAAGTCTGGTGATTCAAATGAAAAGGTGCATGTTGCAACACGCATTCCTGATATTCAAGGTCCTTTTCTGAATAAGATATATCTTATGACACTTCAGTTCCTCAGCAAGACAATTCAATTGCACAAAATAGTCTCTCAAATACCTCAAAATCCGTTACAGAGAATATGACATATCTACCAGCTACAGTCAATGTTGCGGGAGTTCAAATTCCTACTTCAGTTTAAAAAAATTATTCATTCATTCAGATAATTGAACCAATTGGCTTAGGGTACTAACTAGAAGTAAGACATGTGACATTAACAAATGTTTGTTTTCTTGTTTATTTCGTAGATTGAACCAAACACCAGTTCTGTTGCGATGCGAGAGTTGACATGGATAGATGCAATGCAAGAGGAACTGAATTAGTGTACTAAGTTAAAAGTTTGGGAATTAGTTGAACTACCTCAAGGAAAGAAAGCTTTGGGAACCAGATGGGTTTACAGGAACAAAAGATATGATAGTGGTGTAATTGTTTGAAATAAAGCTAGAGTGATGGTTCAAGGGTTTTGTCAGATTGAAGCAGGAAACATAAGGGATTTTGGTTTATTAAGGGAAATATGTGAATGATGTTCTTGCTAAGTTTGGATTCACTGATTGCAAACTTGCTAAGAATCCAATGGCTGAAAGACTGTTCTTAGATTCCGATCCAAACAGAGAGGAAGTAAATGAAACTCAGTATCATTCCATCATTGAATCACTCATGTATCTGAGCAGTCCCAATGTCATGTTTGCATCTGCATGTGTGCCAGATATTAGTCTAAACCCAAAAAATTCTCATTTAATTGTTGTTAAGATAATTCTCCGATATCTCAAAGACAAACCTCGGATTGGACTTTGGTATCATAGAGATTCTCCTTTTGATTTGTTTTCTTTTTCTGACAATAATTTTGGAAGTGATGACATTGACAGGAAATCTACCACTGCTGGATGTTAGTATCTTGGAGATCGGATGATTTCATGATAGTGCAAGAAGCAGCAAACAGTGTATATTTCTATAACAGATGCTGAATATATGGCTGCATCTAATTGCTGCTCAAAATTCATCTGGATGCAACATGGATTGCTGGATTACGGTTTGGAATTTCATGAAACCTCATTGTATTGTGATAATGCTATTGCAATCCAAATTGTGAAAAACCATGTTTAATTTTAAAAAACCAAGCACATTCCCATCAAATTTCACTTCATAAGGGACTCGTACGAACAAAAATTTATCAAAATGGAGCAAATACACACATATAACAATGTGGCGGATTTGTTTACAAAATGAGTGAGTTGGTCCCGTTTTAAAGATTTATTGAAATTACTGAAGGTAATTTTTTTAATGATTAATATAGGTTCAAAAAATTTATATTTTTTTTATCATTTTTTGTTTTCACTTATTTTTGTTAAATTTGTACGTATTTTTTTTATCCAAAACCCAAAAACAATAAAAAAAAAATATATTATGCCTTTGTTTTTCTGAAGTTGCTACAACAAATGAAAAATGAAATATTTCAGTAGAGGATTAAGGTGGCACGTGGAAAAGGCCAGTACTGAAGTAGCTAGACTCTAGAGGGATATGTTGATTGGCTTAGATTTTTTGATAATAAAAATAAGTCGCCTCGTGATAAAATTTAGAAGATAAAGTTTGACTTTAGTAGGGTACATATCTTAGAATAATGTAATATCTATTTGACTACTTAGATTTTTGAGACACATGACATGTGATTGTGTGTCTTAATGTTTCTATCTAAAAAAGATAAACTGAGGTCCTTTTATATTATATCCACGAGATGTTCTAGGTGTCCTTCTATTGCATCCAGATATATGCAGACCTAGACACATTTAGACATCACTGACCTTTGTATATTATCTTGATGTTTTGTCTGTTCTTATAGTGCATCGAGATATATGCAGACCTAGACACAGTCAGACATCATTGACCTTTGTATATTTATAATCTATGGATGATTTGTCTGTCCTTCTTGTAGGTCATGGTTCTTCACTTGGATCGATATCTCAGATGAACCAACTGTTTCTCGACGTGCGGAATCCATCAAGAAACACCTTAAGAGTATATACAAGAACACATAGTCGCCCAAAGACAGAGAATACTTTCAACGTAATTATATTGATAAAAACGCTCACACACTCTCTGATGGACGATTAACCAAAATGGTTATCACCCATCACTATTTATAGGTAATGAGTCAGACGAGCGACACCAAGGTGTCGCCTCTTAGGTGTCGCACGGCACCAAGGTGTCGCACGACACCTTGGTGTCGCTCCTAGGTGTCGCAAGACACCTAGGTTGCGTTACCAAGGAGTCTTTCGTGACTCACCACTACAACATACAACCAATGTTTAACTAAATGGCTATTACAAAACTAATAAATACGCTCACACACTCTCTGATGGATGATTAACCAAAATGGTTATCACCCATCACTATTTATAGGTAATGAGCCAGACGAGCGACACCAAGGTGTCGCACGACACCTGAGTGTCGCCCCTAGGTGTCGCATGACACCTAGGTGTCGCCCCTAGGTGTCACACGACACCTAGGTTGCGTCACCAAGGAGTCTTTCGTGACTTACCACCACAACGTACAAGCAATGTTTAACTAAATGGCTATTACAAAGATAATCAAAAGCAAACAACTAAACTATTACAAGCTATTGTCACAAAACAAATAGTCAATAAACTCCCCCTTAACATGAGCTTGGTAATATTCAGACTTTGATTATCTTCATATCAGTCTTCCATTGCTTTTGGCCTGCGAAGATCTTCTTCTACTGGATCATGCTTTAAGACTCTTCAGTTCTCGACCCAAATTACCAGCAATGAACTTTTACGTAAACTTCATCTTGCAAGACCGAGTTCTTGTATGAGATCATAAGTTCCTTCTCTGATAGATCGATCAGATTCATCGGATCATATTTACATACAATCTCCCACTAGACTCCCCCTGGAAACCACCTTCATCTCTTCATATAAATCTACATGTTCATTAACAAGCTCCCCCTAAACATTAGATTTATCCGCAGATGAAATGGAATGAAGTTGTTGTAATAGCCGGATCAGCATAACTTGAATCTTCAACAAAGAACACCACCCTTTAGTTGAAGGACACGTGCACTCTTTGCTATCAGATTATTCTTCAGTTGGATAAAAAAACTGTCTTGGTCATTAGCATCAACATTTCTCCTTCTTTTGGAACCAAACACTAGAGGAGAAGCCCACGTTCGTTTCCTGTCACCTGTAAACATTACCAAACAGTTTCCAAAGAATACCCTGAAGTATTAAAATTTGTCAAACATGAAAGATAGAAAACACAATATTTTTGGAGTTTTTCAAAATTTTTTATTAAAACAAACATAAAATATTTTTTGTATTTTTATATATTTTAAGAAAAATAAGGGAACGAAAATATGAAAATCAACTAACGCAAATAATAAAACAACTAACAATAACACATATTTTTGTGAGACTCATGTGCGAGAAGATCATATCAATTTAATCAGACCATCACATGCAGATTTCTTATTAATAACACATTAGCAGTTCAAGACAATTGTCGATATTGTTTATCCACATAAACTCAAACAAACTAAGTTCAACAAAACAATCCTGGTAGTATTTATCATGTTTTGGTTTTTTTAAGACTCAAAATACGGACCCCATACGAAGTGTTAGTACTTTATCTGTTCTCAAGGCATTTTGAGATTTCGAGTCACCACAACTTGACTTGGCCACCCATTATAAGTCATCATAAACCTAATTAATATAACTATAAGAACATAGCTAGCACCTGATAGTTATCTAGAATTGAGGTATTAGCACGTTCAAGTGACACATCTATAGACGTTTAGGATTAACATGCACAACGGACTTACATACGCCATCTACAGATTGTAGCCCTCAATCAAAGACACTTGTCCAAACAGAAAAATATTTACGTATGTATATGTATGCATCATTGGCATATCTTTTAACAGTTGCCCTTTAAGCTGGTTTGCAATTTCCTAATGGCCACATTAGAGTTTTTTGGCTCAACAACATTGTACACTTTGTGCTTAATGACTTTGCACATTTATCCCCCTTTTTTTATGGATTTTATATTACTTAATACAAAATCTACAAAAAAAAACAACTTATAATTGATGGTAATTGGTGTGTGTATGACAAGAATGTAACTCTCAGCTTATTTTTGAACAAGACTTAGTGAAACTTACAACACATCAATGGATTTCCACACAATTTACCCAAGCTTTAAGTTAGTGACAAAGATTGATGTCGTTCTGCGCGTCAACTGAGCCTATCAACATATCGCACAATGAAACTGCTTAATTTAATAAACCCCCCTTGGTTTTTAATAAAAGAGACATGCGATACATCTACAATTGGTGTATTTTCATCTCTCCTCTTTGCTACATAAGATCTCAATTCAAAAATTTTTTAAACACAAACAAAAGAAAGGAAAAAAAATTGAAAATTTTCCATATTTGACTAATTTCTTGAAAATCTGTTTTTTAAGGATATTCTTCGGATGAATTAGAAACAACAACTATCAAGTTTGGTAGTTCTCCTTGGTTGCTCCTGCACAAAGTAACAACTCAGTTAGTCATTGGGACCCAAGCCATTGTGGTCTTAGGTCGCCCTTGTGAATCAACATAGGTAGTATCCTGCAATTGACAATCTCTTTTGTCATTAATGGATGGAACATATGATTTAGCAGAAGAAACCTTAGGTTTAGAAAACGATTTAGGTTTTGAAAACCTTTGATTATTTTTCACAACACTTTGACTTTTGAAACGGAGACTTAGGTAATGAAACCTTAGGTTTAAAAACAATTTTGTTTGAAAACCGTGTGTTGAATATTGCTTTTCGAGACTTTGGTGGAGTCGAAACCTTTGTAAACACTTTAGGTTTCGAGTTTTTCTGAAATGTTTGAGTCTCAGACTTTTCTCTTTCTGCTTTTCGTTTCAACCGATCTCGGTTTTTCTTACCTGGTTTTTTGTTGACCGGTTTACCTGGATTTTCCTTTGAAGCAGCATCCCTTTTAACAATAGAAGCCAGAGTTACAGATTTCACAACCGTTCTCTTTAGACTTGGACCTGCAATCTTTAGAAATATGCCCAAACAAACCATAATGGAAACATTGTCTCCTTTCAACCCACTCTCTCCTAAAGGATTCTTTTCTCACAGATTGAGAATTTGGAACCCTTTGTTGAGTTCTTCTTGATGTTGAGGGATGTGATGAATGAAAATCTGACTCATTGACACATCCAGTTTGTTGTTGTTTTCTCTTTGGAGGAAGTGAATTTTTCTCATTAGCAATTTGATCTCTTTCATCATACAAAAATCCCCCTTATGTTAAAGGTTTCTTTTTCACATTGTAAATTGGTTTATTTGCAGCTTTCAAGCCAGACTTTGGGGTTTTAGAACAAGAGTTTAAATCAGTTTTACTTTTATCAAAATCAAATTAGACTTAGTAGTAAAACAACTCTCTACCTTATCTAATTTCCTCTCATCACAAACCTCAGCATCAACAACTAGTTCATCTGTCACAACACTCACATCATTTTTCACAGAATTACAAGAACTAGAGAGATTTAACGAAGAATCACTATTAGGATCTGATGAAAAACCATTTTCAGAACCAACAAAATAACCATAATTAAAAGAAGTTTGAAGTATTTGAAAACTTACAAAACTAAAATCCGAATCAAGACTAGAAACTTTAGAATGAGAACAAACATCTTCAGTATTTGTTCTTTCCTCATCACAATCCTTAGCACAAGCTTTCCCTTTACCTGTAACTGCACTAACAGTTTCTTTCACAGGATTAGACTTAACACACAAACTAGGATCTACAACCTTAGGTATTGTAGATTCAAACTTAGTTACCTCATCCTCTACCGGATAACAAGAATAATCAAAGTTATAAGGATGAGGTACCTGCTTATATCCAAGCCCTGTTCTATCCACTTTTACCACATTTGTCTCAATTATGTGGTTGACAATTTTACTTGGTTTGCTCATCTTATCAACATCATACTTAAGTTCAGCGATAAGTTGTTTATAAAGATCAAGCTCCGACTTTACTTTATGATACTTTTCAACTGCATCTCTGAGTTGAGCACATAAATTTCCATTATCATCTTTTAGTTTGATAAAGTCCTTTTTATGTACCTCAATTTTCTCTTTAAATGATTTTTCATTTTGTTTTAACTAATTTGTAGATCAAGTATATTTTTCAATATCAGAAAGTAAGTTCTTATTGTGTTCACTTAATCTATTAACTTAATAAGATTACTGGAACAATCTACACAATCATTAGAAAAAGTGTTAGAATCTACCTCAACCTTGGTGTTTGAGATCAAAGATGTCGACATCTCTTACGTGTTTATCTTAAGCCCAAGTTTCAGATGCACAGTGCCGCACAAGAGGTGTCGCGTGATGCTAGGTGTCGAGTCCAGAGGTGACAGGTACCTAGGTGTCTCACAATAAGCTTTCCGGTCCAAGGTACGGATTCAAAGGTGTCAGATGGAGGTTTCGGGTCCAAAGGTGTCAGATTTGGAGGTGTCGGGTCCAGATGTGTCGCATCAAGGGTGTCGGGTCCAACAGTGTCGCATCAAAGGTGTCGGGTCCAGAGGTGTCGCATTGAGGTGTCGCCCCAAAACCCTACTCCAAAACCCTCTTTCGAACGATTGTTTACGAAATACTTCAGCACAACCCTAATCTCCTCAATCCTCAACCTTTGTAGGACGAAAAACTTCAATCTTCTACCTAAAATCAACCTGAAACGAAGCAAAAATGGTGAAGAATACAACCCAATACTCTCAAGATCGCCTGAAAAACCAACCCGTGACGAGTACGAAGGCTCTAATACCACTTGTCGGTCCTGATTCTTCTCTTGGATAGATATCTCAGATGAACCAAATGTTTCTCGACGCGCGGAATTCGTCAAGAAACACCTTGAGAGTATAAACAAGAACACACAGTCACCCAAAGACAGAGAATACTTTCAACGTAATTATATTGATAAAAACGTTCACACACTCTCTGATGGACGATTAACCAAAATGGTAATCACCCATCATTATTTATAGGTAATGAGCCAGACGAGCGACACCAAGGTGTCGCCTCCTAGGTGTCGCACGACACCTAGGTGTCCCCCCTAGGTGTCGCATGACACCTAGGTTGCGTCACCAAGGAGTCTTTTGTGACTCACCACCACAACGTACAACCAATGTTTAACTAAATGGCTATTGCAAAGATAATCAAAAGCAAACAACTAAACTATTACAAGATGTTGTCACAAAACAAATAGTCAACACTTCTGTTGCAATATTTGTAAGACACAGTCAGATTATCTGTCGTATCTCAAATGATAAAGATTAAAAAATTTCAGGATGATTTTAATGTATATTGAAAATTGCAAAATTGTTTATTGTTCAATCTTGTTTCTAGGACGAAGTGTTGAACTTGTTTATTGTTCAGAAAATACTTAATCTCTAGAATAACATGATAAATTCACTAGTGCTTCAAATAAGTATGGGGGATAGAAGTTGAAGATGATAAATATACTGGCAATCACTAAGACCTGCTAGATTAATTCATTACTAATAAGTGTTGTCTATCTGATTTTATTTGATTTGATCCCATAAGCAAAATCAAGTGTTATGTAGATATGTTATGTAATGTTTACTTTTTTGTTTTAGTTTTTAATTTATTTTTTTGTAAGTGTTTAAGTTGAACCTGATTATGAAAAACAAGTTAATTTTTTGTGATTAAAATATTATGGGAGTTACTTCAGTTTTTTAATGTTTTGAACCGAAAATTTAGTTCTTGGCTCACTTGGTTATAAACGGGGGATTGAAAGGTTAATCTTACTAAGATAAAAAGAAACTGCAAAATATCAAAATAAAAAAAAAATCTTTCTCATTTCTGATCCTCAGCGATCCAAGATCAACATTTCTTAATGATTGATAATCGGAAATAAAAACATGCAAATTTTTTGTTTTGCTTGTGTGATTTAAAGTTGTTGCAGGTTGCATGTGCGATTGAAGTGTTGAGTCGAAATGATCGAAATTTTTTATGGTTTTGTTTTGACATTTTTTTATTTTTTTATTAAACTTAATATTAAACACCAAAGAATTTACAATAAGGTGGCAGGTAAACGGGCAACAAGTTGTGCCGCCACCCCCTTTTGACAATGAAAAGAATTTTTTCCGGAAATGATGATCGGATGTTAGGATCGACATTAGGACAAAAATAATCGATTGCATGCGTTTCTATTTGTCTAAAAAGTTGAATATTTGAATGATTTTGTTTTGAAACTTCAAGATGGTTGTGAATTGGGTGATTGTTGGTGTACCGGGTCATCGAGAACTCATAAGATGGTTAAATGGATATTTTGTTTGCGGGTTGACCTTTGATTGACCAAAAGATTCATTATCTGAAAACTATTTGGTGTTTCCAAAAACTAGAATCAATGTCAGAAACCTATTGAGTTTTCAAAAACAATTTTTTTGGAAACTATGTTTTGTTCTTAAAAATTTAAATTTCTCCTAAGAATAGTTTGAATGCTATAAAACATTTGTTATAAGTAATCTAACTTGATTCATTTATATGAAGATAGGGTGATGAAGTTACAGAGATTCTCCATCGTTTGGTCTCACCTATTGGGTCAGGTATTTTAAAGACAATAGTGTCGTCACCTACTTGCAAAGTTATTTTACCACCAAACACATCAATTAAAGCACGAGAAGTACGCAAGAAAGGACGATCGAGGATAATGGGGACATTTGCAACGACCTCAAGTCAAGAACCACAATATCCATGGGGAACACAAATTTATCGACCTTAACGAGAAGGTTTTCCACGATTCCCCGTGGTTACTTAACTGATTTGTCATCTAAGGACAATGACATGCGAGTGGTTGTTAGTCAATTCACCTAGACCTAGTTTCTCATATAAAGAATACAGCATGAGGTTTATACTAGCTCCTAGGTTAGCTAAAGCAATGCTCGTAGTGTTACTGCAGAAAAGACAAGGAATCGTAAAGACTCATGGGTCATATAGCTTTTCAGGTAGTGTATTGGTGACCACTGCAGAGCACTTACCACTCAACGGAATAGAAGAGAGTTTTCCCAGCTTGCATTTGTTCTTAAGGATGTCCTCAAGAACTTTTCATACTTTGGCATATGCTGATCTTTAGTTGCTTAAATAAGTCTACGAAATGGCCATAATCCCATGTATACTTTTGCTGCTTTAAGCGAGCAAGATATCATACTCTAGCATGATCAATCACCCGGGGGGGCTAACATCCACCGGCTTCCTCCCTACACTTATATCAAGCTCAAGGTCACTATCGTGTTTTTGATTACTAAACTCTGCCTAATCACTACACGGACCCTCTAAAACAAACTCTTCTTCAACCACCTCATCATCACTCTCCTGAACTACCTTTTCATTCACTAAGGGCTCACTAAACGATACCTTCTTCCTAACAGGCTCTAACACTCTACCACTACAAGTTGAGATTGCATTCAACTAAGCAGACGAGTTTGTTTGGTCGAACCCGAGAATTGACTTTGTGACCTCTGACTAGGTGACTACTTGACAAACTCACCTACGGTTCTCTGGATATCTAGGATGATAACATGCTTGTTTGTTAATTGGAGTTCATGTTTAGCTAGGGTTTCCTGTGTAGCTTCATCCCTAGAAAGTAACTGAACCAACATTTTCTCAATTCTACATATCCCTTCACAGATCCTTGCCCACTAGCCTGCTCATTACCAGTACCATAACCCACACCCTGGTTTTGATTATTATTAAAATTAGAATTAGAACCCAAAGGGGCACCTGAGGAACGCCAATTAGAGTTTTTATTGTAATTTGGATTTCGGTTCTAATTAGAATTACTACTAATGTTATTTGGGAACTTATTGTGTTACGTTCATTGTACCCATTAAGTATTCCCCCGCAGAAGTGTTGAACCTGGCTTTAGTCTCATATGTAAGTAAGTCTGTTGTAAAACTTCTCGACTAGAGCCCATGGAGAAATCCCATGTTGGGGCTCATCTGCTTCGATTCTAAAAGAGTGAATCTGATCACGAAGACGAGATGCCTTAGCAGGTGGGAAATACTTGCTCAGAAAGGCTGAACGACGTGTCGCCCCGTCATGAACGTTCCCTCAGCTTGCGAGTCGAGCCAATTGATA
Source organism: Tagetes erecta (assembly GCA_030867185.1). Classification (NCBI taxonomy): domain Eukaryota; kingdom Viridiplantae; phylum Streptophyta; class Magnoliopsida; order Asterales; family Asteraceae; genus Tagetes; species Tagetes erecta. Next base: position 13,190,922 of record CM061493.1, read on the forward strand.
GCTTGATCCGCAAGCGAGAATTGAAACAGATGTAAGTAGATCGCGTCATTTGAGGCACCTTGAAAGTTTGAAAGTGCTCACAACGCGCATTAGACGCGACACGTGAGCAGGTGCGTCTTCATCATCCCGCCCGTTGAATTGATTATTGGCTAGGGCGGTCATGATGTATATATATATACTCACCCTATATATATATATATACATATAAACTAACAACCAAAAACACCTTAGTTTTAAATTTTTTAAACCAAACTATTTCACACACAACCGGTAGTGGACCGGTCGAATGTAATACAGTGAACTTACGTCCGGGTGTCGACCCACAAGCTCTATATATTACGCTAAAATTAACTAATTAAGACTCACTAAAAAGACACAAACTTTAAATGAAAGATTATTTGAAAAGGAGGAGTTAAATAACTAAATTGCATTCAAAGTAAATGACACGACAGACTAGATGTGCAAACAGAAGAATTAAAGCAAACCACAGAGGCTAGAATCCACGTTAACTTCAACTACTACTGACATTTGGTATACCTGTTATAGAACCAGGATCTTAAATTATTCACTTAAATATACCACTAAATAGGACCATCGACCCTTTTCGAGAACACACATACGGGTTTCTATCAAGATAATATGCGTACCAGTTATGATATTAGGTTTCCACACAGTAACTACCTAACTGAATTATATTTAAGTGACCTTAATAGAAAACGTACCTCACAGTATAGTATTCTAAGTCATTCCAATCCAATCATATGACTAAATAAACACATTTGATAACTAACACTAAGACGGACTTCTCACGAAGTACTAGACTTAGCACATTAAACAAATAAGATTCGTTGATAACTTATCGCCTAACGGATATCTAAGTTAGCTAGCTACACATTTTCACCAGTTTAACTAATAGTATTATTCATATGGTTTTACTGCAGTTAAACCACGAAACAATCATAGCACACAGTCAATGTTCTAAGCAATATCCTATTATATGACAAAGAAGATCATCAAGAATAAAGCGAAACAATAACATTAATCACACCAATTCCAATATATAACATGCATCATATGATAGAAAGATCAAAACTTTACTTAAACAAAATAGTCCATAATAAAAAACAACGAAACATGAGTTTCAACATTTTAACGTTTCATCCTAATGTCAAGATGGTTCATAGGTATTTAGCCAACCATAATCCTTACAATAAACACAAGTTTTAGTTCAAGAAACATGATAGGAGAAATAAAAAACAAATGAACAAAGAAACCCGGAATTGTTAGATGATGATCTTTGATCTCATACGCTTCTTTGGCTTCATTTAATGATCTTCAACCTTCAAAACACTCTTTTCCTGCCTTATTTCGTCCCTTAGTTGTGCACGAGGCTAGGGTTTATGTTAAGAGTTGTTTATATTGTAAAACATGGAAAAACTCTTCAAAACATTCTATCAAAAGGCCCTCGTACTGTCACGTGGCGAGGGAATCGACCGCAAAATAGCACTATCATCACCACCACGCTGCATCACGAGGCCAGGAGGTGCCTTGTTGTCGCGTGGCGTGGTGAGACCCATCCCTCTCGTTTTGTGCTCAGTTTCTTCGGTTTCGCGTTCTAATCCGCTCGTAACTCCGTTTCGCGCCCCTTTTTCGCATATGAGTTTCTTTTCTCGAGATCTTTTCATAATTTCATCAATATGAGACCTATGAAACACATGCGGATCAATAGTAAACAAAACTTAATAAAAACTATACAAAACGACTCGAAAACAAAAAGAAACTCTACACTGGATAATCGATAATTTGCACTATATCACCGATGAGATCAACTTACAAAATAATTGAAACCGATGAGATCACTATTACGTCCAGTCGATGCATGTATGGTCAAAAGAACCAAATTCAAACATGTTGCTAGTGCTAGCCGATGACACATGCTTCACGGTAGCATTGACTTTCCATTCAGTTCTTCAGCCGATGTAATGCAATGAACAATTGGAATAATCAAGTGGCTGGCTTCAGTCGATAAGATTGACTCTCACTGCAGCGTCATCTAAGCTCGTGTTCAAAATCAGCCGATGGATGATGTAAATAAGCTAAATTGTCAAGTGTTGAAAGTCAGTCAGTAATATCGACTAACAATGTAGCAACAACTGTCAAATGAAACTTATCAATATTTGAATTTTTCAAAACGCTATAAGATTAAGTTGGAACTAGCTATCATTTTAATAAAATATATTTTAAAATATTCTTTAAAAACCAAAATCCGATAAAGTCGCCTGTAAATGGATTCATCAGCTTTCCTTTCAACACTTAGAGAAAATTTTGAAACTTCAAAGACTTGCAAAATCAGTTGTTTCTCAAAACATTCAAAACCTTTAATTCACTATAACACATTATTGTTATTGCATTCCAGGCACACTCAGATTCATAACTAAGGTAATCAGTTGTTTATGTTTTTAACGTCATCAATCCATGGTTAATCTAGGAAAAATAAAGAAAAATAGTTTGAACAAAAACTAGGGTTTGGAAATGATTTTGAGTAAAATCACTCTAATAAAATGATGTTTGTAACAATCTATTGACAATGTGATAGTGCATTTGAGGCATATGAACTGATCAACACTATAAATTTCATCAAAATAAAAAACGTGTTCATGAGCAAAGACATGAACCGTTTATTTTACTTGACAGTCAAAAGTCACTGTTAGAGATTTGACCTAATAAAATTTGTAAAAACATGTTTTTATGGTGAAAACTCATCAATTAACAGTTTTAAAACAAACTTTTCAATCATCTAACTTTATGTAAGTAATGAAATACATTTTTCATTAACTTTAAGTCACTTAAGATACAAGAATCTGAAATTTTTCTAATTCCAAATACTGAAACTTTTTACAAGTCTAATTCAAAATCATTAAGTGATCAAGTGCTTGATTAAATCTATTTGTCATTTTTTATTCATCTAAATCACATCTCTAACTATTCAAATCTATTGTAGAAATGACAGACAATTAGAATCAACTTGTTCCATTAATGCTCCAAATTGATCACAACATCACAGCATTCCTAGATGCAAATCAACCCAAGGCTTGAAACCATAGACCCATTATCAACTATCTCAACAGGAATAGACTAAGACATGCGTTGACTACAGAAGCTGATAGTGTTGAAACCACATTAGAGGTTTCTGGAATACCGCACCGATGGTGAATGATACAAAAGAATGTACTATCCTTGATCAACAACAGATCATTGGTGAGGAGATGATAAGAATTGTACTTCACATGGGTGATGAAACCGATGAAGATCCTGTCCAATTTTCAGATAAATACATAGAGTATATTTTGACAAGGATGGGATATGATGGAAACTTTGAAGGAAGTTAAAGCTCATTTCCATTCACAATGGAGATTCCGGATTTACTCTTACATGAAGTGAATGACAAATAGAAGAGGTACATTGGACAACATTCTTATGAAATTGCCTCAGGTGTAATATGCGTAGTGACTGGCAGGCCCTAAAATTATGCAAGAGCAATTATGAAAGGACTAAGGTATAGCACTGAGCCATGGAAGAGAAGAACCTACAAATTTCTAATGTACCAAACATTTAATCTGAAGCCATCTATGAAGATGATGACTCCATCATTGAGTTGGAGATCACCCATTCAAAGAAAGAATTGTTCATTGAAGAGCTCAAACTAAGAGTTCAGAGAAATGCTTATAAGAAGAAAGTTAACCAGTTCAAATCTCTATATAAAATTCTTAAGAAAGAATAATCTAATCAAGTATCAACCATTCTACATATCAAACAAGCCAAAACCTCTCTTGATGACATCATTATTCACCCCAATAGACAAAATCCCATCTGCAGTCTGTTATAGTGAAAAGGATGAAGATCTGAAACTTCAAGCTAAAGAAATAGCTAAGTTGAAAGAGAAGTTAGAGGAAAGTGAAGCCTCCCTAAGAAGGTAAAGGGAGAGAAGGGAAGAAGTTGTAGAACATGAACAGTTTACTCTTGAAACTCGTATTAAAAGGTTGAATGAACAACAACCTCTATCATTCATAATGAAGAGCAACAAATGAATGATCATTCATCTTACACTGATGATAAAGATGATGAAGAAAGGCAATCAAGCAGTTGAAAACATGCCTCTTCACTGACTGGATCTGACCCAAATTATGAAGCAAATGAATCAGAAGATATTGATCATGACGACAACGACGAAGACGAGATGAGGATGATGATGATGATGACGACGACGATGATGAGATGAGGATGATGATGATATTGATGATGACAAAGACGACGACGAGATGAGGATGATGATGATGACGCCGACAAGAAGAAGATACTGCTGATGATGACGATACAACGACGAGATGAGGATGATGATGACGACAACAACGAGATGAGATAAGGATGACGATGATGACGACGATGACGGGATGAGGATGATGATGATGTTGATGATGAAAACGAAAACGACGACGAGATGAGGACGAGGACGACAACGAGATGAGATGAGGATGATGGTGATGACGACAACGACAAGATGAGGATGATGATGTTGATGATACGACGACGAGATGAGGATGATGATGATGACGATGACGATGAGATAAGATGAGGATGATGATGACGATGACGACGAGATGAGATGAGGATGCTGATGATGACGATGACAAGATGAGGATGATGATGATGATGATGATGTTGTTGTTGTTGATGACAACGACGACGACGGCGAGATGAGGATGATAATGACGACGACGACGATATAAGGATGATGAAGACAATGGCGATGATGAAAAGATGATGATGATGGTGGTGGTGATGATGACGACGGCGACGAGATGAGGATGATGATGACGATGACGATATGAGGATGATGAAGACGATGGCAACGACGACAAGATGATGATGATGATGGTGGTGGTGATGATGATGATGATGATGATGATGATGAAGAAGAAGAAGAAGACGGCAAGATGATGATGATGGTGATGATGATGATGATGAAGACGATGACAAGATGATGAAGACGACGACGATGATGATGATGATGACGATGACGATGATGATGATGATGATGATGAGTGCGGTTCACCTACAAAGGATTGAGAATCTAAGAAAGCTGAGAATGATCTTTTAGACAAAATGTCATATATATATATATATATATATATATATATATATATATTATCCATTAGCACTCAACACACATTACCACCACCATCTCTGGAACCACCATCAACTTTGGCAAATTTCAGGTAACTCCCACTCCGAATAAATTCCTACCACACCGCCACACTTCATCATCTTCCACCATCACTATCACCACCCATCCTCCATATCCATAGCAGCATATGAAGATGAACAAGTGTTGGATTTAATATGTCCAGGCCCGATAAAATAACGTGGCTAACCGAGTTGTGACCCGAAAGAGTTACACCAAGGGCAACGAACATAAAATCCACTTAACTCGTTTAATTGGTAATCACGAACGAAAGAAGCTTTTATAATTTATACGGTTTATAAATTATATTTACTCATTTAACTTAATTAGATTAGGGCTCGCTAATTAGATTACTTTGTATTAAAAGGAATCATTAGGGTCAAAACCCTTCACCCTTGATAATTGTCGTCGCACACAACACAAAGAAAAAAATCGCCTTTTTCTTTTCTTTTCTTTTGTCTTGATCGACAATTAGTACAAAGAAACAAAGAATAATAAAGAAGAGTTCTTTTTGTAATTTAAGATTGAAGCAAGGTACGCTCTTTTTGGCCACGGATCTGCTTCAGCTTTGTTCTTTTCTAGCATCTCGTTCGTTGTTCCTCGGTGTTTTAAACGATTATTTATTAACCAAAGGTATAATTTTATCTCATCGGTAGATTATATATTAATAACCGTATTTGCATGTCTGTAACCGGATCCTGTCGGTTTCACTTTTGGTATAGGTTTTAATGTTAACTTTTCGCTGCATTAATAATTACTGGTTTAATTATTACTATTTTCAAACCCGTTTTGATATAACTAAAATCTAAAGATACCACCAAATCCCAACAGTGGTATCAGAGTCTTGCTTACAACATGGAAATCGGTACCGGTCTCCTTTTAATCGGTAATAGATCACAAACTTTAAGTTTTTTTTAAGTTTCTAGTCTACGTATAATATTATGGCAACAAAATTGTGGTCAAAAATTTTAGTATTCTTGACCAATGGGTTGCCCGATTGATTATTGTGATTATGATAAAATATGTAAATCTGGCCAGACCTTGTGGTTGTGTTGTAATATAATTCAGTTTTTTGTTTTATGGTTTTGGCCACTTTGATGGTTCAAAGTTGTAATAGATTAGGGTTCTTTTATTTTATATATTTTTGTAAAATTGTAACATTAAAGACCTGAAGACAAGACTGAAGACAACATGGATCTAGGAGTCGGTAGGAGTTACTCGAGACAACAAGATGCACTCAAGTCCATCCTTGTGGTTGTTTATGTGTTGTGACCCCATGACCTAGTTTGGTCGGCAAGACCAAACAAACCTTTTGGCATTTACATATTGATTTGTCTTTGCTATTGTGGTTGGTGTATTTTATAACTGTTGTATCATAACAACCTAATACCAAAATATTTTTTAAAAGAGTTTTAAAATATTTTCACAATAAGATAAAAGCGAGTTCTAAACATATTTTTACAGCTTGCAAAAATTTAATAAAACAACAAGTTTGTTTTAAAATTAAAATAACCTCTACGTTTTGGAAACTTAAACTGATTTTAACTTTCTAAAACTTGTAACTTAATGGTTTTAACTATTAATTTTTAATCGGTTATTTATGTCACGTCAAGACTTAGTTTTAATAGGTTATTTAAACTAAGTGTCCTGAGATATGAAAATGTTCATCTAATAGTCACGAATTGATTTAGTAAAACTCGATCTCGACCCTATTCGGTAATTACTAAAATTGAAACTCATATTTAAAATCAATAGTCTATGCTATCCTATTATAAGGAACACTTGGAGCATAAAGTGAAACATCAATGTTTGGAGCCACAGCACCGCATTTGATGTGTAGTTGTATCCTTCCAAGGTGCAAGGGTTTCGTTGTCACATCTGGACCCTTCCACATATACCTAGTTTTAGGACGACTATTACTTTTCCTCTCCTGCTACATGCCCCAGCTGCCTAAAGAGTAAAAGTGAGCATAGATAAGGCTAAATGTATCAATGCATTGACAAAAGTTGTCATAGTGGCCTCATATTGGAGAGTTGTGCATTTTTCACAATTGACAATCGTTGTCGGTCTACCTACCCACTTGCTAATGTTGTATGCCCCAGCTGCCGTTAGCAATTGACATAGCTAGATTCTTATTCCTTATTCTTATTACTATTAGTGGGTCATTAATTAAATATGGAATTATACCTCGATAATACTAACTATATTATTTTGCTTATTTGTCAGATGTCTTCTGAAAACAATCACTCATTTGCTCTCAAGTCTATACTTGAGAAAGAAAAGCTCAATAACACCAATTTCATCGAGTGGCACCGCAACTTGAAAGTAGTTCTCAAGTTGGCGAAAAAGCTCTATATTCTGGAAGCCCCAGTTCCTGATCAGCCCGAGGCTAATACCATTGCTACACGTAAGGCCTGGGATAAGTATCACGAGGATGTTGTTGAGGTAGCATGCATTATGCAAGCCACCATGCCTCCTGATCTCCAGAAGAACATGGAAGACATGGCTGCATTTAACATGATTGAGCAACTTAAAGGCATGTTTCAGAAACATGCCCGACAAGAACGCCATGATACCATGAAAAAACTTATTGGCTGTAAAATGCAAGAGGGCTCATCAGTTAGTGTTCATGTGCTTAAGATGAAAGGTTATATTGACTAGATGGCCAAACTTGGTAACCCTATGCAAGATGAAATGGCAGATGACTTCATCTTGAACTCCCTCCCTAGCTATTACGACCAGTTCGTAATGAATTACAACATGAATGCATGGGTGAAGCCTGTTGCCGAGCTACATGGTATGCTTAAAACGACTGAGATGAATATTCCAAAGTAAACCAAGTTTTGATGGTCAGATCTGGTGGTGTTAAGAAGCCTAACCCTAAGAAAAGGGGTTATAACAACAAAGGCAAGAATAAAGTTAGTGTTGCTGTCAATCGCGCCACCAACAATAACAAGGTTGTTGCAAAACCAAAACCTCCCCCTCCCGAAGAGCGTCAGTGTTTTGATTGCAACAAGATGGGGCACTGAAAAAGAAACTGTCCTGAATATCTAGCTAAGCTGAGGAAAATGAAGGCCTCTGGATAAGGCACTTCAGGTATTTCTATTTATGTTATTGAACTTTTTACTTTCTCTAGCAACACATGGATATTTGATACTGGATGTGGTTACCACATCATTAATGCCTTGCATGAGCCTGAAAAGTGGAAGAAGCTGAAACAAGGCGACATGTAGCTCATCGTTGGTGATGGGAGAAGAGTACCAGTTCTTGCAACTGGAACATAATGCCTTTAATGTCCTTCCGGCCTTGTAGTTATTTTGAATAACTGTCTGTTTGCACCTGGTTTAACCAGAAATATTATTTAAGTTTCTTTATTGTTTGAACAAGGTTTTAAGTACGCTTTTAATGGGATTTCTATTTCTGCATACTTGAATGATGTTTTTTATTTTGAGGCTAAACCTCGAAATGGTATTTAAGAGGTAGATGTTCATACAAACAATAATATTTATAATCTTTCTAAGCGTGCCAAATTTGGTACGAATGATATTTATCTATTGTAGTGTCCGGCCCGATGCATTCTTTGTCTTTTTTTTTTGGGAAATTGGATTTTATTACTCTCAACTTTCACCTATTGGTCATTATTAATCCCAACTTTACTATTGGCCATTATTACTCCCAACTTTCACTTAATTGGCTGTTATTACTCCTAACTTTCACTTAATTAGCCACCATTGAGCCTTCCGTTAAACTTGACTAACTCAGTTAAAATATGCTGACGTGGCATCCACGTGGCAGCTGACGTGGCATCCACGTGGCAGCTGACATGTTTTATTTTTATGGAAATTGGATTTTATTAATCCCAATTTTCACTTATTGGCCATTATTAATCCCAACTTTCACTTATTGGTCGTTATTAATCCCAACTTTCACTCATTGACTATTATTAATCCCAACTTTACTATTGGCCATTATTAATTCCAACACAAATACAAACAATCCTTAATTGAAATATGATCAACCATCATACAAACACAAACAAATCCTACATCTCAGCTGCAATTATTAATCATTCATATGATTTTCTCCAATTCAATGTATTAGGGTAAGCCATTGAAATCAGGAACGCATAATCACCATCTAATCCAGTTTGTTGAAGCTTATCATCGACCCAAACCGAAACTCATTTATCTCGGCATTTTTAAGAACTGAATTCAATCCAATCAACCACAAAACTTAAATTAAACCTATCCAAATCTTCCAACAATCCTTTATGACTCGATCATGAGGTTAAATTAACAAAAACTATGCGAAATCAATGGTTTTATCTCAATCTTCAAACAACAACTAACTCGATCTCGTAATCGGTGTTTGAGTCCAATCCAGTGCTATATATACAACTCAAAACACTCGTGCGACCTCACTTCTTCTATATGCACTAATCAATTTCACTTTCAATACACAAAAATCAACCTTTGATCATCAACATCTTCAACCTCTGCTCATCAGTCGTCGGTAAATTCTGGGCCATTATAATCATCACTTTGTTGGAGTTTTTACTTAGAATCCATCTCTGATTGTTTCTGCAACATTTATTGCAATATCATCAACATCTTCATCATCAAATCAGTTCGCGACAGCTTCGGTCTTTTCTTTTCTATTCTTCATCGTTCAATCATCAATTCAGGTAATTGAAAGCACCTTTATGCTCATTTTCATACTCTGATTGTTGTGGTAATGATCGATTTCGATTATATATTCAGATTAAGGATCAATTTTAGTGATTTTGATTTAGGGTTTATATAGGATTTGGGTTTCAAGCGCAAAGATGTTTTAAATAAATTCTGGTTTCAAACTATAACAAAAAAATTGATTTGGTTCAGCGGATTGATGTATTAATAAGTGAACATGAGGTCCAGGGTTCGAGTCCCTGGACATAAACATATATTTTTTTTAAACTATTCTTATTAAAAGTTTAGTAAATATTTTCATTTGGTGTTATATTTTTATCACGTAATTATTTTTGGATTAGTGTAAGGTAATAAACCTTGTAAAAACATTTTGGAAAGATTATTAAAGCGTATTAGAACAAAATCTACTATACAAAATTTATCTTTATATATATTTAATAAGTTGGAATATTCATTTAATCATTTTTAATATTTAAAAATCCCAAATCCCTATTAGAACCCAAGATTCCCGAATCACCTAGAGTATATTTATCCTAACTTGGGGATCGTTTCCTTAGGTGAGCGCTAAGGAGAGTCTCGGTGCATTATTCAAGTTTTATTTATTTAACTCATCATCTATTTACCAAGTAAGTATTCATAGCCCCTTTTTGTGTTTATTGCTTTGGGTGATCTCATGTGACCTATTAAAACCAGTCTTTGCTCATTCTACTCATGTATTAAATTCATGTTATGTTTCTACTTGTATTTGTGTTTATTATATGATAAACATTAATCAAACCGCCGTTAATCAATAATAGATCTGTTGGCCTGACAAACCCACCCCACATATATATATTCATACTTTTGCTCAGTGGGTGATTGAGGACTGGTTATAAATTCATTAATGTCTTAATCCGTAGGATTTTAAGTCTAGTTAGTCATTTAGTGTTTGATTGCGTAAATGTTTATTTTATGTGTGCACTTTGCAGTTTATAGTATTAACATGACATTTGAATTGAAATTTTATTTATTATAATTATATGTATCCAAACCTATGTATAATCATCAGCTAACCTTTAGCTGACCAGTTATTTTTCAAATGATTTCAGGAAAAAGCGGTTTAGAAGATGCCTCAGATATAGGATATTGGACTTAGTTAATTATTAAATAAATCAGTTTGTTTTGGTTTGTTTGTTGGATTATTTAATTATTATTTGTCTTGGATAATTCTGAATTTGATAATAATAATATTTGAATTATTTTTGAGTACCATGAGCTATGAACAATCATTCACTTTCGCCCACCTCGGTTTGATTATTATTTGTCGGGGTGTGACATCTATGGCATTGTAGACTTGGCCATATAAGCAAGACACGTTTGAAAAGGCTTCAATCTGATGGAATTATTGAATCCACTGGACATGACTCCTTTGATGACTGTGAGGCTTGTTTAGCTGGAAAACTCACTAAACACCCCTTCACCCATGTAGGTGAACGAGGTAACGATCTGCTATCACTTATACATAGTGATGTATGTGGTCCTTTCAGAACGATGTCTAGAAATCATGAAAGATACTTTGTTACATTCATCGACGATTGCAGTCGATATGCTTATGACTATTTGATGAAACACAAGTGTGAAACTTTTGAAAAGTTCAAAGACTTTCAAAACGAAGTAGAAAACCAACTCAGCAAAACAATAAAAACACTTCGATCAGATCGAGGTGGTGAATATCTCAGCTCAGAATTCCTCAATTATCTAAAGGAACGTGGAATAATTTCACAGCCCACTCCACCTGGCACACCCAGCTCAATGGCGTGTGTGAGAGGAGAAATCAAACCCTGCTAAACATGGTCTGATCGATGATGCGTAGGACAAACTTGCCTCACTCCTTGTGGAGTTATGCTCTTATGACCGCCGCTCGCATTATCAATCTAGTACCGACTAAAAAGGTAGACAAAACCTCATATGAGATATGGCATAGGCATAAACCCAATTTGTGTTACCTTAGAGTATGGGGATGTGATGCTTACGTCACTAGCGATTCTGATGACAAGCTCGATCCTCGAGGCGAAAAGGTTGTTTTCTTCGGATACTGTAACAAAAGCAGATTATATTTCTACCATCCTGATGCAAACATTTGTTCCATCAAAAGGAGAAGACACTTCCTCGAGAAAGAAGCCCTTGACCAAGGAACAAGAAACAATGTTGTGGATCTCGAAGAAGTTCGAGAATCACCGACTACCGCTGATGAATTCGGAAAGTCTAATGCACGAGAAATCGATGCAAATGAATCAGACGAGAACACTAGCATTCGTAGAAGTAGCAGGACTCGTAAGGAACCTAAAAGATATCTTTGGAATCTTGAGGGTGCTGAGGTTCTGGTAGTAGCTGACTCTATTGACGCACCTACTAACTATAAATTAATCTACTATCTCAAATCTAGACTCTGTGAAATGGCTGGAAGCCATGAATGCTGAGATGCAATCCATGCGTGAAATCAAGTTTGGGACTTGGTTGAGTTACCTCCCGACTCTCGGGCAATAGGAAGCAAATGGCTTTTCAAAAGAAAACGCGACATGCATGGAAAAGTACACACTTAAAAAGCACGGCTAGTTGCGAAAGGTTACACTCAGATTGAGGGTATTGATTATGAAGAAATCTTTTCGCACATTGCTATGATCAAGTCGATCAGGATATTACTTGTCATCGCTGCGTACTATGACTACGATATGGCAAATGGATGTCAAAACTGCTTTCCTTAATGGACATCTTTCTGAATATGTCTATATGTTTCAGCCTGGGGGGTTTTGTCGATCCAAATATCCTAAAAGGGTGTTGAAACTGAATAAGTCCATTTATGGACTTAAACAGGCGTCTCGTAGCTGTAATCTTTGTTTTGACCAAAAAACCAAAGAGTTTGGTTTTGTCAAAAATGAAGGCGAGCCTTGTGTTTACAGGAAAGCTAGTGGGAGCTTTATATCATTCCTCATCTTCTATGTAGATGATATACTAATCATTGGAAAAAACATCCCTACGCTTAACGAAGTTAAACAATGGTTGGGATCTTGTTTTGAAATTAAAGATCTTGGAGAAGCAGCTTACATTCTAGGAATCATGATCTGCAGAAATAGATCTAAGCGGCTTCTATGGCTAAATCAAAGCACATACATTGAGAAAATGATGACACACTTTAAGATGGAAAACTCCAAGAAAGGAGGTGTTCCTATGACTAAAGGATGTTGAACAAATCGCATTCTCCTTCTACAGACATTGAAAATAAGCAAATGGAAGCAGTTCCATACGCTTCAGTGATTGGTTCAATCATGACCAGTCATTACCAACAAAGTCCTGGCATGGCCCATTGGACTGCAGCCAAGAACTTTCTTAAGTACTTGAGAAGAACTAAGATATGTCCTTAATCTTTGGAGGAGTGGAAGAGGAGCTCACTGTAAGTTGTTACACTAATGCTAGTTTTCAAACTGACTGAGATGATTCTCGCTCTCAATCAGGGTTCGTTCTCACTCTAAATGGAGGAGCTGTTTCATGCAAAAGCTCCAAGCAGAGTGTAGTGACGGCAGAGTGTAGTGACGGATTCAACCACCCAAATCCGAATATATTGCTGCCTTAGATGCTGCTAAGGAAGCAGTGTGGATGAAGAAATTCGTAACCAATCTCGGTGTGGTTCCAAGTATATGAAAACCAATCGAGATATTTTGTGATAATACTGGTGCTATTGCCCAAGCCAAAGAGCCCAGATCTCATCAAAAGGCAAGGCATATTCATAGGAAGTTCCACTTGATATGGGAAATTGTGGAACATGGAGACATCATGATAAGCAAAATAAACACAGATCAAAACTTAGCAGACCCGTTTACTAAGCCCATGACACATGACAAACATGATGAGCAGGAATGCCATCGGGCTTAGAGTAGCTAACTTTGAGTTTTGATTTAGTATTTGGATGTACGAACATTTTATCAGTTTCTGAATTCATTTGTTTTTTATTTAATTCTAAAGTTTATAACTGTGTTCGATTTTAATACGTTTAATCCATGAATATTGTATTCTAAATTATCCGTAGTCGATCAAACTCATGGGAATGATTCTGAATTAAGACTATTTTGGATTTGGGCTTAAGTAGTTGACATCCGAATTCACAGACCTCATTGTGAATGACGTTGGAAGTAACTCGTTTCAAATCATTTTCATGGATTGTAATCATAAGATGTTTTTGATATATTGGTATACTCATTTAGTATCCTTTAACCTGAGATATATACTAGAACTCTTATTTACCAAAGAAATATTCTTTAATTAATGTCAGCTGCTGTCGCGTAACTGCCAGTCATAAAGGCTTTAATTAGGAATAATTCTGAAGTTCAGTGGGAGCTGCATGTAGTCAATAAGGGATTTAGTAATCTAACATGCTATGTAACAGCTAGACATCTTGACACCCTCGTTGATTCAAACTGGAATAGTGTAAGGCTTTACCCAAACAGACTGTGTGTTTGAATGGACCATTTTGAATCTTGATCGAGAACTATAGTGACCGAACTCATTATGAGAATGAACTTAATCCATGTCTCATTGTTTCAGTTGATGTCTTTTACAGAAAGGATAAATGACGAAGATTACCATAAGTCTATTGTATTGTCATAGTAAGTTGTTACTATTAACATATGGCTTGGTTAATGACTTTAAAGTATCATAACTTGTTAGGGGCAGTCATGTGTAGCTAGAGCCTCGCTGGCTGTTTGCATTGAGATTTTATCGTTGTCCGACCAAGTGAGAGACTATTGGATTTAATATATCCGGACCCGATAAATTAACGTGGCTAACTGAGTTTTGACCCGTAAGAGTTACACCAAGGGCAACGAACATAAAATCCACTTAACTCATTTAATTGGTAATCACGAACGAAAGACGCGTTTATAATTTATACGGTTTATAAATAATATTTACTCATTTAACTTAATTAAATGATTAACGAGTTATTGTTGTGTTGGGTTCAAAATTATCTAACCGGGCTTAGGGCTCGCTAATTATATTACTTTGTATTAAAAGGGATCATTAGGGTGAAAACCCTTCACCCTTGATAATTGCCGTCACACACAACATAAAGAAAAAGAATCGCCTTTTTGTTTTCTTTTCTTTTGTCTTGATCGACAATTAGTACAAAGAAACAAAGAATAATAAAGAAGAGTTCTTTTTGTGATTTAAGATTGAAGCAAGGTATGTTTTTGTTGGCCACAGATCTGCTTCAACTTTGTTCGTTTCTAGCATCTCGTTCGTTGTTCCTCGGTGTCTTAAACGGTTATTTATTAACCAAAGGTATAATTTTATCTCATCGGTAGATTAAATATTAATAACCAAATTTGCATGCTTGTAACCGGATCCTGTTGGTTTCACTTTTGGTATAGGATTTAATGTTAACTTTCCGCTGCATTAATAATTACTGGTTTAATTATTACTATTTTCAAACCCGTTTTGATATAACTAAAATCTAAAGATACCACCGAATCCCAACAGTGGTATCAAAGCCTTACTTACAACATGCAAATCGATACCGGTCTCCTTTTAACCGGTTATAGATCACAAACTTTAAGTTTTTTTTTAAGTTGCTGCTCTATGTATAATATTAGGGCAACAAAATTGTGGTCAACATATTTAGTATTCTTGACCAATGGGTTGCCCGATTGATTATTGTGATTGTGATAAAATATGTAAATCTGGCCAGACCTTGTGGTTGTGTTGTAATATAATTCAGTTTTTTGTTTTATGGTTTTGGCCACTTTGATGGTTCAAAGTTGTAATAGATTAGGGTTCTTTTATTTTATATATTTTTGTAAAATTGTAACATTAAAGACCCGGAGACAAGACTGAAGACAACATGGATCTAGGAGTCAGTGGGAGTTAATCAAGACAACAAGATGCACTCAAGTCCATCCTTGTGGTTGTTTATGTATTGTGACCCCGTGACCTAGTTTGGTCTTGATAAAAGGCTCTGGCAAGACCAAACAAAACTTAATGGAAAATAATTGAGAAGTTGGTATAGTTATGGGATTGCATAGGAAACGTGGGATGGGAGTTTGTCAAGACCTAGTTTGGTCTTGATAATAGGCTCTGGCAAGACCAAACAAATCTTAACATTAAAGACCCGGAGATAAGACTGAATACTCCCACCGTAAAAAACGTCCTTGTCCTCAAGGACGGGTGCTTGTCACATGGCGGTCGCCAAGGTGGCTGCCACGGTGGTCGCCACTCGCGTCGCCCGGTTACGCCGTCAATCTACGGTTCGTGGTTTAGTTTCATGTCGTCGAACCTTTCGAAAGCCATTTTCCTTGTTGTACCCAAACTATATTGGAAGTTCATATGTTGTTATGTTAACAAATGAAACAGTACATTCTTTTTCATTCCAGTTGGGAATTGAATTTTGAAGAAGATGGTAATAGTTTGTGGTTTGGTTCTTGTGGGGATTTTGTTTGAGGGATGTTGGTTATAATGATTTAATGACTAGAGGTGTTGGTGGTTATCCCTATTTGTGGCCTAGTGGTAAGATGATTTGAGTTCTTCTTAGGAGACTCAAATTCTATCCCCACTAATGTCACTTTTGGTGGATATTGGCAATGAAGCTCGTCCCGGGTTACCACCTGGCTTCGTGTCTGAGCCTAAGGGTTTTACGTGGCATGGTTAAAGGTTCCTGCCCGGTTTTTCCCTGGACAGTTGGTTGACGAGTTTCTATTTCGATCAACTTGGCCCGTAAGGAGGGTTGTGGTCAGCCTCCGCTGCGTTCGCAGTAATGGGGAGCCCCAATGCCGACGAAAAACACCTATTGGTGTTAGAGGAGGGGTTTTGATCTCGGTCCTTACACCTCTGAATGCTACGGTCATAGACCGTTGCACCAACCGTCGTTCTAAAAAAAGAGGTGTTGGTGGTTGTTGCACGAGTGTTTCTAACGAGGCTGTTGGTGGACATGGTTCTGATGATGGTGTTGGGGTTAGGGTTGTTCCGGGTGTTAGAGATGGTGGTGTGACTTCTTCGGGTGTGGTAGTTTTGACCAAGTGATCAATTTTCGCAATAAAGTTTTCGATGGTTTTAATAAGGGAGGCTAGTTGGGTGGTTATATTGGTAGTGAAGGTGGATGAACTTGTGGTAACAGTGATGATTTTGTTGATTTTATCGGAGATGGTGGGTGGAAGGTTATCGAAGGACGATGAAACCTTACGGGGAGGCATTGTGGAGGGATGAGACGTGAATGAAAGCACCATTGATAGGGATTCGTAGAGTGGATTAATCTCCTAGCCTTTTGTAGTAGGCAAAGACTCCCAAGAAATAAGATGAGAACACAAGACTTGAAACAACTTTTGTTAATTCATTTCTTACTTGCTTCTAATTGACTAGTGCCATTTATAGGCTTACAAATAGCTAAAATAAAAACTTGTTGTTCTCAATAACAGTAATGAATCAGTAATTTGTGAAGATTTTGGATCAAAGTGACAAAATATTGATGAACATGAGATGAACACTTGAAGAACACAAATAAAACACTGATTTGATTTATAAAATGGATTGCAAATGATGTTTACATGGAAAGACCCCAATCACTAGCTCATTCAAGCTCACAAAACTCTAATTGTCATTTACTATTTATAGCCTAATGACACTTTGAACTAGTGACAATTAGGACCCTATACTTAGACTAAAACATGACAAATGGAAATAATACAAATAAAACCCTAATGTTTAGTCTAATATATATTTTGTCATTAAGACAAAATATATATATTACATAAAATACTAAAAAGACAAAAATGATTAAATATATTTTGTTGACACAAAATATATTTAATAACAATTAAAACTCCGTCGCCTTCAACGTCTTGTCTCTAATCTTCATCCCGAACGCGTCGTCTTGACTTTTGCGTTCACTTTGACCGTTGACGTTGAATTTTGTTGACTTTGACTGTGTTGATAATATTAGACTACAATTCAGGTCCAACAATACTCCCCCATAGTCTATTATTATCAACGTCTTGCATCGTGTTCAGCACCGATAAGTCAATACTGTTGGATCTTCAATTTGGTAAGCTTCGGTCTTAATTTCAGCTCCAACAAAACTCCCCCAAGACTGATGCTTGCCAAATTTTATTGCTGAAGATCATTAATCTCACAAGCTCCCCCATATTGTATGCTCCCCCATTTTCTGTGCATCCTTTCGTAAAATTTGAAACTACTTTCAAACTATCTTTTCTTAAGTGCTTCAGAAGATGTAGGAGAAGGCTTCCTAGCTCGGTATCTTCTGAAAAACTTTGAGGAACAGGTTCTCTGGTCAGGTGCTTTGCTCAACTGATGATCGGCCATCATTTGTAGCAAATATCTGTAACACAATCACAAACACAATCTCGAGATTTCTCATTAGATCATTTCATTAAACAAAATAAACCCGTGTTTATTTGTGTATGAAGACAAGCGAACTCGTGTTCGTTTGTGTGTGCAATTTCCCGTGAATGCATGTGAAAATGATAACATTTTAATAGCATAATATGGAATTCTTGAAAATAATTTGAAATTAAAAATCTTTTTTGAATTATTTTTTTGAATTAAAAATTAAAAATTCGGAAATGAGAGGACGAGTCCGACAAGATCACAAATATTTTAGACAAAGTGAACACATCCCAAAAGGTAAACACGACCAACAAGACTCAAGAACCCAAACATAAAATAAGGATAATAAAAGAAATTTTCATGAAGGATATCAGATAATGCGTTTCGAGCGACCATCCGGAGAAACATAGACTTGGAGAGATTGTCAATATGTTTGTCCATTTAAACCCATGCCTTGTTCCTTTCAACAAACAATCTTGTGACGATCTTATCATGTTTTGGTTCGATTTGAAGAAACTCGGGCAACTTGGTTTCACAGATATTCGGCAAAGTAACTTGTCCTATCATCAGGGTTTATTGAGCAATATAATTGACTTTGCTTGAATTTCTTTAGGATCAAATCTTGAATATTGATCAATTTATGAACCTCTTTTGACTTTCAGCAATTTTCCATTTTTGGGAGTGGAGCTTGTCAACAATGATTCTTTTGAACACATTGCGACTTATTATTTGGGAAACTCAAATGGTTTAGAGCTCCAGGTCTAAACCGATGTATAACAGAGGAGATAAACATTTGAGCATGCTCGGTGAATCTTTAGGTCTATACCGACGTATAGCAGAGAAGATCCACCAACTCCAGGTCAATACTTCCGTATAGCAGAGGAGTTAAGCACTTTGACTCAATACAATCTAAGGGGCACGAAACCCATCATTATAGTGAACGATGTCCTCCCACAAGCGCGTGAGCTCGGGACCGTTGAACAAGGCGAAGTGCTGCTCGAGTCCAGAGAGATTTTCGTACCTAAGCCCCCACTCAGCTCGACTCATTAGGTAACCTCTCTATCCTGTACTTATTTAAGATAGGTATGACTTAAGTCCATGGAAGAACCAGGGTTTTAGAGTAGAGCCTTCCTAGTCACATAATATTACTAGGAATGAAATATGTTTTTAAAAGAATGATAGAACCTTGTGAGAAAACACAAGGATATGATGTTGTGGCTTTTCAAATAGATTGATAATGAGAACATAGGATAACCCTGACTCAGATGGTAAAAACACTCTGAGTAGAATGATTATGCCAAGGACTAAAGCCATCACCAAAGTCACATAACGTGACTTAGGTAATGCATTGGTGAGAAAATACTGATAGGATTATCCCTAGGGGAATGAATCCTGATAAATACGAAATGTTTTACAGGGTTGTCTTGATTAGCCACTAGCTTGTGATACGTAGGCTACATCGGAAGGTGAGTCTAACCGCCCCCCTTTATATGTTTTATGATTTCGGGGCTGTATCCGAGCTTGTATGAAAAGTATGAAATGTTTTATTATAAATGTCTTGAATATGTATGTGGTTATAAGTAGATCGCTACCTGGTGATCAACGCATCTCAACTCCAGGTTCGTCCGGTTGTGGTGTGAGTTGGTCCGCGGTAATAAGCTTCGCGTTAAGAGTCATCTCATGAACGGGATGGCGGCTACATGCCACAGGGCAAGTCATTAAGGCAGGGCTTCTGGGGGTAGATCTTCGAGAACTACCGGCCCCGCCTCGGGATATGTATGCGTCTAGTTGGATCCAATTAGGTAGACTGATTGCTCGTAACAGGAAAGGCACCCGATGCCCGGGATGTTATGAAATGTTATGGCATAGAATTGCCATATAGGTGCCTTAGATGCTCCTGTATGCGGTATACATATTAACAGGCTCTAACGAAAGTTGGCCACCATCAGATATGGCGTTAGAGAAGAGTTGGCTTGTAGATAACTTATTACCACACACATATATGAATGATGATGTCTAAATGCTTTATGTGTCTTACGTCACTGGTTACGACTCACCAACAACGTTGTTGTTGACGTCTTTTAGCTCGTGATGCAGGTGAAAGAAGTAACCATGGACATTAGCTAGGAAGGCCTAGCTAGAGACGATCGGATGATAGTACTCCACATAGGAGGAAGGAAGACGCTTGGAATTAGTGTCTTTAGTTTTGTTATGATGATGTAATACACTCACTTCGAGTGTTAGACAATGTTTGCTTTGTATTTTAAGATATTAATGAAAGTTTAATTTTTGGACATTATTGTGGTCTTTTGGATGAAGTCTTCCGCTGTATTATTTTATTGGCTGATGTTATGCAACGTGTCAGGCCCTGGGAGTCAGGGTGTGACAGGTTGGTATCAGAGCCAATGGTTTTAGCGAATTAAGGTTCACATAGATCCTTAAGCTTTAACCGAGAAGCTCGAAAGACCACTAAGATAGGAAAAACCCTAGGAAATGTTAAGAAACGTGATGAGTAAATATTGATTGAACACCTAAGGAAATGAGACAAATACGCCTGATCAACGTAGTTGTCGATTATCCTTCGTGTGAGCAAGAAAATAATTACAAGTCATGTGGATTAACTTAGAAACCTCGTCAGGAAAGGCGAAGGAACTAGGCATTAATATTAATACGATATGAATATTATATGCTTATATTTTACTTTAAATAACAGGAAATGGCAGGTAAAAGTTTCCTCCTCGTTGCAATTGGTATGAGCAGATCGTCTTCCAAAAAGAGTAGTTCTAGTAACAACAACACTGAAGAAGGGGAGCATTCTGTTCAACCACGAGAGTCTCACTCACCCGATGCTTCGGGTTACTACACTCACATACCCTCACCTGCAAGGGCGATGAATGAACCCCAACAGGAACCCGAACCCCAGCCTCGTCGTGCGCGAACCAGGTTGGCTGCCAAGAAGACAATTCGGAGAGGCCATGTTGAAAGATTTAAGCTCACAGAAGCTGACTGGGTTGCGATTCGTGAGGCCGAGAACGCCGATGTTAACGAAGAAGATGAAGAAGACGAACTTGAAGAGCAACACGAGGAGGAACCTGAAGAAGAACACGAAGAAGACCCCGAAGAGCACCACTCTCCCATTTTCATGATGACTGATAGCGAAAGAGCGCGGATCCAAGCCGAGATGGAAAGCGATAATGAAGAAGTGGAACGTAACGAATATGGGGAGGAGCCTGCAGAAGATGGAGACGAAAACGGGGGCGAAGTCGATCACCATCACCGTCCGGAGGAGTCGATTCCTATGGACTATGAGTACAGCGACCAACCTTCAAGGGGAAAAGGGAAGAAGAAGATTAAGGAACTGTCGAGCGCCAAGTCACGCGCTATTACTATACCTAAGAGGGATCCTTATTTAGCACCATATGACTACAAGCAGCGGGAGCGCGATGAGCTAGCCGAGGCAATGCGACGTAGTCATCATGAGTATTATCGTCAAGCTCATGCGGCCCCAGCTTACCCACATCCCTCGATGTACCCACCAGTTCCTACCTACCCTCAACTCCCAATGTACTCACAACCTCCGCCTATGTATCCGTCGCCTCCTATGTACCAATCACCGCCGATGGGTTACACTCCCCACCCGTACCCTATGTATCCATCCCCTCCATCGTACGCTCCGTACCCATATTCTCCACCATCCTATGCTCACCCAGTCTATCCCCCTCCCAGTTATCAGTCACCTTATCCGTATCTCCCAGAACCAGGAAGAAGCTCAATAGGAGCAGGATCTTCTAGTCATCACTATAGCTAAGACCCTCCAAGGCGATCATCAGAAGATGCTAGGATCATGGAACGATACCGAGTTCCACTCGAAGGTGACGAGCAGAAGTACAAGGATGATGAAAAGGAAGAGTACTGGAGGAAATTCTTTGGGTGAAGATCAAGAAAAAGAAGAATTACGTTGTATTCTGAATTATGTTGTATTTGTATTTGAATTATGTTGTAATTTATTTTGAAACTATGTTGTAACCTTAATTTTGTTGTACTCGGATCATTATGTTGGAATTATTATGTTTGGAATTATGTTATAAATCCCTATCATATGTTTCAGTACTTGTATCTAAAGTATTAAGATAAATTGTATTAAAGATTGTAATTAACAAAGGAAAACGTTTAAATTATAGTATGGCTAAGGAAAAGAGTAGCAAGATTGTTTCCGAAGTTGGACCTTCCACAAGAGGAAGAAATAAAGATCCAATTGACCCTAATCATGACAAGGAACCCTCTGTTGAGATTCACCCAGAAGAGCCATTAACCGCTGAACAAAAGCAAGAGGCGGAACAAATGGCCAAATTTCAGGAAATGTTAACTGCAGGGATCACCGCGGCTATGCCTGCAATCATTGCAGGAGTCACTAAAGTCGTGATAGATGGAGGTGAATCCGGAAGCAACAAGAAGAATGACTCGAAAAGGAGCAATACTGATTCTGATTTCCATTCCAAAGGGAGTAGCCATGGAAGTAGCAGCCCAGACTCTGAAGGTGACGATGAGGTCAACAAACCCAAGAAAAAGAGAGATCAAGAGCCAAAAGCCAAGGGTTGTACCTATAGGCACTACATGGCATGCAAGCCCGAACAATTCAGGGGCGACAAGACGGCTACTGACGCGCTAAAATGGATCGAGGAGATTGAGACTACCCTCGACGTGAGTGGGTGTAATGAAGAGGACCGAGTCTTGTTCGCAACTCAATCCTTCAAGGGGCTAGCACATTCATGGTGGAAGACCGTTAGAGCTTCCATGGATCGGAAGAAGGCATTCGGAATGGGGTGGGAAAATTTTCGTCAAAAGTTCTTGGAAAAATTTGTACCCCATCACGAAATTTAACAACTGGAAGATGAGTACCTCCACCTGGAGATGAAGGGGACCAACCACAAGAAATACACAGAACGCTTCCTGGAATTGGTCGGGTTATTACCCGAATTCACTGGATCCGAGTCCAAGAGGGTTGGGCGATACATTTGGGGAGTCATCCCCGAGATCTGTGGGGACTTACGAACCTCCAAACCCTCCACACTACAAGCAGCCGTAGACCTAGCCGCTGAGCTTACTGAAGACCTAATCCGGGCTAGGAGTAGCCGAGTAGCTGTAGGAGGAGGTGAGAAGGGAAACAAGAGGAGCTATGATGATCGCAGATCCAGGAAATCCAACACCGGAAAGCGCAGAGAAGGATCGGGCCCCAATAAATTCAGAAAGAACAATTCAGGCGAGAAGTCTGTTTCAACCGAATGTGGGAAGTGTGGGAGATCAGGGCACACAGCTACAACATGCTTAGCTGGTTCGGGGAAATGTTTCGGTTGTGGGCAAGAAGGCCACATGATAGCAAACTGCCCTAAGAGGGCAAGGGACAGAAATGAGAAAGGAAGAACGGCGGGCAAAGGAAACGCTCGAGTCTTCCAAATGACCGCAGAAGAGGCCCGCAACCACGATGATGTGCTCACTGGTATGTTCCCCGTTAATCATACCTACGCTTGCATACTATTTGACTCAGGTGCAAATAGAAGTGTCGTTTCCGATGCATTTGTACCTTGTTTGAATGGCTTGATGGCCAAGTTAAGCATGCCATATGTTGTTGAAATAGCTAACGGCCTTGAAGTAAAGGTCGAAAATGCCCTTAGAGATTGTAACCTTAAGATAAATGACCAAAACATTCCCTTAGAACTCCTCCCTATGAAACTAGGCGGATTTGACATAGTTCTAGGAATGGATTGGTTAGCTAGACATAAGGCGCAAATTGATTGTGAGCGAAAAGTGCTAAAAATCGAATTGCCCGACGGTCAACAGGCAGAGGTTAAGGGGGACACGCCGCGTAAAACTTCCAAACTTTTGACGATCGCTAAGGCAAGCAAATATCTACGGCAAGGGTGCAAGGGATTCTGGTTATATCTTATGACCGAAAAGGGAGAGAAGAAGGAGATTTCAGAAGTCCCAATAGTCGCCGAATACCCTGACGTGTTTCCCGAGGAATTACCTGGTTTACCTCCAGACCGACAAGTCGAATTCCACATCGATTTAGCGCCAGGCACAGCACCAATCGCAAAATCGCCTTATCGACTAGCGCCATCGGAGATGAAGGAACTTATGGCCCAACTCCAAGAGCTATTGGAAAAGGGATTCATACAACCAAGTTCATCACCATGGGGAGCCCCCATATTGTTTGTGAAGAAGAAAGATGGAACTTTGAGAATGTGTATCGATTATCGAGACCTTAACAAGGTGACGATTAAGAATCGATACCCACTACCCAGAATCGACGACTTGTTCGACCAACTGCAGGGATCAAGCTATTTCTCGAAAATAGACTTGAGATCTGGGTACCATCAAGTGAAGGTTCGAAATGAAGACGTGCCTAAGACAGCATTCCGAACTAGATATGGCCATTACGAATTCTTAGTAATGCCCTTTGGGCTAACTAATGCACCAGCAGTATTCATGGATTTAATGAATCGTGTGTGTAAACCATATCTAGACAGATTCGTGATCGTGTTCATTGACGATATTTTGATCTACTCTCGTACCATGGAAGAGCACTCTGAGCACCTACGAAAGGTACTCGAGCTCCTCAGAGGAGAAAAGCTCTATGCCAAATTTTCAAAGTGCGAATTTTGGCTACGAGAGGTCCAGTTCTTAGGACATATTGTCAATGAGCAAGGAATTCAAGTTGACCCTTCAAAGGTTGAAGCAGTGATGAAGTGGGAAACCCCTAGAACGGCGACTGAAATTCGGAGATTTCTTGGGTTAGCCGGCTACTATAGAAGATTCATTAAGGATTTCTCTAAGATAGCCAAGTCTTTGACTAAGCTAACTCAAAAGAAAGTCATGTTTAAGTGGGGACCCGAGCAAGAAGAGGCATTTAAAACCTTAAAGGAAAGGTTGAGCAGCGCACCAATCCTTGCATTACCCAATGGTAACGATGACTTTGTCGTGTACTGTGATGCATCTGCCACAGGATTTGGTTGCGTCTTGATGCAGCGCAGCAACGTAATTGCTTACGCCTCAAGACAACTGAAGGGCGCCGAAACAGGATACGCAACTCATGACCTTGAGTTAGGCGCAATAGTGTTTGCATTAAAGATATCGCGACATTATTTGTATGGCTCAAAGTTTACAGTATACTCTGATCACAAAAGCTTAAAGCACATATTTGATCAGAAGGAACTTAACATGAGACAACGAAGATGGATGGAAGTTTTGTCTGATTACGAATTCGATCTTCATTACCATCCTGGGAAGGCAAACGTCGTCGCTGATGCCTTAAGCAGAAAAGAATGCCCCAAACCTAGGCGAGTCCGAGCACTAAGAATGAATGTGCAAGTGAACCTCTTGGACCAAGTGAAGATGGCCCAAAAGGAAGAACTAAAGGACGAAAACGCCCAAAAAGAAGAAATGATTGGAGTAATGAAGAAGTAAGAAACAGGAGAAGATGGGTTCATCCGCATGAAATGCCGAATTTGGATCCCAAACTTCGGTAACTTGAGAGGACTCATACTGGATGAAGCTCATAAGACCAAGTACCTTATCCATCCTGGAGTCGATAAGATGTACTATACCATGAAAGACCAATTTTGGTGGCCTGGAATGAAAAAGGACATAGCAACCTATGTGGAGCGTTGCATGGCATGTCTCCAGGTGAAGGCTGAGCACCAAAAACCGTCTGGTATGCTTCAACCCCTTGAGATCCCTACGTGGAAATGGGAAATGATCACAATGGATTTTGTGATGGGTTTGCAAAAAACAAGAAAGGGGAATGATGCAATATGGGTAATCGTGGACAGACTCACTAAGTCCGCCCACTTCCTACCTATAAAAGAAAGCGCCGGAGCTGAACAGCTCGCTCAACTGTACGTTGACGAGATTGTGGCAAGACACGGAGTACCGGTATCCATTGTTTCCGATAGAGATGGAAGATTTACATCTCGATATTGGAGGCAATTCCATGAAGCTCTCGGTACTAAATTAGAGATGAGTTCAGCCTATCACCCGCAAACGGATGGTCAGAGTGAAAGGACCATTCAAACCTTGGAAGATATGTTGTGGGCTTGTGTGATAGATTTCGGTGGTAGCTGGGACACCCACCTCCCATTGGCCGAATTTTCCTATAACAACAGCTACCACAAAAGCTTGAAAGCTTCGCCATTTGAAGTCTTATATGGCCGAAGGTGCCGAACGCCTCTATGCTGGTTCCAAGTGGGAGAAGGTCAAATGACCGGCCCTGAAATGGTGTTGAACACCTTCGATAAAGTCAAGGTGATCCGAGAGCGACTCATAGTGGCATAAAGCCGACAGAAGAGTTATGCCGACAGACGTCGGAAGCCACTAGAGTTCGCTGAAGGAGACAAAGTCATGTTAAAGGTATCACCTTGGAAAGGCACGATTCGTTTTGGGAAAAGAGGAAAGCTTAGTCCCCGATTCATCGGACCTTTTGTGACAACCAACAAAATAGGCAAAGTAGCGTATAGACTTGAACTCCCAGAAAAGCTGCATGGGATACACCCAGTCTTCCATGTCTCCCAGCTCCGTAAATGTCTATCTGATGAAACCCTGCAAACACCACTGGAAGAAATCCAAGTGGACGAACGACTAAATTTTGTTGAGGAACCAACAGAGGTAGTCGAAAGACAGGTTAAGAAATTAAGAAGAAAGCGCATTTCCATCGTTAAAGTCAAGTGGAATGCAAGGCGTGGTTCTGAGTTTACATGGGAACCAGAGGACGCCATGAAAAAGAAGTACCCTTATTTATTCTCAGAGTGATTCCGGGACGGAATCCCAATAAGGAGGGGAGAATGTGACACTCCGACCCACACGAGAATAAAAAGACTTAAAAAAAAAATAATAATAATAATAATAATAATGATAATAATCTACGCGATACGCGCAGCAGGAGGCTTGGCATGCGCGTATCGCCTAGGGCAGAGAATACCGGGTACGTGAATCAGGGGCAGCCGCTGTATCGCACGAAACCACCTCTGTTACGCGATACGCGCACGAGAGGCCATGGCCTGCGCGTATCGCCTAGCGCGTGGTCACCAGCTATAAAAAGGGGGCGACCCCCCCCCCTTCATTCTTGCACCATTTCACCCAACTCTCTCTCTCTCTACACTCTCTCTAAGCCATTTCCGGCCAAGAGTATTCAGCAAGGTCCCGACGAGGTCCCGGTGGGTTTCCGACTAGTAACGGAAGCCTCCAAAAGTTCTGTTCAAACGCGGGTTTACTCACGAAGCGTCTTCAGAATATCTTCGGTGTTCGGTAAGACTCGTTTTTAAATTCCTTCGAGTACTTATCGTTTATATATTTATATATATATATATGCACCTAAGATACTAAGGGGCACGAAACCCGTCATTATAGTGAACGGTGTCCTCCCACAAGCACGTGAGCTCGGGACCGTTGAACAAGGCGAAGTGCTGCTCGAGTCCAGAGAGATTTTCGTACCTAAGCCCCCACTCAGCTCGACTCATTAGGTAACGTCTCTATCCTATACTTATTTAAGATAGGTATGACTTAAGTCCATGGAAGAACCAGGGTTTTAGAGTAGAGCCTTCCTAGTCACATAATATTACTAGGAATGAAATATGTTTTAAAAAGAATGATAGAACCTTGTGAGAAAACACAAGGATATGATGTTGTGGCTTTTCAAATAGATTGATAATGAGAACATAGGATAACCCTGACTCAGATGGTAAAAACACTCTGAGTAGAATGATTATGCCAAGGACTAAAGCCATCACCAAAGTCACATAACGTGACTTAGGTAATGCATTGGTGAGAAAATACTGATAGGATTATCCCTAGGGGAATGAATCCTGATAAATACGAAATGTTTTACAGGGTTGTCTTGATTAGCCACTAGCTTGTGATACGTAGGCTACATCGGAAGGTGAGTCTAACCGCCCCCCTTTATATGTTTTATGATTTCGGGGCTGTATCCGAGCTTGTATGAAAAGTATGAAATGTTTTATTATAAATGTCTTGAATATGTATGTGGTTATAAGTAGATCGCTACCTGGTGATCAACGCATCTCAACTCCAGGTTCGTCCGGTTGTGGTGTGAGTTGGTCCGCGGTAATAAGCTTCGCGTTAAGAGTCATCTCATGAACGGGATGGCGGCTACATGCCACAGGGCAAGTCATTAAGGCAGGGCTTCTGGGGGTAGATCTTCGAGAACTACCGGCCCCGCCTCGGGATATGTATGCGTCTAGTTGGATCCAATTAGGTAGACTGATTGCTCGTAACAGGAAAGGCACCCGATGCCCGGGATGTTATGAAATGTTATGGCATAGAATTGCCATATAGGTGCCTTAGATGCTCCTGTATGCGGTATACATATTAACAGGCTCTAACGAAAGTTGGCCACCATCAGATATGGCGTTAGAGAAGAGTTGACTTGTAGATAACTTATTACCACACACATATATGAATGATGATGTCTAAATGCTTTATGTGTCTTACGTCACTGGTTACGACTCACCAACAACGTTGTTGTTGACGTCTTTTAGCTCGTGATGCAGGTGAAAGAAGTAACCATGGACATTAGCTAGGAAGGCCTAGCTAGAGACGATCGGATGATAGTACTCCACATAGGAGGAAGGAAGACGCTTGGAATTAGTGTCTTTAGTTTTGTTATGATGATGTAATACACTCACTTCGAGTGTTAGACAATGTTTGCTTTGTATTTTAAGATATTAATGAAAGTTTAATTTTTGGACATTATTGTGGTCTTTTGGATGAAGTCTTCCGCTGTATTATTTTATTGGCTGATGTTATGCAACGTGTCAGGCCCTGGGAGTCGGGTGTGACAATCGTAGTCCTGGGCGTTCCATTTTCATCAGTGTAAGACACATGTCTATGCACGCAACCTGTTCTTGTATCTATTCTCATTTCCTCTTTTCTTTTAATTTGCCAAATTTGTTTAGATTCAAACATTTTCGATTTGAAAGAATTAAATTTGGAAATCATTTTCTGTTTAAGCCCCAAGGAATAAGAATTTGGTTTTGATGATTTTTTCACATTCATCTTTGAATCATGTGAAACCGGCTTCACATGAGACGGTAGGGATGGAATGTTCGTCATCCGACCTTTCAAAGATGTATGATTCTTAACTTGAAATTCAAATAAACAAACATGTTTACCTTTACCAAGTGGAGGATTCTATCTAGACTCTGATCCGGAGAAGCAAACCTGTTTGCCTTTACCGTCCGAAGCATGTCCTTTGGGGCATTTCTTGAGCACATGATCATCCTTTCCACACTTGAAGCAAGCCTTGAATGGCTTTTGATGCTTGACTGGCCCGTGTGTAGTAGCTGGGGGTGGGGCTTTCTTTGAGCTTGATGCAACTTGTTGAGAGACTTGTGGCTTCTTATGTTTAGTTGTAGAGGGTTGACTGATTTGTGTTTTGCTTTGTTGGATAGGAGAGGTGATCTTCACTTGCTTGTTCTCAAGTCTTTTACAAACTTGAGATATGATGGACAGAGGTGAAGGCTTCTTCTTTTGAGCTTTTGATGGATGGCTTGCCTGTTTTGCAGATGGGACTGAGATCCGGATTTGTCTTGATTCAGGTTTTGGAAGCATTTCAGATTTGACAGTTGCAATTGACATCTTGCTCTTTGAAACTCCGAGACTCTCCTTTGTCTTTGATTCATCATCTGAACTTGTCCAGTCTTCAATAAGTACCTATGCTTCCAGCGGATCTTGATTGATGGGAATTGAGTGTGTAGATGTAGTTGTAGCTTGATGATTAGTTGATTCCTGACTTAACTCTTCCTTCTCACTCTTGACAGGCTCAAACGTAGGAATTTCACCTGCTTTAAACTTATCAAAGAAATTAGAAGTAACAACCGTTACAGGATTAGAAACAACAGGGACTGAGAAATCATTTGCTTGACTGTCAGTACCCGTTTTACTATATCCCATACCAATCGAAGAATCATAATCATCTCGCACTTCCATAAGATTAACTCCCTCTAAACCTGCATGCAAACTATCAGTATCTTTCTTAATTATCTCATGAACCAACTCATTGGTCGGGTGTGGAGTTGGTGTAGGAGATCGAGTAACAGTAAGTGCTGGGAGGAGGATATACAAAAGCCTTATCTTCATGACCCAACCCAGTCTTAATACGAGCCCCCCGTTGGCTTTTGATTAAATCCTCAAGTTTCATCCCCGAAATTGTCCATTTTTCGAGTTTCGTTTGCAACTTACTGGTTTCAAACTCAGCTAGGGCGACACGTTCAGTTAGCATATTGACTTCCACATTTCTTTTCAAAAGACTCGTTTTCAAATGTTCATTTTCTTTCAAAGCTTCTCTTAATTTGACAAAATATTTTGACTCGTTAAGTTTAAGTTCATGATTTACCCGAGTCAAATATTTTTCATTTTCTATTAACAATCTGTTAGCTTTATAAATACCAAATAAACGAGTTCTGCAATCAGAAGATCACATATCCTGAACTGTCTCATATGGAAGATCCATGATGATTTTTTCAGAAGCAAGAGTCTTCTCGAAGTTGCAGACTCTGGTATTTGTCTTTTGTTCCTCCTCTTTCTCAGCATCACAAGCTTTATCATTTACTTCTGCTCCATCTTTACCCACTGATGTCTGCTTAATCTCCCATTGTACCTTTTCAAATTCAGGTTTCGGTAAACCTTTGAAATTGGAGGCAGAAACTGATATCTCTTCTGGTTTCTCTTTGGAGATTGAGGTGATCTTTGAATTTAGAGACATCGCTTCATCGTACTCACGATGTTTGATATCCAACTCCATTTCTTTTAGTTTGTTCATCACCTCTACCAGTTTGTTATCAGTAATTCCTCTTTCTTTTCTAATTGATTTTCCATGTGAACTCCACTCTGGTGGGAGAGAATCAAGCAATCTCTGAACCTGTTCATCATTTCCGAGTCCTGGATCATGTTTCTTCAGGTTATTTGCCACCATCACAAATCGATCGAGAAATACGGGCATCCTTTCTTTCTTTAAAATTGCAAAATTATCAAACCGGCTTTGTGCCATTGTGAGATCATCAGATTCGAAGGATTTGAAAAGTTTTGCATAAGCCATTTTTTTTAAATCGATAACTCGTTTAAAATTTGGCCTAAAAATAAAGTTTAGCAAGTCCCGACCACTTACAAAAATATTTCAACTTAACTGACAATATTTTGGCCCAAAGATTGACAAAAATAAACACTCGGCCAAAAACAACTAGTGTAGTTCAAAATTAGGCCCAAAAGATAAAAATAATAACCCGCCGAAATAAAACAAACGGAATCCAACACGGCCCAAAATTTAAAATCGAACTCCCGGCCAAAAGACGTTTCTTTTAAAAATGAGTAAATTACTTTTTGTATACCTGAGTTTTCCAAAATCTAACCACCTGAACCATAAACTTTAAAATCGTTTGTTTGAACCCTGAGTTTTCACTTTTGTTTCCTTTTGTATACCTAAGGCTAACGACGTTTGATGGTTCCGTTAAAAACCAAGTCAAATAAAGGATATTTTGGTCTATTCCAAAATAAAAATGTGTAAGGTTTGCATTTTATAATTCCAAATCACCAATATAATAACCCAACCAAACACAACCACTAATCTTTCTTCTCCATCGATGCCACGTGCACCACCACCACTGCCTTCAACAACGCCCACCAAGTACCAACGGCTACCCCCAACAACGCTGGTCACCACCACTTCCAGTTTTAACCTCCACTTGCAACCGAAGCAAACAAAAAACCTGCAACAAAGCCCTAATCGAAGCCTCTTATGTTTAAATCGAATCCCTAATCCATGCCTATATGTTTCATCTTCTGGATTTTAACAGTTGCAACTAGGTTTGATGGTGGTGGGCTGATGAAAATTGATTTTTGTGAGTGATGGTGACTGAAAAATGAAGGAGTACACAGGGATGGCCAGGTGATGGATATTTCTGAAAAATCTTACCAGAAAGAGAGTGAGAGAGAGGTTGATTAACGGTGGATTAGTAGCCATCGTTAGTGTTCCATGGTGGTGGTAGTGGTTGAGTGGCTTTAAAAGTTAAAAGGGAAAGGTGAATGTTTATAAGTTGAAGGGTTTATATTTAATAAATTACACAAAAGGCCCTCCAACTAATAAGTCATGTCAACAAATTACATAATATTAGGAACGGACCAAAATACCCCTCATGTGGAAGTCACGTGAGGGGTCTTTAACGGAGTCTATGGATGGCGTTAGTCCCAGGTGTACAAATAGAAACCAAATAGAAAACTCAGGGTTCAAACAAACAGATTTAAAGTTTAGGGTTCAGATAGTTAGATTTTGAAAAATCCAGGTATACAAATCGTAATTTACTCTTTAAAAATTGACGACTACTTTAACGAAAACGCCCATAAAATTTTTAAAGTTTACACCCGGCGATTTAAAACGAACCGACTCCAACAAATACCGCCCAATATTTTAAAACGATAACTCCCGGCGATCATTTAAAAACATTAATTCTTAAGCTTTAAAACGTTTTGTCTAAACACACGACCCATTTTGTAGACCTCTTAATCCCGAGCCCAATTTGCAATTTACAGACCAAGTAAGCAGACCCACTTTGCAACCCAAATGCCAAGCCCAAAATCAACCAAATTTTTGGCCCAATGACCCAAAAAAAAACTCAGCCCGTTTTTTTTTTTTTTTTAATAGTGTTTGGCCCAACCCTAACCCTAACCCACCTTTAATCACTTACAGCCGTTTAAAAAATTTTAAACAACAACACTTCAACACATACACAACTCAACATATCTCTTTATCTCTCTCTCTCTCCCTCAATAAACACCAAACACACACACACACACACACAACAATTTGAACTCTTTCTTTTCTTTAAACAAACATCAACACACAACATCAAACTGCTGCTGCTGCTTTCTTGTTCTTCGGTCAAGAACACAAACAACAACTTAACTACACAACATCAACACAGGAAACTGCTGCTGCTCGATCTTTCTAAAACAAACACACACACATAAGCACACACTAACAGCACATCTGCTGCTTCTGTTCGAACTCAACACACACCAAGATTAACACATATTGATCTACTGCTGCTCTTGCTTCTTCACTTTTTCAACAACACACACAAACAACAACTCTCACTCTCTCTACGGTACACTGTTCAAACAACACACACACACGCGAACGCTGCTGTTGCTTCTCTTTCTGTGTGATACAAATCTGCTGCTTCCTCTTCTTGTTCTTGTATACTCCACAACCAACAACAACACACATTCATCACAAGATCTTACTTTCTCTCTGATTCACCCGCAACAACACAACAAACAACCGTTTTCTTTGTTTCTGTTCGTCGGTAACCACAAGATCAAACTAGATCCGCTGCTTCTTCCTTTTTTTTTTAAACGATTAGAAGTTGGAGATGTATCAGTTATGGTTCGAGTTTTATGGTGGTGGTGGACGGATCTGTTATGGTGGTGGATGGAGACGGTGGTATGGGTTAAAGA
Organism: Tagetes erecta; assembly: GCA_030867185.1. Taxonomy (NCBI): domain Eukaryota; kingdom Viridiplantae; phylum Streptophyta; class Magnoliopsida; order Asterales; family Asteraceae; genus Tagetes; species Tagetes erecta. The sequence continues at coordinate 13,224,741 of CM061493.1, forward strand.
GAAATGAAATGGTTATGGATTTGGTTATGGATATGGTTAAAAGGGGTACGGGTGGATTTAAAAAAAAAATTCCGTGGTATGGTTACGGTTAGGATGGTTTGGGTTCAAGATTTTAAAATGGCAAAAAAAATGGTTTTAATTTTGGGTTTGGGTTTTGGTGTATGGATCTGGTTTGGGTTATGGTGATGTGGGTAAGGTTAGGATATAGATCTAAAAGTAATGGTTGTGTCTGATTGATTGTTGGTGCAGGAAATTTGACAACAAATGGTAGGTTCGCTCAGATCTAGATGGTTTTGCAAGGTAGTGTTGCAAGAACCTATAGATTCGCCGGCTTACAAAGTGTCGGGCGAACTTATAGGTTCGCTAAGAACAACGGGCGAATCTATGCAAATTCTTGGTATAGATTCGCTCAAAATTTTGAACTTTCGTTCAGATATTAACTAGTTTCGCTGATCTTGCAGATTTGAAGATTTGAAGAACACCAAGAACACACACACTATGTGTGAGAGAAAATCTCAGATCTGATGATTTCTTCTTCTTTTCTTGTAGATCTCAGCTTGTAGATCACAAATATGTTGTTGATTTGCTGAGATACTATGTTGGTTGATGTAGATCTGATGATTTTTGAAATCAGATATGGTTTCTCTCTCTAAAACCCACCAGATCTACTTTCTCACACTAAAACCCTTTCTTCTACCTCTAAAATTTCTTCATAAATCTTCAATAACAGCAGTAAATCTTCAATAAAATGATTCAATTGGATCTCCTTTAAGCTCTGATACCAATTGTTGTTCCCAATAACAGCAATGAATCAGTAATTTGTGAAGATTTTGGATCAAAGTGACAAAATATTGATGAACATGAGATGAACACTTGAAGAACACAAATAAAACACTGATTTGATCTATAAAATGGATTGCAAATGATGTTTACATGGAAAGACCCCAATCACTAGCTCATTCAAGCTCACAAAACCCTAATTGCCATTTACTATTTATAGCCTAATGACACTTTGAACTAATGACAACTAGGACCCTATACTTAGACTAAAACATGACAAATGGAAATAATGCAAATAAAACCCTAATGTTTAGTCTAATATATATTTTGTCATTAAGAAAAAATATATATATTACATAAAATACTAAAAAGACAAAAATGATTAAATATATTTTGTTGACACAAAATATATTTAATAACAATTAAAACTCCGTCGCCCTCAACGTCTTGTCTTTAATCTTCGTCCCGAACGCGTCGTCTTGACTTTTGCGTTCACTTTGACCGTTGACGTTGACTTTTGTTGACTTTGACTGTGTTGATAATATTAGACTACAATTCAGGTCCAACAAAACTAACTAAACATGATCTAAAGTAATTAACTACCCACTAACCAAATAATAGTAAAAACATAAATGATGGATAATAATCAAGAAGTTGGTGTAGTTATGGGATTGCATAGGAAACGTGGGATGGGAGTTATGGTATGTATCATCCATGGTTTTCTGGTTGCCATATTCGGAAAATTGTGAATGTATGTGTTACTATTGAGGTGGATTGAAATGGAATATACTAAAAGGCATGGATATGGTTTTAGGTAGAGGATTGATTGTCTGGAAAAGGTTGATCTGAGGGCCATGAAAGTTATTGAGGTTGATCATACATGGAAACAGTAACATTGATCGTATAGTAAAGATGCCATTGGAATTTATGCATCACAAATTTTTCAATTTTTTTAGGTTCATACTAAAATTTATACATTCTGAAAAATAGATCAAAATGTTCATGTTCATCTTCAAACGATGCTATGGATATGGAGGATGGGTGGTGATAGTAGTGGTGGAAGATGAAGAGGTGGGGCGTGTGATAGGAGGGTGATCGGAGTTGGTGGAAATTCGTCTGAGTTGATGATGGTGACCGGAGCTGGTGGTGGTGGGTGGTAGTGGATAACATATGCATTAAACAAAGTATATAAATTGTTGTAGAAAACTTAATAGCCAAAAACATTTACAAAGAAACGAGAGAAGGTTTCAACAAACACAAATATGAATATCTATCAACTATAAACTACAACCTAATCGAAAAATATAACCAAAAGATTGACTGAAAATATAATAGAGATAGAAACACTGTGATGCATTCGAGAATCTCAAGTAACCTGCAACGATTAGTTGCAGGGATGAAGACGGATGGAACTTGAACGGTTGCAGCAAAGGATTAGGGCTGTAAAGAGCGTATGCGGCTGAAGTTTTAGAACAAACCCTTGCATCCTATTCTTTATATAGAGACCCAAAAGTCATTCAGAGCTCCTTATCCACATCTAAGATCCATGAGTCCTTTGCATAATGCGGAAAGATATTTGATTGTTAAAAAGCCAAGAAAAGAATTACAAGTTAAAAAAATGTAATATGTAGACAAAAAAATAAAGAATGTTTGAATAGAAAGAAAACATATCTTTTTTTAAGATAATTTTAACAGCCCCCCTCGATTTAAACAATTCTATGCCAACTTAATTGCCAAAAACATTGACAAGTTTTAACTTGTCACATAGATATGAATGTTGCCCAACACCAAGGCCTTTTGTGAAAATGTCAGCAGGCTGTTCCAATGTATCAATCTTGACAACATCAACAACACCAGCCACAACCCTTTCTCTAACATACAAGAGATCAATCTCAATATGTTTTGTTCGATCATGGAAAACAGGATTGCTAGCAATCAAAATAGCAGTCTTACTATCACAAAAAAGATTCACAAGCTACTTCTGCTTGACTTTAATGTCAGCAAGAAGTTTATTCAACCAAACAACTTCACAACATAAAGCATTCAAAGCACGATAGATAATTTTTTAAGATAATTTTAACAGCCCCCCTCGATTCAAACAATTCTATGCCGACTTAATTGCCATAAACATTGACAAGTTTTAACTTGTCACATAGATATGAATGTTGCCTAACACCAAGGCCTTTTGTGAAAATGTCAGCAGGCTGTTCCAATGTATCAATCTTGACAACATCAACAACACCAGCCACAACCCTTTCTCTAACCTACAAGAGATCAATCTCAAAATGTTTTGTTCGATCATGGAAAACAGGATTGCTAATAATCAAAATAGCAGCCTTACTATCACAAAAAAGATTCACAAGCAACTTCTGCTTGACTTTAATGTCAGCAAGAAGTTTATTCAACCAAACAACTTCACAACATAAAGCATTCAAAGCACGATATTCTGCTTCAGCAGAAGATCTAGAAACAGTGTCTTGCTTTTTGCTTTTCCATGAAATTAAAGAGTTACGAAGATATACACAGTAACCAGTAACACATCTTCGAGTAGCTAAACACTTTCCCCAATCAAAATCAGAAAAACCTCTTAATTAAAAATTAGAGCTTTTGCTAAAAAGATTGCTCTTTCCAGGTGACCTTTTTAAATATCTAAGCAATCTTAGAGCAACTTTAAGATGAGAATTAAAGGGTTTATGCATGAACTGACTGAGACAACTAACAGTATAAGAAATATCAGGTCTGGTCAAAGTCAGATAAATAAGTTTACCAATTAACTTTTGATACTCAGTCACATTAGACAATTCATCATCATCTTTACCAAAATTTTCCTTATTGGTGACAATAAGATTTTGTTCAATAGGATTACCCACATGCTTACATCCTAACATCCCAAAATCTTTAAGTAAATATAAACAATATTTTCTCTGAGACAATACCAAACCATAATTTGTATCAATAACTTCAATACCAAGAAAGTATTTTAATTTTCCGAAGTCCTTTATTCTAAACTAAGAATTCAACCAAGTTTTTAATGATTGTATTTCAGACTGATCATTTCCAGTAAGAATGATATCATCCACATAAACAAGCAGAATAGTGACAGAATTACCACAAGTTTTGACATACAATGAAGTCACTTCTACTTTGAACAAAACCGACTTCTAAAAGAGTAGATGTGAGTTTTTCATTCCAGTTTCTAGAAGCCTGTTTAATACCATACAAAGATTTCACCAATTTACAGACCTTAGTTTCAGATTCATTAAAATACCCTTCATGGAGTGTCATGTAAACATCTTCATTAAGATCACCAAATAAGAAAGCATTATCAACATCAAGTTGGTATAATGGCCAACTATTTTGAACAGCTACAGATATCACACATCTAATAGTAACCATTTTAACAACATGTGAAAATGTTTCTTCAAAATCAAGACCTTCACGTTGACTATAACCTTTTGCAATAAGCCTAGCTTTATATCTATCAATCTGACCATAAGGTTTATATTTAATCTTATACAACCACTTAGATCCTATTGGCCTTCTGCCAAATGGTAGGTCACATAATTCTGAAGTGTTATTTCTTGAGAGTGCCTCCATTTCTGTATTCATGGCAGATACCCAATTAGGATTAAGAGAAGCCTGATGGTCTAAAGCAGACACAAAAGACAAGTTTTCAGAATCAAGCTTTGAATAATTCACAACTTTCTCAATACCAAACTTTACTTTTCCTTCAACAATGAAATCTTTAAAGTGCGTAGGAGGAACAACAGATCTAAAAGATCTCCTTACTTTACTTTGATTTTGATCAATGTTTGGTGCTTGCCCTTCAGAGGCTGAATTTTTTTTAATGTCATCAATATTATGATTCACAAGTTCCTCAAACTCACTGTCCAAATCAGTATTAACTCTTTTATCATTATCATTAGTGTTCATGGTATGTTGACTCTACTTATATGAGTCTTCCTTATCACTTGCAAAGAGTTTTTCATACTGTTTTGGTTCAGCGGCTGAGCTTCCTGATGAGTTATAATCATTATGTTTATGTTTATCAGTTAAAACATCATGTTTATCATTATTGGGTACAATATTGTCATTATTATCAGGCAAAGTTTGATTATAAGCATGATCGAGAAAGAAATTATATATCTTCAGATGTAACGGTTTCGGATTCACTAAACTTTTCCATCTTGAAAGGGTATACTTGTTCATAGAACTTCACATCCCTGGAATGGATGATAGTTCTATTATCAAGATCCCATAATTTGTAACCCTTCTTGTGAATAGAACAACCAATAAAAGCACATTTCTTAGCCCTGATGTCAAAATTTTCTGTAGGATTCTGATTAGAACAAAAAAACTAAACAACCAAAGTTTCTTAGATGACTAAGTTTGGGCTTAGATTTAAACAGTTTTTCATAAGGAGAACGACCATTAAGAACAGAAGGAGTCCTATTTATTAGATAAGCAGCAGTGAGGACGGATTCATTCCACATGTTCAATGGCAACCCCCCTGAAACATAAGGGACCTGGCAGTGTTAAGAAGGTGCCTATGTTTCCTCTCAACCACCCCGTTTTGCTGGGGCGTGTAAGCGCAAGAGGTTTGGTGAATTATACCAAGACTATCAAATAGATTTTGTAGTTTATTGTTGGTGAATTCAGAGCCAATATCACTCCTACATATTTTGACAGATTTCTCAAATTGAGTTTTAACAAGACTTAGAAAAGACTCAATACACCTATACACTTGATCTTTAGTTTTTAAATGATATAGCCAAACAGCTCTAGAATAGTCATCAACAATTGTTAAGAAGGACTTAAAACCTTCTTTACTTGGAATTCTAAATAGACCCCATAAGTCAAGATGTATGAGATCACCAATGTCATTTGGTTTGTGATCACTGTTTGTAAAAACATTTCTAGTTTGTTTAGACGTATGACAAACTTCACAAGGTTTGGTGTTTACATTTTTCTTTAATAGTAAGTCATGTTTTCAAACATTGAGAACTTGGTCAGAGGGATGACCAAGCATGTTGTGCCACATCTCAGTTAAGGAGGAAGAGGTAACAATGTTGCATAGATATTCACTGAGATTACCTTTATTTTCAAGAACAATAGTGTACAGCCCACTCATTTCCTTACCAATCATCACTAACTTCTGTTTCAAAATTAAGGTCCTGAATGTAGCAGTGAGAATCAGTAAAGAATGAGAAAAGCTTGCTGTCTTTAGCCATTTTGTTAACGGATATCAAATTGACACAATAGTTAGGAATGACCATTACATCTTTTAAGATTATGTCTTTATTCAATTTAAGATCACGAATGATTTTAATTTGAGCCTTAGAGCCATTTGGGTGACCCACAGTGAGATTGAATTTGGATATATCAACACCATTTATTATGTTGTTATCGGATGTAATCATATGATGGTTATCTCTAGAGTCAATGATCCATAAGTGAGCATGACTCGATGTGTCATTTGTATTAAGACAGAAAACATCATATAGTTTATTATCCAAAATAGTAGTATTAAAATTACCAGTCATGTTGCAGATCGAAGAGTTTGAAGTATTCTCAGAAATCAATGTCATGATTTTGGCAATTTGATCAGGTGTAAATTGTTGCGGACCAGAACTGGAATTGTCAGATGAATACTTCACAGTGGCAGAGTTTGACTTTACTTGAGCCCTTTGAATGTTTGATTTCTTTTTATATCCAGCAGGGTAACCAACTAACTCAAAGAATTTATCCACCGTGTCAACTGTCAAGCTACAATGGGTACATTTTGGTGGATTTTGTTTGTTTTGCCTTTTAGGTTCATTAAATTTAGAAACAAAAGCTGAAACTTGAGATTTAGGATTATGAGTGATGAAATCAGAATTTCTATGAGACTCCTTAGCAGAGATTATAGCAAAATCACTTTTGACTGATAGAAGTGGGTCTTTAGACAACAAACTAGACCTTAAGGGCTGATAGAAATCGTCAAGACCCATCAAAAACCGCATTAGCTTAATCTGATTGTTGAACTCAGTTGAAGCAGCAGATGAACTACAATTGCACTTAGGGAGTTTGGTAAGCATGTCATATTGCCTCCAAAGTGAGTTTAGTTTTTGATAGTAATCAGAGACGGAAGATCCATTTTGGGCAGTGGAATTGATTTGTTTGAATAGTTTGTATATGACAAATCCATCAACTTTGCTATATGTTTCCTTAATTTCTTCCCAGACATCCTGAGCCACTTTAGAGAATATTTGACCCACATACAACTTTTCGAAGATGGAGTTGAGGATCCAAGACAATACAACAGAGTTGCACCTGTCCCATTGTTTGGCTAGAATGTCATTTTCAGTGTTTTTCAATTCAGTTCCATCTATGAACCCTAGTTTGTTTTTTTACTTGGAGAGCAAGTTCCATGGCATTTGCCCAAATATTATAATTTTCAGTGCCCTTGAGTTTTATATTGATTAGAGTTGCATTGGATGTGTCACTAGGGTGCAAATAGAGTGGATTGCCAAAATCCAAATCATTTAGTTTGGTTCTATTGTGAATGACGGATGACTCAGGAGAGTCAGGTTTTGGAGGAGAGCCAACCATTATTAGAGTATTAGATTAGAGGTTTGATTTGAATAGAGCCCAAGGATGCTCAACACGAGAAGTATCGCACCATAAACGGAAGCAGATAAGTAAGCAATAGTTCCTACAAGACACAAGTAATGATTAATAGGTCCTAAATAAAATATTAGCAGTATGAACTATATAGAAAACGTTATGAAAAAATAGCAGATCTAGGGTTTGAAATAATATTCTACTAACTTCACAATGTGAAAATTTTGAAAACAATTATTTGTGATTTGAATGACCTACTTCAAGTGTGAAACTTCAATTAACACCACTAACAGGTACACAGCCTATAATATCTATATAGATTCTATAAACAATTTTTGAAAACGCAGATTTGGTTTTGAAATCAGCAGATCAAGAGCTTAGGCTCTGATACCATGTAGAAAACTAAATAACCAAAAACATTTTACAATTAAAGAAACGAGAGAAAGTTTCAACAAACACAAATATGAATATCTATCAACTATAAACTACAACCTAATCGAAAAATATAACCGAAAGATTTACTGAAAATAGAATAGAGATAGAAACACAGTGATGTATTCGAGAATCTCAAGAAACCAGCAACGACTTGTTGCAGGATGAAGACAGATGGAACTTGAACGGTTGAAGCACAAGATTAGAGCTGTAAAGAGCGTATGCGGCTGAAGTTTTAGAACAAACCCTTGCATCCTATTCTTTATATACAGACCCAAAAGTCATCCGGAGCTCCTTATCCACATCTAAGATCCGCGAGTCCTTTGCATAACCCAAAAAGATATTTGACTGTTAAAAAGCCAACAGAAGAATAACAAGTTAAAAAAATGTCATATGTAGACAAAAAATAAAGAATGTTTGAATAGAAAGAAAACTTATATTTTTTTAAGATAATTTTAACAATTATTTTCTTAAACTTATCAAAATGACACTTTAGGCTCATACACTAAGTATGCTATTGTTCTCTAAGGACATGAGTAATACAATAAATGCAATGTTAAATAAAAACTGATGAGAGTAATTGTCCTAATTAAAGTATTAAATCGAATAACCGTTGCTTTTGTAACCCATGTAAGTCACTTACTTTAACATAAAAAAATTGCTAAGATTTTTTACTTGCCTTTTTATGTCTAAAAAACAGATTAATAACGGGAAAATGTCGCAGAAACATAACCAACTTTCGATTTTGTTCTAATTAAGTCACTCAAACTTTGTTTTGTTTCAATTGGGTAACTTATCTTTAAGTTTTGTTCCAATTAAGTCATTTAAACTTTGTTTTGTTTCAATTTGAGAACTTATTTTTACGTTTTGTTTCAATTAAGTAACTTGACTTTAGAAATATGTTTTAATCATAAATAATTTACTTATATAACATGTAAAAATTGATTTTTAACACACAGTTTATAATTAAAAAACATTTTTTTGCCATTTTTTTTGAATTTGTATAAATTTTCATTTATTAAAAATGTTACACAGTTAAAAAAAATTAATATGCACATATACAGGATTAAAACATTAAAGTAAATTTAAGTTATCTAATTAAAACAAAACAAAGTTGAGTGACTTAATTGAAACAAAATTTAAAAAAAAGTTATGTAACTGAAACAAAACAAAATTTGAATGACTTAATTGGAACAAAACTTAAAGACAAATTACGTAATTGGAACAAAACAAAATTTAAATAACTTAATTGAAACAAAATCAATACTTAATTATGTTTTTACCATGAATAAAACACAAACTATAAAATATGTGTTCAACCAACGCGAGTCAAACCTGATGACTCAATAAAAAAGGCAAAATTGTTCGTTCAAAGAATAAAGTATTCATGCACATTTCACACCATTTGACCAAACATCAATATCAAAAATATATCTCTAAATCTAAATTAGTAGCAAAATAATCTCGGCTGAGCATGAATCCACATATATACTTTCGTGGCCTCTAAAGTATAATCATGAGGATTGCAAGATCATATTCTTAGAAAATATAGTTTAGACAGTTTAGATTTTGATTATGGTTGTACATTGACTGCTTACACAGTTATTTTTCTGATTTTGATATTGCCAGGTTTTCTAAAAAAGACACCACTCCCACTAAAGTCCAATATGCTTTGACGAGTGCTCTGTGTAGTAGAATGGTCCGAAGTTTGGAAGTGAAGTTGATCTATCTCTCCGTCAAAAAATGGGGCTTGAATGTCTTCGGGCTCTTTGATCTCATAATGTTCTGATTGTCATCCCCATTGAAGGATTCGAGCAGCATATGTCGTCGATGGAATAACGGACTATCCTTAAAAACCGATTGATGATCAGTTTGTTGATGAATCTTGCTGAGTTTATCGCAAGGGGTGTTTAGATGTTTTTGGTGATCAAGCAATCCATTGTAAGGAGTTGTCTTGTTTTAAATACATGCATGATTTGGTTTGGGATGTCCTCTATGATATCCTTAAACGACCGAGAATTTCCGGAAAAATGAGGCCCCCGTGAACTTTCCGATAGATCAACTTAAAAGGATGTTTACTTTACGGCTAACTAATATTCTTATATTTGGGTGGACATGGGGAAAACACACTTGTGTGGGTATCCCTTTGGTTGGTCTGAGGGACAATGAGTTTGTTACAGACTTACAGGTCATGCTGCATTAAAGGCTGAATCGAGTTAGGTTGCCTAACACGAGAAAACTTGCTTGGAGAATCAACATGGTTTCATCACATTGGCCTTGGATACCTTGGGGTTCTTAGCCAACAAGGTTCAACACGCCATTCGTTGCAATAATTCAATTCCTAAAGGTCACGGTTTTGTTTTTAGTAGATTTAGCCTCAACTGCTTTGACCTGCTCACTTAGAGATCAATAATGGGCGGAAAAGAGTTCACATAAGACCACAAACGCATGAACAAGTGCCATTTGAGGCTTTGCTGTTCCACAAGAGGTTACGCATAGTTTGTTGTCCGTTTACGTGTCACCTTATTGTAAAATTTGTTTAGTTATAAAAATATTTAATTAAACGAAAATAAAAAAATAAAAAACTAAAAAATAAATAAACTTTTTTTTGCTATAGATTCAACTCACTTGAATAGCAAGCGGTAGGGAACATACCACGATTTTTTTAATCAATCTACTTCAAGTCAAAAGTGACATACACTTTTACCATTATGACAATGCCTCAGACAATCTTTTTTCTTAAATCTCTTTCATATAAATTTTATATTAGTTGAGTTTTTCAACACCACGTATGTTTTTATTATAACCTCTTCTCTCACACACAAAGAAACAAAAAAAGAAGAAAAATGGGTAGAGATGAGGAGGAACATATAATGGTCCCTATGCTAACACAATAAGATGAAGATGAAGATGAAGATGAAGATGAAGATGGTGGAGTGTTTAAGGAAGTAAAGAAGCAGTTATGGTTGGCAGGACCTCTCATATGTGTCTCCCTTCTTCAATATTCTTTGCAACTTGTTTCAATAATGTTTGTGGGTCATCTTGGAGAGTTATCTCTATCTGCTGCTTCCATGGCTACCTCTTTTGCTACAGTCACTGGTTTCAGCTTATTTGTAAGAGCATTCACAGTGGAGTAATCAAATATGTGTGAGTGAGGTTTTTATATTTTAAGGGTTGTTGTGAGTTGTTGTGAGTGAAGGAGAGAGAAAATTTGATGGTAGAGGAGAGAGAAACTTTATATTTGAAAAGCTACTGTTCACCCCTATAATTTTTTAATAATTTTAAAAGTGGTTGTGAGTGGAGGAGAGAGAAACTGTAATGAAAAAGGTAAAAGAAATTATTATTTAATTAGAAGGAGATAGAAAAGATGGTTGTTTTTAGTGTAATTATAGAGATGGAGATAGTTCTCCTACTGTGAATGCTCTAAGCCTACTAGATAATTACATTTCTTAAAAAAATTCAATTATTATATATTAAACTAGTCTAGATACGTGTGTATTTTTCTTATAAAATAACTTGACGTTAAATTTTTAAACATAAAAATTTTGGTTATCAGAGACCATTAAACTATAATTAAATATTTAAAGATACAAAACAAAATTTTATTTTTCAAAACACTTAGGTGTTTTGGTTATCTATATAGTTTTTTGAATTTAAATTAAACATTATATTTAGTAGAGCATAACAAAATTTAAATTTACTATTATAATAATGAAAATGTAATAATTCTCCTTTTTAAAGTTACTATTATTGTTGTGAAATTATAGAAATTAATTAAGCCATTCAATTATGATTGTATAAAGTATAAAAGGTAGTTTAAAATAGTTAATAACAATCGTAGTCAAATTTTAAATTCAAAGTTTATGATATTAAAGGAAATACATTTTAATACATATTTATGTAGAATTGATTTAACTAATAGAGTTAAATGCATATTTCCCCCTTCTATTTCCCCAGCCAAAAAAGTCAATTGTATATTTCCCCCTATAAACAACTTTAAGAGTAAATTACAATTTTAGGCCTTTATAATAAGCTAAATTACGGATCGTGGCCTTTATTTTAAATTTTTGCACTGGTTGGCCTTTATATAAATTTTTCTCACGGTTTTAGGCCTTTAACTTAACGGTTGTTAAGTTTCTCCGTTAAGTCCCCCATGTGCAATGCACATGAGGGCAATTTGGTAACTTTACTCCTACATGACCATTATTGGACCATTATATATATATATATATATCATCATCCCCATCTTCATACTGATAAGATTATCCCAACCACCACCATTGTATATTCAAAAGATGATTTTACAAACAGCCTTTACAACATAATATATAGAGAGTAAATGAAATAGGAAAGATTACACAATAATGTACAGTGCATAATTGATGGTCTTGATGATCGATGAAGAATGATTGGCGGCTCTTTGATCTACATATGATCCCACAAGGCCACAACCACCACCCCTCTTCTTTCTCGATCAACTCCACCGGAAAAAACGACGACCACCACCTCTTCTTCAATCGAAGTTTAAACACCACAAACCATCATAATAAACTCCTGATTAATCTGATTATTCTGGATCAAATTCGGAATAGGAATGAACGACAACGACGAAGATGCAGAACCAGAACCAGAAGCCGGAGATGAAGAAGAAGATGAAGACGAACAGATCAGAAGGATTAAGCTCACAAATCTTGGATTCAATTTTCTGAGCAACATCAACCATATCAGATGATTTAACTTTGTAACCTAACATCGCCAAAAGCTCATCAACACCGCCGGCATCATCATCATCATTTTCATACATACTCTTATCTTTACCTATCACATCACCACCGGCAACAGTAGAAGCGTCGGCATTGACGACGGTGACAGAAGTGGCGGCGATTTGAAGATGATTCCGTTTCATATTTGGATTGGGAATTGGAGATTATGAGTGAGAATTGGTGAGAAATATGTTGTTTTTAGCACAACATAGTTACATAAATGGTCCCTCAAATAATAAAGCATTTTAATTTTTGGCCTTGAGGTAAAATGACAAAAATACCCTCACATGTCTTGCACATGAGGGGATCTAATGCTGAAAATTAACGACAGTTAGATTAAAGGCTCAAAACCGTGAGAAAAATTTATATAAAGGCCAACCAGTGCAAAAATTTAAAATAAAGGCCACGATCCGTAATTTAGCTTATTATAAAGGCCAAAAATTGTCTTTGTAATGATGATCAGTTCCGGGATTGCTACATTGATTCATATACTCGTGTGTTGGATTTTGGTGTTTAAACTTGAGCTTGGAACCAAAGGGGCAGCCTTGGCCAATTCGATCTCGTATTGGAATAATGTTATTTTGTTGGCACTTTATGTCAAGTTTTCATCTTCTTGTGCCAAGACATGGACCGGTTTCTCAAGAGAAGCTTTACATGATATATTTGGTTTTATTAAGCTGGCAATACCTTCTGCTGTCATGGTATGGTAAGATTTTCCATTTCTTTGTTTTTTGTTTTAAGATACGGAAACCTAAACTTAGGCAATATTGTTATGTTACCGAGTTTAATAAAGGGAAATGTCACAAAAACTTAACGAAAACCAAAGGCAATATTAAAACTAAGAGCATTCACAGTGGAGGAATCAAATGTTTGTGAGTGTGGTTTTATATTTTAAGGGGTTGTTGTGGATTGTTGTGAGTAAGGAAAGAGAACATTTTATGGTGGAGGAGAGAGAAATTTGATGGTGGAGGAGAGAAACTCTATATTTAAAAAGCTACTATTCACCCCCTATAATTTTTTAATAATTTTAAAAAGTGATTGTGAGTGAAGTAGAGAGAAAATGTAATGATAAAGGTAAAAAATTATTATTTAATTAGAATGAGAGAGAAAAATATAGTTGTTTTTAGTGTAATTATAAGGATGAAGATAGTGCTCTGAATGCTCTAATGTAATTTTTGTATTTTAGAGTTCAAAAGAAAGGTGGTGGGTTGGGAAACAAGTTAAAACAAACTTGTATTTACTAAGGGCTAAAATTTGGTTTATGTTTATTTATTTATTTTTAAGTAAAATATACTAAATTAACCCATTTATATTTATAAATGAGTCACCTATACTAAAAAAGTGAACATCATTTGGGCTAGATGATTTCATTTCATAACTGTAAATGATAAATACACACATTTTTTACTACTAAAAAACAATTGTGTAACGGTTAGTGCACATAATTCCAATTAATTGAAATTTAAAATTGCAGTTTGAAGATGTGGTCCTTTGAGATGATTGTTCTCCTTTCCGGGCTTCTTCCAAATCCTAAGTTAGAGACATCGGTGCTTTCCATATGGTAAATTGACTGTCGAATCATTGATTTTATTAAGCTAGGATGATATATAGTTGATAATTAAGTTGAGAAATTTAAGGAAACTTTTATGATTTATAATGTATTGTTGTAATAAGTTTTTTTTTTATCATTTATCATCATTATCAATGCACTCAACCAACTCATCTTCTTTTTTTTATTCAAACAGTTTATAATTCATGAAAAAATTAGTTGTCAATTGACAGAATAAAAGGAGATGAGTGGCGTTGATTGTGGTGATGATAAATATCATAATATGGATAATCTGATAAATATTTTACTCTTTTATTAAAGTAGGCGAGTAAGATTAAATTGTTATTTTCATCCTTAAGTTTTGATATTTTTTTTTCTTTTCCATTCAAAAAGATTTGTTTTTCTATATGGGGTCACTCACGTTTTAAAAAGTTTTCATTTTCGTTTAACCCGGTTAATTTGTCCTTTAAGTTATGATCATTTAAGTTGTAATTTCTTTCCAAAAAGACGTACACAAAAAGTCACGGGCTCTTCAGATAAAAAAAAACATGTTGAATGGAAATGACAAAATAACAAAATCAAAGGCGAAATAACAATTTACTCAAATATGATGGTTTATAGTTCATTTTTCTCGCATGAAAACTTCTATAATAAATTCATTGGAAATTTTATTGTTTTACTAAAAGCAATAAACGGATTGTTATTGGATATTTTATTGTTTTACTAAAAGCAATAAACGGGTTGTCCAAATAACAAATTAAAAGCAGTGATAAAATAAATGAATTGGCACTAGTACGGTTGAAATGAATATTAGTGTATACATGTGTCTAATCTTGTTTTGGCAGCCTTAATACTGCAGCCGTTATATGGATGATCCCCTTTGGACTAAGTGGTGCCGTGAGGTATGTTTCGTATACTATATTTTAAGAATAGCATGAAACTAGTGATATATGATAAAAATGTTAGACAATTGGCTCAACGAAAAGAAAAAAAAAAGACCATTTAATTTGGTTGGTACAGCACAACCACAAATATTTTTTCATTTATAGATAATCAAACCACCACATTTTACAACAGTTTTGAAACCTATTTACACGAAAAGCTTTACCAACTTACACAACTTGCACACCTAGACTAAAGATCCTAAAGAATTGCAAGTTGCTAAAACTCATCCTACTAGATTTTCTAAACCTCCTTTTTATCCAATTTTTATTTAATTATCCACATTAAATCCAAAATTCACCACATTAACTTGATATTGATTCTACTATCTACCATCACAACAACATAGTTCATCTTCCTCTTGAACTAGACTTACGTACATCTTCCTATGTTATCTTTGACTTTGCGTAGTCATACGCGAAATTAATTAATTCTTTCACATCTAAAAATTGTCGGATGACTTGCCACGTCCTCCTCTTGGTTATCATCCTCACATGGTTCCCATTGATCATTACCTCTTGAACCATATCTGCCTTCATGGTCTCTTCCCATCCCATCATTCCTTACATTGCTACCTGATAATATAAATATAGCAACAAATGAGAAAAAAAATAAACAAGACTAAAAAACAGTCAAAAAAGAAAGAAAAAAATGCAAAATAACTGTAAAACGTAAAATATTGAAGGCATTTGGATTGAACCCACAATCTCCACCTCACTCACCACTATGCTTAAGCCATATGATTCAATCAAGGTTTTGTTTTTATTCCCTGAGGAATGATATACCGATTATGTTTTTATGGGAATACGAAAAATAAATAAAGAACATTTTTGTCAACGAATAAAAAAGTGACACGTACTTTTAAGAGTATATATTCATGCCATTTTTGCTTTCATAACACTCAAACACATATATACATCTTTTTTCACCGTAAGTTTTCTTTTGATGCTTTAGCTCAAACTGTTTGTACAAATACTAAATTAGGTACTATATTATTGTGTCTTATGTAGCACGAGGGTTTCAAACGAGTTGGGTGCTGGACATCCACGCACAGCACAATTATCTGTCATGGTTGTACTAGTTGTGATCACTATAATTGGAATTGTGGTTGGGACTATTTTAATAGCGATTCGAAATATATGGGGATACGTGTATACTGGTGAGGTTGAAGTTGTGGAATATGTAGCAACCATGATGCCAATTTTGGCAGTTTCAAACTTCATGGATGGTCTTCAGTGTGTCCTTTCAGGTTCTGTAAGAGGATGCGGTTCCCAGAAGATTGGTGCATTCATTAACCTTGGGTCATATTACCTTGTGGGCATTCCTCTCGCCGTTATACTAGCTTTTGTTTTGAAAGTTGGAGGGAAGGTAACCTCATTTCATTTTTTGTATTTTCACTTTCAAAATCATTACCATCCATGAATGACAAATACTAAAATATGTATATGTATGTTTAACTGTGCAAAAAATTATTATATGGTACAGGGATTATGGTATGGGATTATTGCGGCATTGATTGTCCAAGTAAGCTTATTGTTGATCGTCACTATACGTACAAACTGGGATGCCCAGGTAATACTTGTAACTCTTTTCTATATATATTGTTTTCACCAATTTAAAAGCTTATGATCATAAGTATAGAAAATGAATGTGCGGTAAGTTGTTTTAATTAGTTCTTTCGATACGAGATACAATTATTTTTATACTAAAGAGAATATATGAGAGAAATGATAGTGTCAATAACATGGAGTCACAGTCATAAAAATCAAATGAAGTATCAACTAACTCACTAATATGCACTAAGGGAACCCATTAGATGGACAAGCAGATGAAAGCTTAGAAAAACAAACTCGGGGAGCCTACTTAGGTCATAAAGAGCCTTTTGTAGGAAACATGCATGATGAGGTCGAGAATAATCAACAAAGCATGTAGGCTGAGTCACATAGACAGTCTCAGATAACTCACCATGAATAAAGGCATTGTCGACATCGACTTATTGAATCATCGAGTCCCTAGAAAAGGCAAGAGACAAAACAAGACAAATGGTAGTGAGTTTAACCACATGGCTAAACGTCTTAGTGTAAATAACCCACTCTAGGTGATGAAAGCAGTTGGTAATAAGCCGAGCTTTATATTGGATTATGCTTAATTCGGCGAAGCCACTTACAACCAATAATGTTGGCACAAGAGGGTGAACCAATGCCTAGTATGGTTATAATTCAATGCGTTGATCTCAGCACGCATGGCATCCCACTATATAGAGTAGCGTTAAGCCTGATGAAAAGTAGATGGCTCAATAGTAGGAGAAGTAGTCGCTTGAAAAAGTATATGATCAGGGAACTGTCTAGGCTTAAGAGTATTGTCACGGGAACAAGTGACCATATGATGAGATATAACATGAAGATGAGAAAAAGAAGGGGAAGAGGAATTTATAGTAGATGGAGAGGAAGAAGAAGCATGTGTGGGAGGTGTAGAAGGGGTAAGAGGTGTATGAGAAGGCAGAAACTCGGGAACAATGGAGGAAGAAGAAGAATCAACATCGGAAGCAGGTGTGGATGAAGAGTCGAAGGAAGTTGTAGTAGAATAAGAAAGAGAAGGAACAAAGAAACATGAAGAGAGTAAGAGATAGGAGAATCAGAAGTAGAAGAGCTAACAAGAATGTTAAAGGTAGACTCGTGAAAAAGGACACATCGAGATATAAGAGTAAAATAAGTACAAGGATCATAACAAAGATAACGACTATGACTCGGAGCATATCCAGCAAAGATACAATGAATATATTTTGGTGAAAATTTATGTCGGTGAGTTTCACCAAGATACGGATAACTCAGACATGGTACAAAGAACAGAATAATCAAAATGAGATTCAAACAAGACCTCATAGATGAGGAATGATGAAGAACCAGTGTTGGAAGCTAGTTAATAATAAAGGTAGCACTAGCATAAGCATCATACCAAAATTTATTTAGTACATAGGCATGAAAAAATAAGGCACATGCAACCTTAGAAATATGTCGGTTCTTGCCTTGGCCTCCCCATTTTGTTGGGGTGTATAAGGACAAGAATCCGATAAGCAATGAAGATTTGTATGATATTTTCAATTTGTCATAACAGGAACAAAAGGAGGTGGTGTAAACCATAGATCAATACATTAATTGACAGATGCTAGTAAAAACTTCTAATCCATAATTATAATCATTTAAAATCCAGTTGTTTAAATACCCCATCATCCCTTTCATTTAATTCTTTCACAGTTAAGTAACATTTTGCCTCCAATTGTTCGTGCAATCTAAACCCTACATTCCAAAAATCTCTCTCAAACTCCACTCGTATCCTAGATTTTTGGAATTATGTCCAAGAATACAAAGAGAATGGTAAGAAGAAAAGGTCACAAAATCTCCTTCACAATTGAAACCACTAGAAAACATATTGCCTTGAATGATGAAGATAAACCAGCCTTACACACTCTTAGAAGGTGTTTATGAAACTTTCAAAAAGATGGGTTATTAAGGGAACTCGGAATAAAAAAACTTTTGACAAATCTCTGCTGGACTAAGGTTGGAGGTTCTTAATGCATGTTTTTCTTCGTTGTTTGTCAAACAATACAGGGGTTGGAGTCATGCCTCATTGGATGGAAGAGTGACAGACCATGGTTATAACTACTCAAGATTAACTTTTCAAATCTAGTCCAAAACATTTTTGAGGGACTAAAATTTAAATTTTTAATGTTTCCTAGGTTCCAACAAAGGATTTTAATGAGAAGCTAGGGACAAGTTGACTATGGGTGGAAATGTGTATGAAGTAAGCTTATTAAAACCCTCCATGATTACTGGCTTGAAAACAAAACTAGTCCGTTTTTCTGGAAAATCAGCTCCTAAATATTTGAAAAGTATGTTAAAGATCAACGAACCTAAAGGTACCAAGGCAGAGATCCCACCTGCTACTGAATCCACACCTTCCACTTCACAACCTTCACTTAAAAGAATTAAAAGAAGACAAGCTTCATGCTCCTTGTATTTAGATTGAGTAGCCCCCAAAGGTGAAAGCCACACCTCTGAAAACCTCAAAGAAAAAAGCTCATCTTCTTTCTTTAGAGCAAACTTATGCCAGAGTCACAATACTTTGTTGAGCATACCATAAGGGATCCCCATATCATTAAGGCTACTTCTATGGAAGTAACGTAATTAGGAACTGACACATATCCTGGGCGAGGTGAAACTTAACTCCATAAAAAACCAAATATATGACTATGATCCAGGATCAGGGTGTACCTGCTGAAGTCCAGCGTGAATCATCTTCTTCTGCTGCCTTTATTCAGGAGATTGGAACTTAGTTTTTTTGTTTGCATATGTAGCTATTTGTAGCTATCCTAAATCCTTTCCATAATAAAATTATTCCTAGGTTGTATGAAGGGATCAATGTGGAAGAGGCCACTACTGTTGAACCATCAAATGTTCAGCAGGATAGCGGTAACATTATTAGGACCCTAACCATGACAACTCACTTCAAAGAGGTGTCCGTGAACATAATCTTTTAAGAGAGGAACCTAAGGTGCCAAGAAACCACATCTGG
Source organism: Tagetes erecta (assembly GCA_030867185.1). NCBI lineage: Eukaryota > Viridiplantae > Streptophyta > Magnoliopsida > Asterales > Asteraceae > Tagetes > Tagetes erecta. Next base: position 13,244,382 of record CM061493.1, read on the forward strand.
TGGTGTAGGGGCGAGTTCTAAAACTTCATATGGACCCAAGGATTCTACATCTGTGGATGTGGGTAGTTCGGAACAAGGAAACAAGGAACTGATGGAAATTATGCTTGAGCAAGATGAAAAACTACTAGCCTAAGATCTTTAGCTCCAAAGGTTAAGGAATGAATGTAACACCTTAGGCAAATCCCATATCACACGTGTCTGACCTTAGATACCAAAAACACATTTTGGGGGCATAATGCTAGTGGATGATAGGAGAACTACACAGTTAAGCATGCTCGTGTGGCAGCAATCTCAGGATTGGTGACTTCTTAAGAAGTTTTCACCCGCGCTACCAAAAGAAAATTCGTGAGCTCTTATGTGGCAAAGAGGACAATATTTGTGGTATGATAGGTTGGATGCTACAAATGGTATCAGAGCAACTCCCATGCTATTAGGGATGGTGGGGTAAACCTCATCGAGGAAGATGAATCCGCGAGGGTGTTCAGATGGACACCTTAGGCAAATCCCACATCCATGAATGGATGGTAGGGAAAACTTTATCAAGGAAGATGAGTCCAAAATGGGGGTAATTGTAACACCATAGGAAAATCTCACATCGGTCGTGGGTATGAGAGATTTGGGGATTAATAAGGAAATGTCCTTAAATGCGAACAACCCATTTGTGGCTTAGTGCTAGTGGATAATAGGAGAACTACACAGTTAACCGTGCTCGGGTGGTTGCAATCTTAAGATAGGTGACCTCCTAGGAAGTTTTCACCCACGCAACCAAAAGCAAATCCGTAATGTGGCGAAGATGACAATATTGGTGGTATGAGGGGTCGGATGTTACAATAAAGTTAGAAGACTTAAGGCAGAAAATCATGTTCTAAAACATTTAGTAGATAAAATGGCCTAACTTGAATTTGAGTTGGCCATTCTCAAGAAGAAAGATGCTGAAAGAGAAGATGAACTGTCTTCTTTTCAAGAATAGGCCACCCTTCAAGAAGCTCTTATTTTAAGCTTGTGGTAGCCATCTCCTCCACAAATCCACAAGATCTTTTTAGATATTCCTTCCTCCTTACATCAACAAGTATCACGTTGAATCACAGACGATGCTACCAAAAATAGGGAAGATAAGCCTAAAGATACTGATGATGCTGCTAATGATTCTATTGATGAACTTCTATCCATCTGCCAAGAAACCACTGATAATGTACTTAAGAGAATTCACTTTGAATTTGTTATGGGAATCTTATGACCATAATTAATGAAGCTCTAGATATAGCAAGCTATGATTGTGAAGAAGAAAGATTAAGTTAGTATATTAGGAGGATGAAGAGGTTTAATAGAACGATCGATATCAGAAAGGATTTTTCTCTTCTATTTGCTGAAAAGACCAAGTCTAGGCAAAAGAAGGGACTTATAAAATTCTTGAAAAGGAAGACAAAAGCCTATGGAATGAGAGGTGGTTCTGGGTTAGATGCATTGCCTAAACACCTTTAACTGATTCAGATAATGCATTGATCATCCTGATCAAGGCTGTTGAAAGTCTGAAAAGGAAGTCTTTATTAATGAATCAGGTGTTGAATCTTCTCACTCACCTAAACAAGCTCAATTGAAATTATGCCATTCATAAGTGTGACACATCAAATCACTCAAAGGAGCTGGGTTTGATGTATCTACTAAAGTTTTGTATTACTTGTCAAGAAACATAATTTATGAAAGAATTCTTTAAAGGATTACACTTGCTAAAAATGATTTGGTGGCTTGGGGGTATGAGATAGGTTATGGTTTAGGAGATACTACAGCTCTTTAGAAGAGTATGAAGCTTTAAAGCTTGATGAGATAAATGGTCTTGTTCTCTTCAAGTTAAAGCTCATCACCCCCCACAAGAACCATGCTAATGTGGTGCTCTCCTGAATTGTTGAACAAAGGTTGGTCGGGCAAATTCTGGCCATGGAACATGAAATGGAGGAAGTTTCCATGGAATGGGGATTTGAAATTACAAAATCTGAAGTTCAACTTCAACTTTAAAAATTTAAGTGGGAAAATGGCCATTAAGATATGTGTATGGCCCTTAAGATGAAGACATTATCATTAAGAGGGAAAATGGTGTCATTTCTTACTATGAAAAGGATAGGGAAATACTGGATATTCCCGTATACATCATTCAATAGATTGTTGAGTTGTTGACCAGCTTTGGCACACACACACATGAGACATCCATGCTGTTAATAAAATTCAGATCTAACGTGGATCCAGACTTAGGTCAAGACATTCAAGACTCACCTTTGGATGCATATGATCCAATCAACACCTTTGAGTTTGATCATGTGAGTAGAGGCTACTACATCACCAGATCAATAGTTAGGATAGTTCATTATCAGAAGGGATCAACTTCTATGCTTTAACAGGTGTGAGATTGCCGATCTCATAAGGCTTAGAATGATCAATCCTACTAGTGACTCTAAGGCAACTCCGGTAGAGAAAGTTTTGATGAGAATCTATAAGGAACATCTAGATCAAACCATCACAGTTGCAGAACTAAGAAAGAAAAAAGAGAGAGCATCAAGTAACTCAAGAATTTCTTGAATCATCCTCTCTTAAACAACCTAGCCTCCTCCGTAACAACCATCTTCAATTCTATCAACACAATCACAATCTGTTCCACCAACGTATTCAGCGAACAAACTATCAGATGAATTATCTGCTAAGTCTGAACTCCCACAATTCAGAGTTGTTTTTCTCACAAATGAATCATCAAGTGAATCAACATCTACTTCCTCTTCAAAAATTTCATCTAATGCTGAAGAGAAACAAGTGTGTCAGAGCTGAATGTTAGTGGAGACACCATATTATTTAGCACTTGCTGAAGATCTGCTGTAAATTTTCCATATCAATGTACTATCCAATAGGAGTTCATATTCATGGTATACCATGTCATGAATAGATCAATGGATGTAGTTTGCCAGTGATCCTTTTGTCTAGCATAGATGACTACGATCTGTTCTAGAGTAGTATATAAACCACACTTATATAGTTTTGTGATTAACCATTTGTATTGTAATCTTGTGCACATTTAGAAATACAAGTGAGAAACACTTTGAAAGTTATCTTACTGTGTTTCACTATTTTATTAATCTTTCATTGTGTGGTGTGGTTGATCTAACAATGTCACAAGGATTCCACACACGTGATCATTGTGATTTTGTAGAAATTGTTTAGTTAGATTCAACTATAGTGACTCACAATCGTAACAATAAAAGTAACTACTCCCTCCCTCCCATTTTAAGTGTCATGAGACCCACAACACAAAGTTTAAGAAAAAGTGAATTATTATATATTTTACAATCTATAAAATGACAATAATGCCATTAAAATCTTTTGCTTTTAGTCATAAAGTAGCTTTTATATTAAATAATTAGGGTAATATTAGAAATTATACTTTCATTTTTAGAATGAACATTTAAATTGAAACAATAAAAAAAAATAAAAGATGAACATTTAAACTAACTACTAATAGTAAGAGAAAATATGAATCTATATTGAAGACTAGATTTTCTCTTCCATCCCTATAAAATATAAAATGTATCACAACAAGAAAATCGACTCACACAAAATTAATATTTTGTCTTGAAAATGGGCGAGGGTAATTTTTTATTAACATACTCCTGTGAGTAAACTTGTGAACCAATGTTTACTTAAGGATAACTTAGCAGCATCTTTTATCTAGCCAAATTCAACAATTCTTCAACCATCCAGTGATAGATTACCATCGAGCCTCTTACCAATGGATTACCGATGAATTTTTAGTTGATGGTAATTTGTGACGGATTATCGGCAGGACTTTAATATTTAAAAATTTAGTAAAAGTTACTTTGCAACGACATCCTTCGTAAATACGCTGGAAACATTTTGACGATGTCAACAGTAAAATATGTCATCCGTAAAAGTCCAATATTAAATATCATATTAATAAACAAGAACGTTTCAATTGACACCAAACATGACACCCATCTTTTGATAGCCTTATGTTGCATGGGCATGATTTTAAACCGGTTAAAGACACAAGCATCTAGAACTAATTCTTCTAGTAATACTAATAAATAAATTATTATTTGTTAGTAACATTTATTTCATTTATTTAAATGGAATTAAAAATATAGATAATGAAAAATTTTCAAGAAAAATAATTTAGCAAGCCGTACATGAAATATTACCCGATTAAATTTATTGACTAGGCTAGGCTTATCCTTGTTATGAGTGATATTTAAAAAGAGTGCGATAAGGAAAAAAAACATTAGGAATGTGATTGTGAGAAGTAGATTATAAAACTATGTTATGTCCTAGCTACAACTTTGAATATATATAAAGATTTAACAGTTGGCCTCAAACTTACTTTATCCCAATTTTAATATTGATAATATGCTTCCATTAATATTATGTCTTTTTAGCTCCTACTGAATCTTAGGAACTTTTGTACTATTGATACAGGCTACTAAGGCTGGAAAAAGGGTACACGAGTCAGCATTACCCACAAACTATTAATGGTGAAGTTTGCATTATAAAGACATGATGATTCATGGATGAGCTACCACTATACAAAATGTTCACATATGTAGGTATTCGATCAAGTCTTTCACACTTCTAATCCATTTTCATACTACATGGGTTAAAAGTGATATTGTGTTATAGATCGATTCGAGATGGTTAATATTTCAAGTTAATTAGCCTTTTGTAGTAGACTGTAGATAGACATTACCAAGAATAAGATGAGTACTAGAATTTTTTTATCAGTTTTCTCCATAATGTAACATACAAGAATTATGAATACGCAAACTAATAAGTGATTGCTAAAGACTATAAATGATAATTTGATAATGTGAACGTGGATATGTTGTACATGGAAACTAATTAAGATACACATATTTATCTATCTAATAAATCAAGGTTTTAGGGGGCAATGTTTTAGGGGGATTTTTTTTCTATAATAGAAGTTTTGGAGGTAAAATTTAGTTAAATTTTTCACCATACAAGTTGATGGAGCCAACTCCTTAAATGTTATATATTTACAAATCATTAAATATAATGGTTATATTTTCTTTATAAATATTACTATTTAACCCGTCTGTATCACACGGGTATTAAACCTAGTTAACTAAGAAATGAACGTGCATGGCAAGCTAGTGCCCGAGTTGTATCTTCCTGGTCCTAATTAATGTTTATCGGATCGTATCATTACTCCAGTCCTAAAAACCTAATCCTCAAGGATGAAAGATTAATTCTTGTATTTGTGGGCCTAATTTACGATCAATTTAGAAGCCCGAAAGTCAGGTCAACAACGAAGATTACTAGCATACAGACAGTGACAAATACAGTAATTTTTATTAATAGTGGGTTCACTATTTTTTGGCGCTCCCGTTTTAATAGAATCGGACATTAAAAAAATTCGGGTCGGTTTGACGGTTCGAATTAGGTTACTAGATTAAGTTCGTCACATAATAACTGAAGAAAATGGTAAGCAGTAACTTCATGTGTTTGATTAATGAAATACAAAAGCAATCCTCTGTTTATATATTGAGAGGATGAAATGGAAATAATAGCAACAATATCATAACAATCTCTAACAACATCATAACAATCTCTAACCAACAATCTATACATATACCATATATGTATATATACTCTAATATTCCCCCTCAAGCTAGACCGGGGAACCCACATGTAGCTTGGTCCGCAGAGCGTCAAAACAAACCGAAGACAACCCTTTGGTCAGAAGATCTGCAATCTGAGAAGTAGTAGGAACATATCGCACATGTAATGTCCGAGCTAGTACCATATCACGAATAAAATGTAAGTCAATCTCAAGATGCTTGGTGCGCTGATGAAACACTGGATTGCTTGCAAGATATGTCGCCCCAATATTGTCACACCAGACAGTAGGTGGACATGTCAATGAAATATGTAACTCATGCAACATAGATGTGATCCATCGAAGCTCAGCAGCGGTATGAGCAAGAGCTCGGTACTCAGCCTCAGTACTAGATCTAGCCACAGTGTGTTGTTTCTTGGAGCTCCAACTAATAATTTTAGGTCCAAGAAAAACACAATACCCAGTAGTCGAATGTCGATCATCAGGACATCCAGCCCAGTCAGCACCTGAATAAGCATGTAAATCAACACAAGAGGATCGACGAATACACAAACCATGAGTGATAGTACCCTTAAGATATCTCAAAATGCGCTTGACTGCAACCCAATGACGGTCAGTAGGTGTCTGAACAAACTGAGACACCTTACTAACCGCATACACAATCTCTGGGCGAGTCAAGACCAAATACTGTAGAGCCCCAACAGTGCTCCTGTACAAGGTAGGATCAGCCAAAGGATCACCAGATAAACGTGAAAGCTGCCGGCCAGATGAAACTGGAGTAGACAATGGTCGACACTCAGCAAGACCAGTACACTGTAGTAAATCAAGTAGATAGCGCTGCTGAGATAAATGAAGTACGTCCTCAGAAAATGTAGCCTGGACCCCTAGAAAATATGACAACTCCCCCAAATCTTTGAGCGCAAATCAAGAATGTAAGCGCTCAATCAAGCCAGTAACAAATGTAGAAGAGCTCCCAGTAATAATGATATCATCAACATAAACCAACACATAACATAAGACTGAATCCCGACTGTAAACAAACAAAGAAGTGTCAGTTACACACTGAGTGAATCCAGCCGTAAGAAGAGCAGAGGATAGCTTGGAAAACCAAGCACGAGGAGCCTGCTTCAGACCATATAGAGCCTTTTGCAGGAAACATACATGATGTGGTCGAGTAGAGTCAACAAAGCCAGGAGGTTGTGTCATGTACACAGTCTCAGATAAATCTCCATGAAGAAAAGCATTGTTGACATCCACCTGTCGTATAGACCAACCACGAGAGAAAGCAACCGATAATACAAGACTAATGGTAGTAGGTTTGACCACTGGACTAAAAGTCTCAGTGTAGTCAACACCCTCAGTCTGATGAAAGCCTTGGCAACTAGCCTAGCTTTATACCGACTAACAGAACCATCAGGATTATGCTTAATCATGTAAACCCACTTACAACCAACGATGTTGGCATCAGTGGGTGCGGGAACCAAAGTCCATGTTTGGTTAGAATGCAATGCAGAAATCTCAGAACGCATTGCATCCCACCAAACAGACCACTGTTGAGCCTGATGAAAAGTAGACGGCTCAGTAGCAGGAACAGTAGTGGCCTGAAAGAGAACATGGTCAGGAAACTGTCGCGGCTGTAAAGTATGATCACGAGAACGAGTGACCATAGGATGTGGAGGATGTGGAGGAGGTGGGGGAGGTGGAGAAGAAGATGGAGGAGGAGGTGGGGAAGGGGGGGGGGGGGTGGGTGGAGTAGGTGGGTTGGGTGGTGTAGGTGGAGTGGGTGGAATGGGAGATGTAAAAGGTTGAGGAGGAGGAACGAAAAACGAATCTGAAATAGAAGAGGAAAGATCAGAAGATGCTCTTGGAATATCAAAGATCGTCTCATGAAATCGGACATGACGAGATGTATATGTACGAGACGAGGAAGGATCATAACAAAGATAACCAAGATGAGATGGAGCATATCCAACAAAAAGACAAGGAACCGATTTAGGTGAAAGTTTATCCGTTCTTGTATCACCAAGAAACGGATAACACAAACACCCAAAGGTACGAAGAATAGAGTAATCAGGACGAGAACCAAATAAAATCTCAAAAGGAGAAGAATGATGAAGAACCGGTGTAGGTAACCGGTTTATGAGATAAGCAGCAGTAGCATAAGCATCATACCAAAATATTTTTGGTAGATGAGCATGAAACATAAGTGCACGAGCAACCTCGGAAAGGTGACGATATTTACGCTCAGCGACCCCATTTTGTTGGGGTGTATACGGGCACGAAATACGATACGCAATACCAGAATCAGCGAGAAACTGAGCCATATGACCACGTGTAAGCTCAGGAGCACCATCACACTGAAGATATTTGATGGTGCACGAGAAAAGGTTCTAAACAAGCGGTTTGAAATGACGAAACGAATCAACCGCCTGAGAACGGTGAGACAACGGATAAATCCATGTAAATCTGCTAAAATCATCAATAAACGTAATAAAGTATCTGAAACCAGCACGAGACATAACCGGGGAAGGACCCCAAATATCACAATGGATGACATGTAAAGGTATAGTTGAGTGAGATACAATTGAATCAAAAGGTAAACGTGATGATTTCGAGATACTACAAGCAGAACAATGAGTAATCACAGATTTATTCGTACAAGGTAAAAAAGACAATCTAGATAAAATGGAAGTAGACGGATGTCCAAGTCTAGAATGCCATGTCTCCCATGGAACAGATGCAACAGCAATCAACGACTACAGCTGATGTGGACTACCACGCGTGTGGTGGAGAAGCTGTCCAGTGAGAGTCTGAACAAGTAACCCAAAACGTGAGAAAGTAATACTAATTGGATGCTCAATAACAAGCTGTGTAATAGATAAAAGGTTTTTGGCTAAACCGGGTACAACAAGAACGTGGCTAAGTAAAAATGTACTACCAGATAAATGAAGATAAGCATAGCCAATATGAGAAATGGTTAAAGACGTACCATTACCCACAATAACACGTTCAGAACCGGTATAAGGAGTAGAGCCAAAAACAAGTGCAGGATCAGCAGTCATATGAGCAGTCGCGCCAGAGTCAGGTATCCAAAAATCTACCTGGTCACAAACTGTAGATAAATCAGCTGCAAGGCCATAATGTGGAGTGGTACCAGCCCATTGAGCAAAATGCTGAGGCCCAAAACCAACAGAAACATTAGACCCAGAAGAATTTGGTCCAGTAGTAGGAAATGAGCCTGAAACCATGGGCTGTGTATATGATCCAAAAGCTTGAGTTGGACCAGGCCCTAAGATTCCTTGACCAGATGATTGAGATGGACCAAAACTTTGACCAAAGACTCGTTCATCAAAACCCCTATGACCATCATCATATCCAAAACCAGCCCTAGAATCACCAAAGCATCCATCAGCAGAAGCCATATGAGCAACATAATGGCCACCATTATAACCACCACGACCATTACGATTATCTTGTGAGTGCCACCTACCACCACGCCGACCACCGGAACGACCACCAGAGTTCCGATTTGACCTCCACTGACCACCGTTTCCAGACCGGCCAACAGATCCAGAACCACCGGTGTTTCGATGATAATACATCGAAGCTTTGTGACTTGGTTTGTCACAAATCTGACAAATAACGGTGTTGTTCGTTGATGAAGAACTATGTGTAGGTTGAGACACATGTAGAGCAGCCATGGCAGTTATTGGTACCGAAGAAGACAACAGAGATTGATTTTGCTTCAACCTTGACTCATGAGTCAGTAACTTGGCTCGTAATTGATCGAACGAAGGTTTCACATCAACACTTTCGATACTAGTAACAAACATCTGAAATTCTGAATTTAATCCATTGATTATCTGCATCACTAAGCAGTCATCTGAGAACAGGTTTTTGATTCGTTTCCATAGATCAGATGAAGAAGTAGAACCTCGTGCAATATGTACGAGTGATGATGTTAGACTTGCACTAATGATAGTTGTGACATACGCGTCAGAACGATCCCAAAGAGCTTTAGCTTCTGCATCAACAGGAGGAGTAACTCCTTGTTTGACAAAGTCTAACAACCCCAAAGTTTTGAGAATGGTTAAGATCTGATGTTGCCAATTCAGAAAGTTAGAATTGTAAGTTTAATAGGCATGAGACTAGTGATGTTTGGTGAATTGGAGGATGAAGTAGAGTTGGAAGAGTGTAGAACAGAATTAGAGAAAGAAGAAGCAGTAGATGTGGTAGCCATGGTGAATTAGAGATTGGAAGAAAAGAGATCTGAAATGAAAGAAGAATAGATCTGAAATGAGATCTGAGAAAGGAGTGAGAAGAAACGAGAAACAAAAGAGGAGGATGAATAGTCGGAGAAGAAAACACAGTTGCCGGAATTTGATCGGAAAAGTCGCCGGAATCTGAACTAACTCTCAAGAGCTTAGCTCTGATACCATGAAGAAAATGGTAAGCAGTAACTTCATGTGTTTGATTAATGAAATACAAAAGCAATCCTTTGTTTATATATTGAGAGGATGAAATGGAAATAATAGCAACAATATCATAACAATCTCTAACAACATCATAACAATCTCTAACCAACAATCTATACATATACCATATATGTATATATACTCTAATAATAACAATTAGATTTATTTTTCAACTATGCAATTTCCTAAAAGATAAAAAATCATTTAAAATAATCATTAATGAAAAACAGACAACAAGAATCAAAGTAGATCTATTTGTAGCTTAAATCCACATTTTACGTGTCATTTATGCGAACTTTTGTTACAACAATTTACTCCTACATATCTATATGGGTTTAATCCAAAATTTATGTGGGTTCACTCGAAAAATTTCTATGTTATTTCTATCAAAATTTTTAAACGAGGTGGGTTTCCGTGAACCCGTACCTAAACCATTGGATCTATGCCTGCACACAGAAATACGATTTGCAAGCATTCTAATTTGTGTCTAACGCTAGTTGGAATTTCATCATGTGTTTATTGTACGTGTTTATGAGTTATTTCTAATGTTGTTAGCTAGTATAAAATTAATATGAATAGAAGGTTAGATAAGCTATTGTAATTAATAGATTTTAAGTTAAGTTGATTAATGAAAGCTGTCATGAGAGAGCCCCCTCATAAAAAGAGTAAAATCTCTGTGTTTTTTGTTTAAATATTTTTGGTTACATGGTATCGATTGTCCCCAACAATTGATATCAGAGCGAGTGATCAAAAAGGTTTTTGCAAATTGAAGTTCAAGCGTGTCAGATCGAATACAAGAGCTTCACAATGCGATAAACTTTGTTTTTTATTTGATTGCGATCTAGCAACTAACATTGGATTAAAAGTTACTATTTCTTAGCAAGATAGAGACTTGATTGGTTTTTTGATTTTTTCCATCGCAAACTAAAATTCAAGGCCCAAAGAAGTTTAGTTTAAAGTAAACTTCTTTTCCAGACATCATTCGTACATCAAACTAGGTATGTTGTCCGACTGTGTGATGCGGTAGTCAGGCCGTTTTGGGCATTGAGTGGTTGTTTGTGCTGTCGATTGCGTTTTGTTTTACATTTTACAGCAAATGTTGTAGATTTGTTTTGTAGTAGCCAGATGCATCTTGTAGTCATTGTGTTTGCTTTTGTATTTGTAGTTGTGATACCCTTGCTGATTATTGCATTATTTTTTAGAGTTTTACACATTAACATTACGCATGGTTTACGGTAGTTAACACTTAACATAGATCATATAATGTAACATAGTTTACAAAAGCCATTATGTTTGATACATATGTGCTGAATTTTTATTGCTATGTATTTACATCATAATAGTTTGGAAGGGGAGTGTTCATTTGAGAAGAGCAAATATTACGAGAAGTGAAAAATAGCTAAATTCTTCAATTTTTCAACCAAAAACGTTTTTAACATACAAAAAATGATAGAAATGCAATATTTATTCATTAACTTTGATATTCAAAAAATAAAATTGAATAAATTTCGTTTATTTGTTAAACCTACTCATGTGGAAGTTATGTTACTTACACATAACCTACATATGTGTAGGTAGATTTAAAATGCTAAAAATACACACGTAAAAAATATTTTAATGATTTTTTTAGTTTATACATTACACATTTGTATGTAAGTAGTGAATTTATTTAAAAAAATTAAACCGCTAATAAGTTTTTTTTGGTAATTTAAGTTTCTTTTTTTTCTTGCAATATATGAGTCTTCTCAAATGAACTTAATCTTCGTTTGAAAAAGTGTCGCCGCCATTTGCTTTTATCAATAATTGTTGTGACTGTTACTATAAGCCTATAAAAATGAAACCAAACAGCATCATGAAATGTGCTTACCGCACTATTCAGTCCACAAAGATCTTGGTAATTATTCCGTTATATTTTGAACTTCAACTATGCTACATGAACTGAAAAACCATATAAACCAAAATACCTTTGCATTTTCGGGGTTTCTTCACAAAGCTTCTATGTGTACTGCTTAATAGCATTCAAGTATTTCTGCTCTTTGAAGCATTCATTTCCAGAAATAAATATGTAATTCAACTCATGAAAGAAGCAACCTGAAGAAATTAAGTGTATCAAAAAATAGCCAAAGAATGAGAAATATACAGAGGTGAGAAAAATCTGCATGTTGAGCGTAAGTGTTAGATTTTTCAGTAAATCGATCCAATAGGTTATATGCCAAAAAAACATATTTTGACGCCTTTCAACCAGTTTGAACCGCTACCTTCGTATAGACGTGCACAAACCGGGTTTTTTTTTTGACCCGGAACCGGGTACAAACCGGGTACGGGGGGCCAAAACCCGATCGGGTCCGGATACACTATGAAACCGGGTACGAACCGGGTCCAGGTAGGGTGGGGGTAAAACCCTACCCTGTGGAACCCGTTATAGATGTTTTTTTTATTAGACCAAATCAACCCGTTATAGATAAGAGCATAGCCGGCCCATTAGTCTAATGAGTTAGACTGGGCTCTAAGGCCCCCAATTTGAAAGGGCCCCAAAATTTTTAGTTAGTGTTATATACTTATATGTATATATTAAAAGCCCGTGTGTGTATGGAAACCTAGCTAACGGAGGCCCAAAACCTGGAACATGAAGCGGTTATTTCACCTATCTCTATCACTTGGAATATGGGATGATTTCATAATCAACATCGATCAGACAAAAATCAACAGAAAACCACATCGAACCTAACAAATTTCATCGCAACACTCAACGGACTAAAATTGAAATCTAAACTTGAAACTGTTCTTATGGGTCTCAGCAACTTCAAACCATCGATGGTTGGCGTTTTGCAATGCACGAAATCAAGATAATCGGAGTCATCGAATCGGTAATCAGTTCTCCTTGCTTAATTCGTAATCAAATCTCTGTTCTCATGAATCTTATTTGCTTAGTTGCTTTAAAAAGTAATTAAAGATTCAACCGAATATGGTTAGGAGTGCTAGTAGACTAGTAGTTTTGATTGATCGTACTTTTTCTTTACTTAATTGTTTGGTTTCAATTGATGTAATGGAGCATAAATCATAATGTTAATTCGAAAATACTTAATGATTTAATGACAAAAGAGGATACTTAATTCAAAAACAAATAGCTTTATTGTGTATAAGCCTTAATCCAAAAATAAAAAGATTCCTTTTTAAAATATTTAACGATCACAAAAATAATGATCAAATAAATATGAGATTCAACAATTTTGGGGAGGCTTTTACACAACCGCAAAAATCCAATCAAAATGCCTATGGGAGTGGTCAAGGGACGCTATGAGGTGCTTTAGGGCGTTTTGAGTGGGTAAAAACGGCCCATTACACATGGTGTAAGAGCTTTTATTCTTCTCATTATATGAAAAAAGTTATCAAATTGATTATGGGCAGTTAAAAGATAGAAAACTTAAAAGTTAGGCTAAAACTTTGGTTAGCGATGAAATTTTTAAACCTCGCCAACTAAAAGTTAGGCCCCAAAATTCTACTTCGTCTAAGGCCCCCAAATTGGTTGAGCCGTCCCTGAGCATAAATTGCATCAAAATGTGTATATAACGTACTTTGAACAATTTTGAAACCCGCTTGAACTGTTTTCTTTCTTGTTATTTTATTTTAAAAAACCAGCATGTAATAGATTCTTACAAACAAACAAAAGAGTAAACTGTAATTTTGGTCTATGTGTTTTGATACCATCAACAGTTTCAGTCCCACCTTAACAATTTGGTCCTTATGATTTTATTTTCTAACTGAAATGGTCCCAAACACTAACTGACTAACTCCATCAAGTTTTTCATTAAGTATCCCTTACATGTCAAGTGAAAATGTCATTTCTTCCACTTTTTTTGACATGTGACTGAATAAAAATGTTAACCTACATGTTTACCTAGATAAAAGAGGGGGAGAAGTGACATTTTTACCCCCCAGATGCGGGGCGCTGAGAGAGATTTAATGGAAAATTGGTTGAAGTTATTGTTCGGGACCATTTCTGTTAGAAAATAAAATCACAAGAACCAAAAGTGTTAAGGTGGGACTGAAACTGTTATTGGTATTAAAACACAAGGATCAAAACTACAGTTTACTCTAAACAAAATCAACTTCTGAAAGTAAAAACCCTTTTTCACGTTCCTTTTCACCATGTTTAGGGTCATAATATTCTTTTTTCCTCCGGTTCCTTCCTTGCTCTCTATTCATTATTATGCTTTTTCAATGTGGGTAGATTACGATGCTTTGTAAGAGCTTTTAGAAGCACTTTATAAAATCAACAGTTGTTCTATCTTTATTCTATCCCACTATGGCATTAACAGACGTCTCTTCACCCTTTTCCAAACTACATAAGATGAGCCTAGTCTCCAACATAACTTCACATATGAAGAAAACCTTTAGTGTGACAACCAAAATGATAAGTCTCTTTTGACCTTATTTCATAAAAAAATTAATTATATACCAGCTTACCGCTAGTACTTACTAACTTGAGAATCCTGCTAACTGTTAGGATGGATCGTTCTAGATTGATTAAACAATACCAAACAATCGTGTTCCAATCTATCAGGTGCGGAATCTATAACAAATCAGCTGATTGAGTGTTTTGATGAAAACAAATGAAATGTAGATGCAAGATGGAGATGAAAGATTTCAATTAGATGTTTTATTGAAAGCAATAGTCGTTTTTAGCAAGTTTCTATTTATAGGCCTGATCCTAGGTTTACATTTATAGCGTAACCTAACTATTCTACCATTTACAAGGAATATTTATGTCGTACAGTATTTACAGAATAAATCTACTAAGTCTTCTATATTAGTCGATTTGATCGACCGATGCCTGGGCAGCTTTGACCTTCAGGTCTTGTCTTTTGAATTTGATCTAAAACTCTTGTTCTTGATCTTCAATCTTGGTTTTGTTGATGGAGTCTATGATACAATGTAAGTCGTTGCTACGGTATCAGTCGATTCCTTACTTGTAGCTGGGCTGACTATGTTGAGATACTCTGGTCAATGAGCTTGAATCGATTAAATCTACTAGTCTTGAGAGCTTGTGCTTCTTTGAGTTGCGTAGTCAATGATCAAGTCTATGGTAATCATACCTTGCCTCTTCAACTTCAGTCGATGTTATCGACTGGTCTTCAACACAAGGCTTTGGCTTGAGCTTCCAGCTATTGCGTGCCAAGTCAATCACATCGATTGAACTTCAATACTTGGTGTTTGACTTGAATGCTTTAAGCTGATGACTTTAGCTGTAATGATCGACTGAACTTCATGAATTTGTCACTTCATATCTTTCATAGGCGATGTCTACTTGGTCTGACTATCTTGATTCAAGGCGATGTCCATGTTAGGTATATATACATAGGCTGGTCTCAGCTTTAAATCTACATTAACTGAATGTTCTTTCTTCTAGTCTTTGCTACAGTATAAGTCGACTGTATCGACTTATCTGTTTCTGCAGCTTAACTTAACATCTTCACTTGTTTTGCTTTGTGGAGTCATCCAACAGGTTTTATCTTTTCTGAGAGGCGACGCTATAGTACTGCAACATTCTTGGTCGCTTTCATGCTTCATCTAGCCTTATCTTTGATAGCTGGTTGCATTGACTAAACTCAACCACTTGTTTTTTTTTCCTGTTTTACACATTAACAACATTTCAAGTAAGACTTTTTTTGTTTCAAATATTCATTGTATTTTGTTTTTACTAATCATAGTTACAATATGCATTGGCAGGCATAATCCTCCTATCTTAGGGTCAACAATATTCCCCTTAGGAGTTTGCAGCCAATGTTACATCAAAAAAAATAACAATACAAAGATTGCAATCAAAAGCCCAATCTAGGTTCTTTGTTGCATCTTCATTTAAGCCTTTAGTTGATTTTGCATCTTCAAGCTTCCTTCTTTTTCTGTATGACCTTTTCTTGGCTGTCTTTTTCATTACACTCATTAAGGTGTTGTAGTAGAACTTTTGAGCTTCCAGCTGATAGTCATGCTTCCATCTAGGCTGTAGATTCTTCTTTTAGATGATCTTCAATATGTGAGAACCAAGTGTAGTAATGTCTGTTTTAGTGTATAGAGTGGCCAATACCTTTTCTCCTTTTATTACACTTAGCCCATTATGTTCATCTACTTCCAGCCTTGTGATATCATCAAAGTGAGTGATCATAGGTTTCTTAGCCAATTTTGCTTGTCTGTGAGCACTTGTAGAATGGATAGTACCTAGTAGAATTATAAGGTGCATGAAGAAGCACACGCCATTTCTTGCTAGTTCATCAATTGGCTTTAAGAATAACTGCTTCTTCAAATTAGATATAAAGGTTAAATGTAGCAAAAAGAGTTCATATGGATAAAACAATCTGATTTCTTCACGAATCTTCTTTTCTTCTTCTCTTTTAAATACCAAATCTTATGTCTTGGAGTTGTACATGCATTATGTGATTGGAAGAAAATTAATTTCCTTCAATCACCTTTTTTTTAATAGTCCATTTTAGGGTTTGTTAGGGAATCTAATGTGGATAATGTCCCTTGAATTGTCTTCTATGTCAAGTAAACCCAGATCTCTCTTCATTTCATAAGATAGACTTTACATTTATCTTTTGACATACAAGTCATCTTTAATCTTTGCCTTTTTCTATCCGTTCATTCTTGTTCCATTCCATATAGTCTTTCAATCTAAGCTTGAAATTCAGTCCTCTTTCAAATCTTGAGTGGTTAACCATTCTTTGATAAATGAGACTTAATATGTCTGATACTTCAAGAGGATGCTTTGGACTGAAGGAAAGTATCGAACAAGTCTAGATGATCTTTTGACTAAAACAAAGTCCCATACGTCATGATATTTCCATGATATGGCTTTCATATTGTCTATACCTGCCGGTAAGATTTGTCTTCATAGATTTTCCTTGCAATAGAAAGCTCATCTACAAATCTTCTAACTTGGTCTCCAAATGGCAAAAGCTTATGAGGTAGGCATTCATTGAGATCAATGATTAGTTCAGGATCTTGCTCAATAGATTTGTTGTACAATGACAGATGTGATAAGGGAGGTCCAACGTGTGACAACTGCTCCAAACTCGAACTCGAATGCCCGACTCGAACCCGAAACTATCTATCTTTTATTTATTGGTATTTAATTTCGTCAAAATGTAAACGTTTCGTTCATTATTAATATAAATGATTACGAGGATAACGTGTTAATCCCGTCTTAAATAATCAATCAAATTCATTTCTTATAATATCTAAGCTAACTAAATAATTACTAGTTATAATAAATAAATCTCCAAAATATATAAATTGTATTTTATAAAAGATATTTTATATATAAATTAATTTTATAAACGTTACGAGTTAACGTGGTTAAGTTAGTTAAAATAAGTGTTTATTCAACTTTAGGTTAAAACTGCCAATTTTTAAACTTGTTTGAAAGTTATAATATCAAATAGTAACAACTTAAAGAATGAGTGGTTGCAATTGTAAATATATTAACCCAACCCCCCTCCCTCGTCAGTTCTCCCGTAAAACCGGCGACTTTGCCGGCGACCTCCAACAACACCTAAAAAACTTGTTTTTGTCACTTTTGGTAAAACTAAACGTCAGTAAAATTAAAGTCTTTTTAATGATTTAATGTCGTAACTCCAAACCCAATTATCTTTTCAATGATCAAACGTAATTCATTAAATTCGCTAAACCAAAACGTCATTGGAATCATTGCTAACATGTTCCACTGGTTCAATTGTATCAAATTTTTTGTTTTGATTATCCAACGATCGTAAAAAACCCGTATCCGTTCAACATCAATTTGTCTCAGTTTTATGAAATTGATCATTTGGTATTACTCGTGATACCATCAAGAAGAAATCTGGAAGAGCAATTGGATTTTAATGCACTCAATCGTTCGATTTGATCTTAAGCCGTATTATTGTTCTTCATTCCAATTGACCCATTTCATCACCAAACAAGTAAGTGTTTTATGTTCAAATGATCCTTATCATGTCTAGATCAATAGCCTTCTATTAATTTCTCATTTAGTTGTTTTAATTCGAGGTAATTTAGGAATTAGGGTTTGGGTTCTTGAAAGGAAATTAGGGGTTTCTGTGAAACTACGTTAAAACCTTTTCTAATCCATTTTAAAACCAAAGTTTATATACCGCGGTTGTAAAGGTGGTGTGGTTATGTCTCTGAGGTCCCTGGTTTGAAACCAGGGGCATACATTTATTTTCATTTTTTGTGTAACATCCTTATTAACCATTTTTACCATTTATCTTAAACCTAATACTAATACTAAATCATATATATTGTAAAAATGTTAAAAATCTTATAAATAATATAAATTCATGATTTTTATAAAAAAAATCATACTTTTTAAATTTTACTTCTACAAATACTTTCGAAATACTTCTAATGCTATAAAATGTATTTTAATACACCTAAAATACATACAACCTTATAAATAATAGTTTATAAAAAAGCAACTTTTATATGGACTTTTTATACTTTGAAAAATTATGGTACATGTTTTAAAGTAATCAAGAGATATGATATATTTTTGTGACGTTAAAAATAGTTTTCGTTAAAGAAATATATTATTTGAATTGTTATTAATTCTATTACTATTTGGTTCATCGTTACGATTAAATAAATTTTACATATTTTAATCATTTACCGAAAAACCCCCAAATCTCAATTCGAAACCCTAGAATTCCAAATTACCCTATATTTCTATTGTTCCTTTTCTAGTTTTCTATACTATACGTTTTGATAAGTTAGGATTGTTTATTTACTTAGGTGATTCTAGTATTTTGACGTCCCGTGATTTCTATCTAGATGGTTTACTATATATTACGTACTTGTAATTCAAGGTGAGTAAACTCACTCCCCTTTTACTTTTACATTTTCAGGCTGAAATCTGTGTTTATACTATACCACGTTTTCTATTTTTCTATTTTTTTCAAAAGAGATCATACAAATATGTTAATCTAGTTCGCGGCTTGATACAATCTTATGTGGTAGTTTAAAGTAGTTTGTTGCTTGGTAATCCCACCGGTACAATGTTAGCGCTAATGGTTTGACAAACCTATCTGCCTGGACAACATCGATATGCGATTTAAACCGGCCATTCTAATTCCATGTATACGATGTTTTCTATGTTGCTATGCTATGTCGGTTGTTGCTATACTATGATACTGGTTGCTATGCCTTGTCCCTAAGTTGCTAAATGATTATTGACAACTTAAATATCGAGATGGTAAAACACAGTTGGTTAAAAGTTGTCTTTGATCAATACATGAATGGTTCCTCATGAAAAATGGCTAAATAATATGTTGTGGATTCTAAGTGGTTGTGTTATATTCTAGGGGTCATGGTTGAGTAATATTTACGAAATGTCTATACATGTAAGATTGTGCAACATATCTTGTTGATCTTGGATTTCAATACTATTATTTACAAATTGTGTCTTTACTCACTAGCTTTTATAGCTAACTTTATTTTACGGATATTTCAGGTGGTGCTTGATGAATTACTTAGTTCCATTTTCCAAGTCGTAGGTGTTTTGGTAAAAAATTGATAAACCAAATTAGTAAAGTGAGGTAGTATGTTTTAATGAATAATATGCAGAAATAGATGATAAACACGATGATTTATACGAGGAAAAACCCTTAATCGTTTAAGGATCACCGGCACAAAAACCTCCGGTGATGACAATCATCTATCACCAATATAATTATGACAAAAATGAATTACAACTCGAGAACTATGGCCGCTAGTACAAAAAATGTGTGTGTGAGCAGAGAATTCAGTCGAGAGAAGAAGAGGAAGATCAGAATCTGTGTATTGTGAGCTTAGCCATAGCCTCATATTTATAGTCAACGAAATAAGAAACTAACTCTTAAAACTGTGCCACTAGCCATTGAGGGTTGTTGACCACGTTCTCAGCTTGTTACACAACTTCTTTGATCGAAATTTCTAGTAGACTAAGTCCTCTAGCCTTTATATGTGTCTAAATAGTAAAAAATACGTGGAGAACAACCAGCATTTAGGATCCTCAATCCTTCGCCCGCTAAGGATAATTAATCCAACATGTTTAGGATACTATATCCACAATGGCAAAAATCCGAGCCCTAACAATTGCCAACAATATGACGATTGTGAAGGTTGAACAATGTCATATTGCATACTAAATTCAAGCTAGCCGTTATTGCGGTGGATGACTTTGCTGGTCTTGCTGAGATTCTGGATATGAACAAGTTTTCTAATGCTTTCTTGGCTTTAGACCAAAGTTTTTGATCCTTCTAGTCCAAGATCCTTTATTCCGAAGAAATTGAATGTTCTAACTCCTTCAGAATGTCAAGTAATTAAGAGATAAGTAGGATATATAAGTACAATAAATGCTTATCTGTTTGTTTATGTGATAAGTGCTCATAAATCTTTTGTGAAGTCTGTCCTGTTTGCTCTTGATGATGTCGACAGTCTCCTAACTTCCAAAGCCATAAAGAAAGAAACTCCAGTAAGTCTCGGGATTCTCTAGCCTGACACGACTTGTTTAAGTCTGTTTCTCATAACAGAAAGAAATCTTCCAAGCCTGAAGACGATTTGAATAGCACAGAAAAGCATTTCCAAGAGACCATTGTTGAGGTAAGGGTCCCTGATTTTGCGTATGAGATATAAATAGAATATAGATTTTTAAGGATTTATGGTCCTTCAGACAATAAGAATGGTATCGAAGGTGGATGGATCCTCTATTTATGGGGATGAAGCCTTTAGTATCCTTTTATTTTCCTGCATGTTAGTATTAACTTTGACAAACAATTATAGCCGGGGTGAATGATCCACATATTTTTGGTGAAACCCGGGTTAAATCTTTTGATAGTATTAATATATAACCTTAATCTTTTGGTTGTATGTTCTAGAAAATCATGTTTGTCATGTTATTTATAGAAAATGTTTTCTATGTAACAAACTAGGTTTATATAATGTTTCAAAATCTTGTGAAAATAAGATTTCGATGAAGTAAATAAAAAAGTAGAAATCATACTAGAGAATCCTAGTTAGGATTAGGTTCTTAAACCGTCTGCAGAGAAATCAAATATGATATTCTGAATTCACGGATTATGGATCCTTAAACGTTAGTATAGACTTGTGAATATATCTTCGGATTAAATCAAATAAACTGGAGACAAGCCCAAAGATCACTGGGGACAAGCCCAAATAACACTAGGGACAAGCCCATAGAACACTGGGGACAAGCCCATAGAACACTAGGGACAAGCCCAAACTTTTAGTGACATGGAAATGTCAAAACTTTAGTTATAATTTAATCTCCTTGCTTGCATTAAACTAAAAATTTAAAACAGTAAATCGGCGAATTTTAGGATCATGGATCCTTATAAATAGCTGGTCGTAAACCTACAAATATAACTTTTAGATAAATAGACTGGCGACAAGGCCCAATAAATAACTGGCGACAAGGCCCAATAATTAACTGGCAACAATAGATAACTGGTGACAGGACCCAATTATTAACTAGGGACAAGGCACAATAGATAACTGGCGACAAGGCCCATTATTTAGCTGGCTACAAGGCCATTTATTTAACTGGTGACAAGGCCTAAACGTGGATTTTTTCCCGTCTCGGGGTCTGCCCAAACGTAAGTGACACTGAAAAAATACCAAAACCCTAGCTAACGTGAAAATGTTATAAACTTTAGGATAACGGAGGTATGGTACGTCTACCATAAACTTAAGGATCCAACATACGACCAACAACAATGAAATTGTCAGCCAGATATAGTGCACTGGTCCCATTGCCTTGAATCATATGTGGATAACGTGCGCTACTGACGATCTTAGAAAACGTGAAAACCTTTTAAACCTTAAACTTAGGAGAGATGTGACAAACCCCTATCATTTCCGATTTAGCTTTCTTCAAAACTTTGAAACTTAATGAAAATGGATGTTAAATGCATTAACATCCTTGCTTATGACAGAGGTTTAATAAGGTAAAAATGATTGAAAGGATAAGATGATACCGAACTTAGGATCCTTAATCCATGGAGGATCCTGGATCCTTTTTATATGAAGTAATTTTTCAGATGTATCGCATTCTAGGCTCTTGGTAGTGGAACTCCTTCCAGCGTTAGCAATCTATATGCCCCTTTTCCAGCTTCAGCTTCAATAAGATATGGCCTTCCCATTTCGGTGCCAATTTACCATCGGCTAGATTGGTTGTATTCTGAAAAGCTTTCATTAGTACCATACCGCCTTCTTGGAATCTTCTTATTCTTATATTTTTATTATATGCTCCATCTACCCTTTGTTGATAAGCAGCCATTTTGATTTTTGCTAAGTATCTGAGTTCATCAACAGTTTCTAGATCCTGGATAAGAGATTCTTCATTTTGTTGAGGATCACGGATGCTCACTCTGGCTGTAGGAACCACCATTTCTGTTGGAATAACAGATTTTGCACCAAGTACTAATGAAAATGGTGTTTGGCCTGTGGCATTCTTTGGAGTCATCCTATCAGCCCATAAGACATAAGACAATTCTTCAGCCCATTTCCCTTTCTTAGATCCTAACTTCTTTTTCAGGTTGTTGATGATAATTTTGTTGTTAGATTCTGCTTGACTATTGGCATGTGGGTAAACCGGAATAGATGTGATCATATTAATGCCCCAGTTGTCACAAAAGTTAGTGGTTCTTTTCCCGATAAACTGGGAACCATTGTCGCATACAATTTCTGAAGGGATTCCAAATCTAGTAATACTATTTCTTTTAATGAAAGATATTACCTCTTTTTCCTTGACTTGAGCAAAGGATTCTGCTTCTATCCATTTAGAAAAGTAATCTGTCATTGCAAGCATGAATACTTTTTCTCCTGGTGCTTTTGTTAGCTTGCCTACTATGTCCATGCCTCATTTCATGAATGGCCATGAAGATATAATCGGATATAAAGCATCTGCACGCTGATGAAGGATATTGCTATGCCTTTGACAAGCATCACATTTCCTTGAATAGTTCATAGCATCCTTTTTTATCATGGGCCAGATATCATGTTCTAAGGATCCTTGAAAATAGTGATCTGCCACCAGTGTGGTTCCCACAATCTCCTTCGTGGAAATATTTTAGAACTTTTTGGATTTCAGGTTCCTCGATGCATCTTAGATATGGACCTGCAAGAGACTTCCTGTATAATATGTTATTTAATATAATAAACGGAGATACCTTGATTCTGAAGGCTTTAGGATTTTCTCCGTTTGGAATTTCTCCAACTTCAATATATTTCCTGATCAGTTGGATCCAGGATCCTTGAGGTGCTTGAGAGGATAAAGTATCCATAAGTTGGTTTTCAGAGTGTATATCCATTATCCTTTGTTCGTTGATAGCTGGATGAAGGATATGAATGATAGGAATTTTCAATTCTTCTGGAATCTTCAATGATGATGCTAAATTTGCTAGAGCATCCGACCCTCATTTTCCTCTCTTGGTACCTGTGTTATACTAAAAGCATCGAAATATGTTGCAAAGGTTTTATCTATTTCAAGATATTTAATTAATTTTTCACCCTTAACCAAATAAGAGTCATTGAAGTGATTAGTTATCAATAAAGAGTCAACGTATATACTTGAAGATACCGGATCCTTATTTGTTTGGCTAGTTGCAATCATGCTATTAAGGCTTCATATTCTGCTTCATTATTAGTAGTTTGGAATTCACAAGTTATAGATTGAGGTATAATGTCCCCTTGTGGCGATTTTAGTAGTATGCCAAGACCTGTTCCTCTAACATTTGTTGCTCCATCAGCGTAGCGTATCCAAGGATCCTTGGTTTCTTCTAATTGTTGAAATTCCAAGTCTGCCTGTTTTTGCAAGCCACTAGTAAAATCTGCCACAAAGACTGCTAGAGTTTGTGATTTAATGGCGTTTCTTGGCTCCTATTTTATGTCGCATGTACTTTGCTTTACTGCCCATTTTGCCATCAACCTGATAAGTCTGGCTTTCTAAGAACATTATAATAAACCGGGTGTTGCTGACATTCATGATCTTTAACCAGAACTGCACTTACTACATTACCTGAAACGACTAAGCAAAGGATTAAGGATTCTCCCTTGATTGGCTTCATTAATGATGGGGCTGTGGATATGTAATCCTTAAGAGCTTTAAGTTCAACTTCATGCTTCTTTGTTCAAGCCTGCCTTTAAGAGTCTGTCCACTTCTTCTTGAATGGTTATGTTTCTTTCCGGTGCGAATTTCCTTCTCTTTTGATGTATAGGCCTGAAAGAAGGATCAACACCCAATTTATGAGTAATATTGTCTTTAGATATACCTGTCATATCTTTATGTTTCCAAGCAAATGGGATCTTCTTCGTTTGAGGAAGGCTATAAGTTCCTGCTCAGTATTTGCCTGGATTTCGGATCCTATAAATATTTTGGATTCAGGATCCTTGCTGAAACCTTGTAGATGAAGGTTGAACCATAGCCTTTTTTCGATCCCATTTTAAATGCTTGAACGGTCGTAGCCATATCAAGGTTAGGGACTTCTAAGACTTCCATACCAAATTTAGTTACACAATCTCTAAGTGACTCACTATTAGATTGACTAATTCTATATAGATCACTAGTTAATATTTCAAAAGTTCGACTACAAGAAAAATTGATTATTGAAAAGAATAACTAAGTGTGAGAATGAAGTAATATAGTAAGAAGGAAGACTTACCAACCATTTTAAGGCAGATCCAGTGAGCGTGGATCTAGAACCCTTGCACAAACACGCTTCCTTAAGCTTTTCTAGAATAGGATTGATTTCCATCCTTTCCCTATATTGAGCCACATGCTCTTCAGGATCAGATCATCCATCATATAGCTTCATATTTTGAGACTAAAAGCGTTTTAGAATCTCAGTATCACATATTGGTGGAGCAAATCTCGAAATTCTATGGCTTCCCACAGGAATTTCAGGGAACGGTCTAACTACTCCTGGGACGCTAGATATCATATCCTTAAGTTTATGTAATTCTCTGGCCATTGCTGCATTGATACATGTATCCAACATCAAGCCAAAGTTAGTGTTTAAAGATTGACTATTGAAATGATTACCTCCCGGTTGAGAATATCATGTTCCAATATAATATTCTGAACGAGGCATCTCAGTTGAGAAAGGTGGTGCGGTATAGTATCGCCATCATGAACTTCAGTAACTCTTGGCCACTGCATGCTTAAGGATCCTTGATTCTGGAGGGAGGATCCTTGATTCTGATTGAAGGGAGGACCCAAAGGAAGGATCCTGGAAAGACTGAGCTTCCTGGTTGACTAAAGGTTCCATGATGATTTTGAATTGAGGATCCTTGCTGAAACGTTGTAGATGAAGGTTGAAGCATAGATCCCATAGTTTGTTGTGCTAAGGACCATGGTGCTGAAATCAAGTGCTTTTGGCATATCGGGGCTGATCTCCTCCACATGCTTCTTGATATCTTCAATTTCTCGAAGGATTCTTTGGTTGGTCATGTTCTACTGCTCCATATAGGCTTTCATCTGCACACACAACATAAAAACATCACAGTTAGAAGTTACCGTAGAGGGCGCAACAGGAGGTTTTGATCCTTGAAAGACTGCAGATGGCTTCTTATTGGTGACATCCTTGATCTTCACTGGCCCCAAAGATGAACTAGACATTGGAACAGATGAGGATGAAGAAGGCATGCTTGATGAAACAGATTATGATTGAGAAGCCATTGAAATACAGAAAATGAATAAGGATGAATTGAATGAATAATAGAGATGAAACAGATATTAAAGATTAACTACTTATAGTTTTTCAAAATTTTGTTATTTCAGGATCCCCGTTTAAAATGATGTTGAAGAGACATTGAAGGAGGTCAGAAGTATTGTGTTTGGGATATGTTAGATAGGCTCAGCCTGAAAACAAAGTAAACAGTGATTGTGCAGCCAAACATAAAGTTCAAGAACTCGGCAATAAGGATTATCTCCTTGACATGATAGGTCTGCACAAAGATACAAGTCCTGTCAAAAATGGGTTGAGAACGTCAAATCTTTGCCTTGATTTCCCTGAAAAATCCCAAATCACCCACACCCTAGCCCTGAATTGAGTTTCTAGTCAGCAAAACAAAATAAAAGGCTGCTAGTGTTGCTCTTCAGAAAAGCCTCTGAGTGAGTTACTTGTTAATTCCTCAGAATGTATTGAGTCAAAGTGCTTAACTCCTCTGCTATACGAAAGTATTGACCTGGAGTTGGTGGATCTTCTCTGTTATACGTCGGTATAGACCTGAAGATTCACCGAGCATGCTCAAATGTTTATCTCCTCTGTTATACGTCAGTATAGACCTAGAGCTCTAACCATTTGAGTTTCCCAAATAATAAGTCGCAATGTGTTCAAAAGAATCATTGTTGACAAGCTCCACTCCCAAAAATGCAAAAATTGCAGAAAGTCAAAAGAGGCTCATGATATGATCAATATTCAAGATTTGATCCAAGAAATTCAAGCAAAGTCAATCATATTGCTCTATAAACCCTGATGATAGGACAAGTTCTTTTACAAAGATGTCTGTGGGGACCGAGTTGCCTGAGCTTCTTCAATCAAACCAAAACATGATAAATGAAGCTGTTGATATCTTATTGAAAGGACTAAGGCATGGGTTTAAATAGACAAACATATCTGCAATCCCGCCAATCTATGATTCTCTGGATTCTGCTCGAAAAACGTCAAGAAAAATTTATATATATCCTTCTTTAGTTTTAAATTCCAGTTTTTCTTTTTTTTTTCCTTCTTCATTTTATGTCTTTATTTTTCATTTAAGTTTTTCTTTTCGGAGCGTTGAATTCGTAGGGCTTTTTCATGGATTCGTAAAGGAATTAAAATTTAAGAAAAACCAAAAATATTTTATTTTTTTAATTCTAATTTAATTTTGCATCCCAGCGAATCTATTAGCGAACCTACAGGTACGCCCGGGACTTATTTATGTCGCTGTGTCTTCTCTTGACCTTAAGCTCCGAGCGAATCTGAAGTTCGCCAGTTTACATTACCAGCGAACCTGTGTCTGTATATATATGTGTCGTTTGCGAAACCATTTCACAAGTTCGCTGTTACTGTTACCGAGTCGTTTTCAAAAAGATCTCAAGCTCGATTCTCACTCACTACTTTCACTTTCAATTGAACCGTTCTTGTTTTATTCTGGTATGAAAACTCTTTCATCTTAACACATATTTCATTCGATTAACTGTCTATTTGTCGTATCAAACCCACTCAACCCATTTAAATCTGTGTTGATGATTAAATTGTTATGTGCTTAATTGTTTAACAAAATTAATGTGTTCGTCTTATGATTGTATGGCCTGATTTTTTGATTGTATGCTTAATGGTTTTCGTCTGTGATTAGGGCCGTTTTTCAAATACTAGGGTTCCAACGAACCTAGTGTTCGTCTGGCGAACCTGAACGAAAGTTCAAAACTTCTGAGCGAACCTATGCTGTTACGCCGCCCGTGCATCAGCATAGATTCGCCCGATTGTTTCCAGCGAACCTATACATTTGCCCGACCTTATATCAGATTTTCATGTCAGTGAATCTAGAGGTTCTGGGGTCTAATCACAGGTTCGCTTGGTCAGCGAACCTGGCATGCTCAGCGAATCTATAGACTGTTTCAAAATTTATGTTTCTGATCAACTTCCCTTTATGTTTCAGGCATTATGTCTACATTATTCTTCGAGAAGAAGCATAACATGTGCGCATTACTAGACGAAAATCATGAGAAGGCCTCTGGATACAAGGATTGTATCAGATGGTTGAAGTCTTCTCAGATTCAATATGCCATATCACACTCGCCAACCATATACGAGTTACACATCCGAGATTTTTAGAGGACCGTCGTGATGAATGTTTCTGTACAGCCATGACAGATATGTTCTAAGGTTAATGGTCACGACATTTCCTTCACTGAAGCCGATCTGGCTAGGATTTTAAGGTTAGAGGGAGATGTTGGAGATGAAGTTAAATTGACTGCTGAGGAGGTATATGGTGCGTTAAGGACTGCTGGTTATGAGAGTCCGATGCCAGGGGAGAAGAAGATGGAGTTTGTTAAGTCCTATTTGATCAAGGAGTGGAGATACATTGCTCACGTTTTCATTATGTGCCTTGATCATAGGAAGGGAGGAACAGATGGTCTAAATCTTGATTGGGCTAGAGCTATGGTTTTATTCTGCAAGGGGCAAAAGGCAAATCTAGCTAAGTTGAACTTCAACTACATGCTAGAAAACATTCACGCTGGAAAAAGGGATAAATGGCTTTTGTATCCTCGATTTGTACAGATGATTCTCGACGACAAAAGGCCTGATTTGCCTGTTATAGGTGATACTCTGAAGATCTGGTCAATGCATTCGAGAATATTCGGGGACTGCAAGTCGGTACGATCAGATTGCGTAGGGAGAATTTCATATTTGTGGGAAAATATGTACCCAGCTGACAGATGGGTACATATACAGAGATTGATGGAGATTGAAAGGAAAAGAGGAGGTGAGAATGTGGAGGTTATTGAGAAGAAGTTGAGAAAAAGGAAACAGTATGCTAAGGAAAAGGATTATACTCTGGATTGGGAAATTGATGAAGTGTAGACTGAGATAGATGCTGGTAAGAAAAAGGGGTCAAAGAGAAAAGGTGTTGCATCTGCTGAATCGGAAAGGAGAACGAAGCATAAACATGAGATTCCTCTTACATCTGCTGAATCTGTTACTGGGTTGAGGTCTGAGTTAGAAGATTTGGAGAAGAGAGATAAAGAAAAGGGAGATGTGATTAAAGGAATGGCTAGAATGGTAAAGGATCAGCAATGTCTATTGGTTCGGGTATTCAAGGAGCTGAATAGCTTAAAAGAAAAGGATGGGTCGTATCCAGCAATGGCTGAGCAAGAACTGATGAACTTAACGAATGCTGCAAAGTATCCGTTAAAGGATTATGGTGTTAGAACTGAGACAGAAAAGAAGGTTAGTGAAGAGGTTTTTGACGAAGATATGGGTATTGATCTGGATGTATTCACAGGAGCTGAGGTTGCTGGAGGTTCTAATGTGAATTTCAGTTTGATCGACGAACCAGATGTGGATGTGGATATAGAAAGTGAAGAGGATTTGGAGAATGAGCCGGAACAGTATAATGTTGAAGAAAAAGATGTGTCTTATCTGTTTGAGCACATCGATTTGGATAAATCTGAGTGGTTCAAAAAGGATGAAGAGGTTACTACCGAAGTCCCTATCTTTCAACACCTTGATGAGCCAAATACATCGCAGATGGATAGGCAGGTGATTGCATGGAAATACAACTGTAAGATTGATGCTTATATGATCAAAAGGAGAGGTGGAGATATGAGCTATATCAAGAATCGAAAGCATTTTGCTACTTTGCCGAGATGGGATTTGCGAAGGTTGGCTGAACTCCCTCTGCTGGGCAAGGAGGATAGTGGCAGAGCTTGTGCTTTCGAAGTTACAATCAGAAAGGCTGCAGAAAACAATTTCGTTGATTTTGGGTATCAAAATCCGAAGAGAATGAGGCAGAAGAAAGACAAGCACTGGATTTCGTGGAAGGGGAAGGTTGTGCTGAAGCTGAGTGCTCCAAAAATCATGAATCGGGTCAGAGTTCCTGATACTCAGCCACCCAGATTGAAAGATTTTCTGAAATGGTTTTATGATAATAGCACCGGTGAAGCTGTTATCAGATTGAAAGGGGAAGATCGTCCAGAAATCCGACTGTTTGACCCAATGGAGATCATCTCCTTCTGCGATGAAGATCTGAAAGTGTTATGTGAGAATGACATTAAGCACGGGGCAGGAGATGATACGAAAATTGAAGCAAACTTGTTTGTGAAAGTTGCGAATAAAGCCCGAGGAGTTCGTGCTGAGTTAAGGAAGGTGAATGAGAGTCTGAGAAGGACTGATGAGCAGAGAATGGATATGGATGATCTATCCAAACAGTTAGATAAATCAACAAAGAAAAGGTTTGAGAAGCCGGCAGAGGTTGAAGTGAATGTGATCGGTGAGGAACTGTCTAAAGATGTACAGACGGAGACTACTGCTACTATTTTGCCTGATACTGATGTCACCGAAGCAGAATTTGTTGAATCATGTTTGGATTTCAGTGAAGATGAAGAGGCCGGATCAGAAGATGTTACTAATCCTTTAGCTGGAATTAAATCGAGGGCTAGATCGTTCATTGAGCATTTTTTAAGCCGACAAAGACGGAGCTAAAACAGAAGACTTCCCCAGGTGAGGGCCAACCTAGGGGGATTATTGATAGTTCATGTATAGGTCGGACTCATCGGCATGTCGGTGTTATTTGTTTTGTTATGTATTTAATATATTCTGTTCTAGCGAACCTACGGGCGAATCTATAGATTCGCCCGGAAGCATAGATTAGTCTGTCTTATAGTTTAGTTTTGTCGACCGGGCGAACCTGTTTGTGCCCGGCGAAGCTATTAGTTCCGCTTGATAGATTCGCTGTCAGCGAATCTATCAGCGAATCTATAGCTGAACTATATATTGTATTGTTTTCTCATTTCAATACAACTTTTGCATATTTTATCAAACCCTAATTGTGTGTGTGTGATGGCTGAGGTGCTAGGAGCTTA
Organism: Tagetes erecta; assembly: GCA_030867185.1. NCBI lineage: Eukaryota > Viridiplantae > Streptophyta > Magnoliopsida > Asterales > Asteraceae > Tagetes > Tagetes erecta. Next base: position 13,275,103 of record CM061493.1, read on the forward strand.
TTATTATCATCTTTGTAGCTTGATTACCTCTGTTGTTGATCATTTGATCTTGTTATTGTTTGTTAAGGGTGTTTGCATTGAATCAAGGTGTGTTTTGTTGTTTGTTTAATCATTATAGCATTGAAATCTCGATCTGATGGACCAACAGCTTTAACTTTATAAACTTAGACTCCTAAATCTAACCTAAACACACAATCAGCAGTGAACCAATTGAATATAGCTTATGTAAGTCCGAGATCAAACCCATAGATTCTATATATTACGTTAATTAACTAATTAAGACTCAACTAAAAGATACGACTATTTAAATGTTTAATGTGTTGAAGGCGGGTTTTGCTAAAAAACTAAGTTTAAACTAAGTGAGGTCAATAAAGTTAAATAAGCAAAAGACGGTTTTAAAAGATCAAATGATGAAGAGAACCACCTATGCTAGAATTACTAATGTTTGAGTTATCAGTTAAATGGATTTGCTTTGCATGGAGTTGGAATCATAAGAAAGTTACTTAAGAGAACCATAAATAGGACCATCGACCATTCTCAAGAAGACACATACGGGTTTCTATTAAGTTATTATAAACACTAGTTTCAAGTATTAGACTTCCTCACTATTGTCTAGTTAATTATGATTAAGTACCTCTAATTGCAATCCTACCTCACAACACGGACACCAAAGGTAATTAAACTAGCTTATTTGACTTGAAAAAAAAAGTTTACAATTCAAATCTAGATGGACTCCTCACGAAGACCTAGATCTAGCGACTTAAACAACCAAGACTTATCAATTAACCTATCACCTCACAGATAACTAAATTAGTTGCCCATTTTCATTAGTTTGACTAATAACATTGTTCCTATGGTATTATTGCAAATTAACCATACAAGACAAGGACACATAGTAAATGACCTAATAAATTCCTATTGCATGAAACACATTCATCAACGAAACTATGACATAATAAAACCTATCAACCCAATTCCAACACACATATGCATCAAATAATCATAGTTAAATTGTTTACAATAATTATAAAACTATAGTCAAACATGCAATCCAAATAACATCAACCATTAGTTCATCATTTAGCCTATGTGGTAACTACAGTCTAGCCTAACAACATGATAATGAAAATGAAAAAGATTCAAAGACATAAAACATGATAAAAGTAGGAAAGAACAAAGGATTTGATGAACCTAGTAATGCAAATCAACAAGACTTGTTCCTAAGCTTTTCCTTTGATTCTTTTTCTTCACTCTAGCTTTAAAAACCACTCTTTGCAGCCTTTTTTGTCTCCCAACCGTCTCTAGATGTAGGGTTTGAGTGGTAACAAGTTTATATAGTGAAACCCTTCAAAAATCATCAAAAAATTGAGTTAAAAAGGCTCGTTGCTTTGTGACAAGGAAACAGGAGCTGGTCGCGTAGAACCACACCACAAACCATCCAAACAAGCCCATATAGGGTGCCACGTAGCGTGACAAGCCTCTGGATCAACTGTTTCACGTCCGGTTTGTTTCCTAATTCATTTTGGCTCTCGGTTTTCGCTCATTTAGCTCCATTTCTTAATCTTTTCACCAATAATCAACTCCAAGTCTGCTAAACACAAATTTATCAATAGTAAACAAACTATAAATAAAATATACTAAAAAGTAACTGATAGGTTCAATTGGATCGTTAATATCGCTCAATGATCAGAATAATTCATACTCAAACACAGTTTAATCATTAACACAATTCATACTAATAATTCTCTTTTGTATATTGATGATCAAAGCAGATTTGTAATACAAGTGCAGGAGAAAATAAATCACACACACTAAGTTCTCTCTCTTACGTGAATTGTGATCTAGCCTCTCTCCTCACACTCTCTCACTACATGCTTTTAAGCAACAATAACAAGTTTAAGGAATATAACAAAATAGACCCTAAACTATACATAAACATATAAACAAATACAAAGTAAATCTTAACTAGGAAATAGCCCTAACAGTACTCCCCCTAAGATTTATCTTTGAATCTTCAGCAAAATCTTCAATAGTTTTCATCTTTGTTCAGCTTCAATCTCTCTCACCAATCTTCTGGTTCCTCTTTGATATCCAGCAACTCTTTTCCTTTAAACTCTTCTTGTTCCTTCAGTGCTTCTTCTATACAAGACTTGAATTTTTCTGCTATCTTTGCTTGTCTCGGTTTGGACTCGTTTGTAAGGATTGGGCAGGCATTCATGCGTCTCAGAGAATCCAGATTTAAACCTGCAAAGTCAATGTTAGCGTAAAACTCATAAGGCATCTCCTTCCCCTTGACTTGTACTTCTAAAGTACCCTTTGCTGTAATCCTCATAAATTCTATCTCTGGAATGTCAACCCTCACAAGATTAGAATTGAGCAATGCCTTCCGTACTCGAATCTTTTCTGATGCAGCTGCTATCACTTCTATCATCACAACAAAAAGTTTTCGATCAGCTTCAGCCAGTTTATCTTTGCATTTTTCCATTCTGCAACTTCTCAGAAAATCAATGTAGGATGGATGCAGCAGTTTCAGTTCAAAAGTACTGAATAAAGTAATCATATCTTTATCCCAATCATCCAAATTTCGAACAAGCTTCAACTCAAAAGTTTCTTGATTGTAGAAAACTCTAAGTATTGGCTTTGTCATTTGAGAACCATCAATCACTTTCAGTCCCGGATTGGTTACCTTATCAAAATACTCATCAGAAAATTCTTCCAAGTACATGTCCTCACTAACAACCAACTTCTTTTTCTTTCTTTCTTTCTTCGCCTGAACATATGCACTGTCCTCCTGTTGACCTCTGAAGTCTAGATATTTCGGTGATCTGGCTATCCCGGCATCCAGCAGCATTGCACATTTATCACCACGCTCAGCATGCGTGTGATTTATCAGTCTAAGCTTGTGCAACTCTTTCAGATCTTGAACTTCTAACTTGAAAATGCTAGAGTAATAATGGTATACATCACATAAACCATTAACTCTTTTTATCATGAACGCATCGAACACTTCGTCATATTTCCACGCTATAATCTTTACCTTCTTGGACTTTTCCGGTACGATCATTGAATCAAGCAGTTCAGCAATTGACTGACCCTTGCTCAGCAGTGATCTTACAACATCACCTGCTGTGGCAGATTTGTGCCATGATTCACGTACATCCATAGGTATGTTATATGACTTAGCTTCACTTGGGAACATGTCCATCAACTCATGCCTTTTCTTATGTGCATTCTCAGGTAACGCCATCACCGGTATCTCCTTTGGTCCGAGTACTTTGTATCTTTTGGTCAGCTCGTAGTATTGAGGGTTGTTGTAGTCCAAATAAAACATACGATTGTACATTTTCTCCGTCTTCATGAAACTAACAACAATTTTACTCAGCGACTCTTGTTTCAATCTTTTCAAAGTCTTATAAGGATAATTCCTTGAGCTCAACCAATCTCGCATATTCCTACTTGACATCTCTTCAGGATTTTGGTGATACAGTTCAGTTGGAGGTAAATCTTCTATGTTCAAACTCTCTTGAAGCGGTGTCCATTCTCCCATCTCAATGATAAACTCTTTTTCATCAGCAGCGGCTTTGTCTTGAGCTATTAAACACTTTTCATATTCTTCATTAATTTGACTTACTGTCAGCCCATTCAAACACTGGATTATACTTCATCTTCTCAAGATAAGCAAATCTTTCAGCTAAGTCCTCTGGAATCTCGTGATCAGGATTATTTTCTGGTTCAGCTTCTGGTTCTGACTCAGTAAATCTATATCGTCCAAATCATCTAATGCCTCAATCATTGGTGCATTGTCAGTTTGAACCGGCTCAAACTGACTTGTTTCTTCTGTGACAGTTTCAGGCACTTCTTCAACTACAACAGTTTCAGATTGAATCGGCTCAATCTGAACTGATTTATCAACTTCAGCATTAGTCACAATCTCCTCAACAATCTTAGCTATTTCAGCCATTTCAACTACAGCTACAGATTGAATCGGCTCAATCTGCACTGTTTCATCCAGTTTTGCCTTCTTTGGTACAGATGTATCTTCAGTGATTTCTGGCACAGCATCTAACTTCCTTTTTCCCTCAGCCTTGTCATAAGTGACAGTTTCAGCAACAGCTTCATCGGGAATGACTATTGGAGATTCCACCCTTATACCCACATTGGTTGTACCACGTGCTCTTGTATAATAGACTTTTGCTTCTTGAGTTTTCTCAGTTACTTCCATTGCATCATCTGAAAAATCTTTATCGGACACAGAATCAGACTTTTTCGATTTGGTTTCTTCCAGCCATTTCTCCAGCATTTCTTTCTCAGCCTCAAGAGTATTACATTCAGCCTTCAACTCTTTGTGAACATATTTCAAATCTTCATGTTCCTCCTTCAACTTTTCATACTCAGCTTTCAATTCGTCATGTTCAATTTTCAACTTAAGATGATCACTATCTAAGGCTTTGAAAGTTTCCAGATTCTGATTGTGAGTAGCCCAAAACTCTTCAAGTCTTTTCTTTTTCCTATCATTTGAAGCTTTCAACAGTTCATTTGCCTCTAACAGTTTTGCCACCATCTCTTCTAGTTCGACAATCTTTTTCTTATCTTCATTCTTATCAACACTTGACACAATTTTTGGCGAAGACTCCAAAATTTGTTCAATGTTTTCTGCAACAGGGGATGATGTGGTGGGTATATCAACAGGAACAGGATCAGTAATGCCAGCATCAGCTTCATCAACTATCTGTGCAATAGTTTCAACCTCGGCAATTACTTCCTGAGCTATTTGAACAATATCTATCTTTTCAGGCTCACTTAATACTTTCTCAACAACAGATTTAGATCTTCGAGATCTAACATACTGTTTTGTGATAGGCTTAGCAACTTCAACTGCTACCTCCTTTTCAACACAAGTAACCTCAACAGGTTCTTCTATCACAGCTTGTTCAATAACCTCAATATTTTCTGTCTCCAATTCCATTGGCTCAGCTGCTTCAATCATCTCTGCCTCCTCTGAAACAGATTCAGCATTATCACCACCATCATTTCCACTTTCACTATCACTATCTTCATCATCTCCATCATCATCATCATCATTATCATCATCTTGACCATTATTACTATCACCATCAATCTCTTCATCTTCTGCATGACGAGAATTGTACTCATCATCATCCAGTAGATTGTCAGGCACCTCATCAACCAGGTCCTGTGGATTTACAATCTCTCCGTGTGAAATATGATAATAAACTCCTTCGACATCTTCTTCATTATTTGCTATATCTCTCATATAGTCAAAAAGCTCAACACTAGGCACATTCCCGATGCTCATCTTTCTGTAAGATAGATCGTTCATGTCCTCAGTATACAAAATTCCACCAACTACACCTTCTTCTCTGATGATTGGATAAGCAACATTTATCATCAACTGTAAGAATCTCGGGTACATGAGAAACTTAAATCTTTTGCCCTTTACCAGATTAAACACAAAACCATTCATGATCCATCTTGACATGTTAAATGGTTTGTTTTCAGCAATAGCAACAATTGGAGATGCTATATCAGATGGGAAGTTGTCAAAGCCTGCACTCCTCCTTGACATGCACTGTTGGACAACATAACACAGTAACTTCCATTTCTTTCCCAACCTTGCTCTATAGAATTGTGACTTTGGAAATGCAAGAGGATGTCCCATATTTACAAAGCACGATTGACACTCAGCCATAGTCAACTCATCATTCATTCCCACTTCATCTTCATCAATCCTTAAAGCTGTCCTGATTGCTTCTTCAGAGACAGTTAACACCAACTCTCTTGTAATATTTCCTCTAACAACAGCAACACCATCATCATTTCTGATTACTTCAGCTGTTCTCCAAAAACTCTTTATCAACCTTGCATATATGACCGGTTTGGCACACATAGCATACACATACTTGGTCCTCTTTATGAATCTGATCATGTCTCTGTAACCTTCAGTTTCAGGGACAGATTCATCTAAACATGCCACCAGATTGTGTTTGGGCTCAAACTTCAAATTCTCCATCTGTCAAAACAAAAACAAAAACATAAACAAGACAAATGTGTTAGATTCTTCATTAATAAATTTCAAATTTGCATAAGTGTTTGAACATAAAGTTTTAGAAACAAAACATTCACATGATCATCTTAACTCCTAAATTGTTTTAACAAACTGATTGTCATCATTTTGATCAAACCATTTATGAATTTTAATGATCATACAACATATTGTAATACAACAGTTTCACACTTAAACAACAAATTTGACATTCATAAGATGAAGTTGTTTATCATGCTTAAGTTCAGTTTTAACAAGGATTTGTCACTTTTAACACATATTTCATCATTTTGAAGTTTAACATTTATGAGTTTGAAACAGGTCATCAATGGCGGTTTTGACAGTTAAGAGCAATTTTGATTGATTTAGTTGATTTTAAGGAATTTTGGTGCAAATGAGTGTTTGATTGTTAATGATCGACAGATTTTACACTTAAAACAACATTCGATTTTGGTTTTAACACACACATTCAAAGTGTCGATTCAGTGATCAAAAACACTGTTCATCATCGTTTTTCATTTTATCGGTCGATTTGCAGGTTTATCAAGAACAAATCACAAGGACAATACCTTATTCAATCGATCAAACTTGTTACAGAACAAACGATTGAATATGATAAACAACGATTTAATGTGCAGAGGATTTGCTTGAAAATGTGAGTGAAAAATGATAAGTGTTTGTGAAGAGGCGGGTTTTTATATGGTTAAAAATTAGGTCAAACTTTGAGGTGTCGGGTCAACAAAAAGGACGGGTAAACATAACAAGTCCAATAAGCCTTGACGGGTCAAGCACTGTTGAGACGGGTCATGTACTGTTGGGACGGGTCAAGTACTTGAAACAAGTCACAACATATGACGGGTCAACATATAACATGTGAAAAAAACACTTGACGGGTCAAACACTGTAGAGACGGGTAAGTCACTGTAGTGACGGGTAAAGATTAGGAACAACTACACCTGATTGGTTTTATTCATCACCCGGCAGTATAGTAGTCTTCAAAACATCACCCGGCATTCTTTCTTCATCACCCGGCAACACAGTTGCTTTTCTTTCACCCGGCATGCTTTCTTCATCAACCGGCAACACAGTTGCTTTTCTTTCACCCGGCATGCTTTCTTCATCAACCGGCAACACAGTTGCTTTCACCATTACCCGGCATGCTTTCTTCTTCACACGACATCATAGTTGCTTCCACTATTACCCGGCAACACAGTGTTATACACTTACACGGCAAGATAAGACTTCTTTCTTTTACCCGGCTGTATAGTGATAACATTTCTTCACCCGGTTGTATAGTGACACAACTTGTCACCCGGCAGATATCTATGACCTTCACCCGGCTGTATTTGACATGTTCATTGCCCGGCTGTATAGTGACATAATATCTTCACCCGGCTTCACTTCTTCTCCTCAATCATCCGGCACGTATCAGACTCACAACTTTACCCGGCTGAACAGTGTGTTCATTACCCGGCTAAATAGTGTTATGATATTCTTTGCCCGGCTACAACACTTTGAGCAATTTTCTTCACTTTTTCTCGTCTGTTGACTTTTCAACTGCATTTATTGCACCTGCAAACATTCTCGACACATTAATTAGACAAGATATCCTTAAAAAGAATTTGTCATATTAATTACCAACAACATTAAACAAGTCAATAACATTAATTCCAATTAAATTCATTTTTCTTTTTCTTTGATTTTCAAAAACAAATGTTTTTGCACAACCAATTTTTCTATATCCCGAAAGCAATTTCTTAAAATCACATTGCAAGACCTTGGGTTTGTTTTTAACACATCCAATACTTTTGCTTTTCATACCACATAATCTTGTTCATTCAAAACACTTATTCAAAATATTTTTGGATTTTTTATAGATATTTTTCTTCAATTTATTCTCTCCCTAAACTTGAAATTTCTTGAAATTTTTAAGTTTAACAAGGATGTCGATGTGTCAATAAAGATTCCATATGCCTGCACACACAAAGCACACACATTAAAATAAGGACATATGCAATGCAATGAATCAAAATATCGCAGTGAGATCATACCACACATTATCTGAACATGTTTTGCAAGTTTTGAATAGACATTTGACTTATGTTTGATTGAGTGATGATATGAAAACATACCAATTAGCTCGAGTTGACACACTTACTTTTTCAGTATCATGATGATATTTAAGGTTCGATTAAAATGACTTATGTGACCCATATGTATACATATGTCAACATATTTCCTTATCAACAACTACCTGAATGCATATTGCACAAAATCTGGTCACTTACAATCATACACAGTGTGGAAACTGGGTTGTATTCGGATTTGGTCCACTTTGGGACTTCTTTTTAATTCCATTTTGGAATTTTTCTTTCCTATCGTTCCCCTTGGGAATCTTCTGAATTCCATTTTGGAATTTTTGTTTGGTGATGGTCCTCATTTGGGACTCTTTTAGTTCCAACTTTGGGAATCTTTTGCTGCACCTTGAAGCCCAAAAGAGACTTCGTGTGAGACTCCAGGTCTGTGGGTACCACAACAAAGAAGCTCATGATGCGGTTCATCACACTGAATAGACTGCATCGTTACCCGATCATGCACAACTATCATCACAAGCAATGTATCAAAAGATATATATCTAGACATGTATACTTAACACAAAGATCATTAAGTTTATGTTTGTCAACAATCAACTTACTTTTTCAGTCTAATTGCCTGAGCTGTCTAGCACATCAATTAACATTCGTCAGTCTTTATTAAAAATGATGTAACAAATAATGTCTAGTGTAACTATCATTTCTCACTTTTTGCAATATAGATTCTTATGACATGATATTTTCTTTTCTTTTTGCTTTTATATTTTGTTTTTGCTTTTCTATTTTCTTTTTCATGCAAGCACACAATGCAAATTAATAAAATAAAAAGACAAAGGAATCAATATATGACATCAACTTATTATATTTTGGATTTTATATTTTTCTGATTTTTGTTTAGTTTTCGAAAAAATAGAATCAATCATGATTGATTAATCCTATGGATTGAATTAAGAATTCAAACCGTCCTGACAAAAATGATTTTGTGAAAAGATCTGCCAGTTGTTTGTCGGTATGAACTTTAATCAAAATTATTAAACCTTTTTCAGAGTTGTCTCTTAAAAAGTGATATCGAATTTCGATATGTTTGGTTTTTGAGTGTTGAACAGGATTAGCAGTAATGAACATAGCAGCAGTATTGTCTATGTAAATAGGGGTTTTGAGAAAGTTAAACCCGTAGTCAAGCAATTGGTTTTGTAACCACAAAACTTGAGAACATCCTGCAGATGCAGCGATATACTCTGCTTCAGCTGTGGATACAGAAACGTTGGTCTGCTTCTTGCATTGCCAAGAGACAAGTCTAGGACCCAGAAATTGACATCCACCAGTAGTCGATTTCCTGTCAAGAGCACAACCACCAAAGTCACTATCAGAATAACTATATAATTCAAAATTGCCTTCATAAGGATACCATAACCCAAGATTCGGTTTCCCTTTAAGGTATCTGAAAATACGTTTCACAGCAACCAGGTGCGACTCTTTTGGATCAGACTGGTATCTTGTGCACACACATACAACATACATAATGTCTGGCCTTGATGCAGTAAGATACATCAGTGAACCAATCATTGATCTGTATAGTGTTTGATCCACGGATTTGCCTTTCGAATCCGGCTGTATCTTGCAGTTCACATCAGATGGAGTTCGAATTGTCTGACAATCTTGCATCTTGAACTTCTTCAACAACTTCTCAACAAATTTTGATTGATTGATGAAAATTCCGTCAGCTGATTGTTTCACTTGTAATCCAAGAAAGAAATTAATCTCCCCCATTGAACTCATCTGGAATCTAGACTTCATGATTTCCTCAAATTCTTTGCACATTGACGCACTGGTCGATCCGAAGATAATATCGTCCACATAAACTTGAACACATAAGAGTTCTTCATTCTCCCTCTTCATAAACAAAGTTGGATCAATCTGACCTCTTGTGAAACCATGTTCTAGTAAATGCTTAGATAATGTCTCATACCAGATTCTCGGAGCTTGGTGTAGACCATATAGAGCTTTACTCAACTTGTATACACGATGAGGATAGTTAGGATCTTCAAAACCCGGAGGTTGTCTGACATATACGTCATCTGTAATTGGTCCATACAGAAAAGCGCCTTTAACGTCCATTTGGAATACTTTAAACTTCATGAAGGAAGCATATGCAAGAAAAACGCGTATGGCTTCAAGTCTTGCGACCGGAGCGAACACCTCTTCATAATCAATGCCTTCTTCCTGAGTATATCCCTGTGCAATGAGTCTCGCTTTGTTTCTCACAACAATACCACGTTCGTCTGCCTTGTTTTTGTACAACCATCTTGTACCAATCGCATTCTCTCCTTCAGGTAAGTCCACTAATTTCCAAACTTCCTATTTGCGAAATTGAAGTAACTCCTCTTGCATGGCTTCAATCCAACTATTATCTTGCAACGCTTCTGAAATGTTCTTCGGCACCACTTGAGAAAGAAAACATGAATAAAGACAAACATTTGCTTGCTCAGTTTGACTTCTTGTAGTTCTCTGATTCAACGGCCCGATAATCTGAGAGACAGGATGTTTCTTGTGAATTCGATGAGTTGGTATGACATCTCCTTGCACTTGACTCTCCAGATTAGAATGATTCAGATTCGGTAGATCTTGTAGTATGGTAGAAGTATCCGGAGTGAAATTCGGGACTTGATCCGGTGAATTGATGAAGTAATCAAACGATTCTGGAATAACTTCAACATTCGGATCTGATGATGGTTGATTTTGAACAGATTCATCATCATTAGGAGAACTTTGCGGATTCACATCTTCTTCAAGATTGTTTGATTCTTGATCGTCTTGAGAACCAGAAGATTCCGGAGCTTGACTAGATTTGACATGATCAGGATTATGAAATGACATGAACGGATACTCAGAGTTGAGATTGCCATCCTCGTCATTATCAGAATCGTCACTAAAGCATCCCAAGTCACCTGATTCTTTCCTTGCTTTTCCTGAAAAATCAAACAAGTTAGAATTGAAAGATTTTGATAACGAATCTAAATCAAATAACCATTCGGGACCATGCGCCACTGACGGAAACGAATTTTCTAAAAACTTTGCGTTAATAGTTTCAATAACAGTATTTGTTTTGCTATTAAAAACTCGATAAGCTTTAGAAACAGACGAATATCCAAGGAAAAATCCATCGTCAGATTTTGACTCAAATTTCCCGAGATGATCATTTAAATTTAGAATCGATACAGGACAACCAAATGCTTTCAAATATGAAATATTTGGTTTTCTTCTAAATAACAACTCATAAGATGTTTTCTGTTTATCCTGAACCAGTAATGTTCTGTTTTGTACAAAACATGCAGTAGCAATGGCTTCATCCCAAAATGTGATAGGGATTTTAGCATCTGCGAGCATGGATCTTGCTGCTTCAATTAGTGTCCGGTTTTTCCGTTCCGCAACCCCATTTTGTTGAGGCGTTCTCGGAGCACTAAATTGTCTAGCAATTCCTTTTTCTGCACAAAACAAATCAACATTAGCGTTCTTAAATTCTGTTCCATTATCACTTCTCAAAGTTTTCACTTTACAATCCAACTGATTTTCAACTTTGATAATAAATTCTTTTAACAACTCAGCAGTTTCAGATTTAACATGCAGAAAATAAACCCAAGAAAATCTAGTGAAATCGTCAATAATGACAAAACAGTAAGACTTCTTTCCGATGCTTTGCACATTTGTTGGTCCGAAAAGATCCATATGTAGCATCTGCAAGGGTTTTGAAATAGAGTTTTCTGGCTTGGACTTAAAAGACATTCGGTGCTGTTTTCCTTTCAAACATGCTGGACAGAGATCAGTTGTAGAGAACTTCTTTGAAGGTATTCCCACAGCATGATTTCCAGTCACTAAACGATTCATGTTTCTGAAGTTTGAATGGCCCAGCCGTCTATGCCAAAGCTGACTCTCATCATTCGAAGCATGTGCAATGAGACAAGTAGTTTCGGTTTCAGCATCAATTTGCGATATATCAAGCTTGTATACATCACGATCTCTTGGAGCTTTCACCACTACCCACTCATTGTCAATCTTGAAACCTGGTTTGAGTATATAGCAGAAAGAATCATCAAATAAAGTTGAATAAGATTTATCACAAATTTGAGAAACACTTAGTAAATTAAAGTTCAACTGTGCACAGTAGTTGACTTTATCAAAACTAATGATCCCATTCGATACAGTTCCTTCTCCTGTTATTTTACCACCGGCATCACCTCCAAATGCAACGTGTGTACCATTTTTCAGCTTGAAATCCTGAAGCAAGGCATGGTTGCCTGTCATATGCCGGCTACACCCACTATCAACGAACCATGAGTTGATAGGTCTTCTTGGGCGTACCTGCAGTTCAACAATCACTTAGTTAGTTTGGTCAACCCAGGCCCACACGGTCTTGGGTTTTCCGAATCTATCTGCAATAGTAACTTGTTGATATTGAATATTTTGAAAATTTGTTTCATTTAAGAGATTTTGATGCTGAAAACTGTTTCGCCCATTGGCGTGCATTGATTGCTTTCTTCTCAAAGCACTAAACCTTTCCTCTAACTTAGGATCAAGGTTATTTTCAAACTTTTGATTTCTTACCATTAAAGCTCTTGGTTTAAAACTGTTAACCTGCAAATTTGAAACTGAATTGTTTCGATTGAACTTTCTCAAAACAGGAGAATGACTTTGATTAACATTTTGAAAACCAGATGACTGATTTCTTCGAAAATTTGAAAATGGTGTCATTTCTCTTGCTGAGTTTGTTCGAAAGAAACAATCCTTTGTGTCATTATTCCTCCTTTCACAAATTTCACAGAATTTGTTATAAAAACATTCTTCTGAAGAATGGTTTCTTTTGTCACAGAAACTGCAATACCTGTTAAAGAAACATTCAGCAGTTGCATGGTTATAACAATCACAAATTTCACAGTGTTTCTTGCTAATCCTAAAGAGCCGATTGTTAACTTTTGATGTTGAACCAACTCGTGATTCATTATCATGTTTAATCGGTTTTAGATTAACGTTCTTCTGTGGAGACTTTGTTTGTGATTTTGATTGCATGGGACTTTGGTTCGATTTTAAACTGTTCTGTTTGGTTACCTTTTTAGATTCAATTCTCTTATCATAGACAGCGGAAGACTTAGGACCTGAACCTGTTTTTAGACCAGAGTTAGATTTGATTGGAGAATTGATTGGTTTACCATAAGATCCGTTCAAATCAAACGTTCCTGCAGACACAAACTTGATTGTCTTACCTTTTGACACTTTCTTCTTAACAGTTTTAACATTTTGAGCTTTGGTATTGTCATTTGATTTTATGACACTTTTACCTTTCGATTCTTTTGTTTCAGATTGATTGGTCATTACTTTCGATTTCTGCTTCTTTGCAGTTGAAACTTCAGCTTTCTTCACTTCTTGCTTCTTGATCAACTGATCAGCAACTTGCGCCTTTTGTTCTTTCTTCCACCTGATGTATTTAGGATCATTGTATCCTGAAAATTCACCTTCATCCTTCACTGTTTCTAACTTCGGATTCAGTTCCGGATACTCAACAAGTTGAATCAGAACAGGCTCTGATTTGTTGCTAGCTTCATCATCAGCTTCAGTTGTCACACCATAAACTTTCCATCAGCACTTCAGAACCTTCAGACTCGGATTTACTTCTTTGAATTTCTTTGAATTTTCGTTCATTTTCAGGTGAATGATCAAATTCATTAAAGTTTTCCGGTAAGGTTTGAGTGATTGAATTTGGCATTGGTTCATGAGTAAAACCCAACCCGGTTTTGGTTTTGTTACCTCTTTCACTTATAAGTTGTTTAACCATTGTTTTACAACTTTTCACTTTTGTTAATTCAACTTGTGTGACAGCATGAGCAACTTTCTCTTGTTCAAAATTCTTTGTCATTTCTTCAAGTTGTTTTGTTACCGGTTCCAATTCCTTTAAAGTTTTGTTCCATGATTCTTTAAGTGACAAAATCTTCTCATAAGAAATTTTGTGATCAATTTTAAGTTGTTCATGAATTTTCTCATGTTTGCTTAACTTATCACCAATTTTAAATGAATGAGTTCGATAATGTTCTACTTGTTGAATGCATTGTTCAGAACATAACCTTTCTTTCACATCAGCAGGTAAAGGAACATAGTTAGGGGGTAAATCAGTACTAACCTTTGGTTGTTCGGTAGATGATGAAGACTCACTGGATGTAGCCATTAGTGCAATTTCTGACTCAGATTCTTCAACAGGATCAGACTTCGCACTCCAGTCATATTCCTCTGAATCTTCACTCTCAGTATCAACCACTTTGATATCTCCTTTTTCTGACCAATCCTCTTCGATTTCACATACCAGTGCCAAATTCGATGTAAGATCAGATGTGAATTGTTCTGCATATGCGCTCCAATCATATCCGTCTTTTACACTGACCACCAGTGCCTTAGTTTGATCTTCTGGTTTCTTGCCTTCATCCTTTAGTTCTGGCATGGGAAGACTTTAATATGGTTTCTGAAAGGAACGTTGATTTCTGCTTTGGTAGCTCGAAGACTGTTGTGAGCTTTGACCTTGACCTTGATTGCTTGAACTTGCTTGATCGTTGTAATTCTGATTCTTAGGAGCTTTGCATTCCCTTGAAAAATGACCATAACAGTTACAGTTGAAGCATCTGGCCTTTGATTTGTCAAAACCAACTGTCTTGTTTGCATGAGGCTTGTAGCTTCGGTTAACATATGCATGCTTCTGTGTTCTATATGCAACCATCACCATCTGCCAGTTTAAGTCCATTTCCTCAACGTCATCAGGATCCATCTCAAATAAATCTTGAAGGACAACGTCCATTTGACTTAAGTGACTTCCTTGGTATGCTTGAAAACTTGCCATAAAAGCTGTGAAGGCAGTTTTGGTCTCGTCATCTTGTAACAAGATGTTCATCACATCTTTTACCTTGGCTTGAACATTCGAACTTTGGCTTTCTGCTTGATTCTTCAGATTCTGACTTTGAACTTGAGCTCTTGGTGGAGATTGAGGTTGAGAATAAGTTGGCGAACTTGGAAAGTATGATGAATCAGTATAAAAACTTGCGCCCACAAATAAATCACCTTCTTCTTCAAACTTTGTTGCATCTTGTGCAAGAAAAGCATTCTCCACAGTATTAGCAGGATTCACAATATATTTGTATTGTGCATGTGAACCAGTTCTATCATTGTTTCTAGAACCTTCATCAATCTCTACTTCCTCTATCTTTGCAATGAGCAAATCTAGATCCATCAGAAACTTCTCAGTATGTTTCAGTAAAGTCACAGTCTGTTTCCATGATGATGGAAGTGCACATAACAATCTGTCATTCAAATCTTGGAGATCTGTCTTTGCACCAGCATTGGTCATTTCAGTAGTTAGATGAACAAACCTATTCATCATTTGGTGCACTGATTCTCCAGCAATGTGTTCAAATAACTCCAACTGTCTCTTCAACTTTTGTTTCTTGAGACTTCTGAGTTGTTCACCTCCTTCACAAATAGACTTCAAAGCCTTGAACAATGTATAACCTGTTTGATAGGTGTCCAACCTTGACAATACTTGCAGTGGCAATCCCTTACACATCAAAGAATATGCTTTGCAATCATTCTTTACTTTCTTCAAATCTTCTCCTGACAAATTATCCTCTGGATAAGGTTCAGTAGAGTCTTTGGTGTAGGTACTTGCACTATCTGGAGCTGTCTGTGTAGGTATATGAGGACCCTTTTCAATTGACTTCCACAAATCATTGTCTATTGAGCAAAGATGATGCTTTAGTCTAAGCGTCCAATTCTTGAAATCTGCACGATTGACAAGTCTAGGAACACGGTTATCAGAATCATCATTAGGTGCCATTTTAAAAAAAAATTTATAATTTTTAAAGAAAATATTTTTGGTTTTTGTTAATTTTTGAAAAGAAATGATTAAAATACTAAAATAAAGACAAGTAATTAAAGACAAGACAAGATAAGAAAACAAGTATTAAAGCAACTAAAATGAGTCACACGGCTGAACAGTGAAACTCCTTCTTCACCCGGCTAAACAGTAGCTTTGTTCTTCACCAGGCAGAGAAAAAGTCTTCACCCGTCTAAACAGTCACACGGCTCAACAGTTGTAAGACTTGTGTTCTTGACCCGGCAGAACAGTTACCCGGCAACAAGAAATAACTTCACACGGCAGATAACTTGACCCGGCTTGAATCTTGACACGGCAAAAGCTTTATCCGGCTGAACAGTTGTCGATCACACGGCAGAGTTGTTTACCCGGCAACACAGTAGTTGATCACCCGGCTGAAAAATGTTAATCACCCGGCGTAACAGTGTATCACCCGGCACAACAGTTGTTGATCCGGCTGAACAGTAACACTTTTTCTTGTCAAATTCTTTACCGTCTAGCACAAAATCCTTTACACGGCTGCACAGGACCTAATTGTTCTTCAATCTAAGTCCAAAGGAAATTGTCTAATTCAAAGTTTATCACCCGGCAAGTTAATCTTCAACCAAGTTCATACTGTTCATCATCTTCATCATGAGAATTTTTCTGGGTTTGTCAAAAACTTGTCCAATTCGTTCAAAATTCACACACAAGCAGTGAAATGGTCCGATTATCAATCCCTAATCTCAATCAATCCAAAACATGATCAAATTTTGATGAATTTGAGCAAAATTCGATCGAACAGTAACTTTTTCAATCTTCTTAATTCCTCAGATCTGATGATAATCTGATGGAATTTGCACAATCGTTGTGAATTAGGAGTGATTGCGATGATAAATCACAACTAAAAACAGCAACAATTCATTCAGATCATGATATTTGAGCAATATTGATGTGTTTTGCTTGATGAATAGCGAAGAACACAGTACCAACAACTCTGATACCAATTGATAGGTTCAATTGGATCGTTAATATCGCTCAATGATCAGAATAATTCATACACAAACACAGTTTAATCATTAACACAATTCATACTAATAATTCTCTTTTGTATATTGATGATCAAAGCAGATTTGTAATACAAGTGCAGGAGAAAATAAATCACACACACTAAGTTCTCTCTCTTACGTGAATAGTGATCTAGCCTCTCTCCTCACACTCTCTCACTACATGCTTTTAAGCAACAATAACAAGTTTAAGGAATATAACAAAATAGACCCTAAACTATACATAAACATATAAACAAATACAAAGTAAATCTTAACTAGGAAATAGCCCTAACAGTAACTAAAAATGTATACAAACTATACACGGAATAATCGTGTAAATAACAATATATATCAACTAACTTTATGATAAACAATTGTTTAATCCTATCACTTTGATCATCATTTGTATTATGATCGTTACAACCTTCTTCAGATTTATAATTTTTCTCATCATTATGATCATTTTCATCGGAATTTGAAGAGCTTGAACTAGAATAATCTGAATCATCTATTTCAGGAAAGTAAATTTTTTTCTTGCGTCTCTTTCTTTAAGGAGATCCTCTATTTTCATCTCTACATGTGCAACATTCTCAGTCAATCCTGAGATCTCTCTATCTTTTAGAGTTTAAAGATGAGCTTGTTCTTGCATAATCTTATCTTTCTTCATAAAATTTTCTCTATTCTTTGCAGTCAATTCTTCAAGATTAAGATTCTTAGAAATTAATCTATTATGTCTATCAATAAACTCATACGATGTTAATCCACAGATTTCGAACAGATTCACGGTATCATCTATTCTTCTCCCCAGTTCTTCATTTTCTACTAGGAGTTTTTCAATCTCAGATAGATGTGTCGTAGTTGTGCTGGGTATATTACTGGTTGGTAATCTAGATTTAAGAGTAGGATATTCTAAAGGCAACTCTTCTTCTGGTTCCTTTAATCCTTCTTTATCTATTTTAATTTCATCATCTATATATTACAATATGTTCTTTATTTTCTTAAGATTTAGTTTGTTCTTCAAATTCTTCAATCTGGATAGGATCATTCTCAAATTCATCCTCTTCAACTGTATTAATTGAAATCTTTACATTTTCAGGCATATGATAGTCAGGAACAAATCCAGCTTGTTCAACTTCTACAAACTTGAGTACATAATCTTTTGATATTAACAAAGTTTTGTTTGGATTTGTTTGAAAATCACCTTGAAAATTGCTTTAAGTGTTTGAATGTGAAATGAACCATTTATGAAGTATTGAAGCAAGGCCGTCTCTAAGAATTATGGTGCCCTGTGCGAGTCTGACAAAAAAGGCCCTTAAGCACATGGTGTAAACGAGGTTTTCGATGTACCTTGAATATACTTAAAAACAGTGATGGACTTAGAATTTTTCTTTATGGGGACGGAAATTTTCTAACAATCGTTTTTGCTATCACTATATAGTTTTTTTTATGATTTCGATCAAACTGGGTCGAGTCCAGATCATTGCTAAGAAACATCGTTCTCCCAAAGTTATATTTCCACATTGAAGCAATCATACTCATAAAAATGACCAAAAATGATGTTTGAAGTACTAATAAAGAATTATAACTAAAAGATTTGAAAAGTGGTTATTTAGTTTCTTAGAGAAAAAGTTATAGTTTAAAAAAACGCTATTAAAACAACAACAAACTTATTAAAAAACACAAAAACAAAAAACAATAATCTAGAAAAAGAATAGACCGAGAAATTGAAAAAAAAAGTCGTATGAAACAAAAAATGGTAATTTTGATTAGTTACGGGCCATGAGCTGTTTATAAGAAAGCCCAGTACATAAACATTAAGCATCAGTTAGGTCGTACGTCGTCTTCTTCAATCCTTTACAAATTTACACCGGAGATGGTAAATATCTAGCTATCCAGTTTTATTATTTTATTTCCTTCTTAACCTCTTTCCGTCCATACCCACAATAATTTGAGAGGGGGATGATTACAAAATAAAAAACTTAAGGGTTCGTCTCCGATAATGGTGCCTCCGGAAAGATGGTGTCCTGTGCGATCGCTCATGGCGCACCTGCTCAGGGCCGGCCCTGTATTAAAGGGTATTTATACTATTACAACACTTAGACAGATTTTTAAAATTTTAAAAAGATCTACGTGTATAATGTTGTTCGCACATCATTAAAATTTGAACATTTTATGCTTTTAAAACCATTTAAATTGATTAATTAGTCATTAGATTATTATGAAAACAATGTTTGATCACAATTTAACTAAGATATGTTCACTTTGTTTAAAAACTCAAAATTTTACTAATATGCGGTGAACAACACACGATGTGCGTTTAACAATGTTATTCATAGATCTTTTTATACCTTCAATATGTGTCTTCATTTTGATGTTTTAATTCATGATTTTGATAAAATCACTACAATATGATTATACAAACATGTTCATATCATAATATCATTTGATCGAAATTTTCACATTTAAGAGATGTGTGGGTAACAATGCACGCACATATTTATGAAATGTGCGGGTAACAGTTTTTTCACACATCTTCAAACACTTGACCAGTTTTCAAATTTTCACTCTTGTTTAGTGTTATATGATGAACAGTATTCACACATCATTGTGAGATATGCGGGTAGCAATTCTCACAAATCTTTTGAACACATAAATATCTCTCCAATACTTAAAAGATTCATTTTCACGTTGAACACTTGGACTCACATCCAAAGGCGATTTTTCAATCAAAATTTAAACAAAACTCTACCCGCCTTTTTTGTTTGATTAAAAACATCAAAAAAATCGATACTAAACCAACTGTGTGTATCAAATCTGGTAAGAATCAACCGTTCAAACTGACAATCCCATGTTCAAAGTCCACAATGTTATTTGAAAATCATCACACCCTAAAGGTTCAAATCAGTGTTCATAAACTAATAATGAGTTATAAATTTATGATCGACAGCTGTTACTATCATTAATTTCTACATCTAAACAATAAAATCAGATTTTTATTCTTGACCTCATTTGACCGAAAAAAGTCCAACTATACACTGTTAAAATTGATAAAAATGAAGTGTCAAAATTTTGATAAAACTCAGATTATTCATACTCATTAACATCATTCATCATTAAAAAAAACAATCTTAACATGTTTATTATGGATTCACGAGTTTGATCACTGTTCAAGTCAAATTGACAAAAATGTTGAAATTGATTGAGTACAAATCAACCTTGTGAATAAACTTTTAAATGAACTCATACTTATGTGTTTCAATTTGTAAAAGAATAAGATATGTATATGCAATGTGTGTGGATCCTGTTATATTCATCAGAAACTCTTGGAATTCAGCTTCCATTGAAACTATAGATAGAGTTGGCAGAATGAGAGGGAATATAACACACCATATGACATTTATATCTGAAGCTAATATAAGAGAATGTTTGAGATTTGGTGATGATTGTAAGTATCCAGCTGAATATGATGAAGAAGAAATTCTACTAACGTTTAAAGACATTGGATATGAAGGTGGTCCTATTGCCAGAGAATTAAGAAAATGACAAGTTGATCCTAAATGGAGATTCCTTATTCACCGCATTAATGCATTAAACATCCTTTATCTAATAGGAAGTCAGGATTAAATGATTCTACTTACCAAATTGTATCCATAATTGTATTATTGATATATAACAGAGAATACAATATGTCTAAATACATATTCAATGGCATGGTATCAAACACTAAAGGAGACAGAAGAAAAAAATTCCTTATGTATCCAAGATTTGTTCAATGTTTGATAAATCATTCATTTCCATATCTAGTTGGTGTTTATCACGGTTCTATGATTAGAGTGTTTGCATATAGTATTTGCTTATTTACCAGAAGAAATGAAAGAAGTAATTTCAGTGGAAATGTGACTATATGTCACAGTACATGTTGAAGTTAAACATCTAGAGATAAGAAAAGAAGAACTAGATGTTGAAGAACATGTTTAACATGCCGAGGTTGATGATGATTCAAAAGCAACTGTTTATGATTGTCATTGGAAGTTTAAGTTAAACAAGCCAATTTTGTTCAAGACTTTCAGATGCAGAAGAATGTGGATATTCCAGCTGAAATGTCTCAAGAGGATGCACCTATGCGTGATTCTATCCAGATAGATTTATCTAAAGAACAAACATTATCTGAATGGGAGAAGGAACAATTGTTCTAACTTCAGCAGATGACGAACATAAATAAGAGAGTGATAAGGATATAAAGAGCAGAAGATGATGTTCCTTTAAAATATCCAACTCCACGGTCTACATTACCTATTGGTAACATCCTAAGCACACCCACTGCACATCTGAAAAAGATTGAAAAACTCCAAGTTGAGAATGAGGAACTTAGGAAGAGGATTGCTAACACTGATAATTTGTTTCAAGTGTGTGGTTTAACACCACATGACTTGATTGACAGGTATAACAGGTTAATTCAGAGAAAATTAGATCAGTAAGCCGTAGTCAACAATGAAAGACATAATATTGAAAAGAAAGAAAATTTATTACAAGAACAAATTTATCTTCTTACTTTGAAACATCAAGAAATTGTAGGTTTGAATGAAAAGATAAATCTTCTAGAGATGCAAATCTCGAATTTGCTAAAAGAAAGGGATGATAAAAAAAAGCTTGAACATTCATGATGATGATGATGATGATGATGATTCAGATGATTCAAGTTCTAGTTCAAGCTCTTCTAATACTGATGATGATAATGAAGATGATAAAGGTGATGATCATGATGACTCTGAAAGTGATGAATCAGAAAAGAAATATGGTAGTGATGATGAAAATGATGGTGACAAACAGTTAGTGGTTAGTGAGCAGATTAAAGATATCAATCAACCACTTGTAGTTTTTTTACCCAGATGTAATCCTAGTCAAACACACATATACATTTGAGTAATTGAGAGTGAATTAGAATGTATTGAGAAGTGTACAATCTAGTTTTCTTTAGAGAAAAAGTACCATATCTAAACAAGTCTTCTCTAATGAGGAACAACAAATGATTGTGTCCAAAGGGTTAACTGAAGACCAAAAGGTTTTTCTTATTACACGAGATTGATAGATTGGTACATGCTCCACAACATAAGATAGAGAAAATATCAAAGATTCAACCACGGATGACTGAAGAAGCTCCGACCACTGTAACTTATCAAAGAAGATAAAAGAAGAAAGTTGATAAGGGAAAACATGTTGCTTTACTAGAAGAATCTATTCGAGACAAATCTAGAAAAACAGAGTTTGAAATGTTGGATGTTAAAGTCAAGAAAAATAATGAAATGGCTTAATACTTAACTCGTGAAGAAGTAAGAAGGCATGATGAATTAGTTGAACTTGTACAAGATGCTCAAAGGATACAAAGTTCTCATGCTGTTAGAAGTGTTAAAGAACATTATTAAATGATTGGGGCTCTCGATGGGTTAGATGAAGATTATGATCAATCTGAGATAGAGAAAACGATTAAAGAAGCTGAAAAACCTAAAGAG
This sequence comes from Tagetes erecta, assembly GCA_030867185.1. Lineage (NCBI taxonomy): Eukaryota > Viridiplantae > Streptophyta > Magnoliopsida > Asterales > Asteraceae > Tagetes > Tagetes erecta. Next base: position 13,297,704 of record CM061493.1, read on the forward strand.
TCTAAAATGGAATTGAAGTATCCCGATGAATACTTCAATGAAGTTTTGGATTTTGACTTAGAAGTGTTGGATTTAATATGTCCGGACCCGATAAATTAACGTGGCTAACCGAGTTATGACCCGTAAGAGTTACACCAAGGGCAACGAACATAAAATCCACTTGACCCGTTTAATTGGCACTCGCGAACGAAAAACGGATTATAATTTATATTGTTTATAAATTATATTTATTCATTTAACTTAATTAAATGAGTAATGAGTTTATTATTGTGTTGGGCTCAAACTAATCTAATCGGACTTAGGGCTCGCTAATTAGATTACTATGTATATCATTAGGGTTAATCCCTTCACCTTAATTTTTAATAAGTCTATCGTGCTAGAAAACAAAACAAGAAAGAAAAGGATTACACTTTTGTTGTGTTCGAGATACCACAGTCGCAAAAGAAAAAAAAGGAATTAATTGGAAGTTTTTTTATTAATTAGTACACCAAACCAAGCAAGCAGCCCCTTCCTTGGTTACAGTTCAACTGCTTGTTACCGTCACCATTCGTGATCGTTTCTAGCAATCGTTCGTTGTCCCTCGGTGTCTCAAACGGTTATTTATTAACCAAAGGTATAATTCATCTCATCGGTAGAATAATTATTATTAACCGTATTTGCATGTCTGTAACCGGATCCTGTTGGTTTCACTTTTGGTATAAGTCTTAATGTTAACTTTCCGCTGCGTTAATAATTACCGGTTTAATTATTACAATTGTCAAACCCGTTTTGATACAATTAAAATCTAAAAGATACCACTGAAACCCAACAGTGTTATCAGGGCCTTGCTTACAACATGCAAATCGGTACTGGTCTCCTTTTAACCGGTTATAGATCACAAACTTTAAAGTTTTTTTAAGTTTCTGATCTATGTATAATATTGGGCAACAAAATTGTGGTCAACAATTTTATTATTTTTGACCAATAGTTTGCCCGAATAATTATTGTGATTATGATAAAAATATGTAAATCTGACCAGACCTTGTGGTTGCGTTGTATTATAATTCAGTTTTTGGTTTTATGGTTTTGGCCACTTTGATGGTTCAAAGTTGTAATAGATTAGGGTTCTTTTATTTTATATATTTTTTTTTGTAAAATTGTAACATTAAAGACCCGGAAGAAAGACTGAAGACAACACGGATCTAGGAGTCAGTGGGAGTCTGGGAGATACTCAAGACAACAAGATGCACTCAAGTCCATCATTGTGGTTGTTTATGTGTTGTGACCCCGTGACCTAGTTTGGTCTTGCTAAAAGGCTCTGGCAAGACCAAACAAATTTTTGGCCATAAAGATTTACATATTTATTTGTTTTTGCTATTGTGGTTGCTTTATTTTATAAGTGTTGTAACATACCAACCTAATACCAAACCATTTTTAAAAGAGTTTTAAAATAATTTCACAATCAGATAAAAACAAGTTCTAAACATATTTTTACAACTTGTGAAAATTTTTATAAAACGACTAGTTTGTTTTATAATTAAAATAACCAGTACGTTTTGAAAACTTAAACTAATTTTGACTTTCTAAAACTTGTAACTTAATAGTTTAACTATTAACTTTTAATCGGTTATTTATGTCGCGACAAGACTTAGTTTTAATAGGTTATTTAAACTAAGTGTCCTGAGAGATGAAAGGGTTCATCTAATTGTCACAAATTAATTTAGTAAAACTGGATCTTGACCCTATTCGGTAATTACTAAAATTGAAACCCATATTTAAAATCAATAGTCTATGCTATCCTATTATAAGGAACACTTGGAGCATAAAGCGAAACATCAATGTTTGGTGCTACAGCACCGCATTTGATGTGTAGTTGTATCCTTTCAAGGTGCAAGGGTTTCGTTGACACATCCGGACCCTTCCACACGTACCTAGTTCAAGGACGACTATTACTTTTCCTCTCTTGCTACATGCCCCAGTTGTCTAGAGAGTAAAATTGAGCATAGATGAGGCTAAACGTATCAATGCATTGACAAAAGTTGTCATAGCGGCCTCATATTGGAGAGTTGTGCATTTTTCACAATTGACAATCATTGTCAGTCTACCTACCCACTTGCTAATATTGTATGCCCCAACTGCCATTAACAATTGACATAGCTAGATTCTTATTCCTTATTCTTATTACTGTTAATGGGTCATTAATTAAATAAGGAATAATATACCGATAATACTAACTATATTATTTTGCTTATTTGTCAGATGTCTTCTGAAAACAATTAGTCCTTCGCTCTCAAGTCTATACTTGAGAAAGAAAAAATCGAGAACACAAATTTCATCGAGTGGCACCGCAACTTGAAAACAGTTCTTAAGTTTGCGAAAAAGCTCTATATTCTGGAAGCCCCAGTTCCTGATCAGCCCGAGGCTAATACCGCTGCTGCGCGTAAGGCCTGGGATAAGCATAACGAGGATATGCAAGCCACCATGTCTCCTGTTCTCCAGAAGAACATGGAAGACATGGCTGCATTTGACATGATTGAGCAACTTAAGGGCATGTTTCAGAAACAGGCCTGACAAGAACGCCATGATACCATGAAGCAGCTTATTGGTTGTAAAATGCAAGAGGGCTCATCAGTTAGTGCTCTTACGACCAGTTCGTAATGCATTACAATATGAATGCATGGGTGAAGCCTGTTTCCGAGCTACATGGTATGCTTAAAACAGCCGAGATGAATATTCCAAAGCAAAACCAAGTTTTGATGGTCAGATCTGCTGGTGTTAAGAAGCCAAACCCCAAGAAAAGGGGTCATAACAGCAAAGGCAAGAATAAAGTTAATGTTGCTGTCAATCGCGCCACCAACAATAACAAGGTTGTTGCAAAACCAAAACCACCCCCTCCTAAAGAGCGTATGTGTTTTGAATGCAACAAGATGGGGCACTGGAAAAGAAACTGCCCTGAATATCTGGCTAAGCTGAGAAAAATGAAGGCCTCTAGAGATGGCACTTCAGGTATTTCTATTTATGTTATTGAACTTTTTATTGTCTCTAGCAACACATGGGTATTTGATACTGGATGTGGTTACCACATCGTTAATGTCTTGCAGGAGCCTGAAAAGTGGAAGAAGCTGAAACAAGGCGACATGGAGCTCATCGTTGGTGATGGCAAAAGAATGAAGAGAACTGAACTAAAGGATTGGTTACCTTCTCATAACTATCTAGGGAGTTTCAAGTAACTCAATATGGATCAAACTAGTAGACTGGTTAAGAGCTTTCAAGAAAAGAAAAGGCTGAAAAGAAAATTATCTAATGAAACCTTTAAAGAGATGAACATATTGATATCACAAAGAATGTTCTAGTTGAAAAGAAGAAGAAGAAAAATTATTTTTTGCTGAGTTGAAAGAGTAATACAAATCTAAAAGATATGTTCCATAAAGCAAGTTTGTACCATCTTTACCAAAAAAAATGAAGAATTGGTTTCCTAAGAAGCCAATTGGTGTGAGTGTAAGAACAATGATTTAAACTGGTCAAATTGTGCAATAACTTTTGGAACATACAGTGGCACTTTTAACTGATAAACAATCAATGATAATTGCATGAAAATATAATGAAGACTTTTGAGGATTTTTTATTAAACTAATTAATGGTTCATGTGAGTTGTATTATCTGTACACTCATATTGCTAATCTTCCACAACAAGATTTGAAAGAAAAAGGAACTTGTATCTTTTAAATCACAAGTACAAGGTTAGAGGAATTGGTAGTGAGATTATTCTTAAAAGTGTGTTTAAGAATGATAAACACCATTAGTTGAACTTGGCCAAAGCACAAGATGCTAAGTATTTCCATGATAAAAAGCAAGAGAAGAAAGAAAAGAAAACGAAAGTTCCTTATAATCCAGCTCTTGTTGGTCAATTCATGATCAATCTAAATGATTCATTCCTACTAAAACTTAAAGATCATGGTGTGATTCATGGAAATCAAAATTCTTTACCTATATGTTATATGATATGGCAAATAAGGAGATTGTATTGGTGAGAAATTCTGAAGACTGTGGCATAGATGAGTTGAGAATTTTTGCAGTATTTGAAATTAGATTGTTACATCCAACCTACACTCACTTCCTGGCAAAGTAAAAGTTCCAGAAGGTGAAAAATCAAGATCGTGTTCAAGACTTGTTAGGGATATTTCCAGTTTAAGATTTACTTTGTACTTGTTTTATACATTTTGTATAGTTTAGGGTTTATTTTGTTGTTTTCCCTAAAATGTATTGTTGCATAAAGCATGTAGTGAGAGAATGTTTAGGAGAGAGTCTAGATCACATATTCACGTAAGAGAGAGAATTAAGTGTGTGTGATTTCATTCTCCTGCATTTGTACTACAACCTTGCTTTGATCATCAATACAAAAGAGAATTATTTAGTAATGAATTGTGTTGCTGATTGAACTGTTTTGTTTGTACTAATCATTCTGATCATTTGAGCGATATCGATCCAATTGAACCTATCAATTGGTATCAGAGCTGTTGGTATTGTGTTCTTCGCTATTCATCAAGCAAAACACTACAATATTGCTCAAAAATCATGATCTGAATGAATTGTTGCTGTTTTTAGTTGTGATTTATCATCGCAATCACTCCTAATTCACAACGATTGTGCAAAATTCCATCAGATTATCATCAGATCTGAGGAATTAAGAAGATAGAAAAAGTTAATGTTCGATCGAATTTTGCTCAAATTCATCAAAATTTGATCATGTTTTGGATTGATTGAGATTAGTGATTGTGAATCGGACTATTTCACTGATTGTGTGTGAATTTTGAAAGAATTGGACAAGTTTTTTATAAACCCAGAAAATTTCTCATGATGAAGATGATGAACAGTATGAACAGGTTGAAGATTAACTAGCCGGGTAACAAATTGACTTAGACAAATTTCTTTGGACTTAGATTTGTGAACAAATTAGGTCCTGTGCAGCCGTGTAAAGGATTTTGTGCTAGACGGGTGAAGAATTGCAAGTAAAATTCTGTGTACTGTTGTGCCGGGGGATATACTGTTTAGCCGTGTGAAGAACTATTCAGACGGGTAAAGTACTGTTCAGCCGGGTGATCAACAAAACAGCCGGATCAACTTGTTACTATTTAGCCGGGTGATTAACACCTTTAAGCCGTGTCAAGGTCTGCCGGGTGAAGTGTTGATAACTGTTCAGCCGGATGAATATTTTCTTCTTGCCGGGTCAAGTTGTTTGCCGTGTCAAGTTATTTCTTTTAGCCGTGTAACTGTTCTGCCGGGTGAAGATTTTCAAGGTTACAACTGTTGAGCCGTGTGACTGTTTAGACGGGTGAAGACTTTTCTCAGCCGGGTGAAGAACAAAAGCTACTGTTCAGCCGGGTGAAGAAGAATTTTTCACTGTTCAGCCGTGTGACTCATTTTAGTTATTTTAATCGTTGTTTTCTTATCTTGTCATTAATTACTTGTCTTTATTTCAGTATTTTAACTATTTCTTCTCAAAAATCTTTAAAAACACAAAAAATATTTTCTTTAAAATTTGTTAAAAATGGCACCTAATGATGATTCTGATAACCGTGTTCCTAGACTTGTTAATCGTGCAGATTTCAAGAATTGGACGATTAGATTGAAGCATCATCTTTGCTCAATAGACAATGATCTTTGGAAGTCAATTGATAAGGGTCCTCACATACCTACACAGACAGCTCCAGATAGTGCAAGTACCTACACCAAAGATTCTACTGAACCTTATCCAGAAGATAATCTTTCAGTAGAAGATTTAAGGAAAGTGCAGAATGATAGCAAAGCCTACTCTTTGATGTGTAAAGGACTGCCACTACAAGTACTGTCGAGGTTGGATACTTATCAGACGGGTTATACATTGTTCAAAGCCTTGAAGTCTATATGTGAAGGAGGTGAACAACTCAGAAGTCTCAAGAAACAAAAGTTGAAGGGACAATTGGAGTTATTTGAACACATTGCTGGAGAATCTGTGCACCAGATGATGAATAGGTTTGTTCATCTGACTACTGAAATGACCAATGATGGTGCGAAAACAGATCTTCAAGACTTGAATGACAGATTGCTATGTGCTCTTCCATCATCGTGGAAACAGACTGTGACACTACTGAAACATACTGAAAAGTTTCCAATGGATTTGGATCTGCTCATTGCAAAGATTGAAGAGGTAGAAATTGATGAAAGTTCTAGAAACACTGATAGAACTGGTTCACATGCACAATACAAATATATTGTGAATCCTGCTAACACTGTGGAGAATGCATTTCTTGCACAAGATGCAACTAAGTTTGAAGATGAGGGTGATTTATTTGTTGGTGCAAGTTTTTATACTGATTCGTCATACATTCCAAGTTCACCAACTTATTCTCAACCTCAATCTCCACCAAGAGCTCAAGTTAAAAATCAGAATCTGAAGAATCAAGTAGAAAATCAAAGTTCGAATGTTCAAACAAAAGTAAAAGATGTGATGAACATCTTATTACAAGATGACGAGACGAAGACTGCTTTTACTGCTTTCATGGCAAGCTTTCAAGCTTATCAAGGAAGTCATTTGTCTCAGATGGATGTTGTACTTCAAGATCTTTTTGAAATGGATCCTGATGACGTTGAGGAAATGGATCTGAATTGGCAAATGGTGATGGTTGCATATCGAACACAGAAGCATGCATATGTTAACCGAAGCTACAAGCCTCATGCAAACAAGACAGTTGGTTTTGACAAATCGAAGGCCAGATGTTTCAACTGTAACTGTTATGGTCATTTTTCAAGGGAATGCAAAGCTCCTAAGAATCAGAATTACAATGATCAATCAAGTTCAAGTGGACAGAATCAAGGTCAAGGTCAAAGCTCGCAACAGTCTTCAAGCTATCAACAGAGGAATCAATGTTTCATTCAGAAGCCATATCAAAGCCTTCCCATGCCAAAACTGAAAGATGAAGGAAAGAAGCCAGAAGATCAGAGCAAAGCACTGGTAGTGAGTGTAAAAGATGGATATGATTGGAGTGCTTATGCAGAACAGTTTACATCTGATCTTACATCCAGTCTGGCATTAGTATGTGAAATTGAGGAAGATTGGTCTGAAGAAGGGGATGGTAAACTGATTGATGCTGTGAGTGAAGATTCTGAGGAATATGACTGGAGTGCAAAGTCAGATCCTGTTGAAGAATCTGAATCAGAAATTGCGCTGATGGCTACATCCAGTGAGTCTTCATCATCTACCGAACAACCAAAGGTTAGTACTGATTTACCCCCTAACTATGTTCCTTTGCCTTATGATGTTAGAGGTAGGTTGTGTTCTGAACAATGCATTCAACAAGTAGAACATTATCGTACTCATTCATTTAAAATTGGTGATAAATTAAGCAAACATGAGAAAATTCATGAACAACTTAAAATTGATCACAAAATTTCTGATGAGAAGATTTTGTCACTTAAAGAATCATGGAACAAAACCTTAAAGGATTTGGAACTTGTAACAAAACAACTTGAAGAAATGACAAAGAACTTTGAACAAGAAAAAGTTGCTCATGCTGTCACGCAAGTGGAATTAACAAAGGTGAAAAGTTGTAAAACAATGGTTAAACAACTTATAAGTGAAAGAGGTAACAAAACCAAACTAGGATTGGGTTTCACTCATGAACCAATGCCTAATTCAATCACACAAACTTTACCTGAAAACTTTAATGAATTTGATCATTCACCTGAAAATGAACGAAAATTCAAAGAAATTCAAAGAAGTAAATCCGAATCCGAAGGATCTGAAGTGTTGATTGAAAGTTTGAAAGAAGAAGATGGTGTGACGACTGAAGCTGATGATGAAGCTAGCAACAAATCAGAACCTGTTCTGATTCAACTTGTTGAATATCCTGAACTGAATCCCAAACAGGAAGTGAAGGAAGAAGCTGAATTTTCGGGATACAATGATCCAGAATACATCAAGTGGAAGAATGAACAGAAAGCGAAAGTTGCTGATCAACTGATCAAGAAGCAAGAGGTGAAGCAGACTGAAGTTTCAAAAGGAAAGGTGCAGAAATCGAAATTAACAGTCAATCAATCTGAAACTAAACAGTCAAAAGGAAAAAGTGTCATAAAATCGAATGACAACACCAAAGCTCAAATTGTTAAAACTGACAAAGTCAAACCTGTCAAAAAGAAAGTGTCAAAAGGAAAAACAATTAAGTTTGTGTCTGCAGGAACTTTTGATTTGAACGGATCTTATGGTAAACCAATCAATTCTCCAATCAAATCTAACTCTGGTCTGAAAACAGGTTCAGGTCCTAAGTCTTCCGCTGTCAATGATAAAAGAATTGAACCAAAGAAGGTAACCAAACAAGATGTGTTAAAATCGAACCAAGTTCCCAAGCAAGCAAAATCACAATCAAAATCTCCACAAAAGAATCAAGTTAATCTAAAACCGAACAAAACTGATAATGAATCACGAGTTGGTTCAACATCAAAAGTTAACATCGGCTCTTTAGGATTAGCAAGAAACACTATGAGATTTGTGATCGTTATAATCATGTTACTGCTGAATGTTTCTTTAACAGGTACTGCAGTTACTGTGACAAAAGAAATCATTCTTCAGAGGAATGTTTTTATAACAAATTTTGTGATATCTGTGAAAGAAGAAACCATGACACAAAGGATTGTTTCTTTCGGAAAAACTCAACAAGAGAAATGACACCGTTTCCAAATTTTCAAAGAAATCAATCATTTGGTTTTCAAAATGTTAATCAAAGTCATTCTCCTGTTTTGAGAAATTTCAATCGAAACAATTCTGTTTCTAATAACTTTTCATCTAGGAATGTGCAGGTTAACAGTTTTAAACCAAGAGCTTTGATGGTAAGAAATCAGAAATTTGAAAATAACCTTGATCCTAAGTTAGAGGAAAGGTTTATTGCTTTAAGAAGAAAGCAATCGATTCAAGCCAATGGGCGAAACAGTTTTCAACCAAATCTCTCAAATGAAACAAATTTTCAAAATCTTCATTATCAACAAGTTACTGTTACAGATAGATTCGGAAAACCCAAGACCATGTGGGCCTGGGTTGACCAAACTAACTAAGTGATTGTTGAAATGCAGGTACGCCCTCGAAGACCTATCAACTCATGGTTTGTTGATAGTGGGTGTAGCCGGCATATGACAGGCAACCATGCCTTGCTTCAAGACTTTAAGCTGAAGAATGGTACACATGTTGCATTTGGAGGAGATGCTGGTGGTAAAATAACTGGAGAAGGAACTGTGTCAAATGGGGTCATTAGCTTTGATAAAGTCAACTACTGTGCACAGTTGAACTTTAATTTGCTAAGTGTATCTCAAATTTGTGACAAATCTTATTCAACTTTATTTGATGATTCTTTCTGTTATATACTCAAACCAGGTTTCAAGATTGACAATGAATGGGTGGTGGTTAAAGCTCCAAGAGATCGTGATGTATACAAGCTTGATATGTCGCAGATTGATGCTGAAACCGAAACTACTTGTCCCATTGCTCAGGCATCAAATGATGAGAGTCAGCTTTTGCATAGACGGCTGGGCCATTCAAACTTCAGAAACATGAACCGACTGGTGACTGGAAATCATGTTGTGGGAATACCATCAAAGAAGTTCTCTACAACTGATCTCTGTCCAGCATGTTTGAAAGGAAAACAGCACAGAATGTCTTTTAAGTCCAAGCCTGAAAACTCCATTTCAAAACCCTTGCAGATGCTACATATGGATCTTTTTGGACCAACAAATGTTCAAAGCATCGGAAAGAAGTCTTATTGTTTTGTCATCATTGATGATTTTACTAGATTTTCTTGGGTTTATTTCTTGCATGTTAAATCTGAAACTGCTGAGTTGTTAAAAGAATTTATTGTCAAAGTTGAAAATCAGTTGGATTGTAAAGTAAAAATCTTGAGAAGTGATAATGGAACAGAGTTTAAGAACGCTAATGTTGATTTGTTTTGTGCAGAAAAAGGAATTGCTAGACAATTTAGTGCTCCAAGAACGCCTCAACAAAACGGGGTTGCGGAACGGAAAAATCGGACACTGATTGAAGCAGCAAGATCCATGCTCGCAGATGCTAAAATCCCTATCACATTCTGGGATGAAGCTATTGCTACTGGGTATTTTGTACAAAACAGGACATTATTGGTTCAGGATAAAAATAAAACATCTTATGAGTTATTGTTTGGAAGAAAACCGAATATTTCTTACTTGAAAGCATTTGGTTGTCCTGTATCGATTCTAAATTTAAGTGATCATCTCGGGAAATTTGAGTCAAAATCTGACGATGGATTTTTCCTTGGTTACTCGTCTGTTTCTAAAGCTTATCGAGTTTTTAATAGCAAAACAAATACTGTTATTGAAACTATTAACGTAAAATTTTTAGAAAATTCGTTTCCGTCAGTGGCACATGGTCCCGAATGGTTGTTTGATTTAGATTCGTTATCAAAATCTTTCAATTCTAACTTGTTTGATTTTTCAGGAAACTCGAGAAAGGAATCAGGAGACTTGGGATGTTTCAGTGATGATTCTGACAATGACGATGATGGCAATCTCAATTCTGAGTATCCGTTCATGTCTTTTCATAATCCTGATCATGGAGTATCCAGTCAAGCTCCGGGTCCTTCTGGTTCTCAAGAAGATCAAGAATCAAATATTCTTGGTGATGAGGTTAATCCACAAAATTCTCCTAATGATGGTGGATCTGTTCAAAATCAACCATCATCAGATCCGAATGTTGAAGTTATTCCAGAATCGTTTGACTACTTCATCAATTCACCGGATCAAGTTCCTAATTTCACTCCGCATGTGTCTACAATTTTGCAAGATCTACCGAATCTGAATCAGTCTAATCTAGAGAGTCAAGTGCAAGGTGATGTCATACCAACTCATCGAATTCATAAGAAACATCCTGTCTCTCAGATTATTGGGCCGTTGAATCAGAGAACTACAAGAAGTCAAACTGAGCAAGCAAACGTTTGTCTTTATTCATGTTTTCTTTCTCAAGTGGTACCAAAGAACATTTCATAGGCGTTACAAGATAACAGTTGGATTGAAGCCATGCAAGAGGAGTTACTTCAATTTCGCAAACAAGAAGTTTGGAAATTAGTGGACTTACCTGAAGGAGAAAATGCGATTGGTACAAGATGGTTGTACAAGAACAAGCCAAATGAACGTGGCATTGTTGTGAGAAACAAAGCAAGACTTATTGCACAAGGTTACACTCAAGAAGAAGGTATTGACTATGAAGAAGTGTTTGCTCCGGTCGCTCGACTTGAAGCTATTCGCGTTTTCTAGCTTATGCCTCTTTCATGAAGTTTAAAGTGTTCCAAATGGACGTTAAAGGCGCTTTTTTGTATGGACCAATTACCGATGATGTATATGTCAGACAACCTCCGGGTTTTGAAGATCCTGATTATCCATATCGTGTATACAAATTGAGCAAAGCTTTATATGGTCTACATCAAGCTCCAAGGATTTGGTACGAGACGTTATCTAAACATTTGCTAGAACATGGATTTACAAGAGGTCAGATTGATCCAACTTTGTTTATGAAGCGGGAAAATGAAGATCTTTTATGTGTTCAAGTATATGTGGATGATATCATCTTTGGATCAACAAGTGCGTCCATGTGCAAAGAGTTTGAAGAAATCATGAAGTCAAGATTTCAGATGAGTTCGATGGGGGAGATTATTTTCTTTCTCGGATTGCAAGTAAAACAATCAGCAGACGGAATTTTTATCAACCAATCAAAGTTTGTTGAGAAGTTGCTGAAAAAGTTCAAGATGCAGGATTGTCAAACTATTCGAACGCCATCTGATGTGAATTGCAAGAAACAGCCGGATCCGAAAGGCAAATCTGTTGATCAAACACTGTACAGATCAATGATTGGTTCACTGATGTATCTTACTGCATCAAGGCCAGACATTATGTATGCTGTATGTGTGTGCGCAAGATATCAGTCTGATCCAAAAGAGTCGCACCTGGTTGCTGTTAAATTTATTTTCAGATACCTTAAAGGGAAACCGAATCTCGGGTTATGGTATCCTTATGAAGGCAATTTTGAATTATATAGTTATTCTGTTAGTGACTTTGGTGGGTGTGCTCTTGACAGGAAATTGACTACGGGTGGATGTCAATTTCTGGGTCCTAGACTTGTTTCTTGGCAATGCAAGAAGCAGACCAACGTTTCTGTATCCACAGCTGAAGCAGAGTATATCGCTGCATCTGCAGGATGTTCTCAAGTTTTGTGGTTACAAAACCAGTTGCTTGACTACGGGTTTAACTTTCTCAAAACTCCTATTTACATAGACAATACTGCTGCTATGTTCATTACTGCTAATCCTGTTCAACACTCAAAAACCAAACATATCGAAATTCGATATCACTTTCTCAGAGACAACTCTGAAAAAGGTTTAATAATTTTGATTAAAGTTCATACCGACAAAAAACTGGCAGATCATTTTACAAAATCCTTTTTGTCAGGACGGTTTGAATTCTTAATTCAATCCATAGGGTTAATCAACCATGATTAATTCTAATTTTTGAAAATCAAACAAAAATCAGAAAATATAAAAGTCAAAAATATAATAAGTCGATGTCAAGTATTGATTCCTTTGTCTTTTATTTTTATTGTTTTGCATTGTGTGTGTGCATGAAAAAGAAAAGCAAAAACAAAATATAAAAGCAAAAAGAAAAAAAATATCATGTCATAAGAATCTATATTGCAAAAAGTGAGAAATGATAGTACACTAGACATTATTTGTTACATCATTTTTAATAAAGACTGATGAATGTTAATTGATGTGCTAGACAGCTCAGGCAATTAGACTGAAAAAGTAAGTTCATTGTTGACAAATCTAAATTCAATGATCTTTGTGTTAAAGTTCCATTGCTATACATGTCTAGATATATATCTTTTGGTGCATTGCTTGTGATGATAGTTGTGCATGATCGGGTAACGATGCAGTCTATTCAGTGTGATGAACCGCATCGTGAGCTTCTTTGTTGTGGTACCCACAGACCTGAAGTCTCACACGAAGTCTCTTTTGAGCTTCAAGGTGCAGCAAAAGATTCTCAAAGTTGGAACAAAAAGAGTCCCAAATGTGGACCATCACCAAACAAAAAATTCCAAAAAGGAATTCAGAAGATTCCCAAGGGGAACAATAGGAAATTAAATTCCAAAATGGAATCAAAAGAAGTCCCAAAGTGGACCAAATCCGAATAGAACCCAGATTCCACACTGTTTATGATTGTAAGTGACCAGGTTTTTGTGCAATATGCATTCAGGTAGTAGCTGATAAGGAAATATGTTGACATATGTATACATGTGGTCACATAAGTCATTTTAATCGAACCTTAATCTCATCATGATACTGAAAAAGTAAGTGTGTCAACTCGAGCTAATTGGTATGTTTTCATATCATCACTCAATCAAACATAAGTCAAATGTCTATTCAAAACTTGCAAAACATGTTCAGATAATGTGTGGTATGATCTCACTGCGATATTTTGATTCATTGCATTGCATATGTCTTTATTTTAATGTGTGTGCTTTGTGTGTGCAGGCATTTGGAATATTTGCAAAAAATCATTATTGACACATCGACATCCTTGTTAAACTTAAAAATTTCAAGAAATTTCAAGTTTAGGGGGAGAATAAATTGAAGAAGAAAAATATTTGCAAAAATCCAAAAATATTTTGAATAAGTGTGTTTTGAATGAACAAGGCTATGTGGTATGAAAAGCTAAAGTATTGGATGTGTTAATAACAAACCCAAGGTCTTGTGATATGTTTTTAAGAAAATGCTTCGGGATATGGAAATTTTTGTTGTGCAAAAACATTTTTGTGAGAAAAATCAAAGAAAAAGATAAAGGGATTTAATGAGAATTAATTTGTTGCCTTGTCTTATGTTGTTGATTTTTAATGTGACAAACCCTAATAAGGATGTCTTGTCTAATTAATATGTCGAGAATGTTTGCAGGTGCAATAAATGCAGTTGAAAAGTCAACAGACGAGAAAATTGAGAAAAATTGCTCAAGTGTTGTAGCCGGGCAAAGATATCAGAACACTGTTTAGCCGAGTAATGAAGATACTATTTAGCCGGGTAAAGTTGTTGTGTCTGATATGAGCCGGGTGATTGTGTGAAAGAAGACAGCCGGGTGAAGATATTATGACTACTGTTCTGCCGGGTAATGAACAAGTCATTGTACAGCTGGGTGAAGGAGTCTGATATCTGCCGGGTGACAAGTTGTGTTACTATACCGCCGGGCAATGAAGTGTTGACACTGTACAGCCGGGTAAAAGAAAGAAGTATTTATCTTGCCGTGTAAGTGATGAACACTGTGTATCCGGGTAAAGTACAACAACTGTGTTGCAGGGTGATGAAGAAAGACATGCCGGTTGATGAAGAAGGCAACTGTGTTGCCGGGTGATGAAGAAAAACAAGCCGGGTGATGAAGAAGATCACTATGAAGCCGGGTAATGAACACAAGGTCATTTGTGCAAGCCAGGTGATAAAGAAGACTACTATATAGCCGGGTGATGAGTAAAATCAAAACAGGTGTAGTTGTTCCTAACCTTTACCCGTCTCTACAGTGTCTTACCCGTCTCTACAGTGATTGACCCGTCCTAGTGTTTTTACATGTTTTATGTTGACCCGTCCCATGTTGTGACCCATCCCAAGTACTTGACCCGTCCCAACAGTGACTGACGCGGCTCAACAGTGCATGACCCGTCAAGGCTTATTGGGCTTTTATGCTTACCCGTCCCAAATTGTTGACCCGGCTCTTTAAGTTTGACCTAATTTTTCAATCATATATAAAACCCGCCTCTTCACAACACTTATCATTTTTCACAAAGTTTTTCAAGCAAAATCCTCTGTACCACAAATCATTCATATTTTGTTCAATCGATTGTTCTGTAACAAGTTTGATTGATTGAATAAGGTATATTTTCTGTGATTCGACCTTGATAAAACTGCAAATCGATCGTTAAAACTAAAATGATGATGAACAGTACTTTGATCACTGAATCGACACTTTGATTTTGTGTGTTAAAACTGAAATCGAATGTTGTTTTATGTGTAAAAACTATCGATTATCAACAATCAATCATTAATTTGCATCAAATTGCTTTAAAACAACAGAATCAACCAAAATTTGCTCATAACTGTCAACCGCCATTGATGACCTGTTGAAAATTCTTAAGTGTTAACTTCAAAATGATAAAATATGTGTTAAACATTGACAAATCATTGTTAAAACTGAGCTTAACATGTTAAACAACTTCATCATACAAATGTCAAATTTGTGTTCTTAAGTGTTAAACTGTTTAATTGTGAAATGTTGTATGATCATTAAAATCCAAAGTTGTTTTGATCAATAGATCAATTTAGGGTTAAAATGATTATGTGAATGTTTTACTTTTATAACTTTTTGTTCAAACACTTATGTAAATTTGAAACTTATTATGAAGATTTTAACACATTTGTCTTGTTTTTGTTTTAAACAGATGGAGAATTTGAAGTTTGAGCCTAAGCACAATCTTGTTGCTTGTTTGGATGAGTCTATTCCAGAAACAGAGGGGTATAGAGATATGATGAGATTTATCAAGAGAACCAAGTATGTCTATGTTATGTGTGCTAAGCCTGTCATATATGCAAGACTGATCAAAAGTTTTTGGAGAACAACTGAGGTTTTGACTGATGAGGCTGGGGTGACTGTTGTTAGAGGAAACATCACAAGAGAGTTACAGTTGACTGTGTCTGAGGAAGCTATCAGAACAGCATTAAGAATTGATGATGATGAGATAGGAGCCAATGATGAGTTGACAAAGCTGAATGTCAAGCGTGCTTTGTTAATATGGGTCATCCTCCTTTATTTCCAAAGTCACAGTTTGTTAGAGAAAGATTGGGGAAGAAGTGGAAGTTATTATGCAATGTGATACAACAATGCATGTCAAGAAGGAGTGCTGGTTTTGACAATTTTCCTTCTGACATCGCATCTCCAATTGTTGCTATTGCAGAGAACAAACCATTCAATATGTCGAAATGGATTATAAATGGGTTTGTGTTCAATCTAGTAAAAGGGCAAAGATTCAAGTTTCTCATGTATCCGAGATTCTTGCAATTGATGATTAATGTTGCCTATCCTATTATCAGAGAGGAAGGATTTGCTGGAGGGATATTGTATACTGAGGATATGAATGATTTATCATACCGAAAGATGAGTATAGGGAATGTTGCTAGTGTTGAGTTATTTGACTATATGCGGGATATAGCAAATAATGTGGAAGATATTGAGACTGTATACCATCACATATCACATGGAGAGATAGTGAATCCATAGGACCTAGTTGATAAGGTGCCTGATAACTTACTGGATGATGAAGAGTACTTTGCTAGACATCCAGAAGAAGAAGATGGATCTGAGAATGATGAAAATGAAGAAGAAGATGATAGTGATGATGGCAATGATGATGGTGATGGTGAAAATGAGGACATTATGGAAGAAGAAAGGGCTGAATCAGTTCCTGAGGAGGCCGAAACTGTTGAAACAGAATCACTGATGATTGAAGAACCTGTTGAGGTTGTTGATGTTGCAGAAGAAGTTGTTGTTGAAGCTCCTAGGAATGTTACAGTTCAATATACTAGATCTCGAAGATCTAAAACTGTAATTGAGCCTATGTTGATTGAGGAGCCAAGTGTAGATGTGTCTGAACAGATTGTGGACATTGTTCAGATTGCTAAAGAAGTTGAAGCAGAAGTAGAGTTTGTGGCACAGACAGACGATGAAACTGATGCTGGTGTGAGTGTTCCTTTTACTATTGATATTGCCACAACCTCCAAAGCTGCTGAAAACATTGAACAACCTTTGGAGTCTTCACCAAAAGTTGATTCAAGTGTTAAGGTGAATGAAGATAAAAAGAAAATTGCTGAGTTAGAAGAGATGGTAGCAAAACTCTTGGATGCTAATGAACAGTTGAAAGCATCAAATGAAAGAAAGAAGAAGAGATTAGAAGAGTTTTGGGCCACTCATAATCAGAATCTTGAAACATTCAAAGCATTAGATGCAGACTATGTGAAGTTGAAAGCTGATTATGAAAATTTGAAGGAAGAGCATGCAAATTTGAAAGATGATTATAAAGAGTTAAAGGCGGAATGCAATACTCTTGATGCTGAGAAGGAGATGTTAGAAAAATGGTTAGAAGAAACCAGATCAAAGAAGTCTGGTTCTACATCAGATAAAGATTTTTCGGATGATGTGATGGAAGTGACCGAGCCTACTCAAGAAGCCAAAGTTTATTATACTAGAGCACGAGGTACGAAGAATGTTGGCATAAGGGTTGAGTCACCAATTACTATTCCCGATGAAGCTGCTGATTCTGTCAATCCTGACAAAGCTGAGGGAAAAAGAAAGTTAGATGTTGTGCCTGAGATTACTGGTGAAGAAGGTTGTACTAAAAAGGCAAGAATAGAAGAGATTCAGATTGAGCCGATTCAATCAGAATCTGAAACTGAAACTGAGGTGGCTGAAATGGCAAAGGTGAATGAAACTGTGAAAGAAGCTGAAACTGATAAAACAGTTCAGATTGAGCCAATTCAATCTGAATCTGTAGTGGAAACTGAAGTGCCTGAAGTGGTTGAAGTGGTTGAAAATGCGCCAGAAAATGTAACTGAAGAAGCATTTCAGTTTGAGCCGGTTCAAACTGAAACTGCACCAATGATTGAGGCACTAGATGATCTGGATGATATAGATTTCACAGAGTCTGAACCTGAGGTTGAGCCTGAACCTAATCCTGATAATGAGATACCAGCTGATTTGCCTGAACGTTTTGCTTATCTAGAAAAGATGAAGTACAATCCAGTATATCTGAATGGACTGACAGTGTGTCAAATCAATGAAGAATATGAGAAATGTTTGATTGCACAAGATAAAGCAACTGCTGATGAAAAAGAATTTGTTGTTGAGTTGGGTGAGTGGACACCACTCCAAGAAAGCCTGAATATTGATGATTTACCTCCAACAGAGTTATATCATCAAAATCCAGAAGAAATGTCTAGCAGAAACATGCGTGAATGGTTGAGTTCGAGGAACTATCCATATAGAACTTTGAAGAAATTGAAACATGAATCGCTGAAGAAAATTGTTGTAAGTTTTATGAAGACTGAGAAGATGTACAATCGGATGTTTTATCTGGATTACAACAACCCGCAATATTATGAGCTGACTAAGAGATATAAAGTGCTCGAACCCAAAGAAATAACGGTGATGGCTTTACCAGAGGATGCGCACAAAAAGAGAAAAGAGTTGATCGATATGTTTCCAAGTGAAGTCAAGTCATACAATATTCCTATGGACGTACGAGAATCATGGCATAAATCTGCCACAGCAGGAGATGTGGTTAGATCTCTGCTGAGCAAAGGACAGTCCGTTGCTGAACTGCTTGATTCGATGATCGTACCGGAAAAGTCCAAGAAGGTGAAAATCATTGCATGGAAATATGACGAAGTTTTTTTGCTTTCTTGATCAAAAGAGTTAATGGTTTATGTGATGTTTACCATTATTACTCTAGTATTTTCAAGTTGGAAGTGCAAGATTTAAAGGAGTTGCACAAACTGAGATTGATCAATCACACGCATGCTGAGCGTGGTGACAAATGTGCGATGTTGCTTGATGCTGGAATAAGCCGTTTACCAAAATATTTGGAGTTTAGAGGACAACAAGAAGATAGCGCTTATGTTCAGTCAAAGAAAACAAGGAAACACAAGAAGTTGGTGGTGCGTGACATGTATTTAGAAGAGTTTTCTGATGAATACTTTGATAAAGTGACTGATCCGGGGTTGAAAGTGATAGATGGTACTCAAGCAACGAAACCAATTCTTAAGTTTTTCTACAATCAGGAAACTTTTGAGCTGAAATTGGTACGAAATCTGGATGACTGGGATAAGGACATGATTACCTTATTCAGTACGTTTGAGCTGAAATTGTTACATCCATCCTACATCGATCACCTGAGAAGTTACAGAATGGAGAAGTGCAAAGACAAAGTTGCTGAAGCTGATCGAAATTTGTTTATGGTGATGATTGAAGTGATTGCAGCTGCGTCAGAGAAAATTCGTCTAAGGAAGGCATTACTCAATGCTAACCTTGTGAAGGTCGATATTCCAGAGATAGAGTTTATGCGTGTGACTGCGAAGGGTACACTAGAAGTGCAAGTCAAAGGGCGAGAATTGCCATATGAATTTTATGCTAATATTGATTTTGCAGGTTTGACTCTTGATTCTCTGAGACGCATGAATGCCTGTGCCATCCTTACAAACGAGTCAAAGCCAAGACAAGCAAAGATCGCGGAAAAGTTCAAGTCATGCATCGAGGAAGCGTTAAAAGAACAAGAAGAATACAAAGGAAAAGAGTTGCTGGATGTT
Organism: Tagetes erecta; assembly: GCA_030867185.1. Taxonomy (NCBI): domain Eukaryota; kingdom Viridiplantae; phylum Streptophyta; class Magnoliopsida; order Asterales; family Asteraceae; genus Tagetes; species Tagetes erecta. Next base: position 13,317,122 of record CM061493.1, read on the forward strand.
AAAGAAGAGCCTGAAGATTGGTGAGAGTTTGGAGCTGAAAAAGCAAAAGATGAAAACTGTTTGAAGATTTTAAAGTCCAAAGATAAATCTTAGGGGGAGTACTGTTAGGGATATTTCCAGTTTAAGATTTACTTTGTACTTGTTGCATAAAGCATGTAGTGAGAGAATATTTAGGAGAGAGTCTAGATCACATATTCACGTAAAAGAGAGAATTAAGTGTGTGTGATTTCATTCTCCTGCATTTGTACTACAACCTTGCTTTGATCATCAATACAAAAGAGAATTATTTAGTAATGAATTGTGTTGCTGATTGAACTGTTTTGTTTGTACTAATCATTCTGATCATTTGAGCGATATCGATCCAATTGAACCTATCAAGACTTGTGTTATTTCATTTATATGATTGAGGTTCTCTCAATTCTATATGAAAATATGGCTTTGAGAAAGGAGTTGTTGGATCTGAATTTTGGTCAAATTCACATAGAATGGGTAGAGATGATGAAGATTAATAACATAAAGAATTTGATGGTCAAGGGTAAATACAAAACTAAAGAATTGTACACAAAAGATGATGTGTTAAATCTTGACAAGGAAAAGTAAATCAAATCAAAGATATTCCCATACGTGTGAGATCAAATAAAGACAAAAATGAAATGGCCAGGTTCAGACACTACATCAATGGTGCTTTCACAATCCTCTTGAAGAGCTTAAACAACATAATCCAGTTTAAGTGAAGGAAGAAGTTGATCATTGAAAGCTAATGTGCCAAGTATAACATAGGGGAAGTATTGTTGATAAACTAGAATATCAATCTTTATTACACATAGAGATGTCCGGATAACAATGAAGATGTGTAGGAACACTTATGATGTGCATAGATCTGAGATGTTCACCTACTACTACGCACAAATATTTTTTATGTTTGTTTGGTATGTTTAGCACGTGTATGTGTATTTTATGTTTGTCTGTTAGTATAGATAGGTTGTTCAAAGACTCATTATGTACGCAACTTATCAAAGCTAACTCTTTGTACTCAGGTGATCATATCAATACACACAAACATTATTTCATTCTTGTTTGTTCAATTCATTGTAGATTGTTTGTTACATCATGATCATTCATTGATTTGATGCAGTTTTGACTGATTCATAGCTGATATGACCATTCCACATAAAAAAACATGCATGTCCTCCCTTCAACACTAGAAACAACGACAATAAACATCTCCATAAAATTTGTTATTTTCTTAGCCTGGTGAGGTTGGTGATTGATTTTGGTAATATTTGAAGTCTAAAGCTCAAACTAAGTAAGTATTGATCCTCATTTCTTATATATGTTGCAAAACGCTCAACTTGCAAAACCTTAATTTACGCAAATGTTTCAATTGGTGACATTCATGTGAAATGTCTGATTGGTTATTGGTTTAAATGGTATGGTTATAGATTTAAGAAACTAGGAAGTAGCATAAAAATTGACACTTGCTTTTATAAGAAACTAGTATGGTTATAGATTTATTAAAATATGGTTATTTAGGCGTGATCATGGTTGGACGTTACAAATGTTCTTATTTGATGGTTAGAATGAAAATTGATACATTGGTTGTTGAATTGTATGCTTGGTTTTCTTAGTTACTAATAATAGCAACTTTTTAATAATGTTCATGTTGAATTAGAGGTTTTAGACATCTAACTATTGTTATGATGATACTAGTATGCTTATATAATGAATGATATGATTTTTGATTACCTGAATGTGGAAATTTTATTTGTTTTGCATAATTTTCAATAAGTGGAAATGTTTTGGTAATAACTTTTTTCTAGAACATTTATAATAACTTTGTGATCAGTATTGATGGTTTAAAAGTGAGATGCATGTTTGTCGTTATGAATTGCTAATAATATTAACTTTAATTGTATAAATGTTAGTGAATTGCACGCGGGTGGCTGTAGATGAGTTGCATGCATCCCAAACTCATTGTTGGGATGTGGTATGTGGTTTAAAGGTGTTGTTTTGGCAATGGCCCATTTTGTTGTATTTGTTTCCATAAAAGGAAGCTTTTATTGAAATTTTGAATTGTGTTCTAGCCAACTAGGATGTTGTGGAATGGTGTTGCTATGTTATTAGTGTTGTAATAACATGTTACGAACTATGTCTACTTTAAAATGGCCATGTATATTGTTATGTTATCTCAAAGTGGAAACTCTATATACCAAAATGATACCATCTTAAACCTGGACATGCTAGGATTCTATTGAAGGTTTGTACTTTCTAATAAGACCACATATAGGATTCTATGACTTTTCATTGTGTGTCTTAGTACTTGTTTTGGTGGAAATTGATGTGTAGCCTACACCTATCCGATATAGTAACTTTAGTTGCATCAACACTTGGTAAAGACATGAAGAGCATGCTAGTTGACGTGTACATATGCTAGTATGTTTATGGCTGCATATGATGATGCTCTATTCGGTCAAAGGTCACTACACATGTTTAGGTTGTCGGTTTCTAACTAAGGAAAATCGTATGTACACATATTATTAAATTTCATGATATAGATATTTAGGATGTTATATTAGCACGAAATGTGTTTATATGATCATATAAACATGTTGGTGAAAGTAGTTTTGCAAAAACATGTCCTCGGGCATGACTTTCCATAAATGGAAACATGATTGAAAATAAAGTTTAAGTTGTTGCATACATGCCTTGTGATATGGTTTACAAGCTTAATATGTATAAGTAAACCTAATGGACCATAACCACACTTAATAAGTCACCAGTGGGTCGTAGGGTTAACTCGGGTCAACAAAATTCAACTTGGGTCAAAGTTGGTCAAAAATTCAAACTTTTCAAATCACAATTAAACAATGGAATTGTTTGGATGCTTAGGATTTTACATACCTATACGAACACGCACTCATAGATCTATCGTATAGTACGTTGTTTGCACTTGCATTTCATTTGTTGTTGCTTATAGATATGCCCCAAAGGTGAGTTTCACTTACATTTTTTTACTTTTTATCACTCCTTTTGGGGGATAAAACATGCTAAACTATTTTTACATATTTTGTAATATTGTGTTGTCATATTTCTACTTAGAGTTTTTGTCTTTAAATCATGAAAGTCCTTATGAATTACTTTTCTTTGACAGTTAGTATGTGGGGAAATAGTTGAGGAATTTTGAGTAGTACTACTGGGTTTGACAAACCCCACCTAGGATAGTCGTGCTAGCACGACATGATATGTCAAACGGGTGTTGAATTGTCCTAACATACTTTATCGCACATCTCGATGGGATGCGACAAAGGAAAACTGCAAACATAGTGTGTACTCCAATGTTAGCTTCGTTCAAATCCTCTTGTGTGTATGTATTGTGTGTCGCAAAGCATAACAGAAGTCCAGATATCGAACCCTAAGGACACTGTGAATAATAAAACTAGTCTCAACTAAGACTTTAATTAAATTTTTTTAAAAGATTTGGGGTTTTTTTTCTAAATATCCTAAGGAAACTGAAATGGACTTTAACTTATTGGACCAACTAGAAAACTAGAAAACAAGAGACTTTGATGAAATCAAGAAAGAGAAGTATACTACAAAGGCAGTGAATCCTAACTGTGACACTTGAACTTCAAAAGGTTATTGAACTATTATGGAACCTACATCTAATGAAACGAAACCTCTAAGACACGTAATGGATCCTTGATCATTCTCCTGGTGTAACCACTAAAAAACCTAGAAGACGTGTGAAACCTACCTGTTAGTCTAATTACCTCTTAGTCTCTCTAACATCCTCGTTTACCCATTTAATAGCTAATCACTTGATCTTACTAACACAATACATCCAACAATCTAAGGGGTAAAAATTATAAGTGATCTATTGGACAAAAATAGCAATATGATCAAATAAACTAAGGAAACCTCCTCCCAGACAGCTTATTCCTAATTATCTAGTCACAAGGACAACTCGATTAACCCTCACCTTTTTGCTCTCAAGTTAAGTAGCAGAACGTTAAGTATTAATTATCAATTCAAGTTGATTCATATGGTTATTACGTCTATCAAACCATCAACAAATCATAGACACGAAGCAAATGACCTAGATATGTAGCTATGTATTGTCACACCCCGACCGATGGCGGAAACCTCGAGCGGATGAAAGTGAATAGATTTCTTGTAGCTCAATATACTTAAAATAGTTTAAATAACATTAAATTCCAATTACATAAATGTGCACAATAATTCAATTAGGATAAAACAATACAACACTGATAAATAGTTTATTTTTAAACTAGATCCAAGAATATCCTAGATGTGAAACATCTTGAATAACGACTAAATTGCATTTCCTGAAAACATGTGAAAATAGTATTTGCTCGGCTAACGAATTAGCTGGTGAGTATACACAGGTTTGCATACATATAGATAATTTTAAAAATGACTAAAGTGATTAAAATGAGTAAAATTATTCAATTTCATGTTATGTTAATAACTATCATGCAAAAGTGTATCATATAAGATAAAGCGAGTGCACAATCAAAACTAGATTACTATAACCACTTAATCACACAAATTAAGCTGTAATGAGCAAAATCATATGAATATATCGGTTACAATCACCACGCGTGTATGTAAATGAGGTGGGCTTATCAGGCCAAATAGATCAATTATTGATAACCGTTGGTTTGAATAAATTAATGATTGTGTGAGAATAAATGTTTATAAACCTATGAAACACATAATTGCAAGTAATAACACAATCATGAACTAAACTGAGTATAGTGAATCAAATGAAGAAAAATGAACAAAAATTGATAACATAATTTAATAGGTCACATGATTTCACCCAAAGCATAAAACTGAAAAAAATGGCTATGAATACTCACTTGATAGGTTGATGATGAAGAACTAGAATACTTGAACTAAGGCACTGAAATATTTCCTTATGATTTATCCTATGGAAACGATGACTTAAATTAGAGGGATGTACTTAGAGTTCTAAGGACAATCTAACAACTAGAGTCTTTAGTAGGAATTTGAGGTTTTTAATACATAAATTAAGTGTAATATTAAATGAGAAAATAGTTAGTATAAATTTGATAAAAACTTATTTGAATAAACAATAATATATACTAACAATATAAAAATAATGAAATGAATAATAGTATTCTATGATTAATAATTATATAACCTAAATGCATAATTATTTAACTAAAATCGTTTGACAAATAAATAAATCATTGATAATAATAACTAAATAGATAATGATAATTTAAGTGAATGGAACTTTAAATTGATAAAATGGTTAATAACTAATAATAGTTAGTAATTAGCCGAAGTAATTGATTGTGTAATCATAATGTATTTTCTTATAACGATAAATAATTAAATAACAAACACGTATTATATGATTTTTTTTATTAGTCTTTAAATGTATAAGAATAATATGAGTAATCTTAATCATATTATTGTCTATAAAGTTAAATGAAGCTATATAACCTCAAATACAGGAAATAATTGATTAAGTAAAGAAAACAAGAAATATCCCCAATCACTTATGAACCCTAATTCTTATTTGATCCAATTGAATTAGGTTTTAAAATAAAAAATGAAATTAATATTAGGGCTTTTGTTCTATGACTAAAAACGAGTACAGTGGATGGATTAATTACCTTATTTGATGACGAACTGGTAAAGAACGAGTAGCAGACAAAACGATGAAGGAGATGACGATCGATTGATATGTATGTGTTATTTAGAAGTAAAATTCATGTTACAGAATGTTGAGATGGTTGTATGAGAAGGCTTTTCTCATTATATGTTGTGTTAATTTTATTCATATATATCCGAAAACATAAGAGTTTTAAGTCAATATTATCGAAATTAAAGTAGCAATAATTGTGGGGATTTAGGTTCAACTGATTCTCTATACACATTTAAATCGATCGTTTATTGGTTTAGTTAAGATGAATTAGACTTTGATGCTTGAAGTAAAGAATTTGATTTGGATATTTAAAACTAAATCTTAAATTTGATACATAACTTTATATTCTCATCAAGGATTAATACAGCTGATAGAGTGTTAAATATACATAATTCCCGTATATTGTTTATTTCCGTTTTCGAGTCGTTTGAGTCAGTTGTTATTGAGTTTCATATACAACTGATGTTTTATTGTTTCTTAGGTCCCATTTTTATAAAGAAATGAAAAGCTTCCGAAAAATGGAGTCTGTAGGCGAAAACGGGACGCAAAACGGAGGTACGAGCGAGTCGGTACGCGAAAACGAAGAAACCGAAGCACAAAATGAACTCGAGGACCATCACCACGTCACGCGGCCAACAATGGTCTCACCACCGTGCGACCTGGCGTGTAGGAATGCTGGTGGTGGCGTGCTGAGCTGTACCATGCGTCCATGGAGGTGTTTCGTCGTCGAGCGACGCGGCGACACATTTTCGGCAGAAAGTTTTCTTGTTTTTTTGGCCCCGTTCACTATATAATCAAATTTTCTTCAACCCTAGCCTCCTAGAGAACTTTAGGGACGGAAAAGAGGTGATTTACAGTAGATTGGAGGGTTCTTGAAGGCTAGGAAGACGAAACAAAGGCAACAGGAATGCGTAGGATCAAAGATTGCATCTCGGCTCTTCTGGGTTTCACCGTTCTTTCTTTTATCTTTATTTCTATCATGTCATATACACTGAAACTTTTTTTATTGCTTTGAATATGATAGGCTAATCGTTTAGAACTACCTAGGCTATGTGATGATTTGTTAACGAATGTTTGATTTCATGTTTGGTTGCTTTTGATTTATGGATCATTATGTTTAATTAAAGTTTCAAGCTTTTTTGCTAATTGATGCATTTTACATGTTGATATTTGTTTGATTGATATTATTAGTCCACGTACTCTTGGTAATATTCTATGTCACGGAATAGGGTTGGTTATAATCATTGACTTGTGATGTGATTTTTATGGTTAACCTGCAACAAAACCATAGGATTATTTCTATTAGTTGAATTGGTAAAAAAACGTGTAGCCAACTTAGAAATCCGTGAGGTGATGAGTTGTTAACTAGTAAAGTTGATTAATTTGCTAGGTTTAGGTCTTTATGAGAAGTCCGGCTTAGTTTCTATTATAAAACTTGCTTGTTAAATCAATTGGTTAGGTTGAAATGGCTTTAGAGTCCGTATCGTGAGATAGGTCTTTAATTTAGGTCAATTAAGCATAATCGGATTTGGTGACTGTGAGGAAACTTAATCCTGTAACTGGTGTGAGAATAGCTTAATAGTGATACTTTAGGTTTCTTCTCGAAAAGGGTCGAGGGTCCTATTTAGCGTCGCCTTTAAGTGAGTATTTTTAGATCCCGGCTCCATAAACACTAGTCCAAACATGATTGATAATTGACGTTAACAATGATTCTAGCCTAGGTAGTTTGTCTTCACTATTTTGTTTTAAATCCGTGTTTAAATTCGTTTGTCATTATTTTATGCAACTTACTATTTTTAGTAAAAACCCCCCCTTTTAAATAAGCTTTTCATTTAAGTCGTGTCTAGTCAGTCGAATCTTTATTAGTTAATTATACGTAGTATATAGAGTCTGTGGGTCGACACCCGGACTTACTTTGGCTATATTGCATCCGACCGGTCCACTTCTGGTTGTGTGTGAGTTAGTTAGTTCATCTTGGTTTTTATAAATTTAAAACTTTTATGTTATTATTTTATATATATATTTGCACACATCAACAGCTTCAATTGAGATTTAAGGGGCAAAAATGGTGTTTGGAGCTGGAGGTATGTCGGAGATTTTAACGGCTTTCCACAGGATATACTAGATAAGGGTGGGGTGGTTTTGTTGAATTAATTATTGCTATAAATTTTCATGAATACTTTACCTTATTATATTACATTTGGTCGTCATATAGTTTTGTAGGTTTTGCATTTTGGCCACAAAAGTAGAATAATCGTTTTGTACATAAGTTGAGTTTCAGGTAGTGTTGTTATATCTTTTGCATTTTGGCCACTATAGTTTTTGTAGATTTTGCATTTGGACCACTAAAATAGAATGACTCTTTTGTAAGTAAGTTGAGTTTGATGGACAAATAGTATTGTGGTTGTTTGTCCTTGGATTCTTGGAACAAGGCATGCTCATTTTTCTTTATCTATCTTGCTAGCTAATTCGACTATTGTTGTTCTGCTGCTTCCGGTCTCCTCCGTTATGACACCCCACCCGGTAGCGGAGACACCGAGTTGTCATAGGAATGGATATCGTTATTAAACAAAGCACATGTCATCATTTTATTAAAGTCTAATAATGGTAACCCATAAGTTTGGAACATAATTCTTAACTATTATTATTCTAAGAACAGTAATTGGAAATAGTCTTTATTATTATTTTAAGTCCAAAGCATCCATATGTGAATATAAAGTTAGCTATAAAAGTTAGTGAGTAAAAACACAAATTGGTAATAATAGTACTGAAATCCGAGATCAACAAGATATATATTGTGCAATCTTACATGTATAGTCATTTTGTAAATATTAGTCAATCATGACCCCTATAATAGAAAAGAACCGCACCACTTAGAAACCACCACATATCATTTAGCAATTGTTCATGAGGAACCACACAGGTATTGATTAAAGACAACTTGTTAACAAACCGTCATTTACTGTCTCTATATTTAAGTTCTCAATAATCATTTAGCAACTTAGGGACATGGCATCGCAACTAGCATCATTGTATAGCAACAACCGTCATAGCATAGCAAACATAGTAAACATGAAATTAGAATGGCCAGGTTAAATCACCTATCGATGTTGTCCAAGCAGGTGGGTTTGTCAAACCATTAGCGCTAATCATTGCGCTTTCCATTATAAATGTACTAATGCTATTTAGCTCCTTTGATTTGAACAAGAATACTTCAGTCTCGAGGAGCTGATTAGAATACACCAACTTAATCATTAGATGATGATGATGACAAATGGTAATATGCGAAAACAATTGTTAAATTCTGATTTCTATAAGGTAAGAAATTATTTCTGATTTCTGCATGTGTTCAAATAGTAATCGATTTTTATTTATAGATCAACGTAGGATATAGTTATTTTACTTGATGATATACGAACGGTATTATTATATGCAGAGAATACTTAGAAAAACACCTAACTTCACAGATCGCAACAACGCTTCATTTGACAGTATGACAGAGACATTTATATATAGGACGTACCAGTGGTGTATCCATCATGCCCTTGTCATACCATATTTGTCGCATTGCCCTAAAACATATGACAAAACTAACTATGGTTTCCATACACCAACTTTCATAATTCCGTGTGCACCCGTAATTACTTCAGCTTCTGCATGGACCACAAAGTTCATTCGTTCAAGCGCAAGTCAACGGTACAAAAGTTTTTGAGTCAATGTGATGATACCCATAAGTTTCAAATTTATACTTGATAGCAATTAGTTCTTGTGAACTATAACTTAAATAAATAATTTGACGATTCTAGAGAATTATGTTCATTAGGTAGTCTCTGCTCACATAAATAGTTTTGTTCACTGGTATTGGTAGTCAAGTTTGAGTACCAAAATTGTAACAACTTAAGTTTTTGAAAGCTCAACTTCATGTGTGTGAGATGTAGATATCCAATGTTCATGATATTGCCAAATTCATAAACATTTGTTGACATTGTTTCTCTATAATGTGGTTTTAAAGAAAACTAAATAATTAAATAATAAATTTATAAAAAGTTGGAAGTTTTAATCTTTACCATAGATAGAGGTATTGATTTAAAAATAAATAAATTGTACAATCTAAGTTTCAAGTATTTGGTATTAGAAAATATAAATCATGGTGTTTGTGGTAAGACTTTGTATCATATTTGAGAAGACGTGGGAATGTTGTGTAATTATTTGACAAATGTTAGAATAACCAATCCCTTTTTAAGAAAAACATTTATCATGAAATATATATATATATTTTCAATCTTGCAAACTATTAAAACCAAAATGTTATTTTATTTTATTTTTATTCTTATTTTTAGTTGATCTTATTATATATATACATATATTTTTCAGAAAATAAGGAAATAATTTTAATGGAATTAACTGTGGTAGTTTTTACAAAACCTCTGATTAAACATTGCGTTTTAGGTAGAAAGTTTATAAATAAAACACATTGGGTTTGAATGAATTCATGAAAACTATATGTATAGAATTTCATTAGTGGCCATATGTACGAGTGAAACATTCTAGTTCAATAAGCTTAGGAATAGTTGTGTAATTAGTTAACATTGGGTTTTTGATAATGAGTTTATGAATAGCATAATAAAGTTGATTAATGAGTACATGTTTCGATGGTTAGTTTTGATGGATTAGAAATTGGATTAGAATCTTACAATTAGATGATTAGTTTTGAAATTATTTGAGTATAGAAGTCAAATTGAAATTTTAGGGGTAAACCTTCGATTCGCAAACCAAACGAATACGTTAGCTTATAAGAATAGCAAATCCGTTAACTTTTTTATAGTTATGGAACTTAGCCTTGACTAGAATTTAGAAATCATGATAAATCTTTAGAGTCGATAGTTGATTTGGAATAAGAAGTATGCCATAGATTTGTTATATGATATTTGATTTGAAGTTTTGGATAACTCGATTGAGGTTAGTTAATATGTCTTAGTTTTGATTTGGAACATTTGGTTTAGAATGGTGTAATTGTGTTATATGGATAAGCTAGTAGGTATATCACATAAGTAATGATGTAGTATAGAATCAAATGATACGAAGTAATGTTGGATAACACGGTTTTGTAGCAAAATCTTTGATCGAATGGAACATCCGGCATGATAATAGCACCTCGTTCTACTTAGAATATCATGGAATCTTTAGAAAATAGAGTATAGTAAACACTTAGAAATCATAGAAATCTCTTAGAAATGATAGGAAGTATGAATAAATCAAATTGGAATTATAGGAAACATTTGAAGTAATATAGAAAACACATGGAAATATTTAGAAATCTTAGAAAAATGATAAACCTAGAATCATTGAAAGATATATAGAATTTGAAGGCTTAAGAATGTGTCTTGGTTTTGGACATTAACGACTTATCAAAGTGTTAAGTCCGTTTTAACATATTCGAGGAGGCGTGATTTAGCCTATAGGGTCACACTCATCTCGTCCATCCCGAGGTAAGCACACATGTCCCTTTAAGGGATTTATACGAAATGCTTTGCCTTAGACAAGATGTCCGTGATACAGGTATTTCCCCTCCGGATTGCACACATTCCCACGTTTCAAAGTTACTTAAGACGATGACGAGATTTCACAAAGAGAAATATCGTAATCACACAGACGAGTCTCTTGTAGCTCCTTCGCGAAATCAGATAAGAAATAAGGTAAAGAAAAGGCATAGTAATGTTCGTAAAAATGAATAAGGAAATAAGTTCTAGAAGAGTTTTCTAAGCACAAATATTTGTACTAAGGACTCTAAGGTCATAGTCTAGGTAGGTGTGTTTCTAATACCCTATCTTAGTTCTTTATAACCATGGCTCTGATACCAAACTGTGACACCCCACCCGATGGCAGAAACACCGGGTTGTCATAGGAATCGATATCGCTAGTAAACATAGCACATGACATCATTTTATTAAAGTCTAATAATGGTAACCCATAAGTAGGGGTGTAAACGAGCCGAGCTACTCGTGAGCTACTCGAGATCGGATCGATAAAAAGCTCGAACGAGCCGAGCTTTTTCGAGCTCGAGCTCGAGCCCGAGCCTAAGAAAAAAGCTCATTAAGCTATCGAGCCCGAGCTCGAGCTTTACACCTCGAGCTCGAGCCGGCTCGCGAGCCTTATCGAGCTTTTCATTTATAAGTTTTTTTTATTTATTTTATAAATATATATTATTATTATTAGTTAAAATATGTATAAATTATATAATATGTATTTTGTTATGTATAAAATATATATAATTAAAAGTTTATATAAAATTAAATATAAAAAATTAAAAATATATATAAAATTAAATATAAATATTTAAAATTAAAATAATAAATCATCAAACGAGTCGAGCCCGAGCCGAGCTCGAGCTTGAGAAGTTTGTGACGAGCTCGAGCTCGAGCTTTGAAATTAAAACTTGAATCGAGTCGAGCTCGAGCTCGAGCCTCGTTAAACTTTAAACGAGCCGAGCTCGAGCCTAGACGAGCTCGGGCTCGGCTCGGCTCGTTTACACCCCTACCCATAAGTTTGGAACATAATTCTTAACTGGTAACGACAAAAGAAATAAATAAGAATAGTAATTGCAAATGGTCTTTATTATTATTCTAGGTCCAAAGCATTCATATGTCTTGGTAAAAGCAACACGAACAACATCAATCACCACCTGAAATATATGAAAATAAAGTTAGCTATAAAAGTTAGTGAGTAAAAACACAAATTGGTAAATAATGGTATTGAAATCCGAGATCAACAAGATATGTTGCGCAATCTTACATGTATAGTCATTTCGTAAATATTAGTCAACCATGACCCCTATAATAGAATAGAACCGCACCACTTAGAAACCACCACATATCATTTAGCCACTGTTCATGAGGAACCACTCATGTATTGATTAAAGACAACCTATTAACCAACCGTCATTTACCGTCTCTATATTTAAGTTGTCAATAATCATTTAGCAATTTAGGGACATGGCATCGCAACTAGCATCATCGTATAGCAACAACCGTCATAGCATAGCAAACATAGTAAACATGGAATTACAATGGCCGGGTTAAATCACCAATCAATGTTGTCTAAGCAGCTGGGTTTGTCAAACCATTAGCGCTAACATTGTACCGGTAGGATTATACCAAGCAATAAACTACTTTAAACTACCACATAAGGTTACATCAAGCCGCGAACTAGATTAACATGTATGATCTCTTTTTGGAAAAATAGAAAAGGTGGTATAGTATAAACACATAATTCAGCCCCAAAACGTAAAGTAAAAAGGAAAGTGAGTTTACTATCAATACGAGTCCGAAATATTATAGCAAACACTTAGATGGAACCGAGGATTTCGCAAATACTATCACCTAAGTAATGAAAATCCTAATTTAGTAAACACATAGTATAGAAAACTAGAATATGAACAATATGAACTAAGGTAATTTGAAATTCTAGGGTTTCAAATTGGGATTTGGGGGTTTCTCATTAAGTGATTAAAATATATAAAATTTATTTAATCAAAACGACAGGAAAATAGTAGTAATGGTATAACCATATCTTGCTAACGATAGGTATTCAATAATATATTTTTCTAATATATTATATGTTTATCACATTTTTATAGTATTTAGAAGCCTTATAAAAAAAGTCTATACGTATAAACTATACATTATTTTTTGTAAAACTTGGTTTTATTTTAGAAGTATTAAACTACATTTTATAGTATTTTTAAAGTATTAGTATTTGTAATAATTAAATTTATAAAAAACTAAATTTATATAAAATCCTGGTTTTGATATATTTTATATTTTTTTAGCATTTTATAATATATGCATTATAGTGTTGATGCTAGATTTGGGATAAATAGTAAAAAATGGTTGGTAATATGATTAAAATAAAAATAATAAAACTATATGAGTCCCTAGTTTCAAACTTGAAACCCTTTGTTCACAACCAACACCTTAAACCAACATACCAGATCTAATTATTTGTAAAATATCAAAACAAAATAATTTTAACACACATTTAAACAGAAAACCTTCAATTCCAGTCAAAAACCCTAACCCTAATTCCTAAATTACATCCAAACGATTCAACAAAACATGAAATTGATTGAGGGCTATTGATCTAGACATGATAAGGAGCATTTTATATTAAAAATATAACCTGATTGAAGACGAATCGAAGGAAATAGAAACGAAGAACAAGACCCGCTTGCTTGAAAATCCGATCAATTGATATAAGCTGTTAAAATGCAATTCAATCTCCAGAATTAATCTTGATAATGCGCTGAGTGAAAACCCCAATGCAATTTCAGAGAATAACAACGAACTGATGATGAAATTTAGAGTTGTAGGTACGAGTAAGAATGAAGATCAATGACCGTGTTTGTTTATATTGTGGATAAAATTGCCTCTTGGGGGTTTCAACGAACACCAAAGGATGTTTTGCCTAATGAAAGAGATTGTAATTCGTATTGATACAATATGGACCGGTTCGGTTTTTTGGTTTAGACAAAAATGGTGCTTGTTGATTGATTTTCTGTTGATGAATGTCAAATTGAATGACCCATTATACTCGAATTCATTGTAGAACCGATCCCACTACAACCAATTGAGGCAGGAATATCAGTTAATCAAATGAGTTTATGGAGTTTATGAAACGGTTTCGAAACCGAATAAGCTAACCAGTTGATGATTTAGGTGCCATTATTTCAATTGAATAAAATGGTCAGCTTTGATTCGATGGACATAACAGTTTTGATAATTCCATTTTGATTTTACCGAACATTTTGCTCAATTTAGGTTTTGAAGTAACCAAAAACTATAAAATTGGTCACATGGGTTCCAATTTCGCAGTAAAATCAAATTACATACGTTCACGAGATCGAATTCCGCATGGGGATGGTTTTACCGGGCTTGGATTGGGTTAAGATTGATATGTAGAGGTCGCCGGAGCATCGCGACGGTGGCCTGAACTGGCCGCCCGAAACACGGGAGGAACAAGGTGGACGCGTGTTTGTGTTTTCTTTTAATTAAAATGTTATTGAATAACCCATGATGTTTGATGTGTTTGATAAATTGATTTTAAAACTTTAATACAAATTTAAAAGTTTACAGTCGTGGCACAAAGTTAAATAAATTTAATTTTATTATAACAAACTAACTTAACTGAGTTAACTTGTGACATTCATAAATTGACGTTTGTATATTAACGTTGCTTTCGCCGATGGAAGATTGTTTTTAGACCTAATAATAATAAATTTTGATAATATTTATAGAATATCTTTTTATAAATTACAATTTATATATTTTTGAGATTATTTGTTATATTTAGTAATTAAATAGTATACTTACATATTAACTCGAGATAGATTTTATCGCTTTATTAAAGACGGGAAAACATGGAATTCAAAACATTCATTTATATTATTGAACAAAGCGTTGCAATTTGATGATTTTAAATACATAAATAAACAAAACAAATGATTTCAGGTTTGAGTCGGGCGTTCGGGTTCAGGTTTGGGGTAGATGTCACATCCGTCGTCTTCTTTGTTTTTTCAATTGATGATGAATGGTGGCGGTGCTGCAGGTTCTATGATCTCTTATGCAATTGTGTTTTGTTGTTTTTGCTGTTTTGAGTTTTGCAGTTCCTATTTGTCTTGCTGTTCTCTTTTTAGAGGGAACTTGTGAGATCCATCCCCGGGAGGGGATGCGAATAGTGTCTCCCGGATTGGGGAGGGAGACACGTCCTTGGCAGATGGTGGCGAATAATGTATGGTGATTTCCTTTTGTTATGGGATTCTACAGAGAGAGACGCTGATCCGCCATTGCCAGCACCAGATTAGATGTGTTTCATTGTGATGATGTTCTGTACAATTGTTTCATTATGTTTATTTTAAGTTGAATGACATTTGTTTTTCGTTGATTTTAGCCCGTATATAGTTTTAATTAATGTGATGAAGAAAATTGAACGGTATACAAAAGGCTCGGACTACGCACGAGCCTGCATAATCCTAGTTATCTTTTATAACACTAATCAAACTAACTATCTTTTATAAAACTTTATAAATGCTATAAAATTAGTTTTCATACAAATATTCTGATTCTATTTGTAAAGTTACATGTTTTTATAAAATTTACAAAATTTACTTTATAAAATATAAATTCATTAAATAACGAATGAATGATATAATAAGTGACTTAAATATAATCAATTAAATAGAACATCACTAAATGTTTTTGTTTCATGATAGAATTGTAAAATTTGTTGAATGCCTAAACGGTTTCAGGTATGGAATACAAATCAAGGCAAATGTTACATGTATGAAATATATTCAACAAGTATACATATGAAATATAACAAAATTAGGGGTGTTAATTCTCGACACGAAACACAACCCGAACACGACATGAAAGTAATCAAGTTTTGGGTTGGCAAATATAACCCGTTTAAAAATACGGGTCATGTTAGGATTGACCTGTATAAAAACGGGTCGTTTTCGGGTTGAAACATTTAAAAAACGGGTTGACCCGCCAACCCGTTTAGGTATCAAAATTAGTACATCTATTTTTTTTCTTTTCTAAAAATGAGTGTTAAATTACTTTTATCTTTAGTATTTGTACTCAAAATATAAAAAAATTCATTACCACTTAAGTTTTTACCTTTACATTTTCAAAGCTTAGTATTTATGACTGTTTTTGTTTAATATAAATAAATTTGATTTGAATAAGATTTTTAAGTAACAATATGGTTACTTGTAATATTTTTTTAATTAAAACCCAATATACTTAGTTGTTATACGAAAAATCACATATTAAACATGTTACTCTTAACCGACTTACATAAAACTCACTCATAACTCGTAAATTTATTAGGTTCTGATAAATGGGTTAAACGGGTCATATTTGGGTTGACCCGAATTTATGTTATCCGGATTAGGGTTGACATTTTTGACACGAATAGGAATATAGGTCGGGTTAGGGTTGCATAATTCAACCCGTCAACCCGCCAACCCGCGGTCCTCCAACCCGCGATCCTTCAACCCGCTAACCCGTCAACCCGACACGATTGACATCCCTAAACAAAATACTCATAAACACGTCCAAATGATCATATATAAGTCTTTTACACAAGTGTTAATCCATAATTCATTCAATAACTAAAGTCCATTTAACATATCACAAACTAATCATCAACCTAGGTAGTAATAAAGATTTATCTTCTCAGGTTCTCTTAAAACAGTAAACAAAGCACAATAATCGGATTCAACTTGTTCAAACAAATAAAGATGTAACAAAGTTATAAGAAAAAAACCAAAATTATTGTTTGCCAGTCAAATAACAATCCTAGCTTCAATACTTTGATCTCACAGCTTCTGTAACTCCAAAAAGTATCCAAAAACTCTTAAAAGTGACTAAAACAAGTTATGTCCCAAACAGATGACAAAAAAGGTTTTTAAGTCGAATTTAGGGTTTTCTCATAAAAGGGTCCCTCGGGTGGTGCACAAGAGGTATGTCTGATATATGTGTCGTTGAACTAAAAAATACCAAGCTCGTAACAAACCTCAGCTCCCTCGCGTGGCGCACATGATGTTTGTTTCCTATGTGTGTTGCACGAAGGATGAAAATTCTAGCGACTTTGATTTTTTTTTCTTCATTGCAAACTCTAGTTATCCCCAAGAATGCTCAATTTATCAAAACTCCCCTCTTTGTAACTCTTTTGTCATCCGAGAACCTGTAAAACATATTTTATAAACTACTAATATGTAAGGTCGGTTGATTTTTTATTGTTTTTAACATTTTATTGTTTGTTTATATTCTATTGTTTTCTATTATTCTACACATCTTCTTTTTTGAGCCAGTGGTAAGCAGATAAGATTGTCAACAAAATGGCTCAAGTTCGATCCGGTTATCTTTTCTTTTTCACACTTGGAAAACGTGTCATGTTTTTGCAGTTGAAAAACTTGTCAAATCTCCATGAGATAATAGTGGAGCAAGTTATAATAAGCATACATCCACCCTCATGGTCATTATTTTTGTGTTTCAACAATAATTTACCTAAATTGGACCTTCAACTATGTTTTAACTTACTTGAAATACCCATATTACGGCATGGTGTCGTGACATACGTAACCTGATATTTTTTCTTATTAACGCAGTGTGACCTGAACACCTGACCCGGCCGCTGCAACGCGCGGCCCGGTCTAATATCTAGTTCTAATTAAGTAGCAACAAGAAAGTACTAAAAACAACTAATTTAGTATTAAAAATCAACGAAAAAGACTTATAAAAACATGTGTGTTCTGCAACATATTAGGATACTCATTCTAAGAAACCATAGAGCTTTCTAATCAATCTTTAGTTTCTTGTTATATTCTTATAAAAACTTTAAGGGTTCTTTTGGGACCATTTAATTAGCTTCACCAACAACTATAACCATAGGTACATGATGGCTTGTTTAACAGAAACCCAAAGTTTTCTATCCTGATTTTTAAAAAATCCTCCATTCTAATATGTGACACTCTGCCTCATACGAGAATAAAAAGACCTAAAAAAATATTTAATCTACGCGATACGCACAGCAGGAGGCTTGGCATGCGCGTATCGCCTAAGACGGGAAAAACCAGGTGCACGAAACAGGGTAGCAGCCGGTATCACGCGAAACTACTCCCCCTACGCGATACGCGCAAGGGAAGGGTGTGGCCTGCGCGTATCGCGTAAGCCACATCTCGCAGCTATATAAGGAGGCCGAACCCCCTTCATTTCTTGCACCAAAACCCACTCTCTCTAGTCTCTCTCTCTAGATTTCCGGTCAGAATCTCCGGTAAAGCCCCGGCGAAGTCCCGACGAGTTTCCGACATAGAACGGAAGCTTTCGGTAGTACGGTTCGAGTGCGGGTTTGCTCATGAGAAAGCCTACGGGGTATCTTCAGTGTTCGGTAAGACTCGTTTTCAGTTTCCTTCGAGTTGCTTACTATTTATATACACCTGAGATACTAAATGGAGACCCGTTATGATAGTAAACGGCATTCTCTCTCGTACGTGTGAGCTTAGATCACTGGGCTAGACGAGGTGCTGTCGAAGTACTACTCAATTCCAGAAGGACTCCCAGATCTAGACCCCACTCTGTCCGACTCACTAGGTAACGTCACAGATCCCGTACTCGTTTAACACATGCGTGACTTAAGCCCATGGAAAATCCAGGGTTTTAGAATAGAACCTTCTAGTCATATAATATTACTAGGAATAAAGCATGTTTTCAATGAATGGTAGAATCGTGTGAGAAACACGATAATATGATAATGTGGCTTTTCAAATAGATTGATGATAAGAACATAGGATAACCCTGACTCAGATGTTAAAGCACTCTGAGTAGAATGATTATACCAAGGACTAAAGTCATCGCTAGAGTCACATAATGTGACTAAGGTAATGCATCAGTGAGAAGACCCTGATAGGATTATCCCTAGGGAAATGAATCCTGATAAGTATGAAATGTTTACAGGGTTGTCTTGATTAGCCACCAGACGTGATACTTAGGCTACACTAAGGTGAGTCTAACCGCCCCTCTTTTATATGTTTTATGACTTCGGGGCTGTATCCGAGCTTGTATGAAATGTTTTAAAAATGTTATGAATATGTATGTGGTTATAAGTAGATCGCTACCTGGTAATTCAACGCACCTCAACTCCAAGTTCGTCCGGTTGTTGTGTTGTTGGTCCGTGGTAATAAGCTTCGCGTTAAGAGTCATCCCTGGATAGGGATGGCAGCTACATACCACAGGGAAAGTCATTAGGGCAGGGCTTCGCGCTAAGAGGTAGTTGTTTAAGGAACTACCGGCTCCGCCTTGGGATGTGTATGCGTCTAGTTGGATCCAATTAGGTAGACTGATTGCTCGTAACAGGAAAGGTACCACCGCCTAGGCAACGTGATGTGACCAAGAGGGGTCACGAGGGTACCTTGGTTATCCCTGTATGCGGCATATACATTAACAGACTCTGACGAGATTCACCATTAGATATGACATTGAAGAAGAGTTGGCTTGTAGATAACTTATTACCACACATATATGAATGATGATGCCTATGTTTTACCACACATATATGAATGATGATGTTTGAATGATGCCGTGTATAATAACCAACAAGTGAGAACATGGGAGGCTTAGTTTAAGTGTCATTTTCCAAATCATGTCTGGAAACAGCAAGAGCTGCAGCTGTAGCAGAATTGAACTAGCCATTTCATATAATTTCATGTGAACATAGTGTTAGATCTTGGATTCACATAAAACAATATGGTTTGTTGAACTGAATAAAAAAAAACCTAGATGTTAAGCTCTGATACCACTTGTTGGATCCTTTTAAACAACATGTGTTGAATCACAACTTAACATGTGCGGAATATTTGTTAATTGTATAAGATCAAACATAACAATTCTATGAAAGAATGAATGTAACAGTGATAACACAAAATATTATCTTCAAAAGTATATCCAGTATATTGCAAAATAGCACAAGTTACAATATAACGAGTAACCTTAAAACTATATACAAGAGATGTTTATACGCTACTATAGAATATATCCTAGCCATCTTTTCTAGATAAAAGATCAATGGTAAACTAGAGTCATTGATCTTACACGTCATGGCATACCACATATGTGCATTCTAATTGATTACATCAAAAGGTAAACATACATACAAAATAACTGTGCAAATCTTCTATATCAATTGAAAGTGTAGAGACACCATTACCGTGTAATACTGATAGCTTTTTCTAGGGCCCACTACAAGAAAATAAGCCTATTGCAATTTTTTTTGGTAAAAAAAGGTTACATTAGGTGAAGTTGCATTAGATCAATTGCAACTTTTTTATTACATAATGCAACTGTTTTTTTACATAATGCAACTGTTTTTTTTACATAATGCAATTTTTATTCAAATGCAACATTTCTTAATGCAACTCTTTAAATAAGAGTTGCAATAGGTAACAAAAAAGTTACATTAGATCTAATGCAACTTCTTCTAATGCAACTGTTTTGAAAAAAAAGGTTGCAAAAAGGTTATAAAAAGGTTACAATAGGTTCATTTTTTAGTAGTGGCCGCATATGAGTTGATTGCTGAAAGCCTTGCATTTCAGTAGATGTAAGCCTTCAACCTATGAGGCAACATTTTAACATTGGACTGGTTTTAGCACAAGCTTTGACTTGTTTTGTGTAGCTTCATCCTTTAACATCGCAACATTTATGTTCACAACAACGATTTGTTTTCACCGAATAGTCTACTTGAAACTTTATTTGGTTTACGTTATGGTACTTTGCGTAAGAGTAGCAAAACAAAACATTTCTTACTTTTTGCAAACATGATATTACAACGGTCTAAAATAAACTATTTTATTTATCTTTTGATTGCTATAAATACCCATAAAAAACATGTATGCTTAAGCATTTACATAAACATTTTAAAACATATAAGTTTACCTGCTTCTAACACGAAAATTAAAAATTTTAAATGCTCACGAAAAACAGTTTTTATATAATACTACATCTAACCTAAATGTTAAGAATACACGTTTACATAAAACATTTTGAAACCATGTTGTTTAGTAAATTTAAATCATATATAACATGCATACTAGATAATTAAGCAAGTTTGAAGTTGCATGTTTAGAAATATAATACACATAAAACATTGTTATATATTAAATACTTCTAATTATCACTGACACACATGTCAGAGAAAAATATCTACATAAAACGTTTTTAAACTATAAATTTAGATCGTATTTAACACACATAGTAGATAATTAAATAGGTTATAACACCCATGTTAGAAAGCAAAACGATACATGAAACGTTTTAACCATATGGTTGATAAAGTTGTAATAACAATCAAAACTTAGTATTTTGTATTTTTTTCACAAAATTTATAGATCTTTGTTGTTGTTGTTGTTGTTGACTTGAATTGAAAAAGATTAATAAGGTCCACTAAAATAGGCATGCATGTTGGGTTGTAAATTATGACCTTTCTTTCCATGGCAACATACACGGAACAAGATTCAATAATTACATAATTTTCATTTTCATTTTGATGAACACAAATCACATCATATATTTTCACCATGCTGGATAACATTCAACACAACCCTTGGTGTTAACATTTCTTGTTTCAAAAATGGAGGCGGCACCTGAAGACGAATTGAACTTTTCTGTCGCGTCAATGATCGAAGATGTTCTTACGGAACATGGTTCTCAGTTGTCCGATGTCCATACAACATCCAAGAGTGATTCAAAAATCTGTACGTTCTTTCAATTATCATGTATTTACAAATCAAGAAATAATATACATTGTTATGCCTTTCATGATAATGTGCACCAAAAATGCACACAACTTGTTTGATTAAATGCCAATTCAATATAAGAAAGAAGAGATTATTTATGTACTTTGACTTTGTGCATTGTTAAGCCTTTCATGATCATATTGTTAATAGAAATTTACGATATACTAATTCATGCACACAAGTTGTTTGATTAAACACCAATTCAGTTCAAGAAATAAGAGATTATATATAAAATATGAATTCATGCACACAAGTTGGGCATTAAATTGTGGGATTGATTTTGTTAAGAGGAATATGATTTTGGAGGTGTTTGTGTTTCTCAGCAACAAAACGAAATGAAGCTACGAGATGGTTAAGAAAGTCTGTAGGTGTGGTGGCTGCAAAAGATCTACCAGCCGAGCCTTCAGAACAAAACTTTCGAATGGGATTAAGAAGCGGGCTTATTCTTTGCAGTGCTCTGAACAAGACTGAACCGGGTGCCATTCCTAAGGTAACCTTTTCTCTACTGATTTATTGTTCGAAACATAACCAAATCTTTCGGTTAAAAGGTATTGAATTATGTATATGTTGGTTTCTCAGCTTGTGGGAACACCCGCTGATTCTGTGGTTATACCTGATGGACCACCTTTAACGTCAAGCCCGTACTATGAAAACATCAGGAATTTTCTATTAGCCATAGAAGAAAGGGGACTTCCAACTTTTGAGGCTTCTAGTTTGGAACTGGTAAACCAAAATCACCTGCTCATATTCAAATGTTGTTTTATTTATTTGGTTATTTGATTGTAACATGTAGGGGGGAAGGTTACCTAGAGTTGTTAATTGTGTACTAGCCTTGAAAGCATATAGTGAATGGAAAAAGGCAGGTGCACATGGGACATTTAGATATTTAGGGAATCGAAGACCCTCTTCAAAAAGGAAACAAATGGTTTGTAACTCCTTGGATATGGAAACATGTGGTAATTTGTGGAAAAGAATTGGAGATAAGGTTTGTGTGTTTTAGTTTTATGTTTAGAAAATTATGCAACGAGTATAACTATTTGATAATCAAGTGATTCTTGTTATTGTAAGCCTCTTCAAGCACGTGTTCGTGGTTTTCTTATGGGTCAGAAGCCACAAGATATTCCAATGGTGAGTATTCATTGTAGCATTTATAAGCTACCATTCTATACTATGTGTATCCTGCTGAACTTCCTGTAAGACGCTCTATTTATTATAATCGTTTCACAAGCTCAAGAAAACATTTGTGCCACTAATTGGTCTCCCCTTGTGCTACAGATTGTTGAGATTGTGTTAAGGAATCTCATAGAAGACTTTGAACGGAAACTAGCCATTCACAAAGAAAAGATAAAGGTACACAATTGACATTGATAAGGAGTGCACATATTGAGTTTAGGATATGTTTTTTCTTCAATAGGTCAGTAACAGGAAAAATTTAAAGCTTAACAAAACTGGAAAAAGGTCAAATGTGTCAAAGGGGACTTCAAACCTTCTTACATGACTTTATGGAATAGACTATAATCTTAAATATCTAGTTTTAAAATGAATTTTGTATATTCAGAATTAGGAATTTATATGCTTGGACCCAAATCGAAAGCTAACTTGTTTTGACATGTTCCAACCTCACCTAATCCAATCCATTTTGTCACCTCTACTTGTGACCTTTTGTCCAATGTGATACGAGGTCTCACGTTTACTTGAAATGCCAAATACCATGGCTAGGAAAAAAAATGTGTGCAAGTACTACATCAATACTTGTGATCTTGAAGTTATGGGTCAAGCCATGGGAAATAGCCTCCTGCACAAAGTGTAGGGTAAGGGTGCGTACATCAGATCGCCAAGAAATCCGGCCCGTGCGCAAAGCGGGAGCTATGTCAAGCACCGGGTAGACCCTTTTATGCATGTCCTGTGTCAAATATAACTAATTGACCGTGATGTTGTTGATAACAGATTGCTGCTAAGACAAAACCTGTCAAAAAGCCTCCTCCTGAAGAAGTAAAGGTACAGTTGTGACTAGGTTGTATTTCTTCTTACCTTAGAGTACTCTCATCACATTTTCTGATTCATAAAAGCATTTGATTCATCACATGGCAGCAATCCCCTAGAAATATATTCAAAGAGATGGAATCCAAATCAAGAGAACCATTCAAGAAAGAAGAGTACGTAAAGGTATGACTGTGAGTAAGATCTGAATTCTGTCAACATATCGTAAAATGTGGTCACAATGGGTGAAACTGGACGGTACAAAAGTTATTTTTCAAATATGATTACAAAAGTTATTACTTTTTGGATAAAGTGATTTAAGAGGTTTTATCCATTAAAGATGCACTTTGAGAGCGACTTTCGACTTGTTTGACTAGTACGACCATTAACCTGTTTCCTTTAAAGCTTTTTATTTTTTTCATGTTACCGTTTATCATTTTAGAGTTTAAATATTTTATTCACCTTCATGACAGCCAATCACTAATGTGATAACTAATGAGAAGGAAGAAGGAAAGGAAGAAACAAAGGTATGAATGACTAAGTTCAAATTTCTATATAATTGACAGCCTGTCCGGGCTCACTTATTGATTCAATAGTATTTTGATTTGATTCACCTGCATGGCAGTCCTCTTTTAGCAGCATAATGAATGAGATGAGAAAGAAAGCAAGCGGAGATATAAATAAACCTTTTAGTGATATAAACAAAAAGATTGAAAAGAATGTAACCACGGATACCATTAAACCCACTAGTGATGTAAACAACGAGATACAAAAGAAGGTACCCACGGATACTGTGATGCCCACTAGTGATATAAAAAATGAGATTAAAAAGAACGTAACCACAACCACAGTTACCGTGAAGCCCACTAGTGATATAAACAATGAGATCAAAAAGGATGTAACCATAGATACCATGAAGTCCACTAGTAATCTAAATAACAAGATGGAAGATAAAACAACCAAAGAACCCATGATTTCCACTACTGCTGATGTAAATAATGAGACGAAAGAGAATGCTGCCATGGCTTACATAGGTGATGATATTAAAAATGAGATGGAAGAGGATACGACCATGGATACCATCAGTGATGATGAGATCGAAGAGGATACAACCATGGATTACATTAGTGATGAAGAAGAGGAGGAGGAAGAGGAGGAACCGGAGGAGGAAGAAGAAGCGAAAGAGGAAGAGGAGGAGGAGGAAGAAGAGGAGGAAGAAATAAACGAAGCAAGCACAGATGATTTGAGCGGTTATCTATTTGATGATCTAGAAAAGAAGAAAAAGATGGAAAAAAAGATAGAACTAAAAAAGAAAGAGATTGAAAAAATAAAAGAACAGGATAAGAAGAAAGAGATGGAAAGAGAAATAGAAATGGAAAAAAAGAGAGAGATGAGAAAGAATAGAGAGACTGAAAGAAAAAAAGAGATGGAAAGGAAAGCAGCTGAAGATGAGAAGGAAGAAAAATACTACAATTGGGTCAACAGTGAGCGCGAGAGATTAATACTCAGTATTGAAAAGCAACAAAGGATGGTTGAACACCAACATAAAGAGTTACAAGTATAATCTCCACCATCTCATAGTAATGTTTTATCTTTTTTAATGACATGCTGATCATGGTTTTGATACGAACAGGCGTTGAAAAATACCTTTTCTACTGCAAAAGCGGACATACAGTTACTCAGAACAAATTATCAAGAGGAAGTCAATAATTTAGGTATAATTTTAACATTTTTGTTCAAGCTTAACAAGAGGTGGAAATTTTGACCCACTTACTTATGGATGAGTCGATCTAGGATGTGTTCTATCTTAAACATTTAAAAGCTTACCTAAAGGAGCTTGAGTCCCACCCTAGATATAGTTTTCGCATGCCCCTTCAAAATTGCATTCTTCGATGAGTTTGCTTATTTTATATTATTAATTTATCTATAGAAAAATGGAAAAGGTGATTGCTGACACAACTCAATCTGAGCAGATCTTTTTGAACCAATAGTAAAATGACGCATCAACCCATCAACCCATATTTGATAACATGGTTGATTTTGTTAAAATCTTGACTATACAGAAATAAATAACAAATTGTTAAATTGTGATCAGGTAAACATTTAATGAACTTGGCTCAAGCAGCTTCAGGGTACCGTAAAGTTGTAGATGAAAATCGAAAGTTATATAATCTGGTCCAGGACCTAAAAGGTAGTATCAGGGTGTACTGCAGAGTGAGACCTGCATTTGGAACTGTAAAAAAACCAAGTTGTGTGGATTGCATTGACGAGGGAAATATGGCAGTTATCACACCTGGAAAAGGTGGAAAAGACACTCGCAAAAATTTCACTTTTAATAGAGTTTTTGGTCCAAGTGCAACTCAGGGTAATCACTAATGTCTCCAACGTCAATATTTGATTTATATTTTATGTTTTATGTTTTCCTTTTCTTCATATATCTTTTGTGCTTCCATGTTGTTATTGTAGCCTTGGTGTACGTAGACACCCAACCATTGATCCGTTCTGTCCTTGATGGATACAATGTTTGCATATTTGCATATGGTCAAACAGGATCAGGGAAAACATTCACAATGGTAACTACAAGTCGGATGAAAATAATACACACACTTTGCCGTTAAACTATATATGGTAATTTTGTTTTTGCTGCAGACTGGACCTGATGTCTTTACTACAGAAACCATGGGCGTAAACTACAGGTCACTAAATGATTTGTTTGATATCCAACAGCAGAGGAAGAACATGATTGCCTATGAAGTTTGTGTTCAGATGCTTGAAATTTACAATGAAATGGTCAGGGATCTCCTTAGTTCTGATGGTGCTACCAAGAAATATCCTTTTTATGGTTATAGTTGTTTGTTTGATATTCACTTATCATTTATATGCTGTCTAGTTTTTGTAATCTTAACAACAGACCACATTAGAAATACGACTGGGTACACAAGACGGAATAAATGTGCCAGATGCAGCTCTTATACCTGTTTCAAAAACAGAAGATGTTATACGCTTAATGAACCTAGGTCACAAAAACCGTGCAGTAGGTTCCACCGCAATGAACCAACGTAGTAGTCGTTCTCACAGGTGCCCCTCATCCTTATTTTTCTACTCTTTTCAGTTCTTTGCATACACCCTGTAACATAATTGTGTTTTTCTTATCTCCATCTTAAGTTAACCCATTTGCTTCTACAAATGGGTGAAACTATGTCTGTCATTTACTTTAAACAGGTCATAGAAAAAAATTTGAAATGAAAACAAGTCAGATATATTGAAAGTCTCTAAGGTCTATTTTTAATGCGTGCGTCCTTCTAGATTATTTTTGGTAAAATAATTTAGTTTATTATTACTATAAACATAGATAAAACTCTTTTCTAACTATAAGTTATGGAACCCAACTTGATGTGACCCGTTAGCCAACCCATCCATCTGGCAACCTCTAGTTATCTTACAGATCAACCATGAAAATGCCTCCCATTACAAGGCGGACCTACAGAGGTGTTGCATGCAGAGTTAATTCGTCTGCAACATTTATTTTTTTTTGCCAACAATGATACATCTAAGCGTAAATATGATGAAGAAATTGATAGCATGTTGATGCTAGCCTAGGATTGCAGCTAATTTATAAATGTTTTCTAGTTTAGTGACATTTAATTACGTGAAGATGATCAGAGGTTATGCTTATTATATTATTGCAGTTGCCTTACGGTTCATGTTAGCGGGAAAGACTTGACATCTGGTTCAACGGTTAGAGGTTGTATGCATTTGGTTGATCTCGCTGGAAGTGAAAGAGCTGACAAAACCGAGGCTACAGGTGACAGATTAAAGGAAGCAACATTCATAAACAAATCACTTTCTGCTTTAGGAGACGTCATAGCTTCTCTTGCCCAAAAAAGCACACATGTTCCTTACAGGAACAGTAAACTCACCCTCTTGCTCCAAGATGCTCTTGGTAACTCCTTTTCGTAAATAGTATGTGCATGTATATATATAGTTTATTTTTCACTAAGCTTGTGAGTGTCAATTTATTAGGAGGGCAGGCTAAGACACTGATGTTTATCCATGTAAGTCCTGATCCGGACACTGTTGGAGAAACAATTAGCACACTTAAGTTTGCTGAAAGAGTGTCGACAGTTGAGCTTGGGGCTGCTAAATCTAATAAGGATGACACAGATTTGAAGCAGCTGAAAGAACAGGTGGCTTTCTTTAAGGCAGCATTAGCCAAAGATGGAGGCGATCCACAAGAGGAGGGGGATGATGAAGATGACAACCAGGATGGCGCGTCCAGTGAGTGCTCTGAGGCTGACTCACACCCACAGAAAGCTACTAATGGTGGTGCAGCATCAAATCCCAAGAAGCCTAGTCAAGCACCAGCAAAAAGCAAGTATGTCATAACGATCACTAGCTATAGTGTGTGTGTGTGTGTGTGTGTGTGTGTATGTTTCAGTTAAATAACATAAACGGTTTGGGTTGGGTTGAGCCGCAAACATTTTAATGTCCAATCTTTTTTAAAAACAGTTAATCCAATGAATATGATTCGAAATATGATGTTAGTACAAATATGAAGCAATTTTTTAAGTAAAATAATGCACAAGATTGTGACCATTGAAACTGCACAACAGTTGGTTTTCAACCCATTTAACATATTTCTGTTTTAGGTATTCTTTTATTGGGGACATTGGACCCGTTATGGATAAAGCGCAACCCAAATTGACCCTTTTGTACGTAAACCAGAAGTTGCATGCTAAGAGTCAATGTCGGTTTATAAGTAGTTCGTTCGACTCCATCTAATGATATCAAAATTAGTAGCTCTATGATTTGATCACATATGGAAGATAATTTTACTATTAACATATCCTAAATTGTTTTAACATTTATGTTTTTACTTGTGATAACGTTTAACACATGCAAAAACCTGTTTTTCCATCCTTAAACATTTGTTTAATATAAAACACAATAACACAGCTTACCTCGTTATGCTATAACAGAGCTAGTCCAGCAGCAGCAGCTGCGAAAAAACCTGCTGGCGGTAGCTCACCAGCTACAAAGACCGGAAAGGCATCTGCTCCTGATAGTAAAAAGAAAACAGGGAAGTAAATAATTTTTTCTTTTTATTTTATGGTGGAGGCAGTTTCTCTTCAAATCCTTCTAAAATATCAGCAGAATGACATGAAGAAAGAGACAAGGGTTTTTTTTCTTATGGAAGTGGATTTTTGATTTCACATGAGTGATGTGTCTATAGTTTTTGTTGTTCATAGTGAATTAATAGAATATTGGGGATCAATTTGATGTATAGAGAAGTTGATTCTGTAATATATCAGAGGGTTGGATCATGTTCATTACATTCTCATCATTTTGTATACTTTATTTTAAATAATACATAAGCATATGGGAATGTGGATTCTCTTTACAATAACATGATCATCATTGTTCAACACCCAACAGTCTAAAATCTGGAAATTATGGGAATGAGTTAGGTGTTATAATAACTGAGGTTAGACCATGGTAATGTAGCAGTTTCCATTTTATGATTTCTAGTTGTAGAATGCAGTTTTTTTCTTGAAGTCTAAACAACTAAGAACAAATACCGACACATGGATTAAGATCGGATAACAAGTTCCAGATTGATGAATTAATCATGAAGGAAGAATCTAAGAACAAGAGAGACAATAATGGAGATTTTTTTATTAAATGTGTATTTTACAAGGTGAAAAGTTAGTTCAAACAACTTATCCTTATCATCTATTTATACTAGTTTTACACAAGATGCGGTATTTTTCCTTTGCTGACGTGTATGCACTTTATTACTTTCTTTCTTCCATGTGTCATCATCTTTTACTCTTTCCTCGTACAAATGTGTTATTCCTTATCATTCTGATCCATTAAATACCGCACCTCATTAAGTTCCCTTAGTCTATTTATATGAAAATAAGACAATACCAATAGACTATAACGGTTACATTTAAAAAAAACTTTTAAACACCGCACCTCATCCGCTTCTCTTAAAACGTATATAAGTATCTGTCGTTGTGCCAAAATAAACACTTCTTCTCTCTCATTTTCTTCAAAAACCCTTCCGCTACAAAAGCTATCCAAAACAATCTTCTATTTCCCTTAAATTCTTGAGCCCAAGTGTCGTATTGTTGCAGCGATTCAACTTTCCTATCATACACAAAAAAACGAATCATAACATGCCTTTATGTGAAGGTAAATAAACCCTAAACCTAGAAAAAACCTTTTACTTATTTCTTATTTATGATAGTAATTGTTTATATAATTGTTATTTTAGAATGAGTGATAAAGTGAAATGCAATACACATTTATGTTTTTCAAAATTAAAAGAAAAATTGAATAAATTAGTAAAGCAATACGGCATTCTGACTAATCTCCACTCGTCGTTACCTCCGGCGAACGCCCCTGTATATCCTTTTCCGGTAAATAAAATCCCTCTTTACACCCACTTGATTAAAACAACAAACTGTAGGATACCCTTCACCCGTTTCCTAATAAAAAGCTTGCTTTAATACGACATACAAAATAATATTACCATGTTAGGAATAGCCAAAATAATGCATTATGATATTACTTGTAGATTATTAGAAGAAGTACCGGATTTACTAGTTTTTAGGAAAATATTTAATATTACCAAAGTTGGGGATTGATACACTTTTGCACAACGCTTATCCATGACAGTTTCGTGTTTCATAACGGCATTTTCCATGCTAAAAAATTGGAAAGACAATTTCTTTTACATAGATGTTCAGTGTATACCTACAGAAATGAGATGGAGATACAACGATGTACAATCGCTAAAAGATGTCGAACCTCCAGAACAGTTAGTCAAAACAATGTTATTGACTAAAATAACAAACATGGCCCACCCGGTGCGAAAATATCTCTATCACATTCTAGTGATCGGTGGATTAGTCGGAAGTGGCCCCATGAAATAAAATGACCATCGATATCAAAAAATGTTATGCTACTGCTATATTTATTTAAATAGGTACCTAGGATTGAATATATTTTATTGTTGATGGGTGAACATAAGAATCGAACAATAACCGAAGCAAAAACGTACGAAACAACGAAAATATCAAAAACGTAAAAATACCAAGTTTATATAATCTTAGTAGCTTAAACGTTTTAAAAATAAGTTAGAAAATAAATTTCATAATTTTCCAAAAAATAATATAATTACTATGAATTTTTTAATGTTTAATAGGATTAAAATACAAAAATTCGTATAAAATAATTAGAGATCCTTAGGACCAAACTTAGAGAACCTAAACATAAATATGGACATAATACAATTATAGTAAAACCTAACATGGTACCAAGGACTCTCTAAGCATAAAAGTAATGATAGGTTCAATCGGATCGATTACTGCTACAAACCACTATGATCTATGTAAAACAACACTCAATCAACACAATAATCATACTTAATAATTCTCTTGTATTGATGATGAAATAGTTGCAGTACAATTTGTGCAGGAGAAAGAGTACAATCAAAACACACACACTTTGATACGTTAATTCTCTCTCTCTCTACACTCACACTAGCAACATGCTTTTATACATCAATATATTTAGGGAAAATACAAATTTAACCCTAAATAACAAACTTTGTACATAATAAGAACAAATTAAATCTTTCTAGGAACGAGCCCTAACAGTACTCCCCCTAAGATTTAACTTTGGTCTTTGTTCAAGAATGACTTTATCTGTGACACCCTACCCGGTGGCGGAAAACACCGGGTTGTCAAGTGGGTTGGATATCAAAAGTACAAAGCACATGGCATCTAAGAAATATATTTTAATATTATTAAGCATTCAATGTTGTGACGTAACAGGCAATAAATAGTCTTAAAAACAGGAAATAAATCCGGAAACAGAAACGTCATTGTTTTTATTATTTTCTAGGTCCATGGCATCCTACGTGTCAAGCAACCGAAACAACTTCAAACGCCACCTGAAATATGATTAAAATAAGTTAGCTACGCGAATAGCTAGTGAGTAAAAACACAGTAAATAGTACATAGTATGAAATCCGAGATCATTAGAAATATGTTGCGCAAGCTCATGTGTATAGCAATTTCGTCATATTAAACAACCGTGACCATAGAATCACATAGAAACAAGAAACATATACCCCGCAGGGTAACTTTTAGCAACGGGTCATGAGAACCACTCATGTTACAATTAATGATAACTGTCGTCTAACCGTCATTTAACCGTCCTTTAACCGTCAATTAACCGTCTCGATAAATAAGTTATCAATAATTGTTTTAGCATCTAGAGGCATAGCAACATAGTAACAAGTATCATAGGATAGTATCTAGTAACCAACACATAGAATCAACAACAAGAATCGCCGGTATCACATCACCTAACGTGCCATAAAGTGTAGGTGGGTTTGTCAAACCGTTAGCGCTAACATCGTACCGGTGGAAATTACGTAATAATACAACTACTTTTAACTAACACACAATTTTGCATCAAGCGGCCGACAAGATTAACATATTTTATGATCTCATTTGAAAATAGAATCAAAAAGAAAAGAAACCGTAGTTTAGTAATAAGAATCATATTTCAGTCCCAAAGCAGAAATAGTAAAATGGGAAGTGAGTTTACTCACCTGAACAATAAAGATAATGCAAGAAAGTAACTAGAGGGAATCGAGGATCGCCCAGATATTAGAACCACCTAATTAACCGGGAGAACCTAATTTAGAAACGAAGCAAGTAACGTAATAACTAGAATCAAGAAAATAGAACTTCTAGGGTTTTGGATTTGGGGTTTTAGGGTTTTAAATTATAAATTGAAAATTAGGGTTTCAAAATATAATTTGGGAATTTAGGGTTTTAAATTATAAATTGAAAATTAGGGTTTCAAAATATAATTTGGGAATTTAGGGTTTTAAATTATAAATTGAAAATTAGGGTTTCAAAATATAATTTGGGAATTTAGGGTTTTAAAGTATCAATTTAAAATTAGGGTTTCAAAACCCAATTTTTGATAAACGACGCGTGTTAGGTATTATATATATTTTGATGGATTTTTATGTAGAATGTCAAAAAAATGTATAATAACCTCTTTGTGCAACTAGTTTATTTTATATTGGAAATATAATTGTACAAACCTTAAGAGATATATGGCTTGACTTAAAAGTAAAGGGGTTAAAATAGAAAAAATTAAATAAGGGTGGTCAGTGGGACTCGAACCCACGACCCAGCGCGCCACAGCCAAATGCTTCTCCACTGCACCAGACGCGCTTTTTGTTTCTTAAACAGACGACAAATTTCTTTATTCTTTAATATACAAAACACCCATTTCATACTACAAGCCCTAGATCAAGAAAACCCCAAATTCGTTTGAACCGGATGATCATACCAGAATAAAAGATAGGGCTTTTAATCTATACATAAAAACGATCATTTCGATATAACGAACTTACTTGGATTCGATCAGATTGAACGATGAAGGTGAAGAACAAGAACACGACTGCTCGTAAACCAAATCGATAGCTAGAAGTTGTTATAATCCAATTACTCTTCCAGATTTCGTCCACGTGATGAGATGAATGAAACCCCTATATCAATTTCGGTTTAAATCAAAGATTTGATGACTAACTGTTGAAGAAGAAACTCGGATTGAAACGGAATCACTTACAGATTATTGGTGATTGATACTAGAAATTGAAGTTGTAGATGGCTTGAACGAGTAAGGAGGATGGTGCAGGTAGATTGAATTGCAATATAGTTAACCGATTGGTGTCGATTAGTTTTGAGTTAAGTTATGAACAGAAAATGGGTAATTGATGGATGAGCAGAGGATTAAAGTGAAATCAATTACTACCAATCGATTCAAGATGCCGATTCTAACAGTTTCATTAACTCCTCTTGCCGTTTGGTACGTTTTTGGGTCGATTGAGATGGTGGGTTTTTGAACCGATTTTGGTTTGATAAATTGATCGACATATAAGTGTTTAGAAGTCGATTAAGGGTTCGAAACTCACTTAGAATAGTGCTAGGATGATTTGTATATGTTTGGTTTGTTGTAATGAGTAAAAAAACGATTTTCGTGACTCGCCGGAAAGGTGACTATTCCGGCCATTTGGCCGGAGATGGTGTCGCCGGAAACACCGGCATGGGGGGGAATTTTGGGTTCAAAAAGCAATTTACACAAACAGCCCCTATACTTGTATTGGTTTTAACTTTTGCCCAAAACTTTCAAAACAAGTTTTAATATTTACAATATTGACCCAAAGTTAGTTATAAATTAATTCAACCAACTAATTTAACTGGGTTGAGACGGAACAATTAATTAAGCGGCGATTATATACGTTTGGCTTGATGGTGACATTAAACATATTTATTTAAATAATTTACTATCGAAACGTTACATTTACAAATAAAAGAGTACGGGTACATTTAAGGATAGAACTTCGGGTTCGAGCCGGGTCTTCGGGTTTGGGTCCGGGGCAGATGTCACATTATCTTTTCTTCTCTCGAATCAAACTTCATCATTCAAACTCTTATGGTTCATCTTTGATCTCAAGCAACGGCTTCACGGCATGATCCTCTTGTTCTTTAATAGCCTCAACAATGCAAGTTTTGAACTTCTCGGCTATTTTGGCTTGTTTCGGCTTCGACTCATTTGTGAGAATGTCGCAAGTAGCCATTCGTTTAAGCGTCTCCAAAGAAATACCTGCAAAAGCAATATTAGCATAAAACTCGTATGGCTTCTTCAGTCATCTTGCACGTACTCCAATGTCCCCTTGGATGTGATCCACATAAACTCTATATCTTTGATTTCAATCTTCACGAGGTTAGCATAAAGCAATGCTTTCCTCAATCGGATCTTTTCAGTAGCAGCTCCGATCACTTCAATCATTATCTCGAACAACTTGCGATCAGCCTCAGCCAACGGATTCTTCATCTTTTCCATCTTGTGACTTCTTAGATGATCGATGTAAGAAGGATGTAATAGTTTCAGCTCAAACATACTGAAAAGAGTGATCATGTCACGATCCCAGTCATCTAAGTCACGAACCAATTTCAACTCGAAAGTTTCTTTGTGATAAAAGAACTTCAGTATTGGCTTTGTCTTCTGTGAACCATCGAAGACTTTCAACCCCGAATCCATTACTTTGTCAAAGTTTTCGTCAGAAAATTCTTCTAAATACATATCTTTCAAAATCAGCTTCTTTTTCTTCTTCTTTTGATCAAGATATGATTTGTCTTCTTGATCTCCTCGAGTTTTCAGATATTGAGGCATCCGACTAATACCAGCATCCAATAACATAGCACATTTTTCATCTCTTTCAGCTCTAGTATGATTGATCAACCTCAGTTTATACAGCTCCTTGAGATCTTGAACTGGCAACTTAAAGATACTCGAGTAGTAATGATATACGTCGCACAAACCATTAACTCGCTTGATCAGAAAAGCGTCAAACACTTCATCATACTTCCATGCTATTATCTTCACATCTTTTGACTTCTCTGGTACAATCATAGAGTCTAGAAGATCTGCAACGGATTGACCTTTACTCAGCAGTGATCTCACAATATCACCTGTTGTAGCTGTTTTGTGCCATGATTGACGAGCTTCCATTGGCACATTATAAGCTTTCACTTCGCTTGGAAACATGTCAGTCAATTCTTTATGTTTCTTGTGTGCATCCACTGGTAATGCCATTAAAGGAATCTCATTCGGCTCCAATACTCTGAACTTCTTTGTAAGTTCATAGTATTGTGGATTGTTATAATCCAAGAAAAGCATACGGTTCTGCATCTTCTCCGATGCTTGAAATCTCTTAACCAGCTTCTTCAATGATTCCAGCTTCAATCTCTTCAAACTCTTCAAACTCTTGTATGGATAGTTTCTTGATTGTAACCATTGTCGCATATCAACAGTAGTCATATCCTCCGGATTTTGATGGTAAAGTTCTTCAGGTGGAAGATCATCAACATTTAAACTCTCTTGTAAAGTTATCCACTCCCCTAGTTCCACAACGAACTCTTTATCTTCTCCATCTGCATACTCCTAAGTAGTTACACACTTCTCATACTCCTCGTTTATCTGACTAACAATCAGTCCATTCAGATAAACAGGATTGTACTTCATCTACTCGAGGTATGCAAAACGTGCATCCAAATCCGTAGGGATTCATCCATAACAAAAACAACCAGTTCAATCATTGAAAGTCCAGCTTCAGAAGAAATATCAATCACTTCAATTTCTTTGACAATTTCTACTTGAACCGGCTCATCCTGAGCAACATCCTCGGTTCTTGCCTTCTTCTGTACAATGTCTGCTTCTGTAATCTCAGGCACATCATCAATCTTACGTTTTCCCTCCACTTTGTCATATACAACAATAGCAGCAGCATCATCGGGAATAGGGACGGATTCAACAATCGGTTCAGTCACAACAATTGATCTTCTTGATCGAGTATAGTGAATTGAATCTTCCCTAGGAGTATCAGACACTCCAACGTTTCTTCAGCAGTGAATTCTTTATCAGACTCAGAGGATTCAGTCTCCTTTTCTTTTAGCCATTTCTCTAACACTTCTTTCTCTTCTCGAAGAGTATTGCATTCTGCCTCCAACTCTTCATAATCCTCTCTTAGCTTCTCATAGTCAGCATCTAATTTTTTGAACACTTCAGTGTTTCTCAAATGAGTTTCCCGATATTCTGACAGTCTCTTCTTCTTCCTTTCATTTGAAGCCTTAAGCTTCTCATTCTCATCAAGCAGCTTTGCAACCATACGCTTCAGATGAAATACTTCATTCTCCTCTTCATTCAAATCTATCTCAACATCTAGACCAACCTTCGGCGAAGACTCCTTAGGCTGTTCAGACTGTTGTGTTGCAGAAGTTGATGTAGTAGCGACTTCAACTGGTTTTAGGAGAGATAAATCAACATTAGCTTCATCATCTGACTGTGCCTCAGACTCAGCTTCAGTTGCAAGAATTTCTTGTGCAATTTGCAAACACCAGTTGGTTCTACTTCTTCTTCAATCACCGGTTCTTGCACAATCACATCTTCAATAAAGACATTCTCAAACGGTTCATCAGCAGCAATATTCTCACTCATAACTTCTTCTTCAACATTCATATCCGATACTTCTTCTATGTTATCAGCATCATTCCCACTATCATCATTATCAGAATCATTATCATCATCTGCTTCACTTGACTCATCTTTTTCAGATTCCTCACTTTCAGATCTATTCTCATCTTCATCACTATCGTCAGACAACAATGCATTAGGAATGTCATCCACAATGTCTAGAGGATCGAACAATTCTCCTTGAGCAATATGATGATACTCAACTCCAATATGTTCCTCATTATTCGCTATATCTCGCATATAGTCGAATAGTGCAACATCAACAACATTTCCCATGCTCATCTTTCAATAAGATGTAGCATTCATATCATCTGTATCAAACGTTCCTCCATTCACTCTATTCTCCTTTATCATCAGGTATGCTTCATTGATAATCAGTTGCAAAAACCTCGGATACATGAGGAATTTGAACCTTTTACCCTTCACAAGATTGACGATAAACCCCTTCATTATCCATCTAGCCATATTGAATCTCCTGTTTGTGGCTATTGCAACTATAGGTGAAGCAATATCAGATGGGAAAGTATCGAATCTAGCACTTCGTCTCGATAAGCAGTGTTGGATCACAAAGCACAACAATTTCCATTGTTTGCTCAATCTTGCCCTTACAAACTGCTGTTTTAGAAATACGGGAGGATGTCCCATATTTAGAAAGCATTCCTGACATTCTGCAGTTGTAAATTCGTCCAATGCACCCGCTTCATTCTCATCTAAAAACAGAGCATCCCTTATAGCTTCCTCAGACACAGTTACTTGTAACTGTCTGGTAATATTCCCATGAACAACTGACACTCCTTCTTCATTAGTGATCACTTTTGCAGTCTTCCAGAACGATTTGATCAACCTCATGTACACAATAGGTTTTGCGCACATGGCATATACATACTTGGTTCTGCGAAGAAACCAGATCATCTCCTGATATCCATCTGCCTCAGAAATAGACTCATCTAGCATAGCCACAATATTATGCTTTGGCTCATACTTGAGAACATTCATCTGAAATCAGATACAAATGTGTTAGAAATCATAAATAATAAGCAATCAATATTTATGTAAAGCAATCACTGTAATGACATAATGTAACAATTAAGTTTAGTACATTTTAATACTTTGATTAGAAAACAATTTTGAACACATCATTTTGTTTTAAAATCTAGTACATCAATGACCTTTTCTAACTGTTATATCAGATTTTGAATATGTCAACACTTAATCACTTTTACCAAAAATTTTATTGATGAATGATGTTGTTTTGATGGATTGAAAACATGTTTTAACATCTGATTGACATTTTGTAGCATGCTTTCGTGACATTTAAGACTCAAAGATGTTATTGATTTTATGATCAACAATGGCGGTTTCGATTTGTTCAAAACTTTTTCTTTGATTCAGTTGATTTTAGGTATTGTGAGATGATTCAAAGGATGATTGTTGGTGATTAACAGTTAAATTAACCTTTTCAACCATTCATTTTCAGTTTTTATACACAGAATCAAAGTGTCGATTCAGTTATGGTTTTACTGTTCATCATCAATCTTGGAATTTAAAGGTCAAAAATGATGTTTGTTGATGGCTATGATGATTGATTATGATGATTATACCTTTTTCAATCTCACAGAAATGATATAGAGTGAAAGATTGAACTGGGTATGTAATGATGATTTTAAAACAAATAGTGTCATGAAGAGTGTTTGTGTGAAATAATATTAAGTGTTTTTGAAGAAGGTATTTATATGATGTTGTTGAGACGATTGAAATTAGGTTAACATTTGGGACGGGTCAACATTTTTCAGACGGGTCAACATACACATAAAATACTTGGACGGGTCAAACACTGTTTGGTCGTGTCAAGTGATGAAAAACATGTTTTTAGCACACAAGACACTTGGACAGGTCATGCACTGTTGAGACGCATCAACCACTGTTGAGTTGTGTCAACACTGTTGGGACGGGTCATAGTGTTAATCTGTTAAAATTTTTGAAAAGGCTTGGTCGGGTCACAACTGTTGGGACGTGTCAAACACTGTTGAGACGTGTCAACACTTGTAAAGACTTGTTCATCAGATGAAATTTGAGACGGTTCATGACAAGTCGTGTGAGGTACTGTTGAGATGGGTCAGACACTGTTTGGTCTTGTCAAACTTGAAACAACAATATTTCACAAGTCTCAGTCGGTTCAACACTGTTGAGGCGTGTCAACTGTTGAGGCGTGTCAACATTTGAGACGTTTCAACAATCAAGGGCATGACACGGTTTGGACGTGTCACAGTTGAGTCGTGTCAAATTTTTAAAACATAAACATCTTGAAACGACTACACCTTGACTTTGATTTACCCATCACCCGGCTGCATAGTAACATGAACATTCCAGCACTTAGACATTTTTCCACATTCTTCGACTGTTGACTTTTTCAACAGCATTTATTGCACCTGCAACATTCTTGACAAATTAATTAGACATGACATCCTTAATTAGGGTTTATTCAATTAATTCCAATCATGAATTAGGGAAACAAAATTAAATTCTATTTAATCACACATTAAAACTTTGTCAATTTTCTGATTTTTCTTAAATATGACATTTTACAAATTTTGCACCACCAATATTTCAGTATCCCGAAGCTTTTTAATGAAAAATAATCACAAGACATTGGATTTGTTTTTATCATAAACAACACATTTGCCTTCATTAATCACTTGATCCTTTCATTCAACACACTTGATTTTTGATGTTTTTCAAATTTTTATTTTTCTTTTCAAAGTAAAATACTTTCCAACTTATTTCTCTCCCTAAACTTGAAATATCTCGATATTTTTAAGTTTACAAAGGATGTCGTTGTGACATTAATGAATTCACACACCTGCACACAAAAATCACACACATTAAAAGTAAAAACGAATGCAATGCAATGAATCTAGAAATCGCAATGAGATCATACCAAACATTATCTGAACATGTTTTGCGATTTTAGAATAGACATTTGACTTGTGTTTGTTTGAGTGATGATATGATAACATACCAATTAGCTCGAGTTGGCACACTTACTTTTCAGTCACATGATGAGATTAATGTTCGATTAAAATGACTTTTGTGACCCACATGCATACATATATCAATCTATTTCCTTATCAACAACAACCAGAATGCACTTATAACAAAAACTTGGTTACTTACAACATAATCAGTGTGGAATTGGGTTATTCTATCTTATTGGGATTTGGTCCACTTTTGGACTTCTTTTTGAATTCCTTTTTGGAATTATCTTTTTCTTGTGTTCCATTTGGGAATCTTCTGAATTCCATTTAGGAATTTTGGTAATGGTCCACATTTGGGACTCTTTTCTGTTCCATCTTTAGGAATCTTTTGCTACACCTTGAAGCACAAAAGAGACTTCGTGTGAGACTTCAGGTCTGTGGGTACCACAACAAAGAAGCTCACGATGCGGTTCATCACACTGAATTATATTGCATCGTTACCCGATTATGTTTAAAGTAACGTCACTACTATTTCATCAAAATAGATATATTTAGACATGTATAACAATGGAACTTAACACAAATATCATTGAGCTTTATGTTTGTCAACAATGAACCTACTTGTTCAGTTTTATTGCCTGAGCTGTCTAGCACATCACTTAACACTTATCAGTCTTTATTATTGAAAATACTGAACCAGATAATACTTAGTGTATCTATCATTTCACATTTTTAGCAATACAGATTCTTATGACATGATATTTCTTTTCTTTTTCTTTTCTTTTTCATGCACACTCACAATGCATAAACAAAATGACATGAGAAACATTAAATAACAACAATTTATTATATTTTTGGATTTTATATTTTCTGATTTTGTATTCTATTTTTCATGAAACTAGAATTAGTCATGATTGATTAATCCTATGGATTGAATTAAAAATTCAAACCGTCCTGACAAAAAGGATTTTGTGAAAAGACCTGCCAGTTGTTTGTCGGTATGAACTTTAATCAAAATTATTAAACCTTTTTCAGAGTTGTCTCTGAGAAGTGATATCGAATTTCGATATGTTTTGTTTTTGAGTGTTGAACATGATTAGCAGTAATGAACATTGCAGTAGTATTGTCTATATAAATGGGAGTTTTGAGAAAATTAAACCCATAGTCAAGCAATTAATTTTGTAACCACAAAACTTGAGAACATCCAGCAGATGTAGCGATGTACTCTGCTTCAGCAGTTGATACAGAAACCTTGGTTTGCTTTTTGCGTTGCCAAAAGACTAGACGAAGACCCAGAAACTGACATCCACCTGTGGTTGATTTCCTGTCAAGAGCACAACCACCAAAGTCACAATTAGAATAACTATATAATTCAAAATTTCATTCATAAAGATACCATAAACCGATATTAGGTTTCCCTTTGAGATATCTGAATATACGTTTGACAGCAATCAGGTGCGACTCTTTAGGATCTGACTGATATCTGGCACATACAGCATACATGATATGTGGTCTTGATGCAGTAAGATACATCAACGAACCGATCATTGATCCGTAAAGTGTTTGATCAACAGATTTGCCTTTTGGATCAGGTTGGATCTTGCAGTTCACATCAGTTGGATTTCTAATAGTCTGACAATCTTGCATATTGAATTTCTTCAACAATTTGTCCACAAATTTTGATTGATTGATGAAGATTCCATCTGCAGACTGTTTAACTTGCAATCCAAGGAAGAAATTGATCTCCCCCATAGAAGTCATCTGAAATCTGGACTTCATGATTTCCTCAAATTCTTTGCACATGGATGAACTTGTTGATACAAAGATGATATCATCCACATATACTTGAACACACAGAAGATCTTCATTATCCCGCTTCATTAATAAAGTTGGATCAATCTGACCTCTTGTAAAACCATGTTCCAGCAAATGTTTAGATAACATCTCGTACCAAATTCTTGGAGCTTGATGTAGACCATATAAAGCTTTGCTTAGTTTGTATACACGACGTGGATACTCAGGTCTTCGAATCATAGAGGTTGCCTGACATACACATCATCGGTAATTGGTCCATACAAAAATGCACCTTTTACATCCATTTGGTAAACTTTGAAATTCATGAATGAGGCATATGTTAGAAAAACGCGAATAGCTTCTATCGAGCGACCGGAGCAAACACTTCTTCGTAGTCAATACCTTTTTCTTGAGTGTAACCCTGTGCAACTAGTCTGGCTTTATTTCTCATAAAAATGCCACGTTCATCTGGCTTGTTCTTGTACAACCATCTTGTACCTATAGCATTTTCTCCTTCAGGTAAGTCCACTAATTTCCATACTTCTTGCTTTCTGAACTGAAGTAACTCCTC
Organism: Tagetes erecta; assembly: GCA_030867185.1. Classification (NCBI taxonomy): domain Eukaryota; kingdom Viridiplantae; phylum Streptophyta; class Magnoliopsida; order Asterales; family Asteraceae; genus Tagetes; species Tagetes erecta. The sequence continues at coordinate 13,359,625 of CM061493.1, forward strand.
TTGCATTGCTTCTATCCAACTGTTATCTAGAAACGCTTCTGAAATGTTCTTCGGTACCACTTGAGAAAGAAAACATGAGTAAAGACATATATTGGCTTGTTCTGTCTGACTTCTCAAAGTTCTTTGGTTCAAAGGACCTATAATCTGGGAGATAGGATGATTCCTATGAACACGGTGAGTTGGAATTTCTTCACCTTGTATTTGTGTCTCCAGATTACACTGATTCAGATTCAGTAGATCTTGCAGAATTGTAGAAGTGTGCGGAGTATAATTAGGAACTTGTTCTGGTGAATTGATGAAGTAATCGAAAGATTCTGGAAGAGCTTCAACATTCGGATCGGATGATGGTTGATTATGAACAAATCCACCATCATTAGGAGAGTGTTGCTGATTTGAAAGTCTGCTTCATTATTTGATTCTTGAGCATCTTGAGAAACAAATGAATCTTGTGAGTGAGTTGAGGATTCAACAAGCGGATCACGAAAAGACATAAACGGATACTCAGAATTGAGATTATCATTGTCATCATTGTCTGAATCGTCACTGAAAGATCCTAAATCTCCCGGTTCCTTCTTTGATTTTCCTGAAATATCAAACAAGTTAGAATTGAACGATTTGGATAACGAATCTAGATCAAATAACCAGTCGGGACCATGAGCCGCTGATGGAAACGAATTTTCTAAAAACTTTACGTTTACTGATTCAAGGATAACATTTATACGTCTATTAAACACGCGATATGCCTTAGACATTGATGAGTATCCAAGAAAGAAACCGTCATCAGATTTCGACTCAAATTTTACCGAGATGATCACTTAAATTTATAATCGTGACAGGAAAACCAAATTCTTTCAAATAAGAAATATTCGGTTTCCTCCCAAATAACAATTCGTAAGGAGTTTTATGTTTATCCTGAACCAAAAGTGTCCTGTTTTGTACAAAGCAGGCGGTAGCAATTGCTTCATCCCAAAATGTTATCGGAAGCTTAGCATCGGCTAACATGGATCTTGCAGCTCCAATTAGTGTCCTGTTTTTCCGTTCTGCAAATCCATTCTGCTGAGGAGTTCATGGAGCACTAAATTGTCGCGCAATCCCCTTTTCTGCACAAAATGAGTCCACATTAATATTTTTAAACTCGGTTCCGTTATCACTTCTCAAGATTTTTACTTTTGCATCCAATTGATTTTCAACTTTAATAATACATTCTGTTAATAACTCAGCAGTTTCAGATTTTGCATGCAAGAAATAAACCCAAGAAAATCTAGTAAAATCATCAATGATGACTAAACAGTAAGACTTGTTTCCGATGCTTTGGACATTTGTTGGTCCGAAAAGATCCATATGAAGCATCTGTAAAGGTTTAGAAATTGAGTTTTGCAGCTTGGACTTAAAAGACATTCTATGCTGTTTTCCTTTCAGACATGCTGAGCAGTGATCAGTTGTAGCGAATTTCTTTGACGGTATTCCCACAACATGATTTCCTGACACTAGTTTGTTCATGTTTCAGAAGTTTGAATGACCCAGCCGTCTATGCCAAAGCATACTCTCATCATTCGAAGCATGTGCAATGAGACAAGTTGTTTCGGTTTCTACATCAAGACATATCAAGTTTGTGTACATCACGATCTCTTGGAGCTTTAACCATAACCCATTCATTGTCAATCTTAAAACCTAGTTTTAGTATATAACAGAAAGAATCATCAAATAGAGTTGAATAAGCTTTATCACAAATTTGGGAAACACTTAGCAAATTAAAGTTCAACTGAGCACAGTAGTTGACTTTATCAAAGCTAATTATCCCATTGGACACAGTTCCTTCACCAGTGATTTTTCCCCCAGCATCTCCTCCAAATGCAACACGAGTACCATTTTTCTGCTTAAAATCTTGAAGCAAAGCATGATTGCCTATCATATGCCGGCTGCACCCACTATCAACAAACCATGAGTTGACAGGTCTTCTAGGGCGCACATGCAATTCAACAATTACTTAGTTAGTTCGGTCAACCCAGGCCCATACGGTCTTGGGTTTTCCAAATCTATCTGCAACACTAACTTACTAATAATATAAGTTATTAAAGTTTGATTCATTTGAGAGATTGGTTTAGAAGTTGTTTCTACCACCGATTTGATTCATTTGTTTTCTTCTTAAAGCCGAATACCTTTCCTCTAACTTAGGATCAAGGTTTTGTTCATTTCTTTGATTACTAACCATCAAAGCTCTTGGTGTGAATATGTTAACCTGAAAATTTCTTGATGACATTTCATCAGATCCAGAATTGATTCTTTTGAAAGGTCTCAAATTAGGAGAATGACTTTGATATGATTTTTGAAAACCAAAAGATTGATTTCTTTGAAAGTTTGGAAAATGAGTCATTTCTCTCGATGAGGTTTTTCGAAAGAAACAATCTTACGTGTCATGATTACGTCTTTCACAAATATCACAGAATTTGTTATAAAAACATTCTTCTGAAGAGTGGTTTCTTTTGTTGCAGAAATCGCAGTACCTGTTGAAGAAACACTCAGCAGTAGCATGATTATAACGATCACAGATCTTACAATGTTTCTTACTGATCTTGTAAAGCCGATTGTTAACTTTTGAAGTTGAACCAACATGTGATTCATTAACAAATTTGTTTTGTTTAAAATTAACTTTGTTTCTTATTAGAGATTGTGTTTGTGAATTTGACTTGATGTTACCAGATTGTGCTTTTGCTTTTGGAACAGTGTTTGATTGTGAAACATCTTGCTTAGTTCCCTTCTTAGATTCAAATCTTTTATCATTAACAGCGGAAGTCTTAGGACCTGAACCTGATTTCAGACCAGAGTTAGATTTGATCTTTGAATTTGTTTGGTTACCATGAGATGAATTCATATCAAAAGTTCCAGCTGACATAAACTTGATTGGTTTTATCTTTGACACCTTCTTGATCACAAATTTTACAGATTGAGCTTTGTTGGCTTTGGTATTGTCATTTGATGTTATGACATTTTTACCTTTTGATTGTTTCGATTCAAATTGAATGTTTAACTTTTTCGGTTTCTGCACCTTTGATGTCGAAGCATCATTCTTCTTCACAGAATCATTCTGTCGCACCTTGTCAGCAACACGATCTTTCTGTTCCTTTTTTCCATTTAATGTATTCTGGATCGTTGTATCCTGAAAATTCTGCATCATCCTTCATCGTCTTTGCTGTTTCCGGATTCAGTGTTGGATATTCAACAACTTGTACTAGAACAGGATCAGATTTATCACTTGCTTCGTCATCATCTTCAACAACTACACTATCATCTTCTTTCAAACTTTCAATCAACACTTCAGAACTTTCAGATTCAGATTTACTTTTTTGAATTTCTTCGAATCTTTGTTCATTTTCAGGTGAATGATCAAATTCATTAAAGTTCTTAGGTAAAGTGTTTGTGATTGATTTAGGCATTGGTTCATGTGTGAAATCCAATCCTGTTTTGTTCTTGTTTCCTCTTTCACTTATCAGTTGTTGAACCATTGTTTTACAACTTTTCACATTTGACAATTCAACTTGCGTTATAGCATGAGCAACTTTTTCTTGTTCATACTTCTTTGTCATTTCTTCAAGTTGTTTGGTTACAAGTTCGAGTTCTTTAAGAGTTTTGTTCCATGAATCGTTAAGTGACAATATCTTATCATCAGAAATTTTTTGATCAAGTTTAAGTTGTTCATGAAGTTTTTCATGTTTACTTAATTTATCACCAATTTTAAATGAATGATTTCGATAATGTTCCACCTGTTTGATAAATTCTTTAGAACATAACCTGCCTTTCACATCATCTGGAATAGGAACATAGTTAGGGGAAATTTAGTACTAACCTTTGGCTGACTTGATTCAGCAGATGAGAAAGACTCTTCAGATGTAGCCATAAGAGCGATTTCAGATTCAGATTCAGATTCTTCAGTTGGATCTGCCTTTGCGCTCCAATCATACTCTTTTGAATCTTGACTGTCATCATTAACAACTTGATAATCCCCTTCTTCAGACCAGTCTTCTTCTTCAACTTCACAGACAAGTGCAAACTTGAAGTAAGATCAGCAGTAAACTGTTCCGCATAAGCATTACAGTCATATCCATCCTTGACACTGACCACAAGCACTTTGTTCTGATCTTCAGACTGTTTACCTTCATCTTTCAACTCTGGCATTGAAAGACTTTGATAAGGCTTGTGATGAAAACGCTGATTTCTGTTCTGATAGCTTGAAGACTATTGAGAATTCTGACTTTGACCTTGATGCTGATTCTGTCCACTTGAACTTGCCTGACCATTGTAATTCTGATTCTTAGGAGCTTTACATTCCCTTGAAAAATGACCATAGCAGTTACAGTTGAAACATCTGGCCTTTGATTTGTCGAAACCAACCGTCTTGTTTGCATTTGGCCTGTAATTACGATTGACATATGCATGTTTCTGTGTTCGATATGCAACCATAACCATTTTCAAATAGATCTTGAAGAACGACATCCAGTTGAGTTAAATGACTACCTTGATAAGCTTGAAAGCTTGCCATGAATGCAGTAAATACATTCTTTGTTTCATCATCTTGTAACAAGATATTCATCACATCTTTCACTTTGCCTTGAACAGTTGAACTTGAACTTTGATTTTCAGATTGAGATTTCATTGGTTGAGGTTGAGCTTTTGGTGGAGATTGAGGTTGCATGTAGATTGGTGAACTTGGTTGATATGAAGAATCAGTATAAAAACTAGCACCGCCAAATAAATCACCCTCATCTTCAGATTTGATACCATCTTGAGCAAGAAATGAATTCTCAACTGAATTTTAAGGATTCACCACAATCTTATACTGAGCATGAGAACCAGATCTGTCAATGTTCCTTGAACTTTATCAATTTCAACTTTTCTATCTTTGCAATAAGAAGATCCAAGTCCATAGGAAACTTTTCAGTATGCTTCAGAAGTGTAACTGTTTGTTTCCATGACGATGGAAGAGCACAATAATCTATCATTCAGGTCTTGAAGATCTGTCTTAACACCAACATTTGTCATCTTAGTTGTTAGATGCACAAATCTATTCATCATCTGATGGACAGTTTCTCCAGAGATATGCTCAGACAGTTCCAGTTGTCTCTTTAGTTTCTGCTTCTTGAGACTTCTTAGCTGTTCTCCTCCTTCACAGATTGATTTCAATGCTTTGAATAGTGTGTAGCTAGTTTGATAAGCATCCAGTCTTGACAACACTTGAAGTGGTAGCCCTTTACACATTAAGGAGTAAGCCTTACTATCATATTTCACTTTTCGTAAGTCTTCACCTTGCAAATTATCTTCAGGATAAGGTTCTGTTGAATCTTTTGTGTAAGTGCTTGCAATGTCAGGAGCAGTCTGAGTAGGAATATAAGGACCTTTATCAATAGACTTCCACAAATCATTATCAATTGAGCACAAATGGTGTTTCAACCTAATTGTCCAATTCTTGAAATCTGCACGGTTAACTAACCTTGGTACACGATTATCTGAATCATCAATGGGAGCCATTTTAAATTTAAAAGAAACTATATTTTGTATTTTTGTTGATTTTGAAAAAGACAATTAAATTTTGAAATGAAAAACTAAGTTTTAAGAAATGAAATAAAATTTGATACGAAAAAACAGTAACAATTCAGATAATGATGTTTGAAAAGGCTAAACAGTCACACGACTGAACAGTGTAATCTTCACACGGTTGAACAATAGATTTTTGATGTCACACGACTGAACAGTGAAAACTTGAAGTCACACGGCTGAACAGTGTATATTTCAAACAAACAAAATCTTCAAACGACTGAACAGTACAATGTCTTGACCCGGCTAATTTTGACACGGCTGAAAAGTAGATCACCCGACTAAACAGTATCAATTTAACTAACGATTATCACCCGACTAAAATTCTTGACAAGGCTGAATAGTAGTCTTTCACCCGGATGAAATTTTGAGACGGCTGAACAATACACAGTTTTTCCTTTGAAATTTCACCCGTCTAGAACAAATTGTCTTCACACGACTAACATGCACCTAATTTTGTCCACAAACTAAGTCCAAAATTTGTCTAAGTCAAAAATAGTCACACGTCTAGAACATCTTCATCCTGTTCATGAACATCATCATTCAATTTTTAATGATTTCTTAAAAACTTGTTCAATTAGTCCAAATATCACACACAAGCAGTGTATTATACCGATTATCAATCCTATTAATCAATAAATCTCAAACAACTTCGTTTGAAAGTGGATTCTGATGAAAATTTGATCGAACAGTAACTTTGCTTTTTCTTCTTAATTCCTCAGATCTGATGAAATCTGATGGGAATTTGCACAATTGTTGTGAATTAGAAACGATTATGATGATGAATCGGATCTAAAATCAACAACAGATCATGTAGATCATGATTTGAGCAGTATTGATGTGTTTTGCTTGATGACTAGCGAAGAACACACACAGTACCAACAGCTCTGATACCAATTGATAGGTTCAATCGGATCGATTACTGCTACAAACCACTATGATCTATGTTAAACAACACTCAATCAACATAGTAATCATACTTAATAATTCTCTTGTATTGATGATGAAATAGTTGCAGTACAATTTGTGCAGGAGAAAGAGTACAATCAAAACACACACACTTTGATACGTCAATTCTCTCTCTCTCTCAACACTCACACTAGCAACATGCTTTTATACAACAATACATTTAGGGAAAATACAAATTTAACCCTAAATAACACACTTTGTACATAATAAGAACAAATTAAATCTTTCTAGGAACGAGCCCTAACACATAATCTTAACCGAACTGAACGCGTTAAAAACACGAAACTTAACAAAATAAGAAAAACCTGAGATTTTATAAGTCCAAAGGCTAATATACATAAAAATTTAAGTATTTCACCAAGTTTCATAATTTTTATAAACTTAACCCATTTATTATAATTTTTTAATATAATAGACTAAGTAATCGATAAAAAGCACAAAAACTAGATAAATACCTTTTAAATTAAAAGAACACATTTAAAAAGTATTTTATGACCTAAAAAGGTATTTTAAGGAATAAAAATAGTTAAAAGGATGTTTTGTAAATAAATTGTTTATACGTCTGTGACACACGCGTTAAAATACGAAAACAACCAACGAACCATTAAACTCAATTTTGAACTATTAAAGACTTAGTTACTGGTTAAATAAGCCATAACCAAAATTTCAACAACTTAGAAAGTACCAATTATTTTATACAAATTATTTAAGATTAAAAACTTGTAAGCCGACAACTACTAAAATAATTTGTAGAAAATAATTAAAACACCTAATAACTATAAGTGTTGGTCCAATAAATCGATAATTCGTGCTATATATGATATAGATCTGATCACAATCAATTGATACCACTAGATCTAGTATCAATTGAGTGTGATTTGTGACCAAAACCCACACAAACCATTATAACCCATTAGTGATAATATAATTAAGAAGATTAGTAGAAGAAGATGAATTAGACAATTGCAACAAAGATATAACAGATCCAATTCCTTGCAAACAATCAGTAAGGTTCGAACTCAGTATCAAAAGGTAAATTGTATTCAATTAAGTTCTCAAGAGTTATGTACAAAATGCCTAAACAAAACTATATATACAGGTCATAGTGTCGCAGGCAATGTCGATCGCTAAGCAAGGACAAGCTGCATGCGACACTATAGTGTCGCATGCAGTGTCGCAAAAACCTGCATCAAACACACAAAATAAAGGCTAAACTAACTATTACATAGGAAACAAAATACGACTAAAACTATTACAAAGTAAAACAAATACGAATAACAACAAGGTGAAGTACCACCTTACATGTGGTCAACAATACTCCCCCTAGGGAGGTACTTCACCTGTTGGATCTCCTTCTTCAGCTCCAGCTTTCGCTTCTCTGAACATCTCGGTCAATTCACGAACATCTTCATTCAGCTCTGCTTGCTTCTGTACCTTCTCAGTAAGCCCCTTTACTTCTGCTCTAATCCCGCGAGCCCTATTCGCCACTCTTTCGAACAAAGCAGCTTCTTTTCTGGTATCAGCTCCTGCTCCAACTCTAATAGGATTCTCGCATAATGTCTTCAGATCATCGTCCGAGAATCCAATAACCTCCATCGGGTCAAATATCCTCCATTTAGATCCATCCTTCACCCTAATCACAGCCTCCCCCGTCTGATTATCGTAAAACCATTTTTCGAATTCATGCAATCTTGACGGGCTTGGATCTGGTACTCTCACTCTCAGTACAGTCTTGATTGGCTTCATTTTCAACACGATCTTTCCTTTCCCTGTCACCCAATCTAAATTCTTCTTTGAACATTTGCGCTCCAGTTTGTTATACCTAAAATTCATGAAATTATCTTTCAGCCCTGCCTGAATCTCTTCCTCCAACAGTTTTGCACGATCATTTTGATCTGCATTAATCAAAGGTAGAACCGCCAAACGCCTCAAATCCCACTTTGGGAAAGTTTTGAAGTGTTTGCGGTTACTCACATAGCTGATCCCTCCCCCTCTTCTTTTTATCATGAACTTTTGAAGCTCCATACTATATTTCCAGCTAAAATCTTGTTGTTAGTGTCTTTGGGGGTTGGGGCATCCAAGTTTTGAAATAAAGGCGTGACATATTCAGGTTCATCCACCTTCTTGAACCGATCAGATTTATCGAGTTCGAATACGTCACCCTCGGCTTCGCTCCTCTGAGCCACATACACCATTTCTTTTCGTCAACTTCAGAAAACTCGGGCTCTGAATCGTAATCTATCAACTGCTCCTCTTCCACTTCTTCATCAACTAACTTCATCTCAGCATCCTTTCCTTTATCAGCCACGACTTCATCTCCTATCAAATCCGTATCAATATTGAGACAGAAATCATCAGTAATTTCTGTCTCTTTGCCAGTTCCGCTTGCTCCAGCACCACTGAACCCAGCAAAATCTTTTCGGCTCTTACTTGTCTGCACCATTTCCTTCAATGTAGGGTACTTCTCAATGTTCACCATCTCGTTAATCTCCGTTTCAGTCTCCGTTACACCAACTTTCACTTCTTTCTTTACCTCATTTAACTCTAATAACAATTTTTTGATAAGCACGTGTTGATCCAATACAATCTTTCTCAAATCCTCCATCTCTGATTCACGGTGCCTCTCTCTTTCCTCAGAGTTTATCAGTTTTGTCTTTATCATACTCAGCTCATTAGCGAGCGATGCATTCACCCCATGAATCACGTCCTCGTCTAATCCCGCAAAACTCTTCTCTTAGGATTTCTTCGTGAACGTTTTCGGCACAGAATCGGTACCTTCAGGCACCTTTCCTTTTCCCTTTTTGTTTCTGACATCAGTATCAGAATCAATTTTTGCTTTATCGCCCGTCTTCCTTCTCTTCTTTCCCTTTGGTTTGAATATTTCAGCTTCGATCTCATCCAGTTCTTCTTCAAATGGAACATCCCTTTTACCGACAAACTTCTTTCTTTTCTTGATATCTTCTTTAATCTTCTCCCGCAACTCACCAAAACATGTTTCTTCAGATATGTTATCTTTCCCGTAATATCGTGTCGAGGTACGGAGCAGTCGGTGAATATCCGAACATTCATCTTTGTCAGTACCAGAGGATCACCCAACTTCTGTAAACCCGGTTTCAACTCATCAATAAAGATTTGGATAAATCTCGGGTATAGCAACCATTTATCTTTCTTCTTGGCGGAGATATTTTCAATCATATATTCAAATATCATTTGTGGGATATTTGTCTTATCTCCCCTGCATAGGTTCAGCATCGCCCGAGCCCATTCAAAATTTAGACCATCAGTTCCACCCTTTCGATGGTCTAAGCAAACAATAATAACATGAGCGATAAACCTCCATTCCTTTGACAAAAAGGTCTTCTTTATCTCTCGACGAACCAGATAATCAGTGCCTTCGTAGCCCATCTCCAAAAATCCTTCGTGCACGTCCTCCAGACTCAGTAACATTGGAAACCCGACGTCACGTTCCATTCTCAACATTCGAGCAATGGAATTGACAGTAAGCACGATATCCTCCCCCATAACTCTTGCCCTAATTTCTGCTGGTTGAATATTGAGGTTGTATGCTGCTGATTCCCCTCTCTGACGTGCTGCTGATCGATAATCAAGTCCTTCGTGACAGCGTAAGATATAGGGGACGCCTTCAACCAGGATATCGCGTCACGAAAACCAACCGACTTTGGGTCCTTATCATTGAGATAAGCGACCACGTTCGACCGCTTGCCGAACTTCAAAGGCTGCGGAGGCCCTGGCTCCATGATTAAACCTGAAACACAAAACGGAGATTTGTCAGTTATAACGAGAAATAAAGACAAATAAAATATAAAAAAAATTAAAAGGAAAAATAAAATAAAAAATTACAGTGTCGCATAGATGCGACACAGTAATGTCGCCACAGTGTTGCAAGTTCATCGACATTGTAGTGTCGCAACAGCAAGACATGTGCATCGACACTACAATGTCGCAGCATCCCAGGCTTCCGACACTACCAACAAGGCATGGTTAGCATAACCTTGGTAGTGTCGCAACTAGGGTTTGAACTTTCGTTCAGTGTTGCAACAAGAGCTTGTGTCGCATAAAACGTAAAAACCCAACAGTCAACAACATCAAAACCATATCAGATCGAAACTAAAAATCAATACAAGGCAAACGAAGGTTCGAAACATATAAGAGATGAATTCTTACCGGTTGGAATCAGCAAAAACACTCAAAAATGATGGATTTGAAGTTAAGTGTGTGTTTTAGGGTTTAGAGTCGGTTTTAGTGTCGGGTATAGAAAAAATTGAATTATGATCCGTTTGACCCACATCAGATGAATATGAAACATACAGTAGTGTCGCATGCCCGACACTATAGTGTCGCAAAGTGTATAGAGTCGCAGACACGACACTATAGTGTCGCATAAATCAAAATTAAAAAAAAATGATTTTTAGAAAAATAATAAAAGACAAATCTATTTAAAAATACAAATATTTTAAAATAATGTCAGACCAAACAGATGTGAAAGATCCAATGTAACGACCCGTTTAAATAACAAAACTTCAGAAAGAATCAACTCATTATAACAGAGTGAATCAAGAAGAAATCCGAAACGAGTTACTGGCAATCATCTAGAGGAAAAAGGATCTGCAGAGATTGTCAGTATGTTTGTCCACTTAAACCCATGCCTTCTTCCTTTCAACAAACAACCTGTGACGATCTTATCATGTTTTGGTTCGATTTGAAGAAGCTCTGGCAACTTGGTTTCCACAGACATTTAGCAAAGTAACTTGTTTTGACCTCAGGACATATTGAGTTTAGATGATTCAGCAAGATTCTTGTAATTGTAAGGAACATAAACCCAGATCAAGTGATCAAGGAAAATGTATTTCGGGAGTGAAGTGGAGTGTAGGATTGAAATCAAGCGATTATCATGATGTATAAAATTTTTGAGCTTTGCTTTATATGGGTTTTACAGATGATCAGAGCTCCAGGTCTATACTGACGTATAACAGATGAGATGATTATCTGTACGTGTTGATGAGAGCTTCAGGTCTATATTTACATATAACAGAGAAGATCATCACTCCAGGTCAATGCTTCCGCATTGCAGAGGAGATTAACACGAGAACAAAAAATTCTGAAGAGCTAACGAGAAGCGTCATTCAGGGCTGCGGCTAAGGGTGATTTGGGAAAGAATCAAGCACGAAACAAATACTCTCAGTCCGTTTTTGTCAAAAACTTATCACTTTGTGCAGGCCAAATGTCTGTAAAAATGCTCCTCATCACCGAGTTCTTTTTGAATTTTAATTTGATCACAGAGTTGATGTCTAAGTGTATTCAAGCTGAGCCTACTAACACATCAGTGCAAATCTCTTTCCTCCTTTTGACGATATCAACTCATAACTGAAATCCTGCAAGAAACAAACATATATTACATGAGGTGAAGCATAATTATGAAATTTATAGTATTTACTCCCCCAAAACTTTCAGTTTCGTAAAACTGAAATTTTTCACAAATTTAAGAAAATATCAGATCAAACACATAAGAATGGTCGACATTATTAGAAAATATAAGTAAGAAAAACAGTTTTTTCTTTCAGTTTCACCCTTTTTTTTAACAAAAGGAAGCAAAACAAAATGTACAGAACATCCGTAACTATTTCCGACTGAACTGTATTTAGACAAAAGAAAATCAGTTAGAAACAGGAACCCAAGCTTTAACGAACCTGGGCTTTTGAAAGAAAGAATTAGTGCAAAAATGATGATTTACAAACTGTTTAATTATGTTTCCAAAAGATTTATTATTTAAGCTGCTTCGACCAAGATCAGGACACTGTTTTACCATATGATCTGTTTTACCACATCTGAAACAATTTGATTTCAAACCAGTCCTTTTGATCTTGAAGGTAGGAGCATGATCCATACAAATTTCTTCATCACAGCTTGACATGTGAGAGTCTGAATCACTGTAAAAGACATATAATTCTTTGGATTTGCCAGATGACATTCTAGATGGAAAAGTTGGTCTCCTGAAATGATGAGACTTTAAAGACCTTGACTTGGGTTGTTGATGGTTGTTGTGCCTTTTCTCGGTTCTTTTGAGATTTTGAGGAATGCAACACTGGGATGAACATTTGCCTTTTTGTGATTTAAAAGGATGGTCGGGAAATGGAACCGAAATGCTTCTTTTTGGTTCAAATTTTGAAAACTTCTGAACGTTGACAATTGTGGATGTCATCTTAGTCTTTGACTCCTCTGTGCTTCTCTTTTTCTCTGGTTCTTCTTCGGAACTTGTATATGTTTCAGAAATAGCTCTAGTTTCCTGTGAATCTTGACTGTCTGAAATTGATTGATGTGATGTGGACGAACTTTGAGCATATTCTTTTTCTCTGTTGATTGGCTCGAAGATCGGAATATTACCAGTTTTGAACTTTTCACCCAGGTTGGTGAAAACAGTAGGTATGGATATCGGCGTAGGGGAAGCATGACATTCATTGTCTTGATTACCATCAAATGGTTTGTTATATCCAATACCGTTTGAAGATTCATGTTCATCCCTCACATCTGAAATACCTCCCTCCTGTCTAGTATTTTCTTCAAACAAATCATTCTTTGGGTGTGGTTTGGGCATGGGAGAATAACACAAAGTCGATGGTGGTGGAAATACTGTTTTTGAACATCAGGTTTGTATCCGACCCCATCCTTTACCCGAGCCCCCCTTTGGTTGACAAGAAGCTCATTTAGTTTCATCTGCGATACAGTCCACTTATCAAGTTTGCTTTGCAGTTTCGTGGATTCATATTGAGCTAACAGCAACCTTTCATTCAAAAGATTTATCTCTACATTCCTTTCATAGAGATTTCTCTTCAACAATTCAACTTCAGTCAATGCTTCATTGAGTTTTACAGAATAACAGACTTCATTTCTCTTGAGTTCATCATTCATTGCCACGATTTCACTTTGGTTTTGTAGAATGAGCCTGCTTGCTTTATAAACACCAAATAATCGTTGTTTGCACGCAGGAGAACACAGATCCTGAACAGTCTCATAGGGTAGATCCATGATGATCCTTTCGACTGCTAACGCTTTTTCACAATTGCACACTCTTGTGTTTCTTTTAAGTTTCTCTTCCTTGTCCTCCATCATATCTTCATTTGTTGTTTCTTTTTTTCCTTCCTCGGTTTCGTCTTCATTCGAAATCTCACAATCAGATCCGTTTTCAAAATCAGTTAACGAGTTTCCACAATTTTCTCGTATGTTTTCCGAGGTTCCAGCAATTGTCTCTGAATCAGATGCTACCACCTTGAGCTTTTCATTCACTTCGGTTTTGTAATTGAATATGTCTGTGACTGATGAAATTAGATCAATGTTAAGAGTGCTGGTTTGATGTGGTAATACTTCTTGGAAGAACTCTTTCCTTTTCATTTCCAACTCATAATTTTTCAACTTGTCAACGATGTCCATGAGCTTATAATCCGAGAAACTCCTTTCTTTCTTCAGGACTTTAACATAATTTCTCCACTCAGTTGGAAGTGAATCCAGAAGTCGATGAACCTGATCATAGTTGGTAAGATAGGGTTCATATTTTTTCAGATTTTCAGTCACATTTAGAAAGCGGTTGATCAAATTTGACAGTTTCTCCCTTTTATGACTGACAAAAGCGATAAACTCCTTTTCTGCAAGTACTCCTTTGTCCGTCTTCTGTTTTTCATGTTCATCGTGAAATCCACACAGAGCTTCATACAAGGATTTTGCATTTTTGTGTTCAGCAAATTTACTGCGACTATCCCTTGTTAAACACAAATTCAAAACATCAAAGGCTTTGTTATCACGTTTTATCAACCTTTTATCTCTAACGGTATATGAGCTTGGGTCGGTGTTTAGAATTGTAGCCTCTCCTATAACTTTAATCGGTGTATGCTGACCCAAAACAATCGAATCCCACTGAGTATGATCCGTAGACAAGTAAAATTCCTTCAATCTCTTTTTCCAATCATCAAAATTATCATTTTCTATCAGTTTTGGTAGGCTAATTGTTGCAACGTTTTCCAGATCAGAAAGGGTAAGTGAAGTTGACATTCTTAAGTTTTAAATTTTAGATTTTGGTCACAATGTCGCAGATAGTGTCGCAAAGAAGCTAATGTCGCAAACAGATAGTGTCGCAAATAGGCACAAGCTTTGAACTTTCGTTCAGTCTAATGTCGGGTACAATGTCGGGAGCAATGTCGTAGACAGTGTCAGGTATAGTGTCAAGCACAGTGTCGGGCACAATGTCGGACACAATGTCAGGCACAATGTCGAGCACAGTGTCGTGAACTTTCGTTCAATCAGGATGCAAGCCAACCAAAACAACGATCAACAACAAAACAGTAGTGTCGCAAGCACACTAGTGTCGCAATATGAACACTAGTGTCGCAAGATGAACAGAAACACCTTCTTCTCCAAGCAAAACACAAACCAATCACCACAGAAAACACCAATCAGTTCCAAATGATGATCTGATGATTCCGATTGATTCACAATACAAGATAAATCAATTCCAATCCAAAATCATTCCATAATAACAACAAATAAGATCCAATTTGGTTGAAAATACTTTTGTCCAAAACCCTTGAATAATATCTCTAAATCACACCTAAATCACAGATCTATATGATGATGATAGATCTATTGATTTCGATTGATTCTAACACTAAAAGAAGGCAAATCTCAATCAAATTCCATAGCAATTCACACAAGATCAGATCCAGAATTGATGAAATATGAATATTATCTAAAAACCCTCAAAAACCACAAATCATGAGCACAATGGCTCTGATACCATATTGTTGGTCCAATAAATCGATAATTCGTGCTATATATGATATAGATCTGATCACAATCAATTGATACCACTAGATCTAGTATCAATTGAGTGTGATTTGTGACCATAACCCACATAAACCATTATAACCCATTAGTGATAATATAATTAAGAAGATTAGTAGAAGAAGATGAATTAGACAATTGCAACAAAGATATAACAGATCCAATTCCTTGCAAACAATCAGTAAGGTTCGAACTCAGTATCAAAAGATAAATTGTATTCAATTAAGTTCCCAAGAGTTATGTACACAATGCCTAAAAAAACTATATATACAGGTCATAGTGTTGCAGGCAGTGCCGCAACCGCGACACTGCCTGATCGCTAAGCAAGGACAAGCTGCATGCGACACTATAGTGTCGCAAAAACCTGCATCAAACACACAAAATAAAGGCTAAACTAACTATTACATAGGAAACAAAATACGACTAAAACTATTACAAAGTAAAACAAATACGAATAACAACAAGGTGAAGTACCACCCTACATGTGGTCAACAATAAGAAACCATATAATACAGTAGCCTATGACACCTCAATCTAATATAGAACCCCAAGATCAAAAAAACCTCAAAAATCTAAAAGAATAACCGAACATGTAGCGGTTTACCGCAACCGGAGAAACCGGCAAACTCAAAATTTACCCCAAACTTAATAAACACTCTAAGACCAATAGGTTAATCTTAAAATATGTGTGAAACCAATACTCATCACTAACACTCCTATATATGGGAGGTTATAACCAAAAACCTAACTTTTGGACTAAAGTGTCAATATAACAAAGTCGAGGGACCAAAAGTGACAACACTCAAACTTTCTAATTCTTATGAGAAATAAAGCAAATCCCTACTTACATAAACTAGAAAAACATGGACTTAAATATGAAGAATGAGGAGAAACCAACAGGAACACTAAAACGACTATACAACCGAAAGTCGAACACACCCGTATTACGATGTACATAGACTCATATATTTTAGAATCTAACTTGACTAAAGTAAACATAAGAAGTCTTCTAGGAGGTAGGACTCTCACGCCAAACAGTATCTTAGAAATCTTCAGCAAGGTTTTAGGCGTGTTCATGAACCCCTTTTTTAACATAACGTTTTTGGGGTGAATACATACCTACTAAAATTTATTCATTTAAAATTCTTTTTACATTATATTGTGGTGTAACGTATCTACTACTTGTCCCCGAGCGCTGGTAAATAATCTTGGTAGTCATTAACTTCTTTTAGAAGCCCTTTGATATGTTAATAGTACTATTTAGGAATCCCCCGCGTACAGTGGCAAACCCCTATTGAGGTTGAAAACCGTTACGCCACATGTTCAATGATACGATAGTGCTTAGCACAGCACGTTAGCCAGGGGATTGTTTTATATGGTATTCGGGTTGGGTATAATCCGAACAAGTTTGGCTATGTATATTTTCGACCGTACACCATAAAATATATTATTATAGTGTCATAAAATATTACTAAACCATTAGCTCACCAACTTTATGTTGGCATATTTTTGGGTTTGTATTTCAGGTAATGGATTGGAGATTAAGTAGCATGCCGGTAGAGGTTACAGCATGGAATGTATTGGGGATAGCCAACTAGTTATTATGCTATGTTTTTAAGACTTATATTCACGTACTAGACAATCTAAATTTCTATGTATTTTTGTTTAAAACTATTAATGGGGATGAGATATGCCCTCGTGGACAACCATTATATAATATAACGAATATGTACTTTATTATTTCCGCTGCTTAATTATGATATCATTCCGTCATGACCCGGCCCGTTTAGCCGAGGTGTGACAGATTGGTATCAGAGCCAGTGATTCTAGCGAATTAGGTTCTTACACTAAGACACCTAGGCTTTAACCACATGATTTAGGGACTAAGATAAGATGTCAACCAAGCGATGTATGCGTGACCTAGGCACTTAAGTAAACACAAACACCTTACTTGATGTGCTTACTTGCATTTGTTGCTTATCTATTACTACTACCTTAATTCACAATATTATTAATGCATTAATTTATTTATTTAATTTGATTACTAATTTGTTTCCTTTTCTTTTGTCTAATAGATGACAGGACGTCAAGATTGGGGAAAGGCTATCCTTATCTTAGACTACCCTGTTGTACCTTCTCATCTCCACGTTGTGACACCCCGCCCGGCAATGGAAATACCAGGCTGTCAAGTGAATTGGATATCAATAGTACAAAACACATGTCACACTAAATGGCATATGTTAATATCATTAAAGCATCAATGTCTTGACATAAATGAGAAATAAATAGTCTTACAACAGTTTTAAAAGCCGACAATTAATAACGTTTATTGCCCATTTATTCTAAGTCCAATAAGCATCCTAAGGGTCTCGAAAGCATAAACGCTCAAACACCACCTGAAATATGAGTAAATAAGTTAGGTAAAGAATTATCTAGTCAGTAAAAACACCGTTAATAGTACATAATATGAAATCCGAGATCATTATAAATATATTTCGCAAGCTTATGTGCATAGCAATTTCATTATATTACTCAACCATGACCAAAGAAACGTACATAGAATCTAAGAACCATAAACCCCGTAGGGTAAACTGTAGCAACAAGTCATGAGAACCACTCATGTTACAAGTAATGATAACAGTCGTTTAATCGTCATTTAACTGTCTCGAA
This sequence comes from Tagetes erecta, assembly GCA_030867185.1. Lineage (NCBI taxonomy): Eukaryota > Viridiplantae > Streptophyta > Magnoliopsida > Asterales > Asteraceae > Tagetes > Tagetes erecta. The sequence continues at coordinate 13,377,703 of CM061493.1, forward strand.
GTACAAGTTATCAATAATTGTTTAAGCATCTTAGGGACATAGCAACAAGCATCTCATTTTAGTAACTAGTAACCAACATATAGAATCGACCAAAGAATCACCTGATTTAAATCACCTATTTTGAAATACATATATGTAGGTGGTTTTGTCAGACCATTACCGCTAACATTTTACCGGTGGAAATTACATAGCAATAAACTACTTTAAACTACCACATAAGATTGCATCAAGTCGCGAACTAGATTAACATATTTAATGATCTCATTTGAAATAGAATCAAAAGAATAGAAAAACTTTAGTATCGTATTAGAACACATATTTCATCCCCAAAAATATACATAGTAAAAAGGGGGAGTGAGTTTACTCACCTTGAAAAGTAAATATAATCGTAACGCTAGAAACACAGTTATAGAGCACCGATGGTTGCCCAAATATTAGTACCACTTAATTAATTGGAAAAACCCTAGCTTAGAAATGAAACAATAGCAACTAGGAACAAAATCTGAAATCTAGGGTATCGGATTTGGGATTTAGGGTTTTAAATTACAAATTGGGAATTAGGGTTTTAAAGTACAATTTGGGAATTAGGGTTTTAAAGTACAAAATGGGAATTAGGGTTTTAAAGTACCATTTGGGAATTAGGGTTTTAAATTACGAATTGGGATTTTGGTACGAAACATAATAGTATTTTCGTATTAAATATATTTTACAAGAATCCATTTTAGTATTTTTCTTTAAATAATATTTGTAATGCATACTTATAATCCATGAATTATTATTATTATATATATGTGACTGAATTTATAAGTTTTTATGCTTTTTAAAAATATATTTAACTTAAATACGTTATTTAGGTTATTAGAAAGGTATAATTAAATGGTTAAAAGTATAAAAATTAAATCAAACAGGTCATGGGATTCGAACCCATGACTAAACCGTCCACAAACAGGACACTCCACCACTGAACCAAATGGAGTTTTTGATACTTATGTTGATTTTAAATTGCTTTATCTATTATAAGTTATCAACACCCAATTTTAACATAAACCCTAGAAACAAGAAATCTCCAATTCACTTTGATTTGGTTAATTAATCCCCAATTAATCATAAGGCTTTTGGTCCCCATGAATTCACGAATAGATTGATGTATTAAACTTACTTGATAACGAACAATTTGATACGGATTGAGAAGGAAAAAGGACACGACTGCTTTTTATCAATTTTGTGAATCTGGAATTTAAAAAAGATAAAATTGATGGATTAGGAATTTATAGATGATCAAGTGGATTCAAACGAATCTAAATACTACCTGCAATGGCGCCCAGAAGGTAGAGATTCAATGAAGTCGCCGGGATACATATGTTTGGTGTTAGATTCGATAATTGTCGTGATACAAGAGTGTTTTGGTATTTGGGAAACGTTTATCGAGTAACCAGGAGTATTATGGAATGAATCAATCGTTGATTACAGGATTATTTAAGGTAATTGCGATTTCAATTTGAACTCAAGAAGAATCCGCGCCTACACGGCTGAAAACGCGTTATTTGGGTGTTAAATGGTTAGAATTTTAGTAAGTAAACAATAGGAAAAGATTTCGGTTGAGTTGGGAATGTGTAAAAGGGGTCGCCAGAAAACTATTTTTGGCCGGAAATGGGGGGTTCGCCGGATTTGCGGGCAACATGGACGAGGGGGGTTTGGGTTAATATATTACACAATCAGCCCCTCAAGTTTTAAATTTGATTAGTTTGATTAATTAACTTTTAGTTCAAGTTTAAGATTTACATTTTTGGCAAAAAGGTAGTTTATAAATAATACCAACTAACTAACTTAACTAAGTTAACTCGTAACGTTATAGGATTGACGTTTTTATTTTTTTAGCTTGCTTATGACGTTAAGTGACTATTCCAAGACTCGGAAACAATTTTGTTTAACAATTTTTATAAAATCTGTTTTGAAATATATATTTTGAGATTTATTATTATACATCGTAATTATTTAACACAAATATTTGCGAGGTAAAAACAATCGATTAAATAAAATAAGAATAATGTAACAAATCCGACGCATTTATTAATAATAATGAGTGTTACATTTTAAAGAAATAAATACGATTACATATAAAAGATAAACAACTTCGGGTTCGAGTCGGGCGTCAGGATTCCGGTTTTGGGGCAGATGTCACACACGTGACCACCTTACCAGCCCCCGCATTTGCACCAGATGTGGGTGCGGGACCATCGGGACATCCCCGCCCTTACAAGGGAGGAGAGTACCCTACGTCGTTAGGGTACCAAGTGAGCCCGAAACGACATGAGGATGAGGAGATGTAAGAGACGAAACCTACCAAGGATTCCACTGGCTCGTCGGATACTCAAAGTGACTCCTTGCGACTAGGCAGGGATGAGGATGGGCCATTCCGTGCGAGGCAAACAACATGGATGTTCGTCCGACCTGCCACTTCATTTCTTCAGAGATGGAGTAAGATGGTCGCAGGGATCATTGGGCGCCACCGCAGCCCGTATTGCCAACCCTAACACAGCATGTCCCCGTGTACTCGATGCAGACCCCTACGTCGAGTCGGCCCGTTTCTCTAGTGCTTCACCGCACTTCACCCACGTGGACCCACCCTCATACCACTCTGGACCCCTAACGGGAGGACCAGACATGGAGCCGATGTGGCGACGTCACCAACAATATGACATCGTGGTGCGGGAGAGGGACGCGACTGTGAAACAAAGGAACAAGGCCGTATCTCGGATGTCCCGGATGAGGAAGAAGTTGGAGCGCCACATAGACTGATACACTCCCAACAACTTGTTTCACCGTCGTCGCTGAAGACCGTGCTTTCATTATTTATTTATTTGCATTATGACATTGTAGGACCAAGTGAATTTTCACTTATGTCACACCGGATATTGTATTTTTACTTATTTTGGTACTTGCAATGCATAATGGGTTTTGCTATGCGCAACTTTGGTTTATTTTACATTTCTATTTTATATGCTTGTTTTACATGCTTATCTTATATGCTTATCTTACGTGCTTATCATAAATGCTCATTTTTCATGCTTACTACGAATATGAGAGCCTTCCATGGTCCAAGTTTTGATAAATGATTGCTAAGAATTATAACAAGAATATCTGGAATACGTGTACTAATAGTCATACACATGTAAGTGATATGTACTTCAATAATACATAGGTATACCTTCCAAGTATCTGCGCTTACACGTAAGACCCACACACACACACACACATATATATATATATATGTATGTGTATGTATATATATTTATATATATATATATATATATATATATATATATTTGCCCTCTCGAACGTTTCATATATACATATAGATTGGGGATTTTCTAAAAAGGCTAAAAACTCTAAGAAGTGTAGGAACCAATCAGCATCGACTATTTGTCTAATACTTAAAAAACAGACGGAGAGGTATTGAAGTCATTTTACTCGATGCATGTTGTTATGGTAAGAGCGGTTTCCATGCATGCTGTTTATTCTGTTTTTTCGATTTCATTATTGCGTTTGGCTAGGGTTTATATTCTGTCTTTCATAAAATAGATCTATATCATTTGGCGTTTGCATTTGGCGATTAGCAGTTTATATAATCCGTCGTTGATCCGTTATTTCAAAATCTCTCTTCAATGGCGGATACGATTGTCGATGATCATGCAGTTTTCATAGGTAAAGTTTGTCGTTGATGTAGTCATAAATAGTTAATATTAATGCGTTTGATTCGTATGTTTTCATCCATTCGACGTAATAATTAAGTGTTTATACATCATTTTGTTTTTTTTCCGTTTTCAATTATTGTTATGACGTTTTGTTCAGTGAATTGTTATGATGTTATGTTAACGTTGTAGTTATAACTAGTTAATTTTAATGTGTTTGATTCGTGTGTTTTAATTTGTTCGACGTAATAATGAAGCACATTTGATTTTATGTTAACGAACATATAATAGCTGTTTTTTAAGTCTAAATAATACAAAAATACTGATACGTATGCTTTTTTGTTTGATTGAATTTCAATATAATGTATTGTTTGATAGGTATTGAAGCTTTTTATTCGTAGATGTTAATGTAATTTCCGTTTAAAAGTACGATTATGGTGTTTGTTATAAGTTGTTAGATACAGATAGTTTAAAAAAGCATATGGTGTTTTTTAGAAAGGCAATCTCAAGTATTATCATTTTTTACGATGTGATAGCGATGCGCTTTTACGTGTGTTGGCGTTTTTAATGATGTTGTTTTTTGAACTGAGTTATGGTGTTTGTTTCATGTGTAATATTATATATCAATCTAAATACCACGTTTTGTTCTTGTTTCTTTTATATGACGTTTTCTGTTAGTACATTTTAGTTGACATTGCTGTTTTTTTTATAGTTCTTTTAATGATCTTGTTTTTTGAACTGAGATATGGTGTTTTTTTCCTGTTTAATATTGTATATCATCCTAAATAGCACGTTTGTTATTGTTTTTTTTATATGACGTTTTTTATTGACATTGTTGTTTTTCTTTATAGGTTTTGATTCATTAACATATGCTCCACGTGGAATAGAAACTACCTTACCAAATTCATCTGAAAAGTATTATATTTCTGATGTATTGGAAGAGTTAAAGCCTAAAGTTGGGATGACATTTGACAATATGGACCAAGCATTTGCATACTATTGCAAGTATGCTTCAACATCTGGTTTTGGTGTACTTAAAGGTACTGATTCAAAAAGTAGTAATGGCGTTATAAAACTGAAATACTACTTATGTAGCAAAGAAGGTTTTAATCAGAAGAAAAAAGTTGATACATTAGAAGAGAATGCTAAACAAAAGGTCGTTAGGGCTAACTTTTCAAAGAGGACTGGTTGCCAAGCACATATTCGTGTGGAGCTAGTTCAAGATAAATGGAATATATATAAATTTGTTGAAGAACACAATCATTTTTTTGTCAATGAAGAAGACATGCACTTTCTGGCTTCATCCCGAAAGTTGACTCAGTTACATAAGCATATGATCCAAAGCATGGCAAAAATAAATATTGGACCTGTTAGGGCGTTTAATGTAATGAGGACTATATTTGGTGGTTTTGAGGAGGTAGGTGTTAGTAAGAATGATTGTAAGAATTTCAAAAGGGAAATCAATTTGTTCATCAATGAATTTGATGCTGAAATGATGGTTGGAAATCTGATGAAGAAGAAAGAACATCTTCCTGATTTTTCCTGTGAGTATTTTACTGATGATAAGAATTGTTTAGTTGGATTGTTTTGGTCGGATGGAGAATCTAAGAGGAACTACCAAGTTTTTGGTGACATTATGTCATTTGATGCTACCTATAGATCTAACAGGTATATAATTGATGCTATATTTTGTGTGGATAAATATACATTCTAACTGTATATGTACAACATTGCTGTTAATCATATAAATTGATGTTATATTCTGGGTGGACAAATTTTGGCCTTTTTCAGATACTCAATGGTGTTTGTACCATTTACCGGGATCGACAATCATAATAATAATGTTTCCTTTGGTGCTGCATTATTGGCTTCTGAGACGGCTGAAACATACAAATGGTTGCTTAGATGTTTTTTGAAAGCATTTGGTAGACAACCCGATGTCGTTGTAACTGACCAAGACCCAGCCATGAAAAAGGCTATTGAGGAGGTTTTTACTGGTAGTCGACATCGACTATGCATGCGGCATGTGATGCATAAGCTGTCAACCAAGGTGTGACAGATATTCCTGTTTTATGTTATATATTTGGTGTTTTTTTATATATTTATGACGTTTTATTATTTTTGGTGTTCTTTTAGGTGGGCGTGACGCTTTGTAATACTACTGATTTCAAGCAACGTATCTGTGATATTGTTTGGACTGATTCTCTCAGTCCTGATGAATTTGAAGTAGGTTGGCATTCTGTCATTCAAGATTTTGATTTGAGCGATAACAACTAGTTGGCTGATATTTATGACATGAGGGAATCATGGATACCAGCATACTATAGAGATGAGCTTATGTCTAGGTTGATGCGTACGACTTCAAGGTCAGAAAGTGAAAATCATTTTTTTGGACAAGTTTGTAATGTAAGGTCTACATTGCTTGAATTTCTTACCCATTTTGAGACTACTATTGAGTCCCAACGTCACAATCAAAGGAAGAATGATCATGATACTCACTATACTCGTCCACAATTAAAGACAGATTTTGTTCTTGAAAAACAAGCTTCTCAAATATACACTAAAGCATTATTTCTGGACGTTCAAGTCGAGATTGTAGGTATTGAAAAATGTTTAAATGTGAAGCTCGAGAACATTGACGGATTTACCAAGTTTTTTATCAAAGACTTTGATCAGTTGTGTAACTCATATTTTGAGGTATGGTGTTTTTTTCAAAGACTGTTATATAAAAGATAGTTTACTATTATTTTCTTTGTTGTTTTTATACATGTTATGTTTCGACCTGAAGACACAACAATACATTGTTCATGTAGAAGGTATGAACAATTTGGATTGCTTTGCAGACACATCTTTATATTCTAAAGTTGTACGATGTTAAGGAGTTTCCAAGGAAGTACATTCTTAAACGTTGGACATGCAAGAGAAGCAGTTCCTAATATTTTATACCGTCAGTCTAGCCATAGTACTTTTTATACAGATCTTTATGATCGTAATCAATCTGTGGTACGTGAGATTTTCGCTGCTCAAGAGTACACTTTGAGTCGTCTTTACGACGACATTGAGGCGTTGTCTTTGTACAAGGAGTATGTTGAAGCATACAAGACGAAGGCCAATGAACTACAGTATTTTGTTCCACCTCCTTCTAAGAGGGATAGGGCGTCTGAGTTAAATGGTACTTGCAAGTACAACAAACGTCCTGTACGAGTACCAGTTGGATACACGTGTAAAGGATCTGGTGTCCACACCAAACGTATTAAGTCGAAACAGGAAGAGGCAATTGTAAAAGCAGGCAAGAAATCAAGACAGTGTCAAAACTGTAAAGAATATGGACATTATGCATCAACTTGTTCCAAACCTCCCAAGAAAACCGGAGTTAATACAAAGGAGAAAACTTTTGACACCATGTCTGCTGATAGCTGAAAATTTTGTATAGATTTATAGTAAAATATGTACAGGAACAATGTTATGACGTTTCAGATATATTTCTATGTCTATCTCAACACCAACATTTGATTTTTATGATATGATGTTTTGTTTGTCTTTTTATGGTGCCTTTTAGTGTTTTTGTGTAGTTTTTTTACATGCATCCTGTTTTTGTTTTCTACAACGATTAGCCATTAGCAGTAGATTAAACATATAACAAAGTTAAAGATGCATTGTTTTAAAACACCATCCAAACCAAAAGAAAATTATTCAACCAAAGGATATAAACACAAACTAACTAACCCTAACAGATCATGCAGCGTTTAGGGTCTCCATATCCACTAAGCTTTTTTTCTTATTCTCCTCCATCTCTTGAACAACTTCCTGCACCATCACACTGAGCTTGCTGTTCCCACCAAGCTGAGTCTTATAGAACTTAAGAGCTTCATCCCTCTGTGGTGTTTGTTCAAGCTTCATCAACTCATCGATCATATGCATGCTGTTTTCCTCTACCTCACGTGTCAGAGCTGTCACATTCTTCAATGAACGTATGCAAGCATCCCTAGTTACATCTTCCTTAAATTTTATCCACGAACACATTTTCATAACGTTTTCTTTGGGTGATCCCATGGTTGGAATTGATATTGCTGTTGTTTTGAATGTTGTGTATGTTGGATTGTGTGGTATGGGGTTTAATATTTATGGGGAAGGTGGGGTTGGTTTTAGAGGTGTAGGGTCATTTATTAATCTCAATGGCGTTTTATTAATCTTTATTCAATAGCTGCAATTGAGATTTCGAAATGACGTCAGGTGCCATTTCACTGACACGTAATAATTGATTCCATCTGATATCTGGGCAATCCAACGGTTGATAAAAGCCTTTATTTATTGCGTTTACAGCTGGTTGCAACTACTATAATTAATGCTTGTATTATATATACGGTGGTGTTTATTCATAATTCCTACATAGACTGATATCATTACTTTCACCTATACCATCAAATCATTAGTTATGGCGTCTGGTTCTTCATCAAATGAATCTGGAGAGAAACTTTACTTATTTGATTTGGTAATGAGTCAATACAAAAAAGACGTTGCTATGGTAAATCTTATAGGTTGTACCATGAAGACCATCAAAGAATCTGTCAAAGAACGTGACGAGATAAACAAAGAAATTAGTCGACTTCCTGAAGACACCATAAGAGATCTTGCCATGAAGTTTAACCTGGGACACTGCTCAGATGACAAAGATCTGGTTAAAAAGCTCTCGGATATAATTAGGTCCATTGAATTGGACATGAAAATTAAAATGGACTTTATTAAGTCTCTTTTTTAATTTTATGGTGTTGTATGGTGTTTTTAATAACATGTAGTGTACCTTTTTCTACCCCCATGTGTTTGGTGTTTTTTATGTTTTATTATATAAATGTTGTATACTTTATTACTTATTGTTTGTCTTTTATTACATTAATATTTTATTTAGTAATATAATAACATGCATGAATACTTAATTTAGTAATCTAACACACAATATGCATAAATGTTGTTTATTTGATTTGCGATAATGTAATACCCATAAGATTTCATGCTAAGTAATAACTGTCAATTCAAAACAAATGTTTCATAACTAGATGATTGTAATGTCAAATGCAAAGGTTCACAATGTAGCCCCATGGTGTTTTTTTTAACAAAGAACAATTTTTCAATTCAGTCAACATGTTTTGCCATCCTTTTTGATATTCTCTCATCTGTCTTTTTTTCAATCTCGATTTTTTTCTGTTTGCTCAACTTCATGAAAGAAACTGTACTTTTGATAAAAGCATCTTTATCATCATTTAGATAATGAAGTGCTATTTTTGTTGCATATTTACGCCTCAACTAATTTTGTTGATTGTTTTCCTTGTCATTTTCAGTGCAAATACCACATTCCCAACCATTGCATACTCCATGATAAGTCTCCATATGTCTCATCAGAAACACACCACAATCCACTTTGTTTGTGGTTGTCCTGCATTGCATCTTTAAACGAATTGGGGATGCTAATTTTATTTTCATGCCATTTATATGTGAAACATACATCAAATAATCACCGAATGTTGTAACCTGTACAATCACAACATTAACTCATCAGACCCAACTGAAATTACTTTTAAAAACATGGTGTTTAAATATATTATAATAACTTGATAACTTACCATTTTATCAACCCATCCTGTATATTTTACAGTGACAGTCTCGTCCGGCTCGGCTGCACTGTTGTCAATTACTTCAACGACGCTTGTTTTGAGATTAAAGCACATCAAGTAGTAATGACGTTGGTATAAGATTGGTATGAAAATCAGTTCAAATTCTTCAATGCTCTTTGATTCTGCACGTTCAAGCACAATTTGCATGTGCCTTGTAAATTCCTGCAATCTTTCATGCTCACTTTTATCGTAGGTGTCCCTATGCTACATTACAATAAAACAAACATAAAACATCAATCTCATAGTCGTATGATGGTTGGTGTTTTCTTTATACATTGTTACATACCAGCATGATCTCGGTGCAGAACAATTTATTGAGTGGCACCTCACTTGTTTGGCTTGCTTCCTTTGGACTCTCGGCAGCCTTCTCAAGTTTTTTCACCATTTCCTCATGATTCAGCAGGTGACCCCATGCTAGGACGACATTGATGTGTATATATTGTCCTGGTCTCATGCTTTCCATTAGTACTCTGGTCACATCTATTTTTCCTTCTATGCTGAATACCACACTCCTGTATTCATGAGGTATGCATGTAACAAATTTAATCAAATAATAACATGTTTTTTACATATAGTTAAGATATACATACCATTCATCCCCTATTCCTGCAAACAAATAGAATGTTATATTCTTTTCCAATGCGGTCACTTCATCTTCTACCTCAACTTTTCTATCCTCATATGCAGAAACCAATATCTTTGACATTTGACTCAGTTTTCTCTTTGATCTATTCTCTTTTCTCTTTGAAACTTCATCCGGTACTAATGATATATCACCTTTGCTCTTTTGAATGTCAAGTTTAGCTTCATTGGTTGTTGGCATCAACGTAGGAGTTGGTGGTTGTTGTTGTGTACCAACACTTAGTATGATGTTTTCTTTAATCAACCTTGTTATGTCTGGTACAGACACATTCTCCTCACCATCCACATCAGGACCAGTAATGTTTAAATCAAAAATTGGTTTGGTAACATTTGTTGAGTGTATATCACTTGTCCCCTTCTCCTTCAACTGTTTTGCCCTTTCTTCATTTTTTTTGCTATTTCTGAATTTTCAAACTCAGACATGAATGAGCAGGTAAAAATTTGAGTCATTGGAGGTTCACTCACAACACAGGCACCTATGGGTGTTTGATCAAAAACTGGGACCTTATCACCATATCCTCAGTTCCTGCCACTTCTGTCGTTGTTTGTGGTGTCTCATCATACACAAGTTCATCGTTTAACTTGTTTACGTCTAGTGGTGTTTTATCATACACAGGTGACTTATTTGAATGCTCATCCTCAGTTTCATCTCCATCCTCTGATTTAGATGTTTCCATTTTCAGCATGAAGCTTATCAAACTTTTTTCTTTAGTACTTCTACGCACTCCAGGTCTTGTGTTTAACCACATGATCCTATTACAATCTTTTTCTGAAAGTAACATCACCTCCTCATATGTCTTAAAAAACCAATGACTGTTGTCTTCCCCGATTATTGTGAAACAACGACCTTTGTAATCATAGAAAAATTTCACAATTTTCGAAGTTTGCTCACATTTTTCTTGTGACATAACAGTAAGTTTATGTTTATCACACATGTCCTTCCACTCATTTTTCTTAACTTGTAGTACCATGCTTGTTGGATACTTATTTGATAACTCCTTGAATACCAATTCTACTTTCTGCAAACAATCGTTAAACTCTTGTAACACATAACTCAATTTGGCATCTATCATATCATCTTCGCTGGATATACCACCTTCACATTCTTTATCAGCCTACTATGGGTTTATCATCAATGAACAATCATTTACATTATGGTGTTTTGTTTGAAAAATTAAAAGTAGTTTATACCTTATTCCTCACTTCAAGTTCTGTTTCCATCTAAATTAAAACATAAAAAACAAAAAATCATATAATGCATATAAACATAAATTTTAAGAAAAGATAGTTTTGTCGTTTTTTTTTGGTGTTTATAGTATCATAAATAAATGATATACCTCATCTACATCTTTCTCAGCCGTTTGATCTCCACCAACCCCATCACCCTGTTTTATTTCGTATTCAGCTTCCAACTAATTTAAAATAAAAGAAATAAAACTCATTATAACTAAATGTAGTTATGACGTTATATCTATGGTGTTTTTTTACATCATGTCTGGTTTTTTTACATGGTGTTTATAGTAGCATACATAAATGATATACCTCATGATATACCTCATCTACATCTTTATCAGCAGTTTGATCTCCATCAACACCATCACCCTGTTTTATGCCATATTCAGCTTCCAACTAATTTAAAATAAAAGAAATAAAACTCATAATAAGTAAATGTAGTTATGACGTTATATCTATGGTGTTTTTTACATCATGTCTGGTTTTTTTACATGGTGTTTATAGTAGCATACATAAATGATATACCTCATCTACACCTTTCTCAGCAATTTGATCTCCATCAACCCTATCTACCTGGAATTGGTGACAGAATCAAGTCAACCCAGGTATAAAATACATGAAGTGTAAAATAACAAATTTTTTGTGTTATACCTCATCAACATGTGTAACCTGAATTTGTTCATTGTCCTACGTTGAGAAATAAACATAATCATTATAACATTGAACTAAATACATGATGTTTTAACAAGTACCAAACACATGAGATCCATGTTTTACCTGAGGTGGCAAGCTATATTGCGACACCGCCCTGATCATCAAATGATTTCCAGATCCTGACACCTCAACAAGGTCGTCTTCAGTTTGTTTATAATACTCAATAATGTCTTCCAGGTAAGGATCTACTTCATTTTTCCAATCAACATCATCATCATTATATTTGTTTGCATAATCATCATACACCTTCTCACTATCAACATCAACATCAATATCATCTTCAGTGCGTTTTAATTCTTCCTCATTGAATGTTTCCTCATTTCCCACCACTTCAGGCCTTATATCATCATAGATAGTTAGTGATAGATTTTTCTCATTTTCAGCCTCATCCACATCCATTTTCTCCTTAGTTGGTGGTTTTTTCTTCTTCTGACCACTTTCCTTTGGTCCTGATTTCCTCAATTTAGCTTCAAGGTTGACTAACATCTCACTATTAACATACTCAACTGGGCACATTTTCCTCACTTTATTATTCTCCCTTTCAAGCTCACGTACAAGCACCAACTACATAAATTAAATAAAATTCTTGTTAGTTATAAAAAAATCGACTCAAGACGTTATAAAAGAGTTTTAAGAAAGAAATCATACAGCTAGAACAAGTAGTGGCCCATTGAACTTAGTATCGGGTGTCCAGGTTGCCCTTGTCCTATTTAAACAGCTGATTAACTAGTCACACCATTTAAGATCTTTAATATCTCTAGCCGTGGTGTTTCTTTTTATGCTTGTCAAGAACCTCAAGTTCACCACACTATTCTTATTGGTTTCACCAACAATGGTGAAAAAACCAACCAAAAAATTTATCATAAAATATCTCCCAGTCACATCCATTTTGTGGACTCTTTCAAAAAATCCCAGGACATATGGCCTCCTTGCCCAATCTGATTCCCCAAATTGCTGTCTCCATTCATTGATAGCTTCACATTTCACATGTGGCCTTCTATCCACAACATCTTTTTTCCCGATTGGGATCCCCAACACCTCATTAATCAAGGCTGGTGTTACTCTGATAACTTTCTTTCCAATATTTTGTGTAGCATTTTGGTGATCATAATTTTCAACCAACCAAAAAGCTAATGCAGTGGGGACGTTCTCTAACTGCAGATATAACACCCTATCAAATCCCATCTCCACAACTGTTTTCTACTGCTCTTTAGTAAAGGTTTCGAACCAGCCAGTAAGGTTGTTCAGAGCACATCGGGGTAGTATTCTTTAACCCGAAAACCTTAAGTAACATTTCCCCTTTTGAGCCTTATGTATTTCAGAGCTTGTTGGTTGCTTAACAAAATCATCAGCATCATCACAACTCACTGTTTGTGGTGTTTTTCTTCCTTTCTTCATTGCTGGGCTTTTCATGGTGACTCTCCTTGTAGCTTCTTTACTTTTCATGGTGTTTTTCACCTTCTTAACAAAATCATCACCATCATCACAACTCACTGTTTGTGGTGTTTTTCTCCCTCTCTTCATTGCTGGGCTTTTCATGTTGTCTCTCCCTGTCTCTCTTTACTTTTCATGGTGTTTTTCACCTTCTTAATGTCTGACATCCTTGGTTTCATGGCACTTTCTAATTTTTTTCGTTTCATAGTTTTCTCTTTGCCAGGACTACTATGTGTTGTTTTTTTGTTTTCTTCACTATCATCTGCAGTACAGAATGATATATGTTACAACAAGAGGATTAAAAATAGTACAACTAAACTAAAGGTTACCATTATCATCTAAAATTATTGGATTCTCAGGTTCATTTGTCCATTTGAATGAATTGCCAATGGCTATTCGCTCACTCCTTCTACCTGTCATATGTTGTATATAATGTCATAATTGAAGCAACAACACATAACACCATAATATAAGATAACAACATATAACACCATATGTCAGGTAACACCATGGTTGCTATGCATATCATACCATACTTTAAAAAACACCATAATGTATAATAAAAACAAATAACATACAATAATATTATAACGTGCGCTTACTGTAAACAAATAGTTCTTTATCCATCTCCTCGTAGTGACGTTGATTTTCAACCGGTTGTCAAAATTACAAAAGGCACAACATCCATTAGTAAAACTCACAAAGAAATCAATATTGTCTACAAACGCATTTGAATGTTGGAATAAACGCCTAATGTTTACCCGTCAACAACCATCGTTATAACCTAAAGTAAAGCCGTAATGTACTAATCGCTTATTGTTGAAATTACCTTATGTCGTTGATTTCCTTGTTAGTGTTTACAGTCGAAGTGTTCTTCAAGTAAAAAGACGACCTATTTTTTAAGCGACGTGGTGTTCTTCAAGTAAGAAAACAAACGCCCTATTTTTGTTACAAATCGCCTCAATGTAGGAGTTGATTGAGAAATAAACAGACTTCCTAAAATACCGCACCAAATTGCTTAATATTTGCCTTTTTGATTTTTAGGTTGAAAACGCATAATGACTAATTTACCCCAGAACTATATGACGCGTCAGCAAGAACATCATAATATTTACAAAAACGCCACCGTGTTAATTTGGCCGTTGACATCCAGATCCGACGCCCCAAAATCCTTCTTAGCGTTTTTAGAGTTTTTAGCCTTTGTAGAAAATCCCTCCTATATATATATATATACATACGCATATATATGAGCATACATGTACATACATGATTATACACCCACACACATGAACCTATTTACACGCCTACATGAACATACACAACTCTACGCATGCAGCCTATGATCATGTTTATAACTAACGCATTTCCTGTATAGCTATGGCAAGAGGAGCAGGACTTAAGCGCGACACCAACCAACAAGATGACGCTGACACTCAATCCCAAATACAAGACATCAGTAGCAACCAAGGGGACAATACTGAAAACAACGCAAACGAAGACGCGAGAATCCAACAACTCATCGCTAATGCTATTGCAAAAGCCATACCAACCATAACCGCTCACGTTAACACCGAACAAATCAAGGATAACGATAAAGAAGGAGAAAACATCGAAGATGAGGATAGCCAAGTAAATGGTGAGAAAGACACCGGGAAGAAGGAAAAACGCGAGGAGCGAACTAGCAGTGCCTACAAGGCATTCATGGCCTGTAAGCCCACCGAGTATTACAGAGATCAAGGAGCGACTGGAACCATAAGGTGGTTAGAAGAAATGGAAGTTGTGCTTGACATTAGTGACTGTTTGGAGAAGAATAAGGTAGGATTTGCTACCCACTCGCTGAAGAATGGAGCCTTGGCTTGGTGGAACACTTTGCTCCAAACCCGTGGACAAGATGTTCTCGCTATGATGAAATGGAAAGAGTTTAAGACACTGATGACTGAGCGATATTGCCCCCTCAATGAGATTGAGAAGATGGAAGCCGAATTTCTAAAACTCAAGATGAAAGGGAATGACCACTTGGAGTACACCAACCGTTTTAATGAGTTCACACGTCTAGTGCCCCACCTAGTAACTCCATAGTCGAAGAGAATTAGGAGGTATGTTTAGGGCTTATCACCAAAAATCAGGGGAATGACTAAGACCACGAAGCGTAGAGCATTCTAGGAGACTGTAGAGATGTCTGGGGCATTGAACGATGAAACCATCAAGTGTGAGGGACCGAGGAAGTTTGAAGGAGCAGGTGTAAAGAGGAAGTGGGAAAACAACTGATTTACCCATGGAGGCATTGGGAATAACATGGTAGGAACGGGGAACAACCCGACTAAGAAACCCATGAATGAACGAAAACCCTACTGTAACGCCCGCCTTTCGGCAAGCACCATAATTGGCATTCTTAAGCACAAAAACAACCATAATTTAAATAAAATCTAAAATTTGCAGCGGAATACATGTGAAAACATCATTACATCTTCATAATTGTCTTAACTACTTCTTTTTAAACATTACAAAAGATAAATTTGATCCTAAAGGTGTTTTTTTCAATGCCAGTCTTCAACAAGTCCCTAGCTCTCGCCAAGCAGCTCCCTAAGTCTTCAAACCTGCACATCAATCTAACATGCATACAAAAGTCAGCTACGCTGAGTGAGTTCTAGTTTTAAAACATCTTTAGAAACTTTCCATATCATTCATGTAATACATGTAAACAACATCATCGTATTAGGCATCACATTCGTATAATACGTAACATAATATCTTTGTCTTTGAATTAGGTCATCATCGTGTCCTCTTTGGTCATAAGAGACCCATTCTGCGGTTCTTAACTGGTTTTATATGATCCCAGTAGGATTCTTAGCTGGTTTTATATGATCCCCAGTAGGATTCTTGGCTGGTTTTATATGATCCCCAGTAGGATTCTAGACTTCCGTTAGGGCACACGTTCGTTTATGTATTTCTATATATATATATATACAAGTATTCAATCACTTGTTCACACTTTATCATCATACATCACATAATAAAGTCCAACAGTCCAGGAAACATCTCGGTATGCATGTTAGCCTCAAAATTTTATTTGAAACGGAAGTGAGGTCTAGAACTCACCTGATTCTTAAGTGATCTTTGCTTGTTTGGACCAGGTTAAGGTAGTGGTTTTAGTGCATGATCTGCATTTAAGTTATTATGGAAAATCATCATTTTTACCTTAGTGTCGCAAGCAATGTAGCACGCAGTGTCGCAGGTAGTGTCGCAAGTAGTCTCGCATAGGCGAACCACAGTGTCGCATGCTGCTTCAGCAGCACCTCCACTTGCAGTGTCGCAAGGCTCTTGCCCAACTTTCGTTGGGACTTAAACTACTGTCGCAAACACACCCGACATACGCCCAAAATTCAAGTCACCATAGTGTCGCAAGATGAACACTAGTGTCGCATCAAAAACACTAGTGTCGCAGAACGCTGATACAGCTCGTTTTTCAACCAAATCTCTAACTTTTTACGTCCAAAACCTTGGTTTATCAGTTATATGACTAAATCTAAGCTTTTTCCACGATTTTATCCATAAAAATGCAACCTTTATTGATTTCTTTGAAACTTTTGAAAAACTTAAAAACTCCATTAATGGCCAGATTTGTTTTGTGTTATGAAAGCAAGTTTTAAGGGATGATTTTACCTTGATTACCTGTTGTTTAACACCTTCAAACTTCGGATTAAGCCTTTGATTCACAAAAATCTTGATTTTCTTCTTTCTTGCATTTTCTTTCAAAGATTAGGGTTTGTGTGTGTGTGTGTTGTTGCTATGGTGAAGAATGGAGGATGGTGGCTGGTAATGGAGTTTAAGTAGTAGGGTTTTTCCATATTGGGTAGGCTTTTAGGTGGGCTTTGGGCCAAAATTATGTAATTAGGCTATTTTGGGTAAATCTTTCAACTAATTAACTTACTATTTTGGGCCTAATTCATTCTTTCACTCTTAATGGCTCATAATTACATCATAACCTCTTCGTTAATCCTTCCCTTTTCTAATTAGCAAATAATTAGTCATTACGTTTTACATTCTCATATAATTATAATCATTTTCTTGCTCCTTCGTATATATCATATCCATCATGTTTATCATTAACATAACGTATATCGTAAACGTCATACATCGTTTTATTCATAATTACTTAAGTGCACATTCATATAAGCATAAGCACGTAAAATAAGTCCTACCATAAAAATCGGGGTGTTACAAGTCTCCCCTCCTTATATAGGTTTTGTCCCCGAAACCTCAAAATCACGAAAATAACGCGGGGTAATTCTTTCTCATTTCGCTCTCTAGCTCCCACGTAACATCCGAACCTCTCCTGTGTCTCCACTGGACCTTTACTTGTTTCACGGTCTTATTCTGTAATCGTTTTTCCTTTTCATCTTATATAGCTACAGGCTGCTCTACGTAGTTCAGCCGCTCGTCAATTTCCAGATCATCATACGGTACTGTCATACCTTCATCGGCTAAACATTTACGCAAATGCGATACATGAAAGGTGGGGTGAATCCCACTCAACTCTTCCGGGAGATCCAATCGATAAGCAACATCCCCTACTCGTGCAATTATCTTAAAAGGCCCGATATACCTAGGGCTTAACTTCCCTCTTTTTCTGAATCGGATGATTCCCTTCCATGGGGACACTTTTAGCATGACTCTGTCCCCTACTTGGAACACAATGTCCTTCCTCCTTCTATCGGCATAAGACTTTTGTCTGTCCTTAGCTGCCTTCATACATTCTTTAATCCTTTCCAATTTCTCTGTCGTGGCCTCGACTATTTCTAAACTTCCGAGTTCCCTCTGGCCAATCTCGCCCCAACAGATGGGAGTTCTACACCTCCTCCCATACAACATTTCATACGGCGGCATTTTTATACTAGCGTGATAACTGTTTTTGTAGGAGAATTCTGCCAAGGGTAGATGACTGTCCCAACTACCACCAAATTCGAGCACACAGGCTCTAAGCATATCTTCCAGGGTCTGGATCGTTCTTTCAGACTGTCCGTCAGTCTGTGGGTGGTAGGCTGAACTGATATGGAGCCTTGTTCCCATCTCCTCATGAAATTTCTTCCAGAACTTTGACGTAAACCGGGTGTCTCTGTCAGACACAATGGATACCGGCACTCCATGCCTTGTCACGACCTCTTTGATAAATACTTTTGCCAATTTTTTTGAACTTATCGCTTCCTGGATTGGTAGGAAGTGAGCACTCTTCGTTAATCTGTCTACAACTACCCATATAGTATCATACCCCTTAGGAGTTCGTGGTAACTTTGTAATAAAATCCATGGTGATCTGCTCCCACTTCCATTATGGTATTTCTAGTGGCTGAATCTTACCATATGGTTTTTGATGTTCTGCCCTGACTTGGAGGCAAGTCAGGCACTTACTCACATACGCTTCAACCTCTCTTTTCATACCAGGCCACCAGTAATCCCTCTTCAAATCCTGGTACATTTTTGTTCCTCCTGGATGGATCGAGTATCGGGACTTATGCGCTTCATCAAGTACGCCTTTCCGCATCTCCCCGAATCGGGAGACCCATATATTACCATAAATCGTCTTCACACCGTAAGTGTTTTCGGTCAATTCTATTTCCTTCCCAACCATTCTTTCTGCCTTAATCTGATCTTCTTTTAGGGCCCCCACTTGAGCCTTTCTGATTTCTTCCATAACCCTGGGTGTAATAATCAGCTGGCAAGCTTTAACCCGAATCGGTTCATGTTTCTCCTTTCTACTTAGAGCATCGGCCACCACGTTGGCCTTTCCTGGATGGTAATGGATTTCACAATCGTAATCTTTGATTAGCTCCAACCACCTTTTCTGTCTCATATTTAGATCTTTCTGTTCAAAGAAATACTTCAAGCTCTTATGATCGGTGTACAGCGTACACTTCGTTCCATACAAATAATGTCTCCATATTTTCAAAGCAAAAACAACTGCCGCGAGCTCAAGATTATGAGTCGGGTAGTTCACCTCATTTTCCTTCAACTGCCTCAATGCGTAGGCAATTACCTTTCCTCGTTGCATAAGCACGCATCCTAAGCCTTGTCGCGATGCATCAGAATATACCACTAGATCATCATTCCCTTTTGGTAATGTTAGTACGGGGGCTTCGGCTAACCTCTTTCTCAATTTATTAAACGCTTCTTGCTGATCTTCTCCCCAATCAAATACTACCTTCTTTCTTGTCAACTGTGTCAGCGGAGAGGCTATCCTTGAGAAATCTTGGATAAACCTTCTATAATAACCTGCCAAACCCAAGAAACTACGGATTTCGAATGACGTCTTAGGAATTTCCCACTTCATAACTGCCTCAATCTTTAATGGGTCGACCATGATTCCCTCGTGGTTTATGACATGACCCAAAAACTGAACTTCTCGTAACCAAAAGGCACACTTTGAGAACTTAGCATACAATTTCTCCTTCTGCAGCATTTCTAATACTTCTTTCAAATGGCACGCATGATCGCCTTCGTTCTTAGAGTAAATTAAAATGTCGTCGATAAATACAATCACGGATTTGTCCAACATTGGTCTACATACGCGATTCATCAAATCCATAAATGCGGCTGGTGCGTTAGTAAGTCCGAAGGACATGACCAAAAACTCGTAATGTCCATATTTCGTGCGGAACGCTGTCCTTGGGATATCTTGCTCTTTAATTTTCAGTTGATGATAACCGGAACGAAGATCTATCTTTGAAAACCAGCTCGCACCCTGTAATTGGTCAAATAAGTCATCTATCCTGGGCAAAGGGTAACGATTCTTCACGGTCAACTTATTCAATTCCCTATAGTCAATACACATTCTCATGCTTCCATCTTTCTTTTTAACAAACAATACCGGTGCTCCCTAGGGAGAAGTGCTTGGTCTAATAAAGCCTTTATCCAGCAACTCCTTCAGTTGCGTCATCAATTCCATCATTTCACTTGGGGCCAAACGATATGGTGCTTTTGCCACCGGCTGTGCTCCCGGCACTAGGTCAATTTGAAATTCAATCTCTCTGTCAGGTGGTGTTCCGGGCAAATCCTCGGGAAACACATCAGGGAAATTGCAAACTATCGGCACATCTGAAAACTGCCTCAGTCCCTCCTCTACATCCTTAACATATGCTAGAAACGAGTTGCAGCCTTGTTGAATAAGTCGGCTTGCTTTCATCATTGAGATCACATGAGGAATCTTACTTTCTTGGTCACCATACACAGTTACGGGGCTTCCATCTGGAGCTTTTAAACGAACCACCCTCTCGCGACAACCTATGTTGGCATCAAACTTGGACAACCAATCCATCCCCAATATCACGTCGAAGCTACCCAAGGTCATAGTGCATAAATCTGTAGGGAAACTACGCCCTAAAAGAGAAATGGTGCAACCTCCTACCATTTGATCGACTCTAATGAATATACCCTCGGCTGTCTCTACATCAAATACCGTTCTACTCTCCTAGAGGGAACTTTTAAGGCCGAATAAAATAAAGCAGACACAAAACTCCTACTAGCACCAGAATCAAATAACACAGAGGCACAAATGTTGTTGACGAGAAACGTACCTGAAACGACCTCTGGCTCCTTCCTTGCCTCCTTCCTGGTCATAGTAAAGGCCCTAGCAGTAGCCTTTGACTTAATCTCACCCTTGTTGTCCCCAAGGTTCACACGACAGTCCTTACTTATGTGACCCTGCTTCCCACATCGGTTGCATTTAACAGTCCCCTTACATTCAAAGGCCCGATGGCCTGGCTTCCCACACTTGTAACACAGTCCTGACCCCATCCTGCACTCCCCCGAGTGGGGTTTGCCACATTTTCCACAGTCCTTTCCCCCATTCTGGTCACGAACTACCGCTTGATTCTCCTCAACCCTTGCCCTTTTGTTGTCGTACCCCTTCCCATCATTCCTAAACCTCTTTCCTGACTGATTTCGGGAATTATCCCAATGTTTCGCTTTTACCTCCACCACCTCCTCCGTAGCCACATTGTCATAAACAATCCCAGCCAAATCCACAACCGATTCAAAAGTACCCGGCCTGTGGGTATTCACGTGTGTGCGCACCCTGGGTGGCAGCCCTTGGACATAACACTTAATCCTCCTTTGCTCGGTTTCCACCAAATAAGGCACCAGCTGTGGCATCTCATTGAACTTTGTGGTGTACTCGAGGTGGCTCATACTTCCTGCAGTCAGATTCAAGAATTCCCTCTCCACTCGATCAACCTCATACTGCGGGCAAAACCTCTTAATCATTAGTTTCTTCAGATCCAACCACACCATCTCCCCAATCGCCTTCCTTCCCTTGGACTGTTTCACAGTAGTCCACCAGTAAATTGCAGCCCCAGTAAACGAGTGAGCAGCAAATTTCACAGCTTGATCAGTCCTACATTCACTAATATCAATCACAGCCTCCATCTCACTTAGCCACTCAAGGGTGGCAACGGACCCCTTTTTCCCATCAAAAGTAGGGGGTCTGCATCTTTGAAAAGCACTATAGTTGCACCCTTTTCCCTTATCCTCAAAATCCGAGTCATCAGACGACTCGATATCCTTTTCTACCTTCTCAGACTCCTCTTCTTCCTCCTCTTTATCATCCTCAACACCCTTCTTAGCGGGTCCCTTCCTTTCAGCTTTCTTCATTTCCTTCATCATCTCTTTCAGAACTGATGGCATAACACTAGTCAGGACCTGGTGTACCTCGTGTGCCACAGCGTCCTTCAAATTTTGCTCAAGTCCAGAGGTTGGTGTAGCCTCAACTTCGATCTAAGGTTCAGTCTCAGCACTTTTCTTCGTGGGCTTCCTCCCACGCTTTCCCTCAGCGGTTTTCGTTGCCTTAGCATTAACAGCTTCGGCGGTACTTCTAGTCATTCTCTTGGGTGCCATTCCTCACTTCCTATAAGATTCAAACACTCACGTTCATCAGTCAGAGTAATTCAGGACGTGATAAGTACTGTAAGTTCCTAATGACAGTGGCCAGTTGTTATTAACTACTTACTTTACTGCTCACGTTCTAAACATACCCCTCCTGAATCCCGTTAGTATTTAAACCTAGTCTAGATCACATAACACATACAAGGGAATTTAAACGCGTATAGAACACGTAACATGTATAGGCACTGAACCTATTCCTTTATTTTCCTAATACTTGTTTATGTCACAAAACTTTCTACAGGCATCATAATTACAGTCCTATTATACTTATGCATCTTATTGATATATGCTTCATGACTTCTTTCGTTCTCAAATGCATAAACATATCATATACTACTTGTTGTCGTTCATTCTTTACCTCTTGGCGTGAAGCTAGCAGACTGGCATTCTTACTTCGGTCCCATTTTCAGTTTAAGTATTAGGTTTTTCTTTTGAAAACATTTTACCCATTTACTCTTAAACTTTGGCTCTGATACCAACTTGTAACGCCCGCCTTTCGGCAAGCACCACAGTTGGCATTCGTAAGCACAAAAACAACCATAATTTAAATAAAATCTAAAATTTGCAGCGGAATACATGTGAAAACATCATTACATCTTCATAATTGTCTTAACTACTTCTTTTTAAACATTACAAAAGATAAATTTGATCCTAAAGGTGTTTTCTTCAATGCCAGTCTTCAACAAGTCCCTAGCTCTCACCAAGCAGCTCCCTAAGTCTTCAAACATGCACATCAATCTAACATGCATACAAAAGTCAGCTAAGCTGAGTGAGTTCTAGTTTTAAAACATCTTTAGAAACTTTCCATATCATTCATGTAATACATGTAAACAGCATCATCGTATTAGGCATCACATTCGTATAATACGTAACATAATATTTTTGTCTTTGAATTAAGTCATCATCGTGTCCTCTTTGGTCATAAGAGACCCATTCTGCGGTTCTTAACTGGTTTTATATGATCCCTAGTAGGATTCTTAGCTGGTTTTATATGATCCCCAGTAGGATTCTTGGTTGGTTTTATATGATCCCCAGTAGGATGCTTGGATGGTTTTATATGATCCCCAGTAGGATTCTTGTCTTCCGTTAGGGCATACGTTCGTTTATGTATTTCTATATATATATATATATATATATATATATATATATATATATATATATATATATATATATATATATATATACAAGTATTCAATCACTTGTTCATACTTCATCATCATACATCACATAATAAAGTCTAACAGTCCAGGAAACATATCGGTATGCATGTTAGCCTCAAAATTTTATTTGAAACGGAAGTGAGGTTTAGAACTCACGTGATTCTTAAGTGATCTTTGCTTGTTTGGACCAGGTTCAGGTAGTGGTTTTAGTGCACGATCTGCATTTAAGTTATTATGAAAAATCGTCATTTTTACCTTAGTGTCGCAAGCAATGTCACACGCAGTGTCGCAGGTAGTGTCGCAAGTAGTCTCGCATAGGCGAACCACAGTGTCGCTTGCTGCTTCAGCAGCACCTCCACTTGCAGTGTCGCAAGGCTCTTGCCCAAATTTCGTTGGGACTTAAACTACTGTCGCAAACACACCCGATATACGCCCAGAATTCAAGTCACCATAGTGTCGCAAGTTGAACACTAGTGTCGCATCAAGAACACTAGTGTCGCAGAACGCTGATACAACTCGTTTTTCAACCCAAGAATCCTTGTTTTTCAACCAAATGTCTAACTTTTTACGTCCAAAACCTTGGTTTATCATTAATATGACTAAATCTAAGCTTTTTCCACGATTTTATCCATAAAAATGCAACCTTTATTGATTTCTTTAAAACTTTTGAAAAACTTAAAAACTCCATTAATGGCCAGATTTGTTTTGTGTTATGAAAGCAAGTTTTAAGGGATGATTTTACCTTGATTACCTGTTGTTTAACACCTTCAAACTTCTAATTAAGCCTTTGATTCACAAAAATCTTGATTTTCTTCTTTCTTGCCTTTTCTTTCAAAGATTATGGTTTGTGTGTGTGTGTGTTGTTGTTATGGTGAAGAATGGAGGATGGTGGCTGGTAATGGAGGTTAAGTAGTAGGGTTTTTCCATATTGGGTAGGCTTTAGGTGGGCTTTGGGCCAAAATTAGGTAATTAGGCTATTTTGGGTAAATCTTTCAACTAATTAACTTACTATTTTGGGACTAATTCATTCTTTCACTCTTAATGGCCTATAATTACATCATAACCTCTTCGTTAATCCTTCCCTTTTCTAATTAGCAAATAATTAGTCATTACGTTTTACATTCTCATATACTTATAATCATTTTCTTGCTCCTTCGTATATATCATATCCATCATGTTTATCATTAACATAACGTATATCGTAAACGTCATACATCGTTTTATTCATAATTACTTAAGTGCACATTCATATAAGCATAAGCACGTAAAATAAGTCCTACCATAAAAATCGGGGTGTTACACCTACCTAGGTAATGCCCCATGTACGCCAAGTGTCAACGCCACCATGACGGAAAATGTAAAGCAAGAAACAACAACCAACCATAGAAGGAAACCGCCAAATGGAATGTGTATTACAAATGCAACCGGTCGAGGCGTTTTGCAAGGGAATGCAAGGCTACCACCACCGCCACCATCAAATGCCATGAGTGTGGAGATCCTGGCCATATTAGGCCCAACTGCCCAAAACTCAGGCCAAGAAACCTACGGTTGGATGCCAAGGGTAGAGCTTTCATGATGAATGTCGAGGAGGCGCGTGAGGAGCTGGACATCGTGACCGGTATGTTCTTAGTAAACAACCAATATGCATATGTTTTATTCGATACCGACGCTAGCAAAAGCTTTGTGCCTAAATCCTTTAGGCCAAACATAGAAATAAATTCATATAGGATAGAACATCCATACATGATAGAAATAGCGAACGACACGATCATGAAAGTAGACGAAACCATTAAGGGATGCATGCTAGAGATAGATGACTGTAAATTCATGATCGATCTAATGACCATGGAACTAGGAGGGCTTGAAATGGTTGTCGGAATGGACTGGTTAGCAGAAAATAAGGCTGAAATTGTGTGTCATAAACGTATGCTCAAAACCCCTTACACGAAGGGAAGACTCTCATCGTTTACGGAAAAAAGCCTGAATAAAGAGTGAAGCTTGTCTCGTTTAAAAAAGCTCACCGAAGTCTACAAAAAGGGTGCATGGCTTACCTGGCATAAGTCATATGCCCTAAAAAAGATGAGAAGTCCTAGTAGTGCCAGGAACCGCTCAGATTACGAAATCACCATATCGACTAGCATCGTTGGAGATGCAAGAAATAATGATCCAACTCCAAGACCTTACGAACAAAGGATTCATCCGGCCCAGCCTTTCACCATGGGGAGCGCCTGTATTATTCGTCAAGAAGAAGGACGGAACCATCCGGATGTGCATAGATTATAGTGATTTGAACAAGTTAATAATAAAGAATAGGTACCCACTCCCTAGGATCGACGACTATCCGATCAGCTGCAAGGAGCGAAGTATTTTTCAAAGATAGATTTGAGATTCGGTTACTACCAACTAAGGATAAATGAAGGAGACATTCCTAAGACTACCTTTAGGACTATGTATGGGTACCACGAATTTCTAGTGATGTCATTTGGCCTGACCAATACACATGTTGTTTTCATGGATCTCATGAATAGAGTGTGCAAGTCGTACCTAGACAAATTCGTGATAGTATTCATTGACGACATACTCATCTACTCGAAAATCAAAGAAGATCACGAGGAACATCTGAGGCTGATGTTAAGACTCAAGGAATAAAATATTTATGCCAAGTTCTCGAATGTGAATTCTGGATGAGGGAACTGCAGTTTTTGGGCAATATTGTCAGTGAAAAAGGAATTCAACTCGATCCGACCAAGATTGAGGCCTTAAAGAGATGGGAAGCACTCAAAACCCCAACGGAGATAAGACAATTCTTAGGTTTGGCAGGCTACTATGCCACTTCATAGAAAACTTTTCAAGGATAGCAAGGTCGTTGACGACTCTCACGCAGAAGAACACCAAGTTTAAATGGGGAGAAAAAAGAAAGAGGCATTTGAGATGCTGAAACAAAAGCTATGTAGCCCACCTAGTCTGTCCTTACCAGACAGAACCGATGATTTTACAGTATACTGTGACGCTTCGTGCTAGGGCCATGTATTTATATATGTATGTACGCACGTAAGACATGTATGATGTACAATGTATGTATCTATGTATGGATATACTGTGTATGTATGTATATATGGCAATGTATGTGCGTATCACATGTATAATGTACAATGTGTGTACGGATGACATGTACACACGTAAGTATGACATGTACGTATATATATATATATATATATATATATATATATATATATATATATATATATATATATATATATATATATATATATATATATATATAGGGGAGGGTTCTTTTGAGAAGACTAAATATTGCGAGAAGTGTAAGAAATAGCTAAATTCTTCATTTTTTTCAACCAAAAACGTTTTTAATATACAAAAGAATGATAGAAATGCAATATTTATTCATTAATTTTTATATTCAAAAAATAAAATTGAATAAATTTCGTTTATTTGTTAAACCTACACATGTGGAAATCATGTGTAGGTCACATAACCTACACATGTGTAGGTAAATTAAAAACGCTAAAAATACATACGTAAAAAATATTGTAATGACTTTTTTTAGTTTATACATTACACATTTGTATGTAGGAAGTGAATTTATTTAAAAAATTAAACTATTGATAAGTTTTTTTTAATGATTTAAGTTTCTTCTTTTTCTTCTTGCAATATATGAGCCTTCTCAAATGAACCTCCTCCTATATATATATATATATATATATATATAAGATGACATGTATAATGTAGAATTTATGGATATATATAGTGTATTTATGTACATATCACATGTGTAATATACAATGTATGTATGTATTCATGACATATATGTATGTGAGTATGACATTTATGTATGTACATACGTGTGACATGTATGATTTAAAATTATGTATATATGTACGAATATATTGTGTATGTATGTACGTCTCATATATATAATGTACAATGTATGTGTGTATGTATGGCATGTATGGATGTAAGTATAACATGTATGTACGTAAACCTAGCAATCAGAACCTATTTGCTTCAATTTGGTCAATGGGTTAGGATGGGTTGTAAATAAATACCAAGTGGGTCAAATGAGCTATGAGCTAGACCTAACTAAAGCTCTTCGTTCTTCTCTATTCAAATCAAACATCAATATTATTACAATATCATCATGATATCTGCTATGTCATACTATAACTGAAAGTGATTTTAACATCAAGGCAACAAGGGCATTTTGGGGGGGAGGAGGCCTCATTGTGCATGATATGTGCCACAACCTTGCCCACACCAAGGCAACAAGGGGCATTTTGGGGGGAGGAGGCCTCATTGTGGGCACAACAAGCTTGATATGTGCCACAACCTTGCCCACAACAAGGCAACAAGGGACATTTGGGGGGGGGGGGGGTTGAGGCCTCATTTTGCAAGATATGTGCCACAGCCTTGCCCACACCAAGGCGACAAGGGGCATTTGGGGGGGGGGAGGCCTTTATGTGCGCACAACAAGCTTGATATGTGCCACAGCCTTGCCCACAACAAGGCAACAGGGGACATTATGGGGGGGGAGGCCTCATTTTGCAAGATATGTGCCACAGCCTTGCCCACACCAAGGCAACAAGGGTCATTTTGGGGGGGGGGGGAGGCCTCATTGTGGGCACAACAAGCATAATATGTGCCACAGCCTTGCCCACAATAAGGCAACAAGGGGAATTTGGGGGGGGGGGGAGGAGGCCTCATTGTGCATGATATGTGCCAAAGCCTTGCCTACACCAAGGCAACAAGGGGCATTTTGAGGGGGGAGGAGGCCTCATTGTGCGGACAACAAGCATGATATGTGCCACAGTCTTGCCCACAAAAAGGCAACACGGGGCATTTTGGGGGGGCGGAGGAGGCCTTAATGTGGGCACAACAAGCATGATATAAAAAATAGCACTATATAATCACATTTTATAAAAATTAAACATTAGAAATATTTTAATGTTTTTTAGTTTTTAAACATGTTAAAGAGTTTATAAAAAAATTTAAAAACATGACATCCCCACACATAACCTGCAACTCATTCACTCTACCGCAACCCCTATAATCCCCACCCCTACAACTCATTCACTTCCTATGGACGAACACGATGAAGACGAATTGAACCAAGACGAAGACAGAGACGAATTTAACATCAGCAAAAGCAGAAGACGCATACGAACATCATCATAAGTAGAAGATGAAAGACAACAGGTTTGTTTCTTATTCTTGTTTCTCGACTGCTTGTTTGTTTCTTTTGTTATTCAATTTCATTTTATCTGTAAGGATCGTGCAAAGATTAGTTGTGAAATCTCTACAACTTGGAAATGTTATTCAATAAAGCCTTTAATAGTCAATTGGATGGTTTCTTATGAAGGATCACTGATACAAACCATGCCATGGATACATCACAGCCCAGTGAAGAACCGTATGAAACAGGCCCATCGAAGCAGGTCCATGGCAGCAGGCTCAGGAGGCAGATTGTGAAACCATCTAGATTCAAGGGGTAATCCCCAAGTTTAGGAGTTGATCATTTTCTTATTGTTTGCACGTTTAATTTGATTGCATGCATGTAGTGGAGTAGTGGCAACCTCCACTCCCTAAGATTAAAATAGTGAAGTAGTGGAGTAGGTTAGGACTTGCATATTCATGTTTAAATACTTGTCTTTTTTTATTGAAATGGTTAAGCAGAAATTGCTCGAACACTTGTGTTGATCCCCTCTCTAAAATTATTGGAGTCTTAGCCACTCAACGTTTTACGAAAAGATAACTCCGATTCTGATGAAAACCCACCCACAAACACCGAACAATTACTAAACACCCATATCGCCGTCACCACCGAATCTACCAAAGAAAACAAAGCCATGATCTCTGAACTTATCAACAAAATGGACACCCTCACTACTCATGTCACAGCCGAAAGTTCTGGCATAAATCACCTAAATGACATCGTTCACCACAACGCCACCGCTCACCAAATAGAAACCACAACCATCCTCAACGAAAATTTCACTTCCTCTTTTTGACGGATCGAATGCTTTGGACTGGATTTTTCATGCCGGAAATTTCTTTTCATACTATCAAACACCGAACGATGAAAGAGTCGATCTAGCATTTTTTTATTTTATCAAAGAGGCTCTCTCTTGGTACCAACACCTTCCAAACAACAATTTTCGTGGCACTTGGGCTGAATTCAAACGAGAACTTGAACTCCATTTTGGACCATCAACGTACGAGAATCATAAGCCCACCACAAAAAGCCCAAAGCCTATTCATATGCAAAGCCCACCACAAGTTCACTACCACCTCTACCCTAACCATAAATTCGTCGCTCATCTCCCAAGCACAGGCATCCAGTTCTGTAGTAATCTTACCCACACCAACAACCAATCTGAGAAACTTGACATTCACCAGATTATTAGCGGAAGCCCTTCAACAACATAGAAAGGATGGATTATGCTTTAAATTCCTTGAAAAATCTGTGCCTGGCCATAAGTGTTCTCTTCCTCAATTCTTACTCATTTATGAAAACGACGAATCTGATCTCATGGAACCACCAGACCCGCAACCAAAAAAACAAAACCCACCATAATTTCTCTCCTTGTCACACGCGGCTTATTTTGGTTTATCTTCATCGCAAACATTGTGACTAACTAGAAACATCAATGGCAAACCAGTAACTTTTTTGGTTCATTGTGGTAGCACCCCACAACATCTTGCAACCGTGTATAGCTGAAACTCTTGCACTCCAGAAAGACAAAATACAACCATTTTTGGTGATGGTTGGCAATGGGCAACACATACAATGCCAAGGTTACTGTCCAGAAGTTACAATCAAACTCCAAAATTCCCAATTCAAGTTACCATTTTTGTCATACCGGTGGAAGGTGCTGATGCCATACTAGGAATCGCTTGGCTTAGCTCACTTGGTCATTTAACTGCTTATTTCTCCATATATACCAGAATTATCCTTCAACTAAGATATTAATATCTGAACTTTGAAAGGTGAGCCCCACATTCAACAAGCATCCCCTGGTCCACTATCATCCCTTATCCGTCATGATTCAGTAGCATCACTACACACACTGATCATCAATCAACCAAACCCTGCACCAACTACTCATACCATACATCACACCAACCATACATAATAACCCTATTGCACACCCACAACAATCTGTTTACAGAACCACATTCCTTACCACCCACAAGACCAAATGATCACCACATTCAATTGTTAAATGAAAACCAACTAGTCAATGTTTAACTTTATCGTTACCCACACTTCCAAAAACAGATCATGACGAGGCTCATCAAGGAAATGTTACAAGACGGTATAATCATGCCAATTCAAAGTCCATTTTCATCTCCAGTATTACTCGTCAAGAAAAAAGACGGATCATGGTGATTTTAGGGCTCTTAATGCAGTCACAATACGTGACAGCTTCCCTATACCAGCAATGTTGGATGAGTTACATGGTTCCACGCTATTTTCAGAAATAGATCTCCGCTCGGGATACCATCAAATTCAGGTTGCTAAAGATGATGTTCACAAGACCGCATTTAGCACAATGGATGGCCACTACGAATTCCTCATCATGCCAATTGGTCTCACAAATGCACCAGCTTTTTTTCAGGCAGCAATGAATGATTTATTTCGGTCAGTGCTTCGACAATTTGTTCTTGTTTTCTTTGATTTACAGCAAGTCTGTTGAGCAGCACTATACACACCTCCGTTATATGTTCGAACTGTTGATTACAAATCATTTTCATGCAAATCCTTCAAAGTGTGTATTTACTGTTAATGAACTATCATTCTTGGGTCATAGAATATAAAAAAACAGGAGTAGCACCAGAGCCAAAGAAAATTGAAGCAATCCAATAGTGGCCAATTCCATCCTCAGTTAATGATCTACGAGCATTACTTGGACTAACAGGTTATTACCGTCACTTTGTCCCTCATTATGCATAAGTAGCAGCACCATTTACAGTTTTGCTCAAAACTAATTCCTTCAAATGGGCAGAAGAAGCTAATGTTGCAATTTTCAATTTAAAATCAATGATGGACAGAAGAACCTAACTTTAATGAGATGTTTGATGTGACAACTGGCGCATCGTGTGACACCCCACCCGGCGGCGGAAACACCGGGCAGTTATTCGGATTGGATATCAATAGTAAACAAAGCACGTGGTATTTATTTATGAAGTTCAATAATGATGTAGTAAGTTTTGAACCTAAGTCTTAAATGAATACGACAAAAAGTATTAAAACCGAAACAGTAACTGCAAATGTCTAATTTATTGTTCTAGGTCCAAGTCAATCCTATGTCTTGGCAAAAGCAACAAAAATAATCAAGCAACACCTGAAATATGTAAAAATAAAGTTAGCTATTTAAAGCTAGTGAGTAAACCACAATTTGAATACATAATAATATAGAAATCCGAGATCATCATAATATGCTGCTCAATCTTACATGCATAGCTATTTCATATCATTCTCGACCATGACACCTTGAACACACATTGAACACCATCATTGTATAGCAACTCGTAATCATTTGTCATGAGGAACCAACTCATGTTATAAATTAAAGATAACCCTTTTTTTTTGCAACCGTCACGTAACCGTCTCGATATAGGTTATCAATAATTATGTAAGCAACTTAGGGACAAGGCATAGCAACATATTATAGCAACTTGTAACATAGTAACCTTGAAATTGAATGGCCGGGTTTAAATCACCTGTTTTTAGAATCACCTAATTAAATGACAGTCCTAACTTAGTAAAACATATTGTATAAAAAAATAGAATTGAAACAATAGGAGTCTAAGGAAATTGGAATTCTAGGGTTTCGAATTGAGATTTGGGGGTTTCTCGTTAAACGACTATATATATAAAAACTAATTTTATCGGTACGATACTAATAGTTACAATAACTACCCTGATAAACAATATAACTTCTAATAGTAAATTTTTAACCACAATCATAAAAATATGTTATCCTTGTTGGAAATAAACAAAAACGTCTATTTAAAAGTATTATTTGTATCAACTATATTTTTATCAAACTTTGTATACACTTTGTAAGTATTAAAAATACATTTATTATAGTATTTGAAAGTACTTGTAATAACTAGATTTTTATAAATCTAAGTTTATAAAAATAATGGTTTTGGCTATTTTATAAAATTTATATGTTTTTATAAAACATAGAATATGATATTAGTATTAGTTTTAGATAATTGCAAACAAATAATAATCAAGCACTAAACAAAAAGATTAAAAAAAATTGGTTGTCCCTGGTTTCGAACCAGGGACCTCACGTTCACAAACACACAGATTAAACCAGCAGACCAAGTTAGATTAGTGATTGCAATTTGAAATAAAAAGGTTTTAACTCGTTTTAAACTAAAACCCCATTTGTTTACAAACCCTATAACACCATTTCACGAAATTGAACACGAATTCGATCATGATACATAAATTAGACATAGGGCTTTTGTTCATGGCGTGGTAAGGATCCTTTTAATGTATATAACTTACCGGTTGGTTGCCGAATTGGAACGATTGAGACGAAGAACAGGGTCGACTGTCGTGACAATCACAAGGGATTTTTGGATGCTTAAACCAGAAATTAATGTTACAGGAAGGAAGTTCGAGTAGAGGAGATTGTAAGTGTCGAATGAATTGTGTTTTAGTTGTCAGGCTGTAGTATGACTATTACGAGTTTGGTTTCGAGTTATGGTGGATTAATTGGTTGTTAATTCGCTGTTATTAGATCAATTGAATGCTAGAAACAGCTTATAATCGATTATATGATCGTTTTGATTAAGGTAATTTACTGAATCGAACGTTTTGAAACGATTGAGTTATGTGGGTGTTGATTGCGGTTTTGAAGGACGAATTAAAGGACCCAAAGGACGATTTAGAAGTGATTAAAGGCTCGAAACACGCTTAGAAATGGGTTAGGACGGTTTTGTATAAGTTTAATTTGGTTAAAAGGGGTTAAAAATGTGTTTTTGGGTTCGCCGGAAAACGGCTCCGGTGGTCGGACATGCCCACCGGAATCACGAGGCAGGAGAAAAAGGACGGGGGGTGGTTTGGGTAATTATTAATTTACGGTTTAGGTCCTTGTTGTTTGGAATGTTTATTATTTACAGTTATAACTTTGATACTAGTTTGAAACTTTACACTTTTGGCCCAAAGTTAATTAATAAATTATATTAACTATCTAACATAACCGAGTTGAAGCGTAAAGTTTGTATAAGTGACGGTTTTAGGTTTTTGTTTCGTTTTTTGACGTTAGATGGCTACTTTGAGACTTTGATAGTATTTATTTAAATAAACCTATTTTTTACTCTTTTATAAAATACACCTTACATATATATTTTTGAAGGTTCAATAATTGTATTTAGTATTAAATTTTTGTAAACGTTGTATAATAACTTGGTCGTTATATATTAAAGGCGAGAGATAACGTTAGGCTTGACATATTTATATATTTTTTTAATAACGAAGCGTTTCATTTAAAGGAGATAATTACGAATACATTAAAGATGGATAATTTCGGGTTCGAGGCGGCATTCGGGTTCGGGTTTGGGGCAGATGTCACAGTCTCCCCTCCTTATAGAAATTTCGTCCCGAAATTTACTCAAACCGAAGAAGAAGATAGAAAGGAAAGATGCATATATAAAGCTTTCATTTGGTCATCACGCTCCCAAGTAAACTCAAGTACAACGACACACTGAACTTTAAGAATTTGAAATTTTAAGTCAACACGAAGGGAAACACATGGAAGCACGACGTGTTCTCATCGCGTACGAAACACAGTTTTTTGCAATTGATGGTAGCCCGAACAAAGAGTAATTTTAGAGAAACAAATTGCTCTTTAGAGTTGATTGAAGAGATCATCGATAGATGGCAAAGGATGAAGATTTTTTTTTATTGATTTATTTTTACTGAAATTTTATTGAATTTGCGATAATCGATACATATACATAACGAGTCATTTTTCTTTTTCTTTACATTAACACGAGCCAAAAACGCGACATACTCTAATGCATATATTTTTTTGAGTTTCAACGTAAGACAAGAGTTTCAACCGTCAAATTTAACGAGAATCATAGGCAAAAGATAAACATGAAGAAGCGTGACCTTGAAGTTTAAATTCGCACCTTAAATATAAAAACTAATAGAAACACATTTTCTCGTTCGCTTCTTCTACCACATAAAAATTATTAAGTCTAGCATGACTAATAGTAAATGATGAAACAAACTGTAATGAAACATAGTTCTTATCGACACATGAATAAAATAAAATAGAAACGAAATGATCATTTGGGAACCATATCGTTCACAACGTCATTGTTTGCTTGAGCTTGGTTGGCGTTGATGTTGAAAGTTCTAGCACGACCAACTTGATTTGCATTAGCATTGGTATTCACGTTGACATTGATAGGCTGAGGACAATTGTTGCGGAAATGAGTTGGATCGCCACAATTGAAACAAGCACGACCTTGATTACCCCGGTTATTATTATTCCAACAATCTTTTGCCAGATGCCCATAACGTTGACAAACAGAACATTTAAAACATGGAGTTTCAGGAGCATGATGAAAAGGACATTGGTTGCATTTGGGTAAGAGTCCCGTATAAGGCTTACGGTTATCCTTACCCCTTTGTGGTGCCATAAGAGAAGCAGGAGCAGGAGCAGTTATTGCATAGTTGGTAGCATTGTTCTTACGCTACTTGGAATGGGATGAGGATTCGGGCTTAAAACCCTTATAAGAATCATCCTCGGATGGTTTAGAATCATCACTAGACGAACCCTTGGACTTTTTGTTGCCCTTACGAAACAGAGAACCAGCTTGCACATGATTTTCGGTAAGGCGACCGGCTAAAGTCATTGCCTCACCCACAGTAGCTAGCTTACTACCCCAAACAGCATCTTGAATAGTCATTGGCAAACCTCCGATATACTGTTCAATACCACGGGATTCGGGAGTAACCATATTAGGACACAGAGTACTGAGCTGAGAAAAACGATCATTGTAGGCCAGATTTTCACCACTGTCCTGTTTGAGACCCCAGAATTCACCCTCGAGTTTACGAATTTCACTAGGAGGGCAATACTTGTCAGTCATGGCGGTTTTGAATTCATCCCAAGTCATTTCAGAGATTTCATCTTCACCACGTCTACGTTTCTCATCATTCCACCACGTCAGAGCACCCTTTTGTAGGACACTCGTGGCATAGCGGACCTTGAAGTTTTCAGGGCATTCACAATTAACGAAGGTACTCTCCATACTTTCGTACCATTGGAGAAGACCAGTAGCCCCATCATTACCGAAGAATTTCGTTGGACCGCAAGAATTAAAGTACTTAAGGGTACAATGAGGAGTCTTGGGCTGAGCGTTTTGATTAGCATTATTGAGTTGAGTCACGAGATTGGGCAAGATATTAGCCATTTGGGTCGCGATGGTATTAGCGAGTCGTTCACGTCTAGTTGCCATTCTACAAGATAAGATAAAAATGAATTTCATGAGACATAGAAAATTTCGAGATAACATAAGTTGTAATGGAATTTTGGATTGAATGGAAATGACAATTGTACTTTGAATTTCATAGAATCCTTAGAAACACATATCATAGTAATCACTTAAAAATCATAGAAGTATGAATAAATAAACTTGGAATAATATTTGGAATAATATAGAACCCATGGAAATAATTTGAAATAATAGAAAATGATAATCATAAAATCATTAAGTAAGTAGAATTTGAAAGCTTAGGAATGTGTCTTGGTTTTGGACACTTAAGACTTATCAAAGTGCTAAGTTCGTTCTCAACGTATTCGAGAAGGCGTGCTTTAGCCTATAGGTTCACACTCATCTCGTACATCCCCAGGTAAGCATACAGGTCTCTTAAAGAGATTTATACGAAATGCTTGCCTTAGACAGGATGTCCGTGATACAGGCGTTCCCCCTTCCAGATTACACACGTTCCCACGTTTCAAACTTACTTAAGACGATGACGAGATTCCACAAAGAGAAAGATCCTAATCACACGGAAAAGTCTCTTGTAGCTCCTTCGCGAAATCGGATAAGAAATAAGATAGAGAAAAGACAGAGAAAATGTTCATAAAAATAAATAAGGAGGTAAGTTCTAGAAGAGTTTTCTAAGCACAAACTAATTGCACTAAGGACTCTTAGGTTATAGTCTAGGTCGGTGTGTTTCTAATACCCTATCCTAGTTCCCTATAACCATGGCTCTGATACCAAACTGTGCACCTCGCCCGGCGGCGGAAACACCGGGCTGTCATTGGAATTGGATATCAATAGTAAACAAAGCACATGGTATTTATTTATTAAGTTTAATAATGATGTAGTAAGTTTTGAACCTAAGTCTTAAATGAATACGACAAAAGTAATAAAACCGAAACAGTAACTGCAAATGTCTGATTTATTATTCTAGGTCCAAGGCAATCATATGTCTTGGCAAAAGCAGCAAAAATAATCAAGCAACACCTAAAATATGTAAAAATAAAGTTAGCTATTTAAAGCTAGTGAGTAAACCACAATTTGAATACATTTTTTTTTGGACAGCGAAACGAATAAAGCCCGGCTACCCGGGGTAACCCAATGGCGTAAGGCGACCCCAAACGCTCTGCGAACACAGACAGCGTTGGGTAGCCGAAGCTCACCTATTAAACCAACTCCAATTCGGGGGAAACCCACTAGCCCGTCCGCCCGTAGGCACGACAACAAGCTAGCGGTAAAACCCGTTTGGCTCAGAGATCAAACTTATGTTGGCCACAAGTCTCCCTTCATTGCCCCCATTTGCCCCTTCCAAAGTGGTGGTAGTGGGACTAGAACTTGGGTCTCTTTTGGAGAATCCAAGCCTCTTACCACTACACCACATTGGAAGTTGCCACAATTTGAATACATAATAATATAGAAATCCGAGATCATCATAATATGCTGCTCAATCTTACATGCATAACTATTTCATATCATTCTTGACCATGACACCTTGAACACACATTGAACACACATTGAACACCATCATTGTATAGCAACTCGTAATCATTTGTCATGAGGAACCAACTCATGTTATAAATTAAAGATAACCCTTTTTTTTGCAACTGTCACGTAAGCGTCTCGATATAGGTTATCAATAATTATGTAAGCAACTTAGGGACAAGGCATAGCAACATATTATAGCAACTTGTAACATAGTAACCTTGAAATTGAATGGTCGGGTTTAAATCACCTGTTTTGAAATACATGCAGGTGGGTTTGTCAAACCATTAGCGCTAACATTGTACCGGTGAGATTACTAAGTAACAATACTACTTTAAACTACCACATAAGGATTGCATCTTGCTGCAGACAAGACTAACACATTTTAATGATCTCATTTGAAAATAGGAAAAAAGAAACGAAAACCAAAAACATTGAATAGTAACTGAACATATTTCAGCCCCAAAATTTAAAAGTAAAAAGGGGAGTGAATTTACTCACCTTGAAACTCAGGCACGAAACAAATAGTAAATAGTCTGAATTGAAACGAGGATCGTCAAAGTATTAGAATCACCTAATTAAATGACAGTCCTAACTTAGTAAAACAAATTGTATAAAAAAATAGAATTGAAACAACAGGAGTCTAAGGAAATTGGAATTCTAGGGTTTCGAATTGAGATTTGGGGGTTTCTCGTTAAGCGACTATATATATAAAAACTAATTTTGTCGGAACGATACTAATAGTTACAATAATTACCCTGATAAACAATATAACTTCTAATAATATATTTTTAACCACAATCATAAAAATATGTTATCGTTGTTGGAAATAAACAAAAACGTCTATTTAAAAGTATTATTTGTATCAACTATATTTTTATCAAACTTTGTATACACTTTGTAAGTATTAAAAATACATTTATTATAGTATTTGAAAGTACTTGTAATAACTAGATTTTATAAAACTAAGTTTATAAAAATAATGGTTTTGGCTATTTTATAAAATTTATATGTTTTTATAAAACATAGAATATGATATTAGTATTAGTTTTAGATAATTGCAAACAAATAATAATCAAGCACTAAACAAAAGGATTAAAAAAAACTGGTTGTCCCTGGTTTCGAACCAGGGACCTCACGTTCACAAACACACAGATTAAACCAGCAGACCAAGTTAGATTAGTGATTGCAATTTGAAATAAAAAGGTTTTAACCCGTTTTAAACTAAAACCCCATTTCACGAAATTGAACACGAATTCGATCATGATACATAAATTAGACATAGGGCTTTTCTTCATGGCGTGGTAAGGATCATTTTAATGTATATAAATTACCGGTTGGTTGCCGAATTGGAACGATTGAGACGAAGAACAAGGTCGACTGTGGTGACAATCACAAGGGATTTTTGGATGCTTAAACCAGAAATTGATGTTACAGGAAGGAAGTTCGAGTAGAGGAGAGTGTACGTGTCGAATGAATTGTGTTTAGTTGTCAGGAAGTAGTATGACTGTTACGAGTTTGGTTTCGAGTTATGGAGGATTAATTGGTTGTTAATTCGCTGTTATTAGATCAATTGAATGCTAGAAACAGCTTATAATCGATTATATGATCGTTTTGATTAAGGTAATTTACTGAATCGAACGTTTTGAAACGATTGAGTTATATGGGTGTTGATTGCGGTTTTGAATGACGAATTAAAGGACCCAAAGGACGATTTAGAAGTGATTAAAGGCTCGAAACACGCTTAGAAATGGGTTAGGACGGTTTTGTATAAGTTTAATTTTGTTAAAAGGGGTTAAAAACGTGTTTTTGGGTTCGCCGGAAAACGGCGCCGGTGGCCGGACATGACCACCGGAATCACGGGGCAGGAGAAAAAAGGACGGGGGTGGTTTGGGTAATTATTAATTTACGGTTTAGGTCCTTGTTGTTTAAAATGTTTATTATTTACAGTTATAACTTTGATACTAGTTTGAAACTTTACACTTTTGGCCCAAAGTTAATTAATAAATTATATTAACTATCTAACATAACCGAGTTGTAGCGTAAAGTTTGTATAAGTGACGGTTTTAGGTTTTTGTTTCGTTTTTTGACGTTAGATGGCTACTTTGAGACTTTGATAGTATTTATTTAAATAAACCTTTTTTTTACTCTTTTATAAAATACACCTTACATATATATTTTTGAAGGTTCAATAATTGTATTTAGTATTAAATTTTTGTAAACGTTGTATAATAACTTGGTCGTTATATATTAAAGGCGAGAGATAACGTTAGGCTCGACATATTTATATATTTTTTTAATAACGAAGCGTTTCATTTAAAGGAGATAATTACGAATACATTAAAGATGGATAATTTCGGGTTCGAGGCGGGCATTCGGGTTCGGGTTTGGGGCAGATATCACACATCGGGGGTTGCAATCGAAGCTGTTCTTTCACAAAGAAACAAGCCATTGTCAATTTTTAGCAAAAAGTTGTTTACTACAATGCAAGGTTAATCGACCTACGTCAAAAAAACTGTATGCTATTACAGAAGCGGTGAAGAAATGGTGACAATATTTGTTGGGTAGACGTTTTAGAATTTTCACAAACCATATAGTTTGAAACACTTACTAACTCAAGTAATCCAAACTCCGGAGCAACAAAAATAGATTACAATACTCATGGGTTAAGATTTCGAAGTGCATTTTAAACCGGGTAGAGAAAATTCAGTAGCCGATGCTCTAAGTCGAGTAAATATTGCTTCGTTTATGGCTTTTTCACACCCGAATGCCCCATGGTTAGATGAGATTCGTGAGTACTTTAACACCCAAACAAGTTGTTGACTGAATTTCATAGTTCACATCTTGACGGTCATAGCGGGATACAAGCAATCTTTAAACACTTATCATTGACATTTACTTGGTTGGGAATGAAGAAGGATGTAACCCAGTTTATACAATGTTGCCAAATCTGCCAAACAACTACAACTCCAACTCATAAGCCATATGGCTTGTTACAATCGTTACCAGTTCCAGAACAGCAGTGGAGTGACATCTCAATGGATTTTATCATACATCTTCCAGCTTCAAGAGCTAAAACCGTTATTTGGGTTATAGTAGACCGTTTGACAAAGCTTGCACATTTCATAGCTTTACCAACAAACTACTCGGTTGCTTCATTGGCATCCATTTTCCTAAAAGAAATCTATCGCTTACATGGTTTACCGAAAACTATAGTACCTGATAGAGACCCTTTGTTTGTGAGCCATTTTTGGAAAGAACTATTTGATCTTGGGAACAAACTGGTACACTGAAGTGCATATCACCCGCAAACTGACGGTCAAACGGAGGTGGTTAACCGATGTTTAGAGTCATATCTACGTGCCTATGTGTGTAATGAACCATCAACTTGGGCTAAATACTTGTATTTAGCAGAATTTTAGTACACCACTAGTTATCATTCTTCCATAAATATGACTCTATTCAAGGCTGTTTATGGTAAACAAGTTGTAGCTATTTATGAATATCAACCGGGCTATACAAAAACAGCTTCAATCGAAGCCTCTTTTATAGAGC
Source organism: Tagetes erecta (assembly GCA_030867185.1). NCBI lineage: Eukaryota > Viridiplantae > Streptophyta > Magnoliopsida > Asterales > Asteraceae > Tagetes > Tagetes erecta. The sequence goes on from CM061493.1 coordinate 13,418,760, forward strand.
ATTCCAAGATAATTGTACTGTTAAAAAAATCTCGTTCTACAGCAAGAACACGGATGGTGTCTCAGGCAAACAAAAAAGATCAGACAAAGAATTTATGGTAGGAAAATGGGTGTATCTTCGACTACAACCTTATCGACAACAGTCGGTCATTACTCGTAAGAATAAAAACTTATTAAAAAAGATTTTTGGTCCTTACAAGATAATAGAGAAAATATGCAATGTGGCGTACAAACTCCAACTTCCTGAAGGTTCAAGAATCCAGCCGGTATTTTATGTTTCACTTTTAAAGAAAAGCTTTACTATTCAACCTACTCATCAAGTGCTAATTCCTGGAGAAAAAGAATTGGGATCCTTATCATATCTACCAGAGATAATTTTGAATATTGGAGTCAATAATGAAGGTATAAAAGAAGCTTTGATCAAGTGGGAAGGAAAGCAAGTGGAAGAAGCAACATGGGAGAACATAGAAGAGCTAAAAGTAGACTACCCATTCTTCAACATTAAGGACAATGTTGAGTTTCAAGGGGGACGAGATGATACTAACCAAGCCATGGATACATCACAGCCCAGTGAAGAACCGTGTGAAACATGCCCATCGAAGCAGGTCCATGGCAGCAGGCCCATGAGGTCAATTGTGAAACCAACCAGAATCAAGGAGTAATCCGGCCCCAAGTTTAGGAGTTGAACATTTTCTTATTGTTTGCACGTTTAATTTGATTGCATGCATGTAGTACAGTAGTGGCAACCTTCACTCCCTAAGATTAAGGTAGTGAAGTAGTGGAGTAGGTTAGGACTTGAATATTCATGTTTAAATACTTTTCTTTGTTTATTGAAATGGTTAAGAAGAAAATTGTTCCAACACTTGTGTTGATCCCCCTCTAAAATTTTTGAAATCTTACCCACTCAACGGGTTACTATCAATCACATTGGAATTGTTCAAAACTAAATTTATTACATCCAACAACCTTGCTCTATATAATAACCAAAAACATATTAAAAGGTATAATAATTTGCTACTTTTTCTATCAAAGCTAAATTAATTATTGATATTTACTCCACTTTGTAAAGAGGGTTAATTTCATGTGTTAGTTTTAATTCGTGAATCCATTAGCATATAATTGATATATCACTAGTTTTGAATTCATTGGTGACTTTTTTGTGGTAGTTATCTCAATTTGTTGAAGGGGGAGGAAATAAGCACAGTTATTCAAATCCAAGCTTGTCCATAAACATTCCACTTAGTTTTTGAAACATGTTAAAGAGTTTATAAATAAGCCACTTTGTCCTAGCTTGAGGTAAGATTTATTTTTTTATGATCAAGTATTTAAAAAAAAACACAACTTCTCTCTTATTGCTTATCTAGTTTAGTTTAATAGCTGGTTTCGAAATGATTTGAATGCGGGTATGTTGTATGCACATGTCAAATTGCATTATATTTTTGATTTGCCATGTGTTTTTCTACAAATCAACAAACCATAGAAATAAATAAAGAATTCTATAGGTTGATAAAGTGGATAGAGAGGATGTTATGCCTTGTTCACTCTCCATGCCTCCTAAATTCATATTGAGTTGCCTACTCTCACCGAAAAGGATAAATAGGTGGGTTTGTTTGTATAATTTTGGTTCAAATTATTGAGACTTTTGTTTTCATAGTTTCATATATAGTCTTTTTTTAATTGATTGGCTCTATGAGTATTTGGTGATGCTTGTAGTTATTAGCGCCTCCTTGGAGAGGGATAGATTGAAGCAAAGATCATGATTTTTAGTGCTATTGGTTATTGGTTCTGTTGAAGATTGAAGCTACAATTGTTTGGTTTTGTTGGTTCGCTTCCTTAGTGTGTTTCGATTTTTTACTTGCTGGTAAGTGATGTAACAAACTAAGACACTTAAAAAATATAACAGTAATCATAGCTCTTACCACTCAAATCATGTTGTTAAACTTAGTATATATTATTAAAAATAGCATGTTACCTTAGTATATTAACAGGGACGGATTCAAAGCAAAGGGAGGGGTAGCATGGGACCCCTCTACTAGTCCAACAAACAATGATATATAAGGGTTTTAGTTTTGATTTTTTGGCTTAAATTCAACTCATTAGGGACACATATTCAATCGGAAGGGTGCACAAATATGTGAGATGCGGGGACCACAACCATTAAAAAGTTTTATTTCTATACTCCTCCCGATCAATATCCATTAAACCTTGTTTTGAAATTCGAAAAAATCAAAAAACAGTTAACGGCCGTTAAGTGCACTTAACGGCGGACCACTGGAGGCCAAAAAAGTTGGATTTGGGACCACTGGAGGGAATAAACTGAGTTGGGATTATTCTCGGCCAATAGGTATTAGTTGGGATTATTTTTAGCCAATTTTCCTAAAACTAAATCTAAGAAATTTTTTAATAATTTTTGTATGTCAATTCACTCACCACTTTTAACTTCATGTATCTTGTCTCTCTTCTTTTTAATTTGAAAATATTGTAGTTTATTTATTTATTTTAGTTTTGTTTTACGCTAACTTTAACTTTTTGTTTATGTTAGGAGCTATAAATAAATAATTAAGGGTTATTGGATTTAATCATCTCTAACTATTGGTTATTGACTGCTGTCATCCTTAAAGTATCACTTTGTCCAATATAACTCCCAACTAAACACTTTGGCCAAAGTGATACTTGAGGGTGACAGCGGCCAATAACCAATAGTTAGAGGTGATTAAACCCAATAAATAAAAAAAAATGCAATTTCCAAATGAAAACTTTTACTCGACCCGGTTATGACCGACAAAATGTGCCCCCCGTGCTAAAATGTTCTGTATCCATCCCTGAGTATATATATGATTTGTATAAGTGCATTATTGTAATTGTAATTGTCAACATATATATAACTTTTCTTAGTTTGATAATTCATCGTTGTCAACACAATTATGATGATAGATAAGAGTTGGATTTTGAAACACAAAAAATTTGTTGAACATTGCAATGCTCTCCAAGCATTTCTTGTGAGGTGTAAGGATCACTTGAACTTTGAAGGTAAATGTCATTGCCCGTGTGATAAAAGTAGCAATGTTAAATGGGAGCATTGAATATTCGACGAGACTTGTGACTCACTGAAAAAGAAGGCAGTAAACTTTTAACGACTCAACCTAATTCTCTTTCACACAGGAAAACTTAATTTTTTTTTATAAATTCATTAAGGGAGTTAAAGTACCTAATGGCTTTGGATCTAACTTCAATAAGAAAGTTACCAATAAGAAAGTTACCAATAATGACAGCAACATTACGGGCATGAAGTCTAACGACCATCATATCATGATGCAAGAGTTGATGCCTCTTGGAGTTTGAGGGTTCTTGGACCCAACTATTTCAACACCAATAATCGAGCTCTGTGCATTCTTGAAGCAACTTTGCGCTTGAAGCCTGATGAGGCAGGACATGCTTGATGCTAAAGACAAGTTGATTATGATTTTGTGTAACTTCAAGCAAATATATCCTCTAGTGATTTTGACATAATGATTCATTTGGTTTTGCATCTACTAGGATCTTATAATAACCACTTATTAGAAACGTAACTAAGACCCTCGACTATTTTCGAGAAAAAATCTAATTCCTAACAAGTTCTTAGAGAAAACTAGTTTATTAAGTTGAGCTCCTTCACAGTCGCTAACTAATTATGGTAAAGTACCTAACTTGACATCTTACCTCACACTTCGAACATCAACGGTAATTTGAAAACATCAATTGACTTGATAAATAAACTTGACCAATTAAGTATAAACGGACTCCTCACGAAGAACTATATTTAGCCAATTTGTCAAATAAAACTTGCCAATTTTCCTACCACCTCTCGGTTATTAGAAAAGCTACACACTTTTATTAGTTTGGTTTAAAGCATTCATTTTTATGACCTTATTGCAAATCAATCACAAAAGACAAGCATAAAAGCACATTAGACTCAACTAAACTATATTATATGAAAGACATTAACCACGAGTTTAATCTAAACCAATCAACAAAATCAATTCAAGCATATAAAATGCATCTACCGAAAGAACCATAAACGTCTACTTTAGCATAAAACCACAACTTAACAAAATCCCAAATAACAATCAAATCAAACTAATAGTTTCAACCTTGGTGATTCTAATGAATTTAGCCTAATAAAGTAAATGAACAAAGAACAATCAAAAGTATTCATAGTTTGAAAATAATAAAACAAAGATTAAGAGATCTGGATGATAGAACCCATAATCATCACTTCAATCTCGTGGATTACTCCGCTCTAGAATTATGATCTCTTGCTCTTGGAGCAACTTTCTGTTATTTTGTCCACGTCGCGTAGCATGACGTGGTGGGGATTTCGTGGTCGCGTAGCGCGGCACCACAACCACATGCAGCAGCCACCTAGGAGTACGTTGCGTCGCGCGACGTGGTACCCTCACCTAGTCGCGTGGTGCGGCCAGGTCATCTTTTCAGCACGTCTCGTCTCGCTTCAGTTCAAGTGCGTTCCAGTCCTCGGTCATGGCTCATTTTTTGCTTCAATTTTCTCTACATTCATCAATTACTACTCCCGAGCCCTACAAAACATCATTCCAATCAGTTGTATACAAATTTTAACTAGAAATGAACAAAAAGTAATTAAAACATGCCCAAACTCTACACGGGAAACATATATATTTTACTATATATCATGAGTATATTTCCTATTTTTTCTAGAAACACTTACACCGGAAAATGATTTACAAATTTTTTATTTTTGTCTTTACTAATATTAATAGGTTTATGTTGCATGATACTATTGACTAATTGTGTTCGTACTTAATTTATTCATTCTCGTGTCGTATTCCTTTATAGCTAAACAAGTCCATCATTATCATAATATGTTGTTATAGTTTTTATTTAGACCTTAACACATAAACAATTTCAAAATTCATATAACTTGTAATTACTAGTTTATACCTTTTTGTTTAGTTTTTATGTTCTTGAGTTCACTTGGGTTTGATTTGTTTCTAATTTGACCATCTTTAACTTTTTGTTGACATGTCCAACACACCCAACTCTTACCCAAACACTAGATCGTCCAACCATAACCAACATTCTCCGCTAATACCTAGCACCATACACAACTATCATCCATTTCACCTTCACATAACACCATAACCTCCCCCTAGCCACATAAAATCACCACTAATACTACCATCCATCATTGTAACATTTGCGAAATTTGATTTTTAATTATAATATCGAATACTGGAAGTTTATGAAACTTATTGTATAAATAATTTAGCAAGTGATAACACTAACAATAATAATAAAAATAGTAATAACAAAAACAAAATAGATCAAGGTAATAATAATAATACTTGTTAACAACCAAAATAAAACAAAAAATATATATATGCAAAGATGGGGGACCAAAAGTGTCAAAAGCCAAAAATCTCCTCCTTCCATGCACAGCAACAGTACCCCCCCCCCTCTTCACCATGCTCAAAATCCCAACCAAAATTCAGCCTAAAATCAGATCCATTTCGGCTAATAACGTGTTTAATCAGTCCCTAGCTATCATCAGACAAGTAATTCGCGTGCAATTGAACAAAAAAACTGGCCTAAAACCATCCCATTTTTCTTTGTTTCGGCCGAACTCAAATCCAGAACCAAAACCATATCTAGACCTCACCATTTTTTAATTAAACACACACACACACACACACACCGCAAACAAACCCCTATACCCAGAAATCGCAAAAACAAAGTAAAAATCTCACACGAAGAGCTCAAATAGGCCGACCCGTTCATCACTCGAACACATACCTAACCTGCACCATTTTGTAAGTTTCCTGTACCATTGTACTCGTTTTTGGATGTGGATTAAAAGCCCTAACATTAATTTTGTCAAAAACTAGGAAAACGAACTCAATTTGGGATGTGAAGGATCTAGGGTTCATATGGGTTTTGTGGGAAATTTTAGAATTTACTAAAGTTAGGTAAAAAGAAATAAAGGGAGATGAATTTACAGGTTAGTCACCCAGCTCAAGTGGCTGGGTGCGTATATTATTACACGGAAGGTCACGGGTTCGAATCACAGAACCCGTTTTTTTTTTGTTTATTTTGTAGTTTGATCACTAACTCACATTTTTAAGTATTTAAACTACCCTAACATGTAAAAATTATATTTTTATCATTGTTATGTCTTAAAACACAAAAATTTTCTTAAAACAAATATTAACTTTAAAAACTTTATAAAACAAAGTAACAAAACATGTATATATTTTTATAAAAACTTTGTGAGTGTTCATTTAACCAAAAATACTCATTTTAACCCTTGTGAGTATCACTTATATAAAATTAGACACACAAACTTGTTTTGTCAACTATTTAAAAACTTTATAAACTAAATATCTACTTTAACGTCATACCGTATTTGTAAAAAATTAAGTAAACGACTTGTAATGGCAACAATCTATAAAGGTAGTTATTTACAAATAAATAACATTTTTAACCTATTTTTATGAAAACTTTATAAATATACAAAAGATCATAACTATTTCGCAAACCAACTAAAAATAAGAATTTGACTCGTATGATCACGAAACCACATATAGACTAAAATCATGATATTCGATTAATAGGATAAGCTACCGAGAATATTTCCGACTTCCACCGATTAATGTGAGTTTGCATACCCCTTTTTACGTTTATACACTTTTGGGGTGAAACATGTTATATTATTCAAATACACTACATGCACCAAATCTATTTAACAACGATGTGATTTTACTTATGTCATGATTGTGCTTTATGTATGCGTGTGGTGTTCTATTTTATGATCGATATAATCATTAACTATTGCTAGCCCAGCGACGTCCTAGATCTAAGGGCCTGACAAGCCTTTTTGGTGCTAAAGCCGATGATAAGTCCGGCTCTTCAATGACGCATTCTAGTTAATCGAAGGAATCAAATTTCACTTAGCTGATCACTACATTTTATATTGTTGAGGCTTGATTGTACACTTGAGGTTGTACGTGTTGTTACATATTTGCACTAACCTTTGTGGACATGGAATCGCTTATCATTGTGATCTATAAATTATTATCTATGTATTTAACTATGTGAACTCACCAACATCTTTATGTTGACATTATTTTTTAACATGTTTCAGGGAATACAAACGTTTAATGCTACCTTTGGATCATGATCACCATAGGGTTTTGGACCTAGCTAAATTTTAAATCAATGAACAATTAATAGCTGTGTCATTTGTAATTTGCCAAACTTGTAGACAAATTGTAATATTTAATTTGGTGTTGCATGCTTATTTAAAACTCTAATTTGTAGCGTCATGTGGCTATGAGCAATCTCTAACACTCACATCTCGACGATTATCCGCCTTTTATTTATTTAATTGGTCGGGGTGTGACAATCATGAACCTGTTGAAATTAGAAAACAAACCGTCATCATCATCTCCATGAACCACCCCATTCCGCTATCGCTGCTACTATTGTAATCCTGCACCACCAGACGGCCTGCCATCCCCACAATAAATCACCACAAACTCACTATTGTCACTTTGTTTTGGTGGGTGCAAGAATACCAGTCACCATCACGTCACTGCTGTTAAAACATCACCACTACGTTGCTGCTGCGAAACCATCACCATAACAAGCCATTAACAACCACCACTTCTACAATAACCATAACATTATAGCACCATAAACCACGTTTCCACCATTTCCGACAGCTTCCTAATCACCATAAACTTCGAACAAGACTGTTGCTTTGAAACTGTCACATCACTATTGTCATCTTCTTTAGACTGAACCACCATCGTAGTAGTTTTTGTCAATGTTTAACACCATTAACCACCACCACCACAAACAACTGTGGGTTCTTCTATTGTCAACCACCATCAGCGGCGCTATCAATGCACAACACAACCCCTACCAATGCCATACGTAATAACCCACCACCACCCGTCCTCTCGCTGGAAAAACGAAGGTGACGAGCTAACCCTAGCTGCCACCTCCTTTATCAATGTCTAGCGCCACCATCTTTGAGATTCATGAAACAATGATCTATGAAGAAGGATTAAAATTTAGAGTTTATAGGTTTATTGAGATATTGAGAATTATAGAGAAATCATAAAGTGAAAGTGAAGGAACTCTTACAAAATATCTAAGTGTGTTGGTATTTATAGTGATGCCAACACACTGTATAATGTACCTAAAACCCCTATATGTTTAAGCACAAATTATGATTACGCATAAACTCTAAGTTAAACTAAAACTAAAACCGTCTTCGGTTTCGTCTTCACCCGAGCTTGATCGTATTGGCCTTTAACGTGATCTCGTGAAAGTCTTAATGAAATTCTCGTGATTAACTCATTCCCATTCTGTAATTACTCGTATATAAATGTCGTCATAAAACTACGCGGTATTAAATATGCATTGGTACTGTTCATAGCAGATCTCATTAGATGTGTGGGGAATAGTACTGTTCATAGCAGATATCAATATATGTGTGGGGAATAGTAATATTTAGAGCAGACGGTCACTGTTCACAGCATATCTCAAAAAGATGTGTGGGGAATAGTACCTGCGTATCTTTTTGTTGAACAATGTTCACCGCAAATCTTAAAAAGATGTGTAGGGACTAGTACCCGCATATCTTTTTGTAGAACACTTTTCACCACACATCTCAAAAAGATATACGGGGAATAGTACCCGCATATTTTTTTATAGAATACTGTTCATAGCACATCTTTTATCTGAACAATGTTCAAAGCACACCTTTTAGCTGAACACGATTCCAAGCATATCTTTTGCCTAGACACTATTCCAATTACATCTTTTGGTTGTCTAGTTTCATCCGTGTATCTCTTTATGACTTCATCCATATATCTTGATAAAAACCATCCACATATCTTTTGCAAAAGTATCCGCACATCTTGACTTTGACCTACTTTGACTTTTGTTTAATATTCCTATAGTTTTTTAATATGCTACTAGACTAGTACTGTATTACACGAGATTTTGATTTTATATGTTTAATTAAATTTATTTATAACCTATCTTTATTAAATCGGTTGGATATTTACAAATATTTTCCTAATAAAAATCATATACTAAAATAAAGGACATGATTTATAATAATTGATAATTAATATTTGAATATATCATGTTAGAAGATAATTTATAATAATTGGTAAACTGTTTATTTGAGCATATAGGGTTATGAGAAAATTAATGATATTTGGTCAATATTTTATTTGAACATATCGGGTTAAGGGATAAATCGTGATAATTGGTAAATTTTTTATTTGAACATATCTACTTAATAGATAATTCATGATAACTGGTATTTTTGTATTTGAACATATTGGGTCATTTCGAATATAGAGCATAACATGACCCGCATTAAAATCGTACATCAAATTAAATGAGAGCATGACACCTAAGCAAATTCCTATGTGACATGGTTAAATTGTAGACATGTGGGTGAATTACTCAGTTATTAGAATATGTAGATTCTGAAAACCATTCAAATTCCAAGACCGATGTTAGGTACGAAAATGGCACCAAGAAGAAAAGCAATGGGAGAGCACGAAGAATAGTTGCAATTGTTAACTGCGACAGTGTACGTCTAGAGAACCTAGATGCCATTTACTTCTAATACATAGATTTATCTTTTTAAATAACATACTAAGATGTTATTGAATTATCAATTGTATGTTACAAAGAAGGCAAATAAATAAATGAGATATAGTGGTCGAAAAAGGAAAAAACAATCTCATCTTCTAATAATTTGTTAACCCTTGCCTTCACACAATGCCACTTGTCACCGCCATATTCATCCTCACATATTTTCATATCTAGCATACTTTATTTGATGTTTTGCTATTACTAATTTTTTTCATTATAAAACCATATAAATACTTTTTACCGATCAACCCCGTGGATATCCACGGGGTCTAACCTAGTCAAACATATTATGGCTAGAAATCCTCTTGAGCAGCAACGACCCTTAATTGGCGAGATACATGCATGTCAATAACTTCCCGGACTAGGAAATAATGTTAGAGGAAGGATCAAATACAAAAAAATATTTTACCTAAAAAGTGTTAGAAGTGTTTTAAATCATATCAAAACCGGGTCAAACGAACTCAGTTTAAGCTCAATCAAGCGGCGTTGGAACCGTCTCGTCGAGTTTTACCATCTTAGCTTCTAGGGTTTAACTTTTAGGGTTTAGTTTTAAAATTTAACTTTTGACATAGGGTTTAGTCTTAGGGTTTAGCTTTTAGAGTTTAATTTTTAGATTTTAGGTTTTTTTGTGGGGTAGAGGGTTTATGTTTTTAGGGGTGGTGGGGTTTAGGTTTTTAGGGGGTGGGGTTTTAGGCTTTTTGGTGGTGGGGGTGGGGTGGGGTTTTAGGCTTTTGGTGGTGGGGGTGGGGTGGAGGGTTTTAGGTTTTTGGTGAATGTGGTGGTGGTTTTAGGTTTTTGGGGTGATGTTGAGGCAGGGGGTTTGACGACACAGTTCTAACGCCGCAAGAATGAGTTTAATCGGAGTTCGTTTGACCTAGTTTTGGTATGTCTAAATATCACTTCTCACACCTTTTTAGGCAAAATCTATTTTGTAGAGGAACCTTCCTCAATAATGTTAAATTAATCCTTGTATTCCTTTGACGTTAAGTGCCACGGTCAAAAATTTATTTCGTCTTGTTGTCCTATAAGATACATAAATGGGTTCCATTAATACCGATCAATTTAATTCTTATGTCACATGACTCATAGATAACAATTTATGTTACTAATTAAGATGGGCCATAAAGACTATTTGAAAGTTTTTAAGCAGGAGTGATCTCAATTGTGTCTTTTCCTCTTACAGGAACTAGCTAGCCATACATTTATGGTTTTGATGTGGTTAATTTTGGGTTTAGATCTAGAAGCAATGTTTGTAAATTCAAAGGTCATGGTGTTGGTAGCACCACAATCAAATATTCATGGTTCATCTAAATGTTTACAAGTATTACCCATAATTCCCAATGTAAGCGACAAATCCCCCCACTCATCATTCTACCATTCGGGGTATTCGATGAGTTTAATGATTTCTAAAGCAAGATTGTCATTGTTGTTGGTTTCTTTGGACTTGATAGCTAGACGTGATTGAATTGTTTGCAATGGTAGATGATTAGTATTAAGCAAGTTGATCTTAGCCCTAATGCGATATCGTCTTTTCAAATGAAATACTAAGAGACTGTTTGGTATCAAGTAATGGAATGACGAGAACAGAATGAATGATGGAAAGAAATGAACAAAGGAATGAAATTAACTATTTCATTCCATTATCATGTTTGGTTACCTTACATGAATGAAATGAATCTATACTTCTTGTTGTTTGGTAGGTAGGAAAAAAACAAATGAAAGAAATACAAATCTCTAAAAATAACAAAAATACATTGTCATGATTATGTGCCGGGTCTTGCTTCGGGCCATGAATCGGCTCATGGTTCAGTACATGGGTCAATACATGATTTAGGACATGGATAAAGACATGGTTCGGGCCATGGTTCGAGTCACAGTTTGAGGAATTGGTCACCACATTAGTCGGTTCATGGTTCGGTTCATGGGTCGGGTCATGGGTCAGTTCATGAACCATATCATTAGTCGGTTCATGGATCGAGTCATGGATTGGTTCATGTGTTGGGTCTTGGATCGGGACATGGGTCGGTTATGGTACGCGACACGGGTCAGGTCATGAGTCAGATTATGGTTTGGGTCATGGTTCAGGGCATGGATCGACATGGTCGGGTCACGGGTCGGTTGATGGTTCGGGTCATGAGCCAATTCATAGGTTGGGTCCTGGTTAGGTTCATGGGTCGGGTCATGGTTCGATCTGTTTGTTAGGACATGGGCCGTTTCATGGGTACCTATGTCGGGTCAAGGTTTGGGTCATGGGTCCGGTCATGGTTCTTGTCATTAATTAAAAAGTTATTTCATTCCTTGAAGGAATGAAAAAAAACATGGGTAGCGTTTGGTAAGCAGGAATAAAAGGTTGAATGGAATGGATCATTGTGACGGAATGAAAAAAAAGTGTGTTTGGTTGGTCGATGGAATTGAATGAACCATTACAAAGGAAGGAAAATACCTCATTTTCATTTCATCCCCCACCCTATGTTTTTTTCATTACTTCAAGGAATGAAATATTATTTTTTTTTTTAATTTATGACTAAAATCATGACTCGGCTCATGCCCCAAACCTTGACCCTACCCAATACCCTATGAACCGACCCATACCTTAACTCACGCCTTAAACCATGACCCGATCCATTAACCGACTCACGGTCTGAGCCATGAATCGACTCACAGTCCGAGCCATGACCAGAACCATGATTCGACTCTTGACTTAACCCATGAAAACAACCATGACCTAACCATGACTTAACCCATGAAAACAACCATGACCCATTCCACTAACGGATCCGATCCATAATTTGACCCATGACTTGAACCATGAACCGAATCATGACCCGAGCCATAAACCAATCCATGACTCGACCCATTCCTCGAACCATGACTCGGCCCATGGCCCGACCCATAACCTAAACCATGATCTAATTTATGATGTCACTCGTGTATTGACCAATGTATCGAACCATGACCCGACACATGGCCCGAACCAAGACCCGACTCATAGCCATGAAAATATACTTTTGTAATTTTTAGTGAACCGTACCTTCACCAAACAAAACAATATAATGATTCATTTCATTTCTATAAAGCAACCAAACAAGGTAATGAAATGAAATGATCATTTTCATTCCATTGTCCATTCATTTCCTTCATTCATTCCATTGCCCCATAACAAACAGACCTATGGGGATGGATGGAATGAAAATGTGGGCTTCTTCATTCCTTCGTAATGGTCCATATCTATCCATTGAGCAACCAAACACGTTTTTTTCATTTTCTTGTAATGGTTCATTCCATTCCACCTCTCATTACTTTATACCAAACACTACCTAAGAATTAGAATTATTTGAATAAAGTTCATATCTATCCATTGCAATTGTACATAAAAAAACAAATAAATAAAGTTCGATACAAAACACAATAAAACATATAATGGCTAGAAATCCTCTTGAGTAACAACGGTCCTTAATTGGCAAGATACAAGCCTGTCAATATCCTCCCAAACTAGGAAATGATGTCAAACTAATCCTACAATTCCTTTGACAAAAAAATTTCTTTTTTATTTTCTAACAATTTCCTAATTTACAATTTCAACTTTATAGAAGAATGTATTTGAATTTAAGCCATGAACCAGATTTCAAATTCGATGAAAACTTCTAACTTATGTTCTTAGCATGTAATTCAACAAACACACACAACATCTTTCTATCTATTTTTCTCCGCCATGTCTATTTCAGGCAAGTTTTTTTATTTTGTTCACTGTTTCTTTATTTTGAATCGTCTTCCCTCGCACTTATTGATCATACATGAGATTGGAGATTCGGGTTGTTGGCTTGTGGCTGTAGTTATATACAAACCTATGCTTTATTTTGTAGATTAATGCACCAAGTTGTACGTAATATTGCATGTGTTCGTATAAAGTATGGTGTGATTATTACGTAGGCAAGTTTTCTTTTCATTGTGGTAATTATTTTCTGGAATTTGGAACCATACTTTCTTCATTATTTTGTATGAAAAACATATTTTTTTTATGTGGCATGAGATTTTCATGTCTTAATGCATATTAGTTTAAACGCGCCTACAAGTTAACTAAAAATCCAAGAAAGAGAGAGTTGATGACAACAAGATCATATAACTGTTTGTAAGTGACTAGCATTGCGAATATTATACATATCGCTTGCAAATTGTTGTCTTGTAAATGGCCGATTACATATTGCTTATAAGTTTTAAGGGATACGCATTTGGTGACTTGGTTTCTCATGATCGAGTTTTCTCGGTTAATGTTGTATCTCTCTAGTTTTAAATTTAATCATCACATAGGACTCATTAGATGTAATAATATGACTGACCTTCATTGAGTGAGGAACTTCTTAATTAATCAGGTTTGTTTCTTCACTTATAAGTATTGACATTCTTGTGCCGAAATAGTTACTTAACGTATGGTGTTAGAACAATGATCGTCCTCATGATTAGATGTAAGATCATTGTTCTATGATTGACTATAGGATTGGAAATTACAAATGAATTACAAGCTATAGATGAACATGTGTATTGTATTGATATTCAGGTATAGTATGTGTTTTACAAGGTGAAACCATTAGCCATCTACAACTGAACCTAGCTACCTATTTTTAGTTTTCCCTTACATGGTCCGATACTTTTTCTGTTTTGTTGACGTGTGCGCTTTATCACTTTTCCCTTCCACGTGTACACACTTTATATTCTTTCTTTCTTTCTTTCCACGACCACTGATCCTAAAAGTACCGCACCTCATCATATGTTGATACCACATGAAATGTGTCGGATTACCTTCGATTTTACGAGTCCCGTTATCTAAAGAACTTCCTGTAAATTGTGTTGTAGGTGTAATAGGAAGAAGTTATTTCTCACTTGGTTAATCATAAAGGACACCAACAAATCTGTGCTGATTATTTATTGTTTTATTTTACTAGCTCTAGTTTTTAAAATGGATAGGTGTTTCTATAACAAATTATTGTCTATTTTCATGGGCTAACCGGCTACTAATTCTTGTAGAATTACGTCAGAAGCATAAACAAGAATTAGAGAAGTTGACACTCACAGCACAACCTCTCAAAACACTGAAGTTATTTTCTTTGGTTATTCTTCAACACGTAAATAGATCAGTGGTATACATTTTCACACATGGTTTCTTACTTATGCTTTTGATAGCGGTGGTCTTGGCGGTGGGTGTATTGCTTGTGACTGATGAAGGTCCTCACACAAAGGTACTTCATATTGTGTTACCGATCCATCCGTTGTAACATCACCCTTACTATTAACAATTTACTTCTTCACACTAATAAGCATAAAAACTTATAATGTTTTTTATAATTAAAAGTAGAGATCAATATGTGAAACCAATTTCCTTACATAAAAGGATGCATAAACTTCATAATCAAACACTTTTAACTTTAAAGACAACAGCAAAAGTTTGTACATTTGATAAATATATGTGTGTGTGTGTATATATATAGTACTAGCGATTTTGTCAGCAAAAGAAGTGCTAATGTGGAATGGTTGTATCTGATTCACCTGATCGTGCAGCATGTTGAAGTGCTTGTAGAATATCTAAGATTTGGATTATGGTGGATGGCTCTTGGCGTTGCATCTTCTATTGGTCTTGGTAAGTACCTCGCTCGATTTAACTACCTAAGCATCTTCTAAAAACATTAAAAAAATTAAGCTTGTCACTTAATCTTTCTTTTTGCACCTTTACGTTCTTTCAAAAACACTGCTAATGTGAGTTACCCACGTCTATAAGCATCATCTGGGAAAAAACATACATGACTAGATTTATTGCAGTTCATCAAAGTAGGAAGAGGTATAGAATGACTTAACTACTTTTAATCGGTCTTTTTCTCTCCCAACTGATCATTTTCTTCAGGTGTTATTCCGCATTTAGATTGTTTAAACGTTGAAGAATATCTATATGTGACCAAGAAATATGAAAATGAGAGTTGAAAGCTCACTACCGTTATCACTTCAATGAATAATTCATTCAATGTTTTACCAGTATGAACCAAGAACAAAGTATGACATGAAAATACAATAATCTTTCTTATGTTGATAGTTCAGTATGGGCCCTAAATGTGACAATTAGATAATCAAATTAAGAATAATAAGAAATATAGTTCCTTGGAAATGGAAACTAACATTGTCACATATAACATTTAAAAGAACTATTATCCTATCAAAATTGGAAACATACTTGGTGTGAAGCACTGAGTTATATATTTTCAACATACACTAACAATGTTGTAGGAAGAGCAAGCTGATGACTTCAACTACTTGAAACTAAGTATGACTAGTAGGAAACCACGTTTGTTAGGACGAAGTTCATCGACTACTTAGATTTATCATGATTCCAATAACCTATATCAATGTGCATATTTAAAGATAAAACCTGATAGACATAATAATCTTTACGTATTTAACTTGATACACAATCTAATTGCCTCGTCTATAAATATAGCAAAGTATTATGTTCCCAAAAGATATACCAAAGAGTTATACACGCGTATCCGAACACAACCTATCTACTTCGTAGGGGTCTTGATATTAGAAGAAGCATTCTAGAGTGAGAGAGTTGATATAAAATTTAGAAGGCTGGCACAAAATGGGAGTATGGGACATCTTGGATATAGCACAAGGGGATCTTAGGAGGTCAGTTCTTAAGCGTAGGGACAGATTGATGTTTATGAGGAAATCCAAAAGAAATAAGTGTCCGAACATGATTTCATTCTATCAATATTGTTTACATCATAGTCACATGGAATATTGCGGTACGTTTCGGTACGCGGAACGAAAACGGGTATGCGGTTCGTCAATTTCTAAATTACGGTACGAGGGGTAAGTTCATTTGGTGCGCTAATTCGGTACACGGTACGGTGTACCATCTAATGTGGTACAGTGTACCATATTCATAAGTTAATAGAATAAAACATATAACTATTACATATAACAAAAACATATTCATAACTTTCATAACCATAATTATAAGTTCATATCAAAAGCATCACATAAACAAGCCATAATCATAACTTCAAAACATGAAGTGATAAAGTCATAAAACTCAAAAACTAATCGTGCATTTGTAATTTACTACGTGCAAATAAATAAGAGATGATAATATGGTTATGGTAATTGACACCAAATCAAATATCGGGAAAAAGTTACATATGGTAAACGAAGAGTTTTCAATCATTCATAATTGACACCATAAATTTGTCTTTTGTAATTTAATTAATGAAATTGACACTATAAACTTGCCTTTTAGATTCTCAACTAGTTATATGACATCATTACACACGTTGATAGACAAATTTTCATCTATCGCACGTTACAGTGTAAAATCATAAAACGTCACATAATAAAAGACGAAAACATATGTCAAAATGATAAGTAAGTCAAAGTCGTAAATATATCAAAGTTGAGTATGGGCCAAAAGGGTAAAACTGACAAAGCAGAAGACTATATTAGAAAAATTAGAAGAACGGTAAAATGCTAATCTTGAAGTTCAGATAACAGACCCTCAAAAGTAGAATGTTATACAATTGTTAAAAAAAGTTTAATGTCTCGCACGTTACAGTTTAAGTTGTAATGCGACATAAATTAAAAAACGGAGACATATGTCAAAATAATAACCAAGTTAAAGTTGTAATTATGCCAAAGTAGAGTAGATGGTTTAAGTCGTAAAAATCGCCAATCGGTGTCATAAAAATCGCGAATCGCAGTTGCCAAATTCGTTTCTATGTGAAATTGAATTCGCCAAATTCATCGTATTGGATCGCGAACCAGAGGCGAACAATTCACGATTGTACCCGAATTCGGTACGCGCGACCTGGTACGAAATTTAGGGGGGGCGAATCTTGTGACTATGGTTTACATTGATCAGAAAAGACACAACTTACAATTGAATTAAACTATCTATATATACTAGTTCTAACGACAACTATTCATCCAACAACAATAACTGTCGTCGCGTCCTTTGGCCTTGCCGGAAACTACTCCGTGAACCATCGTGACTTTATGTTGTTTGTATATCAGCTCTTTATGATCCAGTGTTTTTAACTGAAATTATTATTTACTAGCCTAGTTCTTATTCTATCTAAGTGATGTAAATAATCACCTGAATACAACTTTAAACTAAATACATATTAGCCCCTAAACTTTTCTAACAAGACTTATACAATTAAAGTCTAACAAATTCCCCTCTAATTGTTGAAGTCTTGTTCTTCCAATTTTCTTGCTCTTGTTCCATGCTTTCAATGCGTTTTCTTGCAACAAACCTTTTACGTGTCTTGTTTTCAATTCTTTGGGCGTTCCAACAATCTTCAACTCTTCAAGTCCTTTGGCGATTCTATCATGGCCTTTCTCGCGCAAAATCTCGTCTCTTCTTGGCTGATTTGTGAGGCGTCTTCCAATATGTGGTGCATTTTGTTTCTTCACGAAACAATCCTTGGTTTTCTTTTCACCACTTAAACATGAAACACATCATTGGTTTCATGTTTCTTTCAATTCTTTGAAATGCATCTTACCAATAATTCAGTTCTTTTGTTCCAAAAGCATTCTGATTTTACATTCCTTGTGTCGTCCGTAGATAAAGATCTTTTCTTTGTTTGTGTCACATAAACCCAATATATTAAGTTGCATCATAAAACATCATCTTTTCTTTTTCTGTTCTAATGGCAAATCAATATATATAAGAAACAAAAGTAAATTGTTTCTTTGTATCTTTTATGTCGAAACCAGCAAATTAATTAAGGAACAAAAGAAATTCTTCCTACTTTCTTATTTTATTATTGTCGTAATTCTATCATATCAAGTGCAAAGAACTAAGGTTTCAAAAATAATCAACATAAAACTAATCTTTATGGTTTGATTCAAAATAACCAAACCTAGTCCCTTCCTAACTTGATTTGATCCTTTGATGTAGATAAGAGCAACGGTCAATAGCCCTTTTTTCCAGAATCATTGCACTATAAATCTTCAGTTTCATTCTTTATTCTGACCATAAATTCAATCAAATCTTTGATTGTGCAGTGATTCTCCACAACTTAAGAGCCTTGCCTTCTTGGTGTCTTTTCTTTTCATCGTTCTTCATCCCCGGTTTTAGAGATAAGGACGCTAATATTCCTTGATCTTCCCGATCAAAATTGGATCAAATTATTGTGTAATCTTGGGATGCTCTAATACCATGTTTGTAACAGGATTTCATATCCACAAGATCGAATTAAACAAAAGATTAACACAAAGAACATGATTTATTGAAACAATATAATCTCTTTACATTGTGTGAAAAGACACAATTTTCAATTGAATCAAACTTTCTATATATACTAGTTCTAACTACGGTTATTTATCCAACAACAATAACTGCCGTCGCGTCCTTTGGCCTTGCTGGAAACTACTTCATGAACCATCGTGACTTTCTGTTGTGTGTATATCAGTCATTCAT
Organism: Tagetes erecta; assembly: GCA_030867185.1. Taxonomy (NCBI): domain Eukaryota; kingdom Viridiplantae; phylum Streptophyta; class Magnoliopsida; order Asterales; family Asteraceae; genus Tagetes; species Tagetes erecta. The sequence continues at coordinate 13,437,921 of CM061493.1, forward strand.
GATCCAATGTCTTTAACCTAAATTCATATTTACTAGTCTAGTCCTTATTCTATCTAAGTGAAGTAAATAATCACATAAATACAACTTTAAACTAAATACATATTAGCCCTTAAACTTTGCTAACAAGACTAATACAATATAAGTCTAACAATAGGAAATCAAATTTGCATGTTACGTCGACTCAACAATGGAAATGGCTAAAGCCCCTGGCAAGGCTTGACAGACTAGGAGTGTAAGATCTGCATGATAAAATATTTTAGGAAAATATGTTGTGTGGATGCTTCATGTATTTGTTATTTGTTTTGCATAGTCGTCGCAATTAACCATTTGACAACCAAGGGAAACATAGACTTTAGTATTGTCTTTCTCTTTATTATTGTTTTTATCTTCTTTTGAAATTCTATCAATTCTCCGTATATTTTTCTTATGTGTTTCTTATATATAATAATTATCAGGATCTGGCTTGCACACTTTTGTCTTGTATCTTGGTCCCCATATTGCTTTCTTCACGATGAAGGCAATGCAGTGTGGTCGAGTGGATATCAAAAGTGCTCCATATGATACAATATCACTAAACAGAAGTCCCACATGGCTTAACAAGAATTGCTCAGATTTTTCCCCGCCATTATTATCAACTCAATACGGTCCTCAGGTCTCACTTAGTAGCATTATATCACAAGTTCAGATTGAATCTATTCTTTGGGGTTTTGGAACTGCTATAGGAGAGCTCCCTCCATATTTTATTTCAAGAGCAGGTTGGTTAGAAATTATTTTTCAGGTGTTTCTAAGATTTCTATACCTTTATTTTTGTTATACTATTTCAACATGTAAAAAACACCTTGTGTGTATAATTCTATCTTATAAAGTGTATATACTTATGCAGCAAGTATCTCTGGTGGCAAAGCAGATGAACTAGAAGAGCTTAATAGCTCAATGGGAGACCATAATGGGGTTTCTTCAAACATGCATCAATTGAAGCGTTGGTTCTTATCACATGCACAATATTTGAACTTCTTCACAATTCTATTGCTTGCTTCGGTTAGCATTGCTATTTCATTAGATACATATTTGATTATGGAACTAAATCTTTTTTTCATGGCTCTGTTAGCTTCCTTTCTTGTTTTAGCTTTTTTTTAATCATAACACTTCCATTCTATTACTAATTACTTAGTTTGAATTCCATTAATTAGGTAAAACAATTTTTTAGGTACCTAATCCTCTATTTGACCTTGCTGGCATCATGTGTGGACAATTTGGGATTCCATTTTGGGAGTTCTTTTTCGCAACAATTCTTGGAAAGGCAATCGTCAAATCTCACATACAGGTGTTTTAGAGGGCCATTTAGTCCTTCGGTTTGACCAAGCTATTACTAACCACTAAGATTTTTCTGCAGACTGTGTTCGTCATCTCAGTATGCAACAATCAACTTCTTAACTGGATTGAAAGTGAGTTGATATGGACACTTAGCTTCATCCCTGGTGTTTCTTCTGTCCTACCTAGAATCGTAGCTAAGTTACATGCGTTAAAGAATAAATATATGGCTACCCCACCTCAAGGGTTATCAAAAGTCAAGGTAACTCGCTTTCTTTGGTTTATGATGTGACATACTTGCTTGTTTAGAAAATCATACTCATGACATTTATGAAAATCAACAGATAATGGTACCAAATTTGTTATTATTAAACTGTATTTAGGCCGGATCCAAAATGAACCAAGGGTACACCATACCCTCATTGTCTTCTTTACTAAAAAAATGAAAAGTTATAATGATGGTGAATACCCTTTGGTATTGACATTTTAGAGTGCCCATGTTAGAAAACCTTGAACGCCATTATCAATATTAATTATGCAAATTCTTATGATTATTAAAAAGATAGCCCCAGCCAAATGTAAAGTGTCATCATAAGCAACCTAGGATTTATTTAAATTTTTTTAATTTAAGTTCCATTCTTTCTCAGGTAAAATCATGGAATCTTTCATTTGCCACGATTTGGAATGCCATCATATGGTTGATGTTGTTAAATTTCTTTTCAACGATTATAACTTCAACTGCACAGAGTTATCTAAAGAATGATCAGGAAAAAGAAATGTCTATTGTGAAGAAGAATGTATTGCAACCAAATGATACCCATTAATTGTTGTGGAAAGTTGCATAACAATATCACTTGGTCTTCGTTCTTTTCTTTTGTAGGTATAAGTCATCAAAAGTATGTACGTGTACGTGTGTGCTTTTGTATATATATTGTTGTGGGTGTCCCTTCTTGTAAAATCATATCTAAACGTCTTTTATTTCTAGCATACTATAGGGTTTCGGTTTTAGACATCCAACTCTTAGAAGAAACTATGTAGGTACCCTTGGCTAGTCCAAAGATTTGCTAGATCAAAACGCAAGGGTTCTATATAACATATATTTATGGAGGAGCTCCATGTATATAGAAACTTAGTTGCATTAGCATTAGTGTTTGTTCTTTTGTTCACATCTTAATTAGTTTTTTTTGTATGGGTTCGTGTCATTCGGACTGAGTTTCCATCTTATCCCAAATTGTTCACACATGAAAGATTCCACACCAAAATTTTTTTTTTCTTGTTACTCTGCCCAATGTAGATCGTTCTTTTCCTTTAAAGAAAAATGGTGAAGATAAGCTTTCAGATGAACTAAAAACACAAGAGTTAAATCCAATAACCTTGTAAGCAGAAGAATACTATACAACATTAAAACAAACCTTAAACGTGTTACTAGTGGGCCTAATGCAAGTCAATATTTTGACTCGAGCCTTTTTATGGTTGATACGTTCCTTGAATATCATACCTTGTAAATTGTCAAGAGGTGAGGCCAATTAACATGCAAGGAGGTTATTTCCAAAGGAAATATTGGTAGCATAAGATTTCAAATGGATGAAACTCGTCAATCGGTGACTAACCCACTAATTAGTACAAGCATGTCAATTATATATTCAAATATGCCTTTTTAAGGGAAGTCCTAGGTTCAAATATGGGAAATGGAGTAAGTTAAGATTATTGGTGTAAACTAGAGTATGAGTAAACATCGGAGTTAAAAAGAAATAGATGGAACTCACTACGGGTGTTTAAAAATGGATAGAAGTTTTCATAGTTTGGAATAGTTTGGATATTTAAATACCCAAACTTTACCTTTGTATTAACTTTTATAAATTAAGTTTATTTGAAACCCTATTCGTATCTTTACCTAGGTTACCCCACCATCACTATAGGTCTCCCGTCTCTAATAGCCTCTCTGTTGTTCTATTACTTCTTCAACCATAAGGGAGGCTCGTATGATCAACCGGTTTGATCATGGCGCTCCACAACTTCTAGTTAGTTGGTTTTGATAAGTGTAACCGTTGGGTCACTAACTACCAAGACTAAGGCAAAGAAGTTAAATCACCTTGATATTCATTATGTTAGTGCTAGATCTCATCAGGAATTTGGTTACTAAAGGGGGTTTGTTTTTCTTCAAACATCTTTAAGGAGGCTAATGTCTGCAAGTGTGCAGACATTACCCTTGAAGACTGTTTTTTATAAAACATATCAACTTAGATTTTTTTCATCTTAAAAAATAAGCTATGGAACTCTTACTTAAAACATCTTCAAAAAAACCATTTTCACTTTCCTCACCATCACCACCACTCACCAGCTGCCACCATGCCGACCACCACAGCCGCCGACCACCACCACCTTCGACCATCACCACCTCCGGCCACTACCACTATCGTCCACCATCATCGTCGGCCTAAGGTTTGAATGACAACTCTTAATCATTAAAGATTGTGCCTAAGGTTTGAAGATGAATAACTTTTATTTGAAGAGGTGCTTTTATTTTTGTAATCATGGCTAGGGTTACACTTGTACTTGTATTATATACCTAGTCCAGAAAAGCAAACGGTAACCCTCAACCGGAGCTATGGATCACCATTCGACTCATCCTAATCTACAAGCCCAAATCATCTCTATTCGCATTGTTATAATTTTAAGTGTCACACTAGTTTCTAGGTCATGTCATAGCGATTAGATTTACACAAGTACATAGTCATTTTAATTATTACAGCAAAAATCTAAAGGTCCAAAGTTTACATTTGCATGTCAATCTCCTTTGCCAAATATCCGGCCAATGCCTTTAAACTAACCGCGCAACTCACAAGAGCTAAATACTTCCTTACCTTAAATGCATACTAAACAAGTCAGCTAATGTTGGTGAGTTCTAGGTTTGATTATAGGAAAATTTTATTTGAAAGGAAATGCTATTGAGTTAATAAAAAAGTCAACATGTATGATAAACAATCCTTTTTATATAATCATCTCCACGAGATATAAAAACATTGGTCTTTCAAGCACGCTTGTTCAGAAATCACTTGTGCGCATGAAAAATACTCATATTAAAATACGTTAAGCCACATGTAATAGTTTAGTTTTGCCAGCCCTTTTATATTGTTTGTTGGATCGTGCCAAATATAAGTTCTGTTGAATCATAACTATCACAAGTGCGGAATCATTGTGATATTGTTTGATCAATCATAAATACACAACTAATATATAAAGAAATCAATGTAATAGTCACAAAACTGTTATAATATCAAGAGTATATTCTTCCTTTCAATTGAAACCTTGAACCGAATGATTACAATAGAAGGTTTAGCCACAGACATACACAAGTATGGCTTATTTATACTACTCTAGAAATGATCCTAGCCATCTATTCAAGATATGGAACTAATTGCAAACTACAGCCATTGATCTAAACATGATAAGGCATACCATGAATATGAGGTCCTATTAGATAGTACAAAAAAGGAACGAACGTCTGCAGCACTTTAGCATGTGGTGAATGTTGTGTGTCTCCACTACACTTCAACTGATGGAACTACCTGCAGGAAAACTGTCTTGCAGCAGCTGTAGTTGTTCAACAGATAGATCAAGATCATACAGATTTTAGCATTAGATACGTGTGATCACATGGACTTGTAATCAGGAGCATGATTTAATGTCACCCAACACTTAGACTAATTTAGGTAGCCTCATCTGTTTCTTCATTTTCTTAATCTGCACAATATTCTGATCATCTGAGATGTGGTTTCAAGATGCTGATCTTCAGCGGGATTTATCAATGGAATTCCTCTAATGTTTGTAAGGTTATGATAAGATAACCTTAACAATCTGGATTCACTCATTACAACCACACCAACACCAAAGAATGAGAGTATAAACCTTTTTTCTTGCAGCATTTAAACTCCAGAGTAAGATTGGATCATGAACATCCAATGGTTTGATGTGAAACATTCCTTCACCCTGTGCTTTCTTCTCATTGACTGTGTTTTCTTAAGATTAGATGAAAGACAACTTTGATGCAAGAGAATTGTAGTGACATATGGTGCATCTTCATAAATTCTAAAAAAAGTTAACGGCGTTAAGTTAACTTTAACGTAGGACCACTGTAGGAAAATAAGTTACAAGTTGGGATTGACACAAGGAATTTTTTAAGTTGGGATTCATATCGGCCAATATACAAAAGTTCGGATTATTAAAATCTAATTACCCAATAATAAAGCATCATAAAGTTTAATAAAATGAGTATGCTTTCCACCCAGAAATATTAAAGAAAATGGGCTACAAAACTCACGTATCATAAAGCCAAATAAAACGAGTATGCTTTTCACCTAAAATATTTTAAGAAGATGGGCCACGAAACTCACCTTACTAATTTTCTTTGTTTGATGGATATCCTATAAATGATAGGTCATACGTTAATAACTAAACTTATATTCTTGAAAAACTTTTATATATTATTAAATAATAAATTCATTAAAGTCATTTAGTAGCATAACTTTATCGTATAAGAATCATTCAAAATATAAAATTTGAGTTTTAATATACCCCACTTTAATTTGTTAAGACACTTGTAGTTATCTCAACTTTTGTCATATATTTTTAAAATTAGTTCTTCTGTCATGTAATTTCGCAAAACCTTTCTATAAATACAGTAATTAACGTTTTACCTTAAACTTGGCCTTTTGAACTTCTACTGAACTTTATTACTTCCAAAACTTGTCTATTTTAGTAAGAAAGATCTTCAAATCTATAGAAGGAAAAGTTGGTAAAGAGGATGTGATGGTATATTGTGTATATTAGTTGCAAAGAGGGAGGAAAAGTGGTTGGGCTTAATGTAAGTAAATTATAGATAATTTTTGTATTTGTGTTTTGAGATGGTGAACAAGATCGATCGGACTTTTTATTGTTAGAAAAGGATAAGGTTGGGTGGTGAGTAATGATTATCAAGAGGTGAGTATGTAGGTGAAGTGGTGAATGATGGTGAATCCTTGAGTTGTGAATGTACAGGTATCTTGATGAGGTAAAGTCACCCTAGGATTTCTAGAATCTATAGGGTAGTTAGCTTGAACTTTGGTTAGTTATAGTAAGGTGATGTTAACCAAGGTGAATTCTCATGCATGTTATGTATAATTTCCTTCTAGGGATTTAACACTAGTCTAGGCTACAAATGATATTTAGTTGAGATTAGTGTAGTAAACTAGGATGTTTTGCTTGGTAATAACTAGGATATATTGCTTACTAATATTTGTTAACAAACGTTGGTTATGGGTTCATGTAGGGAATGAGTATTGAAAATTACTTCCATAAATGTTTTGTAAAAAGAAAAATTTTAAGTTGCTATTTGTAATAAGGTTTTATATAGAAGAAATTATTGGTCTCAGCCCTAAGTTAAATTTATAAATGGTAACCGTTAACAATACTAATTAACAAGTACATATCACCAAATAATAAGATGAAGTAATAATAATAATAATAATAATAATAATAATAATAATAATAATAATAATAATAATAATAATAATAATAATAATAATATATAAGGTTTAAAACCTGAATTCTGAGGGTTATCATAGTCTCCTCATGTTGAGGAATTTCGTCCTCGAAATTTAACTTGTGGTATTATTAGGTAGACATGTTTCAAATAATTGAGGATACTTTAGCTTCATCTGATCCTCTCGTTCCTAAGTAAATTTGGTCCACGCTTAGAATTCCGTCTGACTCTTACAATTGGTATATGGCTTCTATTAAGTCTTTTAACTTCTCTGTCCATGATCTCAATTGGCTCCTCAATAAAATGTAATTTATCATCTAGCTTTATTTCTTCTAAGGGTATATCATATTATGGTCTGCCAAACATTTTTGAGATTTGATACATGAAATACATCATGTATACTACTTAATTCTTGTGGCAAATTAAGCCTGTATGCTACTCGACCAATTCTAGCCCAATCTCAAATGGACCGATGTACCAACGGTTCAAATTACCTCTTTTCCCGAATCTTATAACACCCTTTCATGGTGCTACTGTAAGTAATACTTTATCTCCAACTTGAAATTCCAAAAGTTTTCTTCTTTTATCTACATAGCTTTTCTGTCAACTTCTTGCAATTTTCAATCTTTCCTTGATTTGAAATACCTTATCAGTTGTTTCTTGAATAATCTCAGGACCAGTTAACTGCTTGTCTCCAACTTCTACCCAACATAATGGTGATCTGCATTTTCGCCCGTAGAGTGCTTCAAAAGGTGCGGCTTTAATAGTTGTGTGATAACTATTGTTATAGGAAAACTCAATTAAGGTTAAATGAGTATCCCAACTTCCACCAAAGTCAATCACACATGCTCGAAGCATATCTTCTAGTGTCTGAATGGTTTTTCACTCTGACCATCTGTTTGGGGATGATAAGCAGTACTTAGATTTATTCTCGTTCCAAATGCTTTTTGTAGTGACCGCCAAAATTTTGATGTAAATCGACTATCTCTACAGATATAATAGAAATGGGTATTCCATGCCTGCTAACAATTTCCTTTAAGTATATTCGTGCTAGTTTATTCATTTTAAAGTCCTCACGAATGGGTATAAAATGCGCTGATTTAGTTAGTCTATCAACAATGACCCATATCGTATCATGACCACTTGAGGTCCTAGGTAACTTAGTCACGAAATCCATAGTAATTTGATCCCATTTCCACTCAGGAATCTCCGGTTGTTGTAGTTACTTGAACGGTTTCTGATATTCTGCTTTAACTTTTGAACATGTTAAACATTTACCAATGTATAAAGCAACTGATTTCATCATACAGAGCCACCAATACTGTGTCTTCAAATCCTTATACATTTTGTCGTTACCTGGGTGTATCAAATATATAGACTTGTGAGCTTCATCCAAAATTACTTCTCTTAACTTACTCAAATTTGGAATCCATATTCTTTGTTTGAAGCTTAGAAGTTCATCATTCGTGGTTTCCAATTCTTTTTATAATCCATGCAAGGATTCGTTTTTCAGATTCTCTTCCGTAAGGGCTTTTCTTTGTGCATCCTTAACTTGGTCATGTAGATTGGATTTAACCCATATTCTAAAAGCACGAATCCTCATTGGTTTATGTAACATCTGCCCCGAAACCCGAACCCGAATGCCCGACTCGAACCCGAAATTATCCATCTTTAATGTATTCGTAATTATCTCATTTAAATGTAACGTTTCATTATTAAAACTATATACAATAAATATGTCGAGCTTTGCGTTATTCTCGTCTTTAATAAATAACGATCAAATTATTATTCAACGTTTACCTAATTAAATACTAAATACAATTATTTAATTTTCAAAGTATATATATACACTATATATATATTGTATTTTATAAAAGAGTTTTAATAAAGATTATTTGAAATAAATACTATCAAGTCTTGAAATAAATATTAACGTCAAGAACGAAACAAAAACATAAAACGTCACTTATATAATCGTTACGTCTCAACTCGGTTAGATTATTTAGTTAAAATTTACATATATTAACTTTGGGTCAAAACTGTCAAAAGTGAAACTTGTATTTAAAACTTATGTTAACTAAATAAATACTAATGAAAGCACAGGGACTGAACATGTAAAATCCCAAACCTGATTCCCCCCCCCCTCGTACAGCCCGCTTTTCCGGCAGCCAACTCCGGCGCCGGCGCCGTTCTCCGGCGAGCTTCAAAAACACGTTTTTAACTCTTTTTAATCAAATTAAAACCTATAGAAACCGTCCTAATCCCTTTCTAAGTTTGATTCGAACCTCAAAACAGTTTCTCAACAACAAATGCCACTTAAATTCGTGTTTCAAAACCGTCACCTAAAACCCATAAACTCAATCGGCTTAAAACGCATCTATTAACTTAATTTTCTTCACCAAAACGTTCATATCATCAATTCAAATCCGTTGGTACCATTTAATTGATTTAATAACAGCGAATTAACAACCAATTAATCCTCCATAACTCGAAAACAAACTCGTAACAGTTATACCACTTCCTGACAACTAAAACACAATTCATTCGACACTTACACTCTCCTCTACTCGAACTTCCTTCCTGTAACATCAATTTCTGGTTTAAGCATCCAAAAATCCCTTGTGATTGTCACCACAGCCGACCCTGTTCTTCGTCTCAATCGTTCCAATTCGGCAACCAACCGGTAAGTTATATACATTAAAATGATCCTTACCACACCATGAAGAAAAGCCCTATGTCTAATTTCTGTATCATGATCGAAATCGTGTTCAATTTCGTGAAATGGTGTTCTAGGGTTTGTACACAAATGGGGTTTTAATTTAACGGGTTAAAAGCTTTTTATTTCAAAATGCAATCACTAATTGAACTTGGTCTGCTGGTTTAATCTGTATGTTTGTGAACGTGAGGTCCCTGGTTCAAAACCAGGGACAACCAGTCTCTTTTTAATCTTTTGTTTGATGCTTGATTATCATTTGTTTGCAATTATCTTAAAACTAATACTAATACCATATTCTACATTTTATAAAAACGTATAAATCTTACAAAATATAGCCAAAACCATTATTTTTGTAAACTTAGTTTTATAAAATCTAATATTACAAATACTTTTAAATACTATAAAAATACTATAAAAATGTATTTTGAATACTTACAAAATGTATACAAATTTTTATAAATAATGATTTATACAAATAAGACTTGTAAATGGATTTTTAAATACTTTAAATTTGTGTAAGAGTCTTACACAAAAATAACATATTTTTGTTACATTATAGGATTGTGGTTCAAAATATATTATTAAAGTTGTTATCGTTTATCAAAATAATTATTAGTTACTATTGCTATTGTTTCGAATAAACGAGTTTATATATTCTTGGTCGTCTAACGAGAAACCCCCAAATCCCAATCCGAAACCCTAGAATTCCAATTTCCTTTGACTTCTATTTTCCAATGCTAGTTTCTATACAATATGTTTTACTAAGTTAGGATTGTCATTTAATTAGGTGATTCTAATATTTTGACGATCCTCATTTCAATTCAAGACTATTTACTATTTGTTTCGTGCCCTAGTTCAAGGTGAGTAAATTCACTCCCCTTTTTACTTTTACTTTTTGGGGCTGAAATGTGTTCAATTACTATATAATGCTTTTCTATTTTCTATTTTGCTTTCAAAAGAGATCATAAAATGTGTTAGTCTTGTCTGCAGCAAGATGCAATCCTTATGTGGTAGTTTAAAGTAGTATTGTTACTTTGTAATCCCAGCGGTACAATGTTAGCGCTAATGGTCTGACAAACCCACCTACATGTACAACAACGATAGGTGATTTAAACCCGTCCATACAATTACAATGTTACGAGTTGCTATTCGATGTTACAAGTTACTATACGATGATACAAGTTGCTATTACTATGCCATGTCCCTAAGTTGCTAAATAATTATTGATAACTTAAATATCGAGACGGTTACGTGACGGTTGCTTAAAAGTTATCAGTAATTAATACATGAGTTGGTTCCTCATGATAAATGGCTACAAGTTACGTTACAATTATGGTTTACAATGTGTGTGCAAGGGGTCATGGTCGAGAATGATATAAAATAACTATGCATGTAAGATTGCGCAGCATATTATGATGATCTCGGATTTTCTGTATTACTATGTATCAATTTGTGGTTTACTCACTAGCTTTAATTAGCTAACTTTATTTTCACATGTTTCAGGTGATGCTTATGATTATTTTGCTGCTTTTGCCAAGACATAGGATTGCCTTGGACCTAGAATAATAAATCGGACAATTGCATTTACTGTTTTCGGTTTTATTACTTTTGTCGTATCCATTTAAGACTCATGTACTAAACTTACTATATCATTATTAAACTAAATAAATAAATACCATGTGCTTTGCCTACTATTGATATCCAATTCCAATGACAGCCCGGTGTTTCCGCCGCCGGGCGGGGTGTCACAGTTTAATTCTTTCCTTGCGACATAAGGCGTCTGCAACTACATTTGCCTTGCTAGGGTGGTAGCGAATTCACAATCATAATCACTTAATAGTTCTACCCATCTTCTTTGGGGCATATTTAACATTTTCTAATCTAATATATGCCGCAAGCTCTTGTGATCAGTATAAACAATGCATTTAGTACCATAAAGATAATGCCTTTAGATTTTAAGTACAAATACTACTGCTCCTAATTCTAAATCATGGGTTGTGTAGTTTTTCTCATGCACTTTTAGTTAACGTGATACGTATGCTATTACTTTCTCTCGTTGCATTAATACACATCCTAATCCTTGATGCGAAGCATCATAATATACTACAAAATCCTTTGTGCCATCGGGTAACGACAAGATTGGTGCAGTACATAACTTCTGCTTTAATAATTCAAATGCAGCTTTCTGTCTTTCTCCCCAATCAAACTTTTTATCTTTCTGAGTTAACATTTTTAAGGGTCTAGCGATACTTAAAAAATTTTTCAATGAAGCGTCTATAGTATCCGGCTAACCCTAGAAACTGACGGACTTCAGTTGGGGTCTTAGGGCTTTCCCATTTCTTGATAACATCAATCTTTGCAGGGTCAACTTGCACTACAAGAAAATAAGCCTATTGCAACTTTTTTTTTGGTAAAAAAAGGTTGCATTAGGTGAAGTTGCATTAGATCAATTGCAACCTTTTTTATTACATAATGCAACTGTTTTTTTTACATAATGCAACTGTTTATTTTACATAATGCAATTTTTATTCAAATGCAACCTTTTTTTTAATGCAACTCTTTAAATAAGAGTTGCAATAGGTAACAAAAAAGTTGCATTAGATCTAATGCAACTGTTTTGAAAAAAAAGGTTGCAAAAAGGTTATAAAAAGGTTGCAATAGGTTCATTTTTTAGTAGTGTTGGATTCCTTTACTATTGACGATATGGCCAAGAAATTGCACTTCACGTATCCAAAATTCACACTTAGAAAAATTGGCATATAATTTCTCTTTCTTAAGTAATTCCAAAACTAACCTTAAATGTTGTTCATGATCCGCCTTATTTTGAGAATAGATTAAAATATCGTCAATAAACACTATCACAAATTTATCTAAGTAGGGTTTGCACACCCTATTCATCAAATCCATGAATATCGCTAGTGCATTTGTTAAACCGAATAGCATAACAAGAAACTCATAATGACCATATCGAGTTCTGAATGCAGTCTTGTGTATATCTTTTTCTTGAACTCTTAAGTGATGATATCCAGATCTTAAGTCAATTTTAGAAAAGTAACTAGAACCTTGAAGTTGATCAAACAGATCATCTATCCTAGGAATTGGATATCGGTTCTTAATTGTGGCCTTATTTATTTCTCTATAATCTATACACATTCTGAAAGTTCCATCTTTCTTCTTTACGAACAAAACTAGTGCACCCCATGGTGAGTGACTTGGTTTAATAAATTCTTTATCTAGGAGTTTTTGTAAATGCTTCATTAGTTTTTGCATTTCTGATAGTGCTAAACGGTAGGGAGATTTTGCAATAGGTGTGGTTCCTGGGATAAGGTCAATTTTAAATTCAACCTGTCGTGGAGGTGGTAATCCGGGTAAATCTTCAGGAAAAACTCCCAGGTATTCTCTTACAACTAGAATATCACTACAAGAAAAAGGAGTATTAGGGACTACAATATTTGAAACTGATTGATTAGTCTCGAATACATAGGATCAGAGACTAGTATATCAGTTGCTAATATTATTAGGGACTGATAGTTTAGTGATTCACGCTAGTGACTGATAATCTGTTTCAGATACTCTAACAAGTTATTTAGGACTAAAGTTCATTCACAGATTTATCTATATTGAAGAAGAAAGTTTATGAATAGTTGTATTGTTAGGCTGTATGATGGCTATTTGTTTTCTTTCCAGATTCAATTTTCTCTCACCTTGCTGAGCTGCTGGTATACCTCCTTCATATGCTATGTCTGTCATATTTAAAAGTTGAAACAGGTTACCCAACAACACTTGAGACACATCGATGGTTGTTGGGATGGCAAGGAACGTTTTTACGGCTCAGATCAGATGATGCATGTCCTATTTCAAACGAATCGTGATGTACGAGGTAAACCTCCAAACACTCAATGATATTCTGGCTGTTGAAACGCTTGATTATGACCGATTTGTGGTTGTTTTCAGCCTAGGACAACCTTCGATTTTCCGAACGAAAACAAAGACGGTGGCATTGCATGGTCTCTACGGTAAACCTAAAAACCCTAAATCCTTCCTGACTTTGAATAAAAGGTTTTACCGTAGTTGTTTAAGACGGAGACATATATGATTTTGTACCTTTAGTTGTTTTTGGTCGATTATCATCATTAGAACGTTGAGAGTGTTAAAATCTTTAAATATAACTGGGATTGAGGAAATTTATAATTATCAATTAAGTTAAGCACATGATAGAAGATGAGAAACAATAAAACAATGAGATACGCATGGCTTTTTTCAGTTGCTATATGAAATAGAGGATTAAACAAGATTGTAGTTCTGTTTCCATCATCCATCACCAGCTACTTTTTTTTTTTCTGAATATTGTATTATTTAATGATTCAATGGACTGTATTTTGAATTGTTCTTGAGGTTAATTTGGTTGAAATTCGTGGTTTCGATAGAATGATGTTTGTTAACTTAAGTTATTCAGTCATTGATTTATAAATTGTTATTGTTTTTAGTTTGAAAATAAAACATGTCTTTTTTTTCCGTGGTTGCAGGTGGGAATTTATAGACCAAATTTTTTTTTTAGCAAGGGATTAGCTTGGAGTTAAGAAGGTGTAAAGTTCAGCAATGCCGGGGAAAGCCAAATTGCTACAGGTAATGGTAGCCTTATGCTTTGCATGTTCATCAACCACGTATTGTTCGCTGACATCAATTAAGCGCAATATGTACCCTTATGTTTTGCATGTTTAATGTATGGGAGCCGATGAGAAAAGAATGAAAGACTTATGGTACAAAGATTGTCTCTTAACATTAAATTCAATCATTTAAAAACAAACCTAACATATAATCTTCAAAGCTTTTATGCAAAAAGTTGGAATAGTGTTGGCTTTGCTGAATTATTGCAGGGAAATATATGTTGCAAGTCACAAGAGGATCTCTTAAGAACTCAAATGAAGCTCTAGCTATTTGATAGGTTCAATTGGATCGTTAATATCACTCAAATGATCAGAATAACAAGTACAAACAAACGATTCAATCACAAACACAATCCATACTAATAATTCTCGATGTATATTGATGATCAAAGCAATTCGTAGTACAAGTGCAGGAGAAACAAAATCACACACAGTTAATTCTCTCTCTAACAGTGTAAAAGTGATCTAGCCTCTCTCCTCACACACACACACTACATGCTTATAACAAACAAAATACAAGTTTAAGGAAAATACATAATAAACCCTAAAATATACAAACATATAAACAAAATACAAAGTAAATCTTAACTGGAAATAAACCTAACAGTACTCCCCCTAAGATTTATCTTTGGATCTTCAGCAAAATCTTCTATCTTTTTCTTCTTCTTTGATCAGCATCATCTCTTTCTACCAATCTTCTGGTTCATCTTTGACTTTCAGCAACTCTCGTCCTTTATACTCTTCTTGTTCCTTCAAATCTTCTTCAATACAAGACTTGAACTTTTCAGCGATCTTAGCTTGTCGAGGCTTGGATTCATTCGTCAGAATTGGTAAGGCATTCATACGTCTGAGCGAGTCCAGATTCAAACCTGCAAAGTCAATATTAGCATAAAACTCGAATGGCATCTCCTGGCCTTTGACTTTCACCTCCAACGTTCCTTTTCTGGATATCCTCATATACTCTATCTCTGGTAAATCCACCCTCACGAGATTAGAGTTCAGCAACGCCTTCCTCACACGTATCTTTTCAGTTGCAGCAGCTATGACTTCAATCATCACCACAAATAAATTCCTGTCAGCTTCAGCTAGTTTATCCTTACATTTCTCCATTCTATAACTTCTTAAAAAGTCGATAGATGAAGGATGCAACAGTTTTAACTCAAAAGTACTGAAAAGTGTAATCATATCCTTGTCCCAATCCTCCAAATTCCTAACAAGCTTCAGTTCAAACGTCTCTTGATTATAAAACACTTTGAGTATTGGCTTTGTCATCTGACTTCCATCAATCACTTTTAATCCAGGATCTGTCACTTTGTCAAAATACTCATCCGAGAACTCTTCTAAATACATATCCTCAGTCACAACCAAACGCTTTTTCTTCCTTTGTTTCTTTGCTTCCACATAAGCTGAGTCTTCCTGTTGGCCTCTAAAGTCAAGAAACTTCGATGATCTACCAATCCCGGCATCAAGCAACATTACACACTTATCACCACGCTCAGCGTGCGTGTGATTTATCAAGCTCAGTTTGTGTAATTCTTTCAAGTCCTGAACCTCCAGTTTAAAAATGCTTGAGTAGTAATGATATACGTCACACAAACCATTTACTCTCTTTATCATAAACGCATCAAAGACTTCATCATATTTCCAAGCAATTATCTTAACCTTCTTGTTCTTCTCAGGCACAATCATAGAGTCAAGCAATTCAGCAATCGATTGCCCTTTACTCAGCAGTGACCTAACAACATCACCTGCTGTTGCTGATTTATGCCAAGTCTCACGCACCTCCATTGGTATGTTGTAAGATTTAGCTTCGCTTGGAAACATATCCATCAGTTCGTGCCTTTTCTTATGAGCATTTTCAGGAAGCGCCATCACTGGAATCTCTTTTGGTCCAAGCACCTTGAATCTTTTTGTCAACTCGAAGTATTGTGGATTGTTATAGTCCAAATAAAACATTCTGTTGTACATTTTCTCTGTCTTCATAAAACTGACCACAATCTTCCTTAATGACTCAGACTTCAACCTCTGCAAAGTTTTGTACGGATAGTTTCTCGAACTCAACCAACTACGCATATCAGAAGCAGTCATTTCATCTGGATTTTGATGATAAAGCTCAGTCGGAGGCAAATCTTCTATGTTTAAGCTTTCTTGCATCGGAGTCCATTCACCCATCTCTATTACAAACTCTTTCTGATCAGCTTCTGCTTTGTCTTGAGCAATTATGCACTTCTCATACTCCTCATTTATCTGACTCACCGTTAAACCATTCAAAAACACAGAGTTGTACTTCATTTTCTCAAGGTATGCAAACCTTTGATCCAAATCATCTGGTAACTCTTCAACAACATTTTGTATTGGCTCAGCTTCATCTTCAGACTCAGTCCAATCTATGTCATCTAAATCATCCAACGCTTCAATCATAGGTGCATAATCAGTTTGAACCGGCTCAAACTGACTAGCAACTTCAGATACTGTTTTAGGCACACTTTCAACTTCAACAGCTTCAGATTGAATCGGCTCAATCTGAACTGTCTCTTCAGAACCCGCTTCTTTCTCACTCTTAGTGGAAGCAAATACTTCAGTTTCTGCAACGGATTCAGTTTTCTCAGTCTCATCTACAGCTACAGATTGAATCGGCTCAATCTGCACTGTTTCATCTATTTTAGCCTTTTTCGAGCTTCCTTCATCACCAAAAATCTCAGGAACAACATCTATCTTTCTCTTTCCCTCAGCTTTGTCCATATTGACAGTTTCAGCAACAGCTTCATCGGGAATGATGATTGGTGATTCAACTCTAATGCCAACATTCGAAGTACCTCGGGCTCTAGTTAAATAAACTTTCTGTACCTCTGATTCAGCCACTTCAACTATTTCATCAGAAAAATCTTTGTCAGATGATGAGCCAGCCTTCTTCGGTTTCATTTCCTCCAACTCTTTTTCCAACATTTCTTTTTCTGCCTCCAAAGTATTACACTCAGCCTTTAAATCAGTATAATCATATTTCAGATTCTCATATTCCTCCTTCAATTTTTCATGCTCAGCCTTCAATTCATCATGTTCAATTTTCAACTTCAGATGATCAGAATCCAACTCTTTGAATATTTTCAAATTCTGATTGTGAATATCCCAATATTCATCAAACCTTTTCTTTTTGCGTTCATTTGAAGCTTTCAACAAATCATTTGCTTTAATCAAATTTTCAACTATCTCCTCTGATAGTTCTAGAGGGAGCGAGCTTGGATCTAGATCTGAGATTGTTTGGTGATGTTGTTTGCAATCAGTGATGCGGAATCTCACTGATCACGTATTGATGCTTGAATGTTCATGAAGATCAATGCAAAGTATGATGAAGACGATGATAATTAGAATAGGTGAATTGTATTAGATCAAAGGATGTTACAAGAGAATATGACTAATAAGAATAGGCAACTCTCTTAACAAATGACCTAGGTGATGGTATTTATAGTCCATACCATTCACCTTACAAAGTAACCTAAAAGACGTGCAATTAAGCACAAAACGATTACACAAATATTCTAAGACAAATATAAATTATTAACGTCTTCACCCGTGCTTGCTCGTGATGATGCTCGATATCTTCACTCGCTTATATTTGGAAAGTGACATCTTCAAATAACCCCAACAGTATTCCCCCTAAGATGACACTTTACAAATCCGACATATCAGCTTAAATCTTCATGTGGCGAGCATAGAGAGCAACTTAAAGTTTTGGTATGCATTATCTTCAAGAGGACCCAACATCCTCCAATTCTGCAATTCGTTTCTCTTTCTCATCATCAATTTCATCAACACTTGGCACAACATTTGGTGAAGACTCCAAACCTTGTCCAATGTTTTCAGCAATTTGTGGAGATGTGGTGGGAATATCAACAAAAATAGAATCAGTAATGCCAGCATCCACTTCATCTATCTGTGCAATAGATTCAGCTTCGGCCATTACTGTCTGAGCAATCTCTATAACATTAATCTCTTCGGGCTCAACAATCACAGTCTCATCAACTGGTTTCGACCTCTTCCTTCGAACATACTGAACAGAAATCTCTTTTGGAATTTTAGTAACCACTTCTTCAACCACTGAAGCAACCTCAGCAGGTTCTTCTATCTCAATCTCCATTGGTTCAGCCTCCTCTGAATTAGATTCAGATTCAGCATCATTACCACCATCATCATTACTATCATCATCCTCATCATTATCATCATCACTATTTTCATCATCTTCTTCATCTTCTGGATGACGAGCAAAGTACTCGTCATCATCCAACAGATTATCAGGCACCTCATCTACAAGGTCCTGTGGATCAACAATCTCTCCATGATATATGTGATAATACACTCCTTCCACATCCTCTTCATTGTTGACTATATCTCTCATATAGTCAAACAATTCTATATCAGGCACATTCCCGATACTCATCTTTCGATAAGATAGATCGTTGATGTCCTCAGTATATAAAATACCTCCAGAATATCCTTCACTTCTGATGACAGGATATGCAACATTGATCATCAGTTGTAGGAACCTCAGGTACATGAGGAATTTAAACCTTTTGCCCTTGACCAAGTTGAATACAAATCCATTCATTATCCATCTTGACATGTTGAATGGCTTGTTCTCTGCAATAGCAACTATCGGGGATGCAATGTCAGATGGGAAATTGTCGAACCCTGCACTCCTCCTGGACATGCATTGCTGTACAACATAACATAGCAGCTTATATTTCCTTCCCAACTTTGCCCTGTAAAACTGTGACTTTGGAAACACAGGTGGATGACCCATATTAACAAAACACGCTTTACATTCCTCCATGGTCAACTCATCCAACATACCAACTTCGTCTTCATCAATCCTCAGGGCCTGTCTAATAGCTTCTTCTGAAACAGTAAGTACCCAATCTCTGGTAATATGCCCTCTGACCACAGCAACACCATCCTCATCTCTGACAACCTCTGCTGTCCTCCAAAAACTTTTGATCAGCCTAGCATATATGACCGGTTTGGCACATATAGCATATACATATTTAGTCCTCTTGAGAAACTTAATCATATCCCTGTAACCATCTGTCTCAGGAATTGATTCATCTAAACATGCCACTAGATTATGTTTAGGCTCAAACTTAAGATTCTCCATCTGTTAAAAACACAAACATAAACAAAAACAAGACAAATGTGTTAGATTCTTCATAAAAAATTTATCAAAATTTTCATAAGTGTTTAACTAAAAGTTAGAAAGCAAAACATTCATATAATCATTTTAACCCTAAATTGATCTAACAAATTGATTTTCATCATTTTGATTAACACAACTTTGAATTTTAATGATTTATACAACATTTTTCATTTTAACAGTTAATCACTTAAGGCAATTTTTTTTTTTAACATTTTTATGATGAAGTTGTTTATCATGTTTTGGTTTAGTTTTAACAAGTTTAATCACTTTTAAACAGATATTCCATCGTTTTTGATGTTTAACTTTTAAAAACTTCAAAGTTCATCAATGGCGATTTTATCAGTTAAGAACATTTTGACTGATTCAGTTGATTTTAAGGTGTTTTGATGCAAATGAGTGGTTGAATGTTGATAATCGACAGATTTTAACCCTAAAACAACATTCGATTTAAGTTTTAACAACCAAAATCAAAGTGTCGATTCAATGTCCAAACACTGTTCATCATCGTTTTTCTTTTAAACAGTTAATTTGCAGGTCTATCAAGGTCAAAAACACTTAATAACTACCTTATTCAATCGATCAACCTTGTTACAGAGCAAACGATTGAATATGATATCACGGCGATTTTAAGTTCAGAGTGTTTGTGTGAAAGTGAAAGTGTGAAATGATAAGTGTTTGTGAAGAGGCGGTATTTTGTATCGTCAAAAATTTTAGGTCAAACTTTAAGTGCCGGGTCAACAAAATAAGCCCAATAAACCTTGCCGGGTCAAGTACTGTAGTGACGGGTCATGTACTGTAGTGACGGGTCAGGTACTGTAGTGACGGGTCAAGTACATAAGTGACGGGTCACAAACATGTGAAAAACACTTGACGGGTCAAGCACTGTAGAGACGGGTAAGTCACTGTAGTGACGGGTAAAGGTTAAGGAACAACTACACCTGATGGGTTTATTCATCACCCGGCAGAATAGTTATCTTCAAAACATCACCCGGCAATCTTTCTTCATCACCCGGCAACACAGTTGCTTTCCTTCTTCATCCGGCTTGCTTTCTTCATTACACGGCAACCTTCTTCTTCACACGGCATGCATTTTGTTCTTTACACGACAACATAGTTGTCTTCTATATCACCCGGCATGCTTTCTTCTTCATTACCCGGCAACACAGTGTCATACCTTTACACGGCAAGAAGATTTCTCTTTTACCCGGCTGTATAGTAAACACTTGTCACCTGGCAAGATATCTATGACCTTCACCCGGCTGTATTTGACATGATCATTACCCGGCTATACAGTGGTCATAATATCTTCACCTTTTCCTCAATCACCCGGCATGTATCAGACTTACAACTTTACCCGGCTGAACAGTGAGTTCTTTACCCGGCTGTACAGTTGCATCTGATATCTTTGCCCGGCAATAACACTTGCGATTTTCTTCACTTTTCTTGTCTGTTGACTTTTTCAACGGTATTAATTGTACCTGCAAACATTCTCCGACATATTAATTAGACAAGATATCCTTAAAAAGAATGTTTGTCATATTAATTATCAAACAACATCAAACAAGACAATAACATTAATTCCAATTAAAATCATTTTTCTTTTTCTTTTTCAAAAATGTTTTTGCACAACCAATTTTTCTATATCCCGAAGCTATTTCATAAAACAAATTACAAGACCTTGGGTTTGTTTTTAACACATCCAATACTTTTGCCTTTCATACTACATAATCTTGTTCATTCAAAACACACTTATTCAAAACAAAATATTTTTGGATTTTTGTAGATATTTTTCTTCAATTTATTCTCCCCCTAAACTTGAAATTTCTTGAAATTTTTAAGTTTAACAAGGATGTTGATGTGTCAATAATGATTCCATATGCCTGCACACACAAAGCACACACATTAAAATAAATACATATGCAATGCAATGAATCAAAATATCGCAGTGAGATCATACCACACATTATCTGAACATGTTTTGCAAGTTTTTGAATAGACATTTGACTTATGCTTGATTGAGTGATGATATGAAAACATATCAATTAGCTCGAATTGACACACTTACTTTTTCAGTATCATGATGATATTTAAGGTTCGATTAGAATGACTTATGTGACCCACATGTATACATATGTCAACATATTTCCTTATCAACCACTACCTGAATGCATATTGCACAAAATCTGGTCACTTACAGTCATACACAGTGTGGAATCTGGGTTCTATTCGGATTTGGTCCACTTTGGGACTTCTTTTTAATTCCATCTTTGGGAATTTTTCTTTCCTATCGTTCCCCTTGGGAATCTTCTGAATTCCATTTTGGAATTTTTGTTTGGTGTTGGTCCACATTTGGGACTCTTTTTGTTCCATTTTGGAATCTTTAGCTGCATCTTGAAGCTCAAAAGAGACTGCGTGTGAGACTTCAGGTCTGTGGGTACCACAACAAAGAAGCTCACGATGCGGTTCATCACACTGAATACACTGCATCGTTACCCGATAATGCACAACTATCATCACAAGCAATGTTTCAAAAGATATATATCTAGACATGTATAACAATGGAACTTAACACAAAGATCATTAATTTTATGTTTGTCAACAATCAACTTACTTTTTCAGTCTAATTGCCTGAGCTGTCTAGCACATCAATTAACATTCATCAGTCTTTATTAAAAATGATGTAACAAATAATGTCTAGTGTAACTATCATTTCTCACTTTTTGCAATATAGATTCTTATGACATGATATTTTCTTTTCTTTTTGCTTTTATATTTTGTTTTTGCTTTTCTTTTTCATGCACACACAATGCAAAACATAAAATAAAAGACAAAGGAATCAATACTTAACATCAACTTATTATATTTTTGGCTTTTATATTTTCTGATTTTTCTTTTGTTTTCGAAAAATAGAATCAATCATGATTGATTAATCCTATGGATTGAATTAAAAATTCAAACCGGCCTGACAAAAATGATTTTGTGAAAAGATCTGCCAGTTGTTTGTCGGTATGAACTTTAATCAAAATTATTAAACCTTTTTCAGAGTTGTCTCTTAAAAAGTGATATCGAATTTCGATATGTTTGGTTTTTGAGTGTTGAACAGGATTAGCAGTAATAAACATAGCAGCAGTATTGTCTATGTAAATAGGAGTTTTCAGAAAGTTAAACCCGTAGTCCAGCAACTGATTTTGTAACCATAAAACTTGAGAACATCCTGCAGATGCAGCGATATACTCTGCTTCAGCAGTGGATACAGAAACATTGGTCTGCTTCTTGCATTGCCAAGATACTAGTCTAGGACCCAGAAATTGACAACCACCAGTAGTCGATTTCCTGTCAAGAGCACAACCACCAAAATCACTGTCAGAATAGCTATATAATTCAAAATTTCCTTCATAAGGATACCATAACCCAAGATTCGGTTTCCCTTTGAGATATCTGAATATACGCTTCACAGCAACAATGTGCGACTCCTTTGGATCAGACTGATATCTTGCGCATACACATACAGCATACATGATGTCTGGCCTTGATGCAGTAAGATACATCAGTGAACCGATCATTGATCTGTATAGTGTTTGATCCACGGATTTGCCTTTCGGATCCGGTTGTATCTTGCAGTTCACATCAGATGGAGTTCGAATTGTTTGACAATCTTGCATCTTGAACTTCTTCAACAACTTCTCAACAAATTTTGATTGATTGATGAAAATTCCGTCAACTGATTGTTTCACTTGTAATCCGAGAAAGAAGTTAATCTCCCCCATAGAACTCATCTGGAATCTGCACTTCATGATTTCCTCGAATTCTTTGCACATTGACTCACTAGTTGATCCGAAGATAATATCGTCCACATAAACTTGAACACATAAGAGATCGTCATTCTCCCTCTTCATAAACAAAG
This sequence comes from Tagetes erecta, assembly GCA_030867185.1. NCBI lineage: Eukaryota > Viridiplantae > Streptophyta > Magnoliopsida > Asterales > Asteraceae > Tagetes > Tagetes erecta. The sequence continues at coordinate 13,461,228 of CM061493.1, forward strand.
TAGGATCAATCTGTCCTCTTGTGAATCCATGTTCTAGTAAATGCTTGGATAATGTCTCATACCAGATTCTAGGAGCTTGATGTAGACCGTAAAGAGCTTTACTTAACTTGTATACACGATGAGGATAGTCTGGATCTTCAAAACCCGAAGGTTGTCTGACATATACGTCATCTGTAATCGGTCCATATAGAAAAGCGCCTTTAACGTCCATTTGGAATACTTTAAACTTCATGAAGGAAGCATATGCAAGAAAAACGCGTATGGCTTCAAGTCTTGCGACCGGAGCGAACACCTCTTCATAATCAATGCCTTCTTCTTGAGTGTATCCCTGTGCAATGAGTCTTGCTTTGTTTCTCACAACAATGCCACGTTCGTCTGGCTTGTTTTTGTACAACCATCTTGTACCAATCGCATTCTCTCCTTCAGGTAAGTCCACAAGTTTCCAAACCTCTTGTTTGCGAAACTGAAGCAATTCCTCTTGCATGGCTTCAATCCAACTGTTATCTTGCAACGCCTCTGAAATGTTCTTTGGCACCACTTGAGATAGAAAACACGAATAAAGACAAACATTTGCTTGTTCAGTCTGACTTCTTGTAGTTCTCTGATTCAACGGCCCAATAATTTGAGAGACAGGATGTTTCTTGTGAATTCGATGAATTGGTATATCACCTCCTTGCACTTGACTCTCCAGATTAGAAGTATTCAGATTTGGTAGATCTTGTAGTATGGACGAAGTATACGGTGTGAAATTCGGGACTTGATCCGGTGAATTGATGAAGTAATCAAATGATTCTGGAATAACTTCAGCATTCGGATCTGATGATGGTTGATTTTGAACAAATCCACCATCATTAGGAGACATTTGCGAATTCACATTTTCTTCAAGATTGTTTGATTCTTGATCTTCATGAGAACCAGAAGGACCCGGAGCTTGACTGGATTTGACATGATCAGGATTATGAAATGACATGAACGGATATTCAGAGTTGAGATTTCCATCCTCGTCATTATCAGAATCGTCACTAAAGCATCCTAAGTCACCTGATTCCTTCCTTGTTTTTCCTGAAAAATCAAACAAGTTAGAATTGAAAGATTTTGATAACGAATCTAAATCAAATAACCATTCGGGACCATGCGCCACTGACGGAAACGAATTTTCTAAAAACTTTACGTTAATAGTTTCAATAACAGTATTTGTTTTGCTATTAAAAACCCGGTAAGCTTTAGAAACAGACGAATAACCTAGGAAAAATCCATCGTCAGATTTTGACTCAAATTTCCCGATATGATCACTTAAATTCAGAATCGTTACAGGACAACCAAATGCTTTCAAATAAGAAATATTCGGCTTTCTTTCAAACAACAACTCATAAGATGTTTTCTGTTTATCTTGCACTAATAATGTCCTGTTTTGTACAAAACACGCAGTAGCAATAGCTTCATCCCAGAATGTGATAGGGATTTTGGCATCTGCGAGCATGGATCTTGCTGCTTCAATTAGTGTCCGGTTTTTCCGTTCCGCAACCCCATTTTGTTGAGGTGTTCTTGGCGCACTAATATGTCTAGCAATTCCTTTTTCTGCACAAAACAAATCAACATTAGCATTTTTAAATTCTGTACCATTATCGCTTCTTAAAACTTTAACTTTACAATCCAACTGATTTTCAACTTTGATGATAAATTCTTTTAATAACTCAGCAGTTTCAGATTTAGCATGCAAAAAATAAACCCAAGAAAATCTAGTGAAATCGTCAATAATGACAAAACAATAAGACTTCTTTCCGATGCTTTGCACATTTGTTGGTCCGAAAAGATCCATATGTAGCATCTGCAAGGGTTTTGAAATGGAGTTTTCTAGCTTGGACTTAAAAGACATTCTATGCTGTTTTCCCTTCAAACACGCAGGACAGAGATCAGTTGTAGAGAATTTCTTCGATGGGATTCCCACAGCGTGATTTCCAGTAACCAAACGGTTCATGTTTCTGAAGTTGGAATGTCCCAGCCGTCTATGCCATAGCTGACTCTCATCATTTGAAGCATGGGCAATGAGACACGTAGTTTCGGTTTCGGCATCAATCTGCGACATATCCAATTTGTATACATCACGATCTCTTGGAGCTTTAACCACTACCCACTCATTGTCAATCTTGAAACCTGGTTTAAGAATATAACAGAAAGAATCATCAAAAAGAGTTGAATAAGATTTATCACAAATTTGCGAGACACTTAGTAAGTTAAAGTTCAACTGTGCACAGTAGTTGACTTTATCAAAACTAATGACTCCATTCGAAACAGTTCCTTCTCCTGTGATTTTACCACCCGCATCACCTCCAAATGCAACGTGTGTACCATTTTTCAGCTTGAAATCCTGAAGCAAGGCATGGTTGCCTGTCATGTGCCGGCTACACCCACTATCAACGAACCACGAGTTGATAGGTCTTCTTGGGCGTACCTGCAATTCAAACATTTTCTAGTTAGTTTGGTCAACCCAGGCCCACACGGTCTTGGGTTTTCCGAATCTATCTACAATTGTAACTTGTTGATATTGAACATTTTGAAAATTTGTTTCATTTAAGAGATTTTGATGCTGATAACTGTTGTTTCGCCCATTGGCACTTATTGATTGCTTTCTCCTCAAAGCACTAAACCTTTCCTCTAGCTTAGGATCAAGGTTATTTTCAAACTTTTGATTTCTTACCATTAAAGCTCTTGGTTTAAAACTGTTAACCTGCACATTTCTTGACAAGTTAGAAACAGAATTGTTTCGATTGAAATTTCTCAAAACTGGAGAATGACTTTGACTCATATTTTGAAAACCATATGAATTATTTCTTTGAAAGTTTGAATATGGAGTCATTTCTCTAGTTGAGTTTGATCGAAAGAAACAATCCTTTGTGTCATGGTTTCTTCTTTCACAAATATCACAAAACTTGTTATAATAACATTCTTCTGAAGAATGGTTTCTTTTGTCACAGAAACTGCAGTACCTGTTAAAGAAACATTCAGCAGTAGTATGGTTATAACGATCACAGTTCTCACAATGTTTCTTGCTAATCCTAAAGAGCCGATTGTTAACTTTTGATGTTGAACCAAAACGTGATTCATTATCATGGTTGTTCGGTTTTAGATTAACATTCTTTTGTGAAGACTTGGTTTGAGATTTTGATTGCATGGGACTTTGGTTCGATTTTAAACTGTTCTGTTTGGTTACCTTTTTGTTTTCAATTCTCTTATCATTGACAGCGGAAGACTTAGGACCTGAACCTGTTTTCAGACCAGAGTTAGATTTGATTTGAGCATTGATTTGGTTACCATAAGAACCGTTCATGTCGAAAGTACCTGCAGAAACAAACTTGATTGTCTTACCTTTTGACACTTTCTTGACAGGTTTAACTTTGTCAGTTTTAACACTTTGAACTTTTGTGTTTTCATTTGATTTTAAGACACTTTTGTCTTTTGACTGTTTCGTTTCAGATTGATTGTTCAGTGTTTTCGATTTCTGCTTCTTTGCAGTTGAAACTTCGACTTTCTTCACTTCTTGCTTCTTAATCAGTTCAGCAGCAACTTTTTCCTTCTGCTCGTTCTTCCATTTGATATACTCCGGATCATTATATCCTGAAAATTCACCTTCTTCTTTCACCGTTTATGGTTTCGGATTCAGTTCCGGATACTCAACTAGTTGAATCAGAACAGGCTCTGATTTGTTATCAGACTTGTTGCTTGCTTCATCATCTGCTTCAGTCGTCATACCATCTTCTTCTCTCAAACTTTCAATCAACACCTCAGATCCTTCAGACTCGGATTTACTTCTTTGAATTTCTTTGAATTTACGTTCATTTTCAGGTGAATGATCAAATTCATTAAAGTTTTCCGGTAAGGTTTGAGTGATTGAATTTGGCATCGGTTCATGAGTAAAACCCAACCCGGTTTTGTTTTTGTTACCTCTTTCATTAATGAGTTGTTCAACCATTGTTTTACAACTTTTAACCTTTTTCAATTCAACTTGTGTGACAGCATGTTCAACTTTTTCTTGTTCAAAGTTCTTTGTCATTTCTTCAAGTTGTTTGGTAACAATTTCCAGTTCTTTTAAAGTTTTGTTCCATGATTCGGTTAGTGACAATATCTTCTCATCAGAAATTTTGTGATCAATTTTAAGTTGTTCATGAATCTTTTCATGTTTGCTTAATTTGTCACCGATTTTAAATGAATGAGTTCGATAATGTTCTACTTGTTGAATGCACTGATCAGAACACAACCTTTCCTTGACATCAGCAGGTAATGGAACATAGTTAGGGGGTAAGTCAGAACTAACCTTTGGTTGTTCGGTAGATGATGAAGACTCACTGGATGTAGCCATTAATGCAACTTCAGACTCAGATTCTTCAGTAGGATCAGACTTTGCACTCCAGTCATAATCTTCAGAATCTTCACTAACATCTTCAACCATTTTTCCATCCCCTTCTTCTGACCAATCTTCTTCGATTTCACATACCAGTGCCAGATTTGATGTAAGATCAGATGTGAACTGTTCTGCATAAGCGCTCCAATCATAACCATCTTTCACACTTACTACCAGCGCCTTTGTTTGATCTTCTGGCTTCTTTCCTTCATCTTTCAATTCAGGCATGGGAAGACTTTGGTATGGTTTCTGAAAGAAACGTTGATTTCTGCCTTGATAACTCGATGATTGTTGAGAACTTTGACCTTGACCTTGATTGCTTGAACTAGCTTGGTCATTGAAATTCTTTGGAGCTTTACATTCTCTTGAGAAATGAACATACTGATTACAGTTAAAGCATCTGGCCTTAGATTTGTCAAATCCAACTGTTTTGTTTGCATGAGGTTTGTAACTTCGGTTAACATATGCATGCTTTTGCGTACGATAAGCTACCATAACCATTTGCCAGTTAAGATCCATTTCTTCAACATCAACTGGATCCATTTCAAATAAGTCTTGAAGGACAACGTCCATTTGACTTAAGTGACTTCCTTGGTATGCTTGGAAACTTGCCATAAAAGCAGTAAAGGCAGTTTTAGTTTCGTCATCTTGCAACAGAATATTCACAACGTCTTTCACTTTGGCTTGAACATTTGAATTTTGACTTTCTGGTTGATTCTTCAGATTCTGATTTTGAACTTGAGCTCTTGGTGGAGATTGAGGTTGAGAATAAGTTGGTGAATTTGGAAAGTATGCTGAATCAGTAAAGAAACTTGCACCAACAAATAAGTCACCCTCATCTTCAAATTTCGTTGCATCTTGTGCAAGAAAAGCATTATCCACAGTATTGGCAGGATTTACCACATACTTATACTGAGTTTGTGAGCTTGATCTATCAGTGTTTCTAGATCCTTCATCAATCTCGACTTCTTCAATCTTTCCAATAAGCAAGTCTAATTCCATTGGAAATTTCTCAGTATGTTTCAACAAGGTAACAGTTTGTTTCCATGATGATGGTAAAGCACATAACAATCTATCATTCAAGTCTTGAAGTTCAGTTTTAACTCCGAGGTTTGTCATCTCAGTAGTTAAGTGAACAAACCTGTTCATCATCTGGTGTACTGTCTCTCCATTAATATGTTCAAACAGTTCCAATTGCCTTTTTAGCTTTGACTTCTTTAAACTTCTCAATTGTTCTCCTCCTTCACATATAGACTTCAATGCTTTGAAGCATGTATAACCAGTCTGATATGCATCCAATCTAGACAGAACTTGAAGTGGCAACCCCTTGCACATTAAAGAATATGCCTTGCTATCATTCTTTACCTTCCTCAAATCTTCAGCTGACAAATTATCCTCTGGATAAGGTGTAGTAGAGTCTTTGGTGTAGGTACTTGCACTATCTGGTGCTGTCTGAGTTGGAATGTGAGGACCCTTCTCAATTGATTTCCATAAGTCATTGTCAATAGAACACAAGTGATGTCTCAACCTGATAGTCCAGTTCTTGAAATCTGCACGTTTCAAAAGTCTAGGAACACGGTTATCAGAATCATCATTAGGAGCCATTTTAACAATTTTTTTAAAAAAAATATTTTTGGTTTTTGTTAATTTTTTTGAAAAGAAGTGATTAAAATACTAAAATAAAGACAAGAAATTAAAGACAAGATAAGAAATAAGTATTAAAAACAACTAAAGTAAGTCACACGGCAAAACAGTGAAAATCCTTCTTCAACCGGCCAAACAGTGTCTTTGTTCTTCACCCGGCAGGAAAAAGTCTTTACACGGCTAAACAGTTATACGGCTCAACAGTTGAAAATACTTTTGTTCTTCACCCGGATGAACAGTTACCCGGCAACAAGAAAAACTTCACACGGCAATAATCTTGACCCGACAGAATCTTGACACGGCAAAAGTCTTTGTCCGGCTGAATAGTACTCGATCACACGGCAGAGTTGTTGATTACCCGGCTACACAGTTGATGATTACCCGGCTGTATTTTCTTAATCACCCGGCGTAACAGTGTTTTACCCGGCACAACAGTGTATCGCCCGACTGAACAGTAGCACTTTTTCTAAGTCAAATTCTTCACCCGTCTAGAACAAATTCCCTTACACGGCAATACAGGACCTAATTTGTTGTTCAATCTAAGTCCAAGGAAATTGTCTAAGTCAAAAATAATCACCCCGCAAGTTAATCTTCAACCAAAACTGAACTGTTCATCATCTTCTTCGTGAGATTTTTCTGGGTTTTGTCAAAAACTTGTTCAATTTGTCCAAAATTCACACACAAGCTGTGAATCAATCCGATTATCAATCCCTTATATCAATCAATCTGAAACATGTCCAATTTTTGATGAATTTGTGAAAAATTCTATCGAACAGTGGTTTCACAATTTCTCAGATCTGATGATGATATGATGAAATCTGCACAATCGTTGAGTTTTAGAGTGATTATGATGATGAATCACACCTAAAAACACCAACAATTCATTCAGATCATGATATTTTGAGCAATATTGATGTGTTTTGCTTAAGAACAGCGAAGAACACGATACCGAAAGCTCTGATACCAATTGATAGGTTCAATTGGATCGTTAATATCACTCAAATGATCAGAATAACAAGTACAAACAAACGATTCAATCACAAACACAATCCATACTAATAATTCTCGATGTATATTGATGATCAAAGCAATTCGTAGTACAAGTGCAGGAGAAACAAAATCACACACAGTTAATTCTCTCTCTAACAGTGTAAAAGTGATCTAGCCTCTCTCCTCACACACACACACTACATGCTTATAACAAACAAAATACAAGTTTAAGGAAAATACATAATAAACCCTAAACTATACAAACATATAAACAAAATACAAAGTAAATCTTAACTGGAAATAAACCTAACACTATTGCTGAAATTGACGGTTAGTCGATGCGTGTGCAAATTTTATATTAAATTTGCCAATTTAATAGTGTGTCCTTGGATTTACTTTATAAAATTATATTCTTATTGTGCAGTTTAGTACTTTGTTGTTGAACATCAGTTCAGGTTCTTTTCAATTTCCAGTGCCTTAATTCAGGTCCGTTTGCTGCTTTTTATCGATAGCGACCCATATTCAACGTCTTCCTATGTATTTGTGGTTAAGGCTTTGTTGTTGTTGTTATATGCATTTTCAATTCGTTCGTGTTTAGATTCCCATGGTACATGTCACACCCTCAATTTTCCACAAACGGGGTATCCGTTAGGCGTGTGACATACCAGGATCTCAAGCCATTAGTTACAGCAAACACTGACTCAATATTGTAAACAAAAGTCCTTATTAAAGTATTAAACCAAAACCCAGGGTTTAAATGAAAAGTTTCAAAGTTTAGCGGAAGCATTTGTAAAACAATCCCGTACTCAAAATCCAAGTACGTAATAGCAAAGGTTAAACCAACCAAAGTTATGAAAACCCGTGCATAAAATTAGCACGACTCAAACAACCATTTTCAAAACCAATAACAGTATTAAATAATGAAATATAATAGTTTCAACACCAATGCATGCAAGTGTCCTACTCGTGTGCCTTCCTAGTTCCCTGAGAAAAACATACTAAAACGAGTCAACAAATAATGTTGGTGAGTTCAATGAGTTTATTTAAATAATATAAATAAAATGTAAGATTCCGTTGATAAATCAATATATATTGCTGGTTTGCAAGACCACCTTGCTTACTACACGAGCACGTCGAGATTAAACTGAACGTTACTTGACTTGCCTTGTCGCCATCACTACGGATGACCAAATGTTTAAAGGACAATTTGCACCAACTAGCTCCCCGCTAGTGGTGGGGTCTGCCGAACCCGTAGTACTACTCAAATTTCCCCGTTATGCCGAAGTTGGCATATAAATAATCTCGACTAAAGAAAAGGACTTTATAAGTATGTTAATGCTCGGTAAAATAAGCCCTTAACAATAATATTATTTATCCCAAAAGATTGCCCAAGTTGGAAATGTAAAGTTTTGCCCGAAGGCCCCACCCGAAGGTGTAAAACGTAGCCGTAGTTGGCCCCGCCCGAAGGCAATAAGTTTTGCCCGAAGGCCCCACCCGAAGGTGTAAAACGTAGCCTTAGTTGGCTCTGCCCGAAGGCAATAAGTTTTGCCTGAAGGCCCTGCCCGAAGGCATAAAAATGCATTTGAAAAATAGTTGCCCGAAGGCGTTGTAAAAACATTTGTATGTTTTCTCCCCGAAAAAGTATTTAAAAGCGGGCAAAGAACTCACCTTTGAAGCGCGCAGCAATTAACAACAAAGTGCAACAGAGAACTTAACTCACCCTACGACCTGCTTAATTAGACATCAACTTTTAGCTACTTATACTTATACAATTTCATACACATATACACACATAGCCATGCAACACAGATACACACAGTTTCATGTGTGCTAACAATAACTGTTTTCGTACGAACACACCTCCATTCAGCATCTCATACATATAATACATCTGTATACATTTTTATATACTTACACGTGACAACATACATATTGTATTTCTCGATGATGTCGTTGGTTTCTACTTAATTATACACACATGGGAACTATCATCTTTACACTAAACATATAATACAAACCATATACCTACACATATAGCACATTTCATGCTTCCTATTACTAGTTTGATCTGAATCACATTATCATCGTGTGATTCATGCACCTTATCATTATATCATACACCTTTATGATTATGGTTTCATCGTTAAATAATGAGATTAGCACATACATTTATGATTAACATGTACAACACACATAGTCACACATATATACAACCACTATCATTGCTCGATCATACATATAATGTTACTCATTACATGCATACATTTATCATCTTCGTTGATGCTTTGATTATGTTATATACATGCAGTCAACACCATTACATTTATATAATTATATGACACATCAACACCTAACTTGTTTGCTAATACACACATGTATACATGCCGTAATATACAAACATACATACCATCTTTCAAACAATGACCAACATCTAATGTTACTGATTTATACATATATATATATATATACATGCTATTCATGCTAGCTGCTTCTTCTAATCACACACACATTCACATAATATGGCTACTAGCTATTGTCGCTACTCAAGACTCATCTACACATATATCAACATATAACACATCGACACAACATGCTGCTAACTTCCATACATACTTCCATGTAATGTATTATACATACTAATGGACGTTACACGCACAATGTACACACATATATATACATACATATATATATATATATATATATATATATATATATGGGCATCTTCATTTGAGAACTCATTTTTAGGAAAGAACTGAGTGAGAACCGATTTAATTGTTATATTTTTTATTATCTAAATTGATAAGAATGCTTGTAAACTTACCAATTATAAGATTTATTTATAAAAAAACATGATTTGCATCGTTTTTTGTTGAAATGCATATATGCACTCACATTATATATGCACATTTGCACACGTTTTAGTTTCTAAAAAAAACCAAGGAGAGAGGTGATAAAAATTTAAGAAATAATGAACAATAGTAATAAAACAATATCTTTTTACTTTACCATTCTTATTGAACCAATAAGTACATGGGTTATATGGTTCTCACTAGTTCTTTCCAAATATTTAGTTCTCATTTGAAGGTAACACTATATATATATATATATATATATATATATAATGTAGGACGCCTTACAGCTCCTAAAAGCACCTTACATCACCGTACGAAAACTTAAAACTCCATAATACGCCTAATGTATTCGTCCGAGTCCTTTGAACATTGTACTACAAGTTAGGACATCTTAAGACTCGGTATGCCATATTAGCACCTTGAAATGCAAGTTAGTATAACGTAGGACGCCTTAAAAGTGCAAACAACACCTTACAACACAATACGAAACCTCAAAACTACATAATAGACCGAATGAAATCGCCCAAGTCCTTTGAACATAGTACGACAATTCAGAACTTGTTACGACTCTGTATGCCATATTAGCACCTTGAAAAGCGCGTTAGTATAACTTAGGACGCCTTAAAACTCTTAACAACACCTTACAACACCGTACGAAACCTTAAAACTCCATAATAAACCTAATGAATTGCTCCGAGTCATTTAAACATTGTACGACAGCTTAAAATGTCTTACGACTCTGTATACCAAATTAGCACCTTGAAAAGCTTGTTAGTAAGGGTTTCGACTCAATAATCAGCCATATGGAGACGGAAATTAGTCCCAAACCTATCAGTGCTCGAAAAGTAAGATTTGTAGAGAATACTGAGCCAAAAATTGAGGGTATTGCTCGGAAGGTGGTGAATATTGATGGTGTTCGTCTTCCTCGTCATGGTAAGATTATAAATCAAGAGGATGTTCAAAGTGAAAAACAAGCTGTAATTTTATCTGACAAAGAAAATGAGGCTACCACTAGTGACCAGATTATTGAGCCTAAAGTGAATTCTTATGCTGCTACTCTACAATCCGGTACGTCAAAAAGTAGCATTCATTTTCGTTTTTTGGAGTCTTTGGATACACAACAAGGTGTTGATGTGGTTCTCCCTAGGGAATCGGTTAAAATTGTCCAAGATAAATTAGCTTTCACTCTATATGGGTATTTTCTAGGAGATAGAGTTGCATATCCGGTTGTTGAGCATTTTGTGAAAACAAATTGGAAGAAGTATGGGCTGCAAAAATGTATGATGAATGCTAATGGTTTCTTTTTCTTCAAATTTGTTGATAACAAGAGTATGCTTGCTGTGCTTGAAGGGGGACCTTGGCTAATTCGCAATAAACCGATCGTTCTAAATACATGGTCTCCTATGACTGTCCTTAAAAGAGAAGACATTAGGAAAGTGGCGGTTTGGGTTAAATTGCATGATGTGCCTATTGCAGCTTATACGGATGATGGATTAAGCATGCTTGCCTCAAAGATTGGTTCTCCAAGGTTACTAGATTCCTACACTGCTACTATGTGTTCTGAAAGTTGGGGTAGAAGTAGTTATGCAAGGGCTCTTATTGAAATTTCAGCAGAGCATGAGTTTAAGGATGTGCTAACTATGGCTATTCCAGATGTGGATGGAGATAAATACGCTATTGAGAGTGTGGGTGTGGAGTATGAATGGACGCCCCCTAGGTGTTCGCATTGTTGTGTGTTTGGACATCTAAATGATGATTGTCCTAAACAGATTCGTCCTACATCTAAACGAGAACAGGTTAGTGCTAAACCTAATACTGCCACTAAACCAAAGGTTAATAGGGATGGGTTTACTGAAGTAAAGGGGAGGAAAAAGGATAACAAAAGTGGGTTCCACGTTACCAACCAGAAACCAAAATTTGAATATCGAGCATTCGATTACAAGAAAATGTTGGGACCAAGACCCACTAATTCGGCTGGTAAAGGTAGAGATCCCCTGAAGATCCAAGTACAAAACTCCTTTAGTGCTTTAGATTCAGAATATGTGAAGGATGGGGGGGCGTTGGAGTCTATCAAAGCGAAGGATAAATTGGGAAGAGAGGTGCTTGAGGTCTTGGATGAGGAAGAGGTTGAAGATATCTTTGATGAAATAAGAGATATATCTAGAGATAAATCAGGGGAAAGCTCCTCTTCTCATGTGGTTTCCAATGGATAATAGTTTGCTCGGGTTTTGGAGGAGGATTTCCAAGGGTCCGTTCATATTTGATGATGGCGGATGATGCTTTGGTTTTGTTAGCTTCTTTCTATTAGATCGTTTATCTGTGGTAGACTAGTTTGTTTGGATTGTATTGGTTAGTTATCTTTTTTGTTTACATATGTGGGGGTTTGTCCCACATATGAACTAGTGAGGAACACATCCTCACTACTTGTACTTCATTGACAGTTGTCTTTATAATAGAATCACCGGGGTAACCCTTTACCCAAAAAAAAAGCTTGTTAGTATAATATACGACACCTCAAAACTCCTAACTACACATTACAATACCCTACGTAAGCTTAAAACTCCATAATAAACCTAATGAATTCGTACGAGTCCTTTTAACGTCGTACGACAACTTAGGACATCTTGCGACTCTTTATGCCACATTAGCAACTCGAAAAGCATGTTAGTATAATGTAGGACGCCTTACAGCTCCTAAAAGCACATTACATCACCGTACGAAAACTTAAAACTCCATAATACGCCTAATGTATTCGTCCGAGTCCTTTGAACATTGTACTACAAGTTAGGACATCTTAAGACTCGGTATGCCATATTAGCACCTTGAAATGCAAGTTAGTATAACGTAGGACGCCTTAAAAGTGCAAACAACACCTTACAACACAATACGAAACCTCAAAACTACATAATAGACCGAATGAAATCGCCCAAGTCCTTTGAACATAGTACGACAATTCAGAACTTGTTACGACTCTGTATGCCATATTAGCACCTTGAAAAGCGCGTTAGTATAACTTAGGACGCCTTAAAACTCTTAACAACACCTTACAACACCGTACGAAACCTTAAAACTCCATAATAAACCTAATGAATTGCTCCGAGTCATTTAAACATTGTACGACAGCTTAAAATGTCTTACGACTCTGTATACCAAATTAGCACCTTGAAAAGCTTGTTAGTATAATATACGACACCTCAAAACTCCTAACTACACCTTACAATACCCTACGTAAGCTTAAAACTCCATAATAAACCTAATGAATGCGTACGAGTCCTTTTAACGTCGTACGACAACTTAGGACATCTTACGACTCTTTATGCCACATTAGCAACTCGAAAAGCATGTTAGTATAATGTAGGACGCCTTACAGCTCCTAAAAACACCTTACAACACCGTACGAAACCTTAAAACTCCATAATAAACGTAATGAATTCGTACGAGTCCTTTGAACATCGTACGACAACTTAGGACATCTTACGACTCTTTATGCCACATTAGCAACTCGAAAAGCATGTTAGTATAATGTAGGACGCCTTACAGCTCCTAAAAACACCTTACAACACTGTACGAAACCTTAAAACTACATAATAAACGTAATGAATTCGTACGAGTCCTTTTAACGTCGTACGACAACTTAGGACATCTTACGACTCTTTATGCCACATTAGCAACTCGAAAAGCATGTTAGTATAATGTAGGACGCCTTACCGATCCTAAAAACACCTTACAAACCGTACGTAAGCTTAAAACTCCATAATAAACCTAATGAATTCGTACGAGTCCTTTGAATATCGTACGACAACTTAGGACATCATACGACTCTTTATGCCACATTAGCAACTCGAAAAGCATGTTAGTATAATGTAGGACGCCTTACAGCTCCTAAAAGCACATTACATCACCGTACGAAAACTTAAAACTCCATAATACGCCTAATGTATTCGTCCGAGTCCTTTGAACATTGTACTACAAGTTAGGACATCTTAAGACTCGGTATGCCATATTAGCACCTTGAAATGCAAGTTAGTATAACGTAGGACGCCTTAAAAGTGCAAACAACACCTTACAACACAATACGAAACCTCAAAACTACATAATAGACCGAATGAAATCGCCCAAGTCCTTTGAACATAGTACGACAATTCAGAACTTGTTACGACTCTGTATGCCATATTAGCACCTTGAAAAGCGCGTTAGTATAACTTAGGACGCCTTAAAACTCTTAACAACACCTTACAACACCGTACGAAACCTTAAAACTCCATAATAAACCTAATGAATTGCTCCGAGTCATTTAAACATTGTACGACAGCTTAAAATGTCTTACGACTCTGTATACCAAATTAGCACCTTGAAAAGCTTGTTAGTATAATATACGACACCTCAAAACTCCTAACTACACCTTACAATACCCTACGTAAGCTTAAAACTCCATAATAAACCTAATGAATTCGTACGAGTCCTTTTAACGTCGTACGACAACTTAGGACATCTTACGACTCTTTATGCCACATTAGCAACTCGAAAAGCATGTTAGTATAATGTAGGACGCCTTACAGCTCCTAAAAACACCTTACAACACCGTACGAAACCTTAAAACTCCATAATAAACGTAATGAATTCGTACGAGTCCTTTGAACATCGTACGACAACTTAGGACATCTTACGACTCTTTATGCCACATTAGCAACTCGAAAAGCATGTTAGTATAATGTAGGACGCCTTACAGCTCCTAAAAACACCTTACAACACCGTACGAAACCTTAAAACTACATAATAAACGTAATGAATTCGTACGAGTCCTTTTAACGTCGTACGACAACTTAGGACATCTTACGACTCTTTATGCCACATTAGCAACTCGAAAAGCATGTTAGTATAATGTAGGACGCCTTACCGATCCTAAAAACACCTTACAAACCGTACGAAACCTTAAAACTCCATAATAAACCTAATGAATTCGTACGAGTCCTTTGAATATCGTACGACAACTTAGGACATCATACGACTCTTTATGCAACATTAGCAACTCGAAAAGCATGTTAGTATAATGTAGGACGCCTTACAGCTCCTAAAAGTACCTTACATCACCGTACGAAAACTTAAAACTCCATAATACGCCTAATGTATTCGTCCGAGTCCTTTGAACATTGTACTACAAGTTAGGACATCTTAAGACTCGGTATGCCATATTAGCACCTTGAAATGCAAGTTAGTATAACGTAGGACGCCTTAAAAGTGCAAACAACACCTTACAACACAATACGAAACCTCAAAACTACATAATAGACCGAATGAAATCGCCCAAGTCCTTAAAACTCCATAATAAACCTAATGAATTGCTCCGAGTCATTTAAACATTGTACGACAGCTTAAAATGTCTTACGACTCTGTATACCAAATTAGCACCTTGAAAAGCTTGTTAGTATAATATACGACACCTCAAAACTCCTAACTACACCTTACAATACCCTACGTAATCTTAAAACTCCATAATAAACCTAATGAATTCGTACGAGTCCTTTTAACGTCGTACGACAACTTAGGACATCTTGCGACTCTTTATGCCACATTAGCAACTCGAAAAGCATGTTAGTATAAAGTAGGACGCCTTACAGCTCCTAAAAACACCTTACAAACCGTACGAAACCTTAAAACTCCATAATAAACCTAATGAATTGCTACGAGTCATTTAAACATTGTACGACAGCTTAAAATGTCTTACGACTCTGTATACCAAATTAGCAACTTGAAAAGCTTGTTAGTATAATATACGACACCTCAAAACTCCAAACTATACCTAACAATACCCTACGTAAGCTTAAAACTCCATAATAAACCTAATGAATTCGTACGAGTCCTTTTAACGTCGTACGACAACTTAGGACATCTTACGACTCTTTATGCCACATTAGCAACTCGAAAAGCAAGTTAGTATAATGTAGGACGCCTTACAGCTCCTAAAAGCACCTTACATCACCGTACGAAAACTTAAAACTCCATAATACGCCTAATGTATTCGTCCGAGTCCTTTGAACATTGTACTACAAGTTAGGACATCTTAAGACTCGGTATGCCATATTAGCACCTTGAAATGCAAGTTAGTATAACGTAGGATGCCTTAAAACTGCAAACAACACCTTACAACACAATACGAAACCTCAAAACTACATAATAAACCGAATGAAATCGCCCAATTCATTTGAACATAGTAAGACAATTTAGAACTTGTTACGACTCTGTATGCCATATTAGCACCTTGAAAAGCGCGTTAGTATAACTTAGGACGCCTTAAAACTCCTAACAACACCTTACAACACCGTACGAAACCTTAAAACTCCATAATAAACCTAATGAATTGCTCCGAGTCATTTAAACATTGTACGACAACATAGAATATCTTACGACTCTGTATACCACATTAGCACCTTGAAAAGCTTGTTAGTATAATATACGACACCTCAAAACTCCTAACTACACCTTACAATACCCTACGTAAGCTTAAAACTCCATAATAAACCTAATGAATTCGTACGAGTCCTTTTAACGTCGTACGACAACTTAGGACATCTTATGACTCTTTATGCCACATTAGCAACTCGAAAAGCATGTTAGTATAATTTAGGACGCCTTACAGCTCCTAAAAGCACCTTACATCACCGTACGAAAAATTAAAACTCCATAATACGCCTAATGTATTCGTCCGAGTCCTTTGAACATTGTACTACAAGTTAGGACATCTTAAGACTCGGTATGCCATATTAGCACCTTGAAATGCAAGTTAGTATAACGTAGGACGCCTTAAAAGTGCAAACAACACCTTACAACACAATACGAAACCTCAAAACTACATAATAGACCGAATGAAATCGCCCAAGTCCTTTGAACATAGTACGACAATTCAGAACTTGTTACGACTCTGTATGCCATATTAGCACCTTGAAAAGCGCGTTAGTATAACTTAGGACGCCTTAAAACTCTTAACAACACCTTACAACACCGTACGAAACCTTAAAACTCCATAATAAACCTAATGAATTGCTCCGAGTCATTTAAACATTGTACGACAGCTTAAAATGTCTTACGACTCTGTATACCAAATTAGCACCTTGAAAAGCTTGTTAGTATAATATACGACACCTCAAAACTCCTAACTACACCTTACAATACCCTACGTAAGCTTAAAACTCCATAATAAACCTAATGAATGCGTACGAGTCCTTTTAACGTCGTACGACAACTTAGGACATCTTACGACTCTTTATGCCACATTAGCAACTCGAAAAGCATGTTAGTATAATGTAGGACGCCTTACAGCTCCTAAAAACACCTTACAACACCGTACGAAACCTTAAAACTCCATAATAAACGTAATGAATTCGTACGAGTCCTTTGAACATCGTACGACAACTTAGGACATCTTACGACTCTTTATGCCACATTAGCAACTCGAAAAGCATGTTAGTATAATGTAGGACGCCTTACAGCTCCTAAAAACACCTTACAACACTGTACGAAACCTTAAAACTACATAATAAACGTAATGAATTCGTACGAGTCCTTTTAACGTCGTACGACAACTTAGGACATCTTACGACTCTTTATGCCACATTAGCAACTCGAAAAGCATGTTAGTATAATGTAGGACGCCTTACCGATCCTAAAAACACCTTACAAACCGTACGTAAGCTTAAAACTCCATAATAAACCTAATGAATTCGTACGAGTCCTTTGAATATCGTACGACAACTTAGGACATCATACGACTCTTTATGCCACATTAGCAACTCGAAAAGCATGTTAGTATAATGTAGGACGCCTTACAGCTCCTAAAAGCACATTACATCACCGTACGAAAACTTAAAACTCCATAATACGCCTAATGTATTCGTCCGAGTCCTTTGAACATTGTACTACAAGTTAGGACATCTTAAGACTCGGTATGCCATATTAGCACCTTGAAATGCAAGTTAGTATAACGTAGGACGCCTTAAAAGTGCAAACAACACCTTACAACACAATACGAAACCTCAAAACTACATAATAGACCGAATGAAATCGCCCAAGTCCTTTGAACATAGTACGACAATTCAGAACTTGTTACGACTCTGTATGCCATATTAGCACCTTGAAAAGCGCGTTAGTATAACTTAGGACGCCTTAAAACTCTTAACAACACCTTACAACACCGTACGAAACCTTAAAACTCCATAATAAACCTAATGAATTGCTCCGAGTCATTTAAACATTGTACGACAGCTTAAAATGTCTTACGACTCTGTATACCAAATTAGCACCTTGAAAAGCTTGTTAGTATAATATACGACACCTCAAAACTCCTAACTACACCTTACAATACCCTACGTAAGCTTAAAACTCCATAATAAACCTAATGAATTCGTACGAGTCCTTTTAACGTCGTACGACAACTTAGGACATCTTACGACTCTTTATGCCACATTAGCAACTCGAAAAGCATGTTAGTATAATGTAGGACGCCTTACAGCTCCTAAAAACACCTTACAACACCGTACGAAACCTTAAAACTCCATAATAAACGTAATGAATTCGTACGAGTCCTTTGAACATCGTACGACAACTTAGGACATCTTACGACTCTTTATGCCACATTAGCAACTCGAAAAGCATGTTAGTATAATGTAGGACGCCTTACAGCTCCTAAAAACACCTTACAACACCGTACGAAACCTTAAAACTACATAATAAACGTAATGAATTCGTACGAGTCCTTTTAACGTCGTACGACAACTTAGGACATCTTACGACTCTTTATGCCACATTAGCAACTCGAAAAGCATGTTAGTATAATGTAGGACGCCTTACCGATCCTAAAAACACCTTACAAACCGTACGAAACCTTAAAACTCCATAATAAACCTAATGAATTCGTACGAGTCCTTTGAATATCGTACGACAACTTAGGACATCATACGACTCTTTATGCAACATTAGCAACTCGAAAAGCATGTTAGTATAATGTAGGACGCCTTACAGCTCCTAAAAGTACCTTACATCACCGTACGAAAACTTAAAACTCCATAATACGCCTAATGTATTCGTCCGAGTCCTTTGAACATTGTACTACAAGTTAGGACATCTTAAGACTCGGTATGCCATATTAGCACCTTGAAATGCAAGTTAGTATAACGTAGGACGCCTTAAAAGTGCAAACAACACCTTACAACACAATACGAAACCTCAAAACTACATAATAGACCGAATGAAATCGCCCAAGTCCTTAAAACTCCATAATAAACCTAATGAATTGCTCCGAGTCATTTAAACATTGTACGACAGCTTAAAATGTCTTACGACTCTGTATACCAAATTAGCACCTTGAAAAGCTTGTTAGTATAATATACGACACCTCAAAACTCCTAACTACACCTTACAATACCCTACGTAATCTTAAAACTCCATAATAAACCTAATGAATTCGTACGAGTCCTTTTAACGTCGTACGACAACTTAGGACATCTTGCGACTCTTTATGCCACATTAGCAACTCGAAAAGCATGTTAGTATAAAGTAGGACGCCTTACAGCTCCTAAAAACACCTTACAAACCGTACGAAACCTTAAAACTCCATAATAAACCTAATGAATTGCTACGAGTCATTTAAACATTGTACGACAGCTTAAAATGTCTTACGACTCTGTATACCAAATTAGCAACTTGAAAAGCTTGTTAGTATAATATACGACACCTCAAAACTCCAAACTATACCTAACAATACCCTACGTAAGCTTAAAACTCCATAATAAACCTAATGAATTCGTACGAGTCCTTTTAACGTCGTACGACAACTTAGGACATCTTACGACTCTTTATGCCACATTAGCAACTCGAAAAGCAAGTTAGTATAATGTAGGACGCCTTACAGCTCCTAAAAGCACCTTACATCACCGTACGAAAACTTAAAACTCCATAATACGCCTAATGTATTCGTCCGAGTCCTTTGAACATTGTACTACAAGTTAGGACATCTTAAGACTCGGTATGCCATATTAGCACCTTGAAATGCAAGTTAGTATAACGTAGGATGCCTTAAAACTGCAAACAACACCTTACAACACAATACGAAACCTCAAAACTACATAATAAACCGAATGAAATCGCCCAATTCATTTGAACATAGTAAGACAATTTAGAACTTGTTACGACTCTGTATGCCATATTAGCACCTTGAAAAGCGCGTTAGTATAACTTAGGACGCCTTAAAACTCCTAACAACACCTTACAACACCGTACGAAACCTTAAAACTCCATAATAAACCTAATGAATTGCTCCGAGTCATTTAAACATTGTACGACAACATAGAATATCTTACGACTCTGTATACCACATTAGCACCTTGAAAAGCTTGTTAGTATAATATACGACACCTCAAAACTCCTAACTACACCTTACAATACCCTACGTAAGCTTAAAACTCCATAATAAACCTAATGAATTCGTACGAGTCCTTTTAACGTCGTACGACAACTTAGGACATCTTATGACTCTTTATGCCACATTAGCAACTCGAAAAGCATGTTAGTATAATTTAGGACGCCTTACAGCTCCTAAAAGCACCTTACATCACCGTACGAAAAATTAAAACTCCATAATACGCCTAATGTATTCGTCCGAGTCCTTTGAACATTGTACTACAAGTTAGGACATCTTAAGACTCGGTATGCCATATTAGCACCTTGAAATGCAAGTTAGTATAACGTAGGACGCCTTAAAAGTGCAAACAACACCTTACAACACAATACGAAACCTCAAAACTACATAATAGATCGAATGAAATCGCCCAAGTCCTTTGAACATAGTACGACAATTCAGAACTTGTTACGACTCTGTATGCCATATTAGCACCTTGAAAAGCGCGTTAGTATAACTTAGGACGCCTTAAAACTCTTAACAACACCTTACAACACCGTACGAAACCTTAAAACTCCATAATAAACCTAATGAATTGCTCCGAGTCATTTAAACATTGTACGACAGCTTAAAATGTCTTACGACTCTGTATACCAAATTAGCACCTTGAAAAGATTGTTAGTATAATATACGACACCTCAAAACTCCTAACTACACCTTACAATACCCTACGTAAGCTTAAAACTCCATAATAAACCTAATGAATTCGTACGAGTCCTTTTAACGTCGTACGACAACTTAGGACATCTTACGACTCTTTATGCCACATTAGCAACTCGAAAAGCATGTTAGTATAATGTAGGACGCCTTAAAGCTCCTAAAAACACCTTACAACCCCGTACGAAACCTTAAAACTCCATAATAAACGTAATGAATTCGTACGAGTCCTTTGAACATCGTACGACAACTTAGGACATCTTACGACTCTTTATGCCACATTAGCAACTCGAAAAGCATGTTAGTATAATGTAGGACGCCTTACAGATCCTAAAAACACCTTACAAACCGTACGAAACCTTAAAACTCCATAATAAACCTAATGAATTCGTACGAGTCCTTTGAATATCGTACGACAACTTAGGACATCATACGACTCTTTATGCAACATTAGCAACTCGAAAAGCATGTTAGTATAATGTAGGACGCCTTACAGCTCCTAAAAGTACCTTACATCACCGTACGAAAACTTAAAACTCCATAATACGCCTAATGTATTCGTCCGAGTCCTTTGAACATTGTACTACAAGTTAGGACATCTTAAGACTCGGTATGCCATATTAGCACCTTGAAATGCAAGTTAGTATAACGTAGGACGCCTTAAAAGTGCAAACAACACCTTACAACACAATACGAAACCTCAAAACTACATAATAGACCGAATGAAATCGCCCAAGTCCTTTGAACATAGTACGACAATTCAGAACTTGTTACGACTCTGTATGCCATATTAGCACCTTGAAAAACGCGTTAGTATAACTTAGGACGCCTTAAAACTCTTAACAACACCTTACAACACCATACGAAACCTTAAAACTCCATAATAAACCTAATGAATTGCTCCGAGTCATTTAAACATTGTACGACAGCTTAAAATGTCTTACGACTCTGTATACCAAATTAGCACCTTGAAAAGCTTGTTAGTATAATATACGACACCTCAAAACTCCTAACTACACCTTACAATACCCTACGTAATCTTAAAACTCCATAATAAACCTAATGAATTCGTACGAGTCCTTTTAACGTCGTACGACAACTTAGGACATCTTGCGACTCTTTATGCCACATTAGCAACTCGAAAAGCATGTTAGTATAAAGTAGGACGCCTTACAGCTCCTAAAAACACCTTACAAACCGTACGAAACCTTAAAACTCCATAATAAACCTAATGAATTGCTCTGAGTCATTTAAACATTGTACGACAGCTTAAAATGTCTTACGACTCTGTATACCAAATTAGCAACTTGAAAAGCTTGTTAGTATAATATACGACACCTCAAAACTCCAAACTATACCTAACAATACCCTACGTAAGCTTAAAACTCCATAATAAACCTAATGAATTCGTACGAGTCCTTTTAACGTCGTACGACAACTTAGGACATCTTACGACTCTTTATGCCACATTAGCAACTCGAAAAGCAAGTTAGTATAATGTAGGACGCCTTACAGCTCCTAAAAGCACCTTACATCACCGTACGAAAACTTAAAACTCCATAATACGCCTAATGTATTCGTCCGAGTCCTTTGAACATTGTACTACAAGTTAGGACATCTTAAGACTCGGTATGCCATATTAGCACCTTGAAATGCAAGTTAGTATAACGTAGGATGCCTTAAAACTGCAAACAACACCTTACAACACAATACGAAACCTCAAAACTACATAATAAACCGAATGAAATCGCCCAATTCATTTGAACATAGTAAGACAATTTAGAACTTGTTACGACTCTGTATGCCATATTAGCACCTTGAAAAGCGCGTTAGTATATCTTAGGACGCCTTAAAACTCCTAACAACACCTTACAACACCGTACGAAACCTTAAAACTCCATAATAAACCTAATGAATTGCTCCGAGTCATTTAAACATTGTACGACAACATAGAATATCTTACGACTCTGTATACCACATTAGCACCTTGAAAAGCTTGTTAGTATAATATACGACGCCTCAAAACTCCTAACTACACCTTACAATACCCTACGTAAGCTTAAAACTCCATAATAAACCTAATGAATTCGTACGAGTCCTTTTAACGTCGTACGACAACTTAGGACATCTTATGACTCTTTATGCCACATTAGCAACTCGAAAAGCATGTTAGTATAATTTAGGACGCCTTACAGCTCCTAAAAGCACCTTACATCACCGTACGAAAAATTAAAACTCCATAATACGCCTAATGTATTCGTCCGAGTCCTTTGAACATTGTACTACAAGTTAGGACATCTTAAGACTCGGTATGCCATATTAGCACCTTGAAATGCAAGTTAGTATAACGTAGGACGCCTTAAAAGTGCAAACAACACCTTACAACACAATACGAAACCTCAAAACTACATAATAGATCGAATGAAATCGCCCAAGTCCTTTGAACATAGTACGACAATTCAGAACTTGTTACGACTCTGTATGCCATATTAGCACCTTGAAAAGCGCGTTAGTATAACTTAGGACGCCTTAAAACTCTTAACAACACCTTACAACACCGTACGAAACCTTAAAACTCCATAATAAACCTAATGAATTGCTCCGAGTCATTTAAACATTGTACGACAGCTTAAAATGTCTTACGACTCTGTATACCAAATTAGCACCTTGAAAAGATTGTTAGTATAATATACGACACCTCAAAACTCCTAACTACACCTTACAATACCCTACGTAAGCTTAAAACTCCATAATAAACCTAATGAATTCGTACGAGTCCTTTTAACGTCGTACGACAACTTAGGACATCTTACGACTCTTTATGCCACATTAGCAACTCGAAAAGCATGTTAGTATAATGTAGGACGCCTTAAAGCTCCTAAAAACACCTTACAACACCGTACGAAACCTTAAAACTCCATAATAAACGTAATGAATTCGTACGAGTCCTTTGAACATCGTACGACAACTTTGGACATCTTACGACTCTTTATGCCACATTAGCAACTCGAAAAGCATGTTAGTATAATGTAGGACGCCTTACAGCTCCTAAAAACACCTTACAACACCGTACGAAACCTTAAAACTACATAATAAACGTAATGAATTCGTACGAGTCCTTTTAATGTCGTACGACAACTTAGGACATCTTACGACTCTTTATGCCACATTAGCAACTCGAAAAGCATGTTAGTATAATGTAGGACGCCTTACAGATCCTAAAAACACCTTACAAACCGTACGAAACCTTAAAACTCCATAATAAACCTAATGAATTCGTACGAGTCCTTTGAATATCGTACGACAACTTAGGACATCATACGACTCTTTATGCAACATTAGCAACTCGAAAAGCATGTTAGTATAATGTAGGACGCCTTACAGCTCCTAAAAGTACCTTACATCACCGTACGAAAACTTAAAACTCCATAATACGCCTAATGTATTCGTCCGAGTCCTTTGAACATTGTACTACAAGTTAGGACATCTTAAGACTCGGTATGCCATATTAGCACCTTGAAATGCAAGTTAGTATAACGTAGGACGCCTTAAAAGTGCAAACAACACCTTACAACACAATACGAAACCTCAAAACTACATAATAGACCGAATGAAATCGCCCAAGTCCTTTGAACATAGTACGACAATTCAGAACTTGTTACGACTCTGTATGCCATATTAGCACCTTGAAAAACGCGTTAGTATAACTTAGGACGCCTTAAAACTCTTAACAACACCTTACAACACCATACGAAACCTTAAAACTCCATAATAAACCTAATGAATTGCTCCGAGTCATTTAAACATTGTACGACAGCTTAAAATGTCTTACGACTCTGTATACCAAATTAGCACCTTGAAAAGCTTGTTAGTATAATATACGACACCTCAAAACTCCTAACTACACCTTACAATACCCTACGTAATCTTAAAACTCCATAATAAACCTAATGAATTCGTACGAGTCCTTTTAACGTCGTACGACAACTTAGGACATCTTGCGACTCTTTATGCCACATTAGCAACTCGAAAAGCATGTTAGTATAAAGTAGGACGCCTTACAGCTCCTAAAAACACCTTACAAACCGTACGAAACCTTAAAACTCCATAATAAACCTAATGAATTGCTCCGAGTCATTTAAACATTGTACGACAGCTTAAAATGTCTTACGACTCTGTATACCAAATTAGCAACTTGAAAAGCTTGTTAGTATAATATACGACACCTCAAAACTCCAAACTATACCTAACAATACCCTACGTAAGCTTAAAACTCCATAATAAACCTAATGAATTCGTACGAGTCCTTTTAACGTCGTACGACAACTTAGGACATCTTACGACTCTTTATGCCACATTAGCAACTCGAAAAGCAAGTTAGTATAATGTAGGACGCCTTACAGCTCCTAAAAGCACCTTACATCACCGTACGAAAACTTAAAACTCCATAATACGCCTAATGTATTCGTCCGAGTCCTTTGAACATTGTACTACAAGTTAGGACATCTTAAGACTCGGTATGCCATATTAGCACCTTGAAATGCAAGTTAGTATAACGTAGGATGCCTTAAAACTGCAAACAACACCTTACAACACAATACGAAACCTCAAAACTACATAATAAACCGAATGAAATCGCCCAATTCATTTGAACATAGTAAGACAATTTAGAACTTGTTACGACTCTGTATGCCATATTAGCACCTTGAAAAGCGCGTTAGTATAACTTAGGACGCCTTAAAACTCCTAACAACACCTTACAACACCGTACGAAACCTTAAAACTCCATAATAAACCTAATGAATTGCTCCGAGTCATTTAAACATTGTACGACAACATAGAATATCTTACGACTCTGTATACCACATTAGCACCTTGAAAAGCTTGTTAGTATAATATACGACACCTCAAAACTCCTAACTACACCTTACAATACCCTACGTAAGCTTAAAACTCCATAATAAACCTAATGAATTCGTACGAGTCCTTTTAACGTCGTACGACAACTTAGGACATCTTATGACTCTTTATGCCACATTAGCAACTCGAAAAGCATGTTAGTATAATTTAGGACGCCTTACAGCTCCTAAAAGCACCTTACATCACCGTACGAAAAATTAAAACTCCATAATACGCCTAATGTATTCGTCCGAGTCCTTTGAACATTGTACTACAAGTTAGGACATCTTAAGACTCGGTATGCCATATTAGCACCTTGAAATGCAAGTTAGTATAACGTAGGACGCCTTAAAAGTGCAAACAACACCTTACAACACAATACGAAACCTCAAAACTACATAATAGATCGAATGAAATCGCCCAAGTCCTTTGAACATAGTACGACAATTCAGAACTTGTTACGACTCTGTATGCCATATTAGCACCTTGAAAAGCGCGTTAGTATAACTTAGGACGCCTTAAAACTCTTAACAACACCTTACAACACCGTACGAAACCTTAAAACTCCATAATAAACCTAATGAATTGCTCCGAGTCATTTAAACATTGTACGACAGCTTAAAATGTCTTACGACTCTGTATACCAAATTAGCACCTTGAAAAGATTGTTAGTATAATATACGACACCTCAAAACTCCTAACTACACCTTACAATACCCTACGTAAGCTTAAAACTCCATAATAAACCTAATGAATTCGTACGAGTCCTTTTAACGTCGTACGACAACTTAGGACATCTTACGACTCTTTATGCCACATTAGCAACTCGAAAAGCATGTTAGTATAATGTAGGACGCCTTAAAGCTCCTAAAAACACCTTACAACACCGTACGAAACCTTAAAACTCCATAATAAACGTAATGAATTCGTACGAGTCCTTTGAACATCGTACGACAACTTTGGACATCTTACGACTCTTTATGCCACATTAGCAACTCGAAAAGCATGTTAGTATAATGTAGGACGCCTTACAGCTCCTAAAAACACCTTACAACACCGTACGAAACCTTAAAACTACATAATAAACGTAATGAATTCGTACGAGTCCTTTTAATGTCGTACGACAACTTAGGACATCTTACGACTCTTTATGCCACATTAGCAACTCGAAAAGCATGTTAGTATAATGTAGGACGCCTTACAGATCCTAAAAACACCTTACAAACCGTACGAAACCTTAAAACTCCATAATAAACCTAATGAATTCGTACGAGTCCTTTGAATATCGTACGACAACTTAGGACATCATACGACTCTTTATGCAACATTAGCAACTCGAAAAGCATGTTAGTATAATGTAGGACGCCTTACAGCTCCTAAAAGTACCTTACATCACCGTACGAAAACTTAAAACTCCATAATACGCCTAATGTATTCGTCCGAGTCCTTTGAACATTGTACTACAAGTTAGGACATCTTAAGACTCGGTATGCCATATTAGCACCTTGAAATGCAAGTTAGTATAACGTAGGACGCCTTAAAAGTGCAAACAACACCTTACAACACAATACGAAACCTCAAAACTACATAATAGACCGAATGAAATCGCCCAAGTCCTTTGAACATAGTACGACAATTCAGAACTTGTTACGACTCTGTATGCCATATTAGCACCTTGAAAAACGCGTTAGTATAACTTAGGACGCCTTAAAACTCTTAACAACACCTTACAACACCATACGAAACCTTAAAACTCCATAATAAACCTAATGAATTGCTCCGAGTCATTTAAACATTGTACGACAGCTTAAAATGTCTTACGACTCTGTATACCAAATTAGCACCTTGAAAAGCTTGTTAGTATAATATACGACACCTCAAAACTCCTAACTACACCTTACAATACCCTACGTAATCTTAAAACTCCATAATAAACCTAATGAATTCGTACGAGTCCTTTTAACGTCGTACGACAACTTAGGACATCTTACGACTCTTTATGCCACATTAGCAACTCGAAAAGCAAGTTAGTATAATGTAGGACGCCTTACAGCTCCTAAAAGCACCTTACATCACCGTACGAAAACTTAAAACTCCATAATACGCCTAATGTATTCGTCCGAGTCCTTTGAACATTGTACTACAAGTTAGGACATCTTAAGACTCGGTATGCCATATTAGCACCTTGAAATGCAAGTTAGTATAACGTAGGATGCCTTAAAACTGCAAACAACACCTTACAACACAATACGAAACCTCAAAACTACATAATAAACCGAATGAAATCGCCCAATTCATTTGAACATAGTAAGACAATTTAGAACTTGTTACGACTCTGTATGCCATATTAGCACCTTGAAAAGCGCGTTAGTATAACTTAGGACGCCTTAAAACTCCTAACAACACCTTACAACACCGTACGAAACCTTAAAACTCCATAATAAACCTAATGAATTGCTCCGAGTCATTTAAACATTGTACGACAACATAGAATATCTTACGACTCTGTATACCACATTAGCACCTTGAAAAGCTTGTTAGTATAATATACGACACCTCAAAACTCCTAACTACACCTTACAATACCCTACGTAAGCTTAAAACTCCATAATAAACCTAATGAATTCGTACGAGTCCTTTTAACGTCGTACGACAACTTAGGACATCTTATGACTCTTTATGCCACATTAGCAACTCGAAAAGCATGTTAGTATAATTTAGGACGCCTTACAGCTCCTAAAAGCACCTTACATCACCGTACGAAAAATTAAAACTCCATAATACGCCTAATGTATTCGTCCGAGTCCTTTGAACATTGTACTACAAGTTAGGACATCTTAAGACTCGGTATGCCATATTAGCACCTTAAAATGCAAGTTAGTATAACGTAGGACGCCTTAAAAGTGCAAACAACACCTTACAACACAATACGAAACCTCAAAACTACATAATAGATCGAATGAAATCGCCCAAGTCCTTTGAACATAGTACGACAATTCAGAACTTGTTACGACTCTGTATGCCATATTAGCACCTTGAAAAGCGCGTTAGTATAACTTAGGACGCCTTAAAACTCTTAACAACACCTTACAACACCGTACGAAACCTTAAAACTCCATAATAAACCTAATGAATTGCTCCGAGTCATTTAAACATTGTACGACAGCTTAAAATGTCTTACGACTCTGTATACCAAATTAGCACCTTGAAAAGATTGTTAGTATAATATACGACACCTCAAAACTCCTAACTACACCTTACAATACCCTACGTAAGCTTAAAACTCCATAATAAACCTAATGAATTCGTACGAGTCCTTTTAACGTCGTACGACAACTTAGGACATCTTACGACTCTTTATGCCACATTAGCAACTCGAAAAGCATGTTAGTATAATGTAGGACGCCTTAAAGCTCCTAAAAACACCTTACAACACCGTACGAAACCTTAAAACTCCATAATAAACGTAATGAATTCGTACGAGTCCTTTGAACATCGTACGACAACTTTGGACATCTTACGACTCTTTATGCCACATTAGCAACTCGAAAAGCATGTTAGTATAATGTAGGACGCCTTACAGCTCCTAAAAACACCTTACAACACCGTACGAAACCTTAAAACTACATAATAAACGTAATGAATTCGTACGAGTCCTTTTAATGTCGTACGACAACTTAGGACATCTTACGACTCTTTATGCCACATTAGCAACTCGAAAAGCATGTTAGTATAATGTAGGACGCCTTACAGATCCTAAAAACACCTTACAAACCGTACGAAACCTTAAAACTCCATAATAAACCTAATGAATTCGTACGAGTCCTTTGAATATCGTACGACAACTTAGGACATCATACGACTCTTTATGCAACATTAGCAACTCGAAAAGCATGTTAGTATAATGTAGGACGCCTTACAGCTCCTAAAAGTACCTTACATCACCGTACGAAAACTTAAAACTCCATAATACGCCTAATGTATTCGTCCGAGTCCTTTGAACATTGTACTACAAGTTAGGACATCTTAAGACTCGGTATGCCATATTAGCACCTTGAAATGCAAGTTAGTATAACGTAGGACGCCTTAAAAGTGCAAACAACACCTTACAACACAATACGAAACCTCAAAACTACATAATAGACCGAATGAAATCGCCCAAGTCCTTTGAACATAGTACGACAATTCAGAACTTGTTACGACTCTGTATGCCATATTAGCACCTTGAAAAACGCGTTAGTATAACTTAGGACGCCTTAAAACTCTTAACAACACCTTACAACACCATACGAAACCTTAAAACTCCATAATAAACCTAATGAATTGCTCCGAGTCATTTAAACATTGTACGACAGCTTAAAATGTCTTACGACTCTGTATACCAAATTAGCACCTTGAAAAGCTTGTTAGTATAATATACGACACCTCAAAACTCCTAACTACACCTTACAATACCCTACATAATCTTAAAACTCCATAATAAACCTAATGAATTCGTACGAGTCCTTTTAACGTCGTACGACAACTTAGGACATCTTGCGACTCTTTATGCCACATTAGCAACTCGAAAAGCATGTTAGTATAAAGTAGGACGCCTTACAGCTCCTAAAAACACCTTACAAACCGTACGAAACCTTAAAACTCCATAATAAACCTAATGAATTGCTCCGAGTCATTTAAACATTGTACGACAGCTTAAAATGTCTTACGACTCTGTATACCAAATTAGCAACTTGAAAAGCTTGTTAGTATAATATACGACACCTCAAAACTCCAAACTATACCTAACAATACCCTACGTAAGCTTAAAACTCCATAATAAACCTAATGAATTCGTACGAGTCCTTTTAACGTCGTACGACAACTTAGGACATCTTACGACTCTTTATGCCACATTAGCAACTCGAAAAGCAAGTTAGTATAATGTAGGACGCCTTACAGCTCCTAAAAGCACCTTACATCACCGTACGAAAACTTAAAACTCCATAATACGCCTAATGTATTCGTCCGAGTCCTTTGAACATTGTACTACAAGTTAGGACATCTTAAGACTCGGTATGCCATATTAGCACCTTGAAATGCAAGTTAGTATAACGTAGGATGCCTTAAAACTGCAAACAACACCTTACAACACAATACGAAACCTCAAAACTACATAATAAACCGAATGAAATCGCCCAATTCATTTGAACATAGTAAGACAATTTAGAACTTGTTACGACTCTGTATGCCATATTAGCACCTTGAAAAGCGCGTTAGTATAACTTAGGACGCCTTAAAACTCCTAACAACACCTTACAACACCGTACGAAACCTTAAAACTCCATAATAAACCTAATGAATTGCTCCGAGTCATTTAAACATTGTACGACAACATAGAATATCTTACGACTCTGTATACCACATTAGCACCTTGAAAAGCTTGTTAGTATAATATACGACACCTCAAAACTCCTAACTACACCTTACAATACCCTACGTAAGCTTAAAACTCCATAATAAACCTAATGAATTCGTACGAGTCCTTTTAACGTCGTACGACAACTTAGGACATCTTATGACTCTTTATGCCACATTAGCAACTCGAAAAGCATGTTAGTATAATTTAGGACGCCTTACAGCTCCTAAAAGCACCTTACATCACCGTACGAAAAATTAAAACTCCATAATACGCCTAATGTATTCGTCCGAGTCCTTTGAACATTGTACTACAAGTTAGGACATCTTAAGACTCGGTATGCCATATTAGCACCTTGAAATGCAAGTTAGTATAACGTAGGACGCCTTAAAAGTGCAAACAACACCTTACAACACAATACGAAACCTCAAAACTACATAATAGATCGAATGAAATCGCCCAAGTCCTTTGAACATAGTACGACAATTCAGAACTTGTTACGACTCTGTATGCCATATTAGCACCTTGAAAAGCGCGTTAGTATAACTTAGGACGCCTTAAAACTCTTAACAACACCTTACAACACCGTACGAAACCTTAAAACTCCATAATAAACCTAATGAATTGCTCCGAGTCATTTAAACATTGTACGACAGCTTAAAATGTCTTACGACTCTGTATACCAAATTAGCACCTTGAAAAGATTGTTAGTATAATATACGACACCTCAAAACTCCTAACTACACCTTACAATACCCTACGTAAGCTTAAAACTCCATAATAAACCTAATGAATTCGTACGAGTCCTTTTAACGTCGTACGACAACTTAGGACATCTTACGACTCTTTATGCCACATTAGCAACTCGAAAAGCATGTTAGTATAATGTAGGACGCCTTAAAGCTCCTAAAAACACCTTACAACACCGTACGAAACCTTAAAACTCCATAATAAACGTAATGAATTCGTATGAGTCCTTTGAACATCGTACGACAACTTTGGACATCTTACGACTCTTTATGCCACATTAGCAACTCGAAAAGCATGTTAGTATAATGTAGGACGCCTTACAGCTCCTAAAAACACCTTACAACACCGTACGAAACCTTAAAACTACATAATAAACGTAATGAATTCGTACGAGTCCTTTTAATGTCGTACGACAACTTAGGAGATCTTACGACTCTTTATGCCACATTAGCAACTCGAAAAGCATGTTAGTATAATGTAGGACGCCTTACAGATCCTAAAAACACCTTACAAACCGTACGAAACCTTAAAACTCCATAATAAACCTAATGAATTCGTACGAGTCCTTTGAATATCGTACGACAACTTAGGACATCATACGACTCTTTATGCAACATTAGCAACTCGAAAAGCATGTTAGTATAATGTAGGACGCCTTACAGCTCCTAAAAGTACCTTACATCACCGTACGAAAACTTAAAACTCCATAATACGCCTAATGTATTCGTCCGAGTCCTTTGAACATTGTACTACAAGTTAGGACATCTTAAGACTCGGTATGCCATATTAGCACCTTGAAATGCAAGTTAGTATAACGTAGGACGCCTTAAAAGTGCAAACAACACCTTACAACACAATACGAAACCTCAAAACTACATAATAGACCGAATGAAATCGCCCAAGTCCTTTGAACATAGTACGACAATTCAGAACTTGTTACGACTCTGTATGCCATATTAGCACCTTGAAAAGCGCGTTAGTATAACTTAGGACGCCTTAAAACTCTTAACAACACCTTACAACACCGTACGAAACCTTAAAACTCCATAATAAACCTAATGAATTGCTCCGAGTCATTTAAACATTGTACGACAGCTTAAAATGTCTTACGACTCTGTATACCAAATTAGCACCTTGAAAAGCTTGTTAGTATAATATACGACACCTCAAAACTCCTAACTACACCTTACAATACCCTACGTAAGCTTAAAACTTCATAATAAACCTAATGAATTCGTACGAGTCCTTTTAACGTCGTACGACAACTTAGGACATCTTGCGACTCTTTATGCCACATTAGCAACTCGAAAAGCATGTTAGTATAATGTAGGACGCCTTACAGCTCCTAAAAACACCTTACAAACCGTACGAAACCTTAAAACTCCATAATAAACCTAATGAATTGCTCCGAGTCATTTAAACATTGTACGACAGCTTAAAATGTCTTACGACTCTGTATACCAAATTAGCAACTTGAAAAGCTTGTTAGTATAATATACGACACCTCAAAACTCCAAACTACACCTTACAATACCCTACGTAAGCTTAAAACTCCATAATAAACCTAATGAATTCGTACGAGTCCTTTTAACGTCGTACGACAACTTAGGACATCTTACGACTCTTTATGCCACATTAGCAACTCGAAAAGCAAGTTAGTATAATGTAGGACGCCTTACAGCTCCTAAAAGCACCTTACATCACCGTACGAAAACTTAAAACTCCATAATACGCCTAATGTATTCGTCCGAGTCCTTTGAACATTGTACTACAAGTTAGGACATCTTAAGACTCGGTATGCCATATTAGCACCTTGAAATGCAAGTTAGTATAACGTAGGATGCCTTAAAACTGCAAACAACACCTTACAACACAATACGAAACCTCAAAACTACATAATAAACCGAATGAAATCGCCCAATTCATTTGAACATAGTAAGACAATTTAGAACTTGTTACGACTCTGTATGCCATATTAGCACCTTGAAAAGCGCGTTAGTATAACTTAGGACGCCTTAAAACTCCTAACAACACCTTACAACACCGTACGAAACCTTAAAACTCCATAATAAACCTAATGAATTGCTCCGAGTCATTTAAACATTGTACGACAACATAGAATATCTTACGACTCTGTATACCACATTAGCACCTTGAAAAGCTTGTTAGTATAATATACGACACCTCAAAACTCCTAACTACACCTTACAATACCCTACGTAAGCTTAAAACTCCATAATAAACCTAATGAATTCGTACGAGTCCTTTTAACGTCGTACGACAACTTAGGACATCTTATGACTCTTTATGCCACATTAGCAACTCGAAAAGCATGTTAGTATAATTTAGGACGCCTTACAGCTCCTAAAAGCACCTTACATCACCGTACGAAAAATTAAAACTCCATAATACGCCTAATGTATTCGTCCGAGTCCTTTGAACATTGTACTACAAGTTAGGACATCTTAAGACTCGGTATGCCATATTAGCACCTTGAAATGCAAGTTAGTATAACGTAGGACGCCTTAAAAGTGCAAACAACACCTTACAACACAATACGAAACCTCAAAACTACATAATAGATCGAATGAAATCGCCCAAGTCCTTTGAACATAGTACGACAATTCAGAACTTGTTACGACTCTGTATGCCATATTAGCACCTTGAAAAGCGCGTTAGTATAACTTAGGACGCCTTAAAACTCTTAACAACACCTTACAACACCGTACGAAACCTTAAAACTCCATAATAAACCTAATGAATTGCTCCGAGTCATTTAAACATTGTACGACAGCTTAAAATGTCTTACGACTCTGTATACCAAATTAGCACCTTGAAAAGATTGTTAGTATAATATACGACACCTCAAAACTCCTAACTACACCTTACAATACCCTACGTAAGCTTAAAACTCCATAATAAACCTAATGAATTCGTACGAGTCCTTTTAACGTCGTACGACAACTTAGGACATCTTACGACTCTTTATGCCACATTAGCAACTCGAAAAGCATGTTAGTATAATGTAGGACGCCTTAAAGCTCCTAAAAACACCTTACAACACCGTACGAAACCTTAAAACTCCATAATAAACGTAATGAATTCGTACGAGTCCTTTGAACATCGTACGACAACTTTGGACATCTTACGACTCTTTATGCCACATTAGCAACTCGAAAAGCATGTTAGTATAATGTAGGACGCCTTACAGCTCCTAAAAACACCTTACAACACCGTACGAAACCTTAAAACTACATAATAAACGTAATGAATTCGTACGAGTCCTTTTAATGTCGTACGACAACTTAGGACATCTTACGACTCTTTATGCCACATTAGCAACTCGAAAAGCATGTTAGTATAATGTAGGACGCCTTACAGATCCTAAAAACACCTTACAAACCGTACGAAACCTTAAAACTCCATAATAAACCTAATGAATTCGTACGAGTCCTTTGAATATCGTACGACAACTTAGGACATCATACGACTCTTTATGCAACATTAGCAACTCGAAAAGCATGTTAGTATAATGTAGGACGCCTTACAGCTCCTAAAAGTACCTTACATCACCGTACGAAAACTTAAAACTCCATAATACGCCTAATGTATTCGTCCGAGTCCTTTGAACATTGTACTACAAGTTAGGACATCTTAAGACTCGGTATGCCATATTAGCACCTTGAAATGCAATTTAGTATAACGTAGGACGCCTTAAAAGTGCAAACAACACCTTACAACACAATACGAAACCTCAAAACTACATAATAGACCGAATGAAATCGCCCAAGTCCTTTGAACATAGTACGACAATTCAGAACTTGTTACGACTCTGTATGCCATATTAGCACCTTGAAAAACGCGTTAGTATAACTTAGGACGCCTTAAAACTCTTAACAACACCTTACAACACCATACGAAACCTTAAAACTCCATAATAAACCTAATGAATTGCTCCGAGTCATTTAAACATTGTACGACAGCTTAAAATGTCTTACGACTCTGTATACCAAATTAGCACCTTGAAAAGCTTGTTAGTATAATATACGACACCTCAAAACTCCTAACTACACCTTACAATACCCTACGTAATCTTAAAACTCCATAATAAACCTAATGAATTCGTACGAGTCCTTTTAACGTCGTACGACAACTTAGGACATCTTGCGACTCTTTATGCCACATTAGCAACTCGAAAAGCATGTTAGTATAAAGTAGGACGCCTTACAGCTCCTAAAAACACCTTACAAACCGTACGAAACCTTAAAACTCCATAATAAACCTAATGAATTGCTCCGAGTCATTTAAACATTGTACGACAGCTTAAAATGTCTTACGACTCTGTATACCAAATTAGCAACTTGAAAAGCTTGTTAGTATAATATACGACACCTCAAAACTCCAAACTATACCTAACAATACCCTACGTAAGCTTAAAACTCCATAATAAACCTAATGAATTCGTACGAGTCCTTTTAACGTCGTACGACAACTTAGGACATCTTACGACTCTTTATGCCACATTAGCAACTCGAAAAGCAAGTTAGTATAATGTAGGACGCCTTACAGCTCCTAAAAGCACCTTACATCACCGTACGAAAACTTAAAACTCCATAATACGCCTAATGTATTCGTCCGAGTCCTTTGAACATTGTACTACAAGTTAGGACATCTTAAGACTCGGTATGCCATATTAGCACCTTGAAATGCAAGTTAGTATAACGTAGGATGCCTTAAAACTGCAAACAACACCTTACAACACAATACGAAACCTCAAAACTACATAATAAACCGAATGAAATCGCCCAATTCATTTGAACATAGTAAGACAATTTAGAACTTGTTACGACTCTGTATGCCATATTAGCACCTTGAAAAGCGCGTTAGTATAACTTAGGACGCCTTAAAACTCCTAACAACACCTTACAACACCGTACGAAACCTTAAAACTCCTTAATAAACCTAATGAATTGCTCCGAGTCATTTAAACATTGTACGACAACATAGAATATCTTAAGACTCTGTATACCACATTAGCACCTTGAAAAGCTTGTTAGTATAATATACGACACCTCAAAACTCCTAACTACACCTTACAATACCCTACGTAAGCTTAAAACTCCATAATAAACCTAATGAATTCGTACGAGTCCTTTTAACGTCGTACGACAACTTAGGACATCTTATGACTCTTTATGCCACATTAGCAACTCGAAAAGCATGTTAGTATAATTTAGGACGCCTTACAGCTCCTAAAAGCACCTTACATCACCGTACGAAAAATTAAAACTCCATAATACGCCTAATGTATTCGTCCGAGTCCTTTGAACATTGTACTACAAGTTAGGACATCTTAAGACTCGGTATGCCATATTAGCACCTTGAAATGCAAGTTAGTATAACGTAGGACGCCTTAAAAGTGCAAACAACACCTTACAACACAATACGAAACCTCAAAACTACATAATAGATCGAATGAAATCGCCCAAGTCCTTTGAACATAGTACGACAATTCAGAACTTGTTACGACTCTGTATGCCATATTAGCACCTTGAAAAGCGCGTTAGTATAACTTAGGACGCCTTAAAACTCTTAACAACACCTTACAACACCGTACGAAACCTTAAAACTCCATAATAAACCTAATGAATTGCTCCGAGTCATTTAAACATTGTACGACAGCTTAAAATGTCTTACGACTCTGTATACCAAATTAGCACCTTGAAAAGATTGTTAGTATAATATACGACACCTCAAAACTCCTAACTACACCTTACAATACCCTACGTAAGCTTAAAACTCCATAATAAACCTAATGAATTCGTACGAGTCCTTTTAACGTCGTACGACAACTTAGGACATCTTACGACTCTTTATGCCACATTAGCAACTCGAAAAGCATGTTAGTATAATGTAGGACGCCTTAAAGCTCCTAAAAACACCTTACAACACCGTACGAAACCTTAAAACTCCATAATAAACGTAATGAATTCGTACGAGTCCTTTGAACATCGTACGACAACTTTGGACATCTTACGACTCTTTATGCCACATTAGCAACTCGAAAAGCATGTTAGTATAATGTAGGACGCCTTACAGCTCCTAAAAACACCTTACAACACCGTACGAAACCTTAAAACTACATAATAAACGTAATGAATTCGTACGAGTCCTTTTAATGTCGTACGACAACTTAGGACATCTTACGACTCTTTATGCCACATTAGCAACTCGAAAAGCATGTTAGTATAATGTAGGACGCCTTACAGATCCTAAAAACACCTTACAAACCGTACGAAACCTTAAAACTCCATAATAAACCTAATGAATTCGTACGAGTCCTTTGAATATCGTACGACAACTTAGGACATCATACGACTCTTTATGCAACATTAGCAACTCGAAAAGCATGTTAGTATAATGTAGGACGCCTTACAGCTCCTAAAAGTACCTTACATCACCGTACGAAAACTTAAAACTCCATAATACGCCTAATGTATTCGTCCGAGTCCTTTGAACATTGTACTACAAGTTAGGACATCTTAAGACTCGGTATGCCATATTAGCACCTTGAAATGCAAGTTAGTATAACGTAGGACGCCTTAAAAGTGCAAACAACACCTTACAACACAATACGAAACCTCAAAACTACATAATAGACCGAATGAAATCGCCCAAGTCCTTTGAACATAGTACGACAATTCAGAACTTGTTACGACTCTGTATGCCATATTAGCACCTTGAAAAACGCGTTAGTATAACTTAGGACGCCTTAAAACTCTTAACAACACCTTACAACACCATACGAAACCTTAAAACTCCATAATAAACCTAATGAATTGCTCCGAGTCATTTAAACATTGTACGACAGCTTAAAATGTCTTACGACTCTGTATACCAAATTAGCACCTTGAAAAGCTTGTTAGTATAATATACGACACCTCAAAACTCCTAACTACACCTTACAATACCCTACGTAATCTTAAAACTCCATAATAAACCTAATGAATTCGTACGAGTCCTTTTAACGTCGTACGGCAACTTAGGACATCTTGCGACTCTTTATGCCACATTAGCAACTCGAAAAGCATGTTAGTATAAAGTAGGACGCCTTACAGCTCCTAAAAACACCTTACAAACCGTACGAAACCTTAAAACTCCATAATAAACCTAATGAATTGCTCCGAGTCATTTAAACATTGTACGACAGCTTAAAATGTCTTACGACTCTGTATACCAAATTAGCAACTTGAAAAGCTTGTTAGTATAATATACGACACCTCAAAACTCCAAACTATACCTAACAATACCCTACGTAAGCTTAAAACTCCATAATAAACCTAATGAATTCGTACGAGTCCTTTTAACGTCGTACGACAACTTAGGACATCTTACGACTCTTTATGCCACATTAGCAACTCGAAAAGCAAGTTAGTATAATGTAGGACGCCTTACAGCTCCTAAAAGCACCTTACATCACCGTACGAAAACTTAAAACTCCATAATACGCCTAATGTATTCGTCCGAGTCCTTTGAACATTGTACTACAAGTTAGGACATCTTAAGACTCGGTATGCCATATTAGCACCTTGAAATGCAAGTTAGTATAACGTAGGATGCCTTAAAACTGCAAACAACACCTTACAACACAATACGAAACCTCAAAACTACATAATAAACCGAATGAAATCGCCCAATTCATTTGAACATAGTAAGACAATTTAGAACTTGTTACGACTCTGTATGCCATATTAGCACCTTGAAAAGCGCGTTAGTATAACTTAGGACGCCTTAAAACTCCTAACAACACCGTACGAAACCTTAAAACTCCATAATAAACCTAATGAATTGCTCTGAGTCATTTAAACATTGTACGACAACATAGAATATCTTACGACTCTGTATACCACATTAGCACCTTGAAAAGCTTGTTAGTATAATATACGACACCTCAAAACTCCTAACTACACCTTACAATACCCTACGTAAGCTTAAAACTCCATAATAAACCTAATGAATTCGTACGAGTCCTTTTAACGTCGTACGACAACTTAGGACATCTTATGACTCTTTATGCCACATTAGCAACTCGAAAAGCATGTTAGTATAATTTAGGACGCCTTACAGCTCCTAAAAGCACCTTACATCACCGTATGAAAACTTAAAACTCCATAATACGCCTAATGTATTCGTCCGAGTCCTTTGAACATTGTACTACAAGTTAGGACATCTTAAGACTCGGTATGCCATATTAGCACCTTGAAATGCAAGTTAGTATAACGTAGGACGCCTTAAAAGTGCAAACAACACCTTACAACACAATACGAAACCTCAAAACTACATAATAGATCGAATGAAATCGCCCAAGTCCTTTGAACATAGTTCGACAATTCAGAACTTGTTACGACTCTGTATGCCATATTAGCACCTTGAAAAGCGCGTTAGTATAACTTAGGACGCCTTAAAACTCCTAACAACACCTTACAACACCGTACGAAACCTTAAAACTCCATAATAAACCTAATGAATTGCTCCGAGTCATTTAAACATTGTACGACAACATAGAATATCTTACGACTCTGTATACCACATTAGCACCTTGAAAAGTTTGTTAGTATAATATACGACACCTCAAAACTCCTAACTACACCTTACAATACCCTACGTAAGCTTAAAACTCCATAATAAACCTAATGAATTCGTACGAGTCCTTTTAACGTCGTACGACAACTTAGGACATCTTACGACTCTTTATGCCACATTAGCAACTCGAAAAGCATGTTAGTATAATTTAGGACGCCTTACAGCTCCTAAAAACACCTTACAACACCGTACGAAACCTTAAAATTCCATATTGAACCTAATGAATTTGTACGAGTCCTTTGAACATCGTACGACAACTTAGGACATCTTACGACTCTTTATGCCACATTAGCAACTCGAAAAGCATGTTAGTATAATGTAGGACGCCTTACAGCTCCTAAAAACACCTTACAACACCGTACGAAACCTTAAAACTCCATAATAAACGTAATGAATTCGTATGAATCCTTTGAACATCGTACGACTCTTTATGCCACATTAGCAACTCGAAAAGCATGTTAGTATAATGTAGGACGCCTTACAGCTCCTAAAACCACCTTACATCACCGTACGAAAACTTAAAACTCCATAATACGCCTAATGTATTCGTCCGAGTCCTTTGAACATTGTACTACAAGTTAGGACATCTTAAGACTCGGTATGCCATATTAGCACCTTGAAATGCAAGTTAGTATAACGTAGGATGCCTTAAAACTACAAACAACACCTTACAACACAATACAAAACCTCAAAACTACATAATAAACCGAATGAAATCGCCCAAGTCCTTTGAACATAGTAAGACAATTTAGAACTTGTTACGACTCTGTATGCCAAATTAGCACCTTGAAAAGCCCGTTAGTATAACTTAGGACGCCTTAAAACTCCTAACAACACCTTACAACACCGTACGAAACCTTAAAACTCCATAATAAACCTAATGAATTGCTCCGAGTTATTTAAACATTGTACGACAACATAGAATATCTTACGACTCTGTATACCACATTAGCACCTTGAAAAGATTGTTAGTATAATATACGACACCTCAAAACTCCTAACTACACCTTACAATACCCTACGTAAGCTTAAAACTCCATAATAAACCTAATGAAGTCGTACGAGTCCTTTTAACGTCGTACGACAACTTAGGACATCTTACGACTCTTTATGCCACATTAGCAACTCGAAAAGCATGTTGGGATAATTTAGGACGCCTTACAGCTCCTAAAAACACCTTACAACACCGTACGAAACCTTAAAATTCCATAATGAACCTAATGAATTTGTACGAGTCCTTTGAACATCGTACGACAACTTAGGACATCTTACGACTCTTTATGCCACATTAGCAACTCGAAAAGCATGTTAGTATAATGTAGGACGCCTTACAGCTCCTGAAAACACCTTACAACACCGTACGAAAACTTAAAACTCCATAATAAACGTAATGAATTCGTACGAGTCCTTTGAACATCGTACGACAACTTAGGACATCTTACGACTCTTTATGCCACATTAGCAACTCGAAAAGCATGTTAGTATAATGTAGGACGCCTTACAGCTCCTAAAAACACCTTACAACACCGTACGAAACCTTAAAACTCCATAATAAACGTAATGAATTCGTACGAGTCTTTTTAACGTCGTACGACAACTTAGGACATCTTACGACTCTTTATGCCACATTAGCAACTCGAAAAGCATGTTAGTATAATGTAGGACGCCTTACAGCTCCTAAAAACACCTTACAAACCGTACGAAACCTTAAAACTCCATAATAAACCTAATGAATTCGTACGAGTCCTTTGAATATCGTACGACAACTTAGGACATCATACGACTCTTTATGCAACATTAGCAACTCGAAAAGCATGTTAGTATAATGTAGGACGCCTTACAGCTCCTAAAAGCACCTTACATCACCGTACGAAAACTTAAAACTCCATAATACTCCTAATGTATTCGTCCGAGTCCTTTGAACATTGTACTACAAGTTAGGACATCTTAAGACTCGGTATGCCATATTAGCACCTTGAAATGCAAGTTAGTATAACGTAGGATGCCTTAAAACTGCAAACATCACCTTACAACACAATACGAAACCTCAAAACTACATAATAAACCGAATGAAATCGCCCAAGTCCTTTGAACATAGTAAGACAATTTAGAACTTGTTACGACTCTGTATGCCATATTAGCACCTTGAAAAGCGCGTTAGTATAACTTAGGACGCCTTAAAACTCCTAACAACACCGTACGAAACCTTAAAACTCCATAATAAACCTAATGAATTGCTCCGAGTCATTTAAACATTGTACGACAACATAGAATATCTTACGACTCTGTATACCACATTAGCACCTTGAAAAGCTTGTTAGTATAATATACGACACCTCAAAACTCCTAACTACACCTTACAATACCCTACGTAAGCTTAAAACTCCATAATAAACCTAATGAATTCGTACGAGTCCTTTTAACGACGTACGACAACTTAGGACATCTTATGACTCTTTATGCCACATTAGCAACTCGAAAAGCATGTTAGTATAATTTAGGACGCCTTACAGCTCCTAAAAGCACCTTACATCACCGTACGAAAACTTAAAACTCCATAATACGCCTAATGTATTCGTCCGAGTCCTTTGAACATTGTACTACAAGTTAGGACATCTTAAGACTCGGTATGCCATATTAGCACCTTGAAATGCAAGTTAGTATAACGTAGGACGCCTTAAAAGTGCAAACAACACCTTACAACACAATACGAAACCTCAAAACTACATAATAGATCGAATGAAATCGCCCAAGTCCTTTGAACATAGTTCGACAATTCAGAACTTGTTACGACTCTGTATGCCATATTAGCACCTTGAAAAGCGCGTTAGTATAACTTAGGACGCCTTAAAACTCCTAACAACACCTTACAACACCGTACGAAACCTTAAAACTCCATAATAAACCTAATGAATTGCTCCGAGTCATTTAAACATTGTACGACAACATAGAATATCTTACGACTCTGTATACCACATTAGCACCTTGAAAAGTTTGTTAGTATAATATACGACACCTCAAAACTCCTAACTACACCTTACAATACCCTACGTAAGCTTAAAACTCCATAATAAACCTAATGAATTCGTACGAGTCCTTTTAACATCGTACGGCAACTTAGGACATCTTACGACTCTTTATGCCACATTAGCAACTCGAAAAGCTTGTTAGTATAATTTAGGACGCCTTACAGCTCCTAAAAACACCTTACAACACCGTACGAAACCTTAAAATTCCATAATGAACCTAATGAATTTGTACGAGTCCTTTGAACATCGTACGACAACTTAGGACATCTTACGACTCTTTATGCCACATTAGCAACTCGAAAAGCATGTTAGTATAATGTAGGACGCCTTACAGCTCCTAAAAACACCTTACAACACCGTACGAAACCTTAAAACTCCATAATAAACGTAATGAATTCGTATGAATCCTTTGGACATCATACGACTCTTTATGCAACATTAGCAACTCGAAAAGTATGTTAGTAT
Organism: Tagetes erecta; assembly: GCA_030867185.1. Classification (NCBI taxonomy): domain Eukaryota; kingdom Viridiplantae; phylum Streptophyta; class Magnoliopsida; order Asterales; family Asteraceae; genus Tagetes; species Tagetes erecta. The sequence goes on from CM061493.1 coordinate 13,505,404, forward strand.
AATGTAGGACGCCATACAGCTCCTAAAAGCACCTTACATCACCGTACGAAAACTTAAAACTCCATAATACGCCTAATGTATTCGTGCGAGTCCTTTGAACATTGTACTACAAGTTAGGACATCTTAAGACTCGGTATGCCATATTAGCACCTTGAAATGCAAGTTAGTATAACGTAGGACGCCTTAAAACTGCAAACAACACCTTACAACACAATACGAAACCTCAAAACTACATAATAAACCGAATGAAATCGCCCAAGTCCTTTGAACATAGTACGACAATTCAGAACTTGTTACGACTCTGTATGCCATATTAGCACCTTGAAAAGCGCGTTAGTATAACTTAGGACGCCTTAAAACTCTTAACAACACCTTACAACACCGTACGAAACCTTAAAACTCCATAATAAACCTAATGAATTGCTCCGAGTCATTTAAACATTGTACGACAACATAGAATATCTTACGACTCTGTATACCACATTAGGACCTTGAAAAGCTTGTTAGTATAATATATGACACCTCAAAACTCCTAACTACACCTTACAATACCCTACGTAAGCTTAAAACTCCATAATAAACCTAATGAATTCGTACGACTCCTTTTAACGTCGTACGACAACTTAGGACATCTTACGACTCTTTATGCCACATCAGCAACTCGAAAAGCATGTTAGTATAATGTAGGACGCCTTACAGTTCCTAAAAACACCTTACAACACCGTACGAAACCTTAAAATTCCATAATGAACCTAATGAATTTGTACGAGTTCTTTGAACATCGTACGACAACTTAGGACATCTTACGACTCTTTATGCCACATTAGCAACTCGAAAAGCATGTTAGTATAATGTAGGACACCTCAAAACTCCTAACTACACCTTACAATACCCTACGTAAGCTTAAAACTCCATAATAAACCTAATGAATTCGTACGAGTCCTTTTAACGTCGTACGACAACTTAGGACATCTTACGACTCTTTATGCCACATTAGCAACTCGAAAAGCATGTTAGTATAATGTAAGACGCCTTACAGCTCCTAAAAACACCTTACAACACCGTACGAAACCTTAACACTCCATAATAAGCGTAATGAATTCGTACGAGTCCTTTTAACGTCGTACGACAACTTAGGACATCTTACGACTCTTTATGCCACATTAGCAACTCGAAAAGCATGTTAGTATAATGTAAGACGCCTTACAGCTCCTAAAAACACCTTACAACACCGTACGAAACCTTAAAACTCCATAATAAACGTAATGAATTCGTACGAGTCCTTTGAACATCGTACGACAACTTAGGACATCTTACGACTCTTTATGCCACATTAGCAACTTGAAAAGCATGTCAGTATAATGTAAGACGCCTTACAGCTCCTAAAAACACCTTACAACACCGTACGAAACCTTAAAACTCCATAATAAACGTAATGACTTCGTACGAGTCCTTTTAACGTCGTACGACAACTTAGGACATTTTACGACTCTTTATGCCACATTAGCAACTCGAAAAGCATGTTAGTATAATGAAAGACGCCTTACAGCTCCTAAAAACACCTTACAACACCGTACGAAACCTTAAAACTCCATAATAAACGTAATGAATTCGTACGAGTCCTTTGAACATCGTACGAAAACTTAGGACATCTTACGACTCTTTATGCCACATTAGCAACTCGAAAAGCATGTTAGTATAATGTAAGACGCCTTACAGCTCCTAAAAACACCTTACAACACCGTACGAAACCTTAAAACTCCATAATAAACGTAATGAATTCGTACGAGTCCTTTGAACATCGTACGACAACTTTGGACATCTTACGACTCTTTATGCCACATTAGCAACTCGAAAAGCATGTCAGTATAATGTAAGACGCCTTACAGCTCCTAAAAACACCTTACAACACCGTACGAAACCTTAAAACTCCATAATAAACGTAATGAATTCGTACGAGTCCTTTTAACGTCGTACGACAACTTAGGACATCTTACGACTCTTTATGCCACATTAGCAACTCGAAAAGCATGTTAGTATAATGTAGGACTCCTTACAGCTCCTAAAAACACCTTACAAACCGTACGAAATCTTAAAACTCCATAATAAACCTAATGAATTCGTACGAGTCCTTTGAATATTGTCCGACAACTTAGGACATCATACGACTCTTTATGCAACATTAGCAACTCGAAAAGTATGTTAGTATAATGTAGGACGCCATACAGCTCCTAAAAGCACCTTACATCACCGTACGAAAACTTAAAACTCCATAATACGCCTAATGTATTCGTGCGAGTCCTTTGAACATTGTACTACAAGTTAGGACATCTTAAGACTCGGTATGCCATATTAGCACCTTGAAATGCAAGTTAGTATAACGTAGGACGCCTTAAAACTGCAAACAACACCTTACAACACAATACGAAACCTCAAAACTACATAATAAACCGAATGAAATCGCCCAAGTCCTTTGAACATAGTACGACAATTCAGAACTTGTTACGACTCTGTATGCCATATTAGCACCTTGAAAAGCGCGTTAGTATAACTTAGGACGCCTTAAAACTCTTAACAACACCTTACAACACCGTACGAAACCTTAAAACTCCATAATAAACCTAATGAATTGCTCCGAGTCATTTAAACATTGTACGACAACATAGAATATCTTACGACTCTGTATACCACATTAGGACCTTGAAAAGCTTGTTAGTATAATATATGACACCTCAAAACTCCTAACTACACCTTACAATACCCTACGTAAGCTTAAAACTCCATAATAAACCTAATGAATTCGTACGACTCCTTTTAACGTCGTACGACAACTTAGGACATCTTACGACTCTTTATGCCACATCAGCAACTCGAAAAGCATGTTAGTATAATGTAGGACGCCTTACAGTTCCTAAAAACACCTTACAACACCGTACGAAACCTTAAAATTCCATAATGAACCTAATGAATTTGTACGAGTTCTTTGAACATCGTACGACAACTTAGGACATCTTACGACTCTTTATGCCACATTAGCAACTCGAAAAGCATGTTAGTATAATGTAGGACACCTCAAAACTCCTAACTACACCTTACAATACCCTACGTAAGCTTAAAACTCCATAATAAACCTAATGAATTCGTACGAGTCCTTTTAACGTCGTACGACAACTTAGGTCATCTTACTACTCTTTATGCCACATTAGCAACTCGAAAAGCATGTTAGTATAATGTAAGACGCCTTACAGCTCCTAAAAACACCTTACAACACCGTACGAAACCTTAACACTCCATAATAAGCGTAATGAATTCGTACGAGTCCTTTTAACGTCGTACGACAACTTAGGACATCTTACGACTCTTTATGCCACATTAGCAACTCGAAAAGCATGTTAGTATAATGTAAGACGCCTTACAGCTCCTAAAAACACCTTACAACACCGTACGAAACCTTAAAACTACATAATAAACGTAATGAATTCGTACGAGTCCTTTGAACATCGTACGACAACTTAGGACATCTTACGACTCTTTATGCCACATTAGCAACTTGAAAAGCATGTCAGTATAATGTAAGACGCCTTACAGCTCCTAAAAACACCTTACAACACCGTACGAAACCTTAAAACTCCATAATAAACGTAATGACTTCGTACGAGTCCTTTTAACGTCGTACGACAACTTAGGACATTTTACGACTCTTTATGCCACATTAGCAACTCGAAAAGCATGTTAGTATAATGAAAGACGCCTTACAGCTCCTAAAAACACCTTACAACACCGTACGAAACCTTAAAACTCCATAATAAACGTAATGAATTCGTACGAGTCCTTTGAACATCGTACGACAACTTAGGACATCTTACGACTCTTTATGCCACATTAGCAACTCGAAAAGCATGTTAGTATAATGTAAGACGCCTTACAGCTCCTAAAAACACCTTACAACACCGTACGAAACCTTAAAACTCCATAATAAACGTAATGAATTCGTACGAGTCCTTTGAACATCGTACGACAACTTAGGACATCTTACGACTCTTTATGCCACATTAGCAACTCGAAAAGCATGTCAGTATAATGTAAGACGCCTTACAGCTCCTAAAAACACCTTACAACACCGTACGAAACCTTAAAACTCCATAATAAACGTAATGAATTCGTACGAGTCCTTTTAACGTCGTACGACAACTTAGGACATCTTACGACTCTTTATGCCACATTAGCAACTCGAAAAGCATGTTAGTATAATGTAGGACTCCTTACAGCTCCTAAAAACACCTTACAAACCGTACGAAATCTTAAAACTCCATAATAAACCTAATGAATTCGTACGAGTCCTTTGAATATCGTCCGACAACTTAGGACATCATACGACTCTTTATGCAACATTAGCAACTCGAAAAGTATGTTAGTATAATGTAGGACGCCATACAGCTCCTAAAAGCACCTTACATCACCGTACGAAAACTTAAAACTCCATAATACGCCTAATGTATTCGTGCGAGTCCTTTGAACATTGTACTACAAGTTAGGACATCTTAAGACTCGGTATGCCATATTAGCACCTTGAAATGCAAGTTAGTATAACGTAGGACGCCTTAAAACTGCAAACAACACCTTACAACACAATACGAAACCTCAAAACTACATAATAAACCGAATGAAATCGCCCAAGTCCTTTGAACATAGTACGACAATTCAGAACTTGTTACGACTCTGTATGCCATATTAGCACCTTGAAAAGCGCGTTAGTATAACTTAGGACGCCTTAAAACTCTTAACAACACCTTACAACACCGTACGAAACCTTAAAACTCCATAATAAACCTAATGAATTGCTCCGAGTCATTTAAACATTGTACGACAACATAGAATATCTTACGACTCTGTATACCACATTAGGACCTTGAAAAGCTTGTTAGTATAATATATGACACCTCAAAACTCCTAACTACACCTTACAATACCCTACGTAAGCTTAAAACTCCATAATAAACCTAATGAATTCGTACGACTCCTTTTAACGTCGTACGACAACTTAGGACATCTTACGACTCTTTATGCCACATCAGCAACTAGAAAAGCATGTTAGTATAATGTAGGACGCCTTACAGTTCCTAAAAACACCTTACAACACCGTACGAAACCTTAAAATTCCATAATGAACCTAATGAATTTGTACGAGTTCTTTGAACATCGTACGACAACTTAGGACATCTTACGACTCTTTATGCCACATTAGCAACTCGAAAAGCATGTTAGTATAATGTAGGACACCTCAAAACTCCTAACTACACCTTACAATACCCTACGTAAGCTTAAAACTCCATAATAAACCTAATGAATTCGTACGAGTCCTTTTAACGTCGTACGACAACTTAGGACATCTTACGACTCTTTATGCCACATTAGCAACTCGAAAAGCATGTTAGTATAATGTAAGACGCCTTACAGCTCCTAAAAACACCTTATAACACCGTAGGAAACCTTAAAACTCCATAATAAACGTAATGAATTCGTACGAGTCCTTTGAACATCGTACGACAACTTAGGACATCTTACGACTCTTTATGCCACATTAGCAACTCGAAAAGCATGTCAGTATAATATAAGACGCCTTACAGCTCCTAAAAACACCTTACAACACCGTACGAAACCTTAAAACTCCATAATAAACGTAATGAATTCGTACGAGTCCTTTTAACGTCGTACGATAACTTAGGACATCTTACGACTCTTTATGCCACATTAGCAACTCGAAAAGCATGTTAGTATAATGTAGGACTCCTTACAGCTCCTAAAAACACCTTACAAACCGTACGAAATCTTAAAACTCCATAATAAACCTAATGAATTCGTACGAGTCCTTTGAATATCGTCCGACAACTTAGGACATCATACGACTCTTTATGCAACATTAGCAACTCGAAAAGTATGTTAGTATAATGTAGGACTCCATACAGCTCCTAAAAGCACCTTACATCACCGTACGAAAACTTAAAACTCCATAATACGCCTAATGTATTCGTCCGAGTCCTTTGAACATTGTACTACAAGTTAGGACATCTTAAGACTCGGTATGCCATATTAGCACCTTGAAATGCAAGTTAGTATAACGTAGGACGCCTTAAAACTGCAAACAACACCTTACAACACAATACGAAACCTCAAAACTACATAATACACCGAATGAAATCGCCCAAGTCCTTTGAACATAGTATGACAATTCAGAACTTGTTACGACTCTGTATGCCATATTAGCACCTTGAAAAGCGCGTTAGTATAACTTAGGACGCCTTAAAACTCTTAACAACACCTTACAACACCGTACGAAACCTTAAAACTCCATAATAAACCTAATGAATTGCTCCGAGTCATTTAAACATTGTACGACAACATAGAATATCTTACGACTCTGTATACCACATTAGGACCTTGAAAAGCTTGTTAGTATAATATACGACAACTCAAAACTCCTAACTACACCTTACAATACCCTACGTAAGCTTAAAAAACTCCATAATAAACCTAATGAATTCGTACGAGTCCTTTTAACATCGTACGACAACTTAGGACATCTTACGACTCTTTATGCCACATCAGCAACTCGAAAAGCATGTTAGTATAATGTAGGACGCCTTACAGCTCCTAAAAACACCTTACAACACCGTACGAAACCTTAAAGGGTGTTGATAGAGAGGTGGATGAGATACAAGCAGAAATAGATGCTGGAAGGGAACAGAGGACGAAGAAAAAGTCTGATACTCAATCTGAAGCATCAAAGAAAGCTAGGCATGATACCGGGGGTACATCGGGTGGATCAGCTGATGAATTAAAGGGTGTTGTTGAGAGACTGGAAGCAGAATTGGTTGAACTGAAAAGTAAACATGAAGAACTTGAAAAGCAGGATGCAGAGAAATCGACTGTGATATACGAGATGGGACGGATGATGAAGGACCAGCAATGTCTGATAGTGAGGATCTTCAAAGAGTTAAATAATTTGAAGGAGAATGTTGGAACTGAACCGGCAATGACAGAGGCGGAACTGAACTCCTTAACGGATATTGCAAAGTATCCGTTAATGGATGTTGACTTTGGAGATAAAGGAAAAGCTGCCGAGGAAACATTTGATGAAGAGATGGGGATTGATTTGGATACTTTCGAAGGAGAAGAAGTGGTCGGAGGATCGGGTATGGATTATACTTTGGTAGATGAGCCTGAGACTGATGTCGATGCTGACAGTGAAGAAGATATCGATGATGAGCCGGAAACATATAAAGTGGAGGAAAAAGGGATGAGTTACCAGTTTGAACATGTTGATTTGGACAAGTCTGAATGGTTTAGAAAAGAAGATGAGGTTGTTCCTGAAGTGCCACTTTTTCAGAATATCGACAAACCGAACATCTCTCAACTGGATAGGCAGGTGATAGCATGGAAGTACAATTGTTTGGTGGATGCTTACATGATCAAAAGAAGAGGTGGTGACTTTTCATATATCAAGAACCGGAAGCATTTTGCCACCTTGCCTCGGTGGGATTTGCGGAGGTTGGCTGATCTTCCATTGCTTGGGAAAGAAGAAAGCGGAAGGGCGTGCGCGTTCGAAGCTACAATCCAGGAGGCTGCAAAGACTGATTTTGTTAACTTTGGATATCAGAAGCCGAAGAGGATGAGGCAGAAAAAGGATAAACATTGGGTGTCGTGGAAGGGGAAGATTGTGTTGAAGATAGCTGCACCAAAGGTGATGACAAGGGTCAGGGTCCCAGACACTCAGCCGCCCAGATTGCAGGATTTCTACAAATGGTTTTATGATAACAGCACTGGGGAGGCAATTATCAGATTACAAGGAGATGACCGTCCAGAAATTCGTCTATTTGATCCAATGGAGGTCTTCTCTTTCTGTGATGAGGATCTGAAGGTGCTGTGCGAGAACAGGATTAAGCACGGGGCTGGAGATGACACTGCTGCTGAAGCGAACCTGTTTGTTAAGGTCGCAAACAAAGCCCGGGGGATTCGTGCTGAGCTAAGGGCTGTGAATGAAAGATTGAGGAGGTCGGATGATCAGCGAATGGAGATGGATGACCTGACAAGACAGCTTGATCAAACTATCGAACAGAGGTTTGAGAAACCAGTTGAAGTGATTGATTTGGAGGTAGTCAGCGAGGAGCAAACTGCAGAAAAACAGGCGGAGACGACAGTTCAACTTGAGCCTGATGCTGAGGTCGCAGATACAGAGTTCGTAGACTCAATGCTAAATTTGAGTGAAGATGAGGCCGGTTCTGAAGACATTACAAACCCTATGGCCGGAATAAAAGGAAGGGCAGGAGCGTATATCGAACATCTTTGAAGCCAACGAGACGGAGCTAAACCAGAAGACTTCCCCAGGTGAGGTCCAACCTAGGGGGAGTATTGATAGTCACTATGTATAGGTTGGACTCACCGGCTTGTCGGTGTTACTTTTGTTTGTAATTGTTTAACTTGTAATTGTACTTGTACTAGCGAACCTACGGGCGAATCTATAGATTCGCCCGCAGGTCAAGTAGTCTTTTGTATTAAGGTGTCGACTGGGCGAACCTATGTGCCCAGCGAACCTGTGTTGGTTCGCTAGATAGATTCGCTAGAGCGAATCTATCAGCGAACCTAACACTACTATATATTGTAACCTTATCTTCACTTTATACAACTTTTGCACATCTTTTACTAGAGCTGTTATTCACTGATTTGTGTTGTGTAATCGTTCAATTTGAGGTGCTAGGAGCATATTCTACTTATCCTTGTAGCTTATATACCTCGATTGTGTGTTGAATCTTGTTATTGGGTTGTTTGGATATTTTACACTTTGCTCTTCAAGTCTTGGATATATTTGTGTTAAACAAGTCAACAAAGCACTGAAATCACGATCATTATGGACCAACAATATGGTATCAGAGCCTTAGTGCTCTTGATTGTTTGATTCTAGTGATTTTTGTGTTGATTTTTGAAGTTTTTGGGTCAAAACACTTTTGATTCTGTTCGAAGCTTGTTTTAGTGTTTTTGGAGTTGTATTTTGCTCAAAGTTTGTGGTATTTGGACATAGGAAGCTTTTAAAACTAACGTGTATGCAAATGGTCAAGTTTTGAAGATTTTCGAGCTGTTTCCGTACTGTTGCAGGGTGGTTGAGCTACCAGCGAATCTATTTGTTCAACCAGCGAAACTAATTGTTCATCCAGCGAACCTAATTCAAATTTTTGTCCTGATTGGTTTGTGTTGTGGCCAGCGAATCTGAGATTTCATCGAACGAAAGTTCACCTGTTTGACTGACTGTGCAAGCGAAACTGCTGCCAAAATCAGGCCAGCGAATCTGTGCTTGCTCGTCAGCGAAACTGTTTGACTGTCTAGCGAATCTGCTTCCAGCGAATCTGCCAGCGAATCTGCTGTGTTCTTCTAGCGAAACTAGCCAGCGAATCTGTTTGTTTTCAGCGAATCTATAATCTGTTCAAAGTTATGACTTCATCAACACTTAATATGAATGATCTGGACAGCGTTCAACCTAACAGGCCACCGAGGCTTGTTAGTGGTGAAAACTTTGAAGACTGGAAAAGATGTTTGAAAGCTTTCTTCTATTACACAGACTACAATCAATGGGAATCTATAGTAAATGGTCCGCACGTGCCAACAACTGTTGAAGGAACCGTCACCTCAGTAAACACAGATCCAACTACTTTTACTGAAACAGATATCAAATTACTTGATCGTGACAAGAAGGCACTAGGGGCATTGATACTTTGCTTGCATCAGGACATATTCAACAGGTTTGCTGAACATACAACTGCAAAGAGCCTGTATGATGCATTGTGTGAATTTTATGATGGCAATGAGGATCTGAAACTGGATAGAAAGGCACAAGCTGAAAAGGAATTCAACTCTTTCGTGGGGTACTCACAAGAGAACTTGACTGACATTACAAACCGATTCCTATCTGTGTCAAGTAATCTGAAGAAATATGATGATAAGCTGGGCAATCATGAACAAGTTGCTAAACTGTTAGATTCTCTTCCTCCTCAATGGAGTCTTCAAATCAAGCTGTTGAAACAAGAGAGGAACTTTCCTGACTACAAACTGATGGACGTCATCAACAAGCTGAAGTCTTTCGACCTTGATGTGAAGAGAAGAGAATATAATCAGTCAATGATGGTTCCAAACATTCCCTCTCAAAATGCTGCACTTATCTCATCCGCTGCAAACTCTTATGTTTACAGTGCTGCATCTAGAGGATCATCTGGTCATGTGTCTGCTAAATCTGCTGGTGCATCTACAAATGCTGGTTCAAGCTCAAATGCATCTGTCACCACTCAGATTCCGTCAGATACCATGGCTTTATTTGGAATGTTTGTTCACAGTTATGAAGCTCTTGTTGCAGGTGAGTTGAAAGGGAAGGGTATGACAGTAGAAGATATGTATCAGGTGGACCCTGATGATCTGGAGGAAACAGATATTCAATGGCAGATGGCTATGCTCACTCTTCGTGCCAGACGATTCATGGAAAGAACTGGTAGAAGAAACTTTGGAAATCAGGGACAGAATGTTAAGCTGGGGTATGACAAGGGAAAGTTACGATGCTATAACTGCAAACAACTGGGCCACTTCAAGAGAGAATGCCCATTGCCAATCGTTACTGAGCCAGTTAACTCTGCAAATCCAAGATCTGCTCCAATTCAAGAAAAGGTTGAGGAAGCAAAGTCAAAGAATGAAACTGCACTGCTCACCAACTTTGACTGGAGTGCAGAAATTGAAGAAACCAAGGAGGAGATTAACCATGCCCTTGTTGCTGAAATTGCTGAGTTTGATGACAATGATATAAATCTCTTTGATCCGTTCAAAGAATTTTATGAAAAGGAAGAGGAAGAGAAAGTGGAGAATGTTATTAAAGTTCAATCAGATGTTATTGCTCAAGGACATCTAAATCATTCAGGGTTAGTTTGTGAAGCTACTGTTAATGAAGTGAAGCATGAGGAGGAGTCTAAGGTTAGCTTGGAAGAAATGATTGAGAAGGCAAGGCTGGATGCAGTTGATGAATTCAAAAGAAGCACTCCCTACTGTCAATGTGATCGTGCACTGGCTGCCGAAAAACTGGTAATTGGTCTTCCTTACGATGTTATTGAAGATATGTGTTCATCTGCTTGCAAAATTCGTTTAATTGGCATATACAAAGCAAATAAACTGTTAATGTCAAACGAAAACGAATTAAAAAGAACCATCAAAGAGCTTAAATTAAGTGAATCAAAATATTTTGTTAAGTTAAGAGAAGCTTTAAAGGAAAATGAACACTTAAAAAGAACTCTTTTAGAAAAGAACTGTGAAATTAACTACTTGACTGAGCAAGTTACACTTGCTGAATTTGAAGCAAGAAAACTTAAAAACAAATTGCAGCAGTGGACTATATCTGGTATGAAAAGGGAGGAACTGTGCAAGAAACAAAGGGGAGCCAGAGTTAAGACGGGTTTGGGTCTTAGTAACAATGAAACATATGCATATCCTCCACCCAGTACTTTCTGTTACTCTCCTACACCTATTCCTCATCCCTCAAATGAGTTAATTCAAGAGATTATGCAGAATGATACTGACAGTTCCATTGCAGGTTTAAGTGAAGTAAATCTTAAGGAAGTTAGAGAGGATTACGCATATGGTGGGAGTGTTGGGCTCGGTTGTTCTGGCAGTAGTGATTGCAGTAGTTCTGATTCCAAGAAGTCTTTTGAAGACATTAGTTTAATTAACTCTGTTTGTAGTAATGTGTCATTTTCAGACAATTCCATGTTTAATAGTAATCTAGGGTGTTCTACTTCAAACCCTGATGTGTTGAATGATGATTCGATTGAAAATGTGTGTGTGAATGACAAAGACAAACTTTCAGGTCATGTCTCTGAAAGTCAAACCAAAACAAACTGTTTTCAAAAGTTCTTCACTCAACAAATTCCATCTTTCACACCTGTGAGAATTTCAAAACCAAAAGAGAAGGAATCATCTTTTTCATACATTCTTAAACCAAAACCTGAATATGATACAGTTAAAGTCACAACAGGTAAGTTAAAAGAACTCTATGACACTTACAGTGACTGCAACTCCCAACTATCTGAATGTGATGAGGAAATTGAAATGGACAAAATTCCTGTTAACAGAGTTCCCAAAACTGGTTTTAAGTCTCACTGTTTTAAATGTGGAAATACTGGTCACACTGTCAAGCAATGCCCTAAGATAATCCAAAATAGCTCAAAGCAAAAATCTTTCGGAAAAAGATTAAATACTTTTGTAAATAATTTCTTTTGTAATACTTCATCTGCTTCACCACCCAAGTACACAAAGGCTTGGGTGCCAATTTCAAAGGTCTAACTTTTTCATTGTTTAATAAATGTCAGGAACATTCAAATGCCGTTGTAAATAGTCATTGGCATATTGACAGCGGATGTTCCAGACATATGACAGGATTGAAGGATCTTCTTACTAACTATAGGATCATAAATGGAGGTTATGTTGCTTTTGCGGGAGATAAGAAAGGTGGGAAGATGATTGGTCAAGGAGAAGTCTCTAATGGTTCACTTACTTTGGAAGACGTCAACTACGTTCCTGAACTGGCTTTCAATCTTCTGAGTGTATCACAAATCTGTGATAAAAATATTCCTGTGATGTTTCTTCCAAATAAATGCCTTTTCTTGAAGCCAGAGTTTACTATTCCCGAAGATATGGTGATCATGCGAGCTCCGAGACGAAATGATACCTATATGCTGAATATGGGATCAAAGGAATCAAATTCCACCGTGACCTGTCTTCTGTTTAAAGCATCATCCTTTGAATCATTTTTGTGGCATAAACGTTTAGGGCACATTAATTTTAAAATTCTGAATAAATTGGTTAAGAACAATTTAGTTAGGGGCTTACCACTCAAAGACTTTTCAGTGGTTGAGAAATGCATGGCTTGTGCTAAAGGAAAACAGCACAAAAAGCCACATAAACTCAAAATTACAAATACTATCTCAGAGCCCCTCGAATTGTTACATACTGATTTATTTGGTCCAATAAGTGTCAAATCAATTGCTAAAAAGTCTTATTGCTTGGTTGTCACAGATGATTACTCTAGGTACACCTGGGTGAGATTCATGGCAAACAAGAGTGAGACTGCCGAAGAATTGATGAAGCTGATTCCGTTGATAGAGGTTCTTGGAAAGAAGAAGGTTCAAGCCATCAGAAGCGATAACGGAACTGAATTCAGAAACCATATCTTCAACTCCTTCTGTGAACAACGGGGTATTCTCAGACAGTTTAGCGCTGCCCGAACACCTCAACAAAATGGTGTTGCTGAAAGGAAGAATCGAACCCTTGTGGAGGCCGCTAGAACTATGCTGATCGAGTCAAAACTTCCAATTATTTTCTGGGCTGAAGCGGTTAATTGTGCAGCTTATGTTCTTAACAGGGTACTGATTGTCAAGGAAAAGATGAAGACTTCATACCAATTGTTTCGAGGGATTAAGCCGCTGATTGATTTTCTACGCCCCTTTGGATGTTCTTGCACTCTTTTGAATACTCAAGATCAGAAGACGAAGTTTGGTGCTGTCTCTGATGAATGCTTCTTTGTGGGATACTCGACCACACAAAAGGCGTATCGCGTTTACAACAAGCGAACGCGGATTGTGCAAGAGTCCTACTATGTTGACTGGCAAGAGTCAAACACCACCAGTATTGGTAGTGAACCAGCTTGGTTTTATGATTCCACCACCATTTTCAAATCATTTAATCTTCCTGACTCTGACGATGACGACATCATTCCACACACATCAGTTTCTATTTTCAATCATTCACCTACACCATCACAATCACAACCTTCCACATCTGCTTCACAACTACCACCCACTTCATTTGACATTCCATCACCTCCACCACCCCAAACTGTTCAAACTTCTCCATCAGATATTCCATCCACATCCACTACCATCCCATCACCTATACCTCCACAACCATCAAATCAAACACCCTCAACCGACCAAAATCCTTTACTACTCAACACTGACTTCAAAACCCTGAAAAACCACCCTCACGATTATATCATTGGATCTATTACTGATGGTGTGCGCACTCGGAGTCAGAGTGGTTTGATTAATGAATGTCTTTATGCTGCCTTTCTGTCACAAGTCGTTCCAAAGAATTATAAACAGGCACTTGAAGATCCGAGTTGGGTGGATGCCATGCAAATGGAACTGCAGCAATTCAGGAAGCTCAAAGTTTGGGAACTGGTTGATCTTCCTCCTAACAAGTGTCCAATCGGCACTAAATGGGTTTTCCGAAACAAGCCAGATGATCGTGGTGTTGTAATCAGAAACAAAGCGAGACTGGTTGTTCAAGGATTTGCTCAAGAGGAGGGAATTGACTACACCGAAGTTTTTGCTCCAGTCGCTCGCCTGGAAGCCATCAGAATCTTTCTTGCTCATGCCGCAAACAAAAACTTTAAGGTTTATCAGATGGATGTGAAATGTGCATTTCTATATGGAGATATCGATGAGGAGATCTATGTCTGTCAACCACCAGGTTTCGAGGATCCCGATTTCCCGTCAAAGGTTTACAAGCTTGATAAATCCTTGTATGGGTTGCATCAAGCTCCACGGATCTGGTATGAAACTCTGACACAGTATCTTCTCAGCAAAGGTTTCTCTCGTGGGAGTATAGATATGACATTGTTCAAGAAGGAGGTGGATGGCGAGCTGCTGATCGTTCAAGTGTACGTTGATGATATCATTTTTGGTTCGACTAATGAAGGGTTGTGTAGAGAATTTGAGAAGGTGATGATGGATCGTTTTGAGATGACAATAATGGGGGAGATGTGTTTCTTCTTGGGGCTACAAGTGGAACAAAAGCCTGATGGAATTCTAATCCACCAAGAGAAATATATCAAAGAAATCCTCACGAAGTTTGGCATGGATGACTCTTCTCCTGAATTGATTCCTTTTACAGCTCAAACATGCCTTACTTCCGATGATAATGGGAATCCTGTGGATGCTCATCGATACCGCTCGATGATCGGATCTCTCATGTATCTGACTGCAAGTCGTCCAGATATTACATTTGCCGTGTGTTACTGTGCTCGCTTCCAAGCCAATCCAAAAGAATCACATGAGAAAGCTGTTAAACGAATTTTCCGTTACCTTAAGGGTTCCTCTCGTTTGGGACTTTGGTACCCAAAAGGTGGGAACTTTGATTTACATGCTTTTTCTGATAGTGATCATGCTGGTTGCAAGATTAATAGGAAATCAGTCACTGGCGGATGTCAATACCTTGGAGAATGTCTTGTTTCCTGGCAAAGCAAGAAGCAGACAACCGTCTCTCTGTCCACAGGAGAAGCAGAATACATTGCTGCTTCAAGTTGCTGTTGCCAAGTGCTGTGGATTCAACATCAGATGATGGATTATGGCATCAACTTTCTTCATACGCCACTATTTTGTGATAATGAAGCTGCTGTTGGAATTGCCAAGAATCCCATTCATCACACTCGCACCAAGCACATAGAAACAAGAATTCATGCAATCAGGGATGCACAGGAAAAGGGGTTTATTGATATTATTCCTATCGAAACTAGAAAGCAAAAAGCTGATCTTTTACAAAAACTTTTGACAAACCACGTTTTTATGAACTGATCTCCATGCTGGGTCTTATATCTTTTTGAAAACCTTTTCTGTGAGAATCCTTTTGTAAATACGTAAATAACTTTTTCTTTTGTTTTTTCTTCTTTGAAAAATTCGTGGGTCACTCGATTCATTGCTCCGTTACTTTATTTTATTTTATCTTCTTTTATTTTTTTTAACTCTGTATATATATTAAGAAAATCTGAAAAACAAAAATTTCTTTTAGACGGCTATTATATAGAAATTTTGGGGGAGATATAAAAGATTAACTATTTATAGTTTTTCAAATTTTGCTATTTCAGGATCTCCGTTTTGATTGTTGTTGAAGAGTCGTTGAAGGAGGTCAGAAGCATTGCGTTTGGGATATGTCAGATAGGCTCAGCCCGAAAACGAAGTAAACAGTGATTGAGCAGCCAAACATAACGCTCAAGATCTCGACAACAAGGATTATCTCCTTGACGTGATTGGATTGCACAAAGATAAGGGTTCTGTCAAAAATGGGTTGAGAGCGTCAAATCTTTGCCTTGATTTCCCTAAACATCCCAAATCACCCTCGCCCTATCCCCGAATCGAGTTTCTAGTATGCAAAACAAATAAAATAAAAAGCTGCTAGTGATGCTCTTCGGAAAAGCCTCTGAGTGAGTTACTTGTTAACTCCTCAGAACGTATTGAGTCAAGTGCTTAACTCCTCTGCTATACGGAAGTATTGACCTGGAGTTGGTGGATCTTCTCTGCTATACGGAAGTATTGACCTGAAGATTCACCGAGCATGCTCAAATGTTTATCTCCTCTGTTATACGTCGGTATAGACCTGGAGCTCTAAACTATTTGAGTTTCCCAAATAATAAGTCGCATTGTATTCAAAAGAATCAATTGCTGACAAGCTCCACTCACAAAGAAAAGATGCAAAATTGCACAAGTGTCAAAAGAAGCTAATGCATCGGTCAACATTCAAAAGTTGATCATTGAAATTCAAGCAAAGTCAATCGTATTGCTCAGATATACCCTGATGACAGAACTTGTTCTTTTTACCTAAATGTCTATGGGGACCGAGTTGTCTGAGTTTCTTCAATCAAACCGAAAACATGATAAAAGAAGCTGCTGATCTCTTGTTGAATGGACTAAGGCATGGGTTTAAATGGACAAACATATCTGCAATCCCGCCAATCGATGATTCTCCGGATTCTACTCAAAACATCATGAAGAATATATATCCTTATTAGCGTTTAAATCTTTGTTCATTTATTTTATTTTATTTTATTTTATTTCAATTTTAACTTCTATCTTGTTATTACTAGTATTTTTTTAGGATTATATGTGTATATGTTTATTTTTTTTGGAGCGTTGATATCGTGGGACGTTTTCACGGATTTACAAAGATTTTAAAATTTAAGAAAAACCAAAAATATTTTTTTTGTGTGTGTGCTAGCGAACCTAAGGCGAACCTACAGGTTCGCCCGGACCCCAAAGTTCGCCCGGAATCTCTTTGATTCGCTGACATGAAACATCCTTGTTTATGTGTCAGCGAACCTGCTAGCGAACCAGTCGGCTGCATTGTCTTTTGGTCTTCCGGCGAACCTAAGGTTCGCTGGTCTGTCTGCCAGCGAACTTATGTTTGTATATATAAACTGTGACAGCGAAGTTTTTCAAAACATTCGCTGTCACCTGTACTGTAGCAAAGACTTTTCAAAATCTCCACCGTACGTTCGATTCTCACTATTTCACGGCTTTTTCATCTATTAAACATCATCTTAGTGTCTGGTATGTGATCGATTTCATCTTAATCACTGTCTAAACTCTTAATCGCACCATTATCTTGTTTTATCTGTCAATCCATGATTGGGTGTTGTTTAAAATGACTGATTTGACGTTTATTGTTAGGCTTTTACTTCATAATAGCCTCGTTTAATGGTTATGTTACTTGTTGTTGCTTTGTATGCCTGTTTATGATGGACTGTATGTGATTTTGGCCGTTTTTCAAAAACTAGGGTTTCCAGCGAACCTAAGTGTTCGTCTGGCGATTCTGAACGAAAGTTCAAGACTTCGAGCGAACCTATGTCGTTATGCTGCCCGCGCAACAACATAGATTCGCCCGACTGATTCTAGCGAACCTATACATTCGCTTGACCACAATGACTGATTTTTCATGTCAGCGAATCTATAGGTTCTGGTGCCAAAATCTCAGGTTCGCTATACCAGCGAACCTAATTTCCAGCGAATCTATTAACTGTTTTTCAAATCTTCGTTTCTGATCAATCTCCGTTTATTTTTCAGGCACAATGTCGACATTATTCTTCGAGAAAAAGCACAACATGTGTGCTTTACTTGACGAAAACCATGAAAAGGCCGGGAGCTATAGAGACTCCATCAAATGGCTGAAGTCGTCACATATACATTATGCCATCTCCCACTCTCCCACCATATATGAGACGCATGTTCGGGATTTCTGGCGAACTGCGGTCATGAACGTGTCGGTGCAGCCGTAACGTATCTGTGCCAAAGTATGTGGACATGACCTGGAGTTTACTGAGGCTGATCTAGCCAGGATTCTAAGGCTAGAGGAGGATGTGGGAGAAGAAGTTAGTATGACGGCGGAAGAGGTGTATGGGGCACTTCGGACTGCTGGGTATGAGGGTCCGATGCCCGGCGAGAAGAAAATGGAGTTTGTCAAGTCCTACTTGATCCAGGAGTGGAGGTACATCGCTCACGTGTTTATCATGTGCCTGGATCATAGGAAGGGGGTACGGACGGGCTAAACCTTGACTGGGCAAGGGCTATGGTGCTGTTCTGCCGAGGGCAAAAGGCAAATCTGACGAAGCTGATCTTCAATTACATGCTCGAGAATATTCATGCCATGAAAGGGACTAAATGGTTGATGTATCCAAGATTCATTCAGATGGTGCTGAATGACAAATTGCCCGATCTGCCGATAGTTGGAGCTGAGTTGAAAATTTGGGATATGCATTCGAGGATCTTCAAGGATTGTAAAGCGGTGAGGTCGGATTGTGTGGGAAGGACTGCTTATTTATGGGAGAACATGTATACTGCTGAAAGGTGGGTTTACATACAGAAGTTGATGGAAACAGAAAGAAAAAGAGGCGGAGAAAACATAGAGGTGGTTGAGAAGAAGATCAGGAAACGGAAAGCTTACGCCAAAGAGAAAGACTATTCATTTGATAGAGAGGTGGATGAGATACAAGCAGAAATAGATGCTGGAAGGGAACAGAGGACGAAGAAAAAGTCTGATACTCAATCTGAAGCATCAAAGAAAGCTAGGCATGATACCGGGGGTACATCGGGTGGATCAGCTGATGAATTAAAGGGTGTTGTTGAGAGACTGGAAGCAGAATTGGTTGAACTGAAAAGTAAACATGAAGAACTTGAAAAGCAGGATGCAGAGAAATCGACTGTGATATACGAGATGGGACGGATGATGAAGGACCAGCAATGTCTGATAGTGAGGATCTTCAAAGAGTTAAATAGTTTGAAGGAGAATGTTGGAACTGAACCGGCAATGACAGAGGCGGAACTGAACTCCTTAACGGATATTGCAAAGTATCCGTTAATGGATGTTGACTTTGGAGATAAAGGAAAAGCTGCCGAGGAAACATTTGATGAAGAGATGGGGATTGATTTGGATACTTTCGAAGGAGAAGAAGTGGTCGGAGGATCGGGTATGGATTATACTTTGGTAGATGAGCCTGAGACTGATGTCGATGCTGACAGTGAAGAAGATATCGATGATGAGCCGGAAACATATAAAGTGGAGGAAAAAGGGATGAGTTACCAGTTTGAACATGTTGATTTGGACAAGTCTGAATGGTTTAGAAAAGAAGATGAGGTTGTTCCTGAAGTGCCACTTTTTCAGAATATCGACAAACCGAACATCTCTCAACTGGATAGGCAGGTGATAGCATGGAAGTACAATTGTTTGGTGGATGCTTACATGATCAAAAGAAGAGGTGGTGACTTTTCATATATCAAGAACCGGAAGCATTTTGCCACCTTGCCTCGGTGGGATTTGCGGAGGTTGGCTGATCTTCCATTGCTTGGGAAAGAAGAAAGCGGAAGGGCGTGCGCGTTCGAAGCTACAATCCAGGAGGCTGCAAAGACTGATTTTGTTAACTTTGGATATCAGAAGCCGAAGAGGATGAGGCAGAAAAAGGATAAACATTGGGTGTCGTGGAAGGGGAAGATTGTGTTGAAGATAGCTGCACCAAAGGTGATGACAAGGGTCAGGGTCCCAGACACTCAGCCGCCCAGATTGCAGGATTTCTACAAATGGTTTTATGATAACAGCACTGGGGAGGCAATT
The DNA here is from genome assembly GCA_030867185.1 of Tagetes erecta. Classification (NCBI taxonomy): domain Eukaryota; kingdom Viridiplantae; phylum Streptophyta; class Magnoliopsida; order Asterales; family Asteraceae; genus Tagetes; species Tagetes erecta. The sequence goes on from CM061493.1 coordinate 13,525,363, forward strand.
ATCAGATTACAAGGAGATGACCGTCCAGAAATTCGTCTATTTGATCCAATGGAGGTCTTCTCTTTCTGTGATGAGGATCTGAAGGTGCTGTGCGAGAACAGGATTAAGCACGGGGCTGGAGATGACACTGCTGCTGAAGCGAACCTGTTTGTTAAGGTCGCAAACAAAGCCCGGGGGATTCGTGCTGAGCTAAGGGCTGTGAATGAAAGATTGAGGAGGTCGGATGATCAGCGAATGGAGATGGATGACCTGACAAGACAGCTTGATCAAACTATCGAACAGAGGTTTGAGAAACCAGTTGAAGTGATTGATTTGGAGGTAGTCAGCGAGGAGCAAACTGCAGAAAAACAGGCGGAGACGACAGTTCAACTTGAGCCTGATGCTGAGGTCGCAGATACAGAGTTCGTAGACTCAATGCTAAATTTGAGTGAAGATGAGGCCGGTTCTGAAGACATTACAAACCCTATGGCCGGAATAAAAGGAAGGGCAGGAGCGTATATCGAACATCTTTGAAGCCAACGAGACGGAGCTAAACCAGAAGACTTCCCCAGGTGAGGTCCAACCTAGGGGGAGTATTGATAGTCACTATGTATAGGTTGGACTCACCGGCTTGTCGGTGTTACTTTTGTTTGTAATTGTTTAACTTGTAATTGTACTTGTACTAGCGAACCTACGGGCGAATCTATAGATTCGCCCGCAGGTCAAGTAGTCTTTTGTATTAAGGTGTCGACTGGGCGAACCTATGTGCCCAGCGAACCTGTGTTGGTTCGCTAGATAGATTCGCTAGAGCGAATCTATCAGCGAACCTAACACTACTATATATTGTAACCTTATCTTCACTTTATACAACTTTTGCACATCTTTTACTAGAGCTGTTATTCACTGATTTGTGTTGTGTAATCGTTCAATTTGAGGTGCTAGGAGCATATTCTACTTATCCTTGTAGCTTATATACCTCGATTGTGTGTTGAATCTTGTTATTGGGTTGTTTGGATATTTTACACTTTGCTCTTCAAGTCTTGGATATATTTGTGTTAAACAAGTCAACAAAGCACTGAAATCACGATCATTATGGACCAACAGTAATGAATTCGTACGAGTCCTTTTAACGTCGTACGACAACTTAGGACATCTTACGACTCTTTATGCCACATTAGCAACTCGAAAAGCATGTTAGTATAATGTAAGACGCCTTACAGCTCCTAAAAACACCTTTCAACACCGTACGAAACCTTAAAACTCCATAATAAACGTAATGAATTCGTACGAGTCCTTTGAACATCGTACGACAACTTAGGACATCTTACGACTCTTTATGCCACATTAGCAACTCGAAAAGCATGTCAGTATAATGTAAGACGCCTTACAGCTCCTAAAAACACCTTACAATACCGTACGAAACCTTAAAACTCCATAATAAACGTATTGAATTCGTACGAGTCCTTTTAACGTCGTACGATAACTTAGGACATCTTACGACTCTTTATGCCACATTAGCAACTCGAAAAGCATGTTAGTATAATGTAGGACTCCTTACAGCTCCTAAAAACACCTTTCAACACCGTACGAAACCTTAAAACTCCATAATAAACGTAATGAATTCGTACGAGTCCTTTGAACATCGTACGACAACTTAGGACATCTTACGACTCTTTATGCCACATTAGCAACTCGAAAAGCATGTCAGTATAATGTAAGACGCCTTACAGCTCCTAAAAACACCTTACAATACCGTACGAAACCTTAAAACTCCATAATAAACGGAATGAATTCGTACGAGTCCTTTTAACGTCGTACGACAACTTAGGACATCTTACGACTCTTTATGCCACATTAGCAACTCGAAAAGCATGTTAGTATAATGTAAGACGCGTTACAGCTCCTAAAAACACCGTACGAAACCTTAAAACTCCTTAATAAACGTAATGAATTCGTACGAGTCCTTTGAACATCGTACGACAACTTAGGACATCTTACGACTCTTTATGCCACATTAGCAACTCGAAAAGCATGTCAGTATAATGTAAGACGCCTTACAGCTCCTAAAAACACCTTACAATACCGTACGAAACCTTAAAACTCCATAATAAACGTAATGAATTCGTACGAGTCCTTTGAACATCGTACGACAACTTAGGACATCTTACGACTCTTTATGCCCCATTAGCAACTCGAAAAGCATGTCAGTATAATGTAAGACGCCTTACAGCTCCTAAAAACACCTTTCAACACCGTACGAAACCTTAAAACTCCATAATAAACGTAATGAATTCGTACGAGTCCTTTGAACATCGTACGACAACTTAGGACATCTTACGACTCTTTATGCCACATTAGCAACTCGAAAAGCATGTCAGTATAATGTAAGACGCCTTACAGCTCCTAAAAACACCTTACAATACCGTACGAAACCTTAAAACTCCATAATAAACGTATTGAATTCGTACGAGTCCTTTTAACGTCGTACGATAACTTAGGACATCTTACGACTCTTTATGCCACATTAGCAACTCGAAAAGCATGTTAGTATAATGTAGGACTCCTTACAGCTCCTAAAAACACCTTACAAACCGTACGAAATCTTAAAACTCCATAATAAACCTAATGAATTCGTACGAGTCCTTTGAATATCGTCCGACAACTTAGGACATCATACGACTCTTTATGCAACATTAGCAACTCGAAAAGTATGTTAGTATAATGTAGGACGCCTTACAGCTCCTAAAAACACCTTACAACACCGTACGAAACCTTAAAACTCCATAATAAACGGAATGAATTCGTACGAGTCCTTTTAACGTCGTACGACAACTTAGGACATCTTACGACTCTTTATGCCACATTAGCAACTCGAAAAGCATGTTAGTATAATGTAAGACGCGTTACAGCTCCTAAAAACACCGTACGAAACCTTAAAACTCCTTAATAAACGTAATGAATTCGTACGCGTCCTTTGAACATCGTACGACAACTTAGGACATCTTACGACTCTTTATGCCACATTAGCAACTCGAAAAGCATGTCAGTATAATGTAAGACGCCTTACAGCTCCTAAAAACACCTTACAATACCGTACGAAACCTTAAAACTCCATAATACGCCTAATGTATTCGTCCGAGTCCTTTGAACATTGTACTACAAGTTAGGACATCTTAAGACTCGGTATGCCATATTAGCACCTTGAAATGCAAGTTAGTATAACGTAGGACGCCTTAAAACTGCAAACAACACCTTACATCACAATACGAAACCTCAAAACTACATAATAAACCGAATGAAATCGCCCAAGTCCTTTGAACATAGTACGACAATTCAGAACTTGTTACGACTCTGTATGCCATATTAGCACCTTGAAAAGCGCGTTAGTATAACTTAGGACGCCTTAAAACTCTTAACAACACCTTACAACACCGTACGAAACCTTAAAACTCCATAATAAACCTAATGAATTGCTCCGTGTCATTTAAACATTGTACGACAGCTTAAAATGTCTTACGACTCTGTATACCACATTAGCACCTTGAAAAGCTTGTTAGTATAATATACGACACCTCAAAACTCCTAACTACACCTTACAATACCCTACGTAAGCTTAAAACTCCATAATAAACCTAATGAATTCGTACGAGTCCTTTTAACGTCGTGCGACAACTTAGGACATCTTACGGCTCTTTATGCCACATTAGCAACTCGAAAAGCATGTTAGTATAATGTAGGACGCCTTACAGCTCCTAAAAACACCTTACAAACCGTACGAAACCTCAAAACTACATAATAAACCGAATGAAATCGCCCAAGTCCTTTGAACATAGTAAGACAATTTAGAACTTGTTACGACTCTGTATGTCATATTAGCACCTTGAAAAGCGCGTTAGTATAACTTAGGACGCCTTAAAACTCCTAACAACACCTTACAACACCGTACGAAACCTTAAAACTCCATAATAAACCTAATGAATTGCTCCGAGTCATTTAAACATTGTACGACAACATAGAATATCTTACGACTCTATATACCACATTAGCACCTTGAAAAGCTTGTTAGTATAATATACGACACTTCAAAACTCCTAACTACACCTTACAATACCCTACGTAAGCTTAAAACTCCATAATAAACCTAATGAATTCGTACGAGTCCTTTTAACATCGTACGACAACTTAGGACATCTTACGACTCTTTATGCCACATTAGCAACTCGAAAAGCATGTTAGTATAATGTAGGACGCCTTACAGCTCCTAAAAACACCTTACAAACCGTACGAAACCTTAAAACTCCATAATAAACCTAATGAATTCGTACGAGTCCTTTGAATATCGTACGACAACTTAGGACATCATACGACTCTTTATGCAACATTAGCAACTCGAAAAGCTTGTTAGTATAATGTAGGACGCCTTACAGCTCCTAAAAGCACCTTACATCACCGTACGAAAACTTAAAACTCCATAATACGCCTAATGTATTCGTCCGAGTCCTTTGAACATTGTACTACAAGTTAGGACATCTTAAGACTCGGTATGCCATATTAGCACCTTGAAATGCAAGTTAGTATAACGTAGGACGCCTTAAAACTGCAAACAACACCTTACATCACAATACGAAACCTCAAAACTACATAATAAACCGAATGAAATCGCCCAAGTCCTTTGAACATAGTACGACAATTCAGAACTTGTTACGACTCTGTATGCCATATTAGCACCTTGAAAAGCGCGTTAGTATAACTTAGGACGCCTTAAAACTCTTAACAACACCTTACAACACCGTACGAAACCTTAAAACTCCATAATAAACCTAATGAATTGCTCCGTGTCATTTAAACATTGTACGACAGCTTAAAATGTCTTACGACTCTGTATACCACATTAGCACCTTGAAAAGCTTGTTAGTATAATATACGACACCTCAAAACTCCTAACTACACCTTACAATACCCTACGTAAGCTTAAAACTCCATAATAAACCTAATGAATTCGTACGAGTCCTTTTAACGTCGTGCGACAACTTAGGACATCTTACGACTCTTTATGCCACATTAGCAACTCGAAAAGCATGTTAGTATAATGTAGGACGCCTTACAGCTCCTAAAAACACCTTACAAACCGTACGAAACCTCAAAACTACATAATAAACCGAATGAAATCGCCCAAGTCCTTTGAACATAGTAAGACAATTTAGAACTTGTTACGACTCTGTATGTCATATTAGCACCTTGAAAAGCGCGTTAGTATAACTTAGGACGCCTTAAAACTCCTAACAACACCTTACAACACCGTACGAAACCTTAAAACTCCATAATAAACCTAATGAATTGCTCCGAGTCATTTAAACATTGTACGACAACATAGAATATCTTACGACTCTATATACCACATTAGCGCCTTGAAAAGCTTGTTAGTATAATATACGACACTTCAAAACTCCTAACTACACCTTACAATACCCTACGTAAGCTTAAAACTCCATAATAAACCTAATGAATTCGTACGAGTCCTTTTAACATCGTACGACAACTTAGGACATCTTACGACTCTTTATGCCACATTAGCAACTCGAAAAGCATGTTAGTATAATGTAGGACGCCTTACAGCTCCTAAAAACACCTTACAAACCGTACGAAACCTTAAAACTCCATAATAAACCTAATGAATTCGTACGAGTCCTTTGAATATCGTACGACAACTTAGGACATCATACGACTCTTTATGCAACATTAGCAACTCGAAAAGCTTGTTAGTATAATGTAGGACGCCTTACAGCTCCTAAAAGCACCTTACATCACCGTACGAAAACTTAAAACTCCATAATACGCCTAATGTATTCGTCCGAGTCCTTTGAACATTGTACTACAAGTTAGGACATCTTAAGACTCGGTATGCCATATTAGCACCTTGAAATGCAAGTTAGTATAACGTAGGACGCCTTAAAACTGCAAACAACACCTTACATCACAATACGAAACCTCAAAACTACATAATAAACCGAATGAAATCGCCCAAGTCCTTTGAACATAGTACGACAATTCAGAACTTGTTACGACTCTGTATGCCATATTAGCACCTTGAAAAGCGCGTTAGTATAACTTAGGACGCCTTAAAACTCTTAACAACACCTTACAACACCGTACGAAACCTTAAAACTCCATAATAAACCTAATGAATTGCTCCGTGTCATTTAAACATTGTACGACAGCTTAAAATGTCTTACGACTCTGTATACCACATTAGCACCTTGAAAAGCTTGTTAGTATAATATACGACACCTCAAAACTCCTAACTACACCTTACAATACCCTACGTAAGCTTAAAACTCCATAATAAACCTAATGAATTCGTACGAGTCCTTTTAACGTCGTGCGACAACTTAGGACATCTTACGACTCTTTATGCCACATTAGCAACTCGAAAAGCATGTTAGTATAATGTAGGACGCCTTACAGCTCCTAAAAACACCTTACAACACCGTACGAAACCTTAAAATTCCATAATGAACCTAATGAATTTGTACGAGTTCTTTGAACATCGTACGACAACTTAGGACATCTTACGACTCTTTATGCCACATTAGCAACTCGAAAAGCATGTTAGTATAATGTAGGACGCCTTACGGCTCCTAAAAACACCTTACAACACCGTACGAAACCTTAAAACTCCATAATAAACGTAATGAATTCGTACGAGTCCTTTGAACATCGTACGACAACTTAGGACATCTTACGACTCTTTATGCCACATTAGCAACTCGAAAAGCATGTCAGTATAATGGAAGACGCCTTACAGCTCCTAAAAACACCTTACAACACCGTTCGAAACCTTAAAACTCCATAATAAACGTAATGAATTCGTACGAGTCCTTTTAACGTCGTACGACAACTTAGGACATCTTACGACTCTTTATGCCACATTAGCAACTCGAAAAGCATGTTAGTATAATGTAAGACGCATTACAGCTCCTAAAAACACCTTACAACACCGTACGAAACCTTAAAACTCCATAATAAACGTAATGAATTCGTACGAGTCCTTTGAACATCGTACGACAACTTAGGACATCTTACGACACTTTATGCCACATTAGCAACTCGAAAAGCATGTTAGTATAATGTAAGACGCCTTACAGCTCCTAAAAACACCTTACAACATCGTACGAAACCTTAAAACTCCATAATAAACGTAATGAATTCGTACGAGTCCTTTTAACGTCGTACGACAACTTAGGACATCTTACGACTCTTTATGCAACATTAGCAACTCGAAAAGCATGTTAGTATAATGTAGGACGCCTTATAGCTCCTAAAAGCACCTTACATCACCGTACGAAAACTTAAAACTCCATAATAAACGTAATGAATTCGTACGAGTCCTTTGAACATCGTACGACAACTTAGGACATCTTACGACTCTTTATGCCACATTAGCAACTCGAAAATCATGTCAGTATAATGTAAGACGCCTTACAGCTCCTAAAAACACCTTACAACACCGTACGAAACCTTAAAACTCCATAATAAACGTAATGAATTCGTACGAGTCCTTTTAACGTCGTACGACAACTTAGGACATCTTACGACTCTTTATGCCACATTAGCAACTCGAAAAGCATGTTAGTATAATGTAGGACGCCTTACAGCTCCTAAAAACACCTTACAAACCGTACGAAACCTTAAAACTCCATAATAAACCTAATGAATTCGTACGAGTCCTTTGAATATCGTCCGACAACTTAGGACATCATACGACTCTTTATGCAACATTAGCAACTCGAAAAGTATGTTAGTATAATGTAGGACGCCTTACAGCTCCTAAAAGCACCTTACATCACCGTACGAAAACTTAAAACTCCATAATACGCCTAATGTATTCGTCCGAGTCCTTTGAACATTGTACTACAAGTTAGGACATGTTAAGACTCGGTATGCCATATTAGCACCTTGAAATGCAAGTTAGTATAACGTAGGATGCCTTAAAACTGCAAACAACACCTTACAACACAATACGAAACCTCAAAACTACATAATAAACCGAATGAAATCGCCCAAGTCCTTTGAACATAGTAAGACAATTTAGAACTTGTTACGACTCTGTATGCCATATTAGCACCTTGAAAAGCGCGTTAGTATAACTTAGGACGCCTTAAAACTCCTAACAACACCTTACAACACCGTACGAAACCTTAAAACTCCATAATAAACCTAATGAATTGCTCCGAGTCATTTAAACATTGTACGACAACATAGAATATCTTACGACTCTGTATACCACATTAGGACCTTGAAAAGCTTGTTCGTATAATATACGACACCTCAAAACTCCTAACTACACCTTACAACACCCTACATAAGCTTAAAACTCCATAATAAACCTAATGAATTCGTACGAGTCCTTTTAACGTCGTACGACAACTTAGGACATCTTACGAATCTTTATGCCACATTAGCAACTCGAAAAGCATGTTAGTATAATGTAGGACGCCTTACAGCTCCTAAAAACACCTTACAACACCGTACGAAACCTTAAAATTCCATAATGAACCTAATGAATTTGTACGAGTTCTTTGAACATCGTACGACAACTTAGGACATCTTACGACTCTTTATGCCACATTAGCAACTCGAAAAGCATGTTAGTATAATGTAGGACGCCTTACGGCTCCTAAAAACACCTTACAACACCGTACGAAACCTTAAAACTCCATAATAAACGTAATGAATTCGTACGAGTCCTTTGAACATCGTACGACAACTTAGGACATCTTACGACACTTTATGCCACATTAGCAACTCGAAAAGCATGTTAGTATAATGTAAGACGCCTTACAGCTCCTAAAAACACCTTACAACATCGTACGAAACCTTAAAACTCCATAATAAACGTAATGAATTCGTACGAGTCCTTTTAACGTCGTACGACAACTTAGGACATCTTACGACTCTTTATGCAACATTAGCAACTCGAAAAGCATGTTAGTATAATGTAGGACGCCTTATAGCTCCTAAAAGCACCTTACATCACCGTACGAAAACTTAAAACTCCATAATAAACGTAATGAATTCGTACGAGTCCTTTGAACATCGTACGACAACTTAGGACATCTTACGACTCTTTATGCCACATTAGCAACTCGAAAAGCATGTCAGTATAATGTAAGACGCCTTACAGCTCCTAAAAACACCTTACAACACCGTACGAAACCTTAAAACTCCATAATAAACGTAATGAATTCGTACGAGTCCTTTTAACGTCGTACGACAACTTAGGACATCTTACGACTCTTTATGCCACATTAGCAACTCGAAAAGCATGTTAGTATAATGTAGGACGCCTTACAGCTCCTAAAAACACCTTACAAACCGTACGAAACCTTAAAACTCCATAATAAACCTAATGAATTCGTACGAGTCCTTTGAATATCGTCCGACAACTTAGGACATCATACGACTCTTTATGCAACATTAGCAACTCGACAAGTATGTTATTATAATTTAGGACGCCTTACAGCTCCTAAAATCACCTTACATCACCGTACGAAAACTTAAAACTCCATAATACGCCTAATGTATTCGTCCGAGTCCTTTGAACATTGTACTACAAGTTAGGACATCTTAAGACTCGGTATGCCATATTAGCACCTTGAAATGCAAGTTAGTATAACGTAGGATGCCTTAAAACTGCAAACAACACCTTACAACACAATACGAAACCTCAAAACTACATAATAAACCGAATGAAATCGCCCAAGTCCTTTGAACATAGTAAGACAATTTAGAACTTGTTACGACTCTGTATGCCATATTAGCACCTTGAAAAGCGCGTTAGTATAACTTAGGACGCCTTAAAACTCCTAACAACACCTTACAACACCGTACGAAACCTTAAAACTCCATAATAAACCTAATGAATTGCTCCGAGTCATTTAAACATTGTACGACAACATAGAATATCTTACGACTCTGTATACCACATTAGGACCTTGAAAAGCTTGTTCGTATAATATACGACATCTCAAAACTCCTAACTACACCTTACAATACCCTACATAAGCTTAAAACTCCATAATAAACCTAATGAATTCGTACGAGTCCTTTTAACGTCGTACGACAACTTAGGACATCTTACGAATCTTTATGCCACATTAGCAACTCGAAAAGCATGTTAGTATAATGTAGGACGCCTTACAGCTCCTAAAAACACCTTACAACACCGTACGAAACCTTAAAATTCCATAATGAACCTAATGAATTTGTACGAGTTCTTTGAACATCGTACGACAACTTAGGACATCTTACGACTCTTTATGCCACATTAGCAACTCGAAAAGCATGTTAGTATAATGTAGGACGCCTTACGGCTCCTAAAAACACCTTACAACACCGTACGAAACCTTAAAACTCCATAATAAACGTAATGAATTCGTACGAGTCCTTTGAACATCGTACGACAACTTAGGACATCTTACGACTCCTTATGCCACATTAGCAACTCGAAAAGCATGTCAGTATAATGGAAGACGCCTTACAGCTCCTAAAAACACCTTACAACACCGTTCGAAACCTTAAAACTCCATAATAAACGTAATGAATTCGTACGAGTCCTTTTAACGTCGTACGACAACTTAGGACATCTTACGACTCTTTATGCCACATTAGCAACTCGAAAAGCATGTTAGTATAATGTAAGACGCATTACAGCTCCTAAAAACACCTTACAACACCGTACGAAACCTTAAAACTCCATAATAAACGTAATGAATTCGTACGAGTCCTTTGAACATCGTACGACAACTTAGGACATCTTACGACACTTTATGCCACATTAGCAACTCGAAAAGCATGTTAGTATAATGTAAGACGCCTTACAGCTCCTAAAAACACCTTACAACATCGTACGAAACCTTAAAACTCCATAATAAACGTAATGAATTCGTACGAGTCCTTTTAACGTCGTACGACAACTTAGGACATCTTACGACTCTTTATGCAACATTAGCAACTCGAAAAGCATGTTAGTATAATGTAGGACGCCTTATAGCTCCTAAAAGCACCTTACATCACCGTACGAAAACTTAAAACTCCATAATAAACGTAATGAATTCGTACGAGTCCTTTGAACATCGTACGACAACTTAGGACATCTTACGACTCTTTATGCCACATTAGCAACTCAAAAAGCATGTCAGTATAATGTAAGACGCCTTACAGCTCCTAAAAACACCTTACAACACCGTACGAAACCTTAAAACTCCATAATAAACGTAATGAATTCGTACGAGTCCTTTTAACGTCGTACGACAACTTAGGACATCTTACGACTCTTTATGCCACATTAGCAACTCGAAAAGCATGTTAGTATAATGTAGGACGCCTTACAGCTCCTAAAAACACCTTACAAACCGTACGAAACCTTAAAACTCCATAATAAACCTAATGAATTCGTACGAGTCCTTTGAATATCGTCCGACAACTTAGGACATCATACGACTCTTTATGCAACATTAGCAACTCGAAAAGTATGTTAGTATAATGTAGGACGCCTTACAGCTCCTAAAAGCACCTTACATCACCGTACGAAAACTTAAAACTCCATAATACGCCTAATGTATTCGTCCGAGTCCTTTGAACATTGTACTACAAGTTAGGACATCTTAAGACTCGGTATGCCATATTAGCACCTTGAAATGCAAGTTAGTATAACGTAGGATGCCTTAAAACTGCAAACAACACCTTACAACACAATACGAAACCTCAAAACTACATAATAAACCGAATGAAATCGCCCAAGTCCTTTGAACATAGTAAGACAATTTAGAACTTGTTACGACTCTGTATGCCATATTAGCACCTTGAAAAGCGCGTTAGTATAACTTAGGACGCCTTAAAACTCCTAACAACACCTTACAACACCGTACGAAACCTTAAAACTCCATAGTAAACCTAATGAATTGCTCCGAGTCATTTAAACATTGTACGACAACATAGAATATCTTACGACTCTGTATACCACATTAGGACCTTGAAAAGCTTGTTAGTATAATATACGACACCTCAAAACTCCTAACTACACCTTACAATACCCTACGTAAGCTTAAAACTCCATAATAAACCTAATGAATTCGTACGAGTCCTTTTAACGTCGTACGACAACTTAGGACATCTTACGACTCTTTATGCCACATTAGCAACTCGAAAAGCATGTTAGTATAATGTAGGACGCCTTATAGCTCCTAAAAACACCTTACAACACCGTACGAAACCTTAAAATTCCATAATGAACCTAATGAATTTGTACGAGTTCTTTGAACATCGTACGACAACTTAGGACATCTTACGACTCTTTATGCCACATTAGCAACTCGAAAAGCATGTTAGTATAATGTAGGACACCTCAAAACTCCTAACTACACCTTACAATACCCTACGTAAGCTTAAAACTCCATAATAAACCTAATGAATTCGTACGAGTCCTTTTAACGTCGTACGACAACTTAGGACATCTTACGACTCTTTATGCCACATTAGCAACTCGAAATGCATGTTAGTATAATGTAAGACGCCTTACAGCTCCTAAAAACACCTTACAACACCGTACGAAACCTTAAAACTCCATAATAAACATAATGAATTCGTACGAGTCCTTTTAACGTCGTACGACAACTTAGGACATCTTACGACTCTTTATGCCACATTAGCAACTCGAAAAGCATGTTAGTATAATGTAAGACGCCTTACAGCTCCTAAAAACACCTTACAACACCGTACGAAACCTTAAAACTCCATAATAAACGTAATGAATTCGTACGAGTCCTTTGAACATCGTACGACAACTTAGGACATCTTACGACTCTTTATGCCACATTAGCAACTCGAAAAGCATGTCAGTATAATGTAAGACGCCTTACAGCTCCTAAAAACACCTTACAACACCGTACGAAACCTTAAAACTCCATAATAAACGTAATGAATTCGTACGAGTCCTTTTAACGTCGTACGACAACTTAGGACATCTTACGACTCTTTATGCCACATTAGCAACTCGAAAAGTATGTTAGTATAATATAAGACGCCTTACAGCTCCTAAAAACACCTTACAACACCGTACGAAACCTTAAAACTCCATAATAAACGTAATGAATTCATACGAGTCCTTTGAACATCGTACGACAACTTAGGACATCTTACGACTCTTTATGCCACATTAGCAACTCGAAAAGCATGTCAGTATAATGTAAGACGCCTTACTGCTCCTAAAAACACCTTACAACACCGTACGAAACCTTAAAACTCCATAATAAACGTAATGAATTCGTACGAGTCCTTTTAACGTCGTACGACAACTTAGGACATCTTACGACTCTTTATGCCACATTAGCAACTCGAAAAGCATGTCAGTATAATGTAAGACGCCTTACAGCTCCTAAAAACACCTTACATCACCGTACGAAAACTTAAAACTCCATAATAAACGTAATGAATTCGTACGAGTCCTTTTAACGTCGTACGACAACTTAGGACATCTTACGACTCTTTATGCCACATTAGCAACTCGAAAAGTATGTTAGTATAATATAAGACGCCTTACAGCTCCTAAAAACACCTTACAACACCGTACGAAACCTTAAAACTCCATAATAAACGTAATGAATTCATACGAGTCCTTTGAACATCGTACGACAACTTAGGACATCTTACGACTCTTTATGCCACATTAGCAACTCGAAAAGCATGTCAGTATAATGTAAGACGCCTTACTGCTCCTAAAAACACCTTACAACACCGTACGAAACCTTAAAACTCCATAATAAACGTAATGAATTCGTACGAGTCCTTTTAACGTCGTACGACAACTTAGGACATCTTACGACTCTTTATGCCACATTAGCAACTCGAAAAGCATGTCAGTATAATGTAAGACGCCTTACAGCTCCTAAAAACACCTTACATCACCGTACGAAAACTTAAAACTCCATAATAAACGTAATGAATTCGTACGAGTCCTTTGAACATCGTACGACAACTTAGGACATCTTACGACTCTTTATGCCACATTAGCAACTCGAAAAGCATGTCAGTATAATGTAAGACGCCTTACAGCTCCTAAAAACACCTTACAACACCGTACGAAACCTTAAAACTCCATAATAAACGTAATGAATTCGTACGAGTCCTTTTAACGTCGTACGACAACTTAGGACATCTTACGACTCTTTATGCCACATTAGCAACTCGAAAAGCATGTTAGTATAATGTAGGACGCCTTACAGCTCCTAAAAACACCTTACAAACCGTACGAAACCTTAAAACTCCATAATAAACCTAATGAATTCGTACGAGTCCTTTGAATATCGTCCGACAACTTAGGACATCATACGACTCTTTATGCAACATTAGCAACTCGAAAAGTATGTTAGTATAATGTAGGACGCCTTACAGCTCCTAAAAGCACCTTACATCACCGTACGAAAACTTAAAACTCCATAATACGCCTAATGTATTCGTCCGAGTCCTTTGAACATTGTACTACAAGTTAGGACATCTTAAGACTCGGTATGCCATATTAGCACCTTGAAATGCAAGTTAGTATAACGTAGGATGCCTTAAAACTGCAAACAACACCTTACAACACAATACGAAACCTCAAAACTACATAATAAACCGAATGAAATCGCCCAAGTCCTTTGAACATAGTAAGACAATTTAGAACTTGTTACGACTCTGTATGCCATATTAGCACCTTGAAAAGCGCGTTAGTATAACTTAGGACGCCTTAAAACTCCTAACAACACCTTACAACACCGTACGAAACCTTAAAACTCCATAGTAAACCTAATGAATTGCTCCGAGTCATTTAAACATTGTACGACAACATAGAATATCTTACGACTCTGTATACCACATTAGGACCTTGAAAAGCTTGTTAGTATAATATACGACACCTCAAAACTCCTAACTACACCTTACAATACCCTACGTAAGCTTAAAACTCCATAATAAACCTAATGAATTCGTACGAGTCCTTTTAACGTCGTACGACAACTTAGGACATCTTACGACTCTTTATGCCACATTAGCAACTCGAAAAGCATGTTAGTATAATGTAGGACGCCTTATAGCTCCTAAAAACACCTTACAACACCGTACGAAACCTTAAAATTCCATAATGAACCTAATGAATTTGTACGAGTTCTTTGAACATCGTACGACAACTTAGGACATCTTACGACTCTTTATGCCACATTAGCAACTCGAAAAGCATGTTAGTATAATGTAGGACACCTCAAAACTCCTAACTACACCTTACAATACCCTACGTAAGCTTAAAACTCCATAATAAACCTAATGAATTCGTACGAGTCCTTTTAACGTCGTACGACAACTTAGGACATCTTACGACTCTTTATGCCACATTAGCAACTCGAAATGCATGTTAGTATAATGTAAGACGCCTTACAGCTCCTAAAAACACCTTACAACACCGTACGAAACCTTAAAACTCCATAATAAACATAATGAATTCGTACGAGTCCTTTTAACGTCGTACGACAACTTAGGACATCTTACGACTCTTTATGCCACATTAGCAACTCGAAAAGCATGTTAGTATAATGTAAGACGCCTTACAGCTCCTAAAAACACCTTACAACACCGTACGAAACCTTAAAACTCCATAATAAACGTAATGAATTCGTACGAGTCCTTTGAACATCGTACGACAACTTAGGACATCTTACGACTCTTTATGCCACATTAGCAACTCGAAAAGCATGTCAGTATAATGTAAGACGCCTTACAGCTCCTAAAAACACCTTACAACACCGTACGAAACCTTAAAACTCCATAATAAACGTAATGAATTCGTACGAGTCCTTTTAACGTCGTACGACAACTTAGGACATCTTACGACTCTTTATGCCACATTAGCAACTCGAAAAGTATGTTAGTATAATATAAGACGCCTTACAGCTCCTAAAAACACCTTACAACACCGTACGAAACCTTAAAACTCCATAATAAACGTAATGAATTCATACGAGTCCTTTGAACATCGTACGACAACTTAGGACATCTTACGACTCTTTATGCCACATTAGCAACTCGAAAAGCATGTCAGTATAATGTAAGACGCCTTACTGCTCCTAAAAACACCTTACAACACCGTACGAAACCTTAAAACTCCATAATAAACGTAATGAATTCGTACGAGTCCTTTTAACGTCGTACGACAACTTAGGACATCTTACGACTCTTTATGCCACATTAGCAACTCGAAAAGCATGTCAGTATAATGTAAGACGCCTTACAGCTCCTAAAAACACCTTACATCACCGTACGAAAACTTAAAACTCCATAATAAACGTAATGAATTCGTACGAGTCCTTTTAACGTCGTACGACAACTTAGGACATCTTACGACTCTTTATGCCACATTAGCAACTCGAAAAGTATGTTAGTATAATATAAGACGCCTTACAGCTCCTAAAAACACCTTACAACACCGTACGAAACCTTAAAACTCCATAATAAACGTAATGAATTCATACGAGTCCTTTGAACATCGTACGACAACTTAGGACATCTTACGACTCTTTATGCCACATTAGCAACTCGAAAAGCATGTCAGTATAATGTAAGACGCCTTACTGCTCCTAAAAACACCTTACAACACCGTACGAAACCTTAAAACTCCATAATAAACGTAATGAATTCGTACGAGTCCTTTTAACGTCGTACGACAACTTAGGACATCTTACGACTCTTTATGCCACATTAGCAACTCGAAAAGCATGTCAGTATAATGTAAGACGCCTTACAGCTCCTAAAAACACCTTACATCACCGTACGAAAACTTAAAACTCCATAATAAACGTAATGAATTCGTACGAGTCCTTTGAACATCGTACGACAACTTAGGACATCTTACGACTCTTTATGCCACATTAGCAACTCGAAAAGCATGTCAGTATAATGTAAGACGCCTTACAGCTCCTAAAAACACCTTACAACACCGTACGAAACCTTAAAACTCCATAATAAACGTAATGAATTCGTACGAGTCCTTTTAACGTCGTACGACAACTTAGGACATCTTACGACTCTTTATGCCACATTAGCAACTCGAAAAGCATGTTAGTATAATGTAGGACGCCTTACAGCTCCTAAAAACACCTTACAAACCGTACGAAACCTTAAAACTCCATAATAAACCTAATGAATTCGTACGAGTCCTTTGAATATCGTCCGACAACTTAGGACATCATACGACTCTTTATGCAACATTAGCAACTCGAAAAGTATGTTAGTATAATGTAGGACGCCTTACAGCTCCTAAAAGCACCTTACATCACCGTACGAAAACTTAAAACTCCATAATACGCCTAATGTATTCGTCCGAGTCCTTTGAACATTGTACTACAAGTTAGGACATCTTAAGACTCGGTATGCCATATTAGCACCTTGAAATGCAAGTTAGTATAACGTAGGATGCCTTAAAACTGCAAACAACACCTTACAACACAATACGAAACCTCAAAACTACATAATAAACCGAATGAAATCGCCCAAGTCCTTTGAACATAGTAAGACAATTTAGAACTTGTTACGACTCTGTATGCCATATTAGCACCTTGAAAAGCGCGTTAGTATAACTTAGGACGCCTTAAAACTCCTAACAACACCTTACAACACCGTACGAAACCTTAAAACTCCATAGTAAACCTAATGAATTGCTCCGAGTCATTTAAACATTGTACGACAACATAGAATATCTTACGACTCTGTATACCACATTAGGACCTTGAAAAGCTTGTTAGTATAATATACGACACCTCAAAACTCCTAACTACACCTTACAATACCCTACGTAAGCTTAAAACTCCATAATAAACCTAATGAATTCGTACGAGTCCTTTTAACGTCGTACGACAACTTAGGACATCTTACGACTCTTTATGCCACATTAGCAACTCGAAAAGCTTGTTAGTATAATGTAGGACGCCTTATAGCTCCTAAAAACACCTTACAACACCGTACGAAACCTTAAAATTCCATAATGAACCTAATGAATTTGTACGAGTTCTTTGAACATCGTACGACAACTTAGGACATCTTACGACTCTTTATGCCACATTAGCAACTCGAAAAGCATGTTAGTATAATGTCGGACACCTCAAAACTCCTAACTACACCTTACAATACCCTACGTAAGCTTAAAACTCCATAATAAACCTAATGAATTCGTACGAGTCCTTTTAACGTCGTACGACAACTTAGGACATCTTACGACTCTTTATGCCACATTAGCAACTCGAAATGCATGTTAGTATAATGTAAGACGCCTTACAGCTCCTAAAAACACCTTACAACACCGTACGAAACCTTAAAACTCCATAATAAACATAATGAATTCGTACGAGTCCTTTTAACGTCGTACGACAACTTAGGACATCTTACGACTCTTTATGCCACATTAGCAACTCGAAAAGCATGTTAGTATAATGTAAGACGCCTTACAGCTCCTAAAAACACCTTACAACACCGTACGAAACCTTAAAACTCCATAATAAACGTAATGAATTCGTACGAGTCCTTTGAACATCGTACGACAACTTAGGACATCTTACGACTCTTTATGCCACATTAGCAACTCGAAAAGCATGTCAGTATAATGTAAGACGCCTTACAGCTCCTAAAAACACCTTACAACACCGTACGAAACCTTAAAACTCCATAATAAACGTAATGAATTCGTACGAGTCCTTTTAACGTCGTACGACAACTTAGGACATCTTACGACTCTTTATGCCACATTAGCAACTCGAAAAGTATGTTAGTATAATATAAGACGCCTTACAGCTCCTAAAAACACCTTACAACACCGTACGAAACCTTAAAACTCCATAATAAACGTAATGAATTCATACGAGTCCTTTGAACATCGTACGACAACTTAGGACATCTTACGACTCTTTATGCCACATTAGCAACTCGAAAAGCATGTCAGTATAATGTAAGACGCCTTACAGCTCCTAAAAACACCTTACAACACCGTACGAAACCTTAAAACTCCATAATAAACGTAATGAATTCGTACGAGTCCTTTTAACGTCGTACGACAACTTAGGACATCTTACGACTCTTTATGCCACATTAGCAACTCGAAAAGCATGTCAGTATAATGTAAGACGCCTTACAGCTCCTAAAAACAACTTACATCACCGTACGAAAACTTAAAACTCCATAATAAACGTAATGAATTCGTACGAGTCCTTTGAACATCGTACGACAACTTAGGACATCTTACGACTCTTTATGCCACATTAGCAACTCGAAAAGCATGTCAGTATAATGTAAGACGCCTTACAGCTCCTAAAAACACCTTACAACACCGTACGAAACCTTAAAACTCCATAATAAACGTAATGAATTCGTACGAGTCCTTTTAACGTCGTACGACAACTTAGGACATCTTACGACTCTTTATGCCACATTAGCAACTCGAAAAGCATGTTAGTATAATGTAGGACGCCTTACAGCTCCTAAAAACACCTTACAAACCGTACGAAACCTTAAAACTCCATAATAAACCTAATGAATTCGTACGAGTCCTTTGAATATCGTCCGACAACTTAGGACATCATACGACTCTTTATGCAACATTAGCAACTCGAAAAGTATGTTAGTATAATGTAGGACGCCTTACAGCTCCTAAAAGCACCTTACATCACCGTACGAAAACTTAAAACTCCATAATACGCCTAATGTATTCGTCCGAGTCCTTTGAACATTGTACTACAAGTTAGGACATCTTAAGACTCGGTATGCCATATTAGCACCTTGAAATGCAAGTTAGTATAACGTAGGATGCCTTAAAACTGCAAACAACACCTTACAACACAATACGAAACCTCAAAACTACATAATAAACCGAATGAAATCGCCCAAGTCCTTTGAACATAGTAAGACAATTTAGAACTTGTTACGACTCTGTATGCCATATTAGCACCTTGAAAAGCGCGTTAGTATAACTTAGGACGCCTTAAAACTCCTAACAACACCTTACAACACCGTACGAAACCTTAAAACTCCATAGTAAACCTAATGAATTGCTCCGAGTCATTTAAACATTGTACGACAACATAGAATATCTTACGACTCTGTATACCACATTAGGACCTTGAAAAGCTTGTTAGTATAATATACGACACCTCAAAACTCCTAACTACACCTTACAATACCCTACGTAAGCTTAAAGCTCCATAATAAACCTAATGAATTCGTACGAGTCCTTTTAACGTCGTACGACAACTTAGGACATCTTACGACTCTTTATGCCACATTAGCAACTCGAAAAGCATGTTAGTATAATGTAGGACGCCTTATAGCTCCTAAAAACACCTTACAACACCGTACGAAACCTTAAAATTCCATAATGAACCTAATGAATTTGTACGAGTTCTTTGAACATCGTACGACAACTTAGGACATCTTACGACTCTTTATGCCACATTAGCAACTCGAAAAGCATGTTAGTATAATGTAGGACACCTCAAAACTCCTAACTACACCTTACAATACCCTACGTAAGCTTAAAACTCCATAATAAACCTAATGAATTCGTACGAGTCCTTTTAACGTCGTACGACAACTTAGGACATCTTACGACTCTTTATGCCACATTAGCAACTCGAAATGCATGTTAGTATAATGTAAGACGCCTTACAGCTCCTAAAAACACCTTACAACACCGTACGAAACCTTAAAACTCAATAATAAACATAATGAATTCGTACGAGTCCTTTTAACGTCGTACGACAACTTAGGACATCTTACGACTCTTTATGCCACATTAGCAACTCGAAAAGCATGTTAGTATAATGTAAGACGCCTTACAGCTCCTAAAAACACCTTACAACACCGTACGAAACCTTAAAACTCCATAATAAACCTAATGAATTCGTACGAGTCCTTTGAACATCGTACGACAACTTAGGACATCTTACGACTCTTTATGCCACATTAGCAACTCGAAAAGCATGTCAGTATAATGTAAGACGCCTTACAGCTCCTAAAAACACCTTACAACACCGTACGAAACCTTAAAACTCCATAATAAACGTAATGAATTCGTACGAGTCCTTTTAACGTCGTACGACAACTTAGGACATCTTACGACTCTTTATGCCACATTAGCAACTCGAAAAGTATGTTAGTATAATATAAGACGCCTTACAGCTCCTAAAAACACCTTACAACACCGTACGAAACCTTAAAACTCCATAATAAACGTAATGAATTCATACGAGTCCTTTAAACATCGTACGACAACTTAGGACATCTTACGACTCTTTATGCCACATTAGCAACTCGAAAAGCATGTCAGTATAATGTAAGACGCCTTACAGCTCCTAAAAACACCTTACAACACCGTACGAAACCTTAAAACTCCATAATAAACGTAATGAATTCGTACGAGTCCTTTTAACGTCGTACGACAACTTAGGACATCTTACGACTCTTTATGCCACATTAGCAACTCGAAAAGCATGTTAGTATAATGTAAGACGCCTTACAGCTCCTAAAAACACCTTACATCACCGTACGAAAACTTAAAACTCCATAATAAACGTAATGAATTCATACGAGTCCTTTGAACATCGTACGACAACTTAGGACATCTTACGACTCTTTATGCCACATTAGCAACTCGAAAAGCATGTCAGTATAATGTAAGACGCCTTACAGCTCCTAAAAACACCTTACAACACCGTACGAAACCTTAAAACTCCATAATAAACGTAATGAATTCGTACGAGTCCTTTTAACGTCGTACGACAACTTAGGACATCTTACGACTCTTTATGCCACATTAGCAACTCGAAAAGTATGTTAGTATAATATAAGACGCCTTACAGCTCCTAAAAACATCTTACAACACCGTACGAAACCTTAAAACTCCATAATAAACGTAATGAATTCATACGAGTCCTTTGAACATCGTACGACAACTTAGGACATCTTACGACTCTTTATGCCACATTAGCAACTCGAAAAGCATGTCAGTATAATGTAAGACGCCTTACAGCTCCTAAAAACACCTTACAACACCGTACGAAACCTTAAAACTCCATAATAAACGTAATGAATTCGTACGAGTCCTTTTAACGTCGTACGACAACTTAGGACATCTTACGACTCTTTATGCCACATTAGTAACTCGAAAAGCATGTTAGTATAATGTAAGACCCCTTACAGCTCCTAAAAACACCTTACATCACCGTACGAAAACTTAAAACTCCATAATAAACGTAATGAATTCGTACGAGTCCTTTGAACATCGTACGACAACTTAGGACATCTTACGACTCTTTATGCCACATTAGCAACTCGAAAAGCATGTCAGTATAATGTAAGACGCCTTACAGCTCCTAAAAACACCTTACAACACCGTACGAAACCTTAAAACTCCATAATAAACGTAATGAATTCGTACGAGTCCTTTTAACGTCGTACGACAACTTAGGACATCTTACGACTCTTTATGCCACATTAGCAACTCGAATAGCATGTTAGTATAATGTAAGACGCCTTACAGCTCCTAAAAACACCTTACAACACCGTACGAAACCTTAAAACAACATAATAAACGTAATGAATTCGTACGAGTCCTTTGAACATCGTACGACAACTTAGGACATCTTACAACTCTTTATGCCACATTAGCAACTCGAAAAGCATGTCAGTATAATGTAAGACGCCTTACAGCTCCTAAAAACACCTTACAACACCGTACGAAACCTTAAAACTCCATAACAAACGTAATGAATTCGTACGAGTCCTTTTAACGTCGTACGACAACTTAGGACATCTTACGACTCTTTATGCCACATTAGCAACTCGAAAAGCATGTCAGTATAATGTAAGACGCCTTACAGCTCCTAAAAACACCTTACAACACCGTACGAAACCTTAAAACTCCATAATAAACGTAATGAATTCGTACGAGTCCTTTTAACGTCGTACGACAACTTAGGACATCTTACGACTCTTTATGCCACATTAGCAACTCGAAAAGCATGTTAGTATAATGTAAGACGCCTTACAGCTCCTAAAAACACCTTACAACACCGTACGAAACCTTAAAACAACATAATAAACGTAATGAATTCGTACGAGTCCTTTGAACATCGTACGACAACTTAGGACATCTTACAACTCTTTATGCCACATTAGCAACTCGAAAAGCATGTCAGTATAATGTAAGACGCCTTACAGCTCCTAAAAACACCTTACAACACCGTACGAAACCTTAAAACTCCATAATAAACGTAATGAATTCGTACGAGTCCTTTTAACGTCGTACGACAACTTAGGACATCTTACGACTCTTTATGCCACATTAGCAACTCGAAAAGTATGTTAGTATAATATAAGACGCCTTACAGCTCCTAAAAACACCTTACAACACCGTACGAAACCTTAAAACTCCATAATAAACGTAATGAATTCATACGAGTCCTTTGAACATCGTACGACAACTTAGGACATCTTACGACTCTTTATGCCACATTAGCAACTCGAAAAGCATGTCAGTATAATGTAAGACGCCTTACAGCTCCTAAAAACACCTTACAACACCGTACGAAACCTTAAAACTCCATAATAAACGTAATGAATTCGTACGAGTCCTTTTAACGTCGTACGACAACTTAGGACATCTTACGACTCTTTATGCCACATTAGCAACTCGAAAAGCATGTTAGTATAATGTAAGACGCCTTACAGCTCCTAAAAACACCTTACATCACCGTACGAAAACTTAAAACTCCATAATAAACGTAATGAATTCATACGAGTCCTTTGAACATCGTACGACAACTTAGGACATCTTACGACTCTTTATGCCACATTAGCAACTCGAAAAGCATGTTAGTATAATGTAGGACACCTCAAAACTCCTAACTACACCTTACAATACCCTACGTAAGCTTAAAACTCCATAATAAACCTAATGAATTCGTACGAGTCCTTTTAACGTCGTACGACAACTTAGGACATCTTACGACTCTTTATGCCACATTAGCAACTCGAAATGCATGTTAGTATAATGTAAGACGCCTTACAGCTCCTAAAAACACCTTACAACACCGTACGAAACCTTAAAACTCAATAATAAACATAATGAATTCGTACGAGTCCTTTTAACGTCGTACGACAACTTAGGACATCTTACGACTCTTTATGCCACATTAGCAACTCGAAAAGCATGTTAGTATAATGTAAGACGCCTTACAGCTCCTAAAAACACCTTACAACACCGTACGAAACCTTAAAACTCCATAATAAACCTAATGAATTCGTACGAGTCCTTTGAACATCGTACGACAACTTAGGACATCTTACGACTCTTTATGCCACATTAGCAACTCGAAAAGCATGTCAGTATAATGTAAGACGCCTTACAGCTCCTAAAAACACCTTACAACACCGTACGAAACCTTAAAACTCCATAATAAACGTAATGAATTCGTACGAGTCCTTTTAACGTCGTACGACAACTTAGGACATCTTACGACTCTTTATGCCACATTAGCAACTCGAAAAGTATGTTAGTATAATATAAGACGCCTTACAGCTCCTAAAAACACCTTACAACACCGTACGAAACCTTAAAACTCCATAATAAACGTAATGAATTCATACGAGTCCTTTGAACATCGTACGACAACTTAGGACATCTTACGACTCTTTATGCCACATTAGCAACTCGAAAAGCATGTCAGTATAATGTAAGACGCCTTACAGCTCCTAAAAACACCTTACAACACCGTACGAAACCTTAAAACTCCATAATAAACGTAATGAATTCGTACGAGTCCTTTTAACGTCGTACGACAACTTAGGACATCTTACGACTCTTTATGCCACATTAGCAACTCGGAAAGCATGTTAGTATAATGTAAGACGCCTTACAGCTCCTAAAAACACCTTACATCACCGTACGAAAACTTAAAACTCCATAATAAACGTAATGAATTCATACGAGTCCTTTGAACATCGTACGACAACTTAGGACATCTTACGACTCTTTATGCCACATTAGCAACTCGAAAAGCATGTCAGTATAATGTAAGACGCCTTACAGCTCCTAAAAACACCTTACAACACCGTACGAAACCTTAAAACTCCATAATAAACGTAATGAATTCGTACGAGTCCTTTTAACGTCGTACGACAACTTAGGACATCTTACGACTCTTTATGCCACATTAGCAACTCGAAAAGTATGTTAGTATAATATAAGACGCCTTACAGCTCCTAAAAACATCTTACAACACCGTACGAAACCTTAAAACTCCATAATAAACGTAATGAATTCATACGAGTCCTTTGAACATCGTACGACAACTTAGGACATCTTACGACTCTTTATGCCACATTAGCAACTCGAAAAGCATGTCAGTATAATGTAAGACGCCTTACAGCTCCTAAAAACACCTTACAACACCGTACGAAACCTTAAAACTCCATAATAAACGTAATGAATTCGTACGAGTCCTTTTAACGTCGTACGACAACTTAGGACATCTTACGACTCTTTATGCCACATTAGTAACTCGAAAAGCATGTTAGTATAATGTAAGACCCCTTACAGCTCCTAAAAACACCTTACATCACCGTACGAAAACTTAAAACTCCATAATAAACGTAATGAATTCGTACGAGTCCTTTGAACATCGTACGACAACTTAGGACATCTTACGACTCTTTATGCCACATTAGCAACTCGAAAAGCATGTCAGTATAATGTAAGACGCCTTACAGCTCCTAAAAACACCTTACAACACCGTACGAAACCTTAAAACTCCATAATAAACGTAATGAATTCGTACGAGTCCTTTTAACGTCGTACGACAACTTAGGACATCTTACGACTCTTTATGCCACATTAGCAACTCGAAAAGCATGTTAGTATAATGTAAGACGCCTTACAGCTCCTAAAAACACCTTACAACACCGTACGAAACCTTAAAACAACATAATAAACGTAATGAATTCGTACGAGTCCTTTGAACATCGTACGACAACTTAGGACATCTTACAACTCTTTATGCCACATTAGCAACTCGAAAAGCATGTCAGTATAATGTAAGACGCCTTACAGCTCCTAAAAACACCTTACAACACCGTACGAAACCTTAAAACTCCATAACAAACGTAATGAATTCGTACGAGTCCTTTTAACGTCGTACGACAACTTAGGACATCTTACGACTCTTTATGCCACATTAGCAACTCGAAAAGCATGTCAGTATAATGTAAGACGCCTTACAGCTCCTAAAAACACCTTACAACACCGTACGAAACCTTAAAACTCCATAATAAACGTAATGAATTCGTACGAGTCCTTTTAACGTCGTACGACAACTTAGGACATCTTACGACTCTTTATGCCACATTAGCAACTCGAAAAGCATGTTAGTATAATGTAAGACGCCTTACAGCTCCTAAAAACACCTTACAACACCGTACGAAACCTTAAAACAACATAATAAACGTAATGAATTCGTACGAGTCCTTTGAACATCGTACGACAACTTAGGACATCTTACAACTCTTTATGCCACATTAGCAACTCGAAAAGCATGTCAGTATAATGTAAGACGCCTTACAGCTCCTAAAAACACCTTACAACACCGTACGAAACCTTAAAACAACATAATAAACGTAATGAATTCGTACGAGTCCTTTGAACATCGTACGACAACTTAGGACATCTTACAACTCTTTATGCCACATTAGCAACTCGAAAAGCATGTCAGTATAATGTAAGACGCCTTACAGCTCCTAAAAACACCTTACAACACCGTACGAAACCTTAAAACTCCATAACAAACGTAATGAATTCGTACGAGTCCTTTTAACGTCGTACGACAACTTAGGACATCATACGACTCTTTATGCAACATTAGCAACTCGAAAAGTATGTTAGTATAATGTAGGACGCCTTACAGCTCCTAAAAGCACCTTACATCACCGTACGAAAACTTAAAACTCCATAATACGCCTAATGTATTCGTCCGAGTCCTTTGAACATTGTACTACAAGTTAGGACATCTTAAGACTCGGTATGCCATATTAGCACCTTGAAATGCAAGTTAGTATAACGTAGGATGCCTTAAAACTGCAAAGAACACCTTACAACACAATACGAAACCTCAAAACTACATAATAAACCGAATGAAATCGCCCAAGTCCTTTGAACATAGTAAGACAATTTAGAACTTGTTACGACTCTGTATGCCATATTAGCACCTTGAAAAGCGCGTTAGTATAACTTAGGACGCCTTAAAACTCCGAACAACACCTTACAACACCGTACGAAACCTTAAAACTCCATAGTAAACCTAATGAATTGCTCCGAGTCATTTAAACATTGTACGACAACATAGAATATCTTACGACTCTGTATACCACATTAGGACCTTGAAAAGCTTGTTAGTATAATATACGACACCTCAAAACTCCTAACTACACCTTACAATACCCTACGTAAGCTTAAAACTCCATAATAAACCTAATGAATTCGTACGAGTCCTTTTAACGTCGTACGACAACTTAGGACATCTTACGACTCTTTATGCCACATTAGCAACTCGAAAAGCATGTTAGTATAATGTAGGACGCCTTATAGCTCCTAAAAACACCTTACAACACCGTACGAAACCTTAAAATTCCATAATGAACCTAATGAATTTGTACGAGTTCTTTGAACATCGTACGACAACTTAGGACATCTTACGACTCTTTATGCCACATTAGCAACTCGAAAAGCATGTTAGTATAATGTAGGACACCTCAAAACTCCTAACTACACCTTACAATACCCTACGTAAGCTTAAAACTCCATAATAAACCTAATGAATTCGTACGAGTCCTTTTAACGTCGTACGACAACTTAGGACATCTTACGACTCTTTATGCCACATTAGCAACTCGAAATGCATGTTAGTATAATGTAAGACGCCTTACAGCTCCTAAAAACACCTTACAACACCGTACGAAACCTTAAAACTGAATAATAAACATAATGAATTCGTACGAGTCCTTTTAACGTCGTACGACAACTTAGGACATCTTACGACTCTTTATGCCACATTAGCAACTCGAAAAGCATGTTAGTATAATGTAAGACGCCTTACAGCTCCTAAAAACACCTTACAACACCGTACGAAACCTTAAAACTCCATAATAAACGTAATGAATTCGTACGAGTCCTTTGAACATCGTACGACAACTTAGGACATCTTACGACTCTTTATGCCACATTAGCAACTCGAAAAGCATGTCAGTATAATGTAAGACGCCTTACAGCTCCTAAAAACACCTTACAACACCGTACGAAACCTTAAAACTCCATAATAAACGTAATGAATTCGTACGAGTCCTTTTAACGTCGTACGACAACTTAGGACATCTTACGACTCTTTATGCCACATTAGCAACTCGAAAAGTATGTTAGTATAATATAAGACGCCTTACAGCTCCTAAAAACACCTTACAACACCGTACGAAACCTTAAAACTCCATAATAAACGTAATGAATTCATACGAGTCCTTTGAACATCGTACGACAACTTAGGACATCATACGACTCTTTATGCAACATTAGCAACTCGAAAAGTATGTTAGTATAATGTAGGACGCCTTACAGCTCCTAAAAGTACCTTACATCACCGTACGAAAACTTAAAACTCCATAATACGCCTAATGTATTCGTCCGAGTCCTTTGAACATTGTACTACAAGTTAGGACATCTTAAGACTCGGTATGCCATATTAGCACCTTGAAATGCAAGTTAGTATAACGTAGGATGCCTTAAAACTGCAAACAACACATTACAACACAATACGAAACCTCAAAACTACATAATAAACCGAATGAAATCGCCCAAGTCCTTTGAACATAGTAAGACAATTTAGAACTTGTTACGACTCTGTATGCCATATTAGCACCTTGAAAAGCGCGTTAGTATAACTTAGGACGCCTTAAAACTCCTAACAACACCTTACAACACCGTACGAAACCTTAAAACTCCATAGTAAACCTAATGAATTGCTCCGAGTCATTTAAACATTGTACGACAACATAGAATATCTTACGACTCTGTATACCACATTAGGACCTTGAAAAGCTTGTTAGTATAATATACGACACCTCAAAACTCCTAACTACACCTTACAATACCCTACGTAAGCTTAAAACTCCATAATAAACCTAATGAATTCGTACGAGTCCTTTTAACGTCGTACGACAACTTAGGACATCTTACGACTCTTTATGCCACATTAGCAACTCGAAAAGCATGTTAGTATAATGTAGGACGCCTTATAGCTCCTAAAAACACCTTACAACACCGTACGAAACCTTAAAATTCCATAATGAACCTAATGAATTTGTACGAGTTCTTTGAACATCGTACGACAACTTAGGACATCTTACGACTCTTTATGCCACATTAGCAACTCGAAAAGCATGTTAGTATAATGTAGGACACCTCAAAACTCCTAACTACACCTTACAATACCCTACGTAAGCTTAAAACTCCATAATAAACCTAATGAATTCGTACGAGTCCTTTTAACGTCGTACGACAACTTAGGACATCTTACGACTCTTTATGCCACATTAGCAACTCGAAATGCATGTTAGTATAATGTAAGACGCCTTACAGCTCCTAAAAACACCTTACAACACCGTACGAAACCTTAAAACTCAATAATAAACATAATGAATTCGTACGAGTCCTTTTAACGTCGTACGACAACTTAGGACATCTTACGACTCTTTATGCCACATTAGCAACTCGAAAAGCATGTTAGTATAATGTAAGACGCCTTACAGCTCCTAAAAACACCTTACAACACCGTACGAAACCTTAAAACTCCATAATAAACCTAATGAATTCGTACGAGTCCTTTGAACATCGTACGACAACTTAGGACATCTTACGACTCTTTATGCCACATTAGCAACTCGAAAAGCATGTCAGTATAATGTAAGACGCCTTACAGCTCCTAAAAACACCTTACAACACCGTACGAAACCTTAAAACTCCATAATAAACGTAATGAATTCGTACGAGTCCTTTTAACGTCGTACGACAACTTAGGACATCTTACGACTCTTTATGCCACATTAGCAACTCGAAAAGTATGTTAGTATAATATAAGACGCCTTACAGCTCCTAAAAACACCTTACAACACCGTACGAAACCTTAAAACTCCATAATAAACGTAATGAATTCATACGAGTCCTTTGAACATCGTACGACAACTTAGGACATCTTACGACTCTTTATGCCACATTAGCAACTCGAAAAGCATGTCAGTATAATGTAAGACGCCTTACAGCTCCTAAAAACACCTTACAACACCGTACGAAACCTTAAAACTCCATAATAAACGTAATGAATTCGTACGAGTCCTTTTAACGTCGTACGACAACTTAGGACATCTTACGACTCTTTATGCCACATTAGCAACTCGAAAAGCATGTTAGTATAATGTAAGACGCCTTACAGCTCCTAAAAACACCTTACATCACCGTACGAAAACTTAAAACTCCATAATAAACGTAATGAATTCGTACGAGTCCTTTTAACGTCGTACGACAACTTAGGACATCTTACGACTCTTTATGCCACATTAGCAACTCGAAAAGTATGTTAGTATAATATAAGACGCCTTACAGCTCCTAAAAACACCTTACAACACCGTACGAAACCTTAAAACTCCATAATAAACGTAATGAATTCATACGAGTCCTTTGAACATCGTACGACAACTTAGGACATCTTACGACTCTTTATGCCACATTAGCAACTCGAAAAGCATGTCAGTATAATGTAAGACGCCTTACTGCTCCTAAAAACACCTTACAACACCGTACGAAACCTTAAAACTCCATAATAAACGTAATGAATTCGTACGAGTCCTTTTAACGTCGTACGACAACTTAGGACATCTTACGACTCTTTATGCCACATTAGCAACTCGAAAAGCATGTCAGTATAATGTAAGACGCCTTACAGCTCCTAAAAACACCTTACATCACCGTACGAAAACTTAAAACTCCATAATAAACGTAATGAATTCGTACGAGTCCTTTGAACATCGTACGACAACTTAGGACATCTTACGACTCTTTATGCCACATTAGCAACTCGAAAAGCATGTCAGTATAATGTAAGACGCCTTACAGCTCCTAAAAACACCTTACAACACCGTACGAAACCTTAAAACTCCATAATAAACGTAATGAATTCGTACGAGTCCTTTTAACGTCGTACGACAACTTAGGACATCTTACGACTCTTTATGCCACATTAGCAACTCGAAAAGCATGTTAGTATAATGTAGGACGCCTTACAGCTCCTAAAAACACCTTACAAACCGTACGAAACCTTAAAACTCCATAATAAACCTAATGAATTCGTACGAGTCCTTTGAATATCGTCCGACAACTTAGGACATCATACGACTCTTTATGCAACATTAGCAACTCGAAAAGTATGTTAGTATAATGTAGGACGCCTTACAGCTCCTAAAAGCACCTTACATCACCGTACGAAAACTTAAAACTCCATAATACGCCTAATGTATTCGTCCGAGTCCTTTGAACATTGTACTACAAGTTAGGACATCTTAAGACTCGGTATGCCATATTAGCACCTTGAAATGCAAGTTAGTATAACGTAGGATGCCTTAAAACTGCAAACAACACCTTACAACACAATACGAAACCTCAAAACTACATAATAAACCGAATGAAATCGCCCAAGTCCTTTGAACATAGTAAGACAATTTAGAACTTGTTACGACTCTGTATGCCATATTAGCACCTTGAAAAGCGCGTTAGTATAACTTAGGACGCCTTAAAACTCCTAACAACACCTTACAACACCGTACGAAACCTTAAAACTCCATAGTAAACCTAATGAATTGCTCCGAGTCATTTAAACATTGTACGACAACATAGAATATCTTACGACTCTGTATACCACATTAGGACCTTGAAAAGCTTGTTAGTATAATATACGACACCTCAAAACTCCTAACTACACCTTACAATACCCTACGTAAGCTTAAAACTCCATAATAAACCTAATGAATTCGTACGAGTCCTTTTAACGTCGTACGACAACTTAGGACATCTTACGACTCTTTATGCCACATTAGCAACTCGAAAAGCTTGTTAGTATAATGTAGGACGCCTTATAGCTCCTAAAAACACCTTACAACACCGTACGAAACCTTAAAATTCCATAATGAACCTAATGAATTTGTACGAGTTCTTTGAACATCGTACGACAACTTAGGACATCTTACGACTCTTTATGCCACATTAGCAACTCGAAAAGCATGTTAGTATAATGTCGGACACCTCAAAACTCCTAACTACACCTTACAATACCCTACGTAAGCTTAAAACTCCATAATAAACCTAATGAATTCGTACGAGTCCTTTTAACGTCGTACGACAACTTAGGACATCTTACGACTCTTTATGCCACATTAGCAACTCGAAATGCATGTTAGTATAATGTAAGACGCCTTACAGCTCCTAAAAACACCTTACAACACCGTACGAAACCTTAAAACTCCATAATAAACATAATGAATTCGTACGAGTCCTTTTAACGTCGTACGACAACTTAGGACATCTTACGACTCTTTATGCCACATTAGCAACTCGAAAAGCATGTTAGTATAATGTAAGACGCCTTACAGCTCCTAAAAACACCTTACAACACCGTACGAAACCTTAAAACTCCATAATAAACGTAATGAATTCGTACGAGTCCTTTGAACATCGTACGACAACTTAGGACATCTTACGACTCTTTATGCCACATTAGCAACTCGAAAAGCATGTCAGTATAATGTAAGACGCCTTACAGCTCCTAAAAACACCTTACAACACCGTACGAAACCTTAAAACTCCATAATAAACGTAATGAATTCGTACGAGTCCTTTTAACGTCGTACGACAACTTAGGACATCTTACGACTCTTTATGCCACATTAGCAACTCGAAAAGTATGTTAGTATAATATAAGACGCCTTACAGCTCCTAAAAACACCTTACAACACCGTACGAAACCTTAAAACTCCATAATAAACGTAATGAATTCATACGAGTCCTTTGAACATCGTACGACAACTTAGGACATCTTACGACTCTTTATGCCACATTAGCAACTCGAAAAGCATGTC
Organism: Tagetes erecta; assembly: GCA_030867185.1. Lineage (NCBI taxonomy): Eukaryota > Viridiplantae > Streptophyta > Magnoliopsida > Asterales > Asteraceae > Tagetes > Tagetes erecta. Next base: position 13,558,636 of record CM061493.1, read on the forward strand.
AGTATAATGTAAGACGCCTTACAGCTCCTAAAAACACCTTACAACACCGTACGAAACCTTAAAACTCCATAATAAACGTAATGAATTCGTACGAGTCCTTTTAACGTCGTACGACAACTTAGGACATCTTACGACTCTTTATGCCACATTAGCAACTCGAAAAGCATGTCAGTATAATGTAAGACGCCTTACAGCTCCTAAAAACAACTTACATCACCGTACGAAAACTTAAAACTCCATAATAAACGTAATGAATTCGTACGAGTCCTTTGAACATCGTACGACAACTTAGGACATCTTACGACTCTTTATGCCACATTAGCAACTCGAAAAGCATGTCAGTATAATGTAAGACGCCTTACAGCTCCTAAAAACACCTTACAACACCGTACGAAACCTTAAAACTCCATAATAAACGTAATGAATTCGTACGAGTCCTTTTAACGTCGTACGACAACTTAGGACATCTTACGACTCTTTATGCCACATTAGCAACTCGAAAAGCATGTTAGTATAATGTAGGACGCCTTACAGCTCCTAAAAACACCTTACAAACCGTACGAAACCTTAAAACTCCATAATAAACCTAATGAATTCGTACGAGTCCTTTGAATATCGTCCGACAACTTAGGACATCATACGACTCTTTATGCAACATTAGCAACTCGAAAAGTATGTTAGTATAATGTAGGACGCCTTACAGCTCCTAAAAGCACCTTACATCACCGTACGAAAACTTAAAACTCCATAATACGCCTAATGTATTCGTCCGAGTCCTTTGAACATTGTACTACAAGTTAGGACATCTTAAGACTCGGTATGCCATATTAGCACCTTGAAATGCAAGTTAGTATAACGTAGGATGCCTTAAAACTGCAAACAACACCTTACAACACAATACGAAACCTCAAAACTACATAATAAACCGAATGAAATCGCCCAAGTCCTTTGAACATAGTAAGACAATTTAGAACTTGTTACGACTCTGTATGCCATATTAGCACCTTGAAAAGCGCGTTAGTATAACTTAGGACGCCTTAAAACTCCTAACAACACCTTACAACACCGTACGAAACCTTAAAACTCCATAGTAAACCTAATGAATTGCTCCGAGTCATTTAAACATTGTACGACAACATAGAATATCTTACGACTCTGTATACCACATTAGGACCTTGAAAAGCTTGTTAGTATAATATACGACACCTCAAAACTCCTAACTACACCTTACAATACCCTACGTAAGCTTAAAGCTCCATAATAAACCTAATGAATTCGTACGAGTCCTTTTAACGTCGTACGACAACTTAGGACATCTTACGACTCTTTATGCCACATTAGCAACTCGAAAAGCATGTTAGTATAATGTAGGACGCCTTATAGCTCCTAAAAACACCTTACAACACCGTACGAAACCTTAAAATTCCATAATGAACCTAATGAATTTGTACGAGTTCTTTGAACATCGTACGACAACTTAGGACATCTTACGACTCTTTATGCCACATTAGCAACTCGAAAAGCATGTTAGTATAATGTAGGACACCTCAAAACTCCTAACTACACCTTACAATACCCTACGTAAGCTTAAAACTCCATAATAAACCTAATGAATTCGTACGAGTCCTTTTAACGTCGTACGACAACTTAGGACATCTTACGACTCTTTATGCCACATTAGCAACTCGAAATGCATGTTAGTATAATGTAAGACGCCTTACAGCTCCTAAAAACACCTTACAACACCGTACGAAACCTTAAAACTCAATAATAAACATAATGAATTCGTACGAGTCCTTTTAACGTCGTACGACAACTTAGGACATCTTACGACTCTTTATGCCACATTAGCAACTCGAAAAGCATGTTAGTATAATGTAAGACGCCTTACAGCTCCTAAAAACACCTTACAACACCGTACGAAACCTTAAAACTCCATAATAAACCTAATGAATTCGTACGAGTCCTTTGAACATCGTACGACAACTTAGGACATCTTACGACTCTTTATGCCACATTAGCAACTCGAAAAGCATGTCAGTATAATGTAAGACGCCTTACAGCTCCTAAAAACACCTTACAACACCGTACGAAACCTTAAAACTCCATAATAAACGTAATGAATTCGTACGAGTCCTTTTAACGTCGTACGACAACTTAGGACATCTTACGACTCTTTATGCCACATTAGCAACTCGAAAAGTATGTTAGTATAATATAAGACGCCTTACAGCTCCTAAAAACACCTTACAACACCGTACGAAACCTTAAAACTCCATAATAAACGTAATGAATTCATACGAGTCCTTTAAACATCGTACGACAACTTAGGACATCTTACGACTCTTTATGCCACATTAGCAACTCGAAAAGCATGTCAGTATAATGTAAGACGCCTTACAGCTCCTAAAAACACCTTACAACACCGTACGAAACCTTAAAACTCCATAATAAACGTAATGAATTCGTACGAGTCCTTTTAACGTCGTACGACAACTTAGGACATCTTACGACTCTTTATGCCACATTAGCAACTCGAAAAGCATGTTAGTATAATGTAAGACGCCTTACAGCTCCTAAAAACACCTTACATCACCGTACGAAAACTTAAAACTCCATAATAAACGTAATGAATTCATACGAGTCCTTTGAACATCGTACGACAACTTAGGACATCTTACGACTCTTTATGCCACATTAGCAACTCGAAAAGCATGTCAGTATAATGTAAGACGCCTTACAGCTCCTAAAAACACCTTACAACACCGTACGAAACCTTAAAACTCCATAATAAACGTAATGAATTCGTACGAGTCCTTTTAACGTCGTACGACAACTTAGGACATCTTACGACTCTTTATGCCACATTAGCAACTCGAAAAGTATGTTAGTATAATATAAGACGCCTTACAGCTCCTAAAAACATCTTACAACACCGTACGAAACCTTAAAACTCCATAATAAACGTAATGAATTCATACGAGTCCTTTGAACATCGTACGACAACTTAGGACATCTTACGACTCTTTATGCCACATTAGCAACTCGAAAAGCATGTCAGTATAATGTAAGACGCCTTACAGCTCCTAAAAACACCTTACAACACCGTACGAAACCTTAAAACTCCATAATAAACGTAATGAATTCGTACGAGTCCTTTTAACGTCGTACGACAACTTAGGACATCTTACGACTCTTTATGCCACATTAGTAACTCGAAAAGCATGTTAGTATAATGTAAGACCCCTTACAGCTCCTAAAAACACCTTACATCACCGTACGAAAACTTAAAACTCCATAATAAACGTAATGAATTCGTACGAGTCCTTTGAACATCGTACGACAACTTAGGACATCTTACGACTCTTTATGCCACATTAGCAACTCGAAAAGCATGTCAGTATAATGTAAGACGCCTTACAGCTCCTAAAAACACCTTACAACACCGTACGAAACCTTAAAACTCCATAATAAACGTAATGAATTCGTACGAGTCCTTTTAACGTCGTACGACAACTTAGGACATCTTACGACTCTTTATGCCACATTAGCAACTCGAATAGCATGTTAGTATAATGTAAGACGCCTTACAGCTCCTAAAAACACCTTACAACACCGTACGAAACCTTAAAACAACATAATAAACGTAATGAATTCGTACGAGTCCTTTGAACATCGTACGACAACTTAGGACATCTTACAACTCTTTATGCCACATTAGCAACTCGAAAAGCATGTCAGTATAATGTAAGACGCCTTACAGCTCCTAAAAACACCTTACAACACCGTACGAAACCTTAAAACTCCATAACAAACGTAATGAATTCGTACGAGTCCTTTTAACGTCGTACGACAACTTAGGACATCTTACGACTCTTTATGCCACATTAGCAACTCGAAAAGCATGTCAGTATAATGTAAGACGCCTTACAGCTCCTAAAAACACCTTACAACACCGTACGAAACCTTAAAACTCCATAATAAACGTAATGAATTCGTACGAGTCCTTTTAACGTCGTACGACAACTTAGGACATCTTACGACTCTTTATGCCACATTAGCAACTCGAAAAGCATGTTAGTATAATGTAAGACGCCTTACAGCTCCTAAAAACACCTTACAACACCGTACGAAACCTTAAAACAACATAATAAACGTAATGAATTCGTACGAGTCCTTTGAACATCGTACGACAACTTAGGACATCTTACAACTCTTTATGCCACATTAGCAACTCGAAAAGCATGTCAGTATAATGTAAGACGCCTTACAGCTCCTAAAAACACCTTACAACACCGTACGAAACCTTAAAACTCCATAATAAACGTAATGAATTCGTACGAGTCCTTTTAACGTCGTACGACAACTTAGGACATCTTACGACTCTTTATGCCACATTAGCAACTCGAAAAGTATGTTAGTATAATATAAGACGCCTTACAGCTCCTAAAAACACCTTACAACACCGTACGAAACCTTAAAACTCCATAATAAACGTAATGAATTCATACGAGTCCTTTGAACATCGTACGACAACTTAGGACATCTTACGACTCTTTATGCCACATTAGCAACTCGAAAAGCATGTCAGTATAATGTAAGACGCCTTACAGCTCCTAAAAACACCTTACAACACCGTACGAAACCTTAAAACTCCATAATAAACGTAATGAATTCGTACGAGTCCTTTTAACGTCGTACGACAACTTAGGACATCTTACGACTCTTTATGCCACATTAGCAACTCGAAAAGCATGTTAGTATAATGTAAGACGCCTTACAGCTCCTAAAAACACCTTACATCACCGTACGAAAACTTAAAACTCCATAATAAACGTAATGAATTCATACGAGTCCTTTGAACATCGTACGACAACTTAGGACATCTTACGACTCTTTATGCCACATTAGCAACTCGAAAAGCATGTTAGTATAATGTAGGACACCTCAAAACTCCTAACTACACCTTACAATACCCTACGTAAGCTTAAAACTCCATAATAAACCTAATGAATTCGTACGAGTCCTTTTAACGTCGTACGACAACTTAGGACATCTTACGACTCTTTATGCCACATTAGCAACTCGAAATGCATGTTAGTATAATGTAAGACGCCTTACAGCTCCTAAAAACACCTTACAACACCGTACGAAACCTTAAAACTCAATAATAAACATAATGAATTCGTACGAGTCCTTTTAACGTCGTACGACAACTTAGGACATCTTACGACTCTTTATGCCACATTAGCAACTCGAAAAGCATGTTAGTATAATGTAAGACGCCTTACAGCTCCTAAAAACACCTTACAACACCGTACGAAACCTTAAAACTCCATAATAAACCTAATGAATTCGTACGAGTCCTTTGAACATCGTACGACAACTTAGGACATCTTACGACTCTTTATGCCACATTAGCAACTCGAAAAGCATGTCAGTATAATGTAAGACGCCTTACAGCTCCTAAAAACACCTTACAACACCGTACGAAACCTTAAAACTCCATAATAAACGTAATGAATTCGTACGAGTCCTTTTAACGTCGTACGACAACTTAGGACATCTTACGACTCTTTATGCCACATTAGCAACTCGAAAAGTATGTTAGTATAATATAAGACGCCTTACAGCTCCTAAAAACACCTTACAACACCGTACGAAACCTTAAAACTCCATAATAAACGTAATGAATTCATACGAGTCCTTTGAACATCGTACGACAACTTAGGACATCTTACGACTCTTTATGCCACATTAGCAACTCGAAAAGCATGTCAGTATAATGTAAGACGCCTTACAGCTCCTAAAAACACCTTACAACACCGTACGAAACCTTAAAACTCCATAATAAACGTAATGAATTCGTACGAGTCCTTTTAACGTCGTACGACAACTTAGGACATCTTACGACTCTTTATGCCACATTAGCAACTCGGAAAGCATGTTAGTATAATGTAAGACGCCTTACAGCTCCTAAAAACACCTTACATCACCGTACGAAAACTTAAAACTCCATAATAAACGTAATGAATTCATACGAGTCCTTTGAACATCGTACGACAACTTAGGACATCTTACGACTCTTTATGCCACATTAGCAACTCGAAAAGCATGTCAGTATAATGTAAGACGCCTTACAGCTCCTAAAAACACCTTACAACACCGTACGAAACCTTAAAACTCCATAATAAACGTAATGAATTCGTACGAGTCCTTTTAACGTCGTACGACAACTTAGGACATCTTACGACTCTTTATGCCACATTAGCAACTCGAAAAGCATGTTAGTATAATGTAAGACGCCTTACAGCTCCTAAAAACACCTTACATCACCGTACGAAAACTTAAAACTCCATAATAAACGTAATGAATTCATACGAGTCCTTTGAACATCGTACGACAACTTAGGACATCTTACGACTCTTTATGCCACATTAGCAACTCGAAAAGCATGTTAGTATAATGTAGGACACCTCAAAACTCCTAACTACACCTTACAATACCCTACGTAAGCTTAAAACTCCATAATAAACCTAATGAATTCGTACGAGTCCTTTTAACGTCGTACGACAACTTAGGACATCTTACGACTCTTTATGCCACATTAGCAACTCGAAATGCATGTTAGTATAATGTAAGACGCCTTACAGCTCCTAAAAACACCTTACAACACCGTACGAAACCTTAAAACTCAATAATAAACATAATGAATTCGTACGAGTCCTTTTAACGTCGTACGACAACTTAGGACATCTTACGACTCTTTATGCCACATTAGCAACTCGAAAAGCATGTTAGTATAATGTAAGACGCCTTACAGCTCCTAAAAACACCTTACAACACCGTACGAAACCTTAAAACTCCATAATAAACCTAATGAATTCGTACGAGTCCTTTGAACATCGTACGACAACTTAGGACATCTTACGACTCTTTATGCCACATTAGCAACTCGAAAAGCATGTCAGTATAATGTAAGACGCCTTACAGCTCCTAAAAACACCTTACAACACCGTACGAAACCTTAAAACTCCATAATAAACGTAATGAATTCGTACGAGTCCTTTTAACGTCGTACGACAACTTAGGACATCTTACGACTCTTTATGCCACATTAGCAACTCGAAAAGTATGTTAGTATAATATAAGACGCCTTACAGCTCCTAAAAACACCTTACAACACCGTACGAAACCTTAAAACTCCATAATAAACGTAATGAATTCATACGAGTCCTTTGAACATCGTACGACAACTTAGGACATCTTACGACTCTTTATGCCACATTAGCAACTCGAAAAGCATGTCAGTATAATGTAAGACGCCTTACAGCTCCTAAAAACACCTTACAACACCGTACGAAACCTTAAAACTCCATAATAAACGTAATGAATTCGTACGAGTCCTTTTAACGTCGTACGACAACTTAGGACATCTTACGACTCTTTATGCCACATTAGCAACTCGGAAAGCATGTTAGTATAATGTAAGACGCCTTACAGCTCCTAAAAACACCTTACATCACCGTACGAAAACTTAAAACTCCATAATAAACGTAATGAATTCATACGAGTCCTTTGAACATCGTACGACAACTTAGGACATCTTACGACTCTTTATGCCACATTAGCAACTCGAAAAGCATGTCAGTATAATGTAAGACGCCTTACAGCTCCTAAAAACACCTTACAACACCGTACGAAACCTTAAAACTCCATAATAAACGTAATGAATTCGTACGAGTCCTTTTAACGTCGTACGACAACTTAGGACATCTTACGACTCTTTATGCCACATTAGCAACTCGAAAAGTATGTTAGTATAATATAAGACGCCTTACAGCTCCTAAAAACATCTTACAACACCGTACGAAACCTTAAAACTCCATAATAAACGTAATGAATTCATACGAGTCCTTTGAACATCGTACGACAACTTAGGACATCTTACGACTCTTTATGCCACATTAGCAACTCGAAAAGCATGTCAGTATAATGTAAGACGCCTTACAGCTCCTAAAAACACCTTACAACACCGTACGAAACCTTAAAACTCCATAATAAACGTAATGAATTCGTACGAGTCCTTTTAACGTCGTACGACAACTTAGGACATCTTACGACTCTTTATGCCACATTAGTAACTCGAAAAGCATGTTAGTATAATGTAAGACCCCTTACAGCTCCTAAAAACACCTTACATCACCGTACGAAAACTTAAAACTCCATAATAAACGTAATGAATTCGTACGAGTCCTTTGAACATCGTACGACAACTTAGGACATCTTACGACTCTTTATGCCACATTAGCAACTCGAAAAGCATGTCAGTATAATGTAAGACGCCTTACAGCTCCTAAAAACACCTTACAACACCGTACGAAACCTTAAAACTCCATAATAAACGTAATGAATTCGTACGAGTCCTTTTAACGTCGTACGACAACTTAGGACATCTTACGACTCTTTATGCCACATTAGCAACTCGAAAAGCATGTTAGTATAATGTAAGACGCCTTACAGCTCCTAAAAACACCTTACAACACCGTACGAAACCTTAAAACAACATAATAAACGTAATGAATTCGTACGAGTCCTTTGAACATCGTACGACAACTTAGGACATCTTACAACTCTTTATGCCACATTAGCAACTCGAAAAGCATGTCAGTATAATGTAAGACGCCTTACAGCTCCTAAAAACACCTTACAACACCGTACGAAACCTTAAAACTCCATAACAAACGTAATGAATTCGTACGAGTCCTTTTAACGTCGTACGACAACTTAGGACATCTTACGACTCTTTATGCCACATTAGCAACTCGAAAAGCATGTCAGTATAATGTAAGACGCCTTACAGCTCCTAAAAACACCTTACAACACCGTACGAAACCTTAAAACTCCATAATAAACGTAATGAATTCGTACGAGTCCTTTTAACGTCGTACGACAACTTAGGACATCTTACGACTCTTTATGCCACATTAGCAACTCGAAAAGCATGTTAGTATAATGTAAGACGCCTTACAGCTCCTAAAAACACCTTACAACACCGTACGAAACCTTAAAACAACATAATAAACGTAATGAATTCGTACGAGTCCTTTGAACATCGTACGACAACTTAGGACATCTTACAACTCTTTATGCCACATTAGCAACTCGAAAAGCATGTCAGTATAATGTAAGACGCCTTACAGCTCCTAAAAACACCTTACAACACCGTACGAAACCTTAAAACAACATAATAAACGTAATGAATTCGTACGAGTCCTTTGAACATCGTACGACAACTTAGGACATCTTACAACTCTTTATGCCACATTAGCAACTCGAAAAGCATGTCAGTATAATGTAAGACGCCTTACAGCTCCTAAAAACACCTTACAACACCGTACGAAACCTTAAAACTCCATAACAAACGTAATGAATTCGTACGAGTCCTTTTAACGTCGTACGACAACTTAGGACATCATACGACTCTTTATGCAACATTAGCAACTCGAAAAGTATGTTAGTATAATGTAGGACGCCTTACAGCTCCTAAAAGCACCTTACATCACCGTACGAAAACTTAAAACTCCATAATACGCCTAATGTATTCGTCCGAGTCCTTTGAACATTGTACTACAAGTTAGGACATCTTAAGACTCGGTATGCCATATTAGCACCTTGAAATGCAAGTTAGTATAACGTAGGATGCCTTAAAACTGCAAAGAACACCTTACAACACAATACGAAACCTCAAAACTACATAATAAACCGAATGAAATCGCCCAAGTCCTTTGAACATAGTAAGACAATTTAGAACTTGTTACGACTCTGTATGCCATATTAGCACCTTGAAAAGCGCGTTAGTATAACTTAGGACGCCTTAAAACTCCGAACAACACCTTACAACACCGTACGAAACCTTAAAACTCCATAGTAAACCTAATGAATTGCTCCGAGTCATTTAAACATTGTACGACAACATAGAATATCTTACGACTCTGTATACCACATTAGGACCTTGAAAAGCTTGTTAGTATAATATACGACACCTCAAAACTCCTAACTACACCTTACAATACCCTACGTAAGCTTAAAACTCCATAATAAACCTAATGAATTCGTACGAGTCCTTTTAACGTCGTACGACAACTTAGGACATCTTACGACTCTTTATGCCACATTAGCAACTCGAAAAGCATGTTAGTATAATGTAGGACGCCTTATAGCTCCTAAAAACACCTTACAACACCGTACGAAACCTTAAAATTCCATAATGAACCTAATGAATTTGTACGAGTTCTTTGAACATCGTACGACAACTTAGGACATCTTACGACTCTTTATGCCACATTAGCAACTCGAAAAGCATGTTAGTATAATGTAGGACACCTCAAAACTCCTAACTACACCTTACAATACCCTACGTAAGCTTAAAACTCCATAATAAACCTAATGAATTCGTACGAGTCCTTTTAACGTCGTACGACAACTTAGGACATCTTACGACTCTTTATGCCACATTAGCAACTCGAAATGCATGTTAGTATAATGTAAGACGCCTTACAGCTCCTAAAAACACCTTACAACACCGTACGAAACCTTAAAACTGAATAATAAACATAATGAATTCGTACGAGTCCTTTTAACGTCGTACGACAACTTAGGACATCTTACGACTCTTTATGCCACATTAGCAACTCGAAAAGCATGTTAGTATAATGTAAGACGCCTTACAGCTCCTAAAAACACCTTACAACACCGTACGAAACCTTAAAACTCCATAATAAACGTAATGAATTCGTACGAGTCCTTTGAACATCGTACGACAACTTAGGACATCTTACGACTCTTTATGCCACATTAGCAACTCGAAAAGCATGTCAGTATAATGTAAGACGCCTTACAGCTCCTAAAAACACCTTACAACACCGTACGAAACCTTAAAACTCCATAATAAACGTAATGAATTCGTACGAGTCCTTTTAACGTCGTACGACAACTTAGGACATCTTACGACTCTTTATGCCACATTAGCAACTCGAAAAGTATGTTAGTATAATATAAGACGCCTTACAGCTCCTAAAAACACCTTACAACACCGTACGAAACCTTAAAACTCCATAATAAACGTAATGAATTCATACGAGTCCTTTGAACATCGTACGACAACTTAGGACATCATACGACTCTTTATGCAACATTAGCAACTCGAAAAGTATGTTAGTATAATGTAGGACGCCTTACAGCTCCTAAAAGTACCTTACATCACCGTACGAAAACTTAAAACTCCATAATACGCCTAATGTATTCGTCCGAGTCCTTTGAACATTGTACTACAAGTTAGGACATCTTAAGACTCGGTATGCCATATTAGCACCTTGAAATGCAAGTTAGTATAACGTAGGATGCCTTAAAACTGCAAACAACACATTACAACACAATACGAAACCTCAAAACTACATAATAAACCGAATGAAATCGCCCAAGTCCTTTGAACATAGTAAGACAATTTAGAACTTGTTACGACTCTGTATGCCATATTAGCACCTTGAAAAGCGCGTTAGTATAACTTAGGACGCCTTAAAACTCCTAACAACACCTTACAACACCGTACGAAACCTTAAAACTCCATAGTAAACCTAATGAATTGCTCCGAGTCATTTAAACATTGTACGACAACATAGAATATCTTACGACTCTGTATACCACATTAGGACCTTGAAAAGCTTGTTAGTATAATATACGACACCTCAAAACTCCTAACTACACCTTACAATACCCTACGTAAGCTTAAAACTCCATAATAAACCTAATGAATTCGTACGAGTCCTTTTAACGTCGTACGACAACTTAGGACATCTTACGACTCTTTATGCCACATTAGCAACTCGAAAAGCATGTTAGTATAATGTAGGACGCCTTATAGCTCCTAAAAACACCTTACAACACCGTACGAAACCTTAAAATTCCATAATGAACCTAATGAATTTGTACGAGTTCTTTGAACATCGTACGACAACTTAGGACATCTTACGACTCTTTATGCCACATTAGCAACTCGAAAAGCATGTTAGTATAATGTAGGACACCTCAAAACTCCTAACTACACCTTACAATACCCTACGTAAGCTTAAAACTCCATAATAAACCTAATGAATTCGTACGAGTCCTTTTAACGTCGTACGACAACTTAGGACATCTTACGACTCTTTATGCCACATTAGCAACTCGAAATGCATGTTAGTATAATGTAAGACGCCTTACAGCTCCTAAAAACACCTTACAACACCGTACGAAACCTTAAAACTCAATAATAAACATAATGAATTCGTACGAGTCCTTTTAACGTCGTACGACAACTTAGGACATCTTACGACTCTTTATGCCACATTAGCAACTCGAAAAGCATGTTAGTATAATGTAAGACGCCTTACAGCTCCTAAAAACACCTTACAACACCGTACGAAACCTTAAAACTCCATAATAAACCTAATGAATTCGTACGAGTCCTTTGAACATCGTACGACAACTTAGGACATCTTACGACTCTTTATGCCACATTAGCAACTCGAAAAGCATGTCAGTATAATGTAAGACGCCTTACAGCTCCTAAAAACACCTTACAACACCGTACGAAACCTTAAAACTCCATAATAAACGTAATGAATTCGTACGAGTCCTTTTAACGTCGTACGACAACTTAGGACATCTTACGACTCTTTATGCCACATTAGCAACTCGAAAAGTATGTTAGTATAATATAAGACGCCTTACAGCTCCTAAAAACACCTTACAACACCGTACGAAACCTTAAAACTCCATAATAAACGTAATGAATTCATACGAGTCCTTTGAACATCGTACGACAACTTAGGACATCTTACGACTCTTTATGCCACATTAGCAACTCGAAAAGCATGTCAGTATAATGTAAGACGCCTTACAGCTCCTAAAAACACCTTACAACACCGTACGAAACCTTAAAACTCCATAATAAACGTAATGAATTCGTACGAGTCCTTTTAACGTCGTACGACAACTTAGGACATCTTACGACTCTTTATGCCACATTAGCAACTCGAAAAGCATGTTAGTATAATGTAAGACGCCTTACAGCTCCTAAAAACACCTTACATCACCGTACGAAAACTTAAAACTCCATAATAAACGTAATGAATTCATACGAGTCCTTTGAACATCGTACGACAACTTAGGACATCTTACGACTCTTTATGCCACATTAGCAACTCGAAAAGCATGTCAGTATAATGTAAGACGCCTTACAGCTCCTAAAAACACCTTACAACACCGTACGAAACCTTAAAACTCCATAATAAACGTAATGAATTCGTACGAGTCCTTTTAACGTCGTACGACAACTTAGGACATCTTACGACTCTTTATGCCACATTAGCAACTCGAAAAGTATGTTAGTATAATATAAGACGCCTTACAGCTCCTAAAAACATCTTACAACACCGTACGAAACCTTAAAACTCCATAATAAACGTAATGAATTCATACGAGTCCTTTGAACATCGTACGACAACTTAGGACATCTTACGACTCTTTATGCCACATTAGCAACTCGAAAAGCATGTCAGTATAATGTAAGACGCCTTACAGCTCCTAAAAACACTTTACAACACCGTACGAAACCTTAAAACTCCATAATAAACGTAATGAATTCGTACGAGTCCTTTTAACGTCGTACGACAACTTAGGACATCTTACGACTCTTTATGCCACATTAGCAACTCGAAAAGCATGTCAGTATAATGTAAGACGCCTTACAGCTCCTAAAAACACCTTACATCACCGTACGAAAACTTAAAACTCCATAAAAAACGTAATGAATTCGTACGAGTCCTTTGAACATCGTACGACAACTTAGGACATCTTACGACTCTTTATGCCACATTAGCAACTCGAAAAGCATGTCAGTATAATGTAAGACGCCTTACAGCTCCTAAAAACACCTTACAACACCGTACGAAACCTTAAAACTCCATAATAAACGTAATGAATTCGTACGAGTCCTTTTAACGTCGTACGACAACTTAGGACATCTTACGACTCTTTATGCCACATTAGCAACTCGAAAAGCATGTTAGTATAATGTAAGACCCCTTACAGCTCCTAAAAACACCTTACATCACCGTACGAAAACTTAAAACTCCATAAAAAACGTAATGAATTCGTACGAGTCCTTTGAACATCGTACGACAACTTAGGACATCTTACGACTCTTTATGCCACATTAGCAACTCGAAAAGCATGTCAGTATAATGTAAGACGCCTTACAGCTCCTAAAAACACCTTACAACACCGTACGAAACCTTAAAACTCCATAATAAACGTAATGAATTCGTACGAGTCCTTTTAACGTCGTACGACAACTTAGGACATCTTACGACTCTTTATGCCACATTAGCAACTCGAAAAGCATGTTAGTATAATGTAAGACGCCTTACAGCTCCTAAAAACACCTTACAACACCGTACGAAACCTTAAAACAACATAATAAACGTAATGAATTCGTACGAGTCCTTTGAACATCGTACGACAACTTAGGACATCTTACAACTCTTTATGCCACATTAGCAACTCGAAAAGCATGTCAGTATAATGTAAGACGCCTTCCGGCTCCTAAAAACACCTTACAACACCGTACGAAACCTTAAAACTCCATAACAAACGTAATGAATTCGTACGAGTCCTTTTAACGTCGTACGACAACTTAGGACATCTTACGACTCTTTATGCCACATTAGCAACTCGAAAAGCATGTTAGTATAATGTAAGACGCCTTACAGCTCCTAAAAACACCTTACAACACCGTACGAAACCTTAAAACAACATAATAAACGTAATGAATTCGTACGAGTCCTTTGAACATCGTACGACAACTTAGGACATCTTACGACTCTTTATGCCACATTAGCAACTCGAAAAGCATGTCAGTATAATGTAAGACGCCTTACAGCTCCTAAAAACACCTTACAACACCGTACGAAACCTGAAAACTCCATAATAAACGTAATGAATTCGTACGAGTCCTTTTAACGTCGTACGACAACTTAGGACATCTTACGACTCTTTATGCCACATTAGCAACTCGAAAAGCATGTTAGTATAATGTAAGACCCCTTACAGCTCCTAAAAACACCTTACATCACCGTACGAAAACTTAAAACTCCATAATAAACGTAATGAATTCGTACGAGTCCTTTGAACATCGTACGACAACTTAGGACATCTTACGACTCTTTATGCCACATTAGCAACTCGAAAAGCATGTCAGTATAATGTAAGACGCCTTACAGCTTCTAAAAACACCTTACAACACCGTACGAAACCTTAAAACTCCATAATAAACGTAATGAATTCGTACGAGTCCTTTTAACGTTGTACGACAACTTAGGACATCTTACGACTCTTCATGCCACAATAGCAACTCGAAAAGCATGTTAGTATAATGTAAGACGCCTTACAGCTCCTAAAAACACCTTACAACACCGTACGAAACCTTAAAACAACATAATAAACGTAATGAATTCGTACGAGTCCTTTGAACATCGTACGACAACTTAGGACATCTTACTACTCTTTATGCCACATTAGCAACTCGAAAAGCATGTCAGTATAATGTAAGACGCCTGACAGCTCCTAAAAACACCTTACAACACTGTACGAAACCTTAAAACTCCATAATAAACGTAATGAATTCGTACGAGTCCTTTTAACGTCGTACGACAACTTAGGACATCTTACGACTCTTTATGCCACATTAGCAACTCGAAAAGCATGTCAGTATAATGTAAGACGCCTTACAGCTCCTAAAAACACCTTACAACACCGTACGAAACCTTAAAACTCCATAATAAACGTAATGAATTCGTACGAGTCCTTTGAACATCGTACGACAACTTAGGACATCTTACGACACATGCCACATTAGCAACTCGAAAAGCATGTTAGTATAATATAAGACGCCTTACAGCTCCTAAAAACACCTTACAACACCGTACGAAACCTTAAAACTCCATAACAAACGTAATGAATTCGTACGAGTCCTTTTAACGTCGTACGACAACTTAGGACATCTTACGACTCTTTATGCCACATTAGCAACTCGAAAAGCATGTTAGTATAATGTAAGACGCCTTACAGCTCCTAAAAACACCTTACAACACCGTACGAAACCTTAAAACAACATAATAAACGTAATGAATTCATACGAGTCCTTTGAACATCGTACGACAACTTAGGACATCTTACGACTCTTTATGCCACATTAGCAACTCGAAAAGCATGTCAGTATAATGTAAGACGCCTTACAGCTCCTAAAAACACCTTACAACACCGTACGAAACCTTAAAACTCCATAATAAACGTAATGAATTCGTACGAGTCCTTTTAACGTCGTACGACAACTTAGGACATCTTACGACTCTTTATGCCACATTAGCAACTCGAAAAGCATGTTAGTATAATGTAAGACCCCTTACAGCTCCTAAAAACACCTTACATCACCGTACGAAAACTTAAAACTCCATAAAAAACGTAATGAATTCGTACGAGTCCTTTGAACATCGTACGACAACTTAGGACATCTTACGACTCTTTATGCCACATTAGCAACTCGAAAAGCATGTCAGTATAATGTAAGACGCCTTACAGCTCCTAAAAACACCTTACAACACCGTACGAAACCTTAAAACTCCATAATAAACGTAATGAATTCGTACGAGTCCTTTTAACGTCGTACGACAACTTAGGACATCTTACGACTCTTTATGCCACATTAGCAACTCGAAAAGCATGTTAGTATAATGTAAGACGCCTTACAGCTCCTAAAAACACCTTACAACACCGTACGAAACCTTAAAACAACATAATAAACGTAATGAATTCGTACGAGTCCTTTGAACATCGTACGACAACTTAGGACATCTTACAACTCTTTATGCCACATTAGCAACTCGAAAAGCATGTCAGTATAATGTAAGACGCCTTCCGGCTCCTAAAAACACCTTACAACACCGTACGAAACCTTAAAACTCCATAACAAACGTAATGAATTCGTACGAGTCCTTTTAACGTCGTACGACAACTTAGGACATCTTACGACTCTTTATGCCACATTAGCAACTCGAAAAGCATGTTAGTATAATGTAAGACGCCTTACAGCTCCTAAAAACACCTTACAACACCGTACGAAACCTTAAAACAACATAATAAACGTAATGAATTCGTACGAGTCCTTTGAACATCGTACGACAACTTAGGACATCTTACGACTCTTTATGCCACATTAGCAACTCGAAAAGCATGTCAGTATAATGTAAGACGCCTTACAGCTCCTAAAAACACCTTACAACACCGTACGAAACCTGAAAACTCCATAATAAACGTAATGAATTCGTACGAGTCCTTTTAACGTCGTACGACAACTTAGGACATCTTACGACTCTTTATGCCACATTAGCAACTCGAAAAGCATGTTAGTATAATGTAAGACCCCTTACAGCTCCTAAAAACACCTTACATCACCGTACGAAAACTTAAAACTCCATAATAAACGTAATGAATTCGTACGAGTCCTTTGAACATCGTACGACAACTTAGGACATCTTACGACTCTTTATGCCACATTAGCAACTCGAAAAGCATGTCAGTATAATGTAAGACGCCTTACAGCTTCTAAAAACACCTTACAACACCGTACGAAACCTTAAAACTCCATAATAAACGTAATGAATTCGTACGAGTCCTTTTAACGTTGTACGACAACTTAGGACATCTTACGACTCTTCATGCCACATTAGCAACTCGAAAAGCATGTTAGTATAATGTAAGACGCCTTACAGCTCCTAAAAACACCTTACAACACCGTACGAAACCTTAAAACAACATAATAAACGTAATGAATTCGTACGAGTCCTTTGAACATCGTACGACAACTTAGGACATCTTACTACTCTTTATGCCACATTAGCAACTCGAAAAGCATGTCAGTATAATGTAAGACGCCTGACAGCTCCTAAAAACACCTTACAACACTGTACGAAACCTTAAAACTCCATAATAAACGTAATGAATTCGTACGAGTCCTTTTAACGTCGTACGACAACTTAGGACATCTTACGACTCTTTATGCCACATTAGCAACTCGAAAAGCATGTCAGTATAATGTAAGACGCCTTACAGCTCCTAAAAACACCTTACAACACCGTACGAAACCTTAAAACTCCATAATAAACGTAATGAATTCGTACGAGTCCTTTGAACATCGTACGACAACTTAGGACATCTTACGACACATGCCACATTAGCAACTCGAAAAGCATGTTAGTATAATATAAGACGCCTTACAGCTCCTAAAAACACCTTACAACACCGTACGAAACCTTAAAACTCCATAATAAACGTAATGAATTCATACGAGTCCTTTTAACGTCGTACGACAACTTAGGACATCTTACGACTCTTTATGCAACATTAGCAACTCGAAAAGCATGTTAGTATAATGTAGGACGCCTTATAGCTCCAACAAGCACCTTACATCACCGTACGAAAACTTAAAACTCCATAATAAACGTAATGAATTCGTACGAGTCCTTTGAACATCGTACGACAACTTAGGACATCTTACAACTCTTTATGCCACATTAGCAACTCGAAAAGCATGTCAGTATAATGTAAGACGCCTTACAGCTCCTAAAAACACCTTACAACACCGTACGAAACCTTAAAACTCCATAATAAACGTAATGAATTCGTACGAGTCCTTTTAACGTCGTACGACAACTTAGGACATCTTACGACTCTTTATGCCACATTAGCAACTCGAAAAGTATGTTAGTATAATATAAGACGCCTTACAGCTCCTAAAAACACCTTACAACACCGTACGAAACCTTAAAACTCCATAATAAACGTAATGAATTCATACGAGTCCTTTGAACATCGTACGACAACTTAGGACATCTTACGACTCTTTATGCCACATTAGCAACTCGAAAAGCATGTCAGTATAATGTAAGACGCCTTACAGCTCCTAAAAACACCTTACAACACCGTACGAAACCTTAAAACTCCATAATAAACGTAATGAATTCGTACGAGTCCTTTTAACGTCGTACGACAACTTAGGACATCTTACGACTCTTTATGCCACATTAGCAACTCGAAAAGCATGTTAGTATAATGTAAGACGCCTTACAGCTCCTAAAAACACCGTACGAAAACTTAAAACTCCATAATAAACGTAATGAATTCGTACGAGTCCTTTGAACATCGTACGACAACTTAGGACATCTTACGACTCTTTATGCCACATTAGCAACTCGAAAAGCATGTTAGTATAATGTAAGACGCCTTACAGCTCCTAAAAACACCTTACAACACCGTACGAAACCTTAAAACAACATAATAAACGTAATGAATTCGTACGAGTCCTTTGAACATCGTACGACAACTTAGGACATCTTACGACTCTTTATGCCACATTAGCAACTCGAAAAGCATGTCAGTATAATGTAAGACGCCTTACAGCTCCTAAAAACACCTTACAACACCGTACGAAACCTTAAAACTCCATAATAAACGTAATGAATTCGTACGAGTCCTTTTAACGTCGTACGACAACTTAGGACATCTTACGACTCTTTATGCCACATTAGCAACTCGAAAAGCATGTTAGTATAATGTAAGACGCCTTACAGCTCCTAAAAACACCTTACAACACCGTACGAAACCTTAAAACTCCATAATAAACGTAATGAATTCGTACGAGTCCTTTTAACGTCGTACGACAACTTAGGACATCTTACGACTCTTTATGCCACATTAGCAACTCGAAAAGCATGTTAGTATAATATAAGACGCCTTACAGCTCCTAAAAACACCTTACAACACCGTACGAAACCTTAAAACTCCATAATAAACGTAATGAATTCGTACGAGTCCTTTGAACATCGTACGACAACTTAGGACATCTTACAACTCTTTATGCCACATTAGCAACTCGAAAAGCATGTCAGTATAATGTAAGACGCCTTACAGCTCCTAAAAACACCTTACAACACCGTACGAAACCTTAAAACTCCATAATAAACGTAATGAATTCGTACGAGTCCTTTTAACGTCGTACGACAACTTAGGACATCTTACGACTCTTTATGCCACATTAGCAACTCGAAAAGTATGTTAGTATAATATAAGACGCCTTACAGCTCCTAAAAACACCTTACAACACCGTACGAAACCTTAAAACTCCATAATAAACGTAATGAATTCATACGAGTCCTTTGAACATCGTACGACAACTTAGGACATCTTACGACTCTTTATGCCACATTAGCAACTCGAAAAGCATGTCAGTATAATGTAAGACGCCTTACAGCTCCTAAAAACACCTTACAACACCGTACGAATCCTTAAAACTCCATAATAAACGTAATGAATTCGTACGAGTCCTTTTAACGTCGTACGACAACTTAGGACATCTTACGACTCTTTATGCCACATTAGCAACTCGAAAAGCATGTTAGTATAATGTAAGACGCCTTACAGCTCCTAAAAACACCGTACGAAAACTTAAAACTCCATAATAAACGTAATGAATTCGTACGAGTCCTTTGAACATCGTACGACAACTTAGGACATCTTACGACTCTTTATGCCACATTAGCAACTCGAAAAGCATGTTAGTATAATGTAAGACGCCTTACAGCTCCTAAAAACACCTTACAACACCGTACGAAACCTTAAAACAACATAATAAACGTAATGAATTCGTACGAGTCCTTTGAACATCGTACGACAACTTAGGACATCTTACGACTCTTTATGCCACATTAGCAACTCGAAAAGCATGTCAGTATAATGTAAGACGCCTTACAGCTCCTAAAAACACCTTACAACACCGTACGAAACCTTAAAACTCCATAATAAACGTAATGAATTCGTACGAGTCCTTTTAACGTCGTACGACAACTTAGGACATCTTACGACTCTTTATGCCACATTAGCAACTCGAAAAGCATGTTAGTATAATGTAAGACGCCTTACAGCTCCTAAAAACACCTTACAACACCGTACGAAACCTTAAAACTCCATAATAAACGTAATGAATTCGTACGAGTCCTTTTAACGTCGTACGACAACTTAGGACATCTTACGACTCTTTATGCCACATTAGCAACTCGAAAAGCATGTTAGTATAATATAAGACGCCTTACAGCTCCTAAAAACACCTTACAACACCGTACGAAACCTTAAAACTCCATAATAAACGTAATGAATTCATACGAGTCCTTTGAACATCGTACGACAACTTAGGACATCTTACGACTCTTTATGCCACATTAGCAACTCGAAAAGCATGTCAGTATAATGTAAGACGCCTTACAGCTCCTAAAAACACCTTACAACACCGTACGAAACCTTAAAACTCCATAATAAACGTAATGAATTCGTACGAGTCCTTTTAACGTCGTACGACAACTTAGGACATCTTACGACTCTTTATGCCACATTAGCAACTCGAAAAGCATGTTAGTATAATGTAAGACGCCTTACAGCTCCTAAAAACACCTTACAACACCGTACGAAACCTTAAAACTCCATAATAAACGTAATGAATTCGTACGAGTCCTTTGAACATCGTATGACAACTTAGGACATCTTACGACACATGCCACATTAGCAACTCGAAAAGCATGTTAGTATAATATAAGACGCCTTACAGCTCCTAAAAACACCTTACAACACCGTACGAAACCTTAAAACTCCATAATAAACGTAATGAATTCATACGAGTCCTTTTAACGTCGTACGACAACTTAGGACATCTTACGACTCTTTATGCAACATTAGCAACTCGAAAAGCATGTTAGTATAATGTAGGACGCCTTATAGCTCCAACAAGCACCTTACATCACCGTACGAAAACTTAAAACTCCATAATAAACGTAATGAATTCGTACGAGTCCTTTGAACATCGTACGACAACTTAGGACATCTTACGACTCTTTATGCCACATTAGCAACTCGAAAAGCATGTCAGTATAATGTAAGACGCCTTACAGCTCCTAAAAACACCTTACAACACCGTACGAAACCTTAAAACTCCATAATAAACGTAATGAATTCGTACGAGTCCTTTTAACGTCGTACGACAACTTAGGACATCTTACGACTCTTTATGCCACATTAGCAACTCGAAAAGTATGTTAGTATAATATAAGACGCCTTACAGCTCCTAAAAACACCTTACAACACCGTACGAAACCTTAAAACTCCATAATAAACGTAATGATTTCATACGAGTCCTTTGAACATCGTACGACAACTTAGGACATCTTACGACTCTTTATGCCACATTAGCAACTCGAAAAGCATGTCAGTATAATGTAAGACGCCTTACAGCTCCTAAAAACACCTTACAACACCGTACGAAACCTTAAAACTCCATAATAAACGTAATGAATTCGTACGAGTCCTTTTAACGTCGTACGACAACTTAGGACATCTTACGACTCTTTATGCCACATTAGCAACTCGAAAAGCATGTTAGTATAATGTAAGACGCCTTACAGCTCCTAAAAACACCTTACAACACCGTACGAAACCTTAAAACTCCATAATAAACGTAATGATTTCATACGAGTCCTTTGAACATCGTACGACAACTTAGGACATCTTACGACTCTTTATGCCACATTAGCAACTCGAAAAGCATGTTAGTATAATGTATGACGCCTTACAGCTCCTAAAAACACCTTACAACACCGTACGAAACCTTAAAACTCCATAATAAACGTAATGAATTCGTACGAGTCCTTTTAACGTCGTACGACAACTTAGGACATCTTACGACTCTTTATGCCACATTAGCAACTCGAAAAGCATGTTAGTATAATGTAAGACGCCTTACAGCTCCTAAAAACACCTTACAACACCGTACGAAACCTTAAAACAACATAATAAACGTAATGAATTCGTACGAGTCCTTTGAACATCGTACGACAACTTAGTACATCTTACGACTCTTTATGCCACATTAGCAACTCGAAAAGCATGTCAGTATAATGTAAGACGCCTTACAGCTCCTAAAAACACCTTACAACACCGTACGAAACCTTAAAACTCCATAATAAACGTAATGAATTCGTACGAGTCCTTTTAACGTCGTACGACAACTTAGGACATCTTACGACTCTTTATGCCACATTAGCAACTCGAAAAGCATGTCAGTATAATGTAAGACGCCTTACAGCTCCTAAAAACACCTTACAACACCGTACGAAACCTTAAAACTCCATAATAAACGTAATGAATTCGTACGAGTCCTTTGAACATCGTACGACAACTTAGGACATCTTACGACACTTTATGCCACATTAGCAACTCGAAAAGCATGTTAGTATAATATAAGACGCCTTACAGCTCCTAAAAACACCTTACAACACCGTACGAAACCATAAAACTCCATAATAAACGTAATGAATTCGTACGAGTCCTTTTAACGTCGTACGACAACTTAGGACATCTTACGACTCTTTATGCCACATTAGCAACTCGAAAAGCATGTTAGTATAATGTAAGACGCCTTACAGCTCCTAAAAACACCTTACAACACCGTACGAAACCTTAAAACTCCATAATAAACGTAATGAATTCGTACGAGTCCTTTGAACATCGTACGACAACTTAGGACATCTTACGACACTTTATGCCACATTAACAACTCGAAAAGCATGTTAGTATAATATAAGACGCCTTACAGCTCCTAAAAACACCTTACAACACCGTACGAAACCTTAAAACTCCATAATAAACGTAATGAATTCGTACGAGTCCTTTTAACGTCGTACGACAACTTAGGACATCTTACGACTCTTTATGCCACATTAGCAACTCGAAAAGCATGTTAGTATAATATAAGACGCCTTACAGCTCCTAAAAACACCTTACAACACCGTACGAAACCTTAAAACTCCATAATAAACGTAATGAATTCGTACGAGTCCTTTGAACATCGTACGACAACTTAGGACGTCTTACGACTCTTTATGCCACATTAGCAACTCGAAAAGCATGTCAGTATAATGTAAGACGCCTTACAGCTCCTAAAAACACCTTACAACACCGTACGAAACCTTAAAACTCCATAATAAACGTAATGAATTCGTACGAGTCCTTTTAACGTCGTACGACAACTTAGGACATCTTACGACTCTTTATGCCACATTAGCAACTCGAAAAGCATGTTAGTATAATGTAAGACGCCTTACAGCTCCTAAAAACACCTTACAACACCGTACGAAACCTTAAAACAACATAATAAACGTAATGAATTCGTACGAGTCCTTTGAACATCGTACGACAACTTAGTACATCTTACGACTCTTTATGCCACATTAGCAACTCGAAAAGCATGTCAGTATAATGTAAGACGCCTTACAGCTCCTAAAAACACCTTACAACACCGTACGAAACCTTAAAACTCCATAATAAACGTAATGAATTCGTACGAGTCCTTTTAACGTCGTACGACAACTTAGGACATCTTACGACTCTTTATGCCACATTAGCAACTCGAAAAGCATGTCAGTATAATGTAAGACGCCTTACAGCTCCTAAAAACACCTTACAACACCGTACGAAACCTTAAAACTCCATAATAAACGTAATGAATTCGTACGAGTCCTTTGAACATCGTACGACAACTTAGGACATCTTACGACACTTTATGCCACATTAGCAACTCGAAAAGCATGTTAGTATAATATAAGACGCCTTACAGCTCCTAAAAACACCTTACAACACCGTACGAAACCATAAAACTCCATAATAAACGTAATGAATTCGTACGAGTCCTTTTAACGTCGTACGACAACTTAGGACATCTTACGACTCTTTATGCCACATTAGCAACTCGAAAAGCATGTTAGTATAATGTAAGACGCCTTACAGCTCCTAAAAACACCTTACAACACCGTACGAAACCTTAAAACTCCATAATAAACGTAATGAATTCGTACGAGTCCTTTGAACATCGTACGACAACTTAGGACATCTTACGACACTTTATGCCACATTAACAACTCGAAAAGCATGTTAGTATAATATAAGACGCCTTACAGCTCCTAAAAACACCTTACAACACCGTACGAAACCTTAAAACTCCATAATAAACGTAATGAATTCGTACGAGTCCTTTTAACGTCGTACGACAACTTAGGACATCTTACGACTCTTTATGCCACATTAGCAACTCGAAAAGCATGTTAGTATAATATAAGACGCCTTACAGCTCCTAAAAACACCTTACAACACCGTACGAAACCTTAAAACTCCATAATAAACGTAATGAATTCGTACGAGTCCTTTGAACATCGTACGACAACTTAGGACATCTTACGACTCTTTATGCCACATTAGCAACTCGAAAAGCATGTCAGTATAATGTAAGACGCCTTACAGCTCCTAAAAACACCTTACAACACCGTACGAAACCTTAAAACTCCATAATAAACGTAATGAATTCGTACGAGTCCTTTTAACGTTGTACGACAACTTAGGACATCTTACGACTCTTCATGCCACATTAGCAACTCGAAAAGCATGTTAGTATAATGTAAGACGCCTTACAGCTCCTAAAAACACCTTACAACACCGTACGAAACCTTAAAACAACATAATAAACGTAATGAATTCGTACGAGTCCTTTGAACATCGTACGACAACTTAGGACATCTTACTACTCTTTATGCCACATTAGCAACTCGAAAAGCATGTCAGTATAATGTAAGACGCCTTACAGCTCCTAAAAACACCTTACAACACTGTACGAAACCTTAAAACTCCATAATAAACGTAATGAATTCGTACGAGTCCTTTTAACGTCGTACGACAACTTAGGACATCTTACGACTCTTTATGCCACATTAGCAACTCGAAAAGCATGTCAGTATAATGTAAGACGCCTTACAGCTCCTAAAAACACCTTACAACACCGTACGAAACCTTAAAACTCCATAATAAACGTAATGAATTCGTACGAGTCCTTTGAACATCGTACGACAACTTAGGACATCTTACGACACATGCCACATTAGCAACTCGAAAAGCATGTTAGTATAATATAAGACGCCTTACAGCTCCTAAAAACACCTTACAACACCGTACGAAACCTTAAAACTCCATAATAAACGTAATGAATTCATACGAGTCCTTTTAACGTCGTACGACAACTTAGGACATCTTACGACTCTTTATGCAACATTAGCAACTCGAAAAGCATGTTAGTATAATGTAGGACGCCTTATAGCTCCAACAAGCACCTTACATCACCGTACGAAAACTTAAAACTCCATAATAAACGTAATGAATTCGTACGAGTCCTTTGAACATCGTACGACAACTTAGGACATCTTACAACTCTTTATGCCACATTAGCAACTCGAAAAGCATGTCAGTATAATGTAAGACGCCTTACAGCTCCTAAAAACACCTTACAACACCGTACGAAACCTTAAAACTCCATAATAAACGTAATGAATTCGTACGAGTCCTTTTAACGTCGTACGACAACTTAGGACATCTTACGACTCTTTATGCCACATTAGCAACTCGAAAAGTATGTTAGTATAATATAAGACGCCTTACAGCTCCTAAAAACACCTTACAACACCGTACGAAACCTTAAAACTCCATAATAAACGTAATGAATTCATACGAGTCCTTTGAACATCGTACGACAACTTAGGACATCTTACGACTCTTTATGCCACATTAGCAACTCGAAAAGCATGTCAGTATAATGTAAGACGCCTTACAGCTCCTAAAAACACCTTACAACACCGTACGAAACCTTAAAACTCCATAATAAACGTAATGAATTCGTACGAGTCCTTTTAACGTCGTACGACAACTTAGGACATCTTACGACTCTTTATGCCACATTAGCAACTCGAAAAGCATGTTAGTATAATGTAAGACGCCTTACAGCTCCTAAAAACACCGTACGAAAACTTAAAACTCCATAATAAACGTAATGAATTCGTACGAGTCCTTTGAACATCGTACGACAACTTAGGACATCTTACGACTCTTTATGCCACATTAGCAACTCGAAAAGCATGTTAGTATAATGTAAGACGCCTTACAGCTCCTAAAAACACATTACAACACCGTACGAAACCTTAAAACAACATAATAAACGTAATGAATTCGTACGAGTCCTTTGAACATCGTACGACAACTTAGGACATCTTACGACTCTTTATGCCACATTAGCAACTCGAAAAGCATGTCAGTATAATGTAAGACGCCTTACAGCTCCTAAAAACACCTTACAACACCGTACGAAACCTTAAAACTCCATAATAAACGTAATGAATTCGTACGAGTCCTTTTAACGTCGTACGACAACTTAGGACATCTTACGACTCTTTATGCCACATTAGCAACTCGAAAAGTATGTTAGTATAATATAAGACGCCTTACAGCTCCTAAAAACACCTTACAACACCGTACGAAACCTTAAAACTCCATAATAAACGTAATGATTTCATACGAGTCCTTTGAACATCGTACGACAACTTAGGACATCTTACGACTCTTTATGGCACATTAGCAACTCGAAAAGCATGTCAGTATAATGTAAGACGCCTTACAGCTCCTAAAAACACCTTACAACACCGTACGAAACCTTAAAACTCCATAATAAACGTAATGAATTCGTACGAGTCCTTTTAACGTCGTACGACAACTTAGGACATCTTACGACTCTTTATGCCACATTAGCAACTCGAAAAGCATGTTAGTATAATGTAAGACGCCTTACAGCTCCTAAAAACACCTTACAACACCGTACGAAACCTTAAAACTCCATAATAAACGTAATGAATTCGTACGAGTCCTTTGAACATCGTACGACAACTTAGGACATCTTACGACACATGCCACATTAGCAACTCGAAAAGCATGTTAGTATAATATAAGACGCCTTACAGCTCCTAAAAACACCTTACAACACCGTACGAAACCTTAAAACTCCATAATAAACGTAATGAATTCATACGAGTCCTTTTAACGTCGTACGACAACTTAGGACATCTTACGACTCTTTATGCAACATTAGCAACTCGAAAAGCATGTTAGTATAATGTAGGACGCCTTATAGCTCCAACAAGCACCTTACATCACCGTACGAAAACTTAAAACTCCATAATAAACGTAATGAATTCGTACGAGTCCTTTGAACATCGTACGACAACTTAGGACATCTTACGACTCTTTATGCCACATTAGCAACTCGAAAAGCATGTCAGTATAATGTAAGACGCCTTACAGCTCCTAAAAACACCTTACAACACCGTACGAAACCTTAAAACTCCATAATAAACGTAATGAATTCGTACGAGTCCTTTTAACGTCGTACGACAACTTAGGACATCTTACGACTCTTTATGCCACATTAGCAACTCGAAAAGTATGTTAGTATAATATAAGACGCCTTACAGCTCCTAAAAACACCTTACAACACCGTACGAAACCTTAAAACTCCATAATAAACGTAATGATTTCATACGAGTCCTTTGAACATCGTACGACAACTTAGGACATCTTACGACTCTTTATGCCACATTAGCAACTCGAAAAGCATGTCAGTATAATGTAAGACGCCTTACAGCTCCTAAAAACACCGTACGAAAACTTAAAACTCCATAATAAACGTAATGAATTCGTACGAGTCCTTTGAACATCGTACGACAACTTAGGACATCTTACGACTCTTTATGCCACATTAG
This sequence comes from Tagetes erecta, assembly GCA_030867185.1. Classification (NCBI taxonomy): domain Eukaryota; kingdom Viridiplantae; phylum Streptophyta; class Magnoliopsida; order Asterales; family Asteraceae; genus Tagetes; species Tagetes erecta. The sequence continues at coordinate 13,587,462 of CM061493.1, forward strand.
CAACTCGAAAAGCATGTTAGTATAATGTAAGACGCCTTACAGCTCCTAAAAACACCTTACAACACCGTACGAAACCTTAAAACAACATAATAAACGTAATGAATTCGTACGAGTCCTTTGAACATCGTACGACAACTTAGGACATCTTACGACTCTTTATGCCACATTAGCAACTCGAAAAGCATGTCAGTATAATGTAAGACGCCTTACAGCTCCTAAAAACACCTTACAACACCGTACGAAACCTTAAAACTCCATAATAAACGTAATGAATTCGTACGAGTCCTTTTAACGTCGTACGACAACTTAGGACATCTTACGACTCTTTATGCCACATTAGCAACTCGAAAAGTATGTTAGTATAATATAAGACGCCTTACAGCTCCTAAAAACACCTTACAACACCGTACGAAACCTTAAAACTCCATAATAAACGTAATGATTTCATACGAGTCCTTTGAACATCGTACGACAACTTAGGACATCTTACGACTCTTTATGGCACATTAGCAACTCGAAAAGCATGTCAGTATAATGTAAGACGCCTTACAGCTCCTAAAAACACCTTACAACACCGTACGAAACCTTAAAACTCCATAATAAACGTAATGAATTCGTACGAGTCCTTTTAACGTCGTACGACAACTTAGGACATCTTACGACTCTTTATGCCACATTAGCAACTCGAAAAGCATGTTAGTATAATGTAAGACGCCTTACAGCTCCTAAAAACACCTTACAACACCGTACGAAACCTTAAAACTCCATAATAAACGTAATGAATTCGTACGAGTCCTTTGAACATCGTACGACAACTTAGGACATCTTACGACACATGCCACATTAGCAACTCGAAAAGCATATTAGTATAATATAAGACGCCTTACAGCTCCTAAAAACACCTTACAACACCGTACGAAACCTTAAAACTCCATAATAAACGTAATGAATTCATACGAGTCCTTTTAACGTCGTACGACAACTTAGGACATCTTACGACTCTTTATGCCACATTAGCAACTCGAAAAGCATGTTAGTATAATGTAAGACGCCTTACAGCTCCTAAAAACACCTTACAACACCGTACGAAACCTTAAAACTCCATAATAAACGTAATGAATTCGTACGAGTCCTTTGAACATCGTACGACAACTTAGGACATCTTACGACACATGCCACATTAGCAACTCGAAAAGCATGTTAGTATAATATAAGACGCCTTACAGCTCCTAAAAACACCTTACAACACCGTACGAAACCTTAAAACTCCATAATAAACGTAATGAATTCATACGAGTCCTTTTAACGTCGTACGACAACTTAGGACATCTTACGACTCTTTATGCAACATTAGCAACTCGAAAAGCATGTTAGTATAATGTAGGACGCCTTATAGCTCCAACAAGCACCTTACATCACCGTACGAAAACTTAAAACTCCATAATAAACGTAATGAATTCGTACGAGTCCTTTGAACATCGTACGACAACTTAGGACATCTTACGACTCTTTATGCCACATTAGCAACTCGAAAAGCATGTCAGTATAATGTAAGACGCCTTACAGCTCCTAAAAACACCTTACAACACCGTACGAAACCTTAAAACTCCATAATAAACGTAATGAATTCGTACGAGTCCTTTTAACGTCGTACGACAACTTAGGACATCTTACGACTCTTTATGCCACATTAGCAACTCGAAAAGTATGTTAGTATAATATAAGACGCCTTACAGCTCCTAAAAACACCTTACAACACCGTACGAAACCTTAAAACTCCATAATAAACGTAATGATTTCATACGAGTCCTTTGAACATCGTACGACAACTTAGGACATCTTACGACTCTTTATGCCACATTAGCAACTCGAAAAGCATGTCAGTATAATGTAAGACGCCTTACAGCTCCTAAAAACACCGTACGAAAACTTAAAACTCCATAATAAACGTAATGAATTCGTACGAGTCCTTTGAACATCGTACGACAACTTAGGACATCTTACGACTCTTTATGCCACATTAGCAACTCGAAAAGCATGTTAGTATAATGTAAGACGCCTTACAGCTCCTAAAAACACCTTACAACACCGTACGAAACCTTAAAACAACATAATAAACGTAATGAATTCGTACGAGTCCTTTGAACATCGTACGACAACTTAGGACATCTTACGACTCTTTATGCCACATTAGCAACTCGAAAAGCATGTCAGTATAATGTAAGACGCCTTACAGCTCCTAAAAACACCTTACAACACCGTACGAAACCTTAAAACTCCATAATAAACGTAATGAATTCGTACGAGTCCTTTTAACGTCGTACGACAACTTAGGACATCTTACGACTCTTTATGCCACATTAGCAACTCGAAAAGTATGTTAGTATAATATAAGACGCCTTACAGCTCCTAAAAACACCTTACAACACCGTACGAAACCTTAAAACTCCATAATAAACGTAATGATTTCATACGAGTCCTTTGAACATCGTACGACAACTTAGGACATCTTACGACTCTTTATGGCACATTAGCAACTCGAAAAGCATGTCAGTATAATGTAAGACGCCTTACAGCTCCTAAAAACACCTTACAACACCGTACGAAACCTTAAAACTCCATAATAAACGTAATGAATTCGTACGAGTCCTTTTAACGTCGTACGACAACTTAGGACATCTTACGACTCTTTATGCCACATTAGCAACTCGAAAAGCATGTTAGTATAATGTAAGACGCCTTACAGCTCCTAAAAACACCTTACAACACCGTACGAAACCTTAAAACTCCATAATAAACGTAATGAATTCGTACGAGTCCTTTGAACATCGTACGACAACTTAGGACATCTTACGACACATGCCACATTAGCAACTCGAAAAGCATATTAGTATAATATAAGACGCCTTACAGCTCCTAAAAACACCTTACAACACCGTACGAAACCTTAAAACTCCATAATAAACGTAATGAATTCATACGAGTCCTTTTAACGTCGTACGACAACTTAGGACATCTTACGACTCTTTATGCAACATTAGCAACTCGAAAAGCATGTTAGTATAATGTAGGACGCCTTATAGCTCCAACAAGCACCTTACATCACCGTACGAAAACTTAAAACTCCATAATAAACGTAATGAATTCGTACGAGTCCTTTGAACATCGTACGACAACTTAGGACATCTTACGACTCTTTATGCCAAATTAGCAACTCGAAAAGCATGTCAGTATAATGTAAGACGCCTTACAGCTCCTAAAAACACCTTACAACACCGTACGAAACCTTAAAACTCCATAATAAACGTAATGAATTCGTACGAGTCCTTTTAACGTCGTACGACAACTTAGGACATCTTACGACTCTTTATGCCACATTAGCAACTCGAAAAGTATGTTAGTATAATATAAGACGCCTTACAGCTCCTAAAAACACCTTACAACACCGTACGAAACCTTAAAACTCCATAATAAACGTAATGATTTCATACGAGTCCTTTGAACATCGTACGACAACTTAGGACATCTTACGACTCTTTATGCCACATTAGCAACTCGAAAAGCATGTCAGTATAATGTAAGACGCCTTACAGCTCCTAAAAACACCTTACAACACCGTACGAAACCTTAAAACTCCATAATAAACGTAATGAATTCGTACGAGTCCTTTTAACGTCGTACGACAACTTAGGACATCTTACGACTCTTTATGCCACATTAGCAACTCGAAAAGCATGTTAGTATAATGTAAGACGCCTTACAGCTCCTAAAAACACCTTACAACACCGTACGAAACCTTAAAACAACATAATAAACGTAATGAATTCGTACGAGTCCTTTGAACATCGTACGACAACTTAGGACATCTTACGACTCTTTATGCCACATTAGCAACTCGAAAAGCATGTCAGTATAATGTAAGACGCCTTACAGCTCCTAAAAACACCTTACAACACCGTACGAAACCTTAAAACTCCATAATAAACGTAATGAATTCGTACGAGTCCTTTTAACGTCGTACGACAACTTAGGACATCTTACGACTCTTTATGCCACATTAGCAACTCGAAAAGCATGTCAGTATAATGTAAGACGCCTTACAGCTCCTAAAAACACCTTACAACACCGTACGAAACCTTAAAACTCCATAATAAACGTAATGAATTCGTACGAGTCCTTTGAACATCGTACGACAACTTAGGACATCTTACGACACTTTATGCCACATTAGCAACTCGAAAAGCATGTTAGTATAATATAAGACGCCTTACAGCTCCTAAAAACACCTTACAACACCGTACGAAACCTTAAAACTCCATAATAAACGTAATGAATTCGTACGAGTCCTTTTAACGTCGTACGACAACTTAGGACATCTTACGACTCTTTATGCCACATTAGCAACTCGAAAAGCATGTTAGTATAATGTAAGACGCCTTACAGCTCCTAAAAACACCTTACAACACCGTACGAAACCTTAAAACTCCATAATAAACGTAATGAATTCGTACGAGTCCTTTGAACATCGTACGACAACTTAGGACATCTTACGACACTTTATGCCACATTAACAACTCGAAAAGCATGTTAGTATAATATAAGACGCCTTACAGCTCCTAAAAACACCTTACAACACCGTACGAAACCTTAAAACTCCATAATAAACGTAATGAATTCGTACGAGTCCTTTTAACGTCGTACGACAACTTAGGACATCTTACGACTCTTTATGCCACATTAGCAACTCGAAAAGTATGTTAGTATAATATAAGACGCCTTACAGCTCCTAAAAACACCTTACAACACCGTACGAAACCTTAAAACTCCATAATAAACGTAATGATTTCATACGAGTCCTTTGAACATCGTACGACAACTTAGGACATCTTACGACTCTTTATGCCACATTAGCAACTCGAAAAGCATGTCAGTATAATGTAAGACGCCTTACAGCTCCTAAAAACACCTTACAACACCGTACGAAACCTTAAAACTCCATAATAAACGTAATGAATTCGTACGAGTCCTTTTAACGTCGTACGACAACTTAGGACATCTTACGACTCTTTATGCCACATTAGCAACTCGAAAAGCATGTTAGTATAATGTAAGACGCCTTACAGCTCCTAAAAACACCGTACGAAAACTTAAAACTCCATAATAAACGTAATGAATTCGTACGAGTCCTTTGAACATCGTACGACAACTTAGGACATCTTACGACTCTTTATGCCACATTAGCAACTCGAAAAGCATGTCAGTATAATGTAAGACGCCTTACAGCTCCTAAAAACACCTTACAACACCGTACGAAACCTTAAAACTCCATAATAAACGTAATGAATTCGTACGAGTCCTTTTAACGTCGTACGACAACTTAGGACATCTTACGACTCTTTATGCCACATTAGCAACTCGAAAAGCATGTTAGTATAATGTAAGACGCCTTACAGCTCCTAAAAACACCTTACAACACCGTACGAAACCTTAAAACAACATAATAAACGTAATGAATTCGTACGAGTCCTTTGAACATCGTACGACAACTTAGGACATCTTACGACTCTTTATGCCACATTAGCAACTCGAAAAGCATGTCAGTATAATGTAAGACGCCTTACAGCTCCTAAAAACACCTTACAACACCGTACGAAACCTTAAAACTCCATAATAAACGTAATGAATTCGTACGAGTCCTTTTAACATCGTACGACAACTTAGGACATCTTACGACTCTTTATGGCACATTAGCAACTCGAAAAGCATGTCAGTATAATGTAAGACGCCTTACAGCTCCTAAAAACACCTTACAACACCGTACGAAACCTTAAAACTCCATAATAAACGTAATGAATTCGTACGAGTCCTTTGAACATCGTACGACAACTTAGGACATCTTACGACACTTTATGCCACATTAGCAACTCGAAAAGCATGTTAGTATAATATAAGACGCCTTACAGCTCCTAAAAACACCTTACAACACCGTACGAAACCTTAAAACTCCATAATAAACGTAATGAATTCGTACGAGTCCTTTTAACGTCGTACGACAACTTAGGACATCTTACGACTCTTTATGCCACATTAGCAACTCGAAAAGCATGTTAGTATAATGTAAGACGCCTTACAGCTCCTAAAAACACCGTACGAAAACTTAAAACTCCATAATAAACGTAATGAATTCGTACGAGTCCTTTGAACATCGTACGACAACTTAGGACATCTTACGACTCTTTATGGCACATTAGCAACTCGAAAAGCATGTCAGTATAATGTAAGACGCCTTACAGCTCCTAAAAACACCTTACAACACCGTACGAAACCTTAAAACTCCATAATAAACGTAATGAATTCGTACGAGTCCTTTGAACATCGTACGACAACTTAGGACATCTTACGACACTTTATGCCACATTAGCAACTCGAAAAGCATGTTAGTATAATATAAGACGCCTTACAGCTCCTAAAAACACCTTACAACACCGTACGAAACCTTAAAACTCCATAATAAACGTAATGAATTCGTACGAGTCCTTTTAACGTCGTACGACAACTTAGGACATCTTACGACTCTTTATGCCACATTAGCAACTCGAAAAGCATGTTAGTATAATGTAAGACGCCTTACAGCTCCTAAAAACACCTTACAACACCGTACGAAACCTTAAAACTCCATAATAAACGTAATGAATTCGTACGAGTCCTTTGAACATCGTACGACAACTTAGGACATCTTACGACACATGCCACATTAGCAACTCGAAAAGCATGTTAGTATAATATAAGACGCCTTACAGCTCCTAAAAACACCTTACAACACCGTACGAAACCTTAAAACTCCATAATAAACGTAATGAATTCGTACGAGTCCTTTTAACATCGTACGACAACTTAGGACATCTTACGACTCTTTATGGCACATTAGCAACTCGAAAAGCATGTCAGTATAATGTAAGACGCCTTACAGCTCCTAAAAACACCTTACAACACCGTACGAAACCTTAAAACTCCATAATAAACGTAATGAATTCGTACGAGTCCTTTGAACATCGTACGACAACTTAGGACATCTTACGACACTTTATGCCACATTAGCAACTCGAAAAGCATGTTAGTATAATATAAGACGCCTTACAGCTCCTAAAAACACCTTACAACACCGTACGAAACCTTAAAACTCCATAATAAACGTAATGAATTCGTACGAGTCCTTTTAACGTCGTACGACAACTTAGGACATCTTACGACTCTTTATGCCACATTAGCAACTCGAAAAGCATGTTAGTATAATGTAAGACGCCTTACAGCTCCTAAAAACACCGTACGAAAACTTAAAACTCCATAATAAACGTAATGAATTCGTACGAGTCCTTTGAACATCGTACGACAACTTAGGACATCTTACGACTCTTTATGGCACATTAGCAACTCGAAAAGCATGTCAGTATAATGTAAGACGCCTTACAGCTCCTAAAAACACCTTACAACACCGTACGAAACCTTAAAACTCCATAATAAACGTAATGAATTCGTACGAGTCCTTTGAACATCGTACGACAACTTAGGACATCTTACGACACTTTATGCCACATTAGCAACTCGAAAAGCATGTTAGTATAATATAAGACGCCTTACAGCTCCTAAAAACACCTTACAACACCGTACGAAACCTTAAAACTCCATAATAAACGTAATGAATTCGTACGAGTCCTTTTAACGTCGTACGACAACTTAGGACATCTTACGACTCTTTATGCCACATTAGCAACTCGAAAAGCATGTTAGTATAATGTAAGACGCCTTACAGCTCCTAAAAACACCTTACAACACCGTACGAAACCTTAAAACTCCATAATAAACGTAATGAATTCGTACGAGTCCTTTGAACATCGTACGACAACTTAGGACATCTTACGACACATGCCACATTAGCAACTCGAAAAGCATGTTAGTATAATATAAGACGCCTTACAGCTCCTAAAAACACCTTACAACACCGTACGAAACCTTAAAACTCCATAATAAACGTAATGAATTCGTACGAGTCCTTTTAACATCGTACGACAACTTAGGACATCTTACGACTCTTTATGGCACATTAGCAACTCGAAAAGCATGTCAGTATAATGTAAGACGCCTTACAGCTCCTAAAAACACCTTACAACACCGTACGAAACCTTAAAACTCCATAATAAACGTAATGAATTCGTACGAGTCCTTTGAACATCGTACGACAACTTAGGACATCTTACGACACTTTATGCCACATTAGCAACTCGAAAAGCATGTTAGTATAATATAAGACGCCTTACAGCTCCTAAAAACACCTTACAACACCGTACGAAACCTTAAAACTCCATAATAAACGTAATGAATTCGTACGAGTCCTTTTAACGTCGTACGACAACTTAGGACATCTTACGACTCTTTATGCCACATTAGCAACTCGAAAAGCATGTTAGTATAATGTAAGACGCCTTACAGCTCCTAAAAACACCGTACGAAAACTTAAAACTCCATAATAAACGTAATGAATTCGTACGAGTCCTTTGAACATCGTACGACAACTTAGGACATCTTACGACTCTTTATGCCACATTAGCAACTCGAAAAGCATGTCAGTATAATGTAAGACGCCTTACAGCTCCTAAAAACACCTTACAACACCGTACGAAACCTTAAAACTCCATAATAAACGTAATGAACTCGTACGAGTCCTTTTAACGTCGTACGACAACTTAGGACATCTTACGACTCTTTATGCCACATTAGCAACTCGAAAAGCATGTTAGTATAATGTAAGACGCCTTACAGCTCCTAAAAACACCTTACAACACCGTACGAAACCTTAAAACAACATAATAAACGTAATGAATTCGTACGAGTCCTTTGAACATCGTACGACAACTTAGGACATCTTATGACTCTTTATGCCACATTAGCAACTCGAAAAGCATGTCAGTATAATGTAAGACGCCTTACAGCTCCTAAAAACACCTTACAACACCGTACGAAACCTTAAAACTCCATAATAAACGTAATGAATTCGTACGAGTCCTTTTAACATCGTACGACAACTTAGGACATCTTACGACTCTTTATGGCACATTAGCAACTCGAAAAGCATGTCAGTATAATGTAAGTCGCCTTACAGCTCCTAAAAACACCTTACAACACCGTACGAAACCTTAAAACTCCATAATAAACGTAATGAATTCGTACGAGTCCTTTGAACATCGTACGACAACTTAGGACATCTTACGACACTTTATGCCACATTAGCAACTCGAAAAGCATGTTAGTATAATATAAGACGCCTTACAGCTCCTAAAAACACCTTACAACACCGTACGAAACCTTAAAACTCCATAATAAACGTAATGAATTCGTACGAGTCCTTTTAACATCGTACGACAACTTAGGACATCTTACGACTCTTTATGCCACATTAGCAACTCGAAAAGCATGTTAGTATAATGTAAGACGCCTTACAGCTCCTAAAAACACCTTACAACACCGTACGAAACCTTAAAACTCCATAATAAACGTAATGAATTCGTACGAGTCCTTTGAACATCGTACGACAACTTAGGACATCTTACGACACATGCCACATTAGCAACTCGAAAAGCATGTTAGTATAATATAAGACGCCTTACAGCTCCTAAAAACACCTTACAACACCGTACGAAACCTTAAAACTCCATAATAAACGTAATGAATTCATACGAGTCCTTTTAACGTCGTACGACAACTTAGGACATCTTACGACTCTTTATGCAACATTAGCAACTCGAAAAGCATGTTAGTATAATGTAGGACGCCTTATAGCTCCAAAAAGCACCTTACATCACCGTACGAAAACTTAAAGCTCCATAATAAACGTAATGAATTCGTACGAGTCCTTTGAACATCGTACGACAACTTAGGACATCTTACGACTCTTTATGCCACATTAGCAACTCGAAAAGCATGTCAGTATAATGTAAGACGCCTTACAGCTCCTAAAAACACCTTACAACACCGTACGAAACCTTAAAACTCCATAATAAACGTAATGAATTCTTACGAGTCCTTTTAACGTCGTACGACAACTTAGGACATCTTACGACTCTTTATGCCACATTAGCAACTCGAAAAGCATGTTAGTATAATGTAAGATGCCTTACAGCTCCTAAAAACACCTTACAACACCGTACGAAACCTTAAAACTCAATAATAAACGTAATGAATTCGTACGAGTCCTTTGAACATCGTACGACAACTTAGGACATCTTACGACTCTTTATGCCACATTAGCAACTCGAAAAGCATGTCAGTATAATGTAAGACGCCTTACAGCTCCAAAAAACACCTTACAACACCGTACGAAACCTTAAAACTCCATAATAAACGTAATGAATTCGTACGAGTCCTTTTAACGTCGTACGACAACTTAGGACATCTTACGACTCTTTATGCCACATTAGCAACTCGAAAAGCATGTTAGTATAATGTAAGACGCCTTACAGCTCCTAAAAACACCTTACAACACCGTACGAAACCTTAAAACTCCATAATAAACGTAATGAATTCGTACGAGTCCTTTGAAACTCGTACGACAACTTAGGACATCTTACGACTCTTTATGCCACATTAGCAACTCGAAAAGCATGTCAGTATAATGTAAGACGCCTTACAGCTCCTAAAAACACCTTACAACACCGTACGCAACCTTAAAACTCCATAATAAACGTAATGAATTCGTACGAGTCCTTTGAACATCGTACGACAACTTAGGACATCTTACGACACTTTATGCCACATTAGCAACTCGAAAAGCATGTTAGTATAATATAAGACGCCTTACAGCTCCTAAAAACACCTTACAACACCGTACGAAACCTTAAAACTCCATAATAAACGTAATGAATTCGTACGAGTCCTTTGAACCTCGTACGACAACTTAGGACATCTTACGACTCTTTATGGCACATTAGCAACTCGAAAAGCATGTCAGTATAATGTAAGACGCCTTACAGCTCCTAAAAACACCTTACAACACCGTACGAAACCTTAAAACTCCATAATAAACGTAATGAATTCGTACGAGTCCTTTGAACATCGTACGACAACTTAGGACATCTTACGACACTTTATGCCACATTAGCAACTCGAAAAGCATGTTAGTATAATATAAGACGCCTTACAGCTCCTAAAAACACCTTACAACACCGTACGAAACCTTAAAACTCCATAATAAACGTAATGAATTCGTACGAGTCCTTTTAACGTCGTACGACAACTTAGGACATCTTACGACTCTTTATGCCACATTAGCAACTCGAAAAGCATGTTAGTATAATGTAAGACGCCTTACAGCTCCTAAAAACACCGTACGAAAACTTAAAACTCCATAATAAACGTAATGAATTCGTACGAGTCCTTTGAACATCGTACGACAACTTAGGACATCTTACGACTCTTTATGGCACATTAGCAACTCGAAAAGCATGTCAGTATAATGTAAGACGCCTTACAGCTCCTAAAAACACCTTACAACACCGTACGAAACCTTAAAACTCCATAATAAACGTAATGAATTCGTACGAGTCCTTTGAACATCGTACGACAACTTAGGACATCTTACGACACTTTATGCCACATTAGCAACTCGAAAAGCATGTTAGTATAATATAAGACGCCTTACAGCTCCTAAAAACACCTTACAACACCGTACGAAACCTTAAAACTCCATAATAAACGTAATGAATTCGTACGAGTCCTTTTAACGTCGTACGACAACTTAGGACATCTTACGACTCTTTATGCCACATTAGCAACTCGAAAAGCATGTTAGTATAATGTAAGACGCCTTACAGCTCCTAAAAACACCTTACAACACCGTACGAAACCTTAAAACTCCATAATAAACGTAATGAATTCGTACGAGTCCTTTGAACATCGTACGACAACTTAGGACATCTTACGACACATGCCACATTAGCAACTCGAAAAGCATGTTAGTATAATATAAGACGCCTTACAGCTCCTAAAAACACCTTACAACACCGTACGAAACCTTAAAACTCCATAATAAACGTAATGAATTCGTACGAGTCCTTTTAACATCGTACGACAACTTAGGACATCTTACGACTCTTTATGGCACATTAGCAACTCGAAAAGCATGTCAGTATAATGTAAGACGCCTTACAGCTCCTAAAAACACCTTACAACACCGTACGAAACCTTAAAACTCCATAATAAACGTAATGAATTCGTACGAGTCCTTTGAACATCGTACGACAACTTAGGACATCTTACGACACTTTATGCCACATTAGCAACTCGAAAAGCATGTTAGTATAATATAAGACGCCTTACAGCTCCTAAAAACACCTTACAACACCGTACGAAACCTTAAAACTCCATAATAAACGTAATGAATTCGTACGAGTCCTTTTAACGTCGTACGACAACTTAGGACATCTTACGACTCTTTATGCCACATTAGCAACTCGAAAAGCATGTTAGTATAATGTAAGACGCCTTACAGCTCCTAAAAACACCGTACGAAAACTTAAAACTCCATAATAAACGTAATGAATTCGTACGAGTCCTTTGAACATCGTACGACAACTTAGGACATCTTACGACTCTTTATGCCACATTAGCAACTCGAAAAGCATGTCAGTATAATGTAAGACGCCTTACAGCTCCTAAAAACACCTTACAACACCGTACGAAACCTTAAAACTCCATAATAAACGTAATGAACTCGTACGAGTCCTTTTAACGTCGTACGACAACTTAGGACATCTTACGACTCTTTATGCCACATTAGCAACTCGAAAAGCATGTTAGTATAATGTAAGACGCCTTACAGCTCCTAAAAACACCTTACAACACCGTACGAAACCTTAAAACAACATAATAAACGTAATGAATTCGTACGAGTCCTTTGAACATCGTACGACAACTTAGGACATCTTATGACTCTTTATGCCACATTAGCAACTCGAAAAGCATGTCAGTATAATGTAAGACGCCTTACAGCTCCTAAAAACACCTTACAACACCGTACGAAACCTTAAAACTCCATAATAAACGTAATGAATTCGTACGAGTCCTTTTAACATCGTACGACAACTTAGGACATCTTACGACTCTTTATGGCACATTAGCAACTCGAAAAGCATGTCAGTATAATGTAAGACGCCTTACAGCTCCTAAAAACACCTTACAACACCGTACGAAACCTTAAAACTCCATAATAAACGTAATGAATTCGTACGAGTCCTTTGAACATCGTACGACAACTTAGGACATCTTACGACACTTTATGCCACATTAGCAACTCGAAAAGCATGTTAGTATAATATAAGACGCCTTACAGCTCCTAAAAACACCTTACAACACCGTACGAAACCTTAAAACTCCATAATAAACGTAATGAATTCGTACGAGTCCTTTTAACATCGTACGACAACTTAGGACATCTTACGACTCTTTATGCCACATTAGCAACTCGAAAAGCATGTTAGTATAATGTAAGACGCCTTACAGCTCCTAAAAACACCTTACAACACCGTACGAAACCTTAAAACTCCATAATAAACGTAATGAATTCGTACGAGTCCTTTGAACATCGTACGACAACTTAGGACATCTTACGACACATGCCACATTAGCAACTCGAAAAGCATGTTAGTATAATATAAGACGCCTTACAGCTCCTAAAAACACCTTACAACACCGTACGAAACCTTAAAACTCCATAATAAACGTAATGAATTCATACGAGTCCTTTTAACGTCGTACGACAACTTAGGACATCTTACGACTCTTTATGCAACATTAGCAACTCGAAAAGCATGTTAGTATAATGTAGGACGCCTTATAGCTCCAAAAAGCACCTTACATCACCGTACGAAAACTTAAAGCTCCATAATAAACGTAATGAATTCGTACGAGTCCTTTGAACATCGTACGACAACTTAGGACATCTTACGACTCTTTATGCCACATTAGCAACTCGAAAAGCATGTCAGTATAATGTAAGACGCCTTACAGCTCCTAAAAACACCTTACAACACCGTACGAAACCTTAAAACTCCATAATAAACGTAATGAATTCTTACGAGTCCTTTTAACGTCGTACGACAACTTAGGACATCTTACGACTCTTTATGCCACATTAGCAACTCGAAAAGCATGTTAGTATAATGTAAGATGCCTTACAGCTCCTAAAAACACCTTACAACACCGTACGAAACCTTAAAACTCAATAATAAACGTAATGAATTCGTACGAGTCCTTTGAACATCGTACGACAACTTAGGACATCTTACGACTCTTTATGCCACATTAGCAACTCGAAAAGCATGTCAGTATAATGTAAGACGCCTTACAGCTCCAAAAAACACCTTACAACACCGTACGAAACCTTAAAACTCCATAATAAACGTAATGAATTCGTACGAGTCCTTTTAACGTCGTACGACAACTTAGGACATCTTACGACTCTTTATGCCACATTAGCAACTCGAAAAGCATGTTAGTATAATGTAAGACGCCTTACAGCTCCTAAAAACACCTTACAACACCGTACGAAACCTTAAAACTCCATAATAAACGTAATGAATTCGTACGAGTCCTTTGAAACTCGTACGACAACTTAGGACATCTTACGACTCTTTATGCCACATTAGCAACTCGAAAAGCATGTCAGTATAATGTAAGACGCCTTACAGCTCCTAAAAACACCTTACAACACCGTACGCAACCTTAAAACTCCATAATAAACGTAATGAATTCGTACGAGTCCTTTGAACATCGTACGACAACTTAGGACATCTTACGACACTTTATGCCACATTAGCAACTCGAAAAGCATGTTAGTATAATATAAGACGCCTTACAGCTCCTAAAAACACCTTACAACACCGTACGAAACCTTAAAACTCCATAATAAACGTAATGAATTCGTACGAGTCCTTTGAACCTCGTACGACAACTTAGGACATCTTACGACTCTTTATGGCACATTAGCAACTCGAAAAGCATGTCAGTATAATGTAAGACGCCTTACAGCTCCTAAAAACACCTTACAACACCGTACGAAACCTTAAAACTCCATAATAAACGTAATGAATTCGTACGAGTCCTTTGAACATCGTACGACAACTTAGGACATCTTACGACACTTTATGCCACATTAGCAACTCGAAAAGCATGTTAGTATAATATAAGACGCCTTACAGCTCCTAAAAACACCTTACAACACCGTACGAAACCTTAAAACTCCATAATAAACGTAATGAATTCGTACGAGTCCTTTTAACGTCGTACGACAACTTAGGACATCTTACGACTCTTTATGCCACATTAGCAACTCGAAAAGTATGTTAGTATAATATAAGACGCCTTACAGCTCCTAAAAACACCTTACAACACCGTACGAAACCTTAAAACTCCATAATAAACGTAATGAATTCATACGAGTCCTTTGAACATCGTACGACAACTTAGGACATCTTACGACTCTTTATGCCACATTAGCAACTCGAAAAGCATGTCAGTATAATGTAAGACGCCTTACAGCTCCTAAAAACACCTTACAACACCGTACGAAACCTTAAAACTCCATAATAAACGTAATGAATTCGTACGAGTCCTTTTAACATCGTACGGCAACTTAGGACATCTTACGACTCTTTATGGCACATTAGCAACTCGAAAAGCATGTCAGTATAATGTAAGACGCCTTACAGCTCCTAAAAACACCTTATAACACCGTACGAAACCTTAAAACTCCATAATAAACGTAATGAATTCGTACGAGTCCTTTGAACATCGTACGACAACTTAGGACATCTTACGACACTTTATGCCACATTAGCAACTCGAAAAGCATGTTAGTATAATATAAGACGCCTTACAGCTCCTAAAAACACCTTACAACACCGTACGAAACCTTAAAACTCCATAATAAACGTAATGAATTCGTACGAGTCCTTTTAACATCGTACGACAACTTAGGACATCTTACGACTCTTTATGCCACATTAGCAACTCGAAAAGCATGTTAGTATAATGTAAGACGCCTTACAGCTCCTAAAAACACCTTACAACACCGTACGAAACCTTAAAACTCCATAATAAACGTAATGAATTCGTACGAGTCCTTTGAACATCGTACGACAACTTAGGACATCTTACGACACATGCCACATTAGCAACTCGAAAAGCATGTTAGTATAATATAAGACGCCTTACAGCTCCTAAAAACACCTTACAACACCGTACGAAACCTTAAAACTCCATAATAAACGTAATGAATTCATACGAGTCCTTTTAA
Source organism: Tagetes erecta (assembly GCA_030867185.1). Lineage (NCBI taxonomy): Eukaryota > Viridiplantae > Streptophyta > Magnoliopsida > Asterales > Asteraceae > Tagetes > Tagetes erecta. Next base: position 13,603,807 of record CM061493.1, read on the forward strand.
CGTCGTACGACAACTTAGGACATCTTACGACTCTTTATGCAACATTAGCAACTCGAAAAGCATGTTAGTATAATGTAGGACGCCTTATAGCTCCAAAAAGCACCTTACATCACCGTACGAAAACTTAAAACTCCATAATAAACGTAATGAATTCGTACGAGTCCTTTGAACATCGTACGACAACTTAGGACATCTTACGACTCTTTATGGCACATTAGCAACTCGAAAAGCATGTCAGTATAATGTAAGACGCCTTACAGCTCCTAAAAACACCTTACAACACCGTACGAAACCTTAAAACTCCATAATAAACGTAATGAATTCGTACGAGTCCTTTGAACATCGTACGACAACTTAGGACATCTTACGACACTTTATGCCACATTAGCAACTCGAAAAGCATGTTAGTATAATATAAGACGCCTTACAGCTCCTAAAAACACCTTACAACACCGTACGAAACCTTAAAACTCCATAATAAACGTAATGAATTCGTACGAGTCCTTTTAACGTCGTACGACAACTTAGGACATCTTACGACTCTTTATGCCACATTAGCAACTCGAAAAGCATGTTAGTATAATGTAAGACGCCTTACAGCTCCTAAAAACACCGTACGAAAACTTAAAACTCCATAATAAACGTAATGAATTCGTACGAGTCCTTTGAACATCGTACGACAACTTAGGACATCTTACGACTCTTTATGGCACATTAGCAACTCGAAAAGCATGTCAGTATAATGTAAGACGCCTTACAGCTCCTAAAAACACCTTACAACACCGTACGAAACCTTAAAACTCCATAATAAACGTAATGAATTCGTACGAGTCCTTTGAACATCGTACGACAACTTAGGACATCTTACGACACTTTATGCCACATTAGCAACTCGAAAAGCATGTTAGTATAATATAAGACGCCTTACAGCTCCTAAAAACACCTTACAACACCGTACGAAACCTTAAAACTCCATAATAAACGTAATGAATTCGTACGAGTCCTTTTAACGTCGTACGACAACTTAGGACATCTTACGACTCTTTATGCCACATTAGCAACTCGAAAAGCATGTTAGTATAATGTAAGACGCCTTACAGCTCCTAAAAACACCGTACGAAAACTTAAAACTCCATAATAAACGTAATGAATTCGTACGAGTCCTTTGAACATCGTACGACAACTTAGGACATCTTACGACTCTTTATGGCACATTAGCAACTCGAAAAGCATGTCAGTATAATGTAAGACGCCTTACAGCTCCTAAAAACACCTTACAACACCGTACGAAACCTTAAAACTCCATAATAAACGTAATGAATTCGTACGAGTCCTTTGAACATCGTACGACAACTTAGGACATCTTACGACACTTTATGCCACATTAGCAACTCGAAAAGCATGTTAGTATAATATAAGACGCCTTACAGCTCCTAAAAACACCTTACAACACCGTACGAAACCTTAAAACTCCATAATAAACGTAATGAATTCGTACGAGTCCTTTTAACGTCGTACGACAACTTAGGACATCTTACGACTCTTTATGCCACATTAGCAACTCGAAAAGCATGTTAGTATAATGTAAGACGCCTTACAGCTCCTAAAAACACCTTACAACACCGTACGAAACCTTAAAACTCCATAATAAACGTAATGAATTCGTACGAGTCCTTTGAACATCGTACGACAACTTAGGACATCTTACGACACATGCCACATTAGCAACTCGAAAAGCATGTTAGTATAATATAAGACGCCTTACAGCTCCTAAAAACACCTTACAACACCGTACGAAACCTTAAAACTCCATAATAAACGTAATGAATTCGTACGAGTCCTTTTAACATCGTACGACAACTTAGGACATCTTACGACTCTTTATGGCACATTAGCAACTCGAAAAGCATGTCAGTATAATGTAAGACGCCTTACAGCTCCTAAAAACACCTTACAACACCGTACGAAACCTTAAAACTCCATAATAAACGTAATGAATTCGTACGAGTCCTTTGAACATCGTACGACAACTTAGGACATCTTACGACACTTTATGCCACATTAGCAACTCGAAAAGCATGTTAGTATAATATAAGACGCCTTACAGCTCCTAAAAACACCTTACAACACCGTACGAAACCTTAAAACTCCATAATAAACGTAATGAATTCGTACGAGTCCTTTTAACGTCGTACGACAACTTAGGACATCTTACGACTCTTTATGCCACATTAGCAACTCGAAAAGCATGTTAGTATAATGTAAGACGCCTTACAGCTCCTAAAAACACCGTACGAAAACTTAAAACTCCATAATAAACGTAATGAATTCGTACGAGTCCTTTGAACATCGTACGACAACTTAGGACATCTTACGACTCTTTATGCCACATTAGCAACTCGAAAAGCATGTCAGTATAATGTAAGACGCCTTACAGCTCCTAAAAACACCTTACAACACCGTACGAAACCTTAAAACTCCATAATAAACGTAATGAACTCGTACGAGTCCTTTTAACGTCGTACGACAACTTAGGACATCTTACGACTCTTTATGCCACATTAGCAACTCGAAAAGCATGTTAGTATAATGTAAGACGCCTTACAGCTCCTAAAAACACCTTACAACACCGTACGAAACCTTAAAACAACATAATAAACGTAATGAATTCGTACGAGTCCTTTGAACATCGTACGACAACTTAGGACATCTTATGACTCTTTATGCCACATTAGCAACTCGAAAAGCATGTCAGTATAATGTAAGACGCCTTACAGCTCCTAAAAACACCTTACAACACCGTACGAAACCTTAAAACTCCATAATAAACGTAATGAATTCGTACGAGTCCTTTTAACATCGTACGACAACTTAGGACATCTTACGACTCTTTATGGCACATTAGCAACTCGAAAAGCATGTCAGTATAATGTAAGACGCCTTACAGCTCCTAAAAACACCTTACAACACCGTACGAAACCTTAAAACTCCATAATAAACGTAATGAATTCGTACGAGTCCTTTGAACATCGTACGACAACTTAGGACATCTTACGACACTTTATGCCACATTAGCAACTCGAAAAGCATGTTAGTATAATATAAGACGCCTTACAGCTCCTAAAAACACCTTACAACACCGTACGAAACCTTAAAACTCCATAATAAACGTAATGAATTCGTACGAGTCCTTTTAACATCGTACGACAACTTAGGACATCTTACGACTCTTTATGCCACATTAGCAACTCGAAAAGCATGTTAGTATAATGTAAGACGCCTTACAGCTCCTAAAAACACCTTACAACACCGTACGAAACCTTAAAACTCCATAATAAACGTAATGAATTCGTACGAGTCCTTTGAACATCGTACGACAACTTAGGACATCTTACGACACTTTATGCCACATTAGCAACTCGAAAAGCATGTTAGTATAATATAAGACGCCTTACAGCTCCTAAAAACACCTTACAACACCGTACGAAACCTTAAAACTCCATAATAAACGTAATGAATTCGTACGAGTCCTTTGAACATCGTACGACAACTTAGGACATCTTATGACTCTTTATGCCACATTAGCAACTCGAAAAGCATGTCAGTATAATGTAAGACGCCTTACAGCTCCTAAAAACACCTTACAACACCGTACGAAACCTTAAAACTCCATAATAAACGTAATGAATTCGTACGAGTCCTTTTAACATCGTACGACAACTTAGGACATCTTACGACTCTTTATGGCACATTAGCAACTCGAAAAGCATGTCAGTATAATGTAAGACGCCTTACAGCTCCTAAAAACACCTTACAACACCGTACGAAACCTTAAAACTCCATAATAAACGTAATGAATTCGTACGAGTCCTTTGAACATCGTACGACAACTTAGGACATCTTACGACACTTTATGCCACATTAGCAACTCGAAAAGCATGTTAGTATAATATAAGACGCCTTACAGCTCCTAAAAACACCTTACAACACCGTACGAAACCTTAAAACTCCATAATAAACGTAATGAATTCGTACGAGTCCTTTTAACATCGTACGACAACTTAGGACATCTTACGACTCTTTATGCCACATTAGCAACTCGAAAAGCATGTTAGTATAATGTAAGACGCCTTACAGCTCCTAAAAACACCTTACAACACCGTACGAAACCTTAAAACTCCATAATAAACGTAATGAATTCGTACGAGTCCTTTGAACATCGTACGACAACTTAGGACATCTTACGACACATGCCACATTAGCAACTCGAAAAGCATGTTAGTATAATATAAGACGCCTTACAGCTCCTAAAAACACCTTACAACACCGTACGAAACCTTAAAACTCCATAATAAACGTAATGAATTCATACGAGTCCTTTTAACGTCGTACGACAACTTAGGACATCTTACGACTCTTTATGCAACATTAGCAACTCGAAAAGCATGTTAGTATAATGTAGGACGCCTTATAGCTCCAAAAAGCACCTTACATCACCGTACGAAAACTTAAAGCTCCATAATAAACGTAATGAATTCGTACGAGTCCTTTGAACATCGTACGACAACTTAGGACATCTTACGACTCTTTATGCCACATTAGCAACTCGAAAAGCATGTCAGTATAATGTAAGACGCCTTACAGCTCCTAAAAACACCTTACAACACCGTACGAAACCTTAAAACTCCATAATAAACGTAATGAATTCTTACGAGTCCTTTTAACGTCGTACGACAACTTAGGACATCTTACGACTCTTTATGCCACATTAGCAACTCGAAAAGCATGTTAGTATAATGTAAGATGCCTTACAGCTCCTAAAAACACCTTACAACACCGTACGAAACCTTAAAACTCAATAATAAACGTAATGAATTCGTACGAGTCCTTTGAACATCGTACGACAACTTAGGACATCTTACGACTCTTTATGCCACATTAGCAACTCGAAAAGCATGTCAGTATAATGTAAGACGCCTTACAGCTCCAAAAAACACCTTACAACACCGTACGAAACCTTAAAACTCCATAATAAACGTAATGAATTCGTACGAGTCCTTTTAACGTCGTACGACAACTTAGGACATCTTACGACTCTTTATGCCACATTAGCAACTCGAAAAGCATGTTAGTATAATGTAAGACGCCTTACAGCTCCTAAAAACACCTTACAACACCGTACGAAACCTTAAAACTCCATAATAAACGTAATGAATTCGTACGAGTCCTTTGAAACTCGTACGACAACTTAGGACATCTTACGACTCTTTATGCCACATTAGCAACTCGAAAAGCATGTCAGTATAATGTAAGACGCCTTACAGCTCCTAAAAACACCTTACAACACCGTACGCAACCTTAAAACTCCATAATAAACGTAATGAATTCGTACGAGTCCTTTGAACATCGTACGACAACTTAGGACATCTTACGACACTTTATGCCACATTAGCAACTCGAAAAGCATGTTAGTATAATATAAGACGCCTTACAGCTCCTAAAAACACCTTACAACACCGTACGAAACCTTAAAACTCCATAATAAACGTAATGAATTCGTACGAGTCCTTTGAACCTCGTACGACAACTTAGGACATCTTACGACTCTTTATGGCACATTAGCAACTCGAAAAGCATGTCAGTATAATGTAAGACGCCTTACAGCTCCTAAAAACACCTTACAACACCGTACGAAACCTTAAAACTCCATAATAAACGTAATGAATTCGTACGAGTCCTTTGAACATCGTACGACAACTTAGGACATCTTACGACACTTTATGCCACATTAGCAACTCGAAAAGCATGTTAGTATAATATAAGACGCCTTACAGCTCCTAAAAACACCTTACAACACCGTACGAAACCTTAAAACTCCATAATAAACGTAATGAATTCGTACGAGTCCTTTTAACGTCGTACGACAACTTAGGACATCTTACGACTCTTTATGCCACATTAGCAACTCGAAAAGTATGTTAGTATAATATAAGACGCCTTACAGCTCCTAAAAACACCTTACAACACCGTACGAAACCTTAAAACTCCATAATAAACGTAATGAATTCATACGAGTCCTTTGAACATCGTACGACAACTTAGGACATCTTACGACTCTTTATGCCACATTAGCAACTCGAAAAGCATGTCAGTATAATGTAAGACGCCTTACAGCTCCTAAAAACACCTTACAACACCGTACGAAACCTTAAAACTCCATAATAAACGTAATGAATTCGTACGAGTCCTTTTAACATCGTACGGCAACTTAGGACATCTTACGACTCTTTATGGCACATTAGCAACTCGAAAAGCATGTCAGTATAATGTAAGACGCCTTACAGCTCCTAAAAACACCTTATAACACCGTACGAAACCTTAAAACTCCATAATAAACGTAATGAATTCGTACGAGTCCTTTGAACATCGTACGACAACTTAGGACATCTTACGACACTTTATGCCACATTAGCAACTCGAAAAGCATGTTAGTATAATATAAGACGCCTTACAGCTCCTAAAAACACCTTACAACACCGTACGAAACCTTAAAACTCCATAATAAACGTAATGAATTCGTACGAGTCCTTTTAACATCGTACGACAACTTAGGACATCTTACGACTCTTTATGCCACATTAGCAACTCGAAAAGCATGTTAGTATAATGTAAGACGCCTTACAGCTCCTAAAAACACCTTACAACACCGTACGAAACCTTAAAACTCCATAATAAACGTAATGAATTCGTACGAGTCCTTTGAACATCGTACGACAACTTAGGACATCTTACGACACATGCCACATTAGCAACTCGAAAAGCATGTTAGTATAATATAAGACGCCTTACAGCTCCTAAAAACACCTTACAACACCGTACGAAACCTTAAAACTCCATAATAAACGTAATGAATTCATACGAGTCCTTTTAACGTCGTACGACAACTTAGGACATCTTACGACTCTTTATGCAACATTAGCAACTCGAAAAGCATGTTAGTATAATGTAGGACGCCTTATAGCTCCAAAAAGCACCTTACATCACCGTACGAAAACTTAAAACTCCATAATAAACGTAATGAATTCGTACGAGTCCTTTGAACATCGTACGACAACTTAGGACATCTTACGACTCTTTATGCCACATTAGCAACTCGAAAAGCATGTCAGTATAATGTAAGACGCCTTACAGCTCCTAAAAACACCTTACAACACCGTACGAAACCTTAAAACTCCATAATAAACGTAATGAATTCATACGAGTCCTTTTAACGTCGTACGACAACTTAGGACATCTTACGACTCTTTATGCCACATTAGCAACTCGAAAAGCATGTTAGTATAATGTAAGATGCCTTACAGCTCCTAAAAACACCTTACAACACCGTACGAAACCTTAAAACTCAATAATAAACGTAATGAATTCATACGAGTCCTTTGAACATCGTACGACAACTTAGGACATCTTACGACTCTTTATGCCACATTAGCAACTCGAAAAGCATGTCAGTATAATGTAAGACGCCTTACAGCTCCAAAAAACACCTTACAACACCGTACGAAACCTTAAAACTCCATAATAAACGTAATGAATTCGTACGAGTCCTTTGAACATCGTACGACAACTTAGGACATCTTACGACACTTTAAGCCACATTAGCAACTCGAAAAGCATGTTAGTATAATATAAGACGCCTTACAGCTCCTAAAAACACCTTACAACACCGTACGAAACCTTAAAACTCCATAATAAACGTAATGAATTCGTACGAGTCCTTTTAACGTCGTACGACAACTTAGGACATCTTACGACTCTTTATGCCACATTAGCAACTCGAAAAGCATGTTAGTATAATGTAAGACGCCTTACAGCTCCTAAAAACACCTTACAACACCGTACGAAACCTTAAAACTCCATAATAAACGTAATGAATTCGTACGAGTCCTTTGAACATCGTACGACAACTTAGGACATCTTACGACACATGCCACATTAGCAACTCGAAAAGCATGTTAGTATAATATAAGATGCCTTACAGCTCCTAAAAACACCTTACAACACCGTACGAAACCTTAAAACTCCATAATAAACGTAATGAATTCATACGAGTCCTTTTAACGTCGTACGACAACTTAGGACATCTTACGACTCTTTATGCAACATTAGCAACTCGAAAAGCATGTTAGTATAATGTAGGACGCCTTATAGCTCCAAAAAGCACCTTACATCACCGTACGAAAACTTAAAACTCCATAATAAACGTAATGAATTCGTACGAGTCCTTTGAACATCGTACGACAACTTAGGACATCTTACGACTCTTTATGCCACATTAGCAACTCGAAAAGCATGTCAGTATAATGTAAGACGCCTTACAGCTCCTAAAAACACCTTACAACACCGTACGAAACCTTAAAACTCCATAATAAACGTAATGAATTCATACGAGTCCTTTTAACGTCGTACGACAACTTAGGACATCTTACGACTCTTTATGCCACATTAGCAACTCGAAAAGCATGTTAGTATAATGTAAGATGCCTTACAGCTCCTAAAAACACCTTACAACACCGTACGAAACCTTAAAACTCAATAATAAACGTAATGAATTCGTACGAGTCCTTTGAACATCGTACGACAACTTAGGACATCTTACGACTCTTTATGCCACATTAGCAACTCGAAAAGCATGTCAGTATAATGTAAGACGCCTTACAGCTCCAAAAAACACCTTACAACACCGTACGAAACCTTAAAACTCCATAATAAACGTAATGAATTCGTACGAGTCCTTTGAACATCGTACGACAACTTAGGACATCTTACGACACTTTATGCCACATTAGCAACTCGAAAAGCATGTTAGTATAATATAAGACGCCTTACAGCTCCTAAAAACACCTTACAACACCGTACGAAACCTTAAAACTCCATAATAAACGTAATGAATTCGTACGAGTCCTTTTAACGTCGTACGACAACTTAGGACATCTTACGACTCTTTATGCCACATTAGCAACTCGAAAAGCATGTTAGTATAATGTAAGACGCCTTACAGCTCCTAAAAACACCTTACAACACCGTACGAAACCTTAAAACTCCATAATAAACGTAATGAATTCGTACGAGTCCTTTGAACATCGTACGACAACTTAGGACATCTTACGACACATGCCACATTAGCAACTCGAAAAGCATGTTAGTATAATATAAGACGCCTTACAGCTCCTAAAAACACCTTACAACACCGTACGAAACCTTAAAACTCCATAATAAACGTAATGAATTCGTACGAGTCCTTTTAACATCGTACGACAACTTAGGACATCTTACGACTCTTTATGGCACATTAGCAACTCGAAAAGCATGTCAGTATAATGTAAGACGCCTTACAGCTCCTAAAAACACCTTACAACACCGTACGAAACCTTAAAACTCCATAATAAACGTAATGAATTCGTACGAGTCCTTTGAACATCGTACGACAACTTAGGACATCTTACGACACATTATGCCACATTAGCAACTCGAAAAGCATGTTAGTATAATATAAGACGCCTTACAGCTCCTAAAAACACCTTACAACACCGTACGAAACCTTAAAACTCCATAATAAACGTAATGAATTCGTACGAGTCCTTTTAACGTCGTACGACAACTTAGGACATCTTACGACTCTTTATGCCACATTAGCAACTCGAAAAGCATGTTAGTATAATGTAAGACGCCTTACAGCTCCTAAAAACACCGTACGAAAACTTAAAACTCCATAATAAACGTAATGAATTCGTACGAGTCCTTTGAACATCGTACGACAACTTAGGACATCTTACGACTCTTTATGCCACATTAGCAACTCGAAAAGCATGTCAGTATAATGTAAGACGCCTTACAGCTCCTAAAAACATCTTACAACACCGTACGAAACCTTAAAACTCCATAATAAACGTAATGAATTCGTACGAGTCCTTTTAACGTCGTACGACAACTTAGGACATCTTACGACTCTTTATGCCACATTAGCAACTCGAAAAGCATGTTAGTATAATGTAAGACGCCTTACAGCTCCTAAAAACACCTTACAACACCGTACGAAACCTTAAAACAACATAATAAACGTAATGAATTCGTACGAGTCCTTTGAACATCGTACGACAACTTAGGACATCTTATGACTCTTTATGCCACATTAGCAACTCGAAAAGCATGTCAATATAATGTAAGACGCCTTACAGCTCCTAAAAACACCTTACAACACCGTACGAAACCTTAAAACTCCATAATAAACGTAATGAATTCGTACGAGTCCTTTTAACATCGTACGACAACTTAGGACATCTTACGACTCTTTATGGCACATTAGCAACTCGAAAAGCATGTCAGTATAATGTAAGACGCCTTACAGCTCCTAAAAACACCTTACAACACCGTACGAAACCTTAAAACTCCATAATAAACGTAATGAATTCGTACGAGTCCTTTGAACATCGTACGACAACTTAGGACATCTTACGACACTTTATGCCACATTAGCAACTCGAAAAGCATGTTAGTATAATATAAGACGCCTTACAGCTCCTAAAAACACCTTACAACACCGTACGAAACCTTAAAACTCCATAATAAACGTAATGAATTCGTACGAGTCCTTTTAACGTCGTACGACAACTTAGGACATCTTACGACTCTTTATGCCACATTAGCAACTCGAAAAGCATGTTAGTATAATGTAAGACGCCTTACAGCTCCTAAAAACACCGTACAACACCGTACGAAACCTTAAAACTCCATAATAAACGTAATGAATTCGTACGAGTCCTTTGAACATCGTACGACAACTTAGGACATCTTACGACACATGCCACATTAGCAACTCGAAAAGCATGTTAGTATAATATAAGACGCCTTACAGCTCCTAAAAACACCTTACAACACCGTACGAAACCTTAAAACTCCATAATAAACGTAATGAATTCGTACGAGTCCTTTTAACATCGTACGACATCTTACGACTCTTTATGGCACATTAGCAACTCGAAAAGCATGTCAGTATAATGTAAGACGCCTTACAGCTCCTAAAAACACCTTACAACACCGTACGAAACCTTAAAACTCCATAATAAACGTAATGAATTCGTACGAGTCCTTTGAACATCGTACGACAACTTAGGACATCTTACGACACTTTATGCCACATTAGCAACTCGAAAAGCATGTTAGTATAATATAAGACGCCTTACAGCTCCTAAAAACACCTTACAACACCGTACGAAACCTTAAAACTCCATAATAAACGTAATGAATTCGTACGAGTCCTTTTAACGTCGTACGACAACTTAGGACATCTTACGACTCTTTATGCCACATTAGCAACTCGAAAAGCATGTTAGTATAATGTAAGACGCCTTACAGCTCCTAAAAACACCTTACAACACCGTACGAAACCTTAAAACTCCATAATAAACGTAATGAATTCGTACGAGTCCTTTGAACATCGTACGACAACTTAGGACATCTTACGACACATGCCACATTAGCAACTCGAAAAGCATGTTAGTATAATATAAGACGCCTTACAGCTCCTAAAAACACCTTACAACACCGTACGAAACCTTAAAACTCCATAATAAACGTAATGAATTCATACGAGTCCTTTTAACGTCGTACGACAACTTAGGACATCTTACGACTCTTTATGCAACATTAGCAACTCGAAAAGCATGTTAGTATAATGTAGGACGCCTTATAGCTCCAAAAAGCACCTTACATCACCGTACGAAAACTTAAAACTCCATAATAAACGTAATGAATTCGTACGAGTCCTTTGAACATCGTACGACAACTTAGGACATCTTGCGACTCTTTATGCCACATTAGCAACTCGAAAAGCATGTCAGTATAATGTAAGACGCCTTACAGCTCCTAAAAACACCTTACAACACCGTACGAAACCTTAAAACTCCATAATAAACGTAATGAATTCATACGAGTCCTTTTAACGTCGTACGACAACTTAGGACATCTTACGACTCTTTATGCCACATTAGCAACTCGAAAAGCATGTTAGTATAATGTAAGAGGCCTTACAGCTCCTAAAAACACCTTACAACACCGTACGAAACCTTAAAACTCCATAATAAACGTAATGAATTCGTACGAGTCCTTTTAACATCGTACGACAACTTAGGACATCTTACGACTCTTTATGCCACATTAGCAACTCGAAAAGCATGTTAGTATAATGTAAGACGCCTTACAGCTCCTAAAAACACCTTACAACACCGTACGAAACCTTAAAACTCCATAATAAACGTAATGAATTCGTACGAGTCCTTTGAACATCGTACGACAACTTAGGACATCTTACGACACATGCCACATTAGCAACTCGAAAAGCATGTTAGTATAATATAAGACGCCTTACAGCTCCTAAAAACACCTTACAACACCGTACGAAACCTTAAAACTCCATAATAAACGTAATGAATTCATACGAGTCCTTTTAACGTCGTACGACAACTTAGGACATCTTACGACTCTTTATGCAACATTAGCAACTCGAAAAGCATGTTAGTATAATGTAGGACGCCTTATAGCTCCAAAAAGCACCTTACATCACCGTACGAAAACTTAAAACTCCATAATAAACGTAATGAATTCGTACGAGTCCTTTGAACATCGTACGACAACTTAGGACATCTTACGACTCTTTATGCCACATTAGCAACTCGAAAAGCATGTCAGTATAATGTAAGACGCCTTACAGCTCCTAAAAACACCTTACAACACCGTACGAAACCTTAAAACTCCATAATAAACGTAATGAATTCATACGAGTCCTTTTAACGTCGTACGACAACTTAGGACATCTTACGACTCTTTATGCCACATTAGCAACTCGAAAAGCATGTTAGTATAATGTAAGATGCCTTACAGCTCCTAAAAACACCTTACAACACCGTACGAAACCTTAAAACTCAATAATAAACGTAATGAATTCATACGAGTCCTTTGAACATCGTACGACAACTTAGGACATCTTACGACTCTTTATGCCACATTAGCAACTCGAAAAGCATGTCAGTATAATGTAAGACGCCTTACAGCTCCAAAAAACACCTTACAACACCGTACGAAACCTTAAAACTCCATAATAAACGTAATGAATTCGTACGAGTCCTTTGAACATCGTACGACAACTTAGGACATCTTACGACACTTTAAGCCACATTAGCAACTCGAAAAGCATGTTAGTATAATATAAGACGCCTTACAGCTCCTAAAAACACCTTACAACACCGTACGAAACCTTAAAACTCCATAATAAACGTAATGAATTCGTACGAGTCCTTTTAACGTCGTACGACAACTTAGGACATCTTACGACTCTTTATGCCACATTAGCAACTCGAAAAGCATGTTAGTATAATGTAAGACGCCTTACAGCTCCTAAAAACACCTTACAACACCGTACGAAACCTTAAAACTCCATAATAAACGTAATGAATTCGTACGAGTCCTTTGAACATCGTACGACAACTTAGGACATCTTACGACACCTGCCACATTAGCAACTCGAAAAGCATGTTAGTATAATATAAGATGCCTTACAGCTCCTAAAAACACCTTACAACACCGTACGAAACCTTAAAACTCCATAATAAACGTAATGAATTCATACGAGTCCTTTTAACGTCGTACGACAACTTAGGACATCTTACGACTCTTTATGCAACATTAGCAACTCGAAAAGCATGTTAGTATAATGTAGGACGCCTTATAGCTCCAAAAAGCACCTTACATCACCGTACGAAAACTTAAAACTCCATAATAAACGTAATGAATTCGTACGAGTCCTTTGAACATCGTACGACAACTTAGGACATCTTACGACTCTTTATGCCACATTAGCAACTCGAAAAGCATGTCAGTATAATGTAAGACGCCTTACAGCTCCTAAAAACACCTTACAACACCGTACGAAACCTTAAAACTCCATAATAAACGTAATGAATTCATACGAGTCCTTTTAACGTCGTACGACAACTTAGGACATCTTACGACTCTTTATGCCACATTAGCAACTCGAAAAGCATGTTAGTATAATGTAAGATGCCTTACAGCTCCTAAAAACACCTTACAACACCGTACGAAACCTTAAAACTCAATAATAAACGTAATGAATTCGTACGAGTCCTTTGAACATCGTACGACAACTTAGGACATCTTACGACTCTTTATGCCACATTAGCAACTCGAAAAGCATGTCAGTATAATGTAAGACGCCTTACAGCTCCAAAAAACACCTTACAACACCGTACGAAACCTTAAAACTCCATAATAAACGTAATGAATTCGTACGAGTCCTTTGAACATCGTACGACAACTTAGGACATCTTACGACACTTTATGCCACATTAGCAACTCGAAAAGCATGTTAGTATAATATAAGACGCCTTACAGCTCCTAAAAACACCTTACAACACCGTACGAAACCTTAAAACTCCATAATAAACGTAATGAATTCGTACGAGTCCTTTTAACGTCGTACGACAACTTAGGACATCTTACGACTCTTTATGCCACATTAGCAACTCGAAAAGCATGTTAGTATAATGTAAGACGCCTTACAGCTCCTAAAAACACCTTACAACACCGTACGAAACCTTAAAACTCCATAATAAACGTAATGAATTCGTACGAGTCCTTTGAACATCGTACGACAACTTAGGACATCTTACGACACATGCCACATTAGCAACTCGAAAAGCATGTTAGTATAATATAAGACGCCTTACAGCTCCTAAAAACACCTTACAACACCGTACGAAACCTTAAAACTCCATAATAAACGTAATGAATTCGTACGAGTCCTTTTAACATCGTACGACAACTTAGGACATCTTACGACTCTTTATGGCACATTAGCAACTCGAAAAGCATGTCAGTATAATGTAAGACGCCTTACAGCTCCTAAAAACACCTTACAACACCGTACGAAACCTTAAAACTCCATAATAAACGTAATGAATTCGTACGAGTCCTTTGAACATCGTACGACAACTTAGGACATCTTACGACACATTATGCCACATTAGCAACTCGAAAAGCATGTTAGTATAATATAAGACGCCTTACAGCTCCTAAAAACACCTTACAACACCGTACGAAACCTTAAAACTCCATAATAAACGTAATGAATTCGTACGAGTCCTTTTAACGTCGTACGACAACTTAGGACATCTTACGACTCTTTATGCCACATTAGCAACTCGAAAAGCATGTTAGTATAATGTAAGACGCCTTACAGCTCCTAAAAACACCGTACGAAAACTTAAAACTCCATAATAAACGTAATGAATTCGTACGAGTCCTTTGAACATCGTACGACAACTTAGGACATCTTACGACTCTTTATGCCACATTAGCAACTCGAAAAGCATGTCAGTATAATGTAAGACGCCTTACAGCTCCTAAAAACATCTTACAACACCGTACGAAACCTTAAAACTCCATAATAAACGTAATGAATTCGTACGAGTCCTTTTAACGTCGTACGACAACTTAGGACATCTTACGACTCTTTATGCCACATTAGCAACTCGAAAAGCATGTTAGTATAATGTAAGACGCCTTACAGCTCCTAAAAACACTTTACAACACCGTACGAAACCTTAAAACAACATAATAAACGTAATGAATTCGTACGAGTCCTTTGAACATCGTACGACAACTTAGGACATCTTATGACTCTTTATGCCACATTAGCAACTCGAAAAGCATGTCAATATAATGTAAGACGCCTTACAGCTCCTAAAAACACCTTACAACACCGTACGAAACCTTAAAACTCCATAATAAACGTAATGAATTCGTACGAGTCCTTTTAACATCGTACGACAACTTAGGACATCTTACGACTCTTTATGGCACATTAGCAACTCGAAAAGCATGTCAGTATAATGTAAGACGCCTTACAGCTCCTAAAAACACCTTACAACACCGTACGAAACCTTAAAACTCCATAATAAACGTAATGAATTCGTACGAGTCCTTTGAACATCGTACGACAACTTAGGACATCTTACGACACTTTATGCCACATTAGCAACTCGAAAAGCATGTTAGTATAATATAAGACGCCTTACAGCTCCTAAAAACACCTTACAACACCGTACGAAACCTTAAAACTCCATAATAAACGTAATGAATTCGTACGAGTCCTTTTAACGTCGTACGACAACTTAGGACATCTTACGACTCTTTATGCCACATTAGCAACTCGAAAAGCATGTTAGTATAATGTAAGACGCCTTACAGCTCCTAAAAACACCGTACAACACCGTACGAAACCTTAAAACTCCATAATAAACGTAATGAATTCGTACGAGTCCTTTGAACATCGTACGACAACTTAGGACATCTTACGACACATGCCACATTAGCAACTCGAAAAGCATGTTAGTATAATATAAGACGCCTTACAGCTCCTAAAAACACCTTACAACACCGTACGAAACCTTAAAACTCCATAATAAACGTAATGAATTCGTACGAGTCCTTTTAACATCGTACGACATCTTACGACTCTTTATGGCACATTAGCAACTCGAAAAGCATGTCAGTATAATGTAAGACGCCTTACAGCTCCTAAAAACACCTTACAACACCGTACGAAACCTTAAAACTCCATAATAAACGTAATGAATTCGTACGAGTCCTTTGAACATCGTACGACAACTTAGGACATCTTACGACACTTTATGCCACATTAGCAACTCGAAAAGCATGTTAGTATAATATAAGACGCCTTACAGCTCCTAAAAACACCTTACAACACCGTACGAAACCTTAAAACTCCATAATAAACGTAATGAATTCGTACGAGTCCTTTTAACGTCGTACGACAACTTAGGACATCTTACGACTCTTTATGCCACATTAGCAACTCGAAAAGCATGTTAGTATAATGTAAGACGCCTTACAGCTCCTAAAAACACCTTACAACACCGTACGAAACCTTAAAACTCCATAATAAACGTAATGAATTCGTACGAGTCCTTTGAACATCGTACGACAACTTAGGACATCTTACGACACATGCCACATTAGCAACTCGAAAAGCATGTTAGTATAATATAAGACGCCTTACAGCTCCTAAAAACACCTTACAACACCGTACGAAACCTTAAAACTCCATAATAAACGTAATGAATTCATACGAGTCCTTTTAACGTCGTACGACAACTTAGGACATCTTACGACTCTTTATGCAACATTAGCAACTCGAAAAGCATGTTAGTATAATGTAGGACGCCTTATAGCTCCAAAAAGCACCTTACATCACCGTACGAAAACTTAAAACTCCATAATAAACGTAATGAATTCGTACGAGTCCTTTGAACATCGTACGACAACTTAGGACATCTTGCGACTCTTTATGCCACATTAGCAACTCGAAAAGCATGTCAGTATAATGTAAGACGCCTTACAGCTCCTAAAAACACCTTACAACACCGTACGAAACCTTAAAACTCCATAATAAACGTAATGAATTCATACGAGTCCTTTTAACGTCGTACGACAACTTAGGACATCTTACGACTCTTTATGCCACATTAGCAACTCGAAAAGCATGTTAGTATAATGTAAGATGCCTTACAGCTCCTAAAAACACCTTACAACACCGTACGAAACCTTAAAACTCAATAATAAACGTAATGAATTCGTACGAGTCCTTTGAACATCGTACGACAACTTAGGACATCTTACGACTCTTTATGCCACATTAGCAACTCGAAAAGCATGTCAGTATAATGTAAGACGCCTTACAGCTCCAAAAAACACCTTACAACACCGTACGAAACCTTAAAACTCCATAATAAACGTAATGAATTCGTACGAGTCCTTTGAACATCGTACGACAACTTAGGACATCTTACGACACTTTATGCCACGTTAGCAACTCGAAAAGTATGTCAGTATAATATAAGACGCCTTACAGCTCCTAAAAACACCTTACAACACCGTACGAAACCTTAAAACTCAATAATAAACGTAATGAATTCGTACGAGTCCTTTGAACATCGTACGACAACTTAGGACATCTTACGACTCTTTATGCCACATTAGCAACTCGAAAAGCATGTCAGTATAATGTAAGACGCCTTACAGCTCCAAAAAACACCTTACAACACCGTACGAAACCTTAAAACTCCATAATAAACGTAATGAATTCGTACGAGTCCTTTGAACATCGTACGACAACTTAGGACATCTTACGACACTTTATGCCACATTAGCAACTCGAAAAGTATGTCAGTATAATATAAGACGCCTTACAGCTCCTAAAAACACCTTACAACACCGTACGAAACCTTAAAACTCCATAATAAACGTAATGAATTCGTACGAGTCCTTTGAACATCGTACGACAACTTAGGACATCTTACGACACTTTATGCCACATTAGCAACTCGAAAAGTATGTTAGTATAATATAAGACGCCTTACAGCTCCTAAAAACACCTTACAACACCGTACGAAACCTTAAAACTCCATAATAAACGTAATGAATTCGTACGAGTCCTTTTAACGTCGTACGACAACTTAGGACATCTTACGACTCTTTATGCCACATTAGCAACTCGAAAAGCATGTCAGTATAATGTAAGACGCCTTACAGCTCCAAAAAACACCTTACAACACCGTACGAAACCTTAAAACTCCATAATAAACGTAATGAATTCGTACGAGTCCTTTGAACATCGTACGACAACTTAGGACATCTTACGACACTTTATGCCACATTAGCAACTCGAAAAGCATGTTAGTATAATATAAGACGCCTTACAGCTCCTAAAAACACCTTACAACACCGTACGAAACCTTAAAACTCCATAATAAACGTAATGAATTCGTACGAGTCCTTTTAACGTCGTACGACAACTTAGGACATCTTACGACTCTTTATGCCACATTAGCAACTCGAAAAGCATGTTAGTATAATGTAAGACGCCTTACAGCTCCTAAAAACACCTTACAACACCGTACGAAACCTTAAAACTCCATAATAAACGTAATGAATTCGTACGAGTCCTTTGAACATCGTACGACAACTTAGGACATCTTACGACACATGCCACATTAGCAACTCGAAAAGCATGTTAGTATAATATAAGACGCCTTACAGCTCCTAAAAACACCTTACAACACCGTACGAAACCTTAAAACTCCATAATAAACGTAATGGATTCGTACGAGTCCTTTTAACATCGTACGACAACTTAGGACATCTTACGACTCTTTATGGCACATTAGCAACTCGAAAAGCATGTCAGTATAATGTAAGACGCCTTACAGCTCCTAAAAACACCTTACAACACCGTACGAAACCTTAAAACTCCATAATAAACGTAATGAATTCGTACGAGTCCTTTGAACATCGTACGACAACTTAGGACATCTTACGACACTTTATGCCACATTAGCAACTCGAAAAGCATGTTAGTATAATATAAGACGCCTTACAGCTCCTAAAAACACCTTACAACACCGTACGAAACCTTAAAACTCCATAATAAACGTAATGAATTCGTACGAGTCCTTTTAACGTCGTACGACAACTTAGGACATCTTACGACTCTTTATGCCACATTAGCAACTCGAAAAGCATGTTAGTATAATGTAAGACGCCTTACAGCTCCTAAAAACACCGTACGAAAACTTAAAACTCCATAATAAACGTAATGAATTCGTACGAGTCCTTTGAACATCGTACGACAACTTAGGACATCTTACGACTCTTTATGCCACATTAGCAACTCGAAAAGCATGTCAGTATAATGTAAGACGCCTTACAGCTCCAAAAAACACCTTACAACACCGTACGAAACCTTAAAACTCCATAATAAACGTAATGAATTCGTACGAGTCCTTTGAACATCGTACGACAACTTAGGACATCTTACGACACTTTATGCCACATTAGCAACTCGAAAAGTATGTCAGTATAATATAAGACGCCTTACAGCTCCTAAAAACACCTTACAACACCGTACGAAACCTTAAAACTCAATAATAAACGTAATGAATTCGTACGAGTCCTTTGAACATCGTACGACAACTTAGGACATCTTACGACTCTTTATGCCACATTAGCAACTCGAAAAGCATGTCAGTATAATGTAAGACGCCTTACAGCTCCAAAAAACACCTTACAACACCGTACGAAACCTTAAAACTCCATAATAAACGTAATGAATTCGTACGAGTCCTTTGAACATCGTACGACAACTTAGGACATCTTACGACACTTTATGCCACATTAGCAACTCGAAAAGTATGTCAGTATAATATAAGACGCCTTACAGCTCCTAAAAACACCTTACAACACCGTACGAAACCTTAAAACTCCATAATAAACGTAATGAATTCGTACGAGTCCTTTGAACATCGTACGACAACTTAGGACATCTTACGACACTTTATGCCACATTAGCAACTCGAAAAGCATGTTAGTATAATGTAAGACGCCTTACAGCTCCTAAAAACACCGTACGAAAACTTAAAACTCCATAATAAACGTAATGAATTCGTACGAGTCCTTTGAACATCGTACGACAACTTAGGACATCTTACGACTCTTTATGCCACATTAGCAACTCGAAAAGCATGTCAGTATAATGTAAGACGCCTTACAGCTCCAAAAAACACCTTACAACACCGTACGAAACCTTAAAACTCCATAATAAACGTAATGAATTCGTACGAGTCCTTTGAACATCGTACGACAACTTAGGACATCTTACGACACTTTATGCCACATTAGCAACTCGAAAAGTATGTCAGTATAATATAAGACGCCTTACAGCTCCTAAAAACACCTTACAACACCGTACGAAACCTTAAAACTCAATAATAAACGTAATGAATTCGTACGAGTCCTTTGAACATCGTACGACAACTTAGGACATCTTACGACTCTTTATGCCACATTAGCAACTCAAAAAGCATGTCAGTATAATGTAAGACGCCTTACAGCTCCAAAAAACACCTTACAACACCGTACGAAACCTTAAAACTCCATAATAAACGTAATGAATTCGTACGAGTCCTTTGAACATCGTACGACAACTTAGGACATCTTACGACACATGCCACATTAGCAACTCGAAAAGCATGTTAGTATAATATAAGACGCCTTACAGCTCCTAAAAACACCTTACAACACCGTACGAAACCTTAAAACTCCATAATAAACGTAATGGATTCGTACGAGTCCTTTTAACATCGTACGACAACTTAGGACATCTTACGACTCTTTATGGCACATTAGCAACTCGAAAAGCATGTCAGTATAATGTAAGACGCCTTACAGCTCCTAAAAACACCTTACAACACCGTACGAAACCTTAAAACTCCATAATAAACGTAATGAATTCGTACGAGTCCTTTGAACATCGTACGACAACTTAGGACATCTTACGACACTTTATGCCACATTAGCAACTCGAAAAGCATGTTAGTATAATATAAGACGCCTTACAGCTCCTAAAAACACCTTACAACACCGTACGAAACCTTAAAACTCCATAATAAACGTAATGAATTCGTACGAGTCCTTTTAACGTCGTACGACAACTTAGGACATCTTACGACTCTTTATGCCACATTAGCAACTCGAAAAGCATGTTAGTATAATGTAAGACGCCTTACAGCTCCTAAAAACACCGTACGAAAACTTAAAACTCCATAATAAACGTAATGAATTCGTACGAGTCCTTTGAACATCGTACGACAACTTAGGACATCTTACGACTCTTTATGCCACATTAGCAACTCGAAAAGCATGTCAGTATAATGTAAGACGCCTTACAGCTCCTAAAAACACCTTACAACACCGTACGAAACCTTAAAACTCCATAATAAACGTAATGAATTCGTACGAGTCCTTTTAACGTCGTACGACAACTTAGGACATCTTACGACTCTTTATGCCACATTAGCAACTCGAAAAGCATGTTAGTATAATGTAAGACGCCTTACAGCTCCTAAAAACACCTTACAACACCGTACGAAACCTTAAAACAACATAATAAACGTAATGAATTCGTACGAGTCCTTTGAACATCGTACGACAACTTAGGACATCTTATGACTCTTTATGCCACATTAGCAACTCGAAAAGCATGTTAGTATAATGTAAGACGCCTTACAGCTCCAAAAAGCACCTTACATCACCGTACGAAAACTTAAAACTCCATAATAAACGTAATGAATTCGTACGAGTCCTTTGAACATCGTACGACAACTTAGGACATCTTACGACTCTTTATGCCACATTAGCAACTCGAAAAGCATGTCAGTATAATGTAAGACGCCTTACAGCTCCTAAAAACACCTTACAACACCGTACGAAACCTTAAAACTCCATAATAAACGTAATGAATTCATACGAGTCCTTTTAACGTCGTACGACAACTTAGGACATCTTACGACTCTTTATGCCACATTAGCAACTCGAAAAGCATGTTAGTATAATGTAAGACGCCTTACAGCTCCTAAAAACACCTTACAACACCGTACGAAACCTTAAAACTCCATAATAAACGTAATGAATTCGTACGAGTCCTTTGAACATCGTACGACAACTTAGGACATCTTACGACACATGCCACATTAGCAACTCGAAAAGCATGTTAGTATAATATAAGACGCCTTACAGCTCCTAAAAACACCTTACAACACCGTACGAAACCTTAAAACTCCATAATAAACGTAATGGATTCGTACGAGTCCTTTTAACATCGTACGACAACTTAGGACATCTTACGACTCTTTATGGCACATTAGCAACTCGAAAAGCATGTCAGTATAATGTAAGACGCCTTACAGCTCCTAAAAACACCTTACAACACCGTACGAAACCTTAAAACTCCATAATAAACGTAATGAATTCGTACGAGTCCTTTGAACATCGTACGACAACTTAGGACATCTTACGACACTTTATGCCACATTAGCAACTCGAAAAGCATGTTAGTATAATATAAGACGCCTTACAGCTCCTAAAAACACCTTACAACACCGTACGAAACCTTAAAACTCCATAATAAACGTAATGAATTCGTACGAGTCCTTTTAACGTCGTACGACAACTTAGGACATCTTACGACTCTTTATGCCACATTAGCAACTCGAAAAGCATGTTAGTATAATGTAAGACGCCTTACAGCTCCTAAAAACACCGTACGAAAACTTAAAACTCCATAATAAACGTAATGAATTCGTACGAGTCCTTTGAACATCGTACGACAACTTAGGACATCTTACGACTCTTTATGCCACATTAGCAACTCGAAAAGCATGTCAGTATAATGTAAGACGCCTTACAGCTCCAAAAAACACCTTACAACACCGTACGAAACCTTAAAACTCCATAATAAACGTAATGAATTCGTACGAGTCCTTTGAACATCGTACGACAACTTAGGACATCTTACGACACTTTATGCCACATTAGCAACTCGAAAAGTATGTCAGTATAATATAAGACGCCTTACAGCTCCTAAAAACACCTTACAACACCGTACGAAACCTTAAAACTCAATAATAAACGTAATGAATTCGTACGAGTCCTTTGAACATCGTACGACAACTTAGGACATCTTACGACTCTTTATGCCACATTAGCAACTCGAAAAGCATGTCAGTATAATGTAAGACGCCTTACAGCTCCAAAAAACACCTTACAACACCGTACGAAACCTTAAAACTCCATAATAAACGTAATGAATTCGTACGAGTCCTTTGAACATCGTACGACAACTTAGGACATCTTACGACACTTTATGCCACATTAGCAACTCGAAAAGTATGTCAGTATAATATAAGACGCCTTACAGCTCCTAAAAACACCTTACAACACCGTACGAAACCTTAAAACTCCATAATAAACGTAATGAATTCGTACGAGTCCTTTGAACATCGTACGACAACTTAGGACATCTTACGACACTTTATGCCACATTAGCAACTCGAAAAGTATGTTAGTATAATATAAGACGCCTTACAGCTCCTAAAAACACCTTACAACACCGTACGAAACCTTAAAACTCCATAATAAACGTAATGAATTCGTACGAGTCCTTTTAACGTCGTACGACAACTTAGGACATCTTACGACTCTTTATGCCACATTAGCAACTCGAAAAGCATGTCAGTATAATGTAAGACGCCTTACAGCTCCAAAAAACACCTTACAACACCGTACGAAACCTTAAAACTCCATAATAAACGTAATGAATTCGTACGAGTCCTTTGAACATCGTACGACAACTTAGGACATCTTACGACACTTTATGCCACATTAGCAACTCGAAAAGCATGTTAGTATAATATAAGACTCCTTACAGCTCCTAAAAACACCTTACAACACCGTACGAAACCTTAAAACTCCATAATAAACGTAATGAATTCGTACGAGTCCTTTTAACGTCGTACGACAACTTAGGACATCTTACGACTCTTTATGCCACATTAGCAACTCGAAAAGCATGTTAGTATAATGTAAGATGCCTTACAGCTCCTAAAAACACCTTACAACACCGTACGAAACCTTAAAACTCAATAATAAACGTAATGAATTCGTACGAGTCCTTTGAACATCGTACGACAACTTAGGACATCTTACGACTCTTTATGCCACATTAGCAACTCGAAAAGCATGTCAGTATAATGTAAGACGCCTTACAGCTCCAAAAAACACCTTACAACACCGTACGAAACCTTAAAACTCCATAATAAACGTAATGAATTCGTACGAGTCCTTTGAACATCGTACGACAACTTAGGACATCTTACGACACTTTATGCCACATTAGCAACTCGAAAAGTATGTCAGTATAATATAAGACGCCTTACAGCTCCTAAAAACACCTTACAACACCGTACGAAACCTTAAAACTCAATAATAAACGTAATGAATTCGTACGAGTCCTTTGAACATCGTACGACAACTTAGGACATCTTACGACTCTTTATGCCACATTAGCAACTCGAAAAGCATGTCAGTATAATGTAAGACGCCTTACAGCTCCAAAAAACACCTTACAACACCGTACGAAACCTTAAAACTCCATAATAAACGTAATGAATTCGTACGAGTCCTTTGAACATCGTACGACAACTTAGGACATCTTACGACACTTTATGCCACATTAGCAACTCGAAAGGTATGTCAGTATAATATAAGACGCCTTACAGCTCCTAAAAACACCTTACAACACCGTACGAAACC
Organism: Tagetes erecta; assembly: GCA_030867185.1. Classification (NCBI taxonomy): domain Eukaryota; kingdom Viridiplantae; phylum Streptophyta; class Magnoliopsida; order Asterales; family Asteraceae; genus Tagetes; species Tagetes erecta. The sequence continues at coordinate 13,629,106 of CM061493.1, forward strand.
TTAAAACTCCATAATAAACGTAATGAATTCGTACGAGTCCTTTGAACATCGTACGACAACTTAGGACATCTTACGACACTTTATGCCACATTAGCAACTCGAAAAGTATGTTAGTATAATATAAGACGCCTTACAGCTCCTAAAAACACCTTACAACACCGTACGAAACCTTAAAACTCCATAATAAACGTAATGAATTCGTACGAGTCCTTTTAACGTCGTACGACAACTTAGGACATCTTACGACTCTTTATGCCACATTAGCAACTCGAAAAGCATGTTAGTATAATGTAAGACGCCTTACAGCTCCTAAAAACACATTACAACACCGTACGAAACCTTAAAACTCAATAATAAACGTAATGAATTCGTACAAGTCCTTTGAACATCGTACGACAACTTAGGACATCTTACGACTCTTTATGCCACATTAGCAACTCGAAAAGCATGTCAGTATAATGTAAGACGCCTTACAGCTCCTAAAAACACCTTACAACACCGTACGAAACCTTAAAACTCCATAATAAACGTAATGAATTCGTAGGAGTCCTTTTAACGTCGTACGACAACTTAGGGCATCTTACGACTCTTTATGCCACATTAGCAACTCGAAAAGCATGTTAGTATAATGTAAGACGCCTTACAGCTCCTAAAAACACCTTACAACACCGTACGAAACCTTAAAACTCAATAATAAACGTAATGAATTCGTACGAGTCCTTTGAACATCGTACGACAACTTAGGACATCTTACGACTCTTTATGCCACATTAGCAACTCGAAAAGCATGTCAGTATAATGTAAGACGCCTTACAGCTCCAAAAAACACCTTACAACACCGTACGAAACCTTAAAACTCCATAATAAACGTAATGAATTCGTACGAGTCCTTTGAACATCGTACGACAACTTAGGACATCTTACGACACTTTATGCCACATTAGCAACTCGAAAAGTATGTCAGTATAATATAAGACGCCTTACAGCTCCTAAAAACACCTTACAACACCGTACGAAACCTTAAAACTCCATAATAAACGTAATGAATTCGTACGAGTCCTTTGAACATCGTACGACAACTTAGGACATCTTACGACACTTTATGCCACATTAGCAACACGAAAAGTATGTTAGTATAATATAAGACACCTTACAGCTCCTAAAAACACCTTACAACACCGTACGAAACCTTAAAACTCCATAATAAACGTAATGAATTCGTACGAGTCCTTTTAACGTCGTACGACAACTTAGGACATCTTACGACTCTTTATGCCACATTAGCAACTCGAAAAGCATGTTAGTATAATGTAAGACGCCTTACAGCTCCTAAAAACACCTTACAACACCGTACGAAACCTTAAAACTCCATAATAAACGTAATGAATTCATACGAGTCCTTTTAACGTCGTACGACAACTTAGGACATCTTACGACACTTTATGCCACATTAGCAACTCGAAAAGCATGTTAGTATAATATAAGACGCCTTACAGCTCCTAAAAACACCTTACAACACCGTACGAAACCTTAAAACTCCATAATAAACGTAATGAATTCATACGAGTCCTTTTAACGTCGTACGACAACTTAGGACATCTTACGACTCTTTATGCAACTTTAGCAACTCGAAAAGCATGTTAGTATAATGTAGGACGCCTTATAGCTCCTAAAAGCACCTTACATCACCGTACGAAAACTTAAAACTCCATAATAAACGTAATGAATTCGTACGAGTCCTTTGAACATCGTACGACAACTTAGCACATCTTACGACTCTTTATGCCACATTAGCAACTCGAAAAGCATGTCAGTATAATGTAAGACGCCTTACAGCTCCTAAAAACACCTTACAAAACCGTACGAAACCTTAAAACTCCATAATAAACGTAATGAATTCGTACGAGTCCTTTTAACGTCGTACGACAACTTAGGACATCTTACGACTCTTTATGCCACATTAGCAACTCGAAAAGCATGTTAGTATAATGTAAGATGCCTTACAGCTCCTAAAAACACCTTACAACACCGTACGAAACCTTAAAACTCCATAATAAACGTAATGAATTCGTACGAGTCGTTTGAACATCGTACGACAACTTAGGACATCTTACGACTCTTTATGCCACATTAGCAACTCGAAAAGCATGTCAGTATAATGTAAGACGCCTTACAGCTCCTAAAAACACCTTACAACACCGTGCGAAACCTTAAAACTCCATAATAAACGTAATGAATTCGTACGAGTCCTTTTAACGACGTACGACAACTTAGGACATCTTACGACTCTTTATGCCACATTAGCAACTCGAAAAGCATGTTAGTATAATGTAGGACGCGTTATAGCTCCAAAAAGCACCTTACATCACCGTACGAAAACTTAAAACTCCATAATAAACATAATGAATTCGTACGAGTCCTTTGAACATCGTACGACAACTTAGGACATCTTACGACTCTTTATGCCACATTAGCAACTCGAAAAGCATGTCAGTATAATGTAAGACGCCTTACAGCTCCAAAAAACACCTTACAACACCGTACGAAACCTTAAAACTCCATAATAAACGTAATGAATTCATACGAGTCCTTTTAACGTCGTACGACAACTTAGGACATCTTACGACTCTTTATGCCACATTAGCAACTCGAAAAGCATTTTAGTATAATGTAAGATGCCTTAAAGCTCCTAAAAACACCTTACAACACCGTACGAAACCTTAAAACTCCATAATAAACGTAATGAATTCGTACGAGTCGTTTGAACAGCGTACGACAACTTAGGACATCTTACGACTCTTTATGCCACATTAGCAACTCGAAAAGCATGTTAGTATAATATAAGACGCCTTACAGCTCCTAAAAACACCTTACAACACCGTACGAAACCTTAAAACTCCATAATAAACGTAATGAATTCATACGAGTCCTTTTAACTTCGTACGACAAGTTAGGACATCTTACGACTCTTTATGCAACATAAGCAACTCGAAAAGCATGTTAGTATAATGTAGGACGCCTTATAGCTCCAAAAAACACCTTACATCACCGTACGAAAACTTAAAACTCCATAATAAACGTAACGAATTCGTACGAGTCCTTTGAACATCGTACGACAACTTAGGACATCTTACGACTCTTTATGCCACATTAGCAACTCGAAAAGCATGTCAGTATAATGTAAGACGCCTTACAGCTCCTAAAAACACCTTACAACACCGTACGAAACCTTAAAACTCCATAATAAACGTAATGAATTCATACGAGTCCTTTTAACGTCGTATGACAACTTAGGACATCTTACGACTCTTTATGCCACATTAGCAACTCGAAAAGCATGTTAGTATAATGTAAGACGCCTTACAGCTCCTAAAAACACCTTACAACACCGTACGAAACCTTAAAACTCCATAATAAACGTAATGAATTCGTACGAGTCGTTTGAACATCGTACGACAACTTAGGACATCTTACGACTCTTTATGCCACATTAGCAACTCGAAAAGCATGTCAGTATAATGTAAGACGCCTTACAGCTCCTAAAAACACCTTACAACACCGTACGAAACCTTAAAACTCCATAATAAACGTAATGAATTCGTACGAGTCCTTTTAACGACGTACGACAACTTAGGACATCTTACGACTCTTTATGCCACATTAGCAACTCGAAAAGCATGTTAGTATAATGTAGGACGCGTTATAGCTCCAAAAAGCACCTTACATCACCGTACGAAAACTTAAAACTCCATAATAAACATAATGAATTCGTACGAGTCCTTTGAACATCGTACGACAACTTAGGACATCTTACGACTCTTTATGCCACATTAGCAACTCGAAAAGCATGTCAGTATAATGTAAGACGCCTTACAGCTCCTAAAAACACCTTACAACACCGTACGAAACCTTAAAACTCCATAATAAACGTAATGAATTCATACGAGTCCTTTTAACGTCGTACGACAACTTAGGACATCTTACGACTCTTTATGCAACATTAGCAACTCGAAAAGCATGTTAGTATAATGTAGGACGCCTTATAGCTCCAAAAAGCACCTTACATCACCGTACGAAAACTTAAAACTCCATAATAAACGTAATGAATTCGTACGAGTCCTTTGAACATCGTACGACAACTTAGGACATCTTACGACTCTTTATGCCACATTAGCAACTCGAAAAGCATGTCAGTATAATGTAAGACGCCTTACAGCTCCTAAAAACACCTTACAACACCGTACGAAACCTTAAAACTCCATAATAAACGTAATGAATTCATACGAGTCCTTTTAACGTCGTATGACAACTTAGGACATCTTACGACTCTTTATGCCACATTAGCAACTCGAAAAGCATGTTAGTATAATGTAAGACGCCTTACAGCTCCTAAAAACACCTTACAACACCGTACGAAACCTTAAAACTCCATAATAAACGTAATGAATTCGTACGAGTCGTTTGAACATCGTACGACAACTTAGGACATCTTACGACTCTTTATGCCACATTAGCAACTCGAAAAGCATGTCAGTATAATGTAAGACGCCTTACAGCTCCTAAAAACACCTTACAACACCGTACGAAACCTTAAAACTCCATAATAAACGTAATGAATTCGTACGAGTCCTTTTAACGACGTACGACAACTTAGGACATCTTACGACTCTTTATGCCACATTAGCAACTCGAAAAGCATGTTAGTATAATGTAGGACGCGTTATAGCTCCAAAAAGCACCTTACATCACCGTACGAAAACTTAAAACTCCATAATAAACATAATGAATTCGTACGAGTCCTTTGAACATCGTACGACAACTTAGGACATCTTACGACTCTTTATGCCACATTAGCAACTCGAAAAGCATGTCAGTATAATGTAAGACGCCTTACAGCTCCTAAAAACACCTTACAACACCGTACGAAACCTTAAAACTCCATAATAAACGTAATGAATTCATACGAGTCCTTTTAACGTCGTACGACAACTTAGGACATCTTACGACTCTTTATGCAACATTAGCAACTCGAAAAGCATGTTAGTATAATGTAGGACGCCTTATAGCTCCAAAAAGCACCTTACATCACCGTACGAAAACTTAAAACTCCATAATAAACGTAATGAATTCGTACGAGTCCTTTGAACATCGTACGACAACTTAGGACATCTTACGACTCTTTATGCCACATTAGCAACTCGAAAAGCATGTCAGTATAATGTAAGACGCCTTACAGCTCCTAAAAACACCTTACAACACCGTACGAAACCTTAAAACTCCATAATAAACGTAATGAATTCCTACGAGTCCTTTAAACGTCGTACGACAACTTAGGACATCTTACGACTCTTTATGCCACATTAGCAACTCGAAAAGCATGTTAGTATAATGTAAGACGCCTTACAGCTCCTAAAAACACCTTACAACACCGTACGAAACCTTAAAACTCAATAATAAACGTAATGAATTCGTACGAGTCCTTTGAACATCGTACGACAACTTAGGACATCTTACGACTCTTTATGCCACATTAGCAACTCGAAAAGCATGTCAGTATAATGTAAGACGCCTTACAGCTCCTAAAAACACCTTACAACACCGTACGAAACCTTAAAACTCCATAATAAACGTAATGAATTCATACGAGTCCTTTTAACGTCGTACGACAACTTAGGACATCTTACGACACTTTATGCCACATTAGCAACTCGAAAAGCATGTTAGTATAATATAAGACGCCTTACAGCTCCTAAAAACCCCTTACAACACCGTACGAAACCTTAAAACTCCATAATAAACGTAATGAATTCATACGAGTCCTTTTAACGTCGTACGACAACTTAGGACATCTTACGACTCTTTATGCCACATTAGCAACTCGAAAAGCATGTCAGTATAATGTAGGACGCCTTATAGCTCCTAAAAGCACCTTACATCACCGTACGAAAACTTAAAACTCCATAATAAACGTAATGAATTCGTACGAGTCCTTTGAACATCGTACGACAACTTAGGACATCTTACGACTCTTTATGCCACATTAGCAACTCGAAAAGCATGTTAGTATAATATAAGACGCCTTACAGCTCCTAAAAACACCTTACAACACCGTACGAAACCTTAAAACTCCATAATAAACGTAATGAATTCATACGAGTCCTTTTAACGTCGTACGACAACTTAGGACATCTTACGACTCTTTATGCAACTTTAGCAACTCGAAAAGCATGTTAGTATAATGTAGGACGCCTTACAGCTCCTAAAAACACCTTACAACACCGTACGAAACCTTAAAACTCCATAATAAACGTAATGAATTCGTACGAGTCCTTTGAACATCGTACGACAACTTAGGACATCTTACGACTCTTTATGCCACATTAGCAACTCGAAAAGCATGTCAGTATAATGAAAGACGCCTTACAGCTCCTAAAAACACCTTACAACACCGTACGAAACCTTAAAACTCCATAATAAACGTAATGAATTCGTACGAGTCCTTTTAACGTCGTACGACAACTTAGGACATCTTACGACTCTTTATGCCACATTAGCAACTCGAAAAGCATGTTAGTATAATGTAAGACGCCTTACAGCTCCTAAAAACACCTTACAACACCGTACGAAACCTTAAAACTCCATAATAAACGTAATGAATTCGTACGAGTCCTTTTAACGTCGTACGACAACTTAGGACATCTTACGACACTTTATGCCACATTAGCAACTCGAAAAGCATGTCAGTATAATGTAAGACGCCTTACAGCTCCTAAAAGCACCTTACAACACCGTACGAAACCTTAAAACTCCATAATAAACGTAATGAATTCGTACGAGTCCTTTTAACGTCGTACGACAACTTAGGACATCTTACGACTCTTTATGCCACATTAGCAACTCGAAAAGCATGTTAGTATAATGTAAGACGCCTTACAGCTCCTAAAAACACCTTACAACACCGTACGAAACCTTAAAACTCCATAATAAACGTAATGAATTCGTACGAGTCCTTTTAACGTCGTACGGCAACTTAGGACATCTTACGACACTTTATGCCACATTAGCAACTCGAAAAGCATGTCAGTATAATGTAAGACGCCTTACAGCTCCTAAAAACACCTTACAACACCGTACGAAACCTTAAAACTCCATAATAAACGTAATGAATTCATACGAGTCCTTTTAACGTCGTACGACAACTTAGGACATCTTACGACTCTTTATGCAACTTTAGCAACTCGAAAAGCATGTTAGTATAATGTAGGACGCCTTATAGCTCCTAAAAGCACCTTACATCACCGTACGAAAACTTAAAACTCCATAATAAACGTAATGAATTCGTACGAGTCCTTTGAACATCGTACGACAACTTAGGACATCTTACGACTCTTTATGCCACATTAGCAACTCGAAAAGCATGTCAGTATAATGTAAGACGCCTTACAGCTCCTAAAAACACCTTACAACACCGTACGAAACCTTAAAACTCCATAATAAACGTAATGAATTCATACGAGTCCTTTTAACGTCGTACGACAACTTAGGACATCTTACGACTCTTTATGCCACATTAGCAACTCGAAAAGCATGTTAGTATAATGTAAGACGCCTTACAGCTCCTAAAAACACCTTACAACACCGTACGAAACCTTAAAACTCCATAATAAACGTAATGAATTCGTACGAGTCCTTTGAACCTCGTACGACAACTTAGGACATCTTACGACTCTTTATGCCACATTAGCAACTCGAAAAGCATGTTAGTATAATATAAGACGCCTTACAGCTCCTAAAAACACCTTACAACACCGTACGAAACCTTAAAACTCCATAATAAACGTAATGAATTCATACGAGTCCTTTTAACGTCGTACGACAACTTAGGACATCTTACGACTCTTTATGCAACTTTAGCAACTCGAAAAGCATGTTAGTATAATGTAGGACGCCTTACAGCTCCTAAAAACACCTTACAACACCGTACGAAACCTTAAAACTCCATAATAAACGTAATGAATTCGTACGAGTCCTTTGAACATCGTACGACAACTTAGCACATCTTACGACTCTTTATGCCACATTAGCAACTCGAAAAGCATGTCAGTATAATGAAAGACGCCTTACAGCTCCTAAAAACACCTTACAACACCGTACGAAACCTTAAAACTACATAATAAACGTAATGAATTCGTACGAGTCCTTTTAACGTCGTACGACAACTTAGGACATCTTACGACTCTTTATGCCACATTAGCAACTCGAAAAGCATGTTAGTATAATGTAAGACGCCTTACAGCTCCTAAAAACACCTTACAACACCGTACGAAACCTTAAAACTCCATAATAAACGTAATGAATTCGTACGAGTCCTTTTAACGTCGTACGACAACTTAGGACATCTTACGACACTTTATGCCACATTAGCAACTCGAAAAGCATGTCAGTATAATGTAAGACGCCTTACAGCTCCTAAAAGCACCTTACAACACCGTACGAAACCTTAAAACTCCATAATAAACGTAATGAATTCGTACGAGTCCTTTTAACGTCGTACGACAACTTAGGACATCTTACGACTCTTTATGCCACATTAGCAACTCGAAAAGCATGTTAGTATAATGTAAGACGCCTTACAGCTCCTAAAAACACCTTACAACACCGTACGAAACCTTAAAACTCCATAATAAACGTAATGAATTCGTATGAGTCCTTTTAACGTCGTACGACAACTTAGGACATCTTACGACACTTTATGCCACATTAGCAACTCGAAAAGCATGTCAGTATAATGTAAGACGCCTTACAGCTCCTAAAAACACCTTACAACACCGTACGAAACCTTAAAACTCCATAATAAACGTAATGAATTCATACGAGTCCTTTTAACGTCGTACGACAACTTAGGACATCTTACGACTCTTTATGCAACTTTAGCAACTCGAAAAGCATGTTAGTATAATGTAGGACGCCTTATAGCTCCTAAAAGCACCTTACATCACCGTACGAAAACTTAAAACTCCATAATAAACGTAATGAATTCGTACGAGTCCTTTGAACATCGTACGACAACTTAGGACATCTTACGACTCTTTATGCCACATTAGCAACTCGAAAAGCATGTCAGTATAATGTAAGACGCCTTACAGCTCCTAAAAACACCTTACAACACCGTACGAAACCTTAAAACTCCATAATAAACGTAATGAATTCATACGAGTCCTTTTAACGTCGTACGACAACTTAGGACATCTTACGACTCTTTATGCCACATTAGCAACTCGAAAAGCATGTTAGTATAATGTAAGACGCCTTACAGCTCCTAAAAACACCTTACAACACCGTACGAAACCTTAAAACTCCATAATAAACGTAATGAATTCGTACGAGTCCTTTGAACCTCGTACGACAACTTAGGACATCTTACGACTCTTTATGCCACATTAGCAACTCGAAAAGCATGTCAGTATAATATAAGACGCCTTACAGCTCCTAAAAACACCTTACAACACCGTACGAAACCTTAAAACTCCATAATAAACGTAATGAATTCATACGAGTCCTTTTAACGTCGTACGACAACTTAGGACATCTTACGACTCTTTATGCAACTTTAGCAACTCGAAAAGCATGTTAGTATAATGTAGGACGCCTTACAGCTCCTAAAAACACCTTACAACACCGTACGAAACCTTAAAACTCCATAATAAACGTAATGAATTCGTACGAGTCCTTTGAACATCGTACGACAACTTAGGACATCTTACGACTCTTTATGCCACATTAGCAACTCGAAAAGCATGTCAGTATAATGAAAGACGCCTTACAGCTCCTAAAAACACCTTACAACACCGTACGAAACCTTAAAACTCCATAATAAACGTAATGAATTCGTACGAGTCCTTTTAACGTCGTACGACAACTTAGGACATCTTACGACACTTTATGCCACATTAGCAACTCAAAAAGCATGTTCGTATAATATAAGACGCCTTACAGCTCTTAAAAACACCTTACAACACCGTACGAAACCTTAAAACTCCATAATAAACGTAATGAATTCATACGAGTCCTTTTAACGTCGTACGACAACTTAGGACATCTTACGACTCTTTATGCAGCATTAGCAACTCGAAAAGCATGTTAGTATAATGTAGGACGCCTTATAGCTCCAAAAAGCACCTTACATCACCGTACGAAAACTTAAAACTCCATAATAAACGTAATGAATTCATACGAGTCCTTTTAACGTCGTACGACAACTTAGGACATCTTACGACTCTTTATGCAACATTAGCAACTCGAAAAGCATGTTAGTATAATGTAGGACGCCTTATAGCTCCAAAAAGCACCTTACATCACCGTACGAAAACTTAAAACTCCATAATAAACGTAATGAATTCATACGAGTCCTTTTAACGTCGTACGACAACTTAGGACATCTTACGACTCTTTATGCCACATTAGCAACTCGAAAAGCATGTTAGTATAATGTAAGACGCCTTACAGCTCCTAAAAACACCTTACAACACCGTACGAAACCTTAAAACTCCATAATAAACGTAATGAATTCGTACGAGTCCTTTTAACGTCGTACGACAACTTAGGACATCTTACGACTCTTTATGCCACATTAGCAACTCGAAAAGCATGTTAGTATAATGTAAGACGCCTTACAGCTCCTAAAAACACCTTACAACACCGTACGAAACCTTAAAACTCCATAATAAACGTAATGAATTCGTACGAGTCCTTTTAACGTCGTACGACAACTTAGGACATCTTACGACACTTTATGCCACATTAGCAACTCGAAAAGCATGTCAGTATAATGTAAGACGCCTTACAGCTCCTAAAAGCACCTTACAACACCGTACGAAACCTTAAAACTCCATAATAAACGTAATGAATTCGTACGAGTCCTTTTAACGTCGTACGACAACTTAGGACATCTTACGACTCTTTATGCCACATTAGCAACTCGAAAAGCATGTTAGTATAATGTAAGACGCCTTACAGCTCCTAGAAACACCTTACAACACCGTACGAAACCTTAAAACTCCATAATAAACGTAATGAATTCATACGAGTCCTTTTAACGTCGTACGACAACTTAGGACATCTTACGACTCTTTATGCAGCATTAGCAACTCGAAAAGCATGTTAGTATAATGTAGGACGCCTTATAGCTCCAAAAAGCACCTTACATCACCGTACGAAAACTTAAAACTCCATAATAAACGTAATGAATTCATACGAGTCCTTTTAACGTCGTACGACAACTTAGGACATCTTACGACTCTTTATGCAACATTAGCAACTCGAAAAGCATGTTAGTATAATGTAGGACGCCTTATAGCTCCAAAAAGCACCTTACATCACCGTACGAAAACTTAAAACTCCATAATAAACGTAATGAATTCGTACGAGTCCTTTGAACATCGTACGACAACTTAGGACATCTTACGACTCTTTATGCCACATTAGCAACTCGAAAAGCATGTCAGTATAATGAAAGACGCCTTACAGCTCCTAAAAACACCTTACAACACCGTACGAAACCTTAAAACTCCATAATAAACGTAATGAATTCGTACGAGTCCTTTTAACGTCGTACGACAACTTAGGACATCTTACGACTCTTTATGCCACATTAGCAACTCGAAAAGCATGTTAGTATAATGTAAGACGCCTTACAGCTCCTAAAAACACCTTACAACACCGTACGAAACCTTAAAACTCCATAATAAACGTAATGAATTCGTACGAGTCCTTTGAACATCGTACGACAACTTAGGACATCTTACGACTCTTTATGCCACATTAGCAACTCGAAAAGCATGTCAGTATAATGAAAGACGCCTTACAGCTCCTAAAAACACCTTACAACACCGTACGAAACCTTAAAACTCCATAATAAACGTAATGAATTCGTACGAGTCCTTTTAACGTCGTACGACAACTTAGGACATCTTACGACTCTTTATGCCACATTAGCAACTCGAAAAGCATGTTAGTATAATGTAAGACGCCTTACAGCTCCTAAAAACACCTTACAACACCGTACGAAACCTTAAAACTCCATAATAAACGTAATGAATTCGTACGAGTCCTTTTAACGTCGTACGACAACTTAGGACATCTTACGACACTTTATGCCACATTAGCAACTCGAAAAGCATGTCAGTATAATGTAAGACGCCTTACAGCTCCTAAAAGCACCTTACAACACCGTACGAAACCTTAAAACTCCATAATAAACGTAATGAATTCGTACGAGTCCTTTTAACGTCGTACGACAACTTAGGACATCTTACGACTCTTTATGCCACATTAGCAACTCGAAAAGCATGTTAGTATAATGTAAGACGCCTTACAGCTCCTAAAAACACCTTACAACACCGTACGAAACCTTAAAACTCCATAATAAACGTAATGAATTCGTATGAGTCCTTTTAACGTCGTACGACAACTTAGGACATCTTACGACACTTTATGCCACATTAGCAACTCGAAAAGCATGTCAGTATAATGTAAGACGCCTTACAGCTCCTAAAAACACCTTACAACACCGTACGAAACCTTAAAACTCCATAATAAACGTAATGAATTCATACGAGTCCTTTTAACGTCGTACGACAACTTAGGACATCTTACGACTCTTTATGCAACTTTAGCAACTCGAAAAGCATGTTAGTATAATGTAGGACGCCTTATAGCTCCTAAAAGCACCTTACATCACCGTACGAAAACTTAAAACTCCATAATAAACGTAATGAATTCGTACGAGTCCTTTGAACATCGTACGACAACTTAGGACATCTTACGACTCTTTATGCCACATTAGCAACTCGAAAAGCATGTCAGTATAATGTAAGACGCCTTACAGCTCCTAAAAACACCTTACAACACCGTACGAAACCTTAAAACTCCATAATAAACGTAATGAATTCATACGAGTCCTTTTAACGTCGTACGACAACTTAGGACATCTTACGACTCTTTATGCCACATTAGCAACTCGAAAAGCATGTTAGTATAATGTAAGACGCCTTACAGCTCCTAAAAACACCTTACAACACCGTACGAAACCTTAAAACTCCATAATAAACGTAATGAATTCGTACGAGTCCTTTGAACCTCGTACGACAACTTAGGACATCTTACGACTCTTTATGCCACATTAGCAACTCGAAAAGCATGTCAGTATAATATAAGACGCCTTACAGCTCCTAAAAACACCTTACAACACCGTACGAAACCTTAAAACTCCATAATAAACGTAATGAATTCATACGAGTCCTTTTAACGTCGTACGACAACTTAGGACATCTTACGACTCTTTATGCAACTTTAGCAACTCGAAAAGCATGTTAGTATAATGTAGGACGCCTTACAGCTCCTAAAAACACCTTACAACACCGTACGAAACCTTAAAACTCCATAATAAACGTAATGAATTCGTACGAGTCCTTTTAACGTCGTACGACAACTTAGGACATCTTACGACTCTTTATGCCACATTAGCAACTCGAAAAGCATGTTAGTATAATGTAAGACGCCTTACAGCTCCTAGAAACACCTTACAACACCGTACGAAACCTTAAAACTCCATAATAAACGTAATGAATTCATACGAGTCCTTTTAACGTCGTACGACAACTTAGGACATCTTACGACTCTTTATGCAGCATTAGCAACTCGAAAAGCATGTTAGTATAATGTAGGACGCCTTATAGCTCCAAAAAGCACCTTACATCACCGTACGAAAACTTAAAACTCCATAATAAACGTAATGAATTCATACGAGTCCTTTTAACGTCGTACGACAACTTAGGACATCTTACGACTCTTTATGCAACATTAGCAACTCGAAAAGCATGTTAGTATAATGTAGGACGCCTTATAGCTCCAAAAAGCACCTTACATCACCGTACGAAAACTTAAAACTCCATAATAAACGTAATGAATTCGTACGAGTCCTTTGAACATCGTACGACAACTTAGGACATCTTACGACTCTTTATGCCACATTAGCAACTCGAAAAGCATGTCAGTATAATGAAAGACGCCTTACAGCTCCTAAAAACACCTTACAACACCGTACGAAACCTTAAAACTCCATAATAAACGTAATGAATTCGTACGAGTCCTTTTAACGTCGTACGACAACTTAGGACATCTTACGACTCTTTATGCCACATTAGCAACTCGAAAAGCATGTTAGTATAATGTAAGACGCCTTACAGCTCCTAAAAACACCTTACAACACCGTACGAAACCTTAAAACTCCATAATAAACGTAATGAATTCGTACGAGTCCTTTGAACATCGTACGACAACTTAGGACATCTTACGACTCTTTATGCCACATTAGCAACTCGAAAAGCATGTCAGTATAATGAAAGACGCCTTACAGCTCCTAAAAACACCTTACAACACCGTACGAAACCTTAAAACTCCATAATAAACGTAATGAATTCGTACGAGTCCTTTTAACGTCGTACGACAACTTAGGACATCTTACGACTCTTTATGCCACATTAGCAACTCGAAAAGCATGTTAGTATAATGTAAGACGCCTTACAGCTCCTAAAAACACCTTACAACACCGTACGAAACCTTAAAACTCCATAATAAACGTAATGAATTCGTACGAGTCCTTTTAACGTCGTACGACAACTTAGGACATCTTACGACACTTTATGCCACATTAGCAACTCGAAAAGCATGTCAGTATAATGTAAGACGCCTTACAGCTCCTAAAAGCACCTTACAACACCGTACGAAACCTTAAAACTCCATAATAAACGTAATGAATTCGTACGAGTCCTTTTAACGTCGTACGACAACTTAGGACATCTTACGACTCTTTATGCCACATTAGCAACTCGAAAAGCATGTTAGTATAATGTAAGACGCCTTACAGCTCCTAAAAACACCTTACAACACCGTACGAAACCTTAAAACTCCATAATAAACGTAATGAATTCGTATGAGTCCTTTTAACGTCGTACGACAACTTAGGACATCTTACGACACTTTATGCCACATTAGCAACTCGAAAAGCATGTCAGTATAATGTAAGACGCCTTACAGCTCCTAAAAACACCTTACAACACCGTACGAAACCTTAAAACTCCATAATAAACGTAATGAATTCATACGAGTCCTTTTAACGTCGTACGACAACTTAGGACATCTTACGACTCTTTATGCAACTTTAGCAACTCGAAAAGCATGTTAGTATAATGTAGGACGCCTTATAGCTCCTAAAAGCACCTTACATCACCGTACGAAAACTTAAAACTCCATAATAAACGTAATGAATTCGTACGAGTCCTTTGAACATCGTACGACAACTTAGGACATCTTACGACTCTTTATGCCACATTAGCAACTCGAAAAGCATGTCAGTATAATGTAAGACGCCTTACAGCTCCTAAAAACACCTTACAACACCGTACGAAACCTTAAAACTCCATAATAAACGTAATGAATTCATACGAGTCCTTTTAACGTCGTACGACAACTTAGGACATCTTACGACTCTTTATGCCACATTAGCAACTCGAAAAGCATGTTAGTATAATGTAAGACGCCTTACAGCTCCTAAAAACACCTTACAACACCGTACGAAACCTTAAAACTCCATAATAAACGTAATGAATTCGTACGAGTCCTTTGAACCTCGTACGACAACTTAGGACATCTTACGACTCTTTATGCCACATTAGCAACTCGAAAAGCATGTCAGTATAATATAAGACGCCTTACAGCTCCTAAAAACACCTTACAACACCGTACGAAACCTTAAAACTCCATAATAAACGTAATGAATTCATACGAGTCCTTTTAACGTCGTACGACAACTTAGGACATCTTACGACTCTTTATGCAACTTTAGCAACTCGAAAAGCATGTTAGTATAATGTAGGACGCCTTACAGCTCCTAAAAACACCTTACAACACCGTACGAAACCTTAAAACTCCATAATAAACGTAATGAATTCGTACGAGTCCTTTGAACATCGTACGACAACTTAGGACATCTTACGACTCTTTATGCCACATTAGCAACTCGAAAAGCATGTCAGTATAATGAAAGACGCCTTACAGCTCCTAAAAACACCTTACAACACCGTACGAAACCTTAAAACTCCATAATAAACGTAATGAATTCGTACGAGTCCTTTTAACGTCGTACGACAACTTAGGACATCTTACGACACTTTATGCCACATTAGCAACTCAAAAAGCATGTTCGTATAATATAAGACGCCTTACAGCTCTTAAAAACACCTTACAACACCGTACGAAACCTTAAAACTCCATAATAAACGTAATGAATTCATACGAGTCCTTTTAACGTCGTACGACAACTTAGGACATCTTACGACTCTTTATGCAGCATTAGCAACTCGAAAAGCATGTTAGTATAATGTAGGACGCCTTATAGCTCCAAAAAGCACCTTACATCACCGTACGAAAACTTAAAACTCCATAATAAACGTAATGAATTCATACGAGTCCTTTTAACGTCGTACGACAACTTAGGACATCTTACGACTCTTTATGCAACATTAGCAACTCGAAAAGCATGTTAGTATAATGTAGGACGCCTTATAGCTCCAAAAAGCACCTTACATCACCGTACGAAAACTTAAAACTCCATAATAAACGTAATGAATTCATACGAGTCCTTTTAACGTCGTACGACAACTTAGGACATCTTACGACTCTTTATGCCACATTAGCAACTCGAAAAGCATGTTAGTATAATGTAAGACGCCTTACAGCTCCTAAAAACACCTTACAACACCGTACGAAACCTTAAAACTCCATAATAAACGTAATGAATTCGTACGAGTCCTTTTAACGTCGTACGACAACTTAGGACATCTTACGACTCTTTATGCCACATTAGCAACTCGAAAAGCATGTTAGTATAATGTAAGACGCCTTACAGCTCCTAAAAACACCTTACAACACCGTACGAAACCTTAAAACTCCATAATAAACGTAATGAATTCGTACGAGTCCTTTTAACGTCGTACGACAACTTAGGACATCTTACGACACTTTATGCCACATTAGCAACTCGAAAAGCATGTCAGTATAATGTAAGACGCCTTACAGCTCCTAAAAGCACCTTACAACACCGTACGAAACCTTAAAACTCCATAATAAACGTAATGAATTCGTACGAGTCCTTTTAACGTCGTACGACAACTTAGGACATCTTACGACTCTTTATGCCACATTAGCAACTCGAAAAGCATGTTAGTATAATGTAAGACGCCTTACAGCTCCTAAAAACACCTTACAACACCGTACGAAACCTTAAAACTCCATAATAAACGTAATGAATTCATACGAGTCCTTTTAACGTCGTACGACAACTTAGGACATCTTACGACTCTTTATGCAGCATTAGCAACTCGAAAAGCATGTTAGTATAATGTAGGACGCCTTATAGCTCCAAAAAGCACCTTACATCACCGTACGAAAACTTAAAACTCCATAATAAACGTAATGAATTCATACGAGTCCTTTTAACGTCGTACGACAACTTAGGACATCTTACGACTCTTTATGCAACATTAGCAACTCGAAAAGCATGTTAGTATAATGTAGGACGCCTTATAGCTCCAAAAAGCACCTTACATCACCGTACGAAAACTTAAAACTCCATAATAAACGTAATGAATTCGTACGAGTCCTTTGAACATCGTACGACAACTTAGGACATCTTACGACTCTTTATGCCACATTAGCAACTCGAAAAGCATGTCAGTATAATGTAAGACGCCTTACAGCTCCTAAAAACACCTTACAACACCGTACGAAACCTTAAAACTCCATAATAAACGTAATGAATTCCTACGAGTCCTTTAAACGTCGTACGACAACTTAGGACATCTTACGACTCTTTATGCCACATTAGCAACTCGAAAAGCATGTTAGTATAATGTAAGACGCCTTACAGCTCCTAAAAACACCTTACAACACCGTACGAAACCTTAAAACTCAATAATAAACGTAATGAATTCGTACGAGTCCTTTGAACATCGTACGACAACTTAGGACATCTTACGACTCTTTATGCCACATTAGCAACTCGAAAAGCATGTCAGTATAATGTAAGACGCCTTACAGCTCCTAAAAACACCTTACAACACCGTACGAAACCTTAAAACTCCATAATAAACGTAATGAATTCATACGAGTCCTTTTAACGTCGTACGACAACTTAGGACATCTTACGACACTTTATGCCACATTAGCAACTCGAAAAGCATGTTAGTATAATATAAGACGCCTTACAGCTCCTAAAAACCCCTTACAACACCGTACGAAACCTTAAAACTCCATAATAAACGTAATGAATTCATACGAGTCCTTTTAACGTCGTACGACAACTTAGGACATCTTACGACTCTTTATGCCACATTAGCAACTCGAAAAGCATGTCAGTATAATGTAGGACGCCTTATAGCTCCTAAAAGCACCTTACATCACCGTACGAAAACTTAAAACTCCATAATAAACGTAATGAATTCGTACGAGTCCTTTGAACATCGTACGACAACTTAGGACATCTTACGACTCTTTATGCCACATTAGCAACTCGAAAAGCATGTTAGTATAATATAAGACGCCTTACAGCTCCTAAAAACACCTTACAACACCGTACGAAACCTTAAAACTCCATAATAAACGTAATGAATTCATACGAGTCCTTTTAACGTCGTACGACAACTTAGGACATCTTACGACTCTTTATGCAACTTTAGCAACTCGAAAAGCATGTTAGTATAATGTAGGACGCCTTATAGCTCCTAAAAGCACCTTACATCACCGTACGAAAACTTAAAACTCCATAATAAACGTAATGAATTCGTACGAGTCCTTTGAACATCGTACGACAACTTAGGACATCTTACGACTCTTTATGCCACATTAGCAACTCGAAAAGCATGTCAGTATAATGTAAGACGCCTTACAGCTCCTAAAAACACCTTACAACACCGTACGAAACCTTAAAACTCCATAATAAACGTAATGAATTCATACGAGTCCTTTTAACGTCGTACGACAACTTAGGACATCTTACGACTCTTTATGCCACATTAGCAACTCGAAAAGCATGTTAGTATAATGTAAGACGCCTTACAGCTCCTAAAAACACCTTACAACACCGTACGAAACCTTAAAACTCCATAATAAACGTAATGAATTCATACGAGTCCTTTTAACGTCGTACGACAACTTAGGACATCTTACGACTCTTTATGCAACATTAGCAACTCGAAAAGCATGTTAGTATAATGTAGGACGCCTTATAGCTCCAAAAAGCACCTTACATCACCGTACGAAAACTTAAAACTCCATAATAAACGTAATGAATTCGTACGAGTCCTTTGAACATCGTACGACAACTTAGGACATCTTACGACTCTTTATGCCACATTAGCAACTCGAAAAGCATGTCAGTATAATGTAAGACGCCTTACAGCTCCTAAAAACACCTTACAACACCGTACGAAACCTTAAAACTCCATAATAAACGTAATGAATTCATACGAGTCCTTTTAACGTCGTACGACAACTTAGGACATCTTACGACACTTTATGCCACATTAGCAACTCGAAAAGCATGTTAGTATAATATAAGACGCCTTACAGCTCCTAAAAACCCCTTACAACACCGTACGAAACCTTAAAACTCCATAATAAACGTAATGAATTCATACGAGTCCTTTTAACGTCGTACGACAACTTAGGACATCTTACGACTCTTTATGCCACATTAGCAACTCGAAAAGCATGTCAGTATAATGTAGGACGCCTTATAGCTCCTAAAAGCACCTTACATCACCGTACGAAAACTTAAAACTCCATAATAAACGTAATGAATTCGTACGAGTCCTTTGAACATCGTACGACAACTTAGGACATCTTACGACTCTTTATGCCACATTAGCAACTCGAAAAGCATGTTAGTATAATATAAGACGCCTTACAGCTCCTAAAAACACCTTACAACACCGTACGAAACCTTAAAACTCCATAATAAACGTAATGAATTCATACGAGTCCTTTTAACGTCGTACGACAACTTAGGACATCTTACGACTCTTTATGCAACTTTAGCAACTCGAAAAGCATGTTAGTATAATGTAGGACGCCTTACAGCTCCTAAAAACACCTTACAACACCATACGAAACCTTAAAACTCCATAATAAACGTAATGAATTCGTACGAGTCCTTTGAACATCGTACGACAACTTAGGACATCTTACGACTCTTTATGCCACATTAGCAACTCGAAAAGCATG
Organism: Tagetes erecta; assembly: GCA_030867185.1. Taxonomy (NCBI): domain Eukaryota; kingdom Viridiplantae; phylum Streptophyta; class Magnoliopsida; order Asterales; family Asteraceae; genus Tagetes; species Tagetes erecta. The sequence goes on from CM061493.1 coordinate 13,649,446, forward strand.
TCAGTATAATGAAAGACGCCTTACAGCTCCTAAAAACACCTTACAACACCGTACGAAACCTTAAAACTCCATAATAAACGTAATGAATTCGTACGAGTCCTTTTAACGTCGTACGACAACTTAGGACATCTTACGACTCTTTATGCCACATTAGCAACTCGAAAAGCATGTTAGTATAATGTAAGACGCCTTACAGCTCCTAAAAACACCTTACAACACCGTACGAAACCTTAAAACTCCATAATAAACGTAATGAATTCGTACGAGTCCTTTTAACGTCGTACGACAACTTAGGACATCTTACGACACTTTATGCCACATTAGCAACTCGAAAAGCATGTCAGTATAATGTAAGACGCCTTACAGCTCCTAAAAGCACCTTACAACACCGTACGAAACCTTAAAACTCCATAATAAACGTAATGAATTCGTACGAGTCCTTTTAACGTCGTACGACAACTTAGGACATCTTACGACTCTTTATGCCACATTAGCAACTCGAAAAGCATGTTAGTATAATGTAAGACGCCTTACAGCTCCTAAAAACACCTTACAACACCGTACGAAACCTTAAAACTCCATAATAAACGTAATGAATTCGTACGAGTCCTTTTAACGTCGTACGACAACTTAGGACATCTTACGACACTTTATGCCACATTAGCAACTCGAAAAGCATGTCAGTATAATGTAAGACGCCTTACAGCTCCTAAAAACACCTTACAACACCGTACGAAACCTTAAAACTCCATAATAAACGTAATGAATTCATACGAGTCCTTTTAACGTCGTACGACAACTTAGGACATCTTACGACTCTTTATGCAACTTTAGCAACTCGAAAAGCATGTTAGTATAATGTAGGACGCCTTACAGCTCCTAAAAACACCTTACAACACCGTACGAAACCTTAAAACTCCATAATAAACGTAATGAATTCGTACGAGTCCTTTGAACATCGTACGACAACTTAGCACATCTTACGACTCTTTATGCCACATTAGCAACTCGAAAAGCATGTCAGTATAATGAAAGACGCCTTACAGCTCCTAAAAACACCTTACAACACCGTACGAAACCTTAAAACTACATAATAAACGTAATGAATTCGTACGAGTCCTTTTAACGTCGTACGACAACTTAGGACATCTTACGACTCTTTATGCCACATTAGCAACTCGAAAAGCATGTTAGTATAATGTAAGACGCCTTACAGCTCCTAAAAACACCTTACAACACCGTACGAAACCTTAAAACTCCATAATAAACGTAATGAATTCGTACGAGTCCTTTTAACGTCGTACGACAACTTAGGACATCTTACGACACTTTATGCCACATTAGCAACTCGAAAAGCATGTCAGTATAATGTAAGACGCCTTACAGCTCCTAAAAGCACCTTACAACACCGTACGAAACCTTAAAACTCCATAATAAACGTAATGAATTCGTACGAGTCCTTTTAACGTCGTACGACAACTTAGGACATCTTACGACTCTTTATGCCACATTAGCAACTCGAAAAGCATGTTAGTATAATGTAAGACGCCTTACAGCTCCTAAAAACACCTTACAACACCGTACGAAACCTTAAAACTCCATAATAAACGTAATGAATTCGTATGAGTCCTTTTAACGTCGTACGACAACTTAGGACATCTTACGACACTTTATGCCACATTAGCAACTCGAAAAGCATGTCAGTATAATGTAAGACGCCTTACAGCTCCTAAAAACACCTTACAACACCGTACGAAACCTTAAAACTCCATAATAAACGTAATGAATTCATACGAGTCCTTTTAACGTAGTACGACAACTTAGGACATCTTACGACTCTTTATGCAACTTTAGCAACTCGAAAAGCATGTTAGTATAATGTAGGACGCCTTATAGCTCCTAAAAGCACCTTACATCACCGTACGAAAACTTAAAACTCCATAATAAACGTAATGAATTCGTACGAGTCCTGTGAACATCGTACGACAACTTAGGACATCTTACGACTCTTTATGCCACATTAGCAACTCGAAAAGCATGTCAGTATAATGTAAGACGCCTTACAGCTCCTAAAAACACCTTACAACACCGTACGAAACCTTAAAACTCCATAATAAACGTAATGAATTCATACGAGTCCTTTTAACGTCGTACGACAACTTAGGACATCTTACGACTCTTTATGCCACATTAGCAACTCGAAAAGCATGTTAGTATAATGTAAGACGCCTTACAGCTCCTAAAAACACCTTACAACACCGTACGAAACCTTAAAACTCCATAATAAACGTAATGAATTCGTACGAGTCCTTTTAACGTCGTACGACAACTTAGGACATCTTACGACACTTTATGCCACATTAGCAACTCGAAAAGCATGTCAGTATAATGTAAGACGCCTTACAGCTCCTAAAAACACCTTACAACACCGTACGAAACCTTAAAACTCCATAATAAACGTAATGAATTCATACGAGTCCTTTTAACGTCGTACGACAACTTAGGACATCTTACGACTCTTTATGCAACTTTAGCAACTCGAAAAGCATGTTAGTATAATGTAGGACGCCTTATAGCTCCTAAAAGCACCTTACATCACCGTACGAAAACTTAAAACTCCATAATAAACGTAATGAATTCGTACGAGTCCTTTGAACATCGTACGACAACTTAGGACATCTTACGACTCTTTATGCCACATTAGCAACTCGAAAAGCATGTCAGTATAATGTAAGACGCCTTACAGCTCCTAAAAACACCTTACAACACCGTACGAAACCTTAAAACTCCATAATAAACGTAATGAATTCATACGAGTCCTTTTAACGTCGTACGACAACTTAGGACATCTTACGACTCTTTATGCCACATTAGCAACTCGAAAAGCATGTTAGTATAATGTAAGACGCCTTACAGCTCCTAAAAACACCTTACAACACCGTACGAAACCTTAAAACTCCATAATAAACGTAATGAATTCGTACGAGTCCTTTGAACCTCGTACGACAACTTAGGACATCTTACGACTCTTTATGCCACATTAGCAACTCGAAAAGCATGTTAGTATAATATAAGACGCCTTACAGCTCCTAAAAACACCTTACAACACCGTACGAAACCTTAAAACTCCATAATAAACGTAATGAATTCATACGAGTCCTTTTAACGTCGTACGACAACTTAGGACATCTTACGACTCTTTATGCAACTTTAGCAACTCGAAAAGCATGTTAGTATAATGTAGGACGCCTTACAGCTCCTAAAAACACCTTACAACACCGTACGAAACCTTAAAACTCCATAATAAACGTAATGAATTCGTACGAGTCCTTTGAACATCGTACGACAACTTAGCACATCTTACGACTCTTTATGCCACATTAGCAACTCGAAAAGTATGTCAGTATAATGAAAGACGCCTTACAGCTCCTAAAAACACCTTACAACACCGTACGAAACCTTAAAACTACATAATAAACGTAATGAATTCGTACGAGTCCTTTTAACGTCGTACGACAACTTAGGACATCTTACGACTCTTTATGCCACATTAGCAACTCGAAAAGCATGTTAGTATAATGTAAGACGCCTTACAGCTCCTAAAAACACCTTACAACACCGTACGAAACCTTAAAACTCCATAATAAACGTAATGAATTCGTACGAGTCCTTTTAACGTCGTACGACAACTTAGGACATCTTACGACACTTTATGCCACATTAGCAACTCGAAAAGCATGTCAGTATAATGTAAGACGCCTTACAGCTCCTAAAAGCACCTTACAACACCGTACGAAACCTTAAAACTCCATAATAAACGTAATGAATTCGTACGAGTCCTTTTAACGTCGTACGACAACTTAGGACATCTTACGACTCTTTATGCCACATTAGCAACTCGAAAAGCATGTTAGTATAATGTAAGACGCCTTACAGCTCCTAAAAACACCTTACAACACCGTACGAAACCTTAAAACTCCATAATAAACGTAATGAATTCGTATGAGTCCTTTTAACGTCGTACGACAACTTAGGACATCTTACGACACTTTATGCCACATTAGCAACTCGAAAAGCATGTCAGTATAATGTAAGACGCCTTACAGCTCCTAAAAACACCTTACAACACCGAACGAAACCTTAAAACTCCATAATAAACGTAATGAATTCATACGAGTCCTTTTAACGTCGTACGACAACTTAGGACATCTTACGACTCTTTATGCAACTTTAGCAACTCGAAAAGCATGTTAGTATAATGTAGGACGCCTTATAGCTCCTAAAAGCACCTTACATCACCGTACGAAAACTTAAAACTCCATAATAAACGTAATGAATTCGTACGAGTCCTTTGAACATCGTACGACAACTTAGGACATCTTACGTCTCTTTATGCCACATTAGCAACTCGAAAAGCATGTCAGTATAATGTAAGACGCCTTACAGCTCCTAAAAACACCTTACAACACCGTACGAAACCTTAAAACTCCATAATAAACGTAATGAATTCATACGAGTCCTTTTAACGTCGTACGACAACTTAGGACATCTTACGACTCTTTATGCCACATTAGCAACTCGAAAAGCATGTTAGTATAATGTAAGACGCCTTACAGCTCCTAAAAACACCTTACAACACCGTACGAAACCTTAAAACTCCATAATAAACGTAATGAATTCGTACGAGTCCTTTGAACCTCGTACGACAACTTAGGACATCTTACGACTCTTTATGCCACATTAGCAACTCGAAAAGCATGTCAGTATAATATAAGACGCCTTACAGCTCCTAAAAACACCTTACAACACCGTACGAAACCTTAAAACTCCATAATAAACGTAATGAATTCATACGAGTCCTTTTAACGTCGTACGACAACTTAGGACATCTTACGACTCTTTATGCAACTTTAGCAACTCGAAAAGCATGTTAGTATAATGTAGGACGCCTTACAGCTCCTAAAAACACCTTACAACACCGTACGAAACCTTAAAACTCCATAATAAACGTAATGAATTCGTACGAGTCCTTTGAACATCGTACGACAACTTAGGACATCTTACGACTCTTTATGCCACATTAGCAACTCGAAAACATGTCAGTATAATGAAAGACGCCTTACAGCTCCTAAAAACACCTTACAACACCGTACGAAACCTTAAAACTCCATAATAAACGTAATGAATTCGTACGAGTCCTTTTAACGTCGTACGACAACTTAGGACATCTTACGACACTTTATGCCACATTAGCAACTCAAAAAGCATGTTCGTATAATATAAGACGCCTTACAGCTCTTAAAAACACCTTACAACACCGTACGAAACCTTAAAACTCCATAATAAACGTAATGAATTCATACGAGTCCTTTTAACGTCGTACGACAACTTAGGACATCTTACGACTCTTTATGCAGCATTAGCAACTCGAAAAGCATGTTAGTATAATGTAGGACGCCTTATAGCTCCAAAAAGCACCTTACATCACCGTACGAAAACTTAAAACTCCATAATAAACGTAATGAATTCGTACGAGTCCTTTTAACGTCGTACGACAACTTAGGACATCTTACGACTCTTTATGCCACATTAGCAACTCGAAAAGCATGTTAGTATAATGTAAGACGCCTTACAGCTCCTAAAAACACCTTACAACACCGTACGAAACCTTAAAACTCCATAATAAACGTAATGAATTCGTACGAGTCCTTTTAACGTCGTACGACAACTTAGGACATCTTACGACACTTTATGCCACATTAGCAACTCGAAAAGCATGTCAGTATAATGTAAGACGCCTTACAGCTCCTAAAAACACCTTACAACACCGTACGAAACCTTAAAACTCCATAATAAACGTAATGAATTCATACGAGTCCTTTTAACGTCGTACGACAACTTAGGACATCTTACGACTCTTTATGCAACTTTAGCAACTCGAAAAGCATGTTAGTATAATGTAGGACGCCTTATAGCTCCTAAAAGCACCTTACATCACCGTACGAAAACTTAAAACTCCATAATAAACGTAATGAATTCGTACGAGTCCTTTGAACACCGTACGACAACTTAGGACATCTTACGACTCTTTATGCCACATTAGCAACTCGAAAAGCATGTCAGTATAATGTAAGACGCCTTACAGCTCCTAAAAACACCTTACAACACCGTACGAAACCTTAAAACTCCATAATAAACGTAATGAATTCATACGAGTCCTTTTAACGTCGTACGACAACTTAGGACATCTTACGACTCTTTATGCCACATTAGCAACTCGAAAAGCATGTTAGTATAATGTAAGACGCCTTACAGCTCCTAAAAACACCTTACAACACCGTACGAAACCTTAAAACTCCATAATAAACGTAATGAATTCGTACGAGTCCTTTGAACCTCGTACGACAACTTAGGACATCTTACGACTCTTTATGCCACATTAGCAACTCGAAAAGCATGTCAGTATAATGTAAGACGCCTTACAGCTCCTAAAAACACCTTACAACACTGTACGAAACCTTAAAACTCCATAATAAACGTAATGAATTCGTACGAGTCCTTTTAACGTCGTACGACAACTTAGGACATCTTACGACACTTTATGCCACATTAGCAACTCAAAAAGCATGTTCGTATAATATAAGACGCCTTACAGCTCTTAAAAACACCTTACAACACCGTACGAAACCTTAAAACTCCATAATAAACGTAATGAATTCATACGAGTCCTTTTAACGTCGTACGACAACTTAGGACATCTTACGACTCTTTATGCAGCATTAGCAACTCGAAAAGCATGTTAGTATAATGTAGGACGCCTTATAGCTCCAAAAAGCACCTTACATCACCGTACGAAAACTTAAAACTCCATAATAAACGTAATGAATTCGTACGAGTCCTTTTAACGTCGTACGACAACTTAGGACATCTTACGACTCTTTATGCCACATTAGCAACTCGAAAAGCATGTTAGTATAATGTAAGACGCCTTACAGCTCCTAAAAACACCTTACAACACCGTACGAAACCTTAAAACTCCATAATAAACGTAATGAATTCGTACGAGTCCTTTTAACGTCGTACGACAACTTAGGACATCTTACGACACTTTATGCCACATTAGCAACTCGAAAAGCATGTCAGTATAATGTAAGACGCCTTACAGCTCCTAAAAACACCTTACAACACCGTACGAAACCTTAAAACTCCATAATAAACGTAATGAATTCATACGAGTCCTTTTAACGTCGTACGACAACTTAGGACATCTTACGACTCTTTATGCAACTTTAGCAACTCGAAAAGCATGTTAGTATAATGTAGGACGCCTTATAGCTCCTAAAAGCACCTTACATCACCGTACGAAAACTTAAAACTCCATAATAAACGTAATGAATTCGTACGAGTCCTTTGAACACCGTACGACAACTTAGGACATCTTACGACTCTTTATGCCACATTAGCAACTCGAAAAGCATGTCAGTATAATGTAAGACGCCTTACAGCTCCTAAAAACACCTTACAACACCGTACGAAACCTTAAAACTCCATAATAAACGTAATGAATTCATACGAGTCCTTTTAACGTCGTACGACAACTTAGGACATCTTACGACTCTTTATGCCACATTAGCAACTCGAAAAGCATGTTAGTATAATGTAAGACGCCTTACAGCTCCTAAAAACACCTTACAACACCGTACGAAACCTTAAAACTCCATAATAAACGTAATGAATTCGTACGAGTCCTTTGAACCTCGTACGACAACTTAGGACATCTTACGACTCTTTATGCCACATTAGCAACTCGAAAAGCATGTCAGTATAATGTAAGACGCCTTACAGCTCCTAAAAACACCTTACAACACTGTACGAAACCTTAAAACTCCATAATAAACGTAATGAATTCGTACGAGTCCTTTGAACATCGTACGACAACTTAGGACATCTTACGACACTTTATGCCACATTAGCAACTTGAAAAGTATGTTAGTATAATATAAGACGCCTTACAGCTCCTAAAAACACCTTACAACACCGTACGAAACCTTAAAACTCCATAATAAACGTAATGAATTCGTACGAGTCCTTTTAACGTCGTACGACAACTTAGGACATCTTACGACTCTTTATGCCACATTAGCAACTCGAAAAGCATGTTAGTATAATGTAAGACGCCTTACAGCTCCTAAACACACCTTACAACACCGTACGAAACCTTAAAACTCCATAATAAACGTAATGAATTCGTACGATTCCTTTGAACATCGTACGACAACTTAGGACATCTTACGACACTTTATGCCACATTAGCAACTCAAAAAGCATGTTCGTATAATATAAGACGCCTTACAGCTCTTAAAAACACCTTACAACACCGTACGAAACCTTAAAACTCCATAATAAACGTAATGAATTCATACGAGTCCTTTTAACGTCGTACGACAACTTAGGACATCTTACGACTCTTTATGCAGCATTAGCAACTCGAAAAGCATGTTAGTATAATGTAGGACGCCTTATAGCTCCAAAAAGCACCATACATCACCGTACGAAAACTTAAAACTCCATAATAAACGTAATGAATTCGTACGAGTCCTTTGAACATCGTACGACAACTTAGGACATCTTACGACTCTTTATGCCACATTAGCAACTCGAAAAGCATGTCAGTATAATGTAAGACGCCTTACAGCTCCTAAAAACACCTTACAACACCGTACGAAACCTTAAAACTCCATAATAAACGTAATGAATTCATACGAGTCCTTTTAACGTCGTACGACAACTTAGGACATCTTACGACTCTTTATGCCACATTAGCAACTCGAAAAGCATGTTAGTATAATGTAAGACGCCTTACAGCTCCTAAAAACACCTTACAACACCGTACGAAACCTTAAAACTCCATAATAAACGTAATGAATTCGTACGAGTCCTTTGAACCTCGTACGACAACTTAGGACATCTTACGACTCTTTATGCCACATTAGCAACTCGAAAAGCATGTCAGTATAATGTAAGACGCCTTACAGCTCCTAAAAACACCTTACAACACTGTACGAAACCTTAAAACTCCATAATAAACGTAATGAATTCGTACGAGTCCTTTGAACATCGTACGACAACTTAGGACATCTTACGACACTTTATGCCACATTAGCAACTTGAAAAGTATGTTAGTATAATATAAGACGCCTTACAGCTCCTAAAAACACCTTACAACACCGTACGAAACCTTAAAACTCCATAATAAACGTAATGAATTCGTACGAGTCCTTTTAACGTCGTACGACAACTTAGGACATCTTACGACTCTTTATGCCACATTAGCAACTCGAAAAGCATGTTAGTATAATGTAAGACGCCTTACAGCTCCTAAACACACCTTACAACACCGTACGAAACCTTAAAACTCCATAATAAACGTAATGAATTCGTACGATTCCTTTGAACATCGTACGACAACTTAGGACATCTTACGACACTTTATGCCACATTAGCAACTCAAAAAGCATGTTCGTATAATATAAGACGCCTTACAGCTCTTAAAAACACCTTACAACACCGTACGAAACCTTAAAACTCCATAATAAACGTAATGAATTCATACGAGTCCTTTTAACGTCGTACGACAACTTAGGACATCTTACGACTCTTTATGCAGCATTAGCAACTCGAAAAGCATGTTAGTATAATGTAGGACGCCTTATAGCTCCAAAAAGCACCTTACATCACCGTACGAAAACTTAAAACTCCATAATAAACGTAATGAATTCGTACGAGTCCTTTGAACATCGTACGACAACTTAGGACATCTTACGACTCTTTATGCCACATTAGCAACTCGAAAAGCATGTCAGTATAATGTAAGACGCCTTACAGCTCCTAAAAACACCTTACAACACCGTACGAAACCTTAAAACTCCATAATAAACGTAATGAATTCATACGAGTCCTTTTAACGTCGTACGACAACTTAGGACATCTTACGACTCTTTATGCCACATTAGCAACTCGAAAAGCATGTTAGTATAATGTAAGACGCCTTACAGCTCCTAAAAACACCTTACAACACCGTACGAAACCTTAAAACTCCATAATAAACGTAATGAATTCGTACGAGTCCTTTGAACCTCGTACGACAACTTAGGACATCTTACGACTCTTTATGCCACATTAGCAACTCGAAAAGCATGTCAGTATAATGTAAGACGCCTTACAGCTCCTAAAAACACCTTACAACACTGTACGAAACCTTAAAACTCCATAATAAACGTAATGAATTCGTACGAGTCCTTTGAACATCGTACGACAACTTAGGACATCTTAGGACACTTTATGCCACATTAGCAACTTGAAAAGTATGTTAGTATAATATAAGACGCCTTACAGCTCCTAAAAACACCTTACAACACCGTACGAAACCTTAAAACTCCATAATAAACGTAATGAATTCGTACGAGTCCTTTTAACGTCGTACGACAACTTAGGACATCTTACGACTCTTTATGCCACATTAGCAACTCGAAAAGCATGTTAGTATAATGTAAGACGCCTTACAGCTCCTAAACACACCTTACAACACCGTACGAAACCTTAAAACTCCATAATAAACGTAATGAATTCGTACGATTCCTTTGAACATCGTACGACAACTTAGGACATCTTACGACACTTTATGCCACATTAGCAACTCAAAAAGCATGTTCGTATAATATAAGACGCCTTACAGCTCTTAAAAACACCTTACAACACCGTACGAAACCTTAAAACTCCATAATAAACGTAATGAATTCATACGAGTCCTTTTAACGTCGTACGACAACTTAGGACATCTTACGACTCTTTATGCAGCATTAGCAACTCGAAAAGCATGTTAGTATAATGTAGGACGCCTTATAGCTCCAAAAAGCACCTTACATCACCGTACGAAAACTTAAAACTCCATAATAAACGTAATGAATTCGTACGAGTCCTTTGAACATCGTACGACAACTTAGGACATCTTACGACTCTTTATGCCACATTAGCAACTCGAAAAGCATGTCAGTATAATGTAAGACGCCTTACAGCTCCTAAAAACACCTTACAACATCGTACGAAACCATAAAACTCCATAATAAACGTAATGAATTCGTACGAGTCCTTTTAACGTCGTACGACAACTTAGGACATCTTACGACTCTTTATGCCACATTAGCAACTCGAAAAGCATGTTAGTATAATGTAAGACGCCTTACAGCTCCTAAAAACACCTTACAACACCGTATGAAACCTTAAAACTCCATAATAAACGTAATGAATTCGTACGAGTCCTTTGAACATCGTACGACAACTTAGGACATCTTACGACTCTTTATGCCACATTAGCAACTCGAAAAGCATGTCAGTATAATGTAAGACGCCTTACAGCTCCTAAAAACACCTTACAACACCGTACGAAACCTTAAAACTCCATAATAAACGTAATGAATTCATACGAGTCCTTTTAACGTCGTACGACAACTTAGGACATCTTACGACTCTTTATGCAACTTTAGCAACTCGAAAAGCATGTTAGTATAATGTAGGACGCCTTATAGCTCCTAAAAGCACCTTACATCACCGTACGAAAACTTAAAACTCCATAATAAACGTAATGAATTCGTACGAGTCCTTTGAACATCGTACGACAACTTAGGACATCTTACGACTCTTTATGCCACATTAGCAACTCGAAAAGCATGTCAGTATAATGTAAGACGCCTTACAGCTCCTAAAAACACCTTACAACACCGTACGAAACCTTAAAACTCCATAATAAACGTAATGAATTCATACGAGTCCTTTTAACGTCGTACGACAACTTAGGACATCTTACGACTCTTTATGCCACATTAGCAACTCGAAAAGCATGTTAGTATAATGTAAGACGCCTTACAGCTCCTAAAAACACCTTACAACACCGTACGAAACCTTAAAACTCCATAATAAACGTAATGAATTCGTACGAGTCCTTTGAAACTCGTACGACAACTTAGGACATCTTACGACTCTTTATGCCACATTAGCAACTCGAAAAGCATGTCAGTATAATGTAAGACGCCTTACAGCTCCTAAAAACACCTTACAACACCGTACGAAAACTTAAAACTCCATAATAAACGTAATGAATTCGTACGAGTCCTTTGAACATCGTACGACAACTTAGGACATCTTACGACTCTTTATGCCACATTAGCAACTCGAAAAGCATGTCAGTATAATGTAAGACGCCTTACAGCTCCTAAAAACACCTTACAACACCGTACGAAACCTTAAAACTCCATAATAAACGTAATGAATTCATACGAGTCCTTTTAACGTCGTACGACAACTTAGGACATCTTACGACTCTTTATGCCACATTAGCAACTCGAAAAGCATGTTAGTATAATGTAAGACGCCTTACAGCTCCTAAAAACACCTTACAACACCGTACGAAACCTTAAAACTCCATAATAAACGTAATGAATTCGTACGAGTCCTTTGAACCTCGTACGACAACTTAGGACATCTTACGACTCTTTATGCCACATTAGCAACTCGAAAAGCATGTCAGTATAATGTAAGACGCCTTACAGCTCCTAAAAACACCTTACAACACTGTACGAAACCTTAAAACTCCATAATAAACGTAATGAATTCGTACGAGTCCTTTGAACATCGTACGACAACTTAGGACATCTTACGACACTTTATGCCACATTAGCAACTTGAAAAGTATGTTAGTATAATATAAGACGCCTTACAGCTCCTAAAAACACCTTACAACACCGTACGAAACCTTAAAACTCCATAATAAACGTAATGAATTCGTACGAGTCCTTTTAACGTCGTACGACAACTTAGGACATCTTACGACTCTTTATGCCACATTAGCAACTCGAAAAGCATGTTAGTATAATGTAAGACGCCTTACAGCTCCTAAACACACCTTACAACACCGTACGAAACCTTAAAACTCCATAATAAACGTAATGAATTCGTACGATTCCTTTGAACATCGTACGACAACTTAGGACATCTTACGACACTTTATGCCACATTAGCAACTCAAAAAGCATGTTCGTATAATATAAGACGCCTTACAGCTCTTAAAAACACCTTACAACACCGTACGAAACCTTAAAACTCCATAATAAACGTAATGAATTCATACGAGTCCTTTTAACGTCGTACGACAACTTAGGACATCTTACGACTCTTTATGCAGCATTAGCAACTCGAAAAGCATGTTAGTATAATGTAGGACGCCTTATAGCTCCAAAAAGCACCTTACATCACCGTACGAAAACTTAAAACTCCATAATAAACGTAATGAATTCGTACGAGTCCTTTGAACATCGTACGACAACTTAGGACATCTTACGACTCTTTATGCCACATTAGCAACTCGAAAAGCATGTCAGTATAATGTAAGACGCCTTACAGCTCCTAAAAACACCTTACAACACCGTACGAAACCTTAAAACTCCATAATAAACGTAATGAATTCATACGAGTCCTTTTAACGTCGTACGACAACTTAGGACATCTTACGACTCTTTATGCCACATTAGCAACTCGAAAAGCATGTTAGTATAATGTAAGACGCCTTACAGCTCCTAAAAACACCTTACAACACCGTACGAAACCTTAAAACTCCATAATAAACGTAATGAATTCGTACGAGTCCTTTGAACCTCGTACGACAACTTAGGACATCTTACGACTCTTTATGCCACATTAGCAACTCGAAAAGCATGTCAGTATAATGTAAGACGCCTTACAGCTCCTAAAAACACCTTACAACACTGTACGAAACCTTAAAACTCCATAATAAACGTAATGAATTCGTACGAGTCCTTTGAACATCGTACGACAACTTAGGACATCTTAGGACACTTTATGCCACATTAGCAACTTGAAAAGTATGTTAGTATAATATAAGACGCCTTACAGCTCCTAAAAACACCTTACAACACCGTACGAAACCTTAAAACTCCATAATAAACGTAATGAATTCGTACGAGTCCTTTTAACGTCGTACGACAACTTAGGACATCTTACGACTCTTTATGCCACATTAGCAACTCGAAAAGCATGTTAGTATAATGTAAGACGCCTTACAGCTCCTAAACACACCTTACAACACCGTACGAAACCTTAAAACTCCATAATAAACGTAATGAATTCGTACGATTCCTTTGAACATCGTACGACAACTTAGGACATCTTACGACACTTTATGCCACATTAGCAACTCAAAAAGCATGTTCGTATAATATAAGACGCCTTACAGCTCTTAAAAACACCTTACAACACCGTACGAAACCTTAAAACTCCATAATAAACGTAATGAATTCATACGAGTCCTTTTAACGTCGTACGACAACTTAGGACATCTTACGACTCTTTATGCAGCATTAGCAACTCGAAAAGCATGTTAGTATAATGTAGGACGCCTTATAGCTCCAAAAAGCACCTTACATCACCGTACGAAAACTTAAAACTCCATAATAAACGTAATGAATTCGTACGAGTCCTTTGAACATCGTACGACAACTTAGGACATCTTACGACTCTTTATGCCACATTAGCAACTCGAAAAGCATGTCAGTATAATGTAAGACGCCTTACAGCTCCTAAAAACACCTTACAACATCGTACGAAACCATAAAACTCCATAATAAACGTAATGAATTCGTACGAGTCCTTTTAACGTCGTACGACAACTTAGGACATCTTACGACTCTTTATGCCACATTAGCAACTCGAAAAGCATGTTAGTATAATGTAAGACGCCTTACAGCTCCTAAAAACACCTTACAACACCGTATGAAACCTTAAAACTCCATAATAAACGTAATGAATTCGTACGAGTCCTTTGAACATCGTACGACAACTTAGGACATCTTACGACTCTTTATGCCACATTAGCAACTCGAAAAGCATGTCAGTATAATGTAAGACGCCTTACAGCTCCTAAAAACACCTTACAACACCGTACGAAACCTTAAAACTCCATAATAAACGTAATGAATTCATACGAGTCCTTTTAACGTCGTACGACAACTTAGGACATCTTACGACTCTTTATGCAACTTTAGCAACTCGAAAAGCATGTTAGTATAATGTAGGACGCCTTATAGCTCCTAAAAGCACCTTACATCACCGTACGAAAACTTAAAACTCCATAATAAACGTAATGAATTCGTACGAGTCCTTTGAACATCGTACGACAACTTAGGACATCTTACGACTCTTTATGCCACATTAGCAACTCGAAAAGCATGTCAGTATAATGTAAGACGCCTTACAGCTCCTAAAAACACCTTACAACACCGTACGAAACCTTAAAACTCCATAATAAACGTAATGAATTCATACGAGTCCTTTTAACGTCGTACGACAACTTAGGACATCTTACGACTCTTTATGCCACATTAGCAACTCGAAAAGCATGTTAGTATAATGTAAGACGCCTTACAGCTCCTAAAAACACCTTACAACACCGTACGAAACCTTAAAACTCCATAATAAACGTAATGAATTCGTACGAGTCCTTTGAAACTCGTACGACAACTTAGGACATCTTACGACTCTTTATGCCACATTAGCAACTCGAAAAGCATGTCAGTATAATGTAAGACGCCTTACAGCTCCTAAAAACACCTTACAACACTGTACGAAACCTTAAAACTCCATAATAAACGTAATGAATTCGTACGAGTCCTTTGAACATCGTACGACAACTTAGGACATCTTACGACACTTTATGCCACATTAGCAACTTGAAAAGTATGTTAGTATAATATAAGACGCCTTACAGCTCCTAAAAACACCTTACAACACCGTACGAAACCTTAAAACTCCATAATAAACGTAATGAATTCGTACGAGTCCTTTTAACGTCGTACGACAACTTAGGACATCTTACGACTCTTTATGCCACATTAGCAACTCGAAAAGCATGTTAGTATAATGTAAGACGCCTTACAGCTCCTAAACACACCTTACAACACCGTACGAAACCTTAAAACTCCATAATAAACGTAATGAATTCGTACGATTCCTTTGAACATCGTACGACAACTTAGGACATCTTACGACACTTTATGCCACATTAGCAACTCAAAAAGCATGTTCGTATAATATAAGACGCCTTACAGCTCTTAAAAACACCTTACAACACCGTACGAAACTTTAAAACTCCATAATAAACGTAATGAATTCATACGAGTCCTTTTAACGTCGTACGACAACTTAGGACATCTTACGACTCTTTATGCAGCATTAGCAACTCGAAAAGCATGTTAGTATAATGTAGGACGCCTTATAGCTCCAAAAAGCACCTTACATCACCGTACGAAAACTTAAAACTCCATAATAAACGTAATGAATTCGTACGAGTCCTTTGAACATCGTACGACAACTTAGGACATCTTACGACTCTTTATGCCACATTAGCAACTCGAAAAGCATGTCAGTATAATGTAAGACGCCTTACAGCTCCTAAAAACACCTTACAACACCGTACGAAACCTTAAAACTCCATAATAAACGTAATGAATTCATACGAGTCCTTTTAACGTCGTACGACAACTTAGGACATCTTACGACTCTTTATGCCACATTAGCAACTCGAAAAGCATGTTAGTATAATGTAAGACGCCTTACAGCTCCTAAAAACACCTTACAACACCGTACGAAACCTTAAAACTCCATAATAAACGTAATGAATTCGTACGAGTGCTTTGAAACTCGTACGACAACTTAGGACATCTTACGACTCTTTATGCCACATTAGCAACTCGAAAAGCATGTCAGTATAATGTAAGACGCCTTACAGCTCCTAAAAACACCTTACAACACTGTACGAAACCTTAAAACTCCATAATAAACGTAATGAATTCGTACGAGTCCTTTGAACATCGTACGACAACTTAGGACATCTTACGACACTTTATGCCACATTAGCAACTTGAAAAGTATGTTAGTATAATATAAGACGCCTTACAGCTCCTAAAAACACCTTACAACACCGTACGAAACCTTAAAACTCCATAATAAACGTAATGAATTCGTACGAGTCCTTTTAACGTCGTACGACAACTTAGGACATCTTACGACTCTTTATGCCACATTAGCAACTCGAAAAGCATGTTAGTATAATGTAAGACGCCTTACAGCTCCTAAACACACCTTACAACACCGTACGAAACCTTAAAACTCCATAATAAACGTAATGAATTCGTACGATTCCTTTGAACATCGTACGACAACTTAGGACATCTTACGACACTTTATGCCACATTAGCAACTCAAAAAGCATGTTCGTATAATATAAGACGCCTTACAGCTCTTAAAAACACCTTACAACACCGTACGAAACTTTAAAACTCCATAATAAACGTAATGAATTCATACGAGTCCTTTTAACGTCGTACGACAACTTAGGACATCTTACGACTCTTTATGCAGCATTAGCAACTCGAAAAGCATGTTAGTATAATGTAGGACGCCTTATAGCTCCAAAAAGCACCTTACATCACCGTACGAAAACTTAAAACTCCATAATAAACGTAATGAATTCGTACGAGTCCTTTGAACATCGTACGACAACTTAGGACATCTTACGACTCTTTATGCCACATTAGCAACTCGAAAAGCATGTCAGTATAATGTAAGACGCCTTACAGCTCCTAAAAACACCTTACAACACCGTACGAAACCTTAAAACTCCATAATAAACGTAATGAATTCATACGAGTCCTTTTAACGTCGTACGACAACTTAGGACATCTTACGACTCTTTATGCCACATTAGCAACTCGAAAAGCATGTTAGTATAATGTAAGACGCCTTACAGCTCCTAAAAACACCTTACAACACCGTACGAAACCTTAAAACTCCATAATAAACGTAATGAATTCGTACGAGTGCTTTGAAACTCGTACGACAACTTAGGACATCTTACGACTCTTTATGCCACATTAGCAACTCGAAAAGCATGTCAGTATAATGTAAGACGCCTTACAGCTCCTAAAAACACCTTACAACACTGTACGAAACCTTAAAACTCCATAATAAACGTAATGAATTCGTACGAGTCCTTTGAACATCGTACGACAACTTAGGACATCTTACGACACTTTATGCCACATTAGCAACTTGAAAAGTATGTTAGTATAATATAAGACGCCTTACAGCTCCTAAAAACACCTTACAACACCGTACGAAACCTTAAAACTCCATAATAAACGTAATGAATTCGTACGAGTCCTTTTAACGTCGTACGACAACTTAGGACATCTTACGACTCTTTATGCCACATTAGCAACTCGAAAAGCATGTTAGTATAATGTAAGACGCCTTACAGCTCCTAAACACACCTTACAACACCGTACGAAACCTTAAAACTCCATAATAAACGTAATGAATTCGTACGATTCCTTTGAACATCGTACGACAACTTAGGACATCTTACGACACTTTATGCCACATTAGCAACTCAAAAAGCATGTTCGTATAATATAAGACGCCTTACAGCTCTTAAAAACACCTTACAACACCGTACGAAACTTTAAAACTCCATAATAAACGTAATGAATTCATACGAGTCCTTTTAACGTCGTACGACAACTTAGGACATCTTACGACTCTTTATGCAGCATTAGCAACTCGAAAAGCATGTTAGTATAATGTAGGACGCCTTATAGCTCCAAAAAGCACCTTACATCACCGTACGAAAACTTAAAACTCCATAATAAACGTAATGAATTCGTACGAGTCCTTTGAACATCGTACGACAACTTAGGACATCTTACGACTCTTTATGCCACATTAGCAACTCGAAAAGCATGTCAGTATAATGTAAGACGCCTTACAGCTCCTAAAAACACCTTACAACACCGTACGAAACCTTAAAACTCCATAATAAACGTAATGAATTCATACGAGTCCTTTTAACGTCGTACGACAACTTAGGACATCTTACGACTCTTTATGCCACATTAGCAACTCGAAAAGCATGTTAGTATAATGTAAGACGCCTTACAGCTCCTAAAAACACCTTACAACACCGTACGAAACCTTAAAACTCCATAATAAACGTAATGAATTCGTACGAGTCCTTTGAAACTCGTACGACAACTTAGGACATCTTACGACTCTTTATGCCACATTAGCAACTCGAAAAGCATGTCAGTATAATGTAAGACGCCTTACAGCTCCTAAAAACACCTTACAACACTGTACGAAACCTTAAAACTCCATAATAAACGTAATGAATTCGTACGAGTCCTTTGAACATCGTACGACAACTTAGGACATCTTACGACACTTTATGCCACATTAGCAACTTGAAAAGTATGTTAGTATAATATAAGACGCCTTACAGCTCCTAAAAACACCTTACAACACCGTACGAAACCTTAAAACTCCATAATAAACGTAATGAATTCGTACGAGTCCTTTTAACGTCGTACGACAACTTAGGACATCTTACGACTCTTTATGCCACATTAGCAACTCGAAAAGCATGTTAGTATAATGTAAGACGCCTTACAGCTCCTAAACACACCTTACAACACCGTACGAAACCTTAAAACTCCATAATAAACGTAATGAATTCGTACGATTCCTTTGAACATCGTACGACAACTTAGGACATCTTACGACACTTTATGCCACATTAGCAACTCAAAAAGCATGTTCGTATAATATAAGACGCCTTACAGCTCTTAAAAACACCTTACAACACCGTACGAAACTTTAAAACTCCATAATAAACGTAATGAATTCATACGAGTCCTTTTAACGTCGTACGACAACTTAGGACATCTTACGACTCTTTATGCAGCATTAGCAACTCGAAAAGCATGTTAGTATAATGTAGGACGCCTTATAGCTCCAAAAAGCACCTTACATCACCGTACGAAAACTTAAAACTCCATAATAAACGTAATGAATTCGTACGAGTCCTTTGAACATCGTACGACAACTTAGGACATCTTACGACTCTTTATGCCACATTAGCAACTCGAAAAGCATGTCAGTATAATGTAAGACGCCTTACAGCTCCTAAAAACACCTTACAACACCGTACGAAACCATAAAACTCCATAATAAACGTAATGAATTCGTACGAGTCCTTTTAACGTCGTACGACAACTTAGGACATCTTACGACTCTTTATGCCACATTAGCAACTCGAAAAGCATGTTAGTATAATGTAAGACGCCTTACAGCTCCTAAAAACACCTTACAACACCGTATGAAACCTTAAAACTCCATAATAAACGTAATGAATTCGTACGAGTCCTTTGAACATCGTACGACAACTTAGGACATCTTACGACTCTTTATGCCACATTAGCAACTCGAAAAGCATGTCAGTATAATGTAAGACGCCTTACAGCTCCTAAAAACACCTTACAACAACGTACGAAACCTTAAAACTCCATAATAAACGTAATGAATTCATACGAGTCCTTTTAACGTCGTACGACAACTTAGGACATCTTACGACTCTTTATGCAACTTTAGCAACTCGAAAAGCATGTTAGTATAATGTAGGACGCCTTATAGCTCCTAAAAGCACCTTACATCACCGTACGAAAACTTAAAACTCCATAATAAACGTAATGAATTCGTACGAGTCCTTTGAACATCGTACGACAACTTAGGACATCTTACGACTCTTTATGCCACATTAGCAACTCGAAAAGCATGTCAGTATAATGTAAGACGCCTTACAGCTCCTAAAAACACCTTACAACACCGTACGAAACCTTAAAACTCCATAATAAACGTAATGAATTCATACGAGTCCTTTTAACGTCGTACGACAACTTAGGACATCTTACGACTCTTTATGCCACATTAGCAACTCGAAAAGCATGTTAGTATAATGTAAGACGCCTTACAGCTCCTAAAAACACCTTACAACACCGTACGAAACCTTAAAACTCCATAATAAACGTAATGAATTCGTACGAGTCCTTTGAAACTCGTACGACAACTTAGGACATCTTACGACTCTTTATGCCACATTAGCAACTCGAAAAGCATGTCAGTATAATGTAAGACGCCTTACAGCTCCTAAAAACACCTTACAACACTGTACGAAACCATAAAACTCCATAATAAACGTAATGAATTCGTACGAGTCCTTTTAACGTCGTACGACAACTTAGGACATCTTACGACTCTTTATGCCACATTAGCAACTCGAAAAGCATGTTAGTATAATGTAAGACGCCTTACAGCTCCTAAAAACACCTTACAACACCGTATGAAACCTTAAAACTCCATAATAAACGTAATGAATTCGTACGAGTCCTTTGAACATCGTACGACAACTTAGGACATCTTACGACTCTTTATGCCACATTAGCAACTCGAAAAGCATGTCAGTATAATGTAAGACGCCTTACAGCTCCTAAAAACACCTTACAACACCGTACGAAACCTTAAAACTCCATAATAAACGTAATGAATTCGTACGATTCCTTTGAACATCGTACGACAACTTAGGACATCTTACGACACTTTATGCCACATTAGCAACTCAAAAAGCATGTTCGTATAATATAAGACGCCTTACAGCTCTTAAAAACACCTTACAACACCGTACGAAACTTTAAAACTCCATAATAAACGTAATGAATTCATACGAGTCCTTTTAACGTCGTACGACAACTTAGGACATCTTACGACTCTTTATGCAGCATTAGCAACTCGAAAAGCATGTTAGTATAATGTAGGACGCCTTATAGCTCCAAAAAGCACCTTACATCACCGTACGAAAACTTAAAACTCCATAATAAACGTAATGAATTCGTACGAGTCCTTTGAACATCGTACGACAACTTAGGACATCTTACGACTCTTTATGCCACATTAGCAACTCGAAAAGCATGTCAGTATAATGTAAGACGCCTTACAGCTCCTAAAAACACCTTACAACACCGTACGAAACCATAAAACTCCATAATAAACGTAATGAATTCGTACGAGTCCTTTTAACGTCGTACGACAACTTAGGACATCTTACGACTCTTTATGCCACATTAGCAACTCGAAAAGCATGTTAGTATAATGTAAGACGCCTTACAGCTCCTAAAAACACCTTACAACACCGTATGAAACCTTAAAACTCCATAATAAACGTAATGAATTCGTACGAGTCCTTTGAACATCGTACGACAACTTAGGACATCTTACGACTCTTTATGCCACATTAGCAACTCGAAAAGCATGTCAGTATAATGTAAGACGCCTTACAGCTCCTAAAAACACCTTACAACAACGTACGAAACCTTAAAACTCCATAATAAACGTAATGAATTCATACGAGTCCTTTTAACGTCGTACGACAACTTAGGACATCTTACGACTCTTTATGCAACTTTAGCAACTCGAAAAGCATGTTAGTATAATGTAGGACGCCTTATAGCTCCTAAAAGCACCTTACATCACCGTACGAAAACTTAAAACTCCATAATAAACGTAATGAATTCGTACGAGTCCTTTGAACATCGTACGACAACTTAGGACATCTTACGACTCTTTATGCCACATTAGCAACTCGAAAAGCATGTCAGTATAATGTAAGACGCCTTACAGCTCCTAAAAACACCTTACAACACCGTACGAAACCTTAAAACTCCATAATAAACGTAATGAATTCATACGAGTCCTTTTAACGTCGTACGACAACTTAGGACATCTTACGACTCTTTATGCCACATTAGCAACTCGAAAAGCATGTTAGTATAATGTAAGACGCCTTACAGCTCCTAAAAACACCTTACAACACCGTACGAAACCTTAAAACTCCATAATAAACGTAATGAATTCGTACGAGTCCTTTGAAACTCGTACGACAACTTAGGACATCTTACGACTCTTTATGCCACATTAGCAACTCGAAAAGCATGTCAGTATAATGTAAGACGCCTTACAGCTCCTAAAAACACCTTACAACACTGTACGAAACCATAAAACTCCATAATAAACGTAATGAATTCGTACGAGTCCTTTTAACGTCGTACGACAACTTAGGACATCTTACGACTCTTTATGCCACATTAGCAACTCGAAAAGCATGTTAGTATAATGTAAGACGCCTTACAGCTCCTAAAAACACCTTACAACACCGTATGAAACCTTAAAACTCCATAATAAACGTAATGAATTCGTACGAGTCCTTTGAACATCGTACGACAACTTAGGACATCTTACGACTCTTTATGCCACATTAGCAACTCGAAAAGCATGTCAGTATAATGTAAGACGCCTTACAGCTCCTAAAAACACCTTACAACACCGTACGAAACCTTAAAACTCCATAATAAACGTAATGAATTCGTACGATTCCTTTGAACATCGTACGACAACTTAGGACATCTTACGACACTTTATGCCACATTAGCAACTCAAAAAGCATGTTCGTATAATATAAGACGCCTTACAGCTCTTAAAAACACCTTACAACACCGTACGAAACTTTAAAACTCCATAATAATCGTAATGAATTCATACGAGTCCTTTTAACGTCGTACGACAACTTAGGACATCTTACGACTCTTTATGCAGCATTAGCAACTCGAAAAGCATGTTAGTATAATGTAGGACGCCTTATAGCTCCAAAAAGCACCTTACATCACCGTACGAAAACTTAAAACTCCATAATAAACGTAATGAATTCGTACGAGTCCTTTGAACATCGTACGACAACTTAGGACATCTTACGACTCTTTATGCCACATTAGCAACTCGAAAAGCATGTCAGTATAATGTAAGACGCCTTACAGCTCCTAAAAACACCTTACAACACCGTACGAAACCATAAAACTCCATAATAAACGTAATGAATTCGTACGAGTCCTTTTAACGTCGTACGACAACTTAGGACATCTTACGACTCTTTATGCCACATTAGCAACTCGAAAAGCATGTTAGTATAATGTAAGACGCCTTACAGCTCCTAAAAACACCTTACAACACCGTATGAAATCTTAAAACTCCATAATAAACGTAATGAATTCGTACGAGTCCTTTGAACATCGTACGACAACTTAGGACATCTTACGACTCTTTATGCCACATTAGCAACTCGAAAAGCATGTCAGTATAATGTAAGACGCCTTACAGCTCCTAAAAACACCTTACAACACCGTACGAAACCTTAAAACTCCATAATAAACGTAATGAATTCATACGAGTCCTTTTAACGTCGTACGACAACTTAGGACATCTTACGACTCTTTATGCAACTTTAGCAACTCGAAAAGCATGTTAGTATAATGTAGGACGCCTTATAGCTCCTAAAAGCACCTTACATCACCGTACGAAAACTTAAAACTCCATAATAAACGTAATGAATTCGTACGAGTCCTTTGAACATCGTACGACAACTTAGGACATCTTACGACTCTTTATGCCACATTAGCAACTCGAAAAGCATGTCAGTATAATGTAAGACGCCTTACAGCTCCTAAAAACACCTTACAACACCGTACGAAACCTTAAAACTCCATAATAAACGTAATGAATTCATACGAGTCCTTTTAACGTCGTACGACAACTTAGGACATCTTACGACTCTTTATGCCACATTAGCAACTCGAAAAGCATGTTAGTATAATGTAAGACGCCTTACAGCTCCTAAAAACACCTTACAACACCGTACGAAACCTTAAAACTCCATAATAAACGTAATGAATTCGTACGAGTCCTTTGAAACTCGTACGACAACTTAGGACATCTTACGACTCTTTATGCCACATTAGCAACTCGAAAAGCATGTCAGTATAATGTAAGACGCCTTACAGCTCCTAAAAACACCTTACAACACTGTACGAAACCTTAAAACTCCATAATAAACGTAATGAATTCGTACGAGTCCTTTGAACATCGTACGACAACTTAGGACATCTTACGACACTTTATGCCACATTAGCAAGTTGAAAAGTATGTTAGTATAATATAAGACGCCTTACAGCTCCTAAAAACACCTTACAACACCGTACGAAACCTTAAAACTCCATAATAAACGTAATGAATTCGTACGAGTCCTTTTAACGTCGTACGACAACTTAGGACATCTTACGACTCTTTATGCCACATTAGCAACTCGAAAAGCATGTTAGTATAATGTAAGACGCCTTACAGCTCCTAAACACACCTTACAACACCGTACGAAACCTTAAAACTCCATAATAAACGTAATGAATTCGTACGATTCCTTTGAACATCGTACGACAACTTAGGACATCTTACGACACTTTATGCCACATTAGCAACTCAAAAAGCATGTTCGTATAATATAAGACGCCTTACAGCTCTTAAAAACACCTTACAACACCGTACGAAACTTTAAAACTCCATAATAAACGTAATGAATTCATACGAGTCCTTTTAACGTCGTACGACAACTTAGGACATCTTACGACTCTTTATGCAGCATTAGCAACTCGAAAAGCATGTTAGTATAATGTAGGACGCCTAATAGCTCCAAAAAGCACCTTACATCACCGTACGAAAACTTAAAACTCCATAATAAACGTAATGAATTCGTACGAGTCCTTTGAACATCGTACGACAACTTAGGACATCTTACGACTCTTTATGCCACATTAGCAACTCGAAAAGCATGTCAGTATAATGTAAGACGCCTTACAGCTCCTAAAAACACCTTACAACACCGTACGAAACCATAAAACTCCATAATAAACGTAATGAATTCGTACGAGTCCTTTTAACGTCGTACGACAACTTAGGACATCTTACGACTCTTTATGCCACATTAGCAACTCGAAAAGCATGTTAGTATAATGTAAGACGCCTTACAGCTCCTAAAAACACCTTACAACACCGTATGAAACCTTAAAACTCCATAATAAACGTAATGAATTCGTACGAGTCCTTTGAACATCGTACGACAACTTAGGACATCTTACGACTCTTTATGCCACATTAGCAACTCAAAAAGCATGTTCGTATAATATAAGACGCCTTACAGCTCTTAAAAACACCTTACAACACCGTACGAAACCTTAAAACTCCATAATAAACGTAATGAATTCATACGAGTCCTTTTAACGTCGTACGACAACTTAGGACATCTTACGACTCTTTATGCCACATTAGCAACTCGAAAAGCATGTTAGTATAATGTAAGACGCCTTACAGCTCCTAAAAACACCTTACAACACCGTACGAAACCTTAAAACTCCATAATAAACGTAATGAATTCGTACGAGTCCTTTGAAACTCGTACGACAACTTAGGACATCTTACGACTCTTTATGCCACATTAGCAACTCGAAAAGCATGTCAGTATAATGTAAGACGCCTTACAGCTCCTAAAAACACCTTACAACACTGTACGAAACCTTAAAACTCCATAATAAACGTAATGAATTCGTACGAGTCCTTTGAACATTGTACGACAACTTAGGACATCTTACGACACTTTATGCCACATTAGCAAGTTGAAAAGTATGTTAGTATAATATAAGACGCCTTACAGCTCCTAAAAACACCTTACAACACCGTACGAAACCTTAAAACTCCATAATAAACGTAATGAATTCGTACGAGTCCTTTTAACGTCGTACGACAACTTAGGACATCTTACGACTCTTTATGCCACATTAGCAACTCGAAAAGCATGTTAGTATAATGTAAGACGCCTTACAGCTCCTAAACACACCTTACAACACCGTACGAAACCTTAAAACTCCATAATAAACGTAATGAATTCGTACGATTCCTTTGAACATCGTACGACAACTTAGGACATCTTACGACACTTTATGCCACATTAGCAACTCAAAAAGCATGTTCGTATAATATAAGACGCCTTACAGCTCTTAAAAACACCTTACAACACCGTACGAAACTTTAAAACTCCATAATAAACGTAATGAATTCATACGAGTCCTTTTAACGTCGTACGACAACTTAGGACATCTTACGACTCTTTATGCAGCATTAGCAACTCGAAAAGCATGTTAGTATAATGTAGGACGCCTAATAGCTCCAAAAAGCACCTTACATCACCGTACGAAAACTTAAAACTCCATAATAAACGTAATGAATTCGTACGAGTCCTTTGAACATCGTACGACAACTTAGGACATCTTACGACTCTTTATGCCACATTAGCAACTCGAAAAGCATGTCAGTATAATGTAAGACGCCTTACAGCTCCTAAAAACACCTTACAACACCGTACGAAACCATAAAACTCCATAATAAACGTAATGAATTCGTACGAGTCCTTTTAACGTCGTACGACAACTTAGGACATCTTACGACTCTTTATGCCACATTAGCAACTCGAAAAGCATGTTAGTATAATGTAAGACGCCTTACAGCTCCTAAAAACACCTTACAACACCGTATGAAACCTTAAAACTCCATAATAAACGTAATGAATTCGTACGAGTCCTTTGAACATCGTACGACAACTTAGGACATCTTACGACTCTTTATGCCACATTAGCAACTCAAAAAGCATGTTCGTATAATATAAGACGCCTTACAGCTCTTAAAAACACCTTACAACACCGTACGAAACCTTAAAACTCCATAATAAACGTAATGAATTCATACGAGTCCTTTTAACGTCGTACGACAACTTAGGACATCTTACGACTCTTTATGCCACATTAGCAACTCGAAAAGCATGTTAGTATAATGTAAGACGCCTTACAGCTCCTAAAAACACCTTACAACACCGTACGAAACCTTAAAACTCCATAATAAACGTAATGAATTCGTACGAGTCCTTTGAAACTCGTACGACAACTTAGGACATCTTACGACTCTTTATGCCACATTAGCAACTCGAAAAGCATGTCAGTATAATGTAAGACGCCTTACAGCTCCTAAAAACACCTTACAACACTGTACGAAACCTTAAAACTCCATAATAAACGTAATGAATTCGTACGAGTCCTTTGAACATCGTACGACAACTTAGGACATCTTACGACACTTTATGCCACATTAGCAAGTTGAAAAGTATGTTAGTATAATATAAGACGCCTTACAGCTCCTAAAAACACCTTACAACACCGTACGAAACCTTAAAACTCCATAATAAACGTAATGAATTCGTACGAGTCCTTTTAACGTCGTACGACAACTTAGGACATCTTACGACTCTTTATGCCACATTAGCAACTCGAAAAGCATGTTAGTATAATGTAAGACGCCTTACAGCTCCTAAACACACCTTACAACACCGTACGAAACCTTAAAACTCCATAATAAACGTAATGAATTCGTACGATTCCTTTGAACATCGTACGACAACTTAGGACATCTTACGACACTTTATGCCACATTAGCAACTCAAAAAGCATGTTCGTATAATATAAGACGCCTTACAGCTCTTAAAAACACCTTACAACACCGTACGAAACTTTAAAACTCCATAATAAACGTAATGAATTCATACGAGTCCTTTTAACGTCGTACGACAACTTAGGACATCTTACGACTCTTTATGCAGCATTAGCAACTCGAAAAGCATGTTAGTATAATGTAGGACGCCTTATAGCTCCAAAAAGCACCTTACATCACCGTACGAAAACTTAAAACTCCATAATAAACGTAATGAATTCGTACGAGTCCTTTGAACATCGTACGACAACTTAGGACATCTTACGACTCTTTATGCCACATTAGCAACTCGAAAAGCATGTCAGTATAATGTAAGACGCCTTACAGCTCCTAAAAACACCTTACAACACCGTACGAAACCATAAAACTCCATAATAAACGTAATGAATTCGTACGAGTCCTTTTAACGTCGTACGACAACTTAGGACATCTTACGACTCTTTATGCCACATTAGCAACTCGAAAAGCATGTTAGTATAATGTAAGACGCCTTACAGCTCCTAAAAACACCTTACAACACCGTATGAAACCTTAAAACTCCATAATAAACGTAATGAATTCGTACGAGTCCTTTGAACATCGTACGACAACTTAGGACATCTTACGACTCTTTATGCCACATTAGCAACTCGAAAAGCATGTCAGTATAATGTAAGACGCCTTACAGCTCCTAAAAACACCTTACAACACCGTACGAAACCTTAAAACTCCATAATAAACGTAATGAATTCATACGAGTCCTTTTAACGTCGTACGACAACTTAGGACATCTTACGACTCTTTATGCAACTTTAGCAACTCGAAAAGCATGTTAGTATAATGTAGGACGCCTTATAGCTCCTAAAAGCACCTTACATCACCGTACGAAAACTTAAAACTCCATAATAAACGTAATGAATTCGTACGAGTCCTTTGAACATCGTACGACAACTTAGGACATCTTACGACTCTTTATGCCACATTAGCAACTCGAAAAGCATGTCAGTATAATGTAAGACGCCTTACAGCTCCTAAAAACACCTTACAACACCGTACGAAACCTTAAAACTCCATAATAAACGTAATGAATTCATACGAGTCCTTTTAACGTCGTACGACAACTTAGGACATCTTACGACTCTTTATGCCACATTAGCAACTCGAAAAGCATGTTAGTATAATGTAAGACGCCTTACAGCTCCTAAAAACACCTTACAACACCGTACGAAACCTTAAAACTCCATAATAAACGTAATGAATTCGTACGAGTCCTTTGAAACTCGTACGACAACTTAGGACATCTTACGACTCTTTATGCCACATTAGCAACTCGAAAAGCATGTCAGTATAATGTAAGACGCCTTACAGCTCCTAAAAACACCTTACAACACTGTACGAAACCTTAAAACTCCATAATAAACGTAATGAATTCGTACGAGTCCTTTGAACATCGTACGACAACTTAGGACATCTTACGACACTTTATGCCACATTAGCAAGTTGAAAAGTATGTTAGTATAATATAAGACGCCTTACAGCTCCTAAAAACACCTTACAACACCGTACGAAACCTTAAAACTCCATAATAAACGTAATGAATTCGTACGAGTCCTTTTAACGTCGTACGACAACTTAGGACATCTTACGACTCTTTATGCCACATTAGCAACTCGAAAAGCATGTTAGTATAATGTAAGACGCCTTACAGCTCCTAAACACACCTTACAACACCGTACGAAACCTTAAAACTCCATAATAAACGTAATGAATTCGTACGATTCCTTTGAACATCGTACGACAACTTAGGACATCTTACGACACTTTATGCCACATTAGCAACTCAAAAAGCATGTTCGTATAATATAAGACGCCTTACAGCTCTTAAAAACACCTTACAACACCGTACGAAACTTTAAAACTCCATAATAAACGTAATGAATTCATACGAGTCCTTTTAACGTCGTACGACAACTTAGGACATCTTACGACTCTTTATGCAGCATTAGCAACTCGAAAAGCATGTTAGTATAATGTAGGACGCCTAATAGCTCCAAAAAGCACCTTACATCACCGTACGAAAACTTAAAACTCCATAATAAACGTAATGAATTCGTACGAGTCCTTTGAACATCGTACGACAACTTAGGACATCTTACGACTCTTTATGCCACATTAGCAACTCGAAAAGCATGTCAGTATAATGTAAGACGCCTTACAGCTCCTAAAAACACCTTACAACACCGTACGAAACCATAAAACTCCATAATAAACGTAATGAATTCGTACGAGTCCTTTTAACGTCGTACGACAACTTAGGACATCTTACGACTCTTTATGCCACATTAGCAACTCGAAAAGCATGTTAGTATAATGTAAGACGCCTTACAGCTCCTAAAAACACCTTACAACACCGTATGAAACCTTAAAACTCCATAATAAACGTAATGAATTCGTACGAGTCCTTTGAACATCGTACGACAACTTAGGACATCTTACGACTCTTTATGCCACATTAGCAACTCGAAAAGCATGTCAGTATAATGTAAGACGCCTTACAGCTCCTAAAAACACCTTACAACACCGTACGAAACCTTAAAACTCCATAATAAACGTAATGAATTCATACGAGTCCTTTTAACGTCGTACGACAACTTAGGACATCTTACGACTCTTTATGCCACATTAGCAACTCGAAAAGCATGTTAGTATAATGTAAGACGCCTTACAGCTCCTAAAAACACCTTACAACACCGTACGAAACCTTAAAACTCCATAATAAACGTAATGAATTCGTACGAGTCCTTTGAACATCGTACGACAACTTAGGACATTTTACGACACTTTATGCCACATTAGCAACTCGAAAAGCATGTTCATATAATATAAGACGCCTTACAGCTCCTAAAAACACCTTACAACACCGTACGAAACCTTAAAACTCCATAATAAACGTAATGAATTCATACGAGTCCTTTTAACGTCGTACGACAACTTAGGACATCTTACGACTCTTTATGCCACATTAGCAACTCGAAAAGCATGTTAGTATAATGTAAGACGCCTTACAGCTCCTAAAAACACCTTACAACACCGTACGAAACCTTAAAACTCCATAATAAACGTAATGAAAACGTCGTACGACAACTTAGGACATCTTACGACTCTTTATGCCACATTAGCAACTCGAAAAGCATGTTAGTATAATGTAAGACGCCTTACAGCTCCTAAAAACACCTTACAACACCGTACGAAACCTTAAAACTCCATAATAAACGTAATGAATTCATACGAGTCCTTTTAACGTCGTACGACAACTTAGGACATCTTACGACTCTTTATGCAACATTAGCAACTCGAAAAGCATGTTAGTATAATGTAGGACGCCTTATAGCTCCAAAAAGCACCTTACAACACCGTACGAAACCTTAAAACTCCATAATAAACGTAATGAATTCGTACGAGTCCTTTGAACATCGTACGACAACTTAGGACATCTTACGACACTTTATGCCACATTAGCAACTCGAAAAGCATGTTAGTATAATGTAAGACGCCTTACAGCTCCTAAAAACACCTTACAACACCGTACGAAACCTTAAAACTCCATAATAAACGTAATGAATTCATACGAGTCCTTTTAACGTCGTACGACAACTTAGGACATCTTACGACTCTTTATGCCACATTAGCAACTCGAAAAGCATGTTAGTATAATATAAGACGCCTTACAGCTCCTAAAAACACCTTACAACACCGTACGAAACCTTAAAACTCCATAATAAACGTAATGAATTCATACGAGTCCTTTTAACGTCGTACGACAACTTAGGACATCTTACGACTCTTTATGCAACATTAGCAACTCGAAAAGCATGTTAGTATAATGTAGGACGCCTTATAGCTCCAAAAAGCACCTTACATCACCGTACGAAAACATAAAACTCCATAATAAACGTAATGAATTCGTACGAGTCCTTTGAACATCGTACGACAACTTAGGACATCTTACGACTCTTTATGCCACATTAGCAACTCGAAAAGCATGTCAGTATAATGTAAGACGCCTTACAGCTCCTAAAAACACCTTACAACACCGTACGAAACCTTAAAACTCTATAATAAACGTAATGAATTCATACGAGTCCTTTTAACGTCGTACGACAACTTAGGACATCTTACGACTCTTTATGCCACATTAGCAACTCGAAAAGCATGTTAGTATAATGTAAGACGCCTTACAGCTCCTAAAAACACCTTACAACACCGTACGAAACCTTAAAAAGTCCATAATAAACGTAATGAATTCGTACGAGTCCTTTGAACATCGTACGACAACTTAGGACATCTTACGACTCTTTATGCCACATTAGCAACTCGAAAAGCATGTCAGTATAATGTAAGACGCCTTACAGCTCCTAAAAACACCTTACAACACCGTACGAAACCTTAAAACTCCATAATAAACGTAATGAATTCGTACGAGTCCTTTTAACGTCGTACGACAACTTAGGACATCTTATGACTCTTTATGCCACATTAGCAACTCGAAAAGCATGTTAGTATAATGTAAGACGCCTTACAGCTCCTAAAAACACCTTACAACACCGTACGAAACCTTAAAACTCCATAATAAACGTAATGAATTCATACGAGTCCTTTTAACGTCGTACGACAACTTAGGACATCTTACGACTCTTTATGCAACATTAGCAACTCGAAAAGCATGTTAGTATAATGTAGGACGCCTTATAGCTCCAAAAAGCACCTTACATCACCGTACGAAAACATAAAACTCCATAATAAACGTAATGAATTCGTACGAGTCCTTTGAACATCGTACGACAACTTAGGACATCTTACGACTCTTTATGCCACATTAGCAACTCGAAAAGCATGTCAGTATAATGTAAGACGCCTTACAGCTCCTAAAAACACCTTACAACACCGTACGAAACCTTAAAACTCTATAATAAACGTAATGAATTCATACGAGTCCTTTTAACGTCGTACGACAACTTAGGACATCTTACGACTCTTTATGCCACATTAGCAACTCGAAAAGCATGTTAGTATAATGTAAGACGCCTTACAGCTCCTAAAAACACCTTACAACACCGTACGAAACCTTAAAAAGTCCATAATAAACGTAATGAATTCGTACGAGTCCTTTGAACATCGTACGACAACTTAGGACATCTTACGACTCTTTATGCCACATTAGCAACTCGAAAAGCATGTCAGTATAATGTAAGACGCCTTACAGCTCCTAAAAACACCTTACAACACCGTACGAAACCTTAAAACTCCATAATAAACGTAATGAATTCGTACGAGTCCTTTTAACGTCGTACGACAACTTAGGACATCTTATGACTCTTTATGCCACATTAGCAACTCGAAAAGCATGTTAGTATAATGTAAGACGCCTTACAGCTCCTAAAAACACCTTACAACACCGTACGAAACCTTAAAACTCCATAATAAACGTAATGAATTCATACGAGTCCTTTTAACGTCGTACGACAACTTAGGACATCTTACGACTCTTTATGCAACATTAGCAACTCGAAAAGCATGTTAGTATAATGTAGGACGCCTTATAGCTCCAAAAAGCACCTTACATCACCGTACGAAAACATAAAACTCCATAATAAACGTAATGAATTCGTACGAGTCCTTTGAACATCGTACGACAACTTAGGACATCTTACGACTCTTTATGCCACATTAGCAACTCGAAAAGCATGTCAGTATAATGTAAGACGCCTTACAGCTCCTAAAAACACCTTACAACACCGTACGAAACCTTAAAACTCTATAATAAACGTAATGAATTCATACGAGTCCTTTTAACGTCGTACGACAACTTAGGACATCTTACGACTCTTTATGCCACATTAGCAACTCGAAAAGCATGTTAGTATAATGTAAGACGCCTTACAGCTCCTAAAAACACCTTACAACACCGTACGAAACCTTAAAAAGTCCATAATAAACGTAATGAATTCGTACGAGTCCTTTGAACATCGTACGACAACTTAGGACATCTTACGACTCTTTATGCCACATTAGCAACTCGAAAAGCATGTCAGTATAATGTAAGACGCCTTACAGCTCCTAAAAACACCTTACAACACCGTACGAAACCTTAAAACTCCATAATAAACGTAATGAATTCGTACGAGTCCTTTTAACGTCGTACGACAACTTAGGACATCTTATGACTCTTTATGCCACATTAGCAACTCGAAAAGCATGTTAGTATAATGTAAGACGCCTTACAGCTCCTAAAAACACCTTACAACACCGTACGAAACCTTAAAACTCCATAATAAACGTAATGAATTCGTACGAGTCCTTTTAACGTCGTACGACAACTTAGGACATCTTATGACTCTTTATGCCACATTAGCAACTCGAAAAGCATGTTAGTATAATGTAAGACGCCTTACAGCTCCTAAAAACACCTTACAACACCGTACGAAACCTTAAAACTCCATAATAAACGTAATGAATTCATACGAGTCCTTTTAACGTCGTACGACAACTTAGGACATCTTACGACTCTTTATGCAACATTAGCAACTCGAAAAGCATGTTAGTATAATGTAGGACGCCTTATAGCTCCAAAAAGCACCTTACATCACCGTACGAAAACATAAAACTACATAATAAACGTAATGAATTCGTACGAGTCCTTTGAACATCGTACGACAACTTAGGACATCTTACGACTCTTTATGCCACATTAGCAACTCGAAAAGCATGTCAGTATAATGTAAGACGCCTTACAGCTCCTAAAAACACCTTACAACACCGTACGAAACCTTAAAACTCTATAATAAACGTAATGAATTCATACGAGTCCTTTTAACGTCGTACGACAACTTAGGACATCTTACGACTCTTTATGCCACATTAGCAACTCGAAAAGCATGTTAGTATAATGTAAGACGCCTTACAGCTCCTAAAAACACCTTACAACACCGTACGAAACCTTAAAAAGTCCATAATAAACGTAATGAATTCGTACGAGTCCTTTGAACATCGTACGACAACTTAGGACATCTTACGACTCTTTATGCCACATTAGCAACTCGAAAAGCATGTCAGTATAATGTAAGACGCCTTACAGCTCCTAAAAACACCTTACAACACCGTACGAAACCTTAAAACTCCATAATAAACGTAATGAATTCGTACGAGTCCTTTTAACGTCGTACGACAACTTAGGACATCTTATGACTCTTTATGCCACATTAGCAACTCGAAAAGCATGTTAGTATAATGTAAGACGCCTTACAGCTCCTAAAAACACCTTACAACACCGTACGAAACCTTAAAACTCCATAATAAACGTAATGAATTCGTACGAGTCCTTTGAACATCGTACGACAACTTAGGACATCTTACGACACTTTATGCCACATTAGCAACTCGAAAAGCATGTTAGTATAATATAAGACGCCTTACAGCTCCTAAAAACACCTTACAACACCGTACGAAACCTTAAAACTCCATAATAAACGTAATGAATTCATACGAGTCCTTTTAACGTCGTACGACAACTTAGGACATCTTACGACTCTTTATGCAACATTAGCAACTCGAAAAGCATGTTAGTATAATGTAGGACGCCTTATAGCTCCTAAAAGCACCTTACATCACCGTACGAAAACTTAAAACTCCATAATAAACGTAATGAATTCGTACGAGTCCTTTGAACATCGTACGAGAACTTAGGACATCTTACGACTCTTTATGCCACATTAGCAACTCGAAAAGCATGGCAGTATAATGTAAGACGCCTTACAGCTCCTAAAAACACCTTACAACACCGTACGAAACCTTAAAACTCCATAATAAACGTAATGAATTCGTACGAGTCCTTTTAACGTCGTACGACAACTTAGGACATCTTACGACTCTTTATGCCACATTAGCAACTCGAAAAGCATGTTAGTATAATGTAAGACGCCTTACAGCTCCTAAAAACACCTTACAACACCGTACGAAACCTTAAAACTCCATAATAAACGTAATGAATTCGTACGAGTCCTTTGAACATCGTACGACAACTTAGGACATCTTACGACACTTTATGCCACATTAGCAACTCGAAAAGCATGTTAGTATAATATAAGACGCCTTACAGCTCCTAAAAACACCTTACAACACCGTACGAAACCTTAAAACTCCATAATAAACGTAATGAATTCATACGAGTCCTTTTAACGTCGTACGACAACTTAGGACATCTTACGACTCTTTATGCAACATTAGCAACTCGAAAAGCATGTTAGTATAATGTAGGACGCCTTATAGCTCCTAAAAGCACCTTACATCACCGTACGAAAACTTAATACTCCATAATAAACGTAATGAATTCGTACGAGTCCTTTGAACATCGTACGACAACTTAGGACATCTTACGACTCTTTATGCCACATTAGCAACTCGAAAAGCATGTCAGTATAATGTAAGACGCCTTACAGCTCCTAAAAACACCTTACAACACCGTACGAATCCTTAAAACTCCATAATAAACCTAATGAATTCGTACGAGTTCTTTTAACATCGTACGACAACTTAGGACATCTTACGACTCTTTATGCCACATTAGCAACTCGAAAAGCATGTTAGTATAATGTAGGACGCCTTACAGCTCCTAAAAACACCTTACAAACCGTACGAAACCTTAAAACTCCATAATAAACCTAATGAATTCGTACGAGTCCTTTTAACGTCGTGCGACAACTTAGGACATCTTACGACTCTTTATGCCACATTAGCAACTCGAAAAGCATGTTAGTATAATGTAGGACGCTTTACAGCTCCTAAAAACACCTTACAAACCGTACGAAACCTCAAAACTACATAATAAACCGAATGAAATCGCCCAAGTCCTTTGAACATAGTAAGACAATTTAGAACTTGTTACGACTCTGTATGTCATATTAGCACCTTGAAAAGCGCGTTAGTATAACTTAGGACGCCTTAAAACTCCTAACAACACCTTACAACACCGTACGAAACCTTAAAACTCCATAATAAACCTAATGAATTGCTCCGAGTCATTTAAACATTGTACGACAACATAGAATATCTTACGACTCTGTATACCACATTGGCACCTTGAAAAGCTTGTTAGTATAATATACGACACTTCAAAACTCCTAACTACACCTTACAATACCCTACGTAAGCTTAAAACTCCATAATAAACCTAATGAATTCGTACGAGTCCTTTTAACATCGTACGACAACTTAGGACATCTTACGACTCTTTATGCCACATTAGCAACTCGAAAAGCATGTTAGTATAATGTAGGACGCCTTACAGCTCCTAAAAACACCTTACAAACCGTACGAAACCTTAAAACTCCATAATAAACCTAATGAATTCGTACGAGTCCTTTGAATATCGTACGGCAACTTAGGACATCATACGACTCTTTGTGCAACATTAGCAACTCGAAAAGCATGTTAGTATAATGTAGGACGCCTTACAGCTCCTAAAAGCACCTTACATCACCGTACGAAAACTTAAAACTCCATAATACGCCTAATGTATTCGTCCGAGTCCTTTGAACATTGTACTATAAGTTAGGACATCTTAAGACTCGGTATGCCATATTAGCACCTTGAAATGCAAGTTAGTATAACGTAGGACGCTTTAAAACTGCAAACAACACCTTACAACACAATACGAAACCTCAAAACTACATAATAAACCGAATGAAATCGCCCAAGTCCTTTGAACATAGTAAGACAATTTAGAACTTGTTACGACTCTGTATGTCATATTAGCACCTTGAAAAGCGCGTTAGTATAACTTAGGACGCCTTAAAACTCCTAACAACACCTTACAACACCGTACGAAACCTTAAAACTCCATAATAAACCTAATGAATTGCTCCGAGTCATTTAAACATTGTACGACAACATAGAATATCTTACGACTCTGTATACCACATTAGCACCTTGAAAAGCTTGTTAGTATAATATACGACACTTCAAAACTCCTAACTACACCTTACAATACCCTACGTAAGCTTAAAACTCCATAATAAACCTAATGAATTCGTACGAGTCCTTTTAACATCGTACGACAACTTAGGACATCTTACGACTCTTTATGCCACATTAGCAACTCGAAAAGCATGTTAGTATAATGTAGGACGCCTTACAGCTCCTAAAAACACCTTACAAACCGTACGAAACCTTAAAACTCCATAATAAACCTAATGAGTTCGTACGAGTCCTTTGAATATCGTACGACAACTTAGGACATCATACGACTCTTTATGCAACATTAGCAACTCGAAAAGCATGTTAGTATAATGTAGGACGCCTTACAGCTCCTAAAAGCACCTTACATCACCGTATGAAAACTTAAAACTCCATAATACGCCTGATGTATTCGTCCGAGTCCTTTGAACATTCTACTACAAGTTAGAACATCTTAAGACTCGGTATGCCATATTAGCACCTTGAAATGCAAGTTAGTATAACGTAGGACGCCTTAAAACTGCAAACAACACCTTACAACACAATACGAAACCTCAAAACTACATAATAAACCGAATTAAATCGCCCAAGTCCTTTGAACATAGTACGACAATTCAGAACTTGTTACGACTCTGTATGCCATATTAGCACCTTGAAAAGCGCGTTAGTATAACTTAGGACGCCATAAAACTTTTAACAACACCTTACAACACCGTACGAAACCTTAAAACTCCATAATAAACCTAATGAATTGCTCCGAGTCATTTAAACATTGTACGACAGCTTAAAATGTCTTACGACTCTGTATACCACATTAGCACCATGAAAAGCTTGTTAGTATAATATACGACACCTCAAAACTCCTAACTACACCTTACAATACCCTACGTAAGCTTAAAACTCCATAATAAACCTAAAGAATTCGTACGAGTCCTTTTAACGTCGTACGAAACTTAGGACATCTTACGACTCTTTATGCCACATTAGCAACTTGAAAAGCATGTTAGTATAATGTAGGACGCCTTACAGCTCCTAAAAACACCTTACAACACCTTACGAAACCTTAACACTCCATAATAAACGTAATGAATTCGTACGAGTCCTTTGAACATCGTACGACAACTTAGGACATCTTACGACTCTTTATGCCACATTAGCAACTCGAAAAGCATGTTAGTATAATGTAGGACGCCTTACAGCTCCTAAAAACACCTTACAAGCCTTACGAAACCTTATAACTTCATAATAAACCTAATGAATTCGTACGAGTCCTTTGAATATCGTACGACAACTTAGGACATCTTACGACTCTTTATGCAACATTAGCAACTCGAAAAGCATGTTAGTATAATGTAGGACGCCTTACAGCTCCTAAAAGCACCTTACATCACCGTACAAAAACTTAAAACTCCATAATACGCCTAATGTATTCGTCCGAGTCCTTTGAACATTGTATTACAAGTTAGGACATCTTAAGACTCGGTATGCCATATTAGCAAATGCAAGTTAGTATAACATAGGACGCCTTAAAACTGCAAACAACACCTTACAACACAATACGAAACCTCAAAACTACATAATAAACCGAATGAAATCGCCCAAGTCCTTTGAACATAGTAAGACAATTTAGAACTTGTTACGACTCTGTATGCCATATTAGCACCTTGAAAAGCGCGTTAGTATAACTTAGGACGCCTTAAAACTCCTAACAACACCTTACAACACCGTACGAAACCTTAAAACTCCATAATAAACCTAATGAATTGCTCCGAGTCATTTAAACATTGTACGACAACATAGAATATCTTACGACTCTGTATACCACATTAGCACCTTGAAAACCTTGTTAGTATAATATACGACACCTCAAAACTCCTAACTACACCTTACAATACCCTACGTAAGCTTAAAACTCCATAATAAACTAATGAATTCGTACGAGTCCTTTTAACGTCTACGATAACTTAGGACATCTTACGACTCTTTATGCCACATTAGCAACTCGAAAAGCATGTTAGTATAATGTAGGACGCCTTACAGCTCCTAAAAACACCTTACAACACCGTACGAAACCTTAAAATTCCATAATGAACCTAATGAATTTGTACGAGTCCTTTGAACATCGTACGACTACTTAGGACATCTTACGACTCTTTATGCCACATTAGCAACTCGAAAAGCATGTTAGTATAATGTAGGACGCCTTACAGCTCCTAAAAACACATTACAACACCGTACGAAACCTTAAAACTCCAAAATAAACGTAATGAA
Organism: Tagetes erecta; assembly: GCA_030867185.1. Taxonomy (NCBI): domain Eukaryota; kingdom Viridiplantae; phylum Streptophyta; class Magnoliopsida; order Asterales; family Asteraceae; genus Tagetes; species Tagetes erecta. The sequence goes on from CM061493.1 coordinate 13,690,135, forward strand.
TTCGTACGAGTCCTTTGAACATCGTACGACAACTTAGGACATCTTACGACTCTTTATGCCACATTAGCAACTCGAAAAGCATGTTAGTATAATGTAGGACGCCTTACAGCTCCTAAAAACACCTTACAACACAGTACGAAACCTTAAAACTCCATAATAAACGTAATGAATTCGTACGAGTCCTTTTAACGTCGTACGACAACTTAGGACATCTTACGGCTCTTTATGCCACATTAGCAACTCGAAAAGCATGTTAGTATAATGTAGGACGCCTTACAACTCCTAAAAACACCTTACAAACCGTACGAAACCTTAAAACTCCATAATAAACCTAATGAATTCGTACAAGTCCTTTGAATATCGTACGACAACTTAGGACATCATACGACTCTTTATGCAACATTAGCAACTCGAAAAGCATGTTAGTATAATGAAGGACGCCTTACAGCTCCTAAAAGCACCTTACATCACCGTACGAAAACTTAAAACTCCATAATACGCCTAATGTATTCGTCCGAGTCCTTTGAACATTGTACTACAAGTTAGGACATTTTAAGACTCGGTATGCCATATTAGCACCTTGAAATGCAAGTTAGTATAACGTAGGACACCTTAAAACTGCAAACAACACCTTACAACACAATACGAAACCTCAAAACTACATAATAGACCGAATGAAATCGCCCAAGTCCTTTGAACATAGTACGACAATTCAGAACTTGTTACGACTCTGTATGCCATATTAGCACCTTGAAAAGCGCGTTAGTATAACTTAGGACGCCTTAAAACTCTTAACAACACCTTACAACACCGTACGAAACCTTAAAACTCCATAATAAACCTAATGAATTGCTCCGAGTCATTTAAACATTGTACGACAGCTTAAAATGTCTTACGACTCTGTATACCACATTAGCACCTTGAAAAGCTTGTTAGTATAATATACGACACCTCAAAACTCCTAACTACACCTTACAATACCCTACGTAAGCTTAAAACTCCATAATAAACCTAATGAATTCGTACGAGTCCTTTTAACGTCGTACGACAACTTAGGACATTTTACGACTCTTTATGCCACATTAGCAACTTGAAAAGCATGTTAGTATAATTTAAGACGCCTTACAGCTCCTAAAAACACCTTACAACACCTTACGAAACCTTAACACTCCATAATAAACGTAATGAATTCGTACGAGTCCTTTGAACATCGTACGACAACTTAGGACATCTTACGACTCTTTATGCAACATTAGTAACTCGAAAAGCATGTTAGTATAATGTAGGACGCCTTACAGCTCCTAAAAGCACCTTACATCACCGTACAAAAACTTAAAACTCCATAATACGCCTAATGTATTCGTCCGAGTCCTTTGAACATTGTACTACAAGTTAGGACATCTTAAGACTCGGTATGCCATATTAGCAAATGCAAGTTAGTATAACGTAGGACGCCTTAAAACTGCAAACAACACCTTACAACACAATACGAAACCTCAAAACTACATAATAAACCGAATGAAATCGCCCAAGTCCTTTGAACATAGTAAGACAATTTAGAACTTGTTACGACTCTGTATGCCATATTAGCACCTTGAAAAGCGCATTAGTATAACTTAGGACGCCTTAAAACTCCTAACAACACGTTACAACACCGTACGAAACCTTAAAACTCCATAATAAACCTAATGAATTGCTCCGAGTCATTTAAACATTGTACGACAACATAGAATATCTTACGACTCTGTATACCACATTAGCACCTTGAAAAGCTTGTTAGTATAATATACGACACCTCAAAACTCCTAACTACACCTTACAATACCCTACGTAAGCTTAAAACTCCATAATAAACCTAATGAATTCGTACGAGTCCTTTTAACGTCGTACGACAACTTAGGACATCTTACGACTCTTTATGCCACATTAGCAACTCGAAAAGCATGTTAGTATAATGTAGGACGCCTTACAGCTCCTAAAAACACCTTACAACACCGTACGAAACCTTAAAATTCCATAATGAACCTAATGAATTTGTACGAGTCCTTTGAACATCGTACGACTACTTAGGACATCTTACGACTCTTTATGCCACATTAGCAACTCGAAAAGCATGTTAGTATAATGTAGGACGCCTTACAGCTCCTAAAAACACCTTACAACACCGTACGAAACCTTAAAACTCCAAAATAAACGTAATGAATTCGTACGAGTCCTTTGAACATCGTACGACAACTTAGGACATCCTACGACTCTTTATGCCACATTAGCAACACGAAAAGCATGTTACTATAATGTAGGACGCCTTACAGCTCCTAAAAACACCTTACAACACAGTACGAAACCTTAAAACTCCATAATAAATGTAATGAATTCGTACGAGTCCTTTTAACGTCGTACGACAACTTAGGACATCTTACGGCTCTTTATGCCACATTAGCAACTCGAAAAGCATGTTAGTATAATGTAGGACGCCTTACAACTCCTAAAAACACCTTACAAACCGTACGAAACCTTAAAACTCCATAATAAACCTAATGAATTCGTACAAGTCCTTTAAATATCGTACGACAACTTAGGACATCATACGACTCTTTATGCAACATTAGCAACTCGAAAAGCATGTTAGTATAATGAAGGACGCCTTACAGCTCCTAAAAGCACCTTACATCACCGTACGAAAACTTAAAACTCCATAATACGCCTAATGTATTCGTCCGAGTCCTTTGAACATTGTACTACAAGTTAGGACATCTTAAGACTCGGTATGCCATATTAGCACCTTGAAATGCAAGTTAGTATAACGTAGGACACCTTAAAACTGCAAACAACACCTTACAACACAATACGAAACCTCAAAACTACATAATAGACCGAATGAAATCGCCCAAGTCCTTTGAACATAGTACGACAATTCAGAACTTGTTACGACTCTGTATGCCATATTAGCACCTTGAAAAGCGCGTTAGTATAACTTAGGACGCCTTAAAACTCTTAACAACACCTTACAACACCGTACGAAACCTTAAAACTCCATAATAAACCTAATGAATTGCTCCGAGTCATTTAAACATTGTACGACAGCTTAAAATGTCTTACGACTCTGTATACCACATTAGCACCTTGAAAAGCTTGTTAGTATAATATACGACACCTCAAAACTCCTAACTACACCTTACAATACCCTACGTAAGCTTAAAACTCCATAATAAACCTAATGAATTCGTACGAGTCCTTTTAACGTCGTACGACAACTTAGGACATTTTACGACTCTTTATGCCACATTAGCAACTTGAAAAGCATGTTAGTATAATGTAAGACGCCTTACAGCTCCTAAAAACACCTTACAACACCTTACGAAACCTTAACACTCCATAATAAACGTAATGAATTCGTACGAGTCCTTTGAACATCGTACGACAACTTAGGACATCTTACGACTCTTTATGCAACATTAGCAACTCGAAAAGCATGTTAGTATAATGTAGGACGCCTTACAGCTCCTAAAAGCACCTTACATCACCGTACAAAAACTTAAAACTCCATAATACGCCTAATGTATTCGTCCGAGTCCTTTGAACATTGTACTACAAGTTAGGACATCTTAAGACTCGGTATGCCATATTAGCAAATGCAAGTTAGTATAACGTAGGACGCCTTAAAACTGCAAACAACACCTTACAACACAATACGAAACCTCAAAACTACATAATAAACCGAATGAAATCGCCCAAGTCCTTTGAACATAGTAAGACAATTTAGAACTTGTTACGACTCTGTATGCCATATTAGCACCTTGAAAAGCGCATTAGTATAACTTAGGACGCCTTAAAACTCCTAACAACACGTTACAACACCGTACGAAACCTTAAAACTCCATAATAAACCTAATGAATTGCTCCGAGTCATTTAAACATTGTACGACAACATAGAATATCTTACGACTCTGTATACCACATTAGCACCTTGAAAAGCTTGTTAGTATAATATACGACACCTCAAAACTCCTAACTACACCTTACAATACCCTACGTAAGCTTAAAACTCCATAATAAACCTAATGAATTCGTACGAGTCCTATTAACGTCGTACGACAACTTAGGACATCTTACGACTCTTTATGCCACATTAGCAACTCGAAAAGCATGTTAGTATAATGTAGGACGCCTTACAGCTCCTAAAAACACCTTACAACACCGTACGAAACCTTAAAATTCCATAATGAACCTAATGAATTTGTACGAGTCCTTTGAACATCGTACGACTACTTAGGACATCTTACGACTCTTTATGCCACATTAGCAACTCGAAAAGCATGTTAGTATAATGTAGGACGCCTTACAGCTCCTAAAAACACCTTACAACACCGTACGAAACCTTAAAACTCCAAAATAAACGTAATGAATTCGTACGAGTCCTTTGAACATCGTACGACAACTTAGGACATCTTACGACTCTTTATGCCACATTAGCAACACGAAAAGCATGTTACTATAATGTAGGACGCCTTACAGCTCCTAAAAACACCTTACAACACAGTACGAAACCTTAAAACTCCATAATAAACGTAATGAATTCGTACGAGTCCTTTTAACGTCGTACGACAACTTAGGACATCTTACGGCTCTTTATGCCACATTAGCAACTCGAAAAGCATGTTAGTATAATGTAGGACGCCTTACAACTCCTAAAAACACCTTACAAACCGTACGAAACCTTAAAACTCCATAATAAACCTAATGAATTCGTACAAGTCCTTTAAATATCGTACGACAACTTAGGACATCATACGACTCTTTATGCAACATTAGCAACTCGAAAAGCATGTTAGTATAATGAAGGACGCCTTACAGCTCCTAAAAGCACCTTACATCACCGTACGAAAACTTAAAACTCCATAATACGCCTAATGTATTCGTCCGAGTCCTTTGAACATTGTACTACAAGTTAGGACATCTTAAGACTCGGTATGCCATATTAGCACCTTGAAATGCAAGTTAGTATAACGTAGGACACCTTAAAACTGCAAACAACACCTTACAACACAATACGAAACCTCAAAACTACATAATAGACCGAATGAAATCGCCCAAGTCCTTTGAACATAGTACGACAATTCAGAACTTGTTACGACTCTGTATGCCATATTAGCACCTTGAAAAGCGCGTTAGTATAACTTAGGACGCCTTAAAACTCTTAACAACACCTTACAACACCGTACGAAACCTTAAAACTCCATAATAAACCTAATGAATTGCTCCGAGTCATTTAAACATTGTACGACAGCTTAAAATGTCTTACGACTCTGTATACCACATTAGCACCTTGAAAAGCTTGTTAGTATAATATACGACACCTCAAAACTCCTAACTACACCTTACAATACCCTACGTAAGCTTAAAACTCCATAATAAACCTAATGAATTCGTACGAGTCCTTTTAACGTCGTACGACAACTTAGGACATTTTACGATTCTTTATGCCACATTAGCAACTTGAAAAGCATGTTAGTATAATGTAAGACGCCTTACAGCTCCTAAAAACACCTTACAACACCTTATGAAACCTTAACACTCCATAATAAACGTAATGAATTCGTACGAGTCCTTTGAACATCGTACGACAACTTAGGACATCTTACGACTCTTTATGCCACATTAGCAACTCGAAAAGCATGTTAGTATAATGTAGGACGCCTTACAGCTCCTAAAAACACCTTACAAGCCGTACGAAACCTTAAAACTCCATAATAAACCTAATGAATTCGTACGAGTCCTTTGAATATCGTACGACAACTTAGGACATCTTACGACTCTTTATGCAACATTAGCAACTCGAAAAGCATGTTAGTATAATGTAGGACGCCTTACAGCTCCTAAAAGCACCTTACATCACCGTATGAAAACTTAAAACTCCATAATACGCCTAATATATTCGTCCGAGTCCTTTGAACATTGTACTACAAGTTAGGACATCTTAAGACTCGGTATGCCATATTAGCACCTTGAAATGCAAGTTAGTATAACGTAGGACGCCTTAAAACTGCAAACAACACCTTACAACACAATACGAAACCTCAAAACTACATAATAAACCGAATGAAATCGCCCAAGTCCTTTGAACATAGTAAGACAATTTAGAACTTGTTACGACTCTGTATGCCATATTAGCACCTTGAAAAGCACGTTAGTATAACTTAGTACGCCTTAAAACTCCTAACAACACCTTACAACATCGTACGAAACCTTAAAACTCCATAATAAACCTAATGAATTGCTCCGAGTCATTTAAACATTGTACGACAACATAGAATATCTTACGACTCTGTATACCACATTAGCACCTTGAAAAGCTTGTTAGTATAATATACGACACCTCAAAACTCCTAACTACACCTTACAATACCCTACGTAAGATTAAAACTCCATAATAAACCTAATGAATTCGTACGAGTCCTTTTAACGTCGTACGACAACTTAGGACATCTTACGACTCTTTATGCAACATTAGCAATTCGAAAAGCATGTTAGTATAATGTAGGACGCCTTACAGCTCCTAAAAGCACCTTACATCAACGTACGAAAACTTAAAACTCCATAATACGCCTAATGTATTCGTCCGAGTCCTTTGAACATTGTACTACAAGTTAGGACATCTTAAGACTCGTTATGCCATATTAGCACCTTGAAATGCAAGTTAGTATAACGTAGGACGCCTTAAAAGTGCAAACAACACCTTACAACACAATACGAAACCTCAAAACTACATAATAGACCGAATGAAATCGCCCAAGTCCTTTGAACATAGTACGACAATTCAGAACTTGTTACGAATCTGTATGCCATATTTGCACCTTGAAAAGCGCGTTAGTATAACTTAGGACGCCTTAAAACTTTTAACAACACCTTAAAACACCGTACGAAACCTTAAAACTCCATAATAAACCTAATGAATTGCTCCGAGTCATTTAAACATTGTACGACAGCTTAAAATGTCTTACGACTCTGTATACCACATTAGCACCTTGAAAAGCTTGTTAGTATAATATACGACACCTCAAAACTCCTAACTACACCTTACAATACCCTACGTAAGCTTAAAACTCCATAATAAACTTAATGAATTCGTACGAGTCCTTTTAACGTCGTACGACAACTTAGGACATCTTACGACTCTTTATGCCACATTAGCAACTTGAAAAGCATGTTAGTATAATGTAAGACGCCTTACATCTCCTAAAAACACCTTACAACACCTTACGAAACCTTAACACTCCATAATAAACGTAATGAATTCGTACGAGTCCTTTGAACATCGTACGACAACTTAGGACATCTTACGACTCTTTATGCCACATTAGCAACTCGAAAAGCATGTTAGTATAATGTAGGACGCCTTACAGCTCCTAAAAACACCTTACAAGCCGTACGAAACCTTAAAACTCCATAATAAACCTAATGAATTCGTACGAGTCCTTTTAACGTCGTACGAAAACTTAGGACATCTTACGACTCTTTATGCAACATTAGCAACTCGAAAAGCATGTTAGTATAATGTAGGACGCCTTACAGCTCCTAAAAGCACCTTACATCACCGTACGAAAACTTAAAACTCCATAATACGCCTAATGTATTCGTCCGAGTCCTTTGAACATTGTACTACAAGTTAGGACATCTTAAGACTCGGTATGCCATATTAGCACCTTGAAATGCAAGTTAGTATAACGTAGGATGCCTTAAAACTGCAAACAACACCTTACGACACAATACGAAACCTCAAAACTACATAATAAACCTAATGTAATCGCCCAAGTCCTTTGAACATAGTAAGACAATTTAGAACTTGTTACGACTCTGTATGCCATATTAGCACCTTAAAAAGCGCGTTAGTATAACTTAGGACGCCTTAAAACTCCAAACAACACCTTACAACACCGTACGAAACCTTAAAACTCCATAATAAACCTAATGAATTGCTCCGAGTCATTTAAACATTGTACGACAACATAGAATATCTTACGACTCTGTATACCACATTAGCACCTTGAAAAGCTTGTTAGTATAGTATACGACACCTCAAAACTCCTAACTACACCTTACAATACCCTACGTAAGCTTAAAACTCCATAATAAACCTAATGAATTCGTACGAGTCCTTTTAACGTCGTACGACAACTTAGGACATCTTACGACTCTTTATGCCACATTAGCAACTCGAAAAGCATGTTAGTATAATGTAGGACGCCTTACAGCTCCTAAAAACACCTTACAACACCGTACGAAACCTTAAAATGCCATAATGAACCTAATGAATTTGTACGAGTCCTTTGAACATCGTACGACAACTTAGGACATCTTACGACTCTTTATGCCACATTAGCAACTCGAAAAGCATGTTAGTATAATGTAGGACGCCTTAGAGCTCCTAAAAACACCTTACAACACCGTACGAAACCTTAAAACTCCATAATAAACGTAATGAATTCGTACGAGTCCTTTGAACATCGTACGACAACTTAGGACATCTTACGACTCTTTATGCCACATTAGCAACTCGAAAAGCATGTTAGTATAATGTAGGACGCTTTACAGCTCCTAAAAACACCTTACAACACCGTACGAAACCTTAATACTCCATAATAAACGTAATGAATTCGTACGAGTCCTTTTAACGTCGTACGACAACTTAGGACATCTTACGACTCTTTATGCCACATTAGCAACTCGAAAAGCATGTTAGTATAATGTAGGACGCCTTACAGCTCCTAAAAACACCTTACAAACTGTACGAAACCTTAAAACTCCATAATAAACCTAATGAATTCGTACGAGTCCTTTGAATATTGTACGACAACTTAGGACATCATACGACTCTTTATGCAACATTAGCAACTCGAAAAGCATGTTAGTATAATGTTGGACGCCTTACAGCTCCTAAAAGCACCTTACATCACCGTACGAAAACTTAAAACTCCATAATACGCCTAATGTATTCGTCCGAGTCCTTTGAACATTGTACTACAAGTTAGGACATCTTAAGACTCGGTATGCCATATTAGCACCTTGAAATGCAAGTTAGTATAACGTAGAACGCCTTAAAACTGCAAACAACACCTTACAACACAATACGAAACCTCAAAACTACATAATAAACCGAATGAAATCGCCCAAGTCCTTTGAACATAGTAAGACAATTTAGAACTTGTTACGACTCTGTATGCCATATTAGCACCTTGAAAAGCGTGTTAGTATAACTTAGTACGCCTTAAAACTCCTAACAACACCTTACAACACCGTACGAAACCTTAAAACTCCATAATAAACCTAATGAATTGCTCCGAGTCATTTAAACATTGTACGACAACATAGAATATCTTACGACTCTGTATACCACATTAGCACCTTGAAAAGCTTGTTAGTATAATATACGACACCTCAAAACTCCTAACTACACTTTAGAATACCCTAAGTAAGCTTAAAACTCCATAATAAACCTAATGAATTCATACGAGTCCTTTTAACGTCGTACGACAACTTAGGACATCTTACGACTCTTTATGCAACATTAGCAACTCGAAAAGCATGTTAGTATAATGTAGGACGCCTTACAGCTCCTAAAAGCACCTTACATCAACGTACGAAAACTTAAAACTCCATAATACGCCTAATGTATTCGTCCGAGTCCTTTGAACATTGTACTACAAGTTAGGACATCTTAAGACTCGGTATGCCATATTAGCACCTTGAAATGCAAGTTAGTATAACGTAGGACGCCTTAAAAGTGCAAACAACACCTTACAACACAATACGAAACCTCAAAACTACATAATAGACCGAATGAAATCGCCCAAGTCCTTTGAACATAGTACGACAATTCAGAACTTGTTACGAATCTGTATGCCATATTTGCACCTTGAAAAGCGCGTTAGTATAACTTAGGACGCCTTAAAACTTTTAACAACACCTTAAAACACCGTACGAAACCTAAAACTCCATAATAAACCTAATGAATTGCTCCGAGTCATTTAAACATTGTACGATAGCTTAAAATGTCTTACGACTCTGTATACCACATTAGCACCTTGAAAAGCTTGTTAGTATAATATACGACACCTCAAAACTCCTAACTACACCTTACAATACCCTACGTAAGCTTAAAACTCCATAATAAACTTAATGAATTCGTACGAGTCCTTTTAACGTCGTACGACAACTTAGGACATCTTACGACTCTTTATGCCACATTAGCAACTTGAAAAGCATGTTAGTATAATGTAGGACGCCTTACATCTCCTAAAAACACCTTACAACACCTTACGAAACCTTAACACTCCATAATAAACGTAATGAATTCGTACGAGTCCTTTGAACATCGTACGACAACTTAGGACATCTTACGACTCTTTATGCCACATTAGCAACTCGAAAAGCATGTTAGTATAATGTAGGACGCCTTACAGCTCCTAAAAACACCTTACAAGCCGTACGAAACCTTAAAACTCCATAATAAACCTAATGAATTCGTACGAGCCCTTTGAATATCGTACGACAACTTAGGACATCTTACGACTCTTTATGCAACATTAGCAACTCGAAAAGCATGTTAGTATAGTGTAGGACGCCTTACAGCTCCTAAAAGCACCTTACATCACCGTACGAAAACTTAAAACTCCATAATACGCCTAATGTATTCGTCCGAGTCCTTTGAACATATTACTACAAGTTAGGACATCTTAAGACTCGGTATGCCATATTAGCACCTTGAAATGCAAGTTAGTATAACGTAGGACGCCTTAAAACTGCAAACAACACCTTACAACACAATACGAAACCTCAAAACTACATAATAAACTGAATGAAATCGCCCAAGTCTTTTGAACATAGTTAGACAATTTAGAACTTGTTACGACTCTGTATGCCATATTAGCACCTTGAAAAGCGCGTTAGTATAACTTAGGACGCCTTAAAACTCCTAACAACACCTTACAACACCGTACGAAACCTTAAAACTCCATAATAAACCTAATGAATTGCTCCGAGTCATTTAAACATTGTACGACAACATAGAATATCTTACGACTCTATATACCACATTAGCACCTTGAAAAGCTTGTTAGTATAATATACGACACCTCAAAACTCCTAACTACACCTTACAATACCCTACGTAAGATTAAAACTCCATAATAAACCTAATGAATTCGTACGAGTCCTTTTAACGTCGTACGACAACTTAGGACATCTTACGACTCTTTATGCAACATTAGCAATTCGAAAAGCATGTTAGTATAATGTAGGACGCCTTACAGCTCCTAAAAGCACCTTACATCACCGTACGAAAACTTAAAACTCCATAATACGCCTAATGTATTCGTCCGAGTCCTTTGAACATTGTACTACAAGTTAGGACATCTTAAGACTCGGTATGCCATATTAGCACCTTAAAATGCAAGTTTGTATAACGTAGGACGCCTTAAAAGTGCAAACAACACCTTACAACACAATACGAAACCTCAAAACTACATAATAGACCGAATGAAATCGCCCAAGTCCTTTGAACATAGTACGACAATTCAGAACTTGTTACGACTCTGTATGCCATATTAGCACCTTGAAAAGCGCGTTAGTATAACTTAGGACGTCTTAAAACTCTTAACAACACCTTAAAACACCGTACGAAACCTTAAAACTCCATAATAAACCTAATGAATTGCTCCGAGTCATTTAAACATTGTACGACAGCTTAAAATGTCTTACGACTCTGTATACCACATTAGCACCTTGAAAAGCTTGTTAGTATAATATACGACACCTCAAAACTCCTAACTACACCTTACAATACCCTACGTAAGCTTAAAACTCCATAATAAACCTAATGAATTCGTACGAGTCCTTTTAACGTCGTACGACAACTTAGGACATCTTACGACTCTTTATGCCACATTAGCAACTCGAAAAGCATGTTAGTATAATGTAGGACGCCTTACAGCTCCTAAAAGCACCTTACATCACCGTACGAAAACTTAAAACTCCATAATACGCCTAATGTATTCGTCCGAGTCCTTTGAACATTGTACTACAAGTTAGGACATCTTAAAACTCGGTATGCCATATTAGCACCTTGAAAAGCAAGTTAGTATAACGTAGGATGCCTTAAAACTGCAAACAACACCTTACAACACAATTCGAAACCTCAAAACTACATAATAAACCGAATGAAATCGCCCAAGTCCTTTGAACATAGTAAGAAAATTTAGAACTTGTTACGACGCTGTATGCCATATTAGCACCTTGAAAAGCGCGTTAGTATAACTTAGGACGCCTTAAAACTCCAAACAACACCTTACAACACCGTACGAAACCTTAAAACTCCATAATAAACCTAATGAATTGCTCCGAGTCATTTAAACATTGTACGACAACATAGAATATCTTACGACTCTATATACCACATTAGCACCTTGAAAAGCTTGTTAGTATAATATACGACACCTCAAAACTCCTAACTACACCTTACAATACCCTACGTAAGATTAAAACTCCATAATAAACCTAATGAATTCGTACGAGTCCTTTTAACGTCGTACGACAACTTAGGACATCTTACGACTCTTTATGCAACATTAGCAATTGGAAAAGCATGTTAGTATAATGTAGGACGCCTTACAGCTCCTAAAAGCACCTTACATCACCGTACGAAAACTTAAAACTCCATAATACGCCTAATGTATTCGTCCGAGTCCTTTGAACATTGTACTACAAGTTAGGACATCTTAAGACTCGGTATGCCATATTAGCACCTTAAAATGCAAGTTTGTATAACGTAGGACGCCTTAAAAGTGCAAACAACACCTTACAACACAATACGAAACCTCAAAACTACATAATAGACCGAATGAAATCGCCCAAGTCCTTTGAACATAGTACGACAATTCAGAACTTGTTACGACTCTGTATGCCATATTAGCACCTTGAAAAGCGCGTTAGTATAACTTAGGACGCCTTAAAACTCTTAACAACACCTTAAAACACCGTACGAAACCTTAAAACTCCATAATAAACCTAATGAATTGCTCCGAGTCATTTAAACATTGTACGACAGCTTAAAATGTCTTACGACTCTGTATACCACATTAGCACCTTGAAAAGCTTGTTAGTATAATATACGACACCTCAAAACTCCTAACTACACCTTACAATACCCTACGTAAGCTTAAAACTCCATAATAAACCTAATGAATTCGTACGAGTCCTTTTAACGTCGTACGACAACTTAGGACATCTTACGACTCTTTATGCCACATTAGCAACTCGAAAAGCATGTTAGTATAATGTAGGACGCCTTACAGCTCCTAAAAGCACCTTACATCACCGTACGAAAACTTAAAACTCCATAATACGCCTAATGTATTCGTCCGAGTCCTTTGAACATTGTACTACAAGTTAGGACATCTTAAAACTCGGTATGCCATATTAGCACCTTGAAAAGCAAGTTAGTATAACGTAGGATGCCTTAAAACTGCAAACAACACCTTACAACACAATACGAAACCTCAAAACTACATAATAAACCGAATGAAATCGCCCAAGTCCTTTGAACATAGTAAGAAAATTTAGAACTTGTTACGACGCTGTATGCCATATTAGCACCTTGAAAAGCGCGTTAGTATAACTTAGGACGCCTTAAAACTCCAAACAACACCTTACAACACCGTACGAAACCTTAAAACTCCATAATAAACCTAATGAATTGCTCCGAGTCATTTAAACATTGTACGACAACATAGAATATCTCACGACTCTGTATACCACATTAGCACCTTGAAAAGCTTGTTAGTATAGTATACGACACCTCAAAACTCCTAACTACACCATACAATACCCTACGTAAGCTTAAAACTCCATAATAAACCTAATGAATTCGTACGAGTCCTTTTAACGTCGTACGACAACTTAAGATATCTTACGACTCTTTATGCCACATTAGCAACTCGAAAAGCATGTTAGTATAATGTAGGACGCCTTACAGCTCCTAAAAACACCTTATAACGCCGTACGAAACCTTAAAATTCCATAATGAACCTAATGAATTTGTACGAGTCCTTTGAACATCGTACGACAACTTAGGACATCTTACGACTCTTTATGCCACATTAGCAACTCGAAAAGCATGTTAGTATAATGTAGGACGCCTTAGAGCTCCTAAAAACACCTTACAACACCGTACGAAACCTTAAAACTCCATAATAAACGTAATGAATTCGTACGAGTCCTTTGAACATCGTACGACAACTTAGGACATCTTACGACTCTTTATGCCACATTAGCAACTCGAAAAGCATGTTAGTATAATGTAGGACGCCTTACAGCTCCTAAAAACACCTTACAACACCGTACGAAACCTTAAAACTCCATAATAAACGTAATGAATTCGTACGAGTCCTTTTAACGTCGTACGACAACTTAGGACATCTTACGACTCTTTATGCCACATTAGCAACTCGAAAAGCATGTTAGTATAATGTAGGACGCCCTACAGCTCCTAAAAACACCTTACAAACTGTACGAAACCTTAAAACTCCATAATAAACCTAATGAATTCGTACGAGTCCTTTGAATATTGTACGACAACTTAGGACATCATACGACTCTTTATGCAACATTAGCAACTCGAAAAGCATGTTAGTATAATGTAGGACACCTTACAGCTCCTAAAAGCACCTTACATCACCGTACGAAAACTTAAAACTCCATAATACGCCTAATGTATTCGTCCGAGTCCTTTGAACATTGTACTACAAGTTAGGACATCTTAAAACTCGGTATGCCATATTAGCACCTTGAAATGCAAGTTAGTATAACGTAGGATGCCTTAAAACTGCAAACAACACCTTACAACACAATACGAAACCTCAAAACTACATAAAAAACCGAATGAAATCGCCCAAGTCCTTTGAACATAGTAAGAAAATTTAGAACTTGTTACGACGCTGTATGCCATATTAGCACCTTGAAAAGCGCGTTAGTATAACTTAGGACGCCTTAAAACTCCAAACAACACCTTACAACACCGTACGAAACCTTAAAACTCCATAATAAACCTAATGAATTGCTCCGAGTCATTTAAACATTGTACGACAACATAGAATATCTTACGACTCTGTATACCACATTAGCACCTTGAAAAGCTTGTTAGTATAGTATACGACACCTCAAAACTCCTAACTACACCATACAATACCCTACGTAAGCTTAAAACTCCATAATAAACCTAATGAATTCGTACGAGTCCTTTTAACGTCGTACGACAACTTAAGATATCTTACGACTCTTTATGCCACATTAGCAACTCGAAAAGCATGTTAGTATAATGTAGGACGCCTTACAGCTCCTAAAAACACCTTATAACACCGTACGAAACCTTAAAATTCCATAATGAACCTAATGAATTTGTACGAGTCCTTTGAACATCGTACGACAACTTAGGACATCTTACGACTCTTTATGCCACATTAGCAACTCGAAAAGCATGTTAGTATAATGTAGGACGCCTTAGAGCTCCTAAAAACACCTTACAACACCGTACGAAACCTTAAAACTCCATAATAAACGTAATGAATTCGTACGAGTCCTTTGAACATCGTACGACAACTTAGGACATCTTACGACTCTTTATGCCACATTAGCAACTCGAAAAGCATGTTAGTATAATGTAGGACGCCTTACAGCTCCTAAAAACACCTTACAACACCGTACGAAACCTTAAAACTCCATAATAAACGTAATGAATTCGTACGAGTCCTTTTAACGTCGTACGACAACTTAGGACATCTTACGACTCTTTATGCCACATTAGCAACTCGAAAAGCATGTTAGTATAATGTAGGACGCCCTACAGCTCCTAAAAACACCTTACAAACTGTACGAAACCTTAAAACTCCATAATAAACCTAATGAATTCGTACGAGTCCTTTGAATATTGTACGACAACTTAGGACATCATACGACTCTTTATGCAACATTAGCAACTCGAAAAGCATGTTAGTATAATGTAGGACACCTTACAGCTCCTAAAAGCACCTTACATCACCGTACGAAAACTTAAAACTCCATAATACGCCTAATGTATTCGTCCGAGTCCTTTGAACATTGTACTACAAGTTAGGACATCTTAAAACTCGGTATGCCATATTAGCACCTTGAAATGCAAGTTAGTATAACGTAGGATGCCTTAAAACTGCAAACAACACCTTACAACACAATACGAAACCTCAAAACTACATAAAAAACCGAATGAAATCGCCCAAGTCCTTTGAACATAGTAAGAAAATTTAGAACTTGTTACGACGCTGTATGCCATATTAGCACCTTGAAAAGCGCGTTAGTATAACTTAGGACGCCTTAAAACTCCAAACAACACCTTACAACACCGTACGAAACCTTAAAACTCCATAATAAACCTAATGAATTGCTCCGAGTCATTTAAACATTGTACGACAACATAGAATATCTTACGACTCTGTATACCACATTAGCACCTTGAAAAGCTTGTTAGTATAGTATACGACACCTCAAAACTCCTAACTACACCATACAATACCCTACGTAAGCTTAAAACTCCATAATAAACCTAATGAATTCGTACGAGTCCTTTTAACGTCGTACGACAACTTAAGATATCTTACGACTCTTTATGCCACATTAGCAACTCGAAAAGCATGTTAGTATAATGTAGGACGCCTTACAGCTCCTAAAAACTCCTTATAACACCGTACGAAACCTTAAAATTCCATAATGAACCTAATGAATTTGTACAAGTCCTTTGAACATCGTACGACAACTTAGGACATCTTACGACTCTTTATGCCACATTAGCAACTCGAAAAGCATGTTAGTATAATGTAGGACGCCTTAGAGCTCCTAAAAACACCTTACAACACCGTACGAAACCTTAAAACTCCATAATAAACGTAATGAATTCGTACGAGTCCTTTGAACATCGTACGACAACTTAGGACATCTTACGACTCTTTATGCCACATTAGCAACTCGAAAAGCATGTTAGTATAATGTAGGACGCCTTACAGCTCCTAAAAACACCTTACAACACCGTACGAAACCTTAAAACTCCATAATAAACGTAATGAATTCGTACGAGTCCTTTTAACGTCGTACGACAACTTAGGACATCTTACGACTCTTTATGCCACATTAGCAACTCGAAAAGCATGTTAGTATAATGTAGGACGCCTTACAGCTCCTAAAAGCACCTTACATCAACGTACGAAAACTTAAAACTCCATAATACGCCTAATGTATTCGTCCGAGTCCTTTGAACATTGTACTACAAGTTAGGACATCTTAAGACTCGGTATGCCATATTAGCACCTTGAAATGCAAGTTAGTATAACGTAGGACGCCTTAAAAGTGCAAACAACACCTTACAACACAATACGAAACCTCAAAACTACATAATAGACCGAATGAAATCGCCCAAGTCCTTTGAACATAGTACGACAATTCAGAACTTGTTACGAATCTGTATGCCATATTTGCACCTTGAAAAGCGCGTTAGTATAACTTAGGACGCCTTAAAACTTTTAACAACACCTTAAAACACCGTACGAAACCTAAAACTCCATAATAAACCTAATGAATTGCTCCGAGTCATTTAAACATTGTACGATAGCTTAAAATGTCTTACGACTCTGTATACCACATTAGCACCTTGAAAAGCTTGTTAGTATAATATACGACACCTCAAAACTCCTAACTACACCTTACAATACCCTACGTAAGCTTAAAACTCCATAATAAACTTAATGAATTCGTACGAGTCCTTTTAACGTCGTACGACAACTTAGGACATCTTACGACTCTTTATGCCACATTAGCAACTTGAAAAGCATGTTAGTATAATGTAGGACGCCTTACATCTCCTAAAAACACCTTACAACACCTTACGAAACCTTAACACTCCATAATAAACGTAATGAATTCGTACGAGTCCTTTGAACATCGTACGACAACTTAGGACATCTTACGACTCTTTATGCCACATTAGCAACTCGAAAAGCATGTTAGTATAATGTAGGACGCCTTACAGCTCCTAAAAACACCTTACAAGCCGTACGAAACCTTAAAACTCCATAATAAACCTAATGAATTCGTACGAGCCCTTTGAATATCGTACGACAACTTAGGACATCTTACGACTCTTTATGCAACATTAGCAACTCGAAAAGCATGTTAGTATAGTGTAGGACGCCTTACAGCTCCTAAAAGCACCTTACATCACCGTACGAAAACTTAAAACTCCATAATACGCCTAATGTATTCGTCCGAGTCCTTTGAACATAGTACTACAAGTTAGGACATCTTAAGACTCGGTATGCCATATTAGCACCTTGAAATGCAAGTTAGTATAACGTAGGACGCCTTAAAACTGCAAACAACACCTTACAACACAATACGAAACCTCAAAACTACATAATAAACTGAATGAAATCGCCCAAGTCTTTTGAACATAGTAAGACAATTTAGAACTTGTTACGACTCTGTATGCCATATTAGCACCTTGAAAAGCGCGTTAGTATAACTTAGGACGCCTTAAAACTCCTAACAACACCTTACAACACCGTACGAAACCTTAAAACTCCATAATAAACCTAATGAATTGCTCCGAGTCATTTAAACATTGTACGACAACATAGAATATCTTACGACTCTATATACCACATTAGCACCTTGAAAAGCTTGTTAGTATAATATACGACACCTCAAAACTCCTAACTACACCTTACAATACCCTACGTAAGATTAAAACTCCATAATAAACCTAATGAATTCGTACGAGTCCTTTTAACGTCGTACGACAACTTAGGACATCTTACGACTCTTTATGCAACATTAGCAATTCGAAAAGCATGTTAGTATAATGTAGGACGCCTTACAGCTCCTAAAAGCACCTTACATCACCGTACGAAAACTTAAAACTCCATAATACGCCTAATGTATTCGTCCGAGTCCTTTGAACATTGTACTACAAGTTAGGACATCTTAAGACTCGGTATGCCATATTAGCACCTTAAAATGCAAGTTTGTATAACGTAGGACGCCTTAAAAGTGCAAACAACACCTTACAACACAATACGAAACCTCAAAACTACATAATAGACCGAATGAAATCGCCCAAGTCCTTTGAACATAGTACGACAATTCAGAACTTGTTACGACTCTGTATGCCATATTAGCACCTTGAAAAGCGCGTTAGTATAACTTAGGACGTCTTAAAACTCTTAACAACACCTTAAAACACCGTACGAAACCTTAAAACTCCATAATAAACCTAATGAATTGCTCCGAGTCATTTAAACATTGTACGACAGCTTAAAATGTCTTACGACTCTGTATACCACATTAGCACCTTGAAAAGCTTGTTAGTATAATATACGACACCTCAAAACTCCTAACTACACCTTACAATACCCTACGTAAGCTTAAAACTCCATAATAAACCTAATGAATTCGTACGAGTCCTTTTAACGTCGTACGACAACTTAGGACATCTTACGACTCTTTATGCCACATTAGCAACTCGAAAAGCATGTTAGTATAATGTAGGACGCCTTACAGCTCCTAAAAGCACCTTACATCACCGTACGAAAACTTAAAACTCCATAATACGCCTAATGTATTCGTCCGAGTCCTTTGAACATTGTACTACAAGTTAGGACATCTTAAAACTCGGTATGCCATATTAGCACCTTGAAAAGCAAGTTAGTATAACGTAGGATGCCTTAAAACTGCAAACAACACCTTACAACACAATTCGAAACCTCAAAACTACATAATAAACCGAATGAAATCGCCCAAGTCCTTTGAACATAGTAAGAAAATTTAGAACTTGTTACGACGCTGTATGCCATATTAGCACCTTGAAAAGCGCGTTAGTATAACTTAGGACGCCTTAAAACTCCAAACAACACCTTACAACACCGTACGAAACCTTAAAACTCCATAATAAACCTAATGAATTGCTCCGAGTCATTTAAACATTGTACGACAACATAGAATATCTTACGACTCTATATACCACATTAGCACCTTGAAAAGCTTGTTAGTATAATATACGACACCTCAAAACTCCTAACTACACCTTACAATACCCTACGTAAGATTAAAACTCCATAATAAACCTAATGAATTCGTACGAGTCCTTTTAACGTCGTACGACAACTTAGGACATCTTACGACTCTTTATGCAACATTAGCAATTGGAAAAGCATGTTAGTATAATGTAGGACGCCTTACAGCTCCTAAAAGCACCTTACATCACCGTACGAAAACTTAAAACTCCATAATACGCCTAATGTATTCGTCCGAGTCCTTTGAACATTGTACTACAAGTTAGGACATCTTAAGACTCGGTATGCCATATTAGCACCTTAAAATGCAAGTTTGTATAACGTAGGACGCCTTAAAAGTGCAAACAACACCTTACAACACAATACGAAACCTCAAAACTACATAATAGACCGAATGAAATCGCCCAAGTCCTTTGAACATAGTACGACAATTCAGAACTTGTTACGACTCTGTATGCCATATTAGCACCTTGAAAAGCGCGTTAGTATAACTTAGGACGCCTTAAAACTCTTAACAACACCTTAAAACACCGTACGAAACCTTAAAACTCCATAATAAACCTAATGAATTGCTCCGAGTCATTTAAACATTGTACGACAGCTTAAAATGTCTTACGACTCTGTATACCACATTAGCACCTTGAAAAGCTTGTTAGTATAATATACGACACCTCAAAACTCCTAACTACACCTTACAATACCCTACGTAAGCTTAAAACTCCATAATAAACCTAATGAATTCGTACGAGTCCTTTTAACGTCGTACGACAACTTAGGACATCTTACGACTCTTTATGCCACATTAGCAACTCGAAAAGCATGTTAGTATAATGTAGGACGCCTTACAGCTCCTAAAAGCACCTTACATCACCGTACGAAAACTTAAAACTCCATAATACGCCTAATGTATTCGTCCGAGTCCTTTGAACATTGTACTACAAGTTAGGACATCTTAAAACTCGGTATGCCATATTAGCACCTTGAAAAGCAAGTTAGTATAACGTAGGATGCCTTAAAACTGCAAACAACACCTTACAACACAATACGAAACCTCAAAACTACATAATAAACCGAATGAAATCGCCCAAGTCCTTTGAACATAGTAAGAAAATTTAGAACTTGTTACGACGCTGTATGCCATATTAGCACCTTGAAAAGCGCGTTAGTATAACTTAGGACGCCTTAAAACTCCAAACAACACCTTACAACACCGTACGAAACCTTAAAACTCCATAATAAACCTAATGAATTGCTCCGAGTCATTTAAACATTGTACGACAACATAGAATATCTTACGACTCTGTATACCACATTAGCACCTTGAAAAGCTTGTTAGTATAGTATACGACACCTCAAAACTCCTAACTACACCATACAATACCCTACGTAAGCTTAAAACTCCATAATAAACCTAATGAATTCGTACGAGTCCTTTTAACGTCGTACGACAACTTAAGATATCTTACGACTCTTTATGCCACATTAGCAACTCGAAAAGCATGTTAGTATAATGTAGGACGCCTTACAGCTCCTAAAAACACCTTATAACACCGTACGAAACCTTAAAATTCCATAATGAACCTAATGAATTTGTACGAGTCCTTTGAACATCGTACGACAACTTAGGACATCTTACGACTCTTTATGCCACATTAGCAACTCGAAAAGCATGTTAGTATAATGTAGGACGCCTTAGAGCTCCTAAAAACACCTTACAACACCGTACGAAACCTTAAAACTCCATAATAAACGTAATGAATTCGTACGAGTCCTTTGAACATCGTACGACAACTTAGGACATCTTACGACTCTTTATGCCACATTAGCAACTCGAAAAGCATGTTAGTATAATGTAGGACGCCTTACAGCTCCTAAAAACA
The DNA here is from genome assembly GCA_030867185.1 of Tagetes erecta. NCBI lineage: Eukaryota > Viridiplantae > Streptophyta > Magnoliopsida > Asterales > Asteraceae > Tagetes > Tagetes erecta. Next base: position 13,712,162 of record CM061493.1, read on the forward strand.
CCTTACAACACCGTACGAAACCTTAAAACTCCATAATAAACGTAATGAATTCGTACGAGTCCTTTTAACGTCGTACGACAACTTAGGACATCTTACGACTCTTTATGCCACATTAGCAACTCGAAAAGCATGTTAGTATAATGTAGGACGCCCTACAGCTCCTAAAAACACCTTACAAACTGTACGAAACCTTAAAACTCCATAATAAACCTAATGAATTCGTACGAGTCCTTTGAATATTGTACGACAACTTAGGACATCATACGACTCTTTATGCAACATTAGCAACTCGAAAAGCATGTTAGTATAATGTAGGACACCTTACAGCTCCTAAAAGCACCTTACATCACCGTACGAAAACTTAAAACTCCATAATACGCCTAATGTATTCGTCCGAGTCCTTTGAACATTGTACTACAAGTTAGGACATCTTAAAACTCGGTATGCCATATTAGCACCTTGAAATGCAAGTTAGTATAACGTAGGATGCCTTAAAACTGCAAACAACACCTTACAACACAATACGAAACCTCAAAACTACATAAAAAACCGAATGAAATCGCCCAAGTCCTTTGAACATAGTAAGAAAATTTAGAACTTGTTACGACGCTGTATGCCATATTAGCACCTTGAAAAGCGCGTTAGTATAACTTAGGACGCCTTAAAACTCCAAACAACACCTTACAACACCGTACGAAACCTTAAAACTCCATAATAAACCTAATGAATTGCTCCGAGTCATTTAAACATTGTACGACAACATAGAATATCTTACGACTCTGTATACCACATTAGCACCTTGAAAAGCTTGTTAGTATAGTATACGACACCTCAAAACTCCTAACTACACCATACAATACCCTACGTAAGCTTAAAACTCCATAATAAACCTAATGAATTCGTACGAGTCCTTTTAACGTCGTACGACAACTTAAGATATCTTACGACTCTTTATGCCACATTAGCAACTCGAAAAGCATGTTAGTATAATGTAGGACGCCTTACAGCTCCTAAAAACACCTTATAACACCGTACGAAACCTTAAAATTCCATAATGAACCTAATGAATTTGTACAAGTCCTTTGAACATCGTACGACAACTTAGGACATCTTACGACTCTTTATGCCACATTAGCAACTCGAAAAGCATGTTAGTATAATGTAGGACGCCTTAGAGCTCCTAAAAACACCTTACAACACCGTACGAAACCTTAAAACTCCATAATAAACGTAATGAATTCGTACGAGTCCTTTGAACATCGTACGACAACTTAGGACATCTTACGACTCTTTATGCCACATTAGCAACTCGAAAAGCATGTTAGTATAATGTAGGACGCCTTACAGCTCCTAAAAACACCTTACAACACCGTACGAAACCTTAAAACTCCATAATAAACGTAATGAATTCGTACGAGTCCTTTTAACGTCGTACGACAACTTAGGACATCTTACGACTCTTTATGCCACATTAGCAACTCGAAAAGCATGTTAGTATAATGTAGGACGCCCTACAGCTCCTAAAAACACCTTACAAACTGTACGAAACCTTAAAACTCCATAATAAACCTAATGAATTCGTACGAGTCCTTTGAATATTGTACGACAACTTAGGACATCATACGACTCTTTATGCAACAATAGCAACTCGAAAAGCATGTTAGTATAATGTAGGACACCTTACAGCTCCTAAAAGCACCTTACATCACCGTACGAAAACTTAAAACTCCATAATACGCCTAATGTATTCGTCCGAGTCCTTTGAACATTGTACTACAAGTTAGGACATCTTAAGACTCGGTATGCCATATTAGAACCTTGAAATGCAAGTTAGTATAACGTAGGACGCCTTAAAACTGCAAACAACACCTTACAACACAATACGAAACCTCAAAACTACATAATAAACCGAATGAAATCGCCCAAGTCCTTTGAACATAGTAAGACAATTTAGAACTTGTTACGACTCTGTACGCCATATTAGCACCTTGAAAAGCGCGTTAGTATAACTTAGTACGCCTTAAAACTCCTAACAACACCTTACAACACCGTACGAAACCTTAAAACTCCATAATAAACCTAATGAATTGCTCCGAGTCATTTAAACATTGTACGACAACATAGAATATCTTACGACTCTGTATACCACATTAGCACCTTGAAAAGCTTGTTAGTATAATATACGACACTTCAAAACTCCTAACTACACCTTACAATACCCTAAGTAAGCTTAAAACTCCATAATAAACCTAATGAATTCGTACGAGTCCTTTTAACGTCGTACGACAACTTAGGACATCTTACGACTCTTTATGCAACATTAGCAACTCGAAAAGCATGTTAGTATAATGTAGGACGCCTTAGAGCTCCTAAAAACACCTTACAACACCGTACGAAACCTTAAAACTCCATAATAAACGTAATGAATTCGTACGAGTCCTTTGAACATCGTACGACAACTTAGGACATCTTACGACTCTTTATGCCACATTAGCAACTCGAAAAGCATGTTAGTATAATGTAGGACGCCTTACAGCTCCTAAAAACACCTTACAACACCGTACGAAACCTTAAAACTCCATAATAAACGTAATGAATTCGTACGAGTCCTTTTAACGTCGTATGACAACTTAGGACATCTTACGACTCTTTATGCCACATTAGCAACTCGAAAAGCATGTTAGTATAATGTAGGACGCCCTACAGCTCCTAAAAACACCTTACAAACTGTACGAAACCTTAAAACTCCATAATAAACCTAATGAATTCGTACGAGTCCTTTGAATATTGTACGACAACTTAGGACATCATACGACTCTTTATGCAACAATAGCAACTCGAAAAGCATGTTAGTATAATGTAGGACACCTTACAGCTCCTAAAAGCACCTTACATCACCGTACGAAAACTTAAAACTCCATAATACGCCTAATGTATTCGTCCGAGTCCTTTGAACATTGTACTACAAGTTAGGACATCTTAAGACTCGGTATGCCATATTAGAACCTTGAAATGCAAGTTAGTATAACGTAGGACGCCTTAAAACTGCAAACAACACCTTACAACACAATACGAAACCTCAAAACTACATAATAAACCGAATGAAATCGCCCAAGTCCTTTGAACATAGTAAGACAATTTAGAACTTGTTACGACTCTGTATGCCATATTAGCACCTTGAAAAGCGCGTTAGTATAACTTAGTACGCCTTAAAACTCCTAACAACACCTTACAACACCGTATGAAACCTTAAAACTCCATAATAAACCTAATGAATTGCTCCGAGTCATTTAAACATTGTACGACAACATAGAATATCTTACGACTCTGTATACCACATTAGCACCTTGAAAAGCTTGTTAGTATAATATACGACACTTCAAAACTCCTAACTACACCTTACAATACCCTAAGTAAGCTTAAAACTCCATAATAAACCTAATGAATTCGTACGAGTCCTTTTAACGTCGTACGACAACTTAGGACATCTTACGACTCTTTATGCAACATTAGCAACTCGAAAAGCATGTTAGTATAATGTAGGACGCCTTACAGCTCCTAAAAGCACCTTACATCACCGTACGAAAACTTAAAACTCCATAATACACCTAATGTATTCGTCCGAGTCCTTTGAACATTGTACTACAAGTTAGGACATCTTAAGATTCGGTATGCCATATTAGCACCTTGAAATGCAAGTTAGTATAACGTAGGACGCCTTAAAAGTGCAAACAACACCTTACAACACAATACGAAACCTCAAAACTACATAATAGACCGAATGAAATCGCCCAAGTCCTTTGAACATAGTACGACAATTCAGAACTTGTTACGACTCTGTATGCCATATTAGCACCTTGAAAAGCGCGTTAGTATAACTTAGGACGCCTTAAAACTTTTAACAACACCTTAAAACACCGTACGAAACCTTAAAACTCCATAATAAACCTAATGAATTGCTCCAAGTCATTTAAACATTGTACGACAGCTTAAAATGTCTTACGACTCTGTATACCACATTAGCACCTTGAAAAGCTTGTTAGTATAATATACGACACCTCAAAACTCCTAACTACACCTTACAATACCGTACGTAAGCTTAAAACTCCATAATAAACTTAATGAATTCGTACGAGTCCTTTTAACGTCGTACGACAACTTAGGACATCTTACAACTCTTTATGCCACATTAGCAACTTGAAAAGCATGTTAGTATAGTGTAGGACGCCTTACATCTCCTAAAAACACCTTACAACACCTTACGAAACCTTAAGACTCCATAATAAACGTAATGAATTCGTACGAGTCCTTTGAACATCGTACGACAACTTAGGACTTCTTACGACTCTTTATGCCACATTAGCAACTCGAAAAGCATGTTAGTATAATGTAGGACGCCTTACAGCTCCTAAAAACACCTTACAAGCCGTACGAAACCTTAAAACTCCATAATAAACCTAATGAATTCGTACGAGCCCTTTGAATATCGTACGACAACTTAGGACATCTTACGACTCTTTATGCAACATTAGCAACTCGAAAAGCATGTTAGTATAATGTAGGACGCCTTACAGCTCCTAAAAGCACCTTACATCACCGTACGAAAACTTAAAACTCCATAATACGCCTAATGTATTCGTCCGAGTCCTTTGAACATTGTACTACAAGTTAGGACATCTTAAGACTCGGTATGCCATATTAGCACCTTGAAAAGCGCGTTAGTATAACTTAGGACGCCTTAAAACTGCAAACAACACCTTACAACACAATACGAAACCTCAAAACTACATAATAAACCGAATGAAATCGCCCAAGTCCTTTGAACATAGTAAGACAATTTAGAACTTGTTACGACTCTGTATGCCATATTAGCACCTTGAAAAGCGCGTTAGTATAACTTAGTACGCCTTAAAACTCCTAACAACACCTTACAACACCGTATGAAACCTTAAAACTCCATAATAAACCTAATGAATTGCTCCGAGTCATTTAAACATTGTACGACAACATAGAATATCTTACGACTCTGTATACCACATTAGCACCTTGAAAAGCTTGTTAGTATAATATACGACACTTCAAAACTCCTAACTACACCTTACAATACCCTAAGTAAGCTTAAAACTCCATAATAAACCTAATGAATTCGTACGAGTCCTTTTAACGTCGTACGACAACTTAGGACATCTTACGACTCTTTATGCAACATTAGCAACTCGAAAAGCATGTTAGTATAATGTAGGACGCCTTACAGCTCCTAAAAGCACCTTACATCACCGTACGAAAACTTAAAACTCCATAATACACCTAATGTATTCGTCCGAGTCCTTTGAACATTGTACTACAAGTTAGGACATCTTAAGATTCGGTATGCCATATTAGCACCTTGAAATGCAAGTTAGTATAACGTAGGACGCCTTAAAAGTGCAAACAACACCTTACAACACAATACGAAACCTCAAAACTACATAATAGACCGAATGAAATCGCCCAAGTCCTTTGAACATAGTACGACAATTCAGAACTTGTTACGACTCTGTATGCCATATTAGCACCTTGAAAAGCGCGTTAGTATAACTTAGGACGCCTTAAAACTTTTAACAACACCTTAAAACACCGTACGAAACCTTAAAACTCCATAATAAACCTAATGAATTGCTCCAAGTCATTTAAACATTGTACGACAGCTTAAAATGTCTTACGACTCTGTATACCACATTAGCACCTTGAAAAGCTTGTTAGTATAATATACGACACCTCAAAACTCCTAACTACACCTTACAATACCGTACGTAAGCTTAAAACTCCATAATAAACTTAATGAATTCGTACGAGTCCTTTTAACGTCGTACGACAACTTAGGACATCTTACAACTCTTTATGCCACATTAGCAACTTGAAAAGCATGTTAGTATAGTGTAGGACGCCTTACATCTCCTAAAAACACCTTACAACACCTTACGAAACCTTAAGACTCCATAATAAACGTAATGAATTCGTACGAGTCCTTTGAACATCGTACGACAACTTAGGACTTCTTACGACTCTTTATGCCACATTAGCAACTCGAAAAGCATGTTAGTATAATGTAGGACGCCTTACAGCTCCTAAAAACACCTTACAAGCCGTACGAAACCTTAAAACTCCATAATAAACCTAATGAATTCGTACGAGCCCTTTGAATATCGTACGACAACTTAGGACATCTTACGACTCTTTATGCAACATTAGCAACTCGAAAAGCATGTTAGTATAATGTAGGACGCCTTACAGCTCCTAAAAGCACCTTACATCACCGTACGAAAACTTAAAACTCCATAATACGCCTAATGTATTCGTCCGAGTCCTTTGAACATTGTACTACAAGTTAGGACATCTTAAGACTCGGTATGCCATATTAGCACCTTGAAAAGCGCGTTAGTATAACTTAGGACGCCTTAAAACTGCAAACAACACCTTACAACACAATACGAAACCTCAAAACTACATAATAAACCGAATGAAATCGCCCAAGTCCTTTGAACATAGTAAGACAATTTAGAACTTGTTACGACTCTGTATGCCATATTAGCACCTTGAAAAGCGCGTTAGTATAACTTAGGACGCCTTAAAACTCCTAACAACACCTTACAACACCGTACGAAACCTTAAAACTCCATAATAAACCTAATGAATTGCTCCGAGTCATTTAAACATTGTACGACAACATAGAATATCTTACGACTCTGTATACCACATTAGCACCTTGAAAAGCTTGTTAGTATAATATACGACACCTCAAAACTCCTAACTACACCTTACAATACCCTACGTAAGCTTAAAACTCCATAATAAACCTAATGAATTCGTACGAGTCCTTTTAACGTCGTACGACAACTTAGGACATCTTACGACTCTTTATGCCACATTAGCAACTCGAAAAGCATGTTAGTATAATGTAGGACGCCCTACAGCTCCTAAAAACACCTTACAAACTGTACGAAACCTTAAAACTCCATAATAAACCTAATGAATTCGTACGAGTCCTTTGAATATTGTACGACAACTTAGGACATCATACGACTCTTTATGCAACATTAGCAACTCGAAAAGCATGTTAGTATAATGTAGGACACCTTACAGCTCCTAAAAGCACCTTACATCACCGTACGAAAACTTAAAACTCCATAATACGCCTAATGTATTCGTCCGAGTCCTTTGAACATTGTACTACAAGTTAGGACATCTTAAGACTCGGTATGCCATATTAGCACCTTGAAATGCAAGTTAGTATAACGTAGGACGCCTTAAAACTGCAAACAACACCTTACAACACAATACGAAACCTCAAAACTACATAATAAACCGAATGAAATCGCCCAAGTCCTTTGAACATAGTAAGACAATTTAGAACTTGTTACGACTCTGTATGCCATATTAGCACCTTGAAAAGCGCGTTAGTATAACTTAGTACGCCTTAAAACTCCTAACAACACCTTAAAACACCGTACGAAACCTTAAAACTCCATAATAAACCTAATGAATTGCTCCGAGTCATTTAAACATTGTACGACAACATAGAATATCTTACGACTCTGTATACCACATTAGCACCTTGAAAAGCTTGTTAGTATAATATACGACACCTCAAAACTCCTAACTACACCTTACAATACCGTACGTAAGCTTAAAACTCCATAATAAACTTAATGAATTCGTACGAGTCCTTTTAACGTCGTACGACAACTTAGGACATCTTACAACTCTTTATGCCACATTAGCAACTTGAAAAGCATGTTAGTATAGTGTAGGACGCCTTACATCTCCTAAAAACACCTTACAACACCTTACGAAACCTTAAGACTCCATAATAAACGTAATGAATTCGTACGAGTCCTTTGAACATCGTACGACAACTTAGGACATCTTACGACTCTTTATGCCACATTAGCAACTCGAAAAGCATGTTAGTATAATGTAGGACGCCTTACAGCTCCTAAAAACACCTTACAAGCCGTACGAAACCTTAAAACTCCATAATAAACCTAATGAATTCGTACGAGCCCTTTGAATATCGTACGACAACTTAGGACATCTTACGACTCTTTATGCAACATTAGCAACTCGAAAAGCATGTTAGTATAATGTAGGACGCCTTACAGCTCCTAAAAGCACCTTACATCACCGTACGAAAACTTAAAACTCCATAATACGCCTAATGTATTCGTCCGAGTCCTTTGAACATTGTACTACAAGTTAGGACATCTTAAGACTCGGTATGCCATATTAGCACCTTGAAATGCAAGTTAGTATAACGTAGGACGCCTTAAAACTGCAAACAACACCTTACAACACAATACGAAACCTCAAAACTACATAATAAACCGAATGAAATCGCCCAAGTCCTTTGAACATAGTAAGAAAATTTAGAACTTGTTACGACGCTGTATGCCATATTAGCACCTTGAAAAGCGCGTTAGTATAACTTAGGACTCCTTAAAACTCCAAACAACACCTTACAACACCGTACGAAACCTTAAAACTCCATAATAAACCTAATGAATTGCTCCGAGTCATTTAAACATTGTACGACAACATAGAATATCTTACGACTCTGTATACCACATTAGCACCTTGAAAAGCTTGTTAGTATAGTATACGACACCTCAAAACTCCTAACTACACCATACAATACCCTACGTAAGCTTAAAACTCCATAATAAACCTAATGAATTCGTACGAGTCCTTTTAACGTCGTACGACAACTTAAGATATCTTACGACTCTTTATGCCACATTAGCAACTCGAAAAGCATGTTAGAATAATGTAGGACGCCTTACAGCTCCTAAAAACACCTTATAACACCGTACGAAACCCTAAAATTCCATAATGAACCTAATTAATTTGTACGAGTCCTTTGAACATCGTACGACAACTTAGGACATCTTACGACTCTTTATGCCACATTAGCAACTCGAAAAGCATGTTAGTATAATGTAGGACGCCTTAGAGCTCCTAAAAACACCTTACAACACCGTACGAAACCTTAAAACTCCATAATAAACGTAATGAATTCGTAAGAATCCTTTGAACATCGTACGGCAACTTAGGACATCTTACGACTCTTTATGCCACATTAGCAACTCGAAAAGCATGTTAGTATAATGTAGGACGCCTTACAGCTCCTAAAAACACCTTACAACACCGTACGAAACCTTAAAACTCCATAATAAACGTAATGAATTCGTACGAGTCCTTTTAACGTCGTACGACAACTTAGGACATCTTACGACTCTTTATGCCACATTAGCAACTCGAAAAGCATGTTAGTATAATGTACGACGCCCTACAGCTCCTAAAAACACCTTACAAACTGTACGAAACCTTAAAACTCCATAATAAACCTAATGAATTCGTACGAGTCCTTTGAATATTGTACGACAACTTAGGACATCATACGACTCTTTATGCAACATTAGCATCTCGAAAAGCATGTTAGTATAATGTAGGACACCTTACAGCTCCTAAAAGCACCTTACATCACCGTACGAAAACTTAAAACTCCATAATACGCCTAATGTATTCGTCCGAGTCCTTTGAACATTGTACTACAAGTTAGGACATCTTAAAACTCGGTATGCCATATTAGCACCTTGAAATGCAAGTTAGTATAACGTAGGATGCCTTAAAACTGCAAACAACACCTTACAACACAATACGAAACCTCAAAACTACATAATAAACCGAATGAAATCGCCCAAGTCCTTTGAACATAGTAAGAAAATTTAGAACTTGTTACGACGCTGTATGCCATATTAGCACCTTGAAAAGCGCGTTAGTATAACTTAGGACGCCTTAAAACTCCAAACAACACCTTACAACACCGTACGAAACCTTAAAACTCCATAATAAACCTAATGAATTGCTCCGAGTCATTTAAACATTGTACGACAACATAGAATATCTTACGACTCTGTATACCACATTAGCACCTTGAAAAGCTTGTTAGTATAGTATACGACACCTAAAAACTCCTAACTACACCATACAATACCCTACGTAAGCTTAAAACTCCATAATAAACCTAATGAATTCGTACGAGTCCTTTTAACGTCGTACGACAACTTAAGATATCTTACGACTCTTTATGCCACATTAGCAACTCGAAAAGCATGTTAGTATAATGTAGGACGCCTTACAGCTCCTAAAAACACCTTATAACACCGTACGAAACCTTAAAATTCCATAATGAACCTAATGAATTTGTACAAGTCCTTTGAACATCGTACGACAACTTAGGACATCTTACGACTCTTTATGCCACATTAGCAACTCGAAAAGCATGTTAGTATAATGTAGGACGCCTTAGAGCTCCTAAAAACACCTTACAACACCGTACGAAACCTTAAAACTCCATAATAAATGTAATGAATTCGTACGAGTCCTTTGAACATCGTACGACAACTTAGGACATCTTACGACTCTTTATGCCACATTAGCAACTCGAAAAGCATGTTAGTATAATGTAGGACGCCTTACAGCTCCTAAAAACACCTTACAACACCGTACGAAACCTTAAAACTCCATAATAAACGTAATGAATTCGTACGAGTCCTTTTAACGTCGTACGACAACTTAGGACATCTTACGACTCTTTATGCCACATTAGCAACTCGAAAAGCATGTTAGTATAATGTAGGACGCCCTACAGCTCCTAAAAACACCTTACAAACTGTACGAAACCTTAAAACTCCATCATTAACCTAATGAATTCGTACGAGTCCTTTGAATATTGTACGACAACTTAGGACATCATACGACTCTTTATGCAACATTAGCAACTCGAAAAGCATGTTAGTATAATGTAGGACGCCTTACAGCTCCTAAAAGCACCTTACATCACCGTACGAAAACTTAAAACTCCATAATACGCCTAATGTATTCGTCCGAGTCCTTTGAACATTGTACTACAAGTTAGGACATCTTAAGACTCGGTATGCCATATTAGCACCTTGAAATGCAAGTTAGTATAACGTAGGACGCCTTAAAACTGCAAACAACACCTTACAACACAATACGAAACCTCAAAACTACATAATAAACCGAATGAAATCGCCCAAGTCCTTTGAACATAGTAAGACAATTTAGAACTTGTTACGACTCTGTATGCCATATTAGCACCTTGAAAAGCGCGTTAGTATAACTTAGGACGCCTTAAAACTTTTAACAACACCTTACAACACCGTACGAAACCTTAAAACTCCATAATAAACCTAATGAATTGCTTCGAGTCATTTAAAAATTGTACGACAGCTTAAAATGTCTTACGACTCTGTATACCACATTAGCACCTTGAAAAGCTTGTTAGTATAATATACGACACCTCAAAACTCCTAACTACACCTTACAATACCGTACGTAAGGTTAAAACTCCATAATAAACTTAATGAATTCGTACGAGTCCTTTTAACGTCGTACGACAACTTAGGACATCTTACGACTCTTTATGCCACATTAGCAACTTGAAAAGCATGTTAGTATAGTGTAGGACGCCTTACATCTCCTAAAAACACCTTACAACACCTTACGAAACCTTAACACTCCCTAATAAACGTAATGAATTCGTACGAGTCCTTTGAACATCGTACGACAACTTAGGACATCTTACGACTCTTTATGCCACATTAGCAACTCGAAAAGCATGTTAGTATAATGTAGGACGCCTTACAGCTCCTAAAAACACCTTACAAGCCGTACGAAACCTTAAAACTCCATAATAAACCTAATGAATTCGTACGAGTCCTTTGAATATCGTACGACAACTTAGGACATCTTACGACTCTTTATGCAACATTAGCAACTCGAAAAGCATGTTAGTATAATGTAGGACGCCTTACAGCTCCTAAAAGCACCTTACATCACCGTACGAAAACTTAAAACTCCATAATACGCCTAATGTATTCGTCCGAGTCCTTTGAACATTGTACTACAAGTTAGGACATCTTAAGACTCGGTATGCCATATTAGCACCTTGAAATGCAAGTTAGTATAACGTAGGACGCCTTAAAACTGCAAACAACAGCTTACAACACAATACGAAACCTCAAAACTACATAATAAACCGAATGAAATCGCCCAAGTCCTTTGAACATAGTAAGACAATTTAGAACTTGTTACGACTCTGTATGCCATATTAGCACCTTGAAAAGCGCGTTAGTATAACTTAGGACGCCTTAAAACTCCTAACAACACGTTACAACACCGTACGAAACCTTAAAACTCCATAATAAACCTAATGAATTGCTCCGAGTCATTTAAACATTGTACGACAACATAGAATATCTTACGACTCTGTATACCACATTAGCACCTTGAAAAGCTTGTTAGTATAATATACGACACCTCAAAACTCCTAACTACACCTTACAATACCCTACGTAAGCTTAAAACTCCATAATAAACCTAATGAATTCGTACGAGTCCTTTTAACGTCGTACGACAACTTAGGACATCTTACGACTCTTTATGCCACATTAGCAACTCGAAAAGCATGTTAGTATAATGTAGGACGCCCTACAGCTCCTAAAAACACCATACAAACTGTACGAAACCTTAAAACTCCATAATAAACCTAATGAATTCGTACGAGTCCTTTGAATATTGTACGACAACTTAGGACATCATACGACTCTTTATGCAACATTAGCAACTCGAAAAGCATGTTAGTATAATGTAGGACGCCTTACAGCTCCTAAAAGCACCTTACATCACCGTACGAAAACTTAAAACTCCATAATACGCCTAATGTATTCGTCCGAGTCCTTTGAACATTGTACTACAAGTTAGGACATCTTAAGACTCGGTATGTCATATTAGCACCTTGAAATGCAAGTTAGTATAACGTAGGACGCCTTAAAACTGCAAACAAAACCTTACAACACAATACGAAACCTCAAAACTACATAATAAACCGAATGAAATCGCCCAAGTCCTTTGAACATAGTAAGACAATTTAGAACTTGTTACGACTCTGTATGCCATATTAGCACCTTGAAAAGCGCGTTAGTATAACTTAGTACGCCTTAAAACTCCTAACAACACCTTAAAACACCGTACGAAACCTTAAAACTCCATAATAAACCTAATGAATTGCTCCGAGTCATTTAAACATTGTACGACAACATAGAATATCTTACGACTCTGTATACCACATTAGCACCTTGAAAAGCTTGTTAGTATAATATACGACACTTCAAAACTCCTAACTACACCTTACAATACCCTAAGTAAGCTTAAAACTCCATAATAAACCTAATGAATTCGTACGAGTTCTTTTAACGTCGTACGACAACTTAGGACATCTTACGACTCTTTATGCAACATTAGCAACTCGAAAAGCATGTTAGTATATTGTAGGACGCCTTACAGCTCCTAAAAGCACCTTACATCACCGTACGAAAACTTAAAACTCCATAATACGCCTAATGTATTCGTCCGAGTCCTTTGAACATTGTACTACAAGTTAGGACATCTTAAGATTCGGTATGCCATATTAGCACCTTGAAATGCAAGTTAGTATAACGTAGGACGCCTTAAAAGTGCAAACAACACCTTACAACACAATACGAAACCTCAAAACTACATAATAGACCGAATGAAATCGCCCAAGTCCTTTGAACATAGTACGACAATTCAGAACTTGTTACGACTCTGTATGCCATATTAGCACCTTGAAAAGCGCGTTAGTATAACTTAGGACGCCTTAAAACTTTTAACAACACCTTAAAACACCGTACGAAACCTTAAAACTCCATAATAAACCTAATGAATTGCTCCGAGTCATTTAAACATTGTACGACAGCTTAAAATGTCTTACGACTCTGTATACCACATTAGCACCTTGAAAAGCTTGTTAGTATAATATACGACACCTCAAAACTCCTAACTACACCTTACAATACCGTACGTAAGCTTAAAACTCCATAATAAACTTAATGAATTCGTACGAGTTCTTTTAACGTCGTACGACAACTTAGGACATCTTACGACTCTTTATGCCACATTAGCAACTTGAAAAGCATGTTAATATAGTGTAGGACGCCTTACATCTCCTAAAAACACCTTACAACACCTTACGAAACCTTAACACTCCATAATAAACGTAATGAATTCGTACGAGTCCTTTGAACATCGTACGACAACTTAGGACATCTTACGACTCTTTATGCCACATTAGCAACTCGAAAAGCATGTTAGTATAATGTAGGACGCCTTACAGCTCCTAAAAACACCTTACAAGCCGTACGAAACCTTAAAACTCCATAATAAACCTAATGAATTCGTACGAGTCCTTTGAATATCGTACGACAACTTAGGACATCTTACGACTCTTTATGCAACATTAGCAACTCGAAAAGCATGTTAGTATAATGTAGGACGCCTTACAGCTCCTAAAAGCACCTTACATCACCGTACGAAAACTTAAAACTCCATAATACGCCTAATGTATTCGTCCGAGTCCTTTGAACATTGTACTACAAGTTAGGACATCTTAAGACTCGGTATGCCATATTAGCACCTTGAAATGCAAGTTAGTATAACGTAGGACGCCTTAAAACTGCAAACAACAGCTTACAACACAATACGAAACCTCAAAACTACATAATAAACCGAATGAAATCGCCCAAGTCCTTTGAACATAGTAAGAAAATTTAGAACTTGTTACGACTCTGTATGCCATATTAGCACCTTGAAAAGCGCGTTAGTATAACTTAGGACGCCTTAAAACTCCTAACAACACCGTACGAAACCTTAAAACTCCATAATAAACCTAATGAATTGCTCCGAGTCATTTAAACATTGTACGACAGCTTAAAATGTCTTACGACTCTGTATACCACATTAGCACCTTGAAATGCTTGTTAGTATAATATACGACACCTCAAAACTCCTAACTACACCTTACAATACCCTACGTAAGCTTAAAACTCCATAATAAACCTAATGAATTCGTACGAGTCCTTTTAACGTCGTACGACAACTTAGGACATCTTACGACTCTTTATGCCACATTAGCAACTCGAAAAGCATGTTAGTATAATGTAGGACGCCTTACAGATCCTAAAAGCACCTTACATCACCGTACGAAAACTTAAAACTCCATAATACGCCTAATGTATTCGTCCGAGTCCTTTGAACATTGTACTACAAGTTAGGACATCTTAAGACTCGGTATGCCATATTAGCACCTTGAAATGCAAGTTAGTATAACGTAGGACGCCTTAAAACTGCAAACAAAACCTTACAACACAATACGAAACCTCAAAACTACATAATAAACCGAATGAAATCGCCCAAGTCCTTTGAACATAGTAAGACAATTTAGAACTTGTTACGACTCTGTATGCCATATTAGCACCTTGAAAAGCGCGTTAGTATAACTTAGTACGCCTTAAAACTCCTAACAACACCTTAAAACACCGTACGAAACCTTAAAACTCCATAATAAACCTAATGAATTGCTCCGAGTCATTTAAACATTGTACGACAACATAGAATATCTTACGACTCTGTATACCACATTAGCACCTTGAAAAGCTTGTTAGTATAATATACGACACTTCAAAACTCCTAACTACACCTTACAATACCCTAAGTAAGCTTAAAACTCCATAATAAACCTAATGAATTCGTACGAGTTCTTTTAACGTCGTACGACAACTTAGGACATCTTACGACTCTTTATGCAACATTAGCAACTCGAAAAGCATGTTAGTATAATGTAGGACGCCTTACAGCTCCTAAAAGCACCTTACATCACCGTACGAAAACTTAAAACTCCATAATACGCCTAATGTATTCGTCCGAGTCCTTTGAACATTGTACTACAAGTTAGGACATCTTAAGATTCGGTATGCCATATTAGCACCTTGAAATGCAAGTTAGTATAACGTAGGACGCCTTAAAAGTGCAAACAACACCTTACAACACAATACGAAACCTCAAAACTACATAATAGACCGAATGAAATCGCCCAAGTCCTTTGAACATAGTACGACAATTCAGAACTTGTTACGACTCTGTATGCCATATTAGCACCTTGAAAAGCGCGTTAGTATAACTTAGGACGCCTTAAAACTTTTAACAACACCTTAAAACACCGTACGAAACCTTAAAACTCCATAATAAACCTAATGAATTGCTCCGAGTCATTTAAACATTGTACGACAGCTTAAAATGTCTTACGACTCTGTATACCACATTAGCACCTTGAAAAGCTTGTTAGTATAATATACGACACCTCAAAACTCCTAACTACACCTTACAATACCGTACGTAAGCTTAAAACTCCATAATAAACTTAATGAATTCGTACGAGTCCTTTTAACATCGTACGACAACTTAGGACATCTTACGACTCTTTATGCCACATTAGCAACTTGAAAAGCATGTTAATATAGTGTAGGACGCCTTACATCTCCTAAAAACACCTTACAACACCTTACGAAACCTTAACACTCCATAATAAACGTAATGAATTCGTACGAGTCCTTTGAACATCGTACGACAACTTAGGACATCTTACGACTCTTTATGCCACATTAGCAACTCGAAAAGCATGTTAGTATAATGTAGGACGCCTTACAGCTCCTAAAAACACCTTACAAGCCGTACGAAACCTTAAAACTCCATAATAAACCTAATGAATTCGTACGAGTCCTTTGAATATCGTACGACAACTTAGGACATCTTACGACTCTTTATGCAACATTAGCAACTCGAAAAGCATGTTAGTATAATGTAGGACGCCTTACAGCTCCTAAAAGCACCTTACATCACCGTACGAAAACTTAAAACTCCATAATACGCCTAATGTATTCGTCCGAGTCCTTTGAACATTGTACTACAAGTTAGGACATCTTAAGACTCGGTATGCCATATTAGCACCTTGAAATGCAAGTTAGTATAACGTAGGACGCCTTAAAACTGCAAACAACAGCTTACAACACAATACGAAACCTCAAAACTACATAATAAACCGAATGAAATCGCCCAAGTCCTTTGAACATAGTAAGAAAATTTAGAACTTGTTACGACTCTGTATGCCATATTAGCACCTTGAAAAGCGCGTTAGTATAACTTAGGACGCCTTAAAACTCCTAACAACACCGTACGAAACCTTAAAACTCCATAATAAACCTAATGAATTGCTCCGAGTCATTTAAACATTGTACGACAGCTTAAAATGTCTTACGACTCTGTATACCACATTAGCACCTTGAAATGCTTGTTAGTATAATATACGACACCTCAAAACTCCTAACTACACCTTACAATACCCTACGTAAGCTTAAAACTCCATAATAAACCTAATGAATTCGTACGAGTCCTTTTAACGTCGTACGACAACTTAGGACATCTTACGACTCTTTATGCCACATTAGCAACTCGAAAAGCATGTTAGTATAATGTAGGACGCCTTACAGCTCCTAAAAGCACCTTACATCACCGTACGAAAACTTAAAACTCCATAATACGCCTAATGTATTCGTCCGAGTCCTTTGAACATTGTACTACAAGTTAGGACATCTTAAGACTCGGTATGCCATATTAGCACCTTGAAATGCAAGTTAGTATAACGTAGGACGCCTTAAAACTGCAAACAAAACCTTACAACACAATACGAAACCTCAAAACTACATAATAAACCGAATGAAATCGCCCAAGTCCTTTGAACATAGTAAGACAATTTAGAACTTGTTACGACTCTGTATGCCATATTAGCACCTTGAAAAGCGCGTTAGTATAACTTAGTACGCCTTAAAACTCCTAACAACACCTTAAAACACCGTACGAAACCTTAAAACTCCATAATAAACCTAATGAATTGCTCCGAGTCATTTAAACATTGCACGACAACATAGAATATCTTACGACTCTGTATACCACATTAGCACCTTGAAAAGCTTGTTAGTATAATATACGACACTTCAAAACTCCTAACTACACCTTACAATACCCTAAGTAAGCTTAAAACTCCATAATAAACCTAATGAATTCGTACGAGTTCTTTTAACGTCGTACGACAACTTAGGACATCTTACGACTCTTTATGCAACATTAGCAACTCGAAAAGCATGTTAGTATAATGTAGGACGCCTTACAGCTCCTAAAAGCACCTTACATCACCGTACGAAAACTTAAAACTCCATAATACGCCTAATGTATTCGTCCGAGTCCTTTGAACATTGTACTACAAGTTAGGACATCTTAAGATTCGGTATGCCATATTAGCACCTTGAAATGCAAGTTAGTATAACGTAGGACGCCTTAAAAGTGCAAACAACACCTTACAACACAATACGAAACCTCAAAACTACATAATAGACCGAATGAAATCGCCCAAGTCCTTTGAACATAGTACGACAATTCAGAACTTGTTACGACTCTGTATGCCATATTAGCACCTTGAAAAGCGCGTTAGTATAACTTAGGACGCCTTAAAACTTTTAACAACACCTTAAAACACCGTACGAAACCTTAAAACTCCATAATAAACCTAATGAATTGCTCCGAGTCATTTAAACATTGTACGACAGCTTAAAATGTCTTACGACTCTGTATACCACATTAGCACCTTGAAAAGCTTGTTAGTATAATATACGACACCTCAAAACTCCTAACTACACCTTACAATACCGTACGTAAGCTTAAAACTCCATAATAAACTTAATGAATTCGTACGAGTCCTTTTAACGTCGTACGACAACTTAGGACATCTTACGACTCTTTATGCCACATTAGCAACTTGAAAAGCATGTTAATATAGTGTAGGACGCCTTACATCTCCTAAAAACACCTTACAACACCTTACGAAACCTTAACACTCCATAATAAACGTAATGAATTCGTACGAGTCCTTTGAACATCGTACGACAACTTAGGACATCTTACGACTCTTTATGCCACATTAGCAACTCGAAAAGCATGTTAGTATAATGTAGGACGCCTTACAGCTCCTAAAAACACCTTACAAGCCGTACGAAACCTTAAAACTCCATAATAAACCTAATGAATTCGTACGAGTCCTTTGAATATCGTACGACAACTTAGGACATCTTACGACTCTTTATGCAACATTAGCAACTCGAAAAGCATGTTAGTATAATGTAGGACGCCTTACAGCTCCTAAAAGCACCTTACATCACCGTACGAAAACTTAAAACTCCATAATACGCCTAATGTATTCGTCCGAGTCCTTTGAACATTGTACTACAAGTTAGGACATCTTAAGACTCGGTATGCCATATTAGCACCTTGAAATGCAAGTTAGTATAACGTAGGACGCCTTAAAACTGCAAACAACAGCTTACAACACAATACGAAACCTCAAAACTACATAATAAACCGAATGAAATCGCCCAAGTCCTTTGAACATAGTAAGAAAATTTAGAACTTGTTACGACTCTGTATGCCATATTAGCACCTTGAAAAGCGCGTTAGTATAACTTAGGACGCCTTAAAACTCCTAACAACACCGTACGAAACCTTAAAACTCCATAATAAACCTAATGAATTGCTCCGAGTCATTTAAACATTGTACGACAGCTTAAAATGTCTTACGACTCTGTATACCACATTAGCACCTTGAAATGCTTGTTAGTATAATATACGACACCTCAAAACTCCTAACTACACCTTACAATACCCTACGTAAGCTTAAAACTCCATAATAAACCTAATGAATTCGTACGAGTCCTTTTAACGTCGTACGACAACTTAGGACATCTTACGACTCTTTATGCCACATTAGCAACTCGAAAAGCATGTTAGTATAATGTAGGACGCCTTACAGCTCCTAAAAGCACCTTACATCACCGTACGAAAACTTAAAACTCCATAATACGCCTAATGTATTCGTCCGAGTCCTTTGAACATTGTACTACAAGTTAGGACATCTTAAGACTCGGTATGCCATATTAGCACCTTGAAATGCAAGTTAGTATAACGTAGGATGCCTTAAAACTGCAAACAACACCTTACAACACAATACGAAACCTCAAAACTACATAATAAACCGAATGAAATCGCCCAAGTCCTTTGAACATAGTAAGACAATTTAGAACTTGTTACGACGCTGTATGCCATATTTTTTTGGGTAAAGGGTTACCCCGGTGATTCTATATATTAACATCAGCCATAAGAAAAAGTAGCATGGCAGAATACCACACTAGTTCAAACATAGCACATGCCCCATGAATGTGTACAAAAAAACACCAACAAAAGCAAAACTGCCTAGTAAACAAAGCAAAACAAGACACACACTAGCAATGCTAAATCAACAAAAAAGAAATACAGATAATCAGCCTGGATCTACCAAATCTTTGTCGCGATCAATCTTCCATTCCCTTAGAATAGTCCACACCCGAGTCGAGTTCTTAAACTTAAGGCCCAACAACTTGCAACGAACTGTATTGCGGATTTCTTCAGCTACCACTTCCGGTGGCCGTGTCTGGTTCTTGAACAACCGGTTATTTCTTTCCTGCCAAACCAAATAGACAGCAGCTGCAATAGATAGTTTACCAACCACATGACGCAATGACTTCGAGTAAGCCGACCTTATCCAATCAATGATATCCAATCTGTGGTTCGACAGGTGCTGCAATCTAGCCACAGATTTTGTAAGATCCCAAACCCTAGTAGCAAAGGAACACTCAAAGAACAAATGGTCATGAGAATCAAAATTCCTGCAACAAAGCGGACAACACATCATGTTCATATTCCCCCTTCTAGCCAGATCCCATGACAGAATCTTGTCTTGGGTGAGTAATCTTTCCCTCATCACCAACCATAACAGAAACGCATGCTTTGGCACACACTGAGAGAACCAAACCCCTTTAAACCAGTCAACAATAGGACCACGTATTCTAATACAATCCCACACCTCCTTAGTGGAGAACGAGCACAGATTCGAGCCCGTTTTCCAGAAATACTGATCCACTGTATCTGGATATAACCGCATCTGGATGACCTGGTTAAGAATCAGATAAGTATTTAACCAAGAAGATGGCCATCTCCAACTACCATCCCTATATATATCAGCCACTTTATCCTCCAAAGAAAACCCAGCATTCCTAATATCCCTGTGCAACATCTCAATAAACGGACCCCCTTCAAACCAAGTATCATACCAAACAGACGTATTGCTACCATTCCCCACTTTTGACCACAGAAATCTACGAACAAGAGGCCTAAGTTGAAGAATTTTCCGCCAACCCCAAGAACAATTTCTAGGAACCTCTACACTCCAAAGATTCCTCCCCTTCAACCTATATTGCTTGATCCAATCCACCCAAACAGAGGAACGGTTAGAGATGATGCTCCAAATGTGATACGACATCATGGCTTTATTCATATCCCTAACGCGTTTGATTCCCAGACCACCTTCATTTTTTGGCATGCAAACATCCTTCCAAGCAACCCTTGCACGGCCCTTCTTCAAAGGACCCCGAGCCCATAAGAAATCCTGCATCTTAGCCTCAATATCATGCATAATCCGGCTTGGGAGAATGAACACTGAAGACCAAAACACATGAAGAGAAGCGATAACAGAGTTAATGAGTTGACACCTACCAGCAAAAGATAGCAATTTATTCTTCCAGTCACCAATACGATTATCAACTTTTTCAATAAGAGCCCGACAGTCCGAAGTCCTTACTCTAGACGCCACAAGGGGAACACCCAAATACCTAACCGGCAACTTACCCTCCACAAAAGGCATAATATTCAGAATACTGTTCTTGGTTTGCACAGGGACGTTACAAAAAAATATGGTACTTTTCTGGTTACTTGGGCTCAACCCAGACATGGTAGCAAAATCTGTTAAAGATTTCATAATAACCTTTGCAGAACTCAAATCCCCTCTAGCAAATAGAAACAAGTCATCTGCAAAACACAAATTGATCAAAAGAAGCTTCTCACATCTATTATGGAATCTGAAAGACGAGTCCAATGAAACAGCCCTTCTCAATACCAAAGTAAGGATCTCCATAACCATAGTAAATAGATACGGGGACATCGGATCCCCCTGTCGAAGACCACGTTTCCCCCTAAAATACCCATGCAAGCTACCATTCACAGAGATAGAGAACGACACCGTAGTAACACATATCATGACCCAATTAACCATCATAGGATGAAAACCAAAACCCAATAAAGCTGTCTTCAAGAATTTCCAATCCACAGTATCATAAGCTTTCTGAATATCAACTTTAAAAGCACATCTTGGAGGCCCACTATCCAGGTGATATCTATGCATAAGCTCTTGGGTCAATAAAATATTATCAGATATTCTTCTACCCGGAATAAAAGCAGATTGATTAGAACTAATAAGATTACTCAGGCTCTCCTTCATTCTATCCGCAAGAATCTTAGTAATGCACTTAAACAGAACATTACAACAAGCAATAGGTCTATAATCCGTAATAAAAGAGGGAGTCTCAACCTTGGGGATAAGCGTAATCAGCGTATAATTCATCTCAAGAAGTAACTTGCCCTCACGAAAAAAATCCTGCACAGCGAGGCACACATCTTTACCCACAATATCCCATGATTTCTTATAAAACGCAGCTGTAAACCCATCAGGACCGGGAGCTTTATCATCACCAAAAGCAAACATGGTCCTTTTGATCTCATCCACCGTAACCTCTCGAATCATATCAACAGCCACAGCCTGATCAATCCGGACATCAAACAACTCCGGAGTTATGGGGATAATAGAAATATCCTCCTTTCCCAGAAACCCGACATAATGCTCAACAAACGCCTTGGGAACCGCCTTCCCTTCATGCAGATATCCATTGCTATCAGTAATTACGTCTATCCGAGCTCTATGGTTTCTGCACTTCAGAGTGTTATGGAAATACTTAGTATTAGCATCCCCCTCAGCCAGCCAATGCACCTTCGCTTTCTGCTTCAAGAATCTTTCTTCATCAAGACTTGCCTCATTAAATGAAGCAAGAAGTTTAGACTCCTGAGAACATAACTCCAGGTTCATGGGGTCATCATCAATCAAACGTTGAATCTGATTAAGTTGAGTTCGAATGGCTTCCACCTTAGAGTGAAGGTTTCCCTGCAAGTATAATAAGCCCCTTAAAGGAGATTTAAGAAGTTTAAGCCTTTTAACTACTCTGAACTGGTGCACCCCACCAATATTCATACCCCAGACCTTAGCAACAATATCCTTGAATTCCGGTTTATAAGTAAGGAAATTTGCAAATCGAAATGGGGGAGGGCTACTACGTTCCACATCCGGGATTCTAAGGACACTAGGGAATGGTCGGAGATACCATTCGGTTGAAAAATAGCTCCAGCCGTAGGATAGATATCAGTAAACCGAACATTTGCCATAACCCTATCAATCTTTTTGAACACCCCTTTACCCTGTTTGGGCTTTTGATTCCAAGTGAATTGCATTCCAGACCTGTTAACATCAATCATCTCAATCTGGTTAATACAATCCATAAACTCTCTCATGCCAATAGTAGAACTTGACGACCCAACATATGAGTCATGAGAAAATAAAGCCGAATTAAAGTCCCCCATCATAACCCAGGGCTCACCCTTGACCATCATACTATGTCTGCATAAACTAGCCCACAACTCCCTTCTATGAACATAATAATTGGCAGCGTAAACAACAGAGCAGAACAACCTCCTTTTATCAAGCTTAAAATAAATCTGAATATGCATAACCTGATCCGATTGAGCAAGAACCATAACATCCATAACGAGGGGATCCCATCCCAATATAATCCTGGACCCCTTCGAACACATATTTCCATTTGACGTCCAATCCCACCTTTTAAACACACTATTACAAACCCCCGTTAGTCTATCCAATTCCACATGGGATTCCAAGATTGCACACAAACTCAACTTATTATCTCTGACAACCTGACGAACCTCCTTCTGTTTTGGGGCTCGGTTCAACCGCCTAATGTTCCAAGCAGCCATACTAACCATTGATACCTGATGTAGAAGGAGTGCTTGCCCCTTTAATAGTATTCATAGCCCTTACCGAAGTATTTTGCACAAACCTGGCCATACCACTATCCATATCAAGAACTTCATCAACATCCGAATCTGAATCCAGCTGATTAATATCATTTTCCAAATTACCCTTCATTCTATCCTCCCCAGTGCT
Source organism: Tagetes erecta (assembly GCA_030867185.1). Taxonomy (NCBI): domain Eukaryota; kingdom Viridiplantae; phylum Streptophyta; class Magnoliopsida; order Asterales; family Asteraceae; genus Tagetes; species Tagetes erecta. The sequence continues at coordinate 13,736,346 of CM061493.1, forward strand.
GTTCTCAACTTCATCCACTAAGACACCAAATGGGTTAGCAGAAACGACGTTATCCACAAATGGCTCCTTCAACTTCAACCTGTTTTCATTTTGCTTATCCAACTTTCTGACATCATTTGCCCCATCTCTTTTAACCACCGGACGATATTCAAACTGCGGTTTCTTAATTTGAATTCCATTTCTCTTTGCTGTCTTTTTATTCTTCACCTCCTTGAAACCATCACTATCCACGTTTGAACTAGGTTTGGTGTCCTGTTTCGCATGTAAAGGACAACCATCCTCAGTATGACCAAATACACTACAATGCCCGCATCTAGGAGGTTTCCACTCATATTCCACCGACACTTTAGCCGACCCAAAACCATCGCCCTCCAGATCAGGAACGGCAATAGTAATTTCCTCCTTAAAATCCATATCCGCTGATATTTCAACAAGAGCTCTAGCAAAACTGCTTCTTCCCCACGCATTAGTACACATCGAAGTAGTAAACGAGTCAAGCAACCTAGGAGTACCAATTTGTGAGACTAAAAGACTCAAACCAACATCCGTGTAAGCCACTAAAGGAACATCATGTAACTTTACCCAAACCGACACCGTCTTGATGTCATCCTTCTGGAGCTTTGAGGTCGGAGACCATACATTAAGAATAATCGGTTTATTTCGAATTAGCCAAGGACCACCTTCCAGAACATCCATCATACCTTTCTTGTCATTAAACTTAAAGAAGAAAAACCCATTTGCATTCATCATGGACCTCTGGAGACCATATTTTTTCCAATTCATACGGACATAATACTCTACTACAGGATACGCCATCCTATCCCCTAGAAAGTAGCCATACAACGTAAACTCCAGTTTATTACAAACTGCCCGAATTGAGTCCTTTGGAAGCACAACATCAAACCCCTGCTTTGTTTCAGCATTCAACATATACCTAAAATTCACTTTTGCTCCCATTTGATCCGCATTTAGCCCAAATTTTTTTGTCATCTCAGCATAGGAGTTAACAGTAGGGTCAAAAGCTCTTGCCGGGTCAACATATTCAGCTGTATGAGTGTCCATAGCCGGGTCAACACTTGTAGCCGGGTCACTATTATTAGCTTTGTTAACATAACCCTGCATAGCCGTGTCAACATGTATACCCGTGTAACTAGCCGTGTCAACATGTATACCCGTGTAACCAGCCGGGTCAACGCTTGTAGCCGGGTCAACACTTGCAGCCGTGTCAACACTTGTTGCCAGGTCAACACTTGCAGCCAGGCTACCGCTTGTTGCTGGGTCAACGCTTCTTGCCGGGTCAACACTTGCAGCCGGGTCACAATAACTAATACAACCCTCACCCGGCTCCTTGAGCACTTCACCCGTCTCCCTCATAACCTCACCCGTCCTATTCAAACTTTTATCCATCTCTCCATTACCAGTATTATACACCGAAACCCTAATCTGCCCAGTTTCCTTATTCTGATTCATCTCTTCAGTGGTTGCAGTATTCGATCTCCTTAGAATGCTTCTCTTAACCTTTCCATCAATATTTTTAACTTTATCAGCAAGTGATCGTTTCTCCATTGATAAAACACTCCAGAAAATCGACGAACAGCACCAAACCAATACGACTACCAAGTCTTAATAGGTTAATAGGATTCGTACCAAAAAGCTATACTATATTCAATAGCCGCTTTCGATTACAGACCTACTAAGCAGTAAGAGTTAGCAATGTATGATTTAGTGAAAGAAATCCCACCAAACCCTAATCGATAAACCCTATATCTTGCTAATAGTGCTCGAATAAACTGGCCAAAACCAATTGTATCTCAGGACTACTACACAAGAATAAGCGTAAATCAATTAGAGAAAAATAATCGAACTCACAAACAAACGAAAGAATGAGTTACAGCACATGCAAGATCAAGCAATCAGCATGCAAACCCTAATCGCCCAAATCGCCCTAATCGCCCTAATCGCCCATCGCACCTATTCTGTATACTTTGTATCCGCTGTATGCCATATTAGCACCTTGAAAAGCGCGTTAGTATAACTTAGGACGCCTTAAAACTCCAAACAACACCTTACAACACCGTACGAAACCTTAAAACTCCATAATAAACCTAATGAATTGCTCCGAGTCATTTAAACATTGTACGACAACATAGAATATCTTACGACTCTATATACCACATTAGCACCTTGAAAAGCTTGTTAGTATAGTATACGACACCTCAAAACTCCTAACTACACCATACAATACCCTACGTAACCTTAAAACTCCATAATAAACCTAATGAATTGGTACGAGTCCTTTTAACGTCGTACGACAACTTAAGACATCTTACGACTCTTTATGCCACATTAGCAACTCGAAAAGCATGTTAGTATAATGTAGGACGCCTTACAGCTCCTAAAAACACCTTACAACACCGTACGAAACCTTAAAACTCCATAATAAACGTAATGAATTCGTACGAGTCCTTTGAACATCGTACGACAACTTAGGACATCTTACGACTCTTTATGCCACATTAGCAACTCGAAAAGCATGTTAGTATAATGTAGGACGCCTTACAGCTCCTAAAAACACCTTACAACACCGTACGAAACCTTAAAACTCCATAATAAACGTAATGAATTCGTACGAGTCCTTTTAACGTCGTACGACATCTTACGACTCTTTATGCCACATTAGCAACTCGAAAATCATGTTAGTATAATGTTGGACGCCTTACAGCTCCTAAAAACACCTTACAAACCGTATGAAACCTTAAAACTCCATAATAAACCTAATGAATTCGTACGAGTCCTTTGAATATCGTACGACAACATAGGACATCATACGACTCTTTATGCAACATTAGCAACTCGAAAAGCATGTTAGTATAATGTAGGACGCCTTACAGCTCCTAAAAGCACCTTACATCACCGTACGAAAACTTAAAACTCCATAATACGCCTAATGTATTCGTCCGAGTCCTTTGAACATTGTACTACAAGTTAGGACATCTTAAGACTCGATATGCCATATTAGCACCTTGAAATGCAAGTTAGTATAACGTAGGACGCCTTAAAACTGCAAACAACACCTTACAACACAATACGAAACCTCAAAACTACATAATAAACCGAATGAAATCGCCAAGTCCTTTGAACATAGTACGACAATTCAGAACTTGTTACAACTCTGTATGCCATATTAGCACCTTGAAAAGCGCGTTAGTATAACTTAGGACGCCTTAAAACTCTTAATAACACCTTACAACACCGTACGAAACCTTAAAACTCCATAATAAACCTAATGAATTGCTCCGAGTCATTTAAACATTGTACGACAGCTTAAAATGTATTACGACTCTGTATACCACATTAGCACCTTGAAAAGCTTCTTAGTATAATATACGACACCTCAAAACTCCTAACTACACCTTACAATACCCTAGTAAGTTTAAAACTCCATAATAAACCTAATGAATTCGTACGAGTCCTTTTAACGTCGTACGACAACTTAGGACATCTTACGACTCTTTATGCCACATTAGCAACTTGAAAAGCATGTTAGTATAATGTAGGACGCCTTACAGCTCCTACAAAACACCTTACAACACCTTACGAAACCTTAACACTCCATAATAAACATAATGAATTCGTAGGAGTCCTTTGAACATCGTACGACAACTTAGGACATCTTACGACTCTTTATGCCACATTAGCAACTCGAAAAGCATGTTAGTATAATGTAGGACGCCTTACAGCTCTTAAAAACACCTTACAAGCCGTACGAAACCTTAAAACTCCATAATAAACCTAATGAATTCGTACGAGTCCTTTTAACGTCGTACGACAACTTAGGACATCTTACGACTCTTTATGCCACATTAGCAACTCGAAAAGCATGTTAGTATAATGTAGGACGCCTTACAGCTCCTAAAAACACCTTACAACACCGTACGAAACCTTAAAACTCCATAATAAACGTAATGAATTCGTACGAGTCCTTTTAACGTCGTACGACATCTTACGACTCTTTATGCCACATTAGCAACTCGAAAAGCATGTTAATATAATGTAGGACGCCTTACAGCTCCTAAAAACACCTTACAAACCGTATGAAACCTTAAAACTCCATAATAAACCTAATGAATTCGTATGAGTCCTTTGAATATCGTACGACAACATAGGACATCATACGACTCTTTATGCAACATTAGAAACTCGAAAAGCATGTTAGTATAATGTAGGACGCCTTACAGCTCCTAAAAGCACCTTACATCACCGTACGAAAACTTAAAACTCCATAATACGCCTAATGTATTCGTCCGAGTCCTTTGAACATTGTACTACAAGTTAGGACATCTTAAGACTCGATATGCCATATTAGCACCTTGAAATGCAAGTTAGTATAACGTAGGACGCCTTAAAACTGCAAACAACACCTTACAACACAATACGAAACCTCAAAACTACATAATAAACCGAATGAAATCGCCAAGTCCTTTGAACATAGTACGACAATTCAGAACTTGTTACGACTCTGTATGCCATATTAGCACCTTGAAAAGCGCGTTAGTATAACTTAGGACGCCTTAAAACTCTTAATAACACCTTACAACACCGTACGAAACCTTAAAACTCCATAATAAACCTAATGAATTGCTCCGAGTCATTTAAACATTGTACGACAGCTTAAAATGTATTACGACTCTGTATACCACATTAGCACCTTGAAAAGTTTCTTAGTATAATATACGACACCTCAAAACTCCCAACTACACCTTACAATACCCTAGTAAGCTTAAAACTCCATAATAAACCTAATGAATTCGTACGAGCACTTTTAACGTCGTACGACAACTTAGGACATCTTACGACTCTTTATGCCACATTAGCAACTTGAAAAGCATGTTAGTATAATGTAGGACGCCTTACAGCTCCTAAAAACACCTTACAACACCTAACGAAACCTTAACACTCCATAATAAACATAATGAATTCGTAGGTGTCCTTTGAACATCGTACGACAACTTAGGACATCTTACGACTCTTTATGCCACATTAGCAACTCGAAAAGCATGTTAGTATAATGTAGGACGCCTTACAGCTCTTAAAAACACCTTACAAGCCGTACGAAACCTTAAAACTCCATAATAAACCTAATGAATTCGTACGAGTCCTTTTAACGTCGTACGACAACTTAGGACATCTTACTACTCTTTATGCCACATTAGCAACTCGAAAAGCATGTTAGTATAATGTAGGACGCCTTACAGCTCCTAAAAGCACCTTACATCACCGTACGAAAACTTAAAACTCCATAATACGCCTAATGTATTCGTCCGAGTCCTTTGAACATTGTACTACAAGTTAGGACATCTTAAGACTCGGTATGCCATATTAGCACCTTGAAATGCAAGTTCGTATAACGTAGGATGCCTTAAAACTGCAAACAACACCTTACAACACAATTCGAAACCTCAAAACTACATAATAAACCGAATGAAATCGCCCAAGTCCTTTGAACATAGTAAGACAATTTAGAACTTGTTACGACTCTGTATGCCATATTAGCACCTTGAAAAGCGCGTTAGTATAACTTAGGACGCCTTAAAACTCCAAACAACACCTTACAACACCGTACGAAACCTTAAAACTCCATAATAAACCTAATGAATTGCTCCGAGTCATTTAAACATTGTACGTCAACATAGAATATCTTACGACTCTGTATACCACATTAGCACCTTGAAAAGCTTGTTAGTATAGTATACGACACCTCAAAACTCCTAACTACACCTTACAATACCCTACGTAAGCTTAAAACTCCATAATAAACCTAATGAATTCGTACGAGTCCTTTTAACGTCGTACGACAACTTAGGACATCTTACGACTCTTTATGCCACATTAGCAACTCGAAAAGCATGTTAGTATAATGTAGGACGCCTTACAGCTCCTAAAAACACCTTACAACACCGTACGAAACCTTAAAATTCCATAATGAACCTAATGAATTTGTACGAGTCCTTTGAACATCGTACGACAACTTAGGACATCTTACGTCTCTTTATGCCACATTAGCAACACGAAAAGCATGTTAGTATAATGTAGGACGCCTTAGAGCTCCTAAAAACGCCTTACAACACCGTACGAAACCTTAAAACTCCATAATAAACGTAATGAATTCGTACGAGTCCTTTGAACATCGTACGACAACTTAGGACATCTTACGACTCTTTATGCCACATTAGCAACTCGAAAAGCATGTTAGTATAATGTAGGACGCCTTACAGCTCCTAAAAACACCTTACAACACCGTACGAAACCTTAAAACTCCATAATAAACGTAATGAATTCGTACGAGTCCTTTTAACCTCGTACGACAACTTAGGACATCTTATGTTAGGGCTATTTCCTAGTTAAGATTTACTTTGTATTTTGTTTATATGTTTGTGTATAGTTTAGGGTCTATTTTGTATTTTCCTTAAACTTGTAATTGTTTCTAAAAGCATGTAGTGAGAGAGTGTGAGGAGAGAGGCTAGATCACATTATTCACGTAAGAGAGAGAACTTAGTGTGTGTGATTTATTTTCTCCTGCACTTGTATTACAATACTGCTTTGATCATCAATATACAAAGAGAATTATTAGTATGAATTGTGTTTGTGATTGAACTGTGTTGTGTACATGTTATTCTGATCATTGAGCGATATTCACGATCCAATTGAACCTATCAATTGGTATCAGAGCTGTTGGTACTGTGTTCTTCGCTATTCATCAAGCAAAACACATCAATATTGCTCAAATATCATGATCTGAATGAATTGTTGCTGTTTTTAGTTGTGATTTATCATCGCAATCACTTCTAATTCACAACGATTGTGCAAATTCCATCAGATTATCATCAGATCTGAGGAATTAAGAAGATTGAAAAAGTTACTGTTCGATCGAATTTTGCTCAAATTCATCAAAATTTGATCATGTTTTGGATTGATTGAGATTAGGGATTGATAATCGGACCATTTCACAGCTTGTGTGTGAATTTTGAACGAATTGGACAAGTTTTTGACAAAACCCAGAAAATTCTCATGGAGAAGATGATGAACAGTATGAACTTGGTTGAAGATTAACTTGCCGGGTGATAAAATTTGACTTAGACAATTTCCTTTGGACTTAGATTGAAGAACAATTAGGTCCTGTGCAGCCGTGTAAGGGAATTTGTTCTAGACGGGTAAAGAATTTGACGAAGAAAAGGTGTTACTGTTCAGCCGGATCAAACACTGTTGTGCCGGGTGATACACTGTTACGCCGGGTGATCAATCAACTGTGTCGCCGGGTAAACAACATTGCCGTGTGATCGACAACTGTTCAGCCGGGTAAAGCCTTCTACCGTGTTAAGATTCAAGCCGGGTCAAGTTATCTGCCGTGTGAAGTTATTTCTTGTTGCCGTGCAACTGTTCAGCCGGGTAACTGTTCAGCCGGGTCAAGAACACAAGTTTTACAACTGTTGAACCGTGTAACTGTTTAGCCGTGTAAAGACTTTTTCTCTGCTGGGTGAAGAACAAAGCTACTGTTTAGCCGGGTGAAGAAGGATTTTCACTTTTCAGCCGTGTGACTCATTTTTAGTTGTTTTTAATACTTGTTTCTTATCTTGTCTTTAATTACTTGTCTTTATTTTAGTATTTTAATCATTTCTTTTCAAAAATTAACAAAAACCAAAAATATTTTCTTTAAAAAATCTTAAAAAAATTAAAAATGGCACCTAATGATGATTCTGATAACCGTGTTCCTAGACTTGTTAATCGTGCAGATTTCAAGAATTGGACAATCAGACTGAGACATCACTTATGCTCCATTGACAATGATTTATGGAAGTCAATTGAAAAGGGTCCTCATATTCCAACTCAGACTGCTCCAGATAGTGCAAGTACCTACACCAAAGATTCTACTGAACCATATCCAGAGGATAATTTGTCAGCAGAAGATTTAAAGAAAGTGAAGAATGATAGCAAGGCTTATTCTTTAATGTGCAAGGGATTGCCACTTCAAGTTCTGTCGAGATTGGATGCATATCAGACTGGGTATACATGTTTCAAGGCATTAAAGTCGATATGTGAAGGAGGAGAACAATTGAGAAGTTTGAAGAAATCAAAGTTGAAAAGACAATTGGAGTTGTTCGAGCATATTAATGGAGAAACAGTGCATCAGATGATGAACAGATTTGTTCACTTAACTACTGAGATGTCAAACCTCGGAGTTAAGACTGACCTTCAAGACTTGAATGATCGTTTGTTATGTGCTTTGCCATCATCATGGAAGCAGACTGTTACGTTGTTAAAACATACTGAGAAATTTCCAATGGATTTAGATCTGCTTATTGGAAAGATTGAAGAAGTTGAGATTGATGAAGGATCGAGAAATACTGATAGATCAAGCTCACAAGCTCAATATAAGTATGTGGTAAATCCTGCCAATACTGTGGAGAATGCATTTCTTGCACAAGATGCAATGAAGTTTGAAGAAGAGGGTGATTTATTTGTTGGTGCAAGTTTCTATACTGATTCATCATACTTTCCAAGTTCACCAACTTATTCTCAACCTCAATCTCTACCAAGAGCTCAAGTTCAAAGTCAGAATCTGAAGAATCAAGTTGACAGTCAAAGTTCAAATGTTCAAGCTAAGGTGAAAGATGTAATGAACATTCTGTTGCAAGATGATGAGACCAAAACTGCTTTCACAGCGTTTATGGCAAGTTTTCAAGCATATCAAGGAAGTCACTTAAGTCAAATGGACGTGGTCCTTCAAGACTTATTTGAGATGGATCCAGTTGACATTGAGGAGATGGATTTAAACTGGCAGATGGTAATGGTTGCATATAGAACGCAGAAGCATGCATATGTTAACCGAAGTTACAAGCCTCATGCAAACAAAACTGTTGGTTTTGACAAATCAAAGGCCAGATGTTTCAATTGTAACCAGTATGGTCATTTTTCAAGGGAATGCAAAGCTCCTAAGAATCAGAATTTCAATGACCAAGCTAGTTCAAGTAATCAAGGTCAAGGTCAAAGCTCACAACAGTCTTCAAGTTATCAACAAAGAAATCAACGCTATTTTCAGAAACCATACCAAAGTCTTCCCATGCCTGTATTGAAGGATGAAGGAAAGAAACCAGAAGACCAAACAAAGGCACTGGTGGTCAGTGTAAAAGATGGTTATGATTGGAGCGCTTATGCAGAACAATTTACATCTGATCTTACATCAAGTGTGGCACTGGTATGTGAAATTGAAGAAGACTGGTCTGAAGAAGGGGATGGTAAAGTGATTGATAATGAGAATGAAGATTCAGAGGAATATGACTGGAGTGCAAAGTCTGATCCTGTTGAAGAATCTGAGTCTGAAATTGCGCTAATGGCTACATCCAGTGAGTCTTCATCTTCTACTGAACAACCAAAGGTTAGTAATGACTTACCCCCTAACTATGTTCCTTTACCTGCTGATGTGAAAGAAAGGTTATGTTCTGAACAATGCATTCAACAAGTAGAACATTATCGAACTCATTCATTTAAAATTGGTGATAAATTAAGTAAACATGAAAAACTTCATGAACAACTTAAAATTGATCATAAAATTTCTGATGAGAAGATTTTGTCACTTAAAGAATCATGGAACAAAACTTTAAAGGAATTGGAACTGGTAACAAAACAACTTGAAGAAATGACAAAGAACTTTGAACAAGAAAAAGTTGCTCATGCTGTCACACAAGTTGAACTAACGAAAGTGAAAAGTTGTAAAACAATGGTGAAACAACTCATAAGTGAAAGAGGTAACAAAACCAAAACCGGGTTGGGTTTTACTCATGAACCAATGCCAAATTCAATCACTCAAACCTTACCGGAAAATTTTAATGAATTTGATCATTCACCTGAAAATGAAAGAAAATTCAAAGAAATTCAAAGAAGTAAATCCGAGTCCGAAGGATCTGAGGTGTTGATTGAAAGCTTGAAAGATGAAGATGGTATGACAACTGAAGCTGACGATGAAGCTAGCAACAAATCCGAAAACAAACTGGAGCCTGTTCTAATTCAACTCGTTGAATATCCAAAGCTTAATCCCGAACCAGAACAAACGGTGAAGGAAGAAGGTGAATTTTCAGGATTCAATGATCCAAATTACATCAAATGGAAGAAGAATGAAGAAAAGGCAAAAGTTGCTGCTCAACTGCTCAAGAAGCAAGAAGTGAAGAAGGCTGAAATTTCAACTGCACAGAAGCAGAAATCGAAAGTAATAACCAATCAATCTGAAACGAAACAGTCAAAAGGCAAAAGTGTCTTAAAATCGAATGATAACACCAAAGTTCAAAGTGTTAAAACTGACAAAGTTAAACCTGTCAAGAAAGTGTCAAAAGGTAAGAAAATCAAGTTTGTGTCTGCAGGAACGTTTGATTTGAACGGATCTTATGGTAAACCAATCAATTCTCCAATCAAATCTAACTCTGGTCTGAAAACAGGTTTAGGTCCTAAGTCTTCCGCTGTCAATGATAAGAGAACTGAATCTAAAAAGTTAACCAAACAGAACAATTTAAAATCGAACCAAAGTCCCATGCAATCAAAATCACAAACAAAGTTTCCACAGAAAAGCGTTAATCTAAAACCAAACAACAATGATAATGAATCACGATTTGGTTCAACATCAAAAGTTAACAATCGGCTCTTTAGGATTAGCAAGAAATATTGTGAAATTTGTGATAAATATAATCATGCAACTGCTAAATGTTTCTTTAACAGGTACTGCAGTTTCTGTGACAAAAGAAATCATTCTTCAGAAGAATGTTATTATAACAAATTTTGTGATATTTGTGAAAGAAGGAATCATGACACAAAGGATTGTTTCTTTCGAACAAACTCAACAAGAGAAATGACACCATTTTCAGATTTTCGAAGAAATCAGTCATTTGGTTTTCAAAATGTTAATCAAAGTCATTCTCCTGTTTTGAGAAAGTTCAATCGAAACAATTCTGTTTCAAATGTGCAGGTTAACAGTTTTAAACCAAGAGCTTTGATGGTAAGAAACCAAAAGTTTGAAAATAACCTTGATCCTAAGTTGGAGGAAAGGTTTAGTGCTTTGAGAAGAAAATAGTCAATGAACGCCAATGGGCGAAACAACAGTTATCAGCATCAAAATCTCTTAAATGAAACAAAATTTCAAAATGTTCAATATCAACAAGTTACTATTGTAGATAGATTCGGAAAACCCAAGACCGTGTGGGCCTGGGTTGACCAAACTAACTAAGTGATTGTTGAAATGCAGGTACGCCCAAGAAGACCTATCAACTCATGGTTCGTTGATAGTGGGTGTAGCCGGCATATGACAGGCAACCATGCCTTGCTTCAGGATTTCAAGCTGAAAAATGGTACACACGTTGCATTTGGAGGTGATGCGGGTGGTAAAATAACAGGAGAAGGAACCGTATCGAATGGGGTCATTAGTTTTGATAAAGTCAACTACTGTGCACAGTTGAACTTTAATTTACTAAGTGTATCTCAAATTTGTGATAAATCGTATTCAACTTTATTTGATGATTCTTTCTGTTACATACTCAAACCAGGTTTCAAGATCGACAATGAATGGGTAGTGGTGAAAGCTCCAAGAGATCGTGATGTATACAAGCAGGATATGTCGCAGATTGATGCCGAAACCGAAACTACTTGTCTCATTGCGCATGCTTCAAATGATGAGAGTCAGCTTTGGCATAGACGGCTGGGCCATTCAAACTTCAGAAACATGAATTGTTTAGTGACTGGAAATCACGCTGTGGGAATCCCATCGAAGAAGTTTTCTACAACTGATCTCTGTCCTGCATGTTTGAAAGGAAAACAGCATCGCATGTCTTTAAGTCCAAGCCAGAAAACTCCATTTCAAAACCCTTGCAGATGCTACATATGGATCTTTTCGGACCAACAAATGTGCAAAGCATTGGAAAGAAGTCTTATTGTTTTGTCATTATTGACGATTTCACTAGATTTTCTTGGGTTTATTTCTTGCATGTTAAATCTGAAACTGCGGAGTTATTAAAAGAATTTATTATCAAAGTTGAAAATCAGTTGGATTGTAAAGTGAAAATTTTACGAAGTGATAATGGAACAGAATTTAAGAACGCTAATGTTGATTTGTTTTGTGCAGAAAAAGGAATTGCTAGACAATTTAGTGCTCCAAGAACGCCTCAACAAAATGGGGTTGCGGAACGGAAAAACCGGACACTGATTGAAGCTGCAAGATCCATGCTCGCAGATGCCAAAATCCCTATCACATTCTGGGACGAAGCTATTGCTACTGCGTGTTTTGTACAAAACAGAACATTACTGGTTCAGGATAAACAGAAAACATCTTATGAGTTGTTATTTGGAAGAAAACCGAATATTTCATACTTGAAAGCATTTGGTTGTCCTGTAACGATTCTGAATTTAAATGATCATCTCGGGAAATTTGAGTCAAAATCTGACGATGGATTTTTCCTTGGTTATTCGTCTGTTTCTAAAGCTTATCGGGTTTTTAATAGCAAAACAAACACTGTTATTGAAACTATTAACGTAAAGTTTTTAGAAAATTCGTTTCCGTCAGTGGCGCATGGTCCCGAATGGTTATTTGATTTAGATTCGTTATCAAAATCTTTCAATTCTAACTTGTTGGATTTTTCAGGAAAAGCAAGGAAAGAATCAGGTGACTTGGGATGCTTTTGTGACGATTCTGATAATGACGAAGATGGAAATCTCAATTCTGAATATCCGTTCATGTCGTTTCATAATCCTGATCATGTCAAATCCAGTCAAGCTCCGGGTCCTTCTGGTTCTCAAGAAGATCAAGAATCAAACAATCTTGAAGATGATGTTAATCCGCAAAGTTCTCCTAATGATGGTGGATCTGTTCAGAATCAACCATCATCAGATCCGAATGTTGAAGTTATTCCAGAATCATTTGATTACTTCATCAATTCACCGGATCAAGTCCCGAATTTCACTCTGCATACTTCTTCTATACTACAAGATCTACCGAATCTGAATCATTCTAATCTGGAGAGTCAAGTGCAAGGAGATGACATACCAATTCATCGAATTCACAAGAAACATCCTGTCTCTCAGATTATCGGGCCGTTGAATCAGAGAACTACAAGAAGTCAAACTGAGCAAGCAAATGTTTGTCTTTATTCATGTTTTCTTTCTCAAGTGGTGCCGAAGAACATTTCAGAAGCGTTGCAAGATAATAGTTGGATTGAAGCCATGCAAGAGGAGTTACTTCAATTTCGCAAACAAGAGGTTTGGAAATTAGTGGACTTACCTGAAGGAGAGAATGCGATTGGTACTAGATGGTTGTACAAAAACAAGCCAGATGAACGTGGCATTGTTGTGAGAAACAAAGCAAGACTCATTGCACAAGGATATACTCAGGAAGAAGGCATTGATTATGAAGAAGTGTTCGCTCCGGTCGCAAGACTTGAAGCCATACGCGTTTTTCTTGCATATGCTTCCTTCATGAAGTTTAAAGTATTCTAAATGGACGTTAAAGGCGCTTTTCTGTATGGATCAATTACAGATGATGTTTATGTCAGACAACCTCCGGGTTTTGAAGATCCTGACTATCCTCATCGTGTATACAAGTTGAGTAAAGCACTATACGGTCTACACCAAGCTCCTAGAATCTGGTATGAGACATTATCTAAGCATTTACTAGAACATGGATTTACAAGAGGACAGATTGATCCAACTTTATTTATGAAGAGGGAGAATGACGATCTCTTATGTGTTCAAGTTTATGTGGACGATATTATCTTCGGATCAACCAGTGAGTCAATGTGCAAAGAATTTGAGGAAATCATGAAGTGCAGATTCCAGATGAGTTCTATGGGGGAGATTAATTTCTTTCTTGGATTACAAGTGAAACAATCAGCTGACGGAATTTTCATCAATCAATCAAAATTTGTTGAGAAGTTGTTGAAGAAGTTCAAGATGCAAGATTGTCAGACTATTCGAACTCCATCTGATGTGAACTGCAAGATACAGCCGGATCCGAAAGGCAAATCCGTGGATCAAACACTATACAGATCAATGATCGGTTCACTGATGTATCTTACTGCATCAAGGCCAGACATCATGTATGCTGTATGTGTGTGCGCAAGATATCAGTCTGATCCAAAAGAGTCGCATCTGGTTGCTGTGAAACGTATTTTCAGATACCTTAAAGGGAAACCGAATCTTGGGTTATGGTATCCTTATGAAGGCAATTTTGAATTATATAGTTATTCTGACAGTGATTTTGGTGGGTGTGCTCTTGACAGGAAATCGACTACTGGTGGATGTCAATTTCTGGGTCCTAGACTTGTCTCTTGGCAATGCAAGAAGCAGACCAATGTTTCTGTATCCACAGCTGAAGCAGAGTATATCGCTGCATCTGCAGGATGTTCTCAAGTTTTGTGGCTACAAAACCAATTGCTTGACTACGGGTTTAACTTTCTCAAAACTCCTATTTACATAGACAATACTGCTGCTATGTTCATTACTGCTAATCCTGTTCAACACTCAAAAACCAAACATATCGAAATTCGATATCACTTTTTAAGAGACAACTCTGAAAAAGGTTTAATAATTTTGATTAAGGTTCATACCGACAAACAACTGGCAGATCTTTTCACAAAATCATTTTTGTCAGGCCAGTTTGAATTCTTAATTCAATCCATAGGATTAATCAATCATGATTGATTCTATTTTTCGTAAAAACAAAACAAAAAACAGAAAAGTATAAAAGCCAAAAATATAATAAGTTGATGTCATATATTGATTCCTTTGTCTTTTATTTTATGTTTTGCATTGTGTGTTTGCATGAAAAAGAAAAGCAAAAACAAAATATAAAAGCAAAAAGAAAAGAAAATATCATGTCATAAGAATCTATATTGCAAAAAGTGAGAAATGATAGTTACACTAGACATTATTTGTTACATCATTTTTAATAAAGACTGATGAATGTTAATTGATGTGCTAGACAGCTCAGGCAATTAGACTGAAAAAGTAAGTTGATTGTTGACAAACATAAACTTAATGATCTTTGTGTTAAGTTCCATTGTTATACATGTCTAGATATATATCTTTTGATACATTGCTTGTGATGATAGTTGTACATGATCGGGTAACGATGCAGTGTATTCAGTGTGATGAACCGCATCGTGAGCTTCTTTGTTGTGGTATCCACAGACCTGAAGTCTCACACGAAGTCTCTTTTGAGCTTCGAGGTGCAGCAAAAGATTCCCAAAGATGGAACGAAAAGAGTCTCAAATGTGGACCAACACCAAACAAAAATTCCAAAAAGGAATTCAGAAGATTCCCAAGGGGAACGATAGGAAAGAAAAAAATTCCCAAAGATGGAATTAAAAAGAAGTCCCAAAGTGGACCAAATCCGAATAGAACCCAGTTTCCACACTGTGTATGACTGTAAGTGACCAGTTTTTGTGCAATATGCATTCAGGTAGTGATTGATAAGGAAATATGTTGACATATGTATACATGTGGGTCACATAAGTCATTCTAATCGAACCTTAACTATCATCATGATACTGAAAAAGTAAGTGTGTCAACTCGAGCTAATTGGTATGTTTTCATATCATCACTCAATCAAGCATAAGTCAAATGTCTATTCAAAACTTGCAAAACATGTTCAGATAATGTGTGGTATGATCTCACTGCGATATTTTGATTCATTGCATTGCATATGTCTTTATTTTAATGTGTGTGCTTTGTGTGTGCAGGCATTTGGAATCTTTATTGACACATCGACATCCTTGTTAAACTTAAAAATTTCAAGAAATTTCAAGTTTAGGGGGAGAATAAATTGAAGAAAAATATCTACAAAAATCCAAAAATATTTTTTTGAATAAGTGTGTTTTGAATGAACAAGATTATGTGGTATGAAAAGCAAAGGTTTTGGATGTGTTAAAAACAAACCTAAGGTCTTGTAATGTGATTTTCAGAAATTGCTTCGGGATATAGAAAAATTGGTTGTGCAAAAACATTTTTGAAAAAGAAAAAGAAAAATGAATTTAATTGAAGATTTAATGTTATTGACTTGTTTTAATGTTGTTGATAATTAATGTGACAAATTCTTTTTAAGGATGTCTTGTCTAATTAATATGTCGAGAATGTTTGCAGGTGCAATAAATGCCGTTGAAAAAGTCAACAGACGAGAAAAGTGAAGAAAAATCGCACAAGAGTTGTAGCCGGGCAAAGAATATCATAACACTATTTTGCCGGGTAATGAACACACTGTTCAGCCGGGTAATGTTGTGAGTTTGATACAAGCCGGGTGATTGAGAAAAAGGTGAAGATATTATGACTACTGTACAGCCGGGCAAAGATCATGTCAAATACAGCCGGGTGAAGGTCATAGATATCTGCCGTGTGACAAATGTTTACTATACAGCCGGGTAAAAGAGAAATCTTCTTGCCGTGTAAGAGTATAACACTGTGTTGCCGGGTAATGAAGAAAATGATGCCGGGTGATATAGAAGACAACTGTGTTGCCGGTTGAAGAAGAAAAGCATGCCGGGTGATATAGAAGATAACTATGTTGCCGTGTGAAGAACAATGTTGCCGTGTGAAGAACAATGTTGCCGTGTGAAGAAGAAAGCATGTCGGGTGAAAGTGAAAGCAACTATGTTGCCGGGTGATGAAGAAAGCAAGCCGGATGAAAGAAAAGCAACTGTGTTGCCGGGTGATGAAGAAAGGTTGCCGGGTGATGTTTGAAGACTACTATTCTGCCGGGTGATGAATAAAACCCATCAGGTGTAGTTGTTCCTAACCTTTACCCGTCACTACAGTGACTTACCCGTCTCTACAGTGTTTGACCCGTCAAGTGTGTTTCACATGTTGTGACTTGTCCCAACAGTACATGACCCGTCACAACAGTGCATGACACGGATCAACAGTGCTTGACCCGGCAAGGCTTATTGGGCTTTTTAAGCTTGCCCGTCCCATTTTGTTGACCCGGCACGTCAAGTTTGACCTAATTTTTTTTAACGATACAAAAACCCGCCTCTTCACAAACACTTATCATTTTTCACTCACATATTCAAGCAAACACTCTGTACTCAAATCCTTTGATTTATCATATTCAATCGTTTGTTCTATAACAAGTGTGATCGATTGAATAAGGTATTGATTATGTGTTTTGTTCTTGATAAACCTGCAAATCGACCGATAAAATGAAAAACGATGATGAACAGTGTTTTTGATCATTGAATCGACACTTTGATTGTGTGTGTTAAAACCAAAATCGAATGTTGTTTTAAGCATAAAAACTGTCGATCATCAACATTCAATCACTCATTTGCACCAATACACCTTAAAACCAACTGAATCAATCAAAATTGTCATAATAGTCAAAATCGCCATTGATGAACTTTGAATGTTGAACTTCAAAATGATGAAATATGTACTAAAAGTGGCAAATCCATGTTAAAACTAAACTAAAAACATGTTAAACAACTTCATCTTATAACTTTCAAATTTGTGTTCTTAAGTGTTAAACTGTTAAAATTGAAACATGTTGTATAATCATTAAAATTCAAAGTTGTTTGATCAAATGATGAAAATCAGGTTATTAGAACAATTTAGGATTTAAAATGATTATGTGAATGTTTTTACATGTTAACTGTTGTTCAAACACTTATGAAAATTTGAAGTTTATTGATGAAATCTAACACATGTGTCTTGTTTATGTTTTATGTTTGTTTTGACAGATGGAGAATTTGAAGTTTGAGCCCAAACACAATTTGGTGGCATGTCTAGATGAATCTATCCCTGAAACTGATGGTTACAGAGATATGATCAAGTTTATAAAGAGGACAAAGTATGTGTATGCTATGTGTGCCAAACCGGTCATATATGCAAGATTGATAAAGAGCTTTTGGAGAACAGCAGAAGTGATCAGAGATGATAATGGTGTTGCTGTTGTTAGAGGAAACATTTCTAGAGATATGGTGTTGACAGTATCTGAAGAAGCAATCAGAACTGCTTTGAGAATAGATGATGATGAAGTGGGAATGAATGATGAATTGACCATGGCTGAGTGTCAATCGTGTTTTGTTAATATGGGTCATCCACCTGTATTTCCAAAGTCACAGTTTTATAGAGCAAAGTTGGGAAAGAAATTTAAGCTGTTATGTTATGTTGTCCAACAGTGCATGTCTAGAAGGAGTGCAGGTTTTGACAACTTCCCATCAGATATAGCATCTCCAATTGTTGCTATAGCTGAAAACAAACCATTCAATATGTCAAGGTGGATCATGAATGGATTTGTGTTTAATTTGGTAAAGGGCAAGAGGTTTAAGTTTCTCATGTACCCGAGATTCTTACAACTGATGATCAATGTTGCCTATCCTATCATCAGAACTGAAGGTTATACTGGAGGAATCTTATACACTGAGGACATGAACGATCTATCTTACAGAAAGATGAGTATCGGAAATGTGCCTAGTGTGGAGTTATTTGACTATATGAGAGATATAGTCAATAATGAAGAAGATGTTGAAGGAGTTTACCATCACATATCACATGGTGAGATAGTGAATCCACAGGACCTAGTTGATGAGGTGCCTGATAACTTGTTAGATGATGATGAGTACTTTGCTCGTCATCCAGAAGATGAAAATGAGTCTGAGAATGAAGAAGAAGATGATAGTGATGATGGTGAAAATGATGATAATGATAGTGATAGTGAAGAAAATGAAGATAGTGGAGATGATGGTAATGATGATGGTGGTGAAAATGCTGAATCTGATTCAGAGGAGGCAGAAATTATTGAAACAACTGAACCGATGGAATTGGAGACTGAGAATGTTGGAGTTGTTGAACAAAGTATGATAGAAGAACCTGTTGAGGTTGCTTCTATTGAAGAAGAAGTAGGTACTGAAGTTCCAAAGGTTATCACTGTTCAGTATGTTAGAAGACAAAGATCGAAACCAATGATAGAGCCTGTGATTGTAGAGGAACCGAATGTGATTGAGCCTGAACTGATAGATGTTGTTCAAATTGCTCAGGAAGTAATGGCCGAAGCTGAAACTATTGCACAGATAGTTGAAGAAGCTGATGCTGGCGTTACTGATCCTATCCCTGTTGATATACCCAACACATCATCCCCAGTTGCAGAAAACATTGAACAAGGTTTGGAGTCTTCACCAAATTTTGTGTCAAGTGTTGAAGAAAATGAGGATAAGAAAAAGATTGTTGAATTAGAGGAAATGGTGGCAAAACTATTAGAAGCAAATGAACCGTTGAAAGCTTCTAATGAGAGGAAAAAGAAAAGGTTTGAAGAATTTTGGGATATACATAATCAGAACTTGAAAACTTTCAAAGAGTTGGATGCAGATCACCTTAAACTAAAGATTGAACATGATGAGCTGAAAGATAAATATGATAGATTGAAAGAGGAGCATGATAATTTGAAGTATGATTACAAGGAGCTGAAAGCTGAATGTAATACATTGGAGGATGAGAAAGAGATGTTGGAAAAATGGCTGGAAGAAACCAAACCGAAGAAATCTGGTTCAACATCTGATAAAGATTTTTCAGATGAAGTAGTTGAAATGACTGAAGCTCAAGTACCAAAAGTTTATCTGACTAGAGCACGAGGTACTACAAATGTTGGCATAAGGGTGGAATCACCAATTATCATTCCCGATGAAGCTGTTGCTGAAACTGTCAATACGGACAAAGCTGAGGGAAAAAGGAAGTTAGATGCTGTACCAGAGATAATGGGTGATGAAGGCAGTTCGAAAAAGGCAAAGATTGATGAGACAGTGCAGATTGAGCCGATTCAATCTGTAGCTGAAGTTGAAACTGAGACAGTTGATTTGGCAAAAGTTGATGAGATTGTGACTGGTGCGAAAGATGATAAAACAGTTCAGATTGAGCCGATTCAATCTGAAGCTGTTATAGTTTAAGAAATGCCTGAAACTGTTGAAGTGATTGAGAATGTGCCTGAAAATGTAGTTGAAGAAGCAAGTCAGTTTGAGCCGGTTCAAACTGACAATGCACCTATGATTGAAGCTTTAGATGATTTGGATGATATAGACTTTACTGAATCTGAAAATGAAGCTGAGCCAGAAACTAATGTTGATCAAGAGATTCCAGATGATTTAGATCAAAGATTTGCTTACCTTGAGAACATGAAGTATAATGCTGTGTTTTTGAATGGGCTGACTGTAAGTCAAATCAATGAAGAATATGAAAAGTGTCTAATTGCTCAAGACAAAGCTGCTGCTGATGAAAAAGAGTTTGTCATTGAACTGGGTGAGTGGACACCACTGCAAGAAATTCTGAACATCGAAGATTTGCCTCTGACTGAGCTTTATCATCAGAATCCTGAAGAAATGTCAAGTAGAGAGATGCGTGATTGGTTGAGCTCAAGGAATTATCCGTACAAGACTCTGAAGAGATTGAAATCTGAGTCTTTGAGGAAAATTGTTGTTAGCTTTATGAAGACGGAGAAAATGTATAACCGTATGTTTTATTTGGACTACAACAACCCGCAATACTTCGAGCTGACAAAGAGATACAAAATTCTTGGACCAAAAGAATTACCGGTGATAGCTTTACCTGAGAATGCACACAAGAAAAGGCACGAGTTAATGGATATGTTTCCTAGTGAAGACAAATCTTATAACATACCGATGGAGGTACGTGAATCATGGCATAAGTCAGCCACAGCAGGTGACGTTGTGAGGTCACTGCTGAGCAAGGGTCAGTCAATTACTGAACTGCTTGATTCAATGATTGTGCCAGAAAAGAACAAGAAAGTAAAGATTATTGCATGGAAATACGATGAGGTATTTGATGCATTCATGATAAAGAGAGTTAATGGTTTATGTGACGTATACCATTACTACTCTAGCATTTTCAAGTTGGAAGTTCAGGATCTGAAAGAGTTGCACAAACTTAGACTGATAAATCACACGCATGCTGAGCGTGGTGATAAATGTGCAATGTTGTTAGATGCCGGGATAGCCAGACCACCGAAGTATCTTGATTTCAGAGGACAACAAGAAGATACTGCCTATGTACAAGCGAAGAAAGAAAGAAAGAAAAAGAGGTTGGTTGTTAGTGAGGACATGTATTTAGAGGAATTTTCTGATGAGTACTTTGATAAAGTGACCAATCCAGGACTGAAAGTGATAGATGGTTCACAAGCGACAAAGCCAATACTTAGAGTGTTCTACAATCAAGAAACATTTGAGTTGAAGCTTGTTCGAAATCTGGATGATTGGGATAAAGATATGATTACTTTGTTTAGCACTTTTGAGCTAAAACTGTTGCATCCATCATATATCGATTTTCTAAGAAGTTACAGAATGGAGAAATGTAAAGATAAATTGGCTGAAGCAGACAGAAAATTGTTTGTGGTGATGATAGAGGTGATAGCTGCTGCATCTGAGAAAATTAGAGTGAGGAAGGCACTGCTCAATTCTAATCTCGTGAGGGTTGACATACCAGAGATAGAATTTATGAGGATTAGTGCGAAGGGTACTTTAGAAGTGCAAGTCAAAGGACAGGAGATGCCGTTTGAATTTTATGCTAACATTGACTTTGCAGGTTTAAATCTGGATTCACTAAGACGCATGAATGCCTGCCCAATTCTGACTAACGAGTCCAAGCCGAGACAAGCAAAAATAGCAGAAAAATTCAAGTCTTGCATAGAAGAAGCACTGAAGGAACAAGAAGAGTTCAAAGGAAAAGAGCTGCTGGATATCAAAGATGAACCAGAAGATTGATGAAAGAGATTGATGCTGAACAAAGATGAAAAAGAGTTGAAGATTTTGCTGAAGATTCAAAGATAAATCTTAGGGGGAGTACTGTTAGGGCTATTTCCTAGTTAAGATTTACTTTGTATTTTGTTTATATGTTTGTGTATAGTTTAGGGTCTATTTTGTATTTTCCTTAAACTTGTAATTGTTGCTAAAAGCATGTAGTGAGAGAGTGTGAGGAGAGAGGCTAGATCACATTATTCACGTAAGAGAGAGAACTTAGTGTGTGTGATTTATTTTCTCCTGCACTTGTATTACAATACTACTTTGATCATCAATATACAAAGAGAATTATTAGTATGAATTGTGTTTGTGATTGAACTGTGTTTGTGTACATGTTATTCTGATCATTGAGCGATATTCACTATCCAATTGAACCTATCATCTTACGACTCTTTATGCCACATTAGCAACTCGAAAAGCATGTTAGTATAATGTAGGACGCCTTACAGCTCCTAAAAACACCTTACAAACCGTACGAAACCTTAAAACTCCATAATAAACCTAATGAATTCGTACGAGTCCTTTGAATATCGTACGACAACTTAGGACATCATACGACTCTATATGCAACATTAGCAACTCGAAAAGCATGTTAGTATAATGTAGGACGCCTTACAGCTCCTAAAAGCACCTTACATCACCGTACGAAAACTTAAAACTCCATAATACGCCTAATGTATTCGTCCGAATCCTTTGAACATTGTACTACAAGTTAGGACATCTTAAGACTCGGTATGCCATATTAGCACCTTGAAATGCAAGTTAGTATAACGTAGGACGCCTTAAAACTGCAAACAACACCTTACAACACAATACGAAACCTCAAAACTAAATAATAAACCGAATGAAATCGCCAAGTCCTTTGAACATAGTACGACAATTCAGAACTTGTTACGACTCTGTATGCCATATTAGCACCTTGAAAAGCGCGTTAGTATAACTTAGGACGCCTTAAAACTCTTAACAACACCTTACAACACCGTACGAAACCTTAAAACTCCATAATAAACCTAATGAATTGCTACGAGTCATTTAAACATTGTACGACAGCTTAAAATGTCTTACGACTCTGTATACCACATTAGCACCTTGAAAAGCTTGTTAGTATAATATACGACATCTCAAAACTCCTAACTACACCTTACAATACCCTACGTAAGCTTAAAACTCCATAATAAACCTAATGAATTCGTACGAGTCCTTTTAACGTCGTACGACAACTTAGGACATCTTACGACTCTTTATGCCACATTAGCAACTTGAAAAGCATGTTAGTATAATGTAGGACGCCTTACAGCTCCTAAAAACACCTTACAACACCTTACGAAACCTTAACACTCCATAATAAACGTAATGAATTCGTACGAGTCCTTTGAACATCGTACGACAACTTAGGACATCTTACGACTCTTTATGCCACATTAGCAACTCGAAAAGCATGTTAGTATAATGTAGGACGCCTTACAGCTCCTAAGAAAACCTTACAAGCCGTACGAAACCTTAAAACTCTATAATAAACCTAATGAATTCGTACGAGTCCTTTGAATATCGTACGACAACTTAGGACATCTTACGACTCTTTATGCAACATTAGCAACTCAAAAAGCATGTTAGTATAATGTAGGACGCCTTACAGCTCCTAAAAGCACCTTACATCACCGTACGAAAACTTAAAACTCCATAATACGCCTAATGTATTCGTCCGAGTCCTTTGAACATTGTACTACAAGTTAGGACATCTTAAGACTCGGTATGCCGTATTAGCACCTTGAAATGCAAGTTAGTATAACGTAGGACGCCTTAAAACTGCAAACAACACCTTACAACACAATACGAAACCTCAAAACTACATAATAAACCGAATGAAATCGCCCAAGTCCTTTGAACATAGTAAGACAATTTAGAACTTGTTACGACTCTGTATGCCATATTAGCACCTTGAAAAGCGCGTTAGTATAACTTAGGACACCTTAGAACTCCTAACAACACCTTACAACACCGTACGAAACCTTAAAACTCCATAATAAACCTAATGAATTGCTCCGAGTCATTTAAACATTGTACGACAACTTAAAATATCTACGACTCTGTATACCACATTAGCACCTTGAAAAGCTTGTTAGTATAATATACGACACCTCAAAACGCCTAACTAAACCTTACAATACCGTACGTAAGCTTAAAACTCCATAATAAACCTAATGAATTGGTACGAGTCCTTTTAACGTCGTACGACAACTTAGGACATCTTACGACTCTTTATGCCACATTAGCAACTCGAAAAGCATGTTAGTATAATGTAAGACGCCTTACAGCTCCTAAAAACACCTTACAACACCGTACGAAACCTTAAAACTCTATAATAAACGTAATGAATTCGTATGAGTCCTTTGAACATCGTACGACAACTTATGACATCTTACGACTCTTTATGCCACATTAGCAACTCAAAAAGTATGTTAGTAAAATGTAGGACGCCTTACAGCTTCTAAATACACCTTACAAAACCATACGAAACCTTAAAACTCCATAATAAACCTAATGAATTCGTACGAGTCCTTTGAATATCGTATGACTACTTAGGACATCTTACGACTCTTTATGCAACATTAACAACTCGAAAAACATGTTAGTATAATGTAGGACGCCTTACAGCTCCTAAAAGCACCTTACATCACCGTACGAAAACTTAAAACTCCATAATACGCCTAATGTATTCGTCCGAGTCCTTTGAACATTGTACTACAAGTTAGGACATCTTAATACTCGGTATGCCATATAGGCACCTGAAAAGCAAGTTAGTATAACGTAGGACGCCTTAAAACTGCAAACAACACCTTACAACAGATTACAAAACCTCAAAACTACATAATAAACCGAATGAAATCTCCCAAGTCCTTTGAACATAGTACGACAATTCAGAACTTGTTACAACTCTGTATGCCATATTAGCACCTTGAAAAGCGCGTTAGTATAACTTAGGACGCCTTAAAACTCCGAACAACACCTTACAACACCGTACGAAACCTTAAAACTCATTAATAAACCTAATGAATTGCTCCGAGTCATTTAAACATTGTACGATAAATTAAAATATCTTACGACTCTGTATACCACATTAGCACCTTGAAAAGCTTGTTAGTATAATATATGACACCTCAAAACTCCTAACTAAACCTTACAATACCGTACGTAACCTTAAAACTCCATAATAAACCTAATGAATTGGTACGAGTCCTTTTAACGTCGTACGACATCTTACGACTCTTTAGGCCACATTAGCAACTCGAAAAGCATGTTAGTATAATGTAAGACGCCTTACAGCTCCTAAAAACACCTTACAACACCGTACGAAACCTTAAAACTCTATAATAAACGTAATGAATTCGTACGAGTCCTTTGAATATCGTATGACAACTTAGGACATCTTACGACTCTTTATGCAACATTAACAACTCGTAAAACATGTTAGTATAATGTAGGACGCCTTACAGCTCCTAAAAGCACTTACATCACCGTACGAAAACTTAAAACTTCATAATACGCCTAATGTATTCGTCCGAGTCCTTTGAACATTGTACTACAAGTTAGGACATCTTAAAACTCGGTATGCCATATTAGCACCTTGAAAAGAAAGTTAGTATAACGTAGGACGCCTTAAAACTGCAAACAACACCTTACAACACAATACGAAACCTCAAAACTACATAATAAACCGAATGAAATCGCCCAAGTCCTTTGAACATAGTACGACAATTTAGAACTTCTTACGACTCTGTATGCCATATTAGCACCTTGAAAAGCGCGTTAGTATAACTTAGGACGCCTTAACACTCCTAACAACACCTTACAACACCGTACGAAACCTTAAAACTCCATAATAAACCTAATGAAATGCTCCGAGTCATTTAAACATTGTATGACAAATTAAAATATCTTACGACTCTGTATACCACATTAGCACCTTGAAAAGCTTGTTAGTATAATATACGACACCTCAAAACTCCTAACTACACCTTACAATATCGTACGTAAGCTTAAAACTCAATAATAAACCTAACGAACTCGTACGAGTACTTTTAACGTCGTACGAAAACTTAGGACATCTTACGACTCTTTATTGATATTAGCAACTCGAAAAGCATGTTAGTATAATGTAGGATGCCTTACAGCTCCTAAAAACACCTTACAACACCTTACGAAACCTTAAAAGTCCATAATAAACCTAATGAATTCGGACGAGTCCTATGAACATCGTACGACAAATTAGGACATCTAACGACTCTTTATGCCACATTAGCAACTCGAAAAGCATGTTAGTATAATGTAGGACGCCTTACAGCTCCTAAAAGCACCTTACATCACCATACGAAAACTTAAAACTCCATAATACGTCTAATGAATTCGTCCGAGTCCTTTGAACATCGTACTACAAGTTAGGACATCTTAAGACTCTGTATGTCATATTAGCCCCTGGAAAAGCATCTTAGTATAACGTAGGACGCCTTAAAACTCCAAACAACACCTTACGAAACCTCAAAACTTCGTAATAAACCAAATGAAATCGCCCAAGTCCTTTGAACATAGTACGACAATTCAGAATTTGTTACGACTCTGTATGCCATATTAGCACCTTGAAAAGCGCGTTAGTATAACTTAGGACGCCTTAAAACTCTTAACAACACCTTACAACACCGTACGAAACCTTAAAACTCCATAATAAACCTAATGAATTGGTCCGAGTCATTTAAACATTGTACGACAACTTAAAATATCTTACGACTCTGTATACCACATTAGCAACTTGAAAACCTTGTTAGTATAATATACGACACCTCAAAACTCCTAACTACACCTTACAATACCGTACGTAAGCTTAAAACTCCATAATAAACCTAATGAATTCGTACGAGTCCTTTTAACGTCGTACGACAACTTAGGAAATCTTACGACTCTTTATGCCACATTAGTAACCCGAAAAGCATGTTAGTATAATGTACGACGCCTTACAGCTCCTAAAAACACCTTACAACACCGTACAAAACCTTAAAACTCCATAATAAACGTAATGAATTCGTACGAGTCCTTTGAACATTGTACGACAACTTAGGACATCTTACGACTCTTTATGCCACATTAGCAACTCGAAAAGCATGTTAGTATAATGTAGGACGCCTTACAGCTCCTAAAAACACCTTACAACACCGTAAGAAACCTTAAAACTCCATAATAAACCTAATGAATTCGTACGAGTCCTTTGAATATCGTACGACAACTTAGGACATCTTATGACTCTTTATGCAACATTAGCAACTCGAAAAGCATGTTAGTATAATGTATGACGCCATACAGCTCCTAAAAGCTCCTTACATCACCGTACGAAAACTTAAAACTCCATAATACGCCTAATGTATTCGTCCGAGTCCTTTGAACATCGTACCACAAGTTAGGACATCTTAAGACTCTGTATACCATATTATCACCTTGAAAAATATGTTAGTATAACATAGGACTCCTTAAAACTCCAAAAAACACCTTACAACACCGTAGGAAACCTCAAAACTACATAATAAACAGAAAGAAATCGCCCAATTCCTTTGAACATAGTACGACAATTCAGAACTTCTTACAACTCTGTATGCCATATAGCACCTTGAAAAGCGCGTTAGTATAACTTAGGACGCCTTAAAACTCCTAACAACACCTTACAACACCGTACGAAACCTTAAAACTCCGTAATACGTCTAATGAATTTGTCCGAGTCCTTTGAACATCGTACTACAAGTTAGGACATCTTAAGACTATGTATGTCATATTAGCCCCTGGAAAAGCATCTTAGTATAACGTAGGACGCCTTAAAACTCCAAACAACACCTTACGAAACCTCAAAACTTCGTAATAAACCAAATGAAATCGCCCAAGTCCTTTGAACATAGTACGACAACTTAGGACGCCTTAAAACTCTTAACAACACCTTACA
This sequence comes from Tagetes erecta, assembly GCA_030867185.1. Lineage (NCBI taxonomy): Eukaryota > Viridiplantae > Streptophyta > Magnoliopsida > Asterales > Asteraceae > Tagetes > Tagetes erecta. The sequence goes on from CM061493.1 coordinate 13,764,150, forward strand.
ACACCGTACGAAACCTTAAAACTCCATAATAAACCTAATGAATTGGTCCGAGTCATTTAAACATTGTAGGACAACTTAAAATATCTTACGACTCTGTATACCACATTAGCACCTTGAAAACCTTATTAGTATAATATACGAAACCTCAAAACTCCTAACTACACCTTACATTACCGTACGTAAGCTTAAAACTCCATTATAAACCTAATGAATTCGTACGAGTCCTTTTAACGTCGTACGACAACTTAGGACATCTTACGACTCACCATACGGAGGATAAGAGGAGTGGTTAGGACATCTTAAGACTGAGACTATCGAGAGTCATGATAATGACGGAGAGGAAGTTATCATGACAGAAACCCAGTTTAATTCGGCGGTTGCTGATTAAGTCTCTAAGGTACTAGAAGCCACGTTGCCTAGGATCATAGACTCTGCATTGCAAAGGAGATCAAATGAAGAGAAACGTGGAGGAGGTGGTGGCACTAAAGGTGGCACTAGAGGCAGTGAAGGCACCGGAGGCAGTGGTGGCACCAGAGGTAGTGGTGAAGCCAGAGGCGGTGGTGGTACTGGTGGAAACGATGGCGATAGAATCCCCAAGCAAGGTTGCTTGTATAAAGTTTTTAAGGATTGTACTCCTAAACCTTTCAATGGAAAAGGTGGTGCCATAGCGACGTATAATTGGATTTCTGCGATGGAAGTTGTGATTAACTTCAGTGAGTGCCGTGATGATCAAGCAGTCAAGTATGCTGCTCATTCGTTCGAGGAAGAAGCTATGCATTGGTGGAAGATGATAGTCCAAAGGAAAGGACAAGCCGCTATTGACAGCATGATGTGGAATGACATGAAGGAGTTGGTGCTCCAACAGTTCTGTCCACAGAACGAGTTGGACAAGATGGAGACGGAGTTTCTTCGGCTTGAGGCTGGATCGATGACGCCTCGTGAGTACACCTCTAGATTCAACGAGATGGCTTTGTTAGTTCCCCACTTAGTCACTCCTGAGTCTAGAAGGTTGAGATGTTATATCCAGGGGCTTCCACCAAAGGTCCGAACGCATGTGAGGTAAAAGGACCAACGACCTTTGATGAAATAGTTGGCCTAAGTGCAATAATCTATGATGAGGTGCAAAGTCAAGAGGCACATGAAGGAGAAAGAAAGAGGAAGTCGAAGGATAAGAGGAGTGGTTCTGGCGGTAGATTCAAGTTTAAAAAGGGAGAAGGAGGTAGCAAAGATAAAGGGAAAGCTGGAGAAGAATCTCAAGAGAGGAGATGTTACAGATGTCAGCTATCGGGACATCTCTCAAGATCGTGTCCGACGATTAAGGGTTATAATTGCCAGGAAACAGGGCATTATAAGAGTGATTGTCCTAAAATTAAGGGAGGAAAGAACCCAGCCAAAGGGCGAGTGTTTGTTATGAAAAAGGGAGTAGAGAAGGAAGTAAATGAGGATGTTGTGGCAGGTATGTTCCCTCTAAACAATGTTTATGCTAAGGTTTTATTTGACGCGGGTGCAAATAAGAGTTTTGTGTCAACTTCCTTTGGTAAATACCTAGGAAAAGAACCTGTAGTACTAGATCTTGCTTATGAGGTAGAAACCGCAAATGGAGGAAGTGATATGATAACAATAGTGTATAAGGATTGCTTGCTTAGTTTAAATGATGTCGAGTTTCCAGTTAATGTTATGCCTATGAACTTGTGTGGTTATGATGTAGTCATAGGAATGGACTGGTTAACTTATAATCGAGCCCAAGTTGATTGTGAGAAAAAAGTTGGTTAGGGTATGTAAGTCAGATGGTGAAACATTAATGGTTAAGGGGGATAGTATCGGAGGTAATATCCGGATGATATCTGCAATTAAGGCTAGTAAATGTTTGATGAAAGGTTATGAGGCTTTTATAGCCTATGCTTTAGATGCTAAGCCCGAAAAGCAGATTTCGGATATCCCAGTCGTGTGTGATTACCCTGACGTGTTTCCTGATGACTTACCTGGACTCCCTTCCAACCGAAAAATCGAATTTCGAATCGATTTAATACCTGAAGCAAGGGCGATTGCGAAGGCTCCTTATCGTTTGGAGCCCTCCGAATTGCAAGAGCTTGTTGGTCCATAATGATCGTGATTTCAGTGCTTTGTTGACTTGTTTAACCCAAATATGTCAAATACTTGTAAAACAAAGTGTAAAAGTCCAAATAACCCAATAACAAGATCTAACACACAATCGAGGTATATAAGCTACAATGATGAAAGATATATGCTCCTAGCACCTCAATGGAACGATTACACAACACAAATCAGTAAGAATTCGTTTGAGTAAAAGATGTGCAAAAGTCTCATTGATGTGAAGATAAGGTTACAATATATAGTGATGTTAGGTTCGCTGATAGATTCGCTCTAGCGAATCTATCCAGCGAACCAACACAGGTTCGCTGGGCACATAGTTTCGCCCAGTCGATACCTAATACAAAAGGTATGTTGGCCTGCGGGCGAATCAATAGATTCGCCCGTAGGTTCGCTAGCACTAATAACATAACAAGTTTAACTGTTACATACAAAAGTAACACCGACAAGCCGGTGGGTCCAACCTATACATAGTAGACTATCAATACTCCCCCTAGGTTGGACCTCACCTGGGGAAGTCTTCTGATTAGCTCCGTCTTGTTGGCTTCAAAGTTGTTCAATAAAAGCTCCTGCCCTTTCTTTGATCCCGGCCATTGGATTTGTATAGTCTTCAATTCCGGCCTCATCTTCACTCAGATTTAACATTGAATCCACAAACTCTGTTTCTGCGACCTCTGTATCAGGCTCAGGATGAACTGTCGTTTCCGCCTGTATTTCTGCAAGTTGCTCCTCGCTAGCAACCTCCAAGTCAATCACTTCTGCCGGTTTCTCAAACCTCTGCTCAATTGATCGGTCAAGTTGTCTTGTCAAGTCATCCATTTCCAGCTTCAGATCATCAGTCCTCCTCAACCTCTCATTTACCTCCTTCAGCTCAGCACGAATTCCCCGGGCTTTATTAGCGACCTTCACGAACAGGTTCGCTTCAGCAGCAGTGTCATCTCCAGCCCCGTGCTTAATTCTGTGCTCACATAGCACCTTCAAGTCCTCATCACAAAAGGAGAAGACCTCCATCGGATCAAACAATCGAATTTCTGGACGGTCATCTCCACTCAGTCTAATAATGGCCTCCCCAGTGCTATTATCATAGAACCATTTGCTGAACTCCTGCAATCTGGGTGGCTGTGTATCTGGGACCCTTACCCTTGTCATCACTTTCGGAGCATCTATTTTCAAAACGATTTTCCCTTTCCATGATACCCAATGTTTATCCCTTTTCTGCCTCATCCTTCTAGGCTTTTGGTATCCGAATTCAACAAAGTTTGACTTAGCGGCCTCCCTGATCGCAGCTTCAAATGCACATGCCCTACCGCTATCCTCTTTCCCTAAAAGGGGCAGCTCTGCCAGTCTCCTCAAGTCCCATCGAGGAAAGGTGGCAAAGTGCTTTCGGTTCTTCACGTATGTAATGTCGCCACCCCTCCTTTTAATCATGTAAGCATCCACCAAACAGTTATATTTCCATGCTATAATCTGTCTATCTTGCTGTTTGGTGGTGGGTTCGTCTAGATTTTGGAATATCGGTACCTCGGGCACCACAGCTTCCTCTTTCCTGAACCACTCGGATTTGTCTAACTCAGCGTGTTCAAACTGGTAGCTCATCCCTTTTTCTTCAACTTTATACATCTCAGGTTCGTCATCCAAGTCTTCTTCACTGTCTTTATCAAAATCAGTATCAGGTTCATCAACCAATGTATAATCAACACCGGATCCACCAACAACTTCCTCTCCCTCAAACACATCCAAATTGATCCCCATCTCCTCATCAAATACCTCCTCATCAGCTTTACCTTTATCACCAAAATCAACATCCATTAACGGATATCTTGTAATATCCGTCAAGGAGTTCAGTTCCGCCTCAGTCATAGCTGGTTCAGTTCCAGCATTTTCTTTCAAGTCATTCAGCTCTTTGAAGATCCTTACGATCAAACATTGCTGGTCTCTCATCATCCGGCCCATCTCATATATCACAGTAGATTTCTCTGCGTCCTGCTTTTCCAATTCTTCGTGCTTACTTTTCAGCTCAGCCAATTCAGCATTCAATTTCTCAACAACATCCTTCAACTCATTCCCAAACCCAGCAGATGTACCCCCTGTATCATGCTTTGCCTTCTTTGACCCCTCAGCATGTGTATCAGCCCTTTTCTTTGTCCTCAGTTCTCTCCCAGCATCAATCTCGGCCTGGATCTCATCCACCTCTCTATCAAATGAATAATCCTTATCTTTTGCATACGCCTTTCTCTTTCGAATCTTCTTCTCAACTTCATCAATGTTTTCACCGCCCCTTTTCTTCTCTGATTCAATCAACCTCTGAATATACACCCACCTATCCGCCGGATACATATTTTCCCACAAATACGCAGTCCTGCCCACACAGTCTGACCTAACCGATTTACAATCTTTGAAGATTCTGGAATGCATATCCCAGATTTTCAACTCAGCTCCTACAATCGGCAGATCGGGCAATTTGTCATTCAGCACCATCTGAATGAATCGTGGATACATCAGCCATTTTGCCCCTTTGGAAGCATGGATGTTCTCTAGCATATAATTGTAGATGAGTTTTGCAAGGTTTGCTTTCTGCCCTCGGCAGAATAACACCATAGCTCTTGCCCAGTCAAGGTTCAGCCCGTCCGTACCACCCTTTCTGTGATCCAGGCACATAATAAACACATGTGCTATATACCTCCATTCCTGGATCAGGTACGACTTGACAAACTCCATCTTCTTTTCGCCAGGCATCGGCCCCTCATACCCGGCAGTCCGAAGTGCCCCGTACACTTCCTCTGCGGTCATATTTACTTCATCTCCTACATCCTCTTCCAGTCTAAGGATCCTGGCTAGATCAGCCTCTGTGAACTCCAGGTTATACCCACCGACTTTGGCACAAATGCGTGACGGTTGCACCGACACGTTCATAACAGCGGATCCCCAAAAATCCCGAACGTACGTCTCATATATAGTTGGTGAGTGAGAGATGGCATAATGTATATGAGACGATTTCAGCCACTTGATTGCATCTCTATAGCTCACGGCCTTCTCAAAATTTTCGTCGAGTAAAGCACACATGTTGTGCTTCTTCTCGAAGAATAATGTCGACATAGTGCCTGAAAAAATAAACGGAGATTGGTCAGGAATGAAGATTTGAAAATCAGAAAATAGATTCGCTGGATATTAGGTTCGCTGGTATAGCGAACCTGAGATTTTGGCACCTGAACCTATAGATTCGCTGACATGAAAAATCAGTCATTGTTGTCGAGCGAATGTATAGGTTCGCTAGAAACTGTCGGGCGAATCTATGTTGTTGCGCGGGCAGCATAACGACATAGATTCGCTCGAAGACTTGAACTTTCGTTCAGGTTCGCCAGACGAACACTTAGGTTCGCTGGAAACCCTAGCTTTTGAAAAACGGCCGAAATCACATACAGTCAACAATTTTTAGGCATTAAAAGCAACAAACAAGTAGTATAATCACAAGACGAGGCTATTATGAAGTAAAACCCTAACATCTAACATACAATCAGCCTTTTAAACACAACATAATCAAGGATCGATAGATTTAACAGACAAATGATGCGATTTAGGGTTTAAAACACTGATTAGGATGAAAACGATTACATACCAGACAATTTTTGTGAAGTTTAAGTGTGAAAAACCGGTGAGTAAGTGAGAATCGAACGTTGGTGTTTGAAAATTTTAAAAGCGTCTGCTACAGTAGATGACAGCGAAAAAGTGAGAAAACTTCGCTGCCACTGTATATATATACACCCAGAGATTCGCTGGCAGACAGACCAGCGAACCTTAGGTTCGCCGGAAGACCAAAAGACAAGGCACACAACTGGTTCGCCAGCAGGTTCGCTGACACATAAACAACGATGTTTCATGTCAGCGAAACAAAAAAGGTTCCGGGCGAACCTTGGGCGCCGAGCGAATCTGTAGGTTCGCCACAGATTCGCAAGACAAGAAAAAGAAAAAAAGAATTTTTGGATTTTCTTAAATTTTAAGGTCTTTGTAAATCCGTGAAAACGTCCCACGACATCAACGCCCCAAAAATAAACATATATACATATAATCCTAAAAATTAAAATTTAAAATATAAAATTAGAATAAAATAAAATAAAATAAGATAAAATAAAATAAGATTAGTATAACAGGAGACGGTTTTAAACGCTAGAAAGGATATATATTCTTCATGATGTTTTGAGTGGAATCCGGAGAATCATCGATTGGCGGGATTGCAGATATGTTTGTCCATTTAAACCCATGCCTTAGTCCTTTCAACAAGAGATCAGCAGCTTCTTTTATCATGTTTTCGGTTTAATTGAAGAGTCTCTGACAACTTGGTCCCCACAGACGTCTAGGTAAAAAGAACAAGTTCTGTCATCAGGGTATATCTGAGCAATACGATTTACTTTGCTTGAGTTTCAAAAATCAACTTTTGAATGTTGACCGATGCTTTTGACACTTGTGCAGTTTCTGCATCTTTTCTTTTGTGAGTGGAGCTATGTCAGCAAATGATTCTTTTGAATACAATGCGACTTATTATTTGGGAAACTCAAATAGTCTAGAGCTCCAGGTCTATACTGACGTATAACAGAGGAGATAAACATTTGAGCATGCTCGGTGAATCTTCAGGTCAATACTTCCGTATAGCAGAGAAGATCCACCAACTCCAGGTCAATACTTTCGTATAGCAGAGGAGTTAAGCACTTGACACAAAACGTTCTGAGGAGTTAACGAGTAACTCACTCAGAGGCTTTTCCGAAGAGCATCCCTAGCAGCTTTTTATTTTTATTTGTTTTGCATACTAGAAACTCGATTCGGGGATAGGGCGAGGGTGATTTGGGATGTTTGGGGAAATCAAGACAAAGATTTGACACTCTCAACCAATTTTTGACAGAACCATTATCTTTGTGCAATCCAATCACGTCAAGGAGATAATCCTTGCTGTCGAGATCTTGAGCGTTATGTTTGGCTGCTCAATCACTGTTTACTTCGTTTTCGGGCTGAGCCTATCTGACATATCCCAAACGCAATGCTTCTGACCTCCTTCAACGACTTTTCAACACCAATCAAAACGGAGATCCTGAAATAGCAAAATTTGAAAAACTATAAATAGTTAGTCTTTTATATCTCCCCCAAAATTTCTAAATAGTAGCCGTCTAAAAGAAATTTTTGTTTTTCAGATTTTCTTAATATATATATATATACATAAAAGTTAAAGAAGAACAAAAGAAGATGAAATAAAATAAAGAAGCGGAGCATTGAATCGAGTGACCCACGGATTTTTCAAAGAGGATAAAGACCCGATTATTTACAAAGACCAGATTATTTACATATTTACAAAAGGATTCTCACAGAAAAGGTTTTCAAAAAGATATAAGCCCAAGCATGGAGATCAGTTCATAAAAACGTGGTTTATCAAAAGTTTTTGTGAAAAGATCCGCTTTTTGCTTTCTAGTTTCGATAGGAATAATATCAATAAACCCCTTTTCCTGTGCATCCCGGATTGCATGAATTCTTGTTTCAATGTGCTTGGTTCGAGTGTGATGAATGGGATTCTTGGCAATTCCAACAGCAGCTTCATTGTCACAAAAGAGTGGCGTGTGAAGAAAGTTGATGCCATAATCCATCATCTGATGTTGAATCCACAGCACTTGGCAGCAGCAACTTGAAGCAGCAATGTATTCTGCTTCTCCTGTGGACAGAGAGACTGTTGTTTGCTTCTTGCTTTGCCACGAAACAAGACATTCTCCAAGGTATTGACATCCACCGGTGACTGATTTCCTGTTGATCCTGCAACCAGCATGATCACTATCAGAAAAGGCATGTAAATCAAAGTTCCCACCTTTTGGGTACCAAAGTCCCAAACGAGAGGAACCCTTAAGGTAACGGAAAATTCGTTTAACAGCTTTTTCATGCGATTCTTTTGGATTTGCTTGGAAGCGAGCACAGTAACAAACGGCAAATGTAATATCCGGACGACTTGCAGTCAGATACATGAGAGATCCGATCATCGAGCGGTACCGATGAGCATCCACAGGATTCCCATTATCATCGGAAGTAAGGCATGTTTGAGCAGTAAAAGGAATCAATTCTGGAGAAGAGTCGTCCATGCCAAACTTCGTGAGGATTTCTTTGATGTATTTCTCTTGGTGGATTAGAATTCCATCCGGCTTTTGCTCCACTTGCAGCCCCAAGAAGAAACACATCTCCCCCATTATGGTCATCTCAAAACGATCCATCATCACCTTCTCAAATTCTCTACACAACCCTTCATTTGTCGAACCAAAAATGATATCATCAACGTACACTTGAACGATCAGTAGCTCGCCATCCACCTCCTTCTTGAATAATGTCATATCTATAGCCCCACGTGAGAAACCTTTACTGAGGAGATACTGTGTCAGAGTTTCATACCAGATTCTTGGAGCTTGATGTAACCCATACAAGGATTTATCCAGCTTGTAAACCTTTGACGGGAAATCAGGATCCTCGAACCCTGGTGGTTGACATACGTAGATCTCCTCATCAATGTCTCCGTATAGAAATGCACATTTCACATCCATCTGATAAACCTTAAAGTTTTTGTTTGCAGCATGTGCAAGAAAGATTCTGATGGCTTCCAGGCGAGCGACTGGAGCAAAAACTTCGGTGTAGTCGATCCCCTCCTCCTGAGCAAATCCCTGAACAACCAGTCTCGCTTTATTTCTAATTACCACACCACGATCATCTGGCTTATTCCGAAACACCCATTTAGTGCCGATTGGACACTTGTTAGGAGGAAGATCAACCAGTTCCCAAACTTTGAGCTTCCTGAATTGCTGTAGTTCCATTTGCATGGCATCCACCCAACTCGGATCTTCAAGTGCCTGTTTATAATTCTTTGGAACGACTTGAGACAGAAAGGCAGCATAAAGACATTCATTAATCAAACCACTCTGACTCCGGGTTCGCACACCATCGGTAATAGATCCAATGATATAATCGTGAGGATGGTTTTTCAGGGTTTTGAAGTCAGTGTTGAGTAGTAAGGGATTTTGGTTGGTTGTGGGTGTTTGATTTGATGGTTGTGGAGGTGTAGGTGTAGGTGATGGAATGGTGTTGGATGTGGATGGAATATCTGATGTGGAAGTTTGAACCGTTTGTGGTGATGGATTATTTGGTGGAGGTGATGGGATGTCAAATGATGTGGGAGGTAGTTGTGTAGCTGATGTGGAAGGTTGTGATTGTGATGGTATAGGTGTATGATTGAAAATAGAAACCGATGTGTGTGGAATGATGTCGTCATCGTCAGAGTCGGGAAGATTAAATGATTTGAAAATGGTGGTGGCATCATAAAACCAAGCTGGTTCACTACCAATACTTGTAGTGTTAGATTCTTGCCAATCAACGTAGTAGGACTCTTGCACAATCCGCGTACGTTTGTTGTAAACACGATACGCCTTTTGTGTGGTCGAGTATCCCACAAAGAAGCATTCATCAGAGACAGCCCCAAACTTCGTCTTCTGATCTTGAGTATTCAGTAGAGTGCAAGAACATCCAAAGGGGCGTAGAAAGTCAATCAGCGGCTTAATCCCTCGAAACAGTTGGTATGAAGTCTTCATCTTTTCTTTGACTATCAGCACCCTGTTAAGAACATAAGCTGCACAATTAACCGCTTCAGCCCAGAAAATAATTGGAAGTTTTGACTCGATCAGCAAAGTTCTAGCGGCCTCCACAAGGGTTCGGTTCTTTCTTTCAGCAACACCATTTTGTTGTGGTGTTCGAGCAGCGCTAAACTGTCTGAGAATACCCCTTTGTTCACAGAAGGAGTTGAAGATGTGGTTTCTGAATTCAGTTCCGTTATCGCTTCTGATGGCTTGAACCTTCTTCTTTCCAAGAACCTCTATTAGAGGTATCAGCTTCATCAATTCTTCTGCTGTCTCACTCTTGTTTGCCATGAATCTCACCCAGGTGTACCTAGAGTAATCATCTGTGACAACCAAGCAATAAGACTTTTTAGCTATAGATTTGACACTAATTGGACCGAATAAATCAGTATGTAACAATTCGAGGGGTTCTGAGATAGTATTTGTAATTTTGAGTTTATGTGGCTTTTTGTGCTGTTTTCCTCTAGCACAAGCCATGCATTTCTCGACCACGGAAAAATCCTTTTGTGGTAAACCCCTAACCAAATTGTTCTTAACTAATTTATTCAGAATTTTAAAATTGATGTGTCCTAAACGTTTATGCCACAAAAAAGATTCAAAGGATGATGCTTTAGACAGAAGACATGTCACGGTGGAATTTGATTCAGTTGAACCCATATTCAGCATATAGGTATCATTTCGTCTCGGAGCTCGCATGATCACCATATCTTCAGGAATAGTGAACTCTGGCTTCAAGAACAGGCATTCGTTTTGAAGAAACATCACAGGAATATTTTTATCACAGATTTGTGATACACTCAGAAGATTGAACACTATGTATAGGTTGGACCCACCGGCTTGTCGGTGTTACTTTTGTATGTAACAGTTAAACTTGTTATGTTATTAGTGCTAGCGAACCTACGGGCGAATCTATTGATTCGCCCGCAGGCCAACATACCTTTTGTATTAGGTATCGACTGGGCGAAACTATGTGCCCAGCGAACCTGTGTTGGTTCGCTGGATAGATTCGCTAGAGCGAATCTATCAGCGAACCTAACATCACTATATATTGTAACCTTATCTTCACATCAATGAGACTTTTGCACATCTTTTACTCAAACGAATTCTTACTGATTTGTGTTGTGTAATCGTTCCATTGAGGTGCTAGGAGCATATATCTTTCATCATTGTAGCTTATATACCTCGATTGTGTGTTAGATCTTGTTATTGGGTTATTTGGACTTTTACACTTTGTTTTACAAGTATTTGACATATTTGGGTTAAACAAGTCAACAAAGCACTGAAATCACGATCATTATGGACCAACAATATGGTATCAGAGCCTTAGTGCTCTTGATTGTTTGATTCAAGTGATTTTTGTGTTGATTTTTGAAGTTTTTGGGTCAAAACTCTTTCGATTCTGTTTGAAGCTTGTTTGTTGTGTTTTGGAGTTGTATTTTGCTCAAGGTTTGCGGTATTTGGACAAAGAAAGCTTTTAAAACAAACCTGTAGGCAAATGGTCAAGTTTTGAGGGTTTTCGAGCTGTTTCCGTACTGTTTCAGAGTGGTTGAGCTACCAGCGAATCTATCAGTTCTTCCAGCGAAACTGTCAGTTCTTCCAGCGAACCTAGACCAAATTGGTGATTCGGAATTTTCAAACAGTTGTCAGCGAATCTACAGAGATTTTGAACGAAAGTTCACCTGATTGGTTCATTGTGCAAGCGAACCTGTCGGGCGAATCTATTTCTGCGGCCGAGCGAATCTATTGCTGCCGAGCGAATCTGTTGCTGCTGCTGAGCGAACCTATCTGGGCGAACCTAGCAAAAAGGGCCGGATCTTTATAAGTTTTATTTTTGGGCCAATATTGAAAGGAATGTAATTGGCGAGGAGCATACAGAAAATATTCAGGGGATTCGAATGTCATTAATATGCCTGATACTGATGTCGCCGATGTTGAAGATTATTGAAAGAATTGAGACCGGTGAGGATCTTACTGAAGATATCCAGGCGGAGATTACTGCTACTATTTTGCCTGATACATATGTCACCGAACAAGAAATTGAAGATAGGGCTGGAGCTTTCATTGAGAATCCTTGAAGCCGAAAAAGACGGAGCTTAAAAAGAGAAGACTTCCCCGGGTGAGGTCCAACCTAGGGGGAGTATTGATAGTCACTATGTATAGGTTGGACTCACCGGCATGTCGGTGTTATATATTTTACATGTATTTTGTTGTTTTTGTTCTAGCGAACCTCCGGGCGAATCTATAGATTCGCCCGGGTGTCTAGATTAGTGTTGTCTGAGAGATAAGGTTTGTCGTCGGGCGAACCTGGTTGTGCCCGGCGAAGCTATTTGGTTCGCTAATAGATTCGCTCTAGCGAATCTATCAGCGAACCTATAGCTGATATATATTCTAACCTTATCTCTTTGACAATTTGACTTTTGGCAAAATCTTATCCAAAGTCCTAGAATTGGGAGGTTACACATGTAAACAAAATCACAGCAATTCTATTGTGTTTGTGTGTCGATTAGAGGTGCTAGGAGCATATATCATTCATCATTGTAGCTTATATACCTCGATTGTGTGTTAGATCTTGTTATTGGGTTATTTGGACTTTTACACTTTGTTTTACAAGTATTTGACATATTTGGGTTAAACAAGTCAACAAAGCACTGAAATCACGATCATTATGGACCAACAGAGCTGATGAAGCAAGTCCAGGAGTTGCTCGACTTAGGCTTCATTAGACCGAGTTCATCCCCTTGGGGTGCACCAGTTCTGTTTGTGAAGAAGAAAGACGGCTCCATGCGGATGTGTATCGACTACCGTGAGCTGAACAAGTTGACAGTTAAGAACAAGTATCCCTTGCCGAGGATAGACGATCTGTTTGATCAGCTATTTCTCTAAGATCGATCTTAGGTCTAGATACCATCAGCTGAAGGTGCGGGAAGACGATCTGTTTGTCATTGTCTTTATTGATGATATTTTGGTCTATTTGAGAGATCAAAATGATCATACTAAACACTTGAAGAAGGTTTTGGAGACTCTTAGGCAAGAGAAGCTGTACGCTAAGTTCTCCAAGTGTGATTGTTGGAAAAGAGAAGTTCAATTTCTCGGGCATGTGATAAATGAAGCTGGTGTTCAGGTAGATCCAACTAAGATAGAGGCTATAATGAAATGGGAAGTCCCGAAGACTCCCACGGAAATTAGAAGCTTCTTAGGCTTAGCTGGGTACTACCGAAGATTTATCAAAGACTTCTCCAAGATTGCTACACCGATGACTGCATTAACGCGAAAGAAGGCTGACTTCAAATGGGGACCCGAGCAAGAGGATGCCTTTAGTGTCTTGAAGAAGAAGCTTTGTAGCGCTCCAATTCTTTCATTACCCGATGGTAACAATGATTTTGTGGTATGTTGTGATGCCTCACTTAAGGTTTGGATCAAGAATTTGGATTCCAAAGTTTGGAGGTATCCAGGAAAAGATTCTTGACGAAACCCACAAGTCTAAGTACTCGATTCATCCTGGAACGGATAAGATGTTCAAGAGCTTGAAAGAGCATTATTGGTGGCCCAATATGAAGAGATCAATTGCATAGTATGTGCAAAGGTGCTTGACTTGTTTGCAAGTTAAGATTGAGCATCAGAAACCAGCAGGTCTGTTACAACAGATAGAGTTACCAGTTTGGAAGTGGGAAAGAATAACGATGGATTATGTTACGAAGCTCCCAAGAACTCGTGCAGGGCATAATGCCATATGGGTGATTGTGGATCGATTGACCAAGTCGTCCCATTTCATACCATATAACGAGAGCTACTCACCAGAGAAGATGGAAAAATTGTATATCAATGAGATTGTGAGTAGACATGGCGTGCCACTTTCGATCATCTCTGATAGAGATAGTCGATTCACGTCAAGGTTTTGGTCGAGTTTGCAAAAAGATATAGGAACTAGATTGAATTTGAGCACGGCATATCATCATCAAACTGATGGGCAGAGTGAGCGTACGATCCAAAACGTTGAGGATATGCTGCGTGCGTGTGTGATTGACTTTAGTGGTAGTTGGGATGAATTCTTACCATTGGTTGAGTTTTCATACAACAACAGTTATCACACCAGCATAGGGATGACACCGTTTGAAGCACTTTATGGAAGAAAGTGCAGAACTCCTGTTTGTTGGACGGAAGTTGGGGAGGATCAGTTGTGTAGTACGGAGATGATGCTAGAAACAACTGATAAAATCTAACTGATTAGGCAAAGGCTGAAAGCTGCCTAGGATAGGTAGAAAAGTTATGCCGATGTTCGTAGAAGGCCTTTAGAATTCAAAGTCGGAGATTACGTGATGTTGAAAGTATCTCCTTGGAAAGGAGTGGTGAGATTTATCAAACGGGAAAAGTTAGCCCCGAGGTACATTGGTCTGTTTAAGGTTGTTGCGAGAGTTGGGAAAGTTGCTTATAAGCTTGAGTTACCGGAAACCTTGAAAGGTGTACACGATACCTTACATGTGTCAAACTTAAGGAAATGTTTGGCAGATCCGAATCAAGCTGTACCTCTCGAAGATGTTCAAGTAAGCGAGAAGCTATCTTTTACAGAGAGGCCGATAAAGATTCTTGATACGCAAGAAAGGAAATTGAGAAAGAAAAGAATCTGGTTAGTGTTGGTCCAATGGGAAGGACAAAGAGGACCGGAGATGACTTGGGAATTGGCTAGTGAAATGAAAGCCAAATATCCTCAGTTATTTTTGTAATACTCGAATTTCGAGGACGAAATTCTTTTAAGGAGGGGAGAAATGTAAAACCCTAAGTTTCAACGAATGTACATGTCGATAATGGGCGGGTGTTCATGTAAATAGCACGTTGAATAAGTTGTCCTAATTTATAGAAATAAACCCTAGGAGTGATAGAGGACTGAAAATGAAGAACGTGGGCGAAAACGGAACTCAAATCGGAGTTATAACGAAGCGGGAAATGCGAAACACCCGAGGAAAGCCCGAAAACTTCTTTCGATCATATCTTGACTTAGAAAAACAGTTACGAAGCCCATAATATATGAATTCCACGTGTTTCGACGAGAGGAATCTGAAAACATGGGTTACGCGATCCGCGCATGAGAGGGTAGGCCCCTGCGCGTATCGCCTAGTGCCAGTCGGGTGGAAAACAGCTGGCAGCCACTCACCATCTACGCGATACGTGCAGATGGTGCATGTGGGCTGCGCGTAGCGCCTAGAACAGCCCGACCAGCCTATTTTAAGGGGTGCAACCGCCCTTCACACTTGCTCACTTCCCTTCCTCTCTCTAGAACATTTTAGAGAGAGAAACGCTTAGTTTTTGTTGCGGATTTCGCCTCGAGTGCGGTTCCCTGCGTCGTGAAGTTCCTTCAAGTCTCGGGCGCGTGTAGATCGCTTGGCGTGCGTCGAGGTTCTGCCCGAGTGAAGAGCGGTGGTCATCGAGGTGGTGCGCAATTGAAGATCGGTGGTCGACAAGGTAAATGTTCCTTCATTCTCGATCTAGTTTAGGACGGGAATCAGGTTGGGAACCCGATGGGAATGCAGGATGAAGATACCCGCATAGCACGAGGGACGTGCTACGGGAAATAGTTGCGGGATTAAACACCCGCAACTAACGGGTAGATTACCCGGGGAGGGTGCGGGTTGAATATTTGTACCCTAGGGGTATGATATCCGTTGTGAACGAGTAACATATCTCTGTAGGATTCGTTTAGATTCCCGAGGTTTGGGATTTGGTAAGCGTAGGTGGCAACGACTCGTGCCTAGTCGTAATGCTTCGCTAGTTATGCCATAGGACTTACATAGTCTTAGGAATTGTTATTTATAACGTTGTGATATCACGTTATAGGTGGATTATACCTATTGAGGTTGATTTTCGGTATAGCTATTGTGTGATTGCAAAGATAGTCATTTGGATTGATTGTCGGGATTAGATCAAGGAACGAAGCTAGTTGTGAGCTTGTTGTGATCTTGTTGAGGTGAGTTCATACATCCAAACTCTTGTGTAACTATTTTGGTTTTGAAATGATTGTATGTTTTACAAAACTGGATGTGATGCTTAAACCTGTTTTGGTTGGGAATGATTGTGAGTTTTTGTATAAAATATTTTGGATTGGTTGTGTTCTTAAACTGTTGTTTTTGAACGGTTGGCTAGCATTCTATGGTAAATATCGGGCAATACCACTCCAGATTATAGGGATAGAAGGGTATATGCATATATTTTGCTCCAGCGTAGACGTGCCAGACGGAGTTATTGAGGGGTTTTATTCGTATTGTTTGTGTATATTTATCTGTTGATGCTAGTATGTTTATGAAATGCTTGTAAGTGATGGAGTTAGTGGTAACTCTTCGATCAATGGAGCTTGGTAACTCGTTGATCAAGTTTTTTACAAGTATTTGGTTGAATGTTTTGAAATGTTATGTAAAAATGTTTTATTATGAACTCACCAGCGTAAGCTGACCCTTTCTTTTAAAACTTTTTGGCACACATCCTAGGTGTTGGGTGATGCAGGAAAGCACTGTTGAGGTTAGAGCATGTAGAGGGCTTGTGGGCTTAGAAGATCCCTGCTCTGGACCTAGAATAGTTGCTAGCTTTAGTTTGTTGATGTTATGTATCAAACAATCATTTGTGATTTTGAGAATTATGAAATTGTTGTTTGAAGTTTAATGTATGAACAACTTTAAGTTTTAAGCTGTGTGTATGTATGTTGTTGATTCCGCTGCGTTGCTCCTGATATCCATTCGTCACACGCGTGTAAACCCCCCGGGCACCTGGGACCGCCCGCCGTGTTGGGGTTGTGAAAAAGGATTATGCATACAAAACAGGAATGAAGGCTATTCCTATGGAGGAGGAGGAAGGTGAAGAATTTAAAGAAGACTTGAGGAAGTGTGCTATTGATCTCAAAGCTTATTCTTTACTAACAATGGCTGTTCCTTTAGCCTTTCTAACTAGAACCAAAAAATATGTGACTGCAAATTCTCTGTACAAAATGCTACAGAAATTGTGTGAGGGTGGTATAGAAATACAGAGTATGAAGAAGCAGAAACTTAAAAGACAACTTGAAATGTTCTCAGCTTTGCCTGATGAATCCATCAACTCTCGTTTAAACAGGTTTGTGCAGCTTGTAACAGAGATGGAAGCAATGGAGATTCCAACCAACACAGAAGATATTAATCTGAGATGCTGCATTCTTTGCCAGAGAGTTGGAAGCATACTGCCACCACTCTTAAACAAACTTTGTCATTGGATGTTCAAGATTTAGACTTTATGGTTACAAAAATTGAATCTTTAGCCATGGATGAATAGTCCAGGAATTTTATGACAAAGAAAGAGATGGAGCAGTACATTTTTAAAGGAGAGAAGCCTGGTCAACAAGCATTTATAACAGCTGATGTAAATTCTGTAGATGAACACTTTCAA
Organism: Tagetes erecta; assembly: GCA_030867185.1. Taxonomy (NCBI): domain Eukaryota; kingdom Viridiplantae; phylum Streptophyta; class Magnoliopsida; order Asterales; family Asteraceae; genus Tagetes; species Tagetes erecta. The sequence continues at coordinate 13,781,309 of CM061493.1, forward strand.
GGTAACTGTTTTTTTGCAAATGCTGCTGATTCATGTAATGGAATGAATTTTGTGAGGAAAATGCTGAAGTTGCTAAAGGAAAGGTCAAAACAGTCAATGTGGACAAATGTCAAGATGTGATCAACATTGTGTTAAAGACTGAGGAGCATAAAGCTGCCTATGCTGCATTCACTGCAAGTTTTCAGACATATCTTGGAAGTCAACTGACTCCTATGGAATTAATGGTGAAAGATCTTAATGATATGCATCCAGATGATGTAGAAGAGATGGACATCCAATGGAATATGGTGATGTTGGCCTATAGATCACAGAAGCAGATGAAAGCAAAAAGAAACTTCAGCAAACCAAGTCTAAATAAGAAGATGGGATTTGACAAGACAAAAGTTAGTTGCTTTAAATGTAATATGTATGGGCACTTCTCTAGAGAATGCAATAATCCAGCTGCCAAGATTACACAAAACACCTTGAATTCTACTACACAAGCATCCACTTCAACAAACAATTCTGCTGAATCATCCAAAGACATGTGTGTGACTTATGATGGAGAAGTTGATTGGAGTGCTTATGGAGCTGAGATTGAAAAGGAGTTTGGTTTGATGGCACTGAATTCTGATGAAGAAAGAGTGAGAGAACCTAATGGTTATGATGGAAGCAAATTTGATGCAAACAAGTTTGATGCAAGTAAGTACACTCCAATGCTAGAAGATGTAAAGGAAAAGGTATGCACAAAGGCATGCTTGCATGAGGTAAACCACTACAGATCTCATTCTTTTGCTACCTATGAGAAATTGAAAGATGAAATATACAAGCACAATAAAACCAAAGAACAGCAAAAGGAATTTGAGAAGAAAATCAATTCACTGACAGAGGACTTAAAAGAATCAAAAAAACAGGAGCAAATTTTAAAGAACTCATTAAAAACTCTTGAAGATTCTTATATTCAAAGTCAACTAGAAGCATCCACCTTTAAAATGAAATATGAACAACTAATGTCAACAAAAGAACAAATGGAAAGGTGGATGGCTAGTCAAAAAGAGGGAAAGAACTGCAATGAGTTGGGTTTTTCACAAGTGGCATATCAAACAACACCTCCTCCAGTGAACTATGAAAAAATGCCAACTGCCATGACAAACACTTTACCATCTGAATTCAATCCTCATGATTATTCCAGTGAAGCTCAAGAAAAGTTTAAATTGAAACAAAATTCAGAATCTTCTGATGATTCTGAAAGTTCAAAGCTGAAAAAAATTGTTTACATTGAACATGATGAAGAAAAGATCAAAGAAGGTCACCCTGTGAAAATAACTTCATATGAACCTAAAAAGGTGTACCTTAAAACAAAGAACTTCAATGGCTTTGTAAAATCTAAAAATTCACCAAATGAACATTCGAACTTTGTTGAAGAAGTTAAAGAAAAATCTGAATTAAGAAACAAAGGTGAAATTCAAATGATTTACAATGACCACAAAGGTGAAAAGAGTGAAGGGGTTGGGTTTGATAATCCTCATTTCAAAAGATATCTAAACCAACAAGAATCATAGAAACCTGAAAACAAGTTCAAAACAAATTCTGATATGAAAACAGGTCAAGATCCTGAAACTTCCGCTGCTAAACTTGAACTTAAAAAGAAAACCAAAAAGAAACAAAAGAAGAAAACTAAGTCAAACTTAAATTCTTCAGTAGTTTCAGATGGTAACAAGGTTGATTCTACTGGTCAAAGTTCTTTGAATGTACACAACAAAGCTAAACAAGTGTACAAACCCAAACAAAATCCAAATTTTCACAGAACAAATCTATCACAGAGTGTCAAATCTGAATTTTATGAAAAGTCAACTAGACTATGGTGTGACATTTGCAAAATGACTAATCATAACACCATTGATTGTTACTTTTCTAAATACTGCAATATTTGTTATATGACCAACCATTCTGTTGATGATTGTTATTTTAACAAATGGTGTGAAATTTGTGGGAGGGTAAATCATAACACTGATAAGTGTTATTACAAGGAAAGAACTAAGGTAAACAAGAAGGAGCAATCAAAGAAATCAACATCATTTGACAATGATGAGGATTTTTATGATTCCTGGACTCCTAGAAACATGAGATCGAATGATTCAAATCAATTTCCCAACAAACACTTTTCTAAATCAAACATGCAAATCATTTCAAGGATTGCATCTCATCCTCATTCAAAGGATAGTGTTAAAAGGAATTTGATTAAGCAGTTTCTTAATGAATCAGAAAATTCAAAATCTGTTCAATCTCATCATGTTTCTAATCAACTGAAGTCAACTTATGATTCTGCTAAACCACTATCTAAACCTTTTGTTCATAAAAAAAAATCAAATGAATTGCCAAGTGATTTGAATGATAGGTTTGAGATTTTGATGAATCAATATGCTAAGTTAAAATCAGAAATTTTGACTACTTTTGGTTTATAGTGTGCTAAACAAACATTTATTGATGAAAATGGCAAACCCAAAACCACTGCGGTTTGGGTTGATCGTACTAACTGATTTTCTTACATGTGCAGGCACATCCACCAAGAGCTAAAAACAGTTTATGGATTGTGGATAGTGGCTGCTCAAGGCACATGACTGGGAACCAGGAGTTGTTAGATCAATATCAAACAAAGAAAGGCTCTTATGTAGCTTTTGGTGATGGAGGAGGATGGATAACAGGTGAAGGAACTGTCAGCAACGGGTCTTTGAGTTTTGATCATGTCAACTACTGTGAACAATTCAAATTCAACTTGCTGAGTGTTACACAAATCTGTGACAAATCTTACCAGACAATGTTTGATGACAAGTTCTGCTATATCTTGAAGCCTGGATTTCAAATTCCCGAAGAATGGATACAGATAAAAGCACCCAGACATAACAACATTTATATGATGGACATGAGTTCTATGTCTGATGATGTTCAAGAAACATGTTTGCTTTCTAAGGCATCCATTGATGAATCTGTTCTTTGGCACAGACGTCTTGGACATACTCACTACAATAACATGAATAATTTGGTTAAAAATGATCATGTAGTGGGTATACCTCAAAAGACATTCTCTGTCATAGAAAAGTGCTCAGCTTGTTTGAAAGGAAAACAACATCGCATATCACACAAGACAAAAATTGTGAATTCAAATGTTACACCATTAAAACTTTTGCATATGGTTATCGATGATTTTTCCAGCTTCACATGGGTGTTTTTCATGTATAGAAAAAGTGAAACCGCAGAAATTCTCAAAGCTTTCATTACAAAAGTTGAAAATCAATTTGAGTGCAAAGTTAAAATAATGAGAAGTGATAATGGAACTGAATTTAAAAATGATGTGTTTGACTCTTTCTGTGCAGCTAAGGGGATAGAGAGACAGTTCAGTGCAGCTAGAACTCCACAACAAAATGGAGTTGTAGAACGCAAGAACCGGACTTTAATCGAAGCTGCTCGAACCATGCTTGCTGATTCTAAACTACCAATCACTTTTTGGGCAGAAGCAGTATCAACAGCATGTTTTGTTCAAAACAGGAGTTTGATTGTCAAACCTCATAATAAGACACCTTATGAATTGCTTTTCAAAAGAAAACCACAAATTGGTTTCTTAAGATCTTTTGGTTGTCCAGTGTCTGTATTGAATACCTCAGATCGTTTAGCTAAGTTTGATGAAAAATCAAGTGATGGATTCTTTGTTGGATATTCATCCCAATCCATTGCTTATCGAGTTTACTTGACTAAACATAACATTATTGAGGAATCAATGAATGTTGAGTTTCATGAAAACTCATTTCCAAAAGCTATTAATGGTCCTGCTTGGTTATTTGATATAGATGCATTGACAAATTCATTAAATACTAATTCCATTGATTTTTCTGCAGGTTATGACTCAGGGGGAGATTCTGATGATGAAGTTATTCTTCCATTCCCATCAAAGTATCCTGATTTTGGAAACCAGACATTCATGCAAATTTTGAAGAATGTACTCCACCTAAAGTAGATCCACTTGTTCCAAATGATTAGTTGATTGCTGATGATGGATACAACTACTTTCACAATGCACCACATGAATCTGATCCTTCCATTCACACCACAACAGTGCAAGACTTCAATTATACAAATCTTGAAAATGAGGTGGCTGTTGATCCTGCTCCTGTATCAAGGACTCTGAGAAGCCTCTCACAATCAAACATTATTGGAAGTCTGCATGAAAGAGTGACTAGAAGCAAAATCACAAATGCCAACATTTGTCTCTATTCTTGCTTCTTATCATAAACAGTGCCAAACAATATTTCAGAAGCTATCAAAGATTCAAGTTGGATTGAAGCAATGCAAGAAGAGCTTCTTCAATTTCAAATTCAAAATGTTTAGACACTAGTTGATCTTCCTGAAGGACAGTATGCCATAGGAACTCGATGGTTATACAGAAACAAATCAGATGAGCGTGGCATTGTCATAAGGAATAAAGCAAGGTTAATAGCTCAAGGGTATACTCAGGAAGAAGGCATTGATTATGAAGAAGTTTTTGCTCCTGTAGCACGCCTTAAAGCTATTCGATTGTGTCTTTCTTACTCTACATATATGAATTTCACTGTCTATCAAATGGATGTGAAATGTGCATTTTTGTATGGAGTAATCAATGAAGAGGTATATGTTCAACAACCTCCAGGCTTTGAAGATAAAGAATTTCCTCATCGAGTGATGAAGCTTGATAAAGCCCTCTATGGCTTGCATCAAGCACCACGCAAGTGGTATGAGACTCTGTCTTCTCATTTGATGGAGAATGGATTCAAAAGAGGAAGGATTGATGAAACACTCTTCTTGAAGAAAAAGAATAAAGATTTACTTTTGGTCCAAATCTACGTGGATGACATCATATTTGGATCAACAAGTAAAGAACTGTGCAAAGAAATTCTTCTTAGGATTGCAAGTCACTCAAGCTCAAGATGGAATCTTTATCAACCAAGAAAAGTACATCAAGAAGATCCTCAAGAAATTTTCATTCGAAGATGTTCAATCTATCAGAACACCACTGGATAAAGCTCACAAATTGGAGCCGGATGAGAGTGGCAAGCATGTAGATCAAACATATTACAGATCATTGATTGGATCACTAGTGTATTTGACTGCTAGTAGGCCTGACATTATGTTTGCAGTGTGCTTATGTGCAAGATATCAAGCTAACCCCAAGGAATCACACCTCCAAGCTGTCAAACGCATCTTCAGATATCTTAAAGGAAAAGCTTCCCTTGGGTTGTGGTATCCTAAAGATGGAAACTTTGAACTGCATGCATATACTGACAGTGACTATGGTGGTTGTAACCTTAATAGAAAATCTACTTCCGGGGGTTGTCAGTTTTTGGGTCCGAGATTAATCTCATGGCAATGCAAGAAACAAACAAATGTTTCAGTATCCACTGCGGAGGCTGAATATATTGCTGCTTCTGCATGTTGCTCACAGGTTCTTTGGTGTCAAAACCAACTTTTGTACTATGGGTTTAATTTCTTAAAAACCCCAATCTACATTGATAATACTGCAGCCCTATTCATAACAAGTAATCCTGTACAGCACTCAAAAACTAAACATATTGAAATCAGATATCACTTTCTTCGTGATAACTCTGAAAAGGGATTAATAGTGTTGGTACAAGTTAGCAAAGAAAACCAATTGGCTGATCTTTTCACAAAAGCATTTGATCAAGGTAGATTTGAACATTTAGTTCAGGCCATTGGTATGATCAACTATGAACCATGATCATTGAACATTGCCAAACAAATAAAATAAAAAAATAAATAAATAAAGGGGAGGAGTACATAATAAAAGATGATTGTTAGATTAATTTTTTCTACTTATATGTTTTTAATAAATAAACCCAACAGCAGAACACAAGTTGAAGCCATCTTCATTGTTTTCGTACTCAAATACCGATTTTACATGTTAAGTACGATAGTCGGGAGTTATTTTTAAACAACTAGACTTACAATAAAGTATATTGTAAATCATAGTTTAGAAAATTTACTAAAAAATGTTAATAATAATAATACTAGAAAAAAATATGGAGCCTTGAGTAAGCAAACTCAAACTCACGACCTACAGGTTAATATTAAGGACTATAAACCACCACACCAAACTAGACTTAGTTGATTTTATCCCCGACAAATTGTATAAATCAAAGAATAAAAGAAAGAGTATTTTAAAATCACATTCGTGAACTTTGTGTACACAGACACAAACCCAATTTCAGTCAACTGTTCGATATTGACACAAACCCAATTGCGATCAACTGTTCGATATTGTAGTCGAGAGTTAGTATTAAAACATATTTCTAGCGTACGATCCTGATTTCTCCATTGTGCTTATTTCCTTCTTCTTGCGTACGCTCCTAATCACTAATACATTTCTCCATTGTGCTGATTTTATGCATAAATCGATCGGTTTTTGAAACAATACAGAAACTTGGTGAATTAAATCTGCCTCCGCTCTACATTTATCCACCACATTTCACGTAAGTACTTACTTGTTAATTGTGTTGGTTGATCATTGATAGATCCTACAGTAAAAATTTATACTTGTGTTTAACATGTGCATACAACCTGCTCGATGAAATGCCTGAGAGAATTGTTGATTAAACTTGGGAGAATGCTGCACCATCATCCACTACCTAATATTCAAACATGGTCTTATATAGTATCTAAGTGAAATTTTAATAACTTACTTTAAAACAGAGTAGTCCTAAACATGCTTGATGTTCTCTTGAATTGCCATACCAATTCCTAGATAAGAAACTTTATGTAAACCAACACTCTATCAAAGTTTAGTTCAAGATAACTATTTCATACCTTATATACAATTACTTACACAAAAGTGATCAAAATAAAAATATGATAAGACTAAAACTTATTGTTACTTCATTACTTGTGATCTAAAAGGTTTAATAAGCAGCAACACACAATTAGCATAGGCAGAAATACTAGTAAATTGTATAGCTTTGGTTCAATCAAACTCTAAGTGAACAAAATCATCACAACGCACCTGCACAAACAATCAAAGGAGAAAATAAAAGCAATTGGAACACAACATTTTTAATGTGGTTTGCATTTGGTGTCAATAACAAAACAGACCATATCCACATATCCACAACATTAAAGAACCAAACTACAATGATCCATTAAAGCCCGACAATCATAAATAATACCAACATAATAAAATAAAAAGTTCACAACTTATGGCATTAAGATAATATTAGCGGCATATACATATCGTAAAAGCTTATATGTAAAGTTAACAGATTCCTCTTTACTTATGTTTTTAAAATCTTAAGCATCTCCTTTAGTATGAAGTTTTAACCCATGTCTCCATCTTTTTTAGTCTTCCCACAAGTTAAATTGATCTATTCATATATAAGTCCAGGTTTAAGATGGATATGAGTTGGATGTCTTTACCAAGAGCTACAACTGAATATGAAAAAGGTCTTGACAAATTTCTTGATTTTATCTTTTCTATTGAGGGTAAAAATGGTCAAATATCATGCCCATGCATTGATTGCGGTAATCAAATATGGGTTGATAAGAAGGAGGCTAGAACGCATCTGCAATGTGTCGGGTTTATCAAAGGCTACAAAACACCTTTGATTTACAAAGCATGTGATACTCCTATGATGGATGCTGAAGATGATATGCAAGGGTTGGTGCATGATGCCTTCCAAGGGTTTGGGGAGAACAGACATGACAATGAAATAGGAACACAAAATGAAAATCGGAGTATGCCTAACACAAATGCGAAAAAGTTTTATAAAGTTTTGGAAGACGCAAAGAAAGAACTATATCCCGGGTTTATCAAAGGCTACAAAACACCTTTGATTTACAAAGCATGTGATACTCCTATGATGGATGCTGAAGATGATATGCAAGGGTTGGTGCATGATGCCTTCCAAGGGTTTGGGGAGAACAGACATGACAATGAAATAGGAACACAAAATGAAAATCGGAGTATGCCTAACACAAATGCGAAAAAGTTTTATAAAGTGTTGGAAGACGCAAAGAAAGAACTATATCCCGGGTGTAAAAAGTTCTCGGTTCTTTCTTTTATCATCAGACTATTTCATAGTAAGTGTATTGGGAAATGTAATGACAAGGGTTTCAGCATGATGCTTGATACATTAAGGGAAGCCTTCCCAGATGATTCAATACCGAAGTCATTGTATGACCTAAGGAAGATAATAAGAGAGTTAGGACTTAGTTATGATAAAATTGATGCATGTCCTAATGATTGTATGTTGTACTGGAAAGAAAACAGTAAAAACAGAATGTGATATATGTCATGCATCAAGGTATAAAGCAAGTGAAAAAGGTTCTGATCATGAGTCAACCACACCTAATACATATAAGAAGATTAAGAAAATTGGAGCAAAGGTTTTGCGTCATTTTCTACTCATTCCACTGTTGCAAAGGTTGTTTATGTCATCTAAAACTGCTGCCTCCATGAAATGGCATGAAGAGAGTCGCACGAAAGATGGTTACTTGAGACATCCTGCAGACACCCCAGCTTGGAAAACATTTGATTTTAATTATCCTGATTTTGCCAATGATTCTCGTAATGTCAGGCTTGATTTAGCGAGTGATGGGTTTAATCCTCTTGGAACAATGAGTGTTTCTCATAGTACATGGCATGTTGTTTTGATGGCATATAATCTACCTCCTTTGATGTGCATGAAAAAACCTTATTTCATGCTATCTTTACTTATACCGGGCCCAACCGCTCCTGGGAATAATATGGATGTTTATATGGAACCATTAGTGGCTGAGCTACAAGAGTTGTGGGATATTAATGGAGTAGAGACTTATGATGCATCGACAAAGAGTAGCTCTAAAATGCATGCTTCTTTGTTATGGACAATAAGTGACTTTCCCGCTTATGCGAATTTATCCGGATGGAGCACCAAAGGTAAACTTTCATGCCCTTGCTGTCATAAGCATACAAAATCACAACGCTTAACACATGGAAAAAAGTTTTGTTTCATGGGACATCATCGATATTTGCCACCTGCTTGTTTCTCGATGGATAAAAAGAGAAAGATATATTTTGTCGTGTGCTTAAAAAATAAGTCATGATAGCCATATTTTGATGCAGCAGTTACTTCCTATTGCTTTGCGAAATGTGTTACCTAAGCATGTGCGTTATCCTGTGATGAAGCTATGTCGTTACTATAAACAGTTATGCTCAAAAGTACTTAATCCAAATGATTTGGTTCAAATGGAAAATGAGATTGGAAAAATCCTTTGTGATTTAGAAAGGATTTTTCCCCCATCATCCTTTGATGTCATGGTTCATCTTTCGGTTCATCTTGCTTCAGAGGCCAAATTAGGAGGGACAGCTCATTACCGCTGGATGTATCCAATCGAGAGGTAAGCATTTATATTTTTGTAAATAACTTTTAAAGAATATTATTGAATCTGATCTTAATATATTTTATCACTCAGGTATTTAGCTACATTAAAATCTTATGTCCGAAATAGAAGTAAACCCGAGGGTTCTATTGTAGAAGGATATTTAGCAGAAGAATGTTTGTCATTTTGTTCATTGTACTTATCAAGTGATGTCGAAACCATTCATAACAAGGCAAGTCGAAATTATGATGACGCTGGTTATGATGATATTTTACCTATCTTCTCTATGCCGGGTCGGCCAATTGGTGCTACAATGGTAGATACACTAGACCTTGACATTTTGGCAGAAGCACATTCATATGTTTTGTTCAATTGTAGTGAAATTGATTAATTTCGGACGTAAGTAGTTAGTTATTTATTTAGAGTTGTGAGTTCCGCATATTAAATTATATTTACAATTGTTATTGTACGTTGTTATCTTCATTATCATCTTTTAACATTGCAGAGAACATTTGAAAATTATTCGTCATGAAAATCAGAAATTACGCGAACTTGAGATTCAGCGTTTACATAGCGAGACTTTTGAGTCGTGGTTTCAAGATAATGTAAGGAATATACATAGGTGTATTTTTTTAAATGTAATTTTAATGATATAAAATTTTCAAGCTTCTAATAGTTGGATGTATAACAAATTTTTTAACCCATCTTGCGTTAATTCAGGTTGCGGAGCTGCATACTAGAGGGGATCATAGAATCACAGAAGATTTAAGAAACTTGGCAAGCGGCCCAACTGAGTTTGTGAAAAAATATAAGGGATTTATCATAAATGGTTTTTGATTTCACACAAAAAATCTAGAAGAGAATAGGAAAACACAAAATAGTGGAGTTATGCTTGAGGCCATGACTAATAGTTTCTCGAGTGCTAGAAATAACAATCCTATCGTGGGAGATGTAACATACTTTGGGGTTTTGAATGATGTAATTGAGTTAGAGTATGCTGTTGACAGGAAAGTAGTTTTGTTCCATTGTGATTGGATCTCGAATGGTTCAAGGAAAAAACAAGATGAGAATGGGTTTACACTACTCAATTTTGAAGGTTTGAAACCACATAAAGAGCCTTTTATACTAGCTTGTCAAGCACAACAAGTATTTTATGTTGCAGATCATTTAGACAAAGGATGGAAAGTTGTGATCAAGACAACGCCTAGAGATTATTATGACATGAATGAACAAACATGCCTTGATGATGTGGAAACACAGCTGCAGAGTGACACATCTGTGGGTCCTCAACTTGATGAAAATATGAATATTGAATTGGTTAGAGTGGGTTTAAAGGGGACTTTTGTTGACAATAATACCTTAGTTTTTGGCGGAGATGAAGATACGTAGCAGAGGTAAAACTCTTGTTTTTTTCGATTTATATCAATCCATTTTTTACATCTTATAGTTGAATTCAATATTAGATTAGGTTGCTCTTTAGGTTGCTTTTCACTTATATAGCTTGCTCAATTTGTTTTTATAAGTATATAACTGCCTTTATTTAGTTGGTCTAATAGTTTTTCACCCCATTGTTATAGTCTTGTAGATGTATTTTGGTTTTAAGCATACTCAATTTGATGTGTTGGAAAACTATTTGTTTGAAGTATTTGTTGAAGTTATTTATTTATTTATATTGAAAGGCCACAATAAACTTGCTCACTTGCATCTATATAAATTATATCATATTGTCCCATTAGTAGACTTACGTATATAAGTTTTTTAGATTGGCATGGAAGTTGGAACTTGGAAGAGCTTGATGAGATAAGTGTTTTCAAGACAATGCGGTGATGGAATTAAGCAAAGCAAGTCATCAGCTTTTGGATTGTTCTTATTGCTTTAGGTTGTAGTTTGATTTTGAAATTTTTGATCGAATTGGTTGTAAAGAAGTTTAGTTTATTCATATTTCAAGCAAAACTATGCAAATTTTTTTTAAAGTATAATTATTGGATATTCGATTTAGATATTTATATGAGTATGTAAACGAAAATCCGGATATCCGAAATTTCGTATATATGTTTTTAGATTAGCATGGAAGTTGGAACTTGTAAGAGATTGATGAGATAATTAGTATTTTTAAGACATACGGTGATGGAATTAAGCAATGCAAGTCCGCAACTTTTGGAATGTTCTTATTTTTAAGTTTGTAGTTTGGTTTTTGAAATTTTTGATGGAATTGATTGTAAACAGGTTTAGTTTATTCATATTTCAAACAAAACTATAAAAAAAAATTTAAAAATTATAAATTTTGGATATTCAGATAGTTATTCGATTCCGTATCCGAAAATTCTGATATCCGTAATTTGGATACAAAAATCCACTATTAGAATTTTCCGCCATCCGGTTTTGAACACGCCTACATCTACCCCCTTTTATGACAAACAATGCATGTCATGAGAGGTGTATTTTCTACTAGTGCAAAATGATGATGAGTTGAAGTTTATATTTGAGCGGTGTATCTTGTAGGTAAGTTTAAATTGCGTGCGACTTCTTATTGTCTTTGTTCAAGGTCAATTTCCAAAGTGATTACTACTGTTATTATGTTTATGTTTTGTGTAATAACTAACTATGATAAGATATAAATACGTTTAACAAACCATAATAGACCTGACGCTGCGCAACGCACCAGATAAACTACTAAAAGCTTAAAGAAAAACTTTTAATTCTTCTTTTTGAACATCTCATGGAGTGAATGTAAATTAAGTTTTTTTCATGGTGCATTATAATAACGTGTTAGGGCTATTTCCAAGATTAAGATTTACTTTGTATTTGTTTATATGTTTATGTATAGTTTAGGGTCTATTTTGTTATATTCCTTAAACTTGTAATTGTTGCTTTAAAGCATGTAGTGAGAGAGTGTGAAGAGAGAGGCTAGATCACTATTCACGTAAGAAAGAGAACTTAGTGTGTGTTATTTATTTTCTCCTGCACTTGTATTACAAATATGCTTTGATCATCAATATACAAAGAGAATTATTAGTATGAATTGTGTTTGTGATTGAACTGTGTTTGTGTATGAATTATTCTGATCATTGAGCGATATTAACGATCCAATTGAACCTATCAATTGGTATCAGAGCTGTTGGTACTGTGTTCTTCGCTATTCATCAGGCAAAACACATCAATATTGCTCAAATATCATGATCTGAATGAATTGTTGCTGTTTTTAGTTGTGATTTATCATCGTAATCACTCCTAATTCACAACGATTGTGCAAATTCCATCAGATTATCATCAGATCTGAGGAATTAAGAAGATTGAAAAAGTTACTGTTCGATCGAATTTTGCTCAAATTCATCAAAATTTGATCATGTTTTGGATTGATTGAGATTAGGGATTGATAATCGGACCATTTCACTGCTTGTGTGTGAATTTTGAACGAATTGGACAAGTTTTTGACAAACCCAGAAAAATTCTCATGATGAAGATGATGAACAGTATGAACTTGGTTGAAGATTAACTTGCCGGGTGATAAAATTGACTTAGACAATTTCCTTTGGACTTAGATTGAAGAACAATTAGGTCCTGTGCAGCTGTGTAAAGGATTTTGTGCTAGACGGGTAAAGAATTTGACGAAGAAAAGGTGTTACTGTTCAGCCGGATCAAACACTGTTGTGCCGGGTAATACACTGTTACGCCGGGTGATTAACATTTTTCAGCCGGGTGATCATATACTGTGTAGCCGGGTAAACAACCTTGCCGTGTGATCGACAACTGTTCAGCCGTGTAAAGCTTTTGCCGTGTCAAGATTCAAGCCGGGTCAAGTTATCTGCCGTGTGAAGTTATTTCTTGTTGCCGTGCAACTGTTTAGCCGGGTAACTGTTCTGCCGGGTAAAGAAGTCAAGATTTACAACTGTTGAGCCGTGTAACTGTTTAGCCGTGTGAAGACTTTTTCTCTGCCGGGTGAAGAACAAAGCTACTGTTTAGCCGGGTGAAGAAGGATTTTCACTGTTCAGCCGTGTGACTCATTTTAGTTGTTTTTAATACTTGTTTCTTATCTTGTCTTTAATTACTTGTCTTTATTTTAGTATTTCAATTATTTCTTTTCAAAAATTAACAAAAACCAAAAATATTTTCTTTAAAAATTGTTAAAATGGCTCCTAATGATGATTCTGATAACCGTGTTCCTAGACTTGTTAATCGTGCAGATTTCAAGAATTGGACAATCAGACTGAGACATCACTTATGCTCCATTGACAATGATCTATGGAAGTCAATTGAAAAGGGTCCTCATATTCCAACTCAGACTGCTCCAGATAGTGCAAGTACCTACACCAAAGATTCAACTGAACCTTATCCTGAGGATAATTTGTCAGCAGAAGACTTGAGAAAAGTAAGAATGATAGCAAGGCTTATTCTTTGATGTGCAAAGGACTGCCACTTCAAGTTCTGTCGAGATTGGATGCATATCAGATTGGTTATACATGTTTCAAGGCACTAAAGTCAATATGTGAAGGAGGAGAACAATTGAGAAGTTTGAAGAAATCAAAGTTGAAAAGGCAATTGGAATTATTTGAACATATTAATGGAGAAACAATACATCAGATGATGAACAGGTTTGTTCACTTAACTACTGAGATGTCAAACCTCGGAGTTAAGACTGAACTTCAAGACTTGAATAATCGATTGTTATGTGCTTTGCCATCGTCATGGAAGCAGACTGTTACTCTTTTAAAGCATACTGAGAAATTTCCAATGGATTTAGATCTACTGATTGGAAAGATTGAAGAAGTTGAGATTGACGAAGGATCAAGAAATACTGATAGATCAAGCTCACAAGCTCAATATAAGTATGTGGTAAATCCTGCCAATACTGTGGAGAATGCATTTCTTGCACAAGATGCAACCAAATTTGAAGAAGAGGGTGATTTATTTGTTGGTGCAAGTTTCTATACTGATTCATCATATTTTCCAAGTTCACCAACTTATTCTCAACCTCAATCTCCACCAAGAGCTCAAGTTCAAAGTCAGAATCTGAAGAATCAAGCAGAAAGTCAAAGTTCGAATGTTCAAGCCAAAGTAAAAGATGTGATGAATATCTTGTTACAAGATGACGAGACCAAAACTGCCTTTACAGCATTTATGGCAAGTTTTCAAGCATACCAAGGAAGTCACTTAAGTCAAATGGATGTTGTACTTCAAGACTTATTTGAGATGGATCCTGTTGACGTTGAGGAAATGGATTTAAACTGGCAGATGGTGATGGTTGCATATAGAACGCAGAAGCATGCATATGTTAACCGAAGCTACAAGCCTCATGCAAACAAGACAGTTGGATTTGACAAATCAAAGGCCAGATGCTTCAACTGTAACTGTTATGGTCATTTTTCAAGGGAATGCAAGGCTCCTAAGAATCAGAATTACAACGACCAAGCAAGTTCAAGCAATCAAGGTCAAGGACAAAGCTCACAACAGTCTTCGAGCTACCAAAGCAGAAATCAACGTTTCTTTCAGAAACCATATCAAAGTCTTCCCATGCCAGAACTAAAGGATGAAGGCAAGAAACCAGATGATCAGACTAAGGCACTGGTGGTCAGTGTAAAAGACGGATATGATTGGAGTGCGTATGCAGAACAATTCACATCTGATCTTACATCAGGTTTGGCACTGGTATGTGAAATAGAAGAAGACTGGTCTGAAGAAGGGGATGGTAAAATGACTGAAGATGTGAGTGAAGATTCAGAGGAATATGACTGGAGTGCAAAGTCTGATCCTGTTGAAGAATCTGAATCTGAAATTGCACTGATGGCTACTGCCAGTGAGTCTTCATCTTCTACCGAACAACCAAAAGTTAGTACTGATTTACCCCCTAATTACGTTCCATTACCTGCTGATGTGAAAGAAAGGTTATGTTCAGAACAATGTATTCAACAAGTAGAACATTATCGAACTCATTCATTTAAAATTGGTGATAAATTAAGTAAACATGAAAAACTTCATGAACAACTTAAAATCGATCACAAAATTTCTGATGAGATGATTTTGTCACTTAAAGAATCATGGAACAAAACCTTAAAGGAACTGGAACTGGTAACAAAACAACTTGAAGAAATGACAAAGAACTTTGAACAAGAAAAAGTTGCTCATGCTGTCACGCAAGTTGAATTAACAAAAGTTAAAAGTTGTAAGAACATGGTGAAACAACTTGTCAGTGAAAGAGGTAACAAAACCAAAACCAAAACCGGGTTGGGTTTTACTCATGAACCAATGCCAAATTCAATCACTCAAACCTTACCGGAAAACTTTAATGAATTTGATCATTCACCTGAAAATGAACGAAAATTTAAAGAAATTCAAAGAAGCAAATCCGAATCCGAAGTCGGAAGAAAAAGTGAAGGATGAAGGTGAATTTTCAGGATATAATGATCCTGAATACATCAGGTGGAAGAAAGAACAAAAGGCGCAAGTTGCTGATCAGTTGATCAAGAAGCAAGAAGTGAAGAAGGCTGAAGTTTCAACTGCGAAGAAGCAGAAATCGAAAGTAATGACCAATCAATCTGAAACAAAAGAAGCGAAAGGTAAAAGTGTCATAAAATCAAATGACAATACCAAAGCTCAAAATGTTAAAAATGTTAAGAAGAAAGTGTCAAAAGGTAAGACAATCAAGTTTGTGTCTGCAGGAACGTTTGATTTGAACGGATCTTATGGTAAACCAATCAATTCTCCAATCAAATCTAACTCTGGTCTGAAAACAGGTTCAGGTCCTAAGTCTTCCGCTGTCAATGATAAGAGAATTGAATCTAAAAAGGTAACCAAACAGAACAGTTTAAAATCGAACCAAAGTCCCATGCAATCAAATTCACAATCAAAATCTCCACAAAAGAATCAAGTTAATCTAAAACCGAACAAACATGATAATGAATCACGAGTTGGTTCAACATCAAAAGTTAACAATCGGCTCTTTAGGATTAGCAAGAAACACTATGAGATTTGTGATCGTTATAACCATGCAACTGCTGAATGTTTCTTTAACAGGTATTGCAGTTTCTGTGACAAAAGAAACCATTCTTCAGAAGAATGTTATTATAACAAATTTTGTGATATTTGTGAAAGAAGGAATCATGACACAAAGGATTGTTTCTTTCGAACAAACTCAGCAAGAGAAATGACACCATTTTCAAATTTTCGAAGAAATCAGTCATCTGGTTTTCAAAATGTTAATCAAAGTCATTCTCCTGTTTTGAGAACGTTCAATCGAAACAATTCAGATTCTAATTTGCAGGTTAACAGTTTTAAACCAAGAGCTTTAATGGTAAGAAATCAAAAGTTTGAAAATAACCTTGATCCTAAGTTAGAGGAAAGGTTCATTGCTTTGAGAAGAAAGCAATCAATGCACGCCAATGGGCGAAACAACAGTTTTCAGCATCAAAATCTCTTAAATGAAACAAATTTTCAAAATGTTCAATATCAACAAGTTACTATTGCAGATAGATTCGGAAAACCCAAGACCGTGTGGGCCTGGGTTGACCAAACTAACTAAGTGATTGTTGAAATGCAGGTACACCCAAGAAGACCTATCAACTCATGGTTCGTTGATAGTGGGTGTAGCCGGCATATGACATGCAACCATGCCTTGCTTCAAGACTTTAAGCTGAAAAATGGTACACATGTTGCATTTGGAGGTGATGCAGGTGGTAAAATAACAGGAGAAGGAACCGTATCCAATGGGGTCATTAGTTTTGATAAAGTCAACTACTATGCACAGTTGAACTTTAACTTACTAAGTGTATCTCAAATCTGTGATAAATCTTATTCAACTTTATTTGATGATTCTTTCTGTTATATAATCAAACCAGGTTTCAAGATTGACAATGAGTGGGTGGTGGTTAAAGCTCCAAGAGATCGTGATGTATACAAGCTGGATATGTCGCAGATTGATGCTGAAACCGAAACTACTTGTCTCATTGCTCATGCATCAAATGATGAGAGTCAGCTTTGGCATAGACGGCTGGGCCATTCAAACTTCAGAAACATGAATCGTTTAGTGACTGGAAATCATGCTGTAGGAATACCATCAAAGAAGTTCTCTACAACTGATCTCTGTCCAGCATGTTTGAAAGGAAAACAGCATCGAATGTCTTTTAAGTCCAAGCCAGAAAACTCCATTTCAAAACCCTTGCAGATGCTACATATGGATCTTTTCGGACCAACAAATGTGCAAAGCATCGGAAAGAAGTCTTACTGTTTTGTCATTATTGACGATTTCACTAGATTTTCTTGGGTTTATTTCTTGCATGTTAAATCTGAAACTGCGGAGTTGTTAAAAGAATTTATTATCAAAGTTGAAAATCAGTTGGATTGTAAAGTGAAAATTTTAAGAAGTGATAATGGAACAGAATTTAAGAACGCTAATGTTGATTTGTTTTGTGCAGAAAAAGGAATTGCTAGACAATTTAGTGCTCCAAGAACGCCTCAACAAAATGGGGTTGCGGAACGGAAAAACCGGACACTGATTGAAGCAGCAAGATCCATGCTCGCAGATGCCAAAATCCCTATCACATTCTGGGACGAAGCTATTGCTACTGCGTGTTTTGTACAAAACAGAACATTACTGGTTCAGGATAAACAGAAAACATCTTATGAGTTGTTATTTGAAAGAAAGCCGAATATTTCATACTTGAAAGCATTTGGTTGTCCTGTAACGATTCTAAATTTAAATGATCATCTCGGGAAATTTGAGTAAAAATCTGACGATGGATTTTTCTTTGGTTATTCGTCTGTTTCTAAAGCTTATCGAGTTTTTAATAGCAAAACAAACACTGTTATTGAAACTATTAACGTAAAGTTTTTAGAAAATTCGTTTCCGTCAGTGGCACATGGTCCCGAATGGTTATTTGATTTAGATTCGTTATCAAAATCTTTCAATTCTAACTTGTTTGATTTTTCAGGAAAAGCAAGAAAAGAATCAGGCGACTTGGGATGCTGTAGTGACGATTCTGATAATGACGATGATGGAAATTTCAACTCTGAGTATCCATTCATGTCGTTTCATAATCCTGATCATGTCAAATCTAGTCAAGCTCCGGGTCCTTCTGGTTCTCAAGATGATCAAGAATCAAACAATCTTGAAGATGATGTTAATCCGCAAAGTTCTCCTAATGATGATGGATCCGTTCAAAATCAACCATCATCAGATCCGAATGCTGAAGTTATTCCAGAATCATTTGATTACTTCATCAATTCACCGGATCAAGTCCCGAACTTCACTCCGCATACTTCGACCATTCTACAAGATGTACCGAATCTGAATCAATCTAATCTGGAGAGTCAAGTGCAAGGAGATGTCATACCAACTCATCGAATTCACAAGAAACATCCTGTCTCTCAGATTATCGGGCCGTTGAATCAGAGAACTACAAGAAGTCAAACTGAGCAAGCAAATGTTTGTCTTTATTCATGTTTTCTTTCTCAAGTGGTGCCGAAGAACATTTCAGAAGCGTTGCAAGATAATAGTTGGATTGAAGCCATGCAAGAGGAGTTACTCCAATTTCGCAAACAAGAGGTTTGGAAATTAGTAGACTTACCTGAAGGAGAAAATGCGATTGGTACAAGATGGTTGTACAAAAACAAGCCAGATGAACGTGGCATTGTTGTGAGAAACAAAGCAAGACTCATTGCACAGGGATATACTCAGGAAGAAGGCATTGATTATGAAGAGGTGTTCGCTCCGGTCGCAAGACTTGAAGCCATACGCGTTTTTCTTGCATATGCTTCCTTCATGAAGTTTAAAGTATTCCAAATGGACGTTAAAGGCGCTTTTCTGTATGGACCAATTACAGATGATGTTTATGTCAGACAACCTCCTGGTTTTGAAGATCCTGACTATCCTCATCGTGTATACAAGTTAAGTAAAGCTCTATATGGTCTACACCAAGCTCCGAGAATCTGGTATGAGACATTATCTAAGCATTTACTAGAACATGGATTCACAAGAGGACAGATTGATCCAACTTTGTTTATGAAGAGGGAAAATGACGATCTCTTATGTGTTCAAGTTTATGTGGACGATATTATCTTCGGATCGACCAGTGAGTCAATGTGCAAAGAATTTGAGGAAATCATGAAGTCTAGATTCCAGATGAGTTCAATGGGGGAGATTAACTTCTTTCTTGGATTACAAGTGAAACAATCAGCTGACGGAATTTTCATCAATCAATCAAAATTTGTTGAGAAGTTGTTGAAGAAGTTCAAGATGCAAGATTGTCAGACAATTCGAACTCCATCTGATGTGAATTGCAAGATACAGCCGGATCCAAAAGGCAAATCCGTGGATCAAACACTATACAGATCAATGATTGGTTCACTGATGTATCTTACTGCATCAAGGCCAGACATTATGTATGCTGCATGTGTGTGCGCAAGATATCAGTCTGATCCAAAAGAGTCGCACCTGGTTGCTGTTAAACGTATTTTCAGATACCTTAAAGGGAAACCGAATCTTGGGTTATGGTATCCTTATGAAGGCAATTTTGAAATATACAGTTATTCTGATAGTGACTTTGGTGGGTGTGCTCTTGACAGGAAATCGACTACTGGTGGATGTCAATTTCTGGGTCCTAGACTTGTCTCTTGGCAATGCAAGAAGCAGACCAACGTTTCTGTATCCACAGCTGAAGCAGAGTATATCGCTGCATCTGCAGGATGTTCTCAAGTTTTGTGGCTACAAAACCAATTGCTGGACTACGGGTTTAACTTTCTCAAAACTCCTATTTACATAGATAATACTGCTGCTATGTTTATTACTGCTAATCCTGTTCAACACTCAAAAACCAAACATATCGAAATTCGATATCACTTTTTAAGAGACAACTCTGAAAAAGGTTTAATAATTTTGATCAAAGTTCATACCGACAAACAACTGGCAGATCTTTTCACAAAATCATTTTTTTCAGGCCGGTTTGAATTCTTAATTCAATCCATAGGATTAATCAATCATGATTGATTCTATTTTTCGAAAAACAAAACAAAAATCAGAAAAATATAAAAGCCAAAAATATAATAAGTTGATGTCAAGTATTGATTCCTTTGTAGTTTATTTTATGTTTTGCATTGTGTGTGTGCATGAAAAAGAAAAGCAAAAACAAAATATAAAAGCAAAAAGAAAAGAAAATATCATGTCATAAGAATCTATATTGCAAAAAGTGAGAAATGATAGTTACACTAGACATTATTTGTTACATCATTTTTAATAAAGACTGATGAATGTTAATTGATGTGCTAGACAGCTCAGGCAATTAGACTGAAAAAGTAAGTTGATTGTTGACAAACATAAACTTAATGATCTTTGTGTTAAGTTCCATTGTTATACATGTCTAGATATATATCTTTAGATACATTGCTTGTGATGATAGTTGTACATGATCGGGTAACGATGCAGTCTATTCAGTGTGATGAACCGCATCGTGAGCTTCTTTGTTGTGGTACCCACAGACCTGAAGTCTCACACGAAGTCTCTTTTGAGCTTCAAGGTGCAGCAAAAGATTCCCAAAGATGGAACAAAAAGAGTCCCAAATGTGGACCATCACCAAACAAAAATTCCAAAAAGGAATTCAGAAGATTCCCAAGGGGAACGATAGGAAATGGAAAATTCCAAAATGGAATTAAAAAGTAGTCCCAAAGTGGACCAAATCCGAATAGAACCCAGATTCCACACTGTTTATGATTGTAAGTGACCAGGATTTTGTGCAATATGCATTCAGGTAGTGGTTGATAAGGAAATATGTTGACATATGTATACATGTGGGTCACATAAGTCATTCTAATCGAACCTTAATATCATCATGATACTGAAAAAGTAAGTGTGTCAACTCGAGCTAATTGGTATGTGTTCATATCATCACTCAATCAAACATAAGTCAAATGTCTATTCAAAACTTGCAAAACATGTTCAGATAATGTGTGGTATGATCTCACTGCGATATTTTGATTCATTGCATTGCATATGTCTTTATTTTAATGTGTGTGCTTTGTGTGTGCAGGCATATGGAATCTCTATTGACACATCGACATCCTTGTTAAACTTAAAAATTTCACGAAATTTCAAGTTTAGGGGGAGAATAATTGAAGAAAAATATCTACAAAAATCCAAAAATATTTTTGAATAAGTGTGTTTTGAATGAACAAGATTATGTTGTATGAAAAGCAAAAGTATTGGATGTGTTAAAAACAAACCCAAGGTCTTGCAATGTGTTTTTCAGAAATTTCTTCGGGATATAAAAATGTTGGTTGTGCAAAAACATTTTTGAAAAAGAAAAAGAAAAATGAATTTAATTGGAATTAATGTTATTGACTTGTTTAATGTTGTTGATAATTAATATGACAAATTCTTTTTAAGGATATCTTGTCTAATTAATGTGTCGAGAATGTTTGCAGGTGCAATAAATGCAGTTGAAAAAGTCAACAGACGAGAAAAAGTTAAGAAAATTGCTCAAAGTGTTATAGCCGGGCAAAGAATATCATAACACTATTTTGCCAGGTGATGAACACACTGTTCAGCTGGGTAAAGTTGTGAGTTTGATACAAGCCGGTGATTGAGGAGAAGAAGTGAAGCCGGGTGAAGATATTATGACTACTGTACAGCCGGGCAATGAACATGTCAAATATAGCCGGGTGAAGGTCATAGATATCTGCCGGGTGACAAGTTGTGTCACTATACAGCCGGGTGAAGAAATGTTATAACTATGCAGCCGGGTAAAAGGAAGAAGTCTGATCCTGCCGTGCAAAGGTATAACACTGTATTGCCGGGTAATAGTGAAAACAACTATGTTGCCGTGTGAAGAAGAAAGCATGCCGGTTGAAAGGGAAATAACTGTGTTGCCGTGTAATGAAGAAAACATGCCGTGTGAAGAAGAAAAGCATGCTGGGTGAAATAGAAGACAACTGTGTTGCCGGGTGATGAAGAAAGGTTGCCGGGTGATGTTTTGAAGACTACTATACTGCCGGGTGATTAATAAAACCAATCAGGTGTAGTTGTTCCTAACCTTTACCCGTCACTACAGTGACTTACCCGTCTCTACAGTGTTTGACCCGTCAAGTGTTTTTACATGTTTTGTGTTGACCCGTCACACTTTGTGACTTGTTTCAAGTACTTGACCCGTCACAACAGTGCATGACCCGTCTCAACAGTGCTTGACCCGTCAAAGCTTATTGGGCTTTTTAAGCTTGCCCGTCCCATTTTGTTGACCCGGCACCTCAAAGTTTGACCTAATTTTTAACGATATAAAAACCCGCCTCTTCACAAACACTTATCATTTTTTCACTCACACATTCAAGCAAACACTCTGTACTTAAATCCTTTGATTATCATATTCAATCGCTTGTTCTATAACAAGTCTGATCGATTGAATAAGGTATTGATTATGTGTTCTGATCTTGATAAATCTGCAAATCGATCGATAAAATGAAAAACGATGATGAACAGTGTTTTTGATCACTGAATCGACACTTTGATTGTGTGTGTTAAAACCAAAATCGAATGTTGTTTTAAGTATAAAATCTGTCGATCATTAACAATCAAACACTCATTTGCACTAGAATACTTTAAAACCAACTGAATCAATCAAAATTGTTCATAACTGTTAAAACTAAGATTAACATGTTAAACAACTTCATCTTATAAATATCAAATTTATGCTTAAGTGTTAAACTGTTAAAATTGATAAATGTTGTATAATCATTAAAATTCAAAGTTGTTTTGATCAAAATGATGAAAATCAGTTTGTTAGATCAATTTAGGGTTAAAATGATTATGTGAATGTTTTTCTTCTTAACTTTTGTTCAAACACTTATGAAAAATTTGATATGTTTTAATGAAGAATCTAACATATTTGTCTTGTTTGTGTTTGTTTTTGTTTTAACAGATGGAGAATCTAAAGTTTGAGCCTAAGCACAATTTGGTGGCATGTTTGGATGAATCTATCCCTGAAACTGAAGGTTACAGAGATATGATCAGATTCATAAAGAGGACAAAATATGTGTATGCTATGTGTGCCAAACCGGTCATATATGCTAGATTGATAAAGAGTTTTTGGAGGACAGCTGAGGTTATTAGAGATGATAATGGAGTAGCTGTGGTTAGAGGAAACATTACTAGAGAATTGGTGTTGACAGTTTCTGAAGAAGCAATCAGAACTGCTTTAAGGATTGATGAAGATGAAGTGGGAATGAATGATGAGTTGACTATGGCTGAGTGTCAATCGTGCTTTGTTAATATGGGACATCCTCCTGCATTTCCAAAGTCACAATTTTACAGAGCAAGATTGGGGAAGAAATGGAAGCTATTGTGTTATGTTGTCCAACAATGCATGTCGAGGAGGAGTGCAGGTTTTGACAACTTTCCATCAGACATAGCATCTCCGATTGTTGCCATTGCTGAAAACAAACCATTTAACATGTCAAGGTGGATTTTGAATGGTTTTGTGTTTAATCTGGTCAAGGGCAAAAGATTTAAGTTTCTCATGTACCCGAGATTCTTACAGTTGATGATAAATGTTGCCTATCCCATTATCAGAGATGAAGGAGTAGTTGGTAGAATTTTATATACTGAGGACATGAACGATTTATCTTACAGGAAGATGAGCATCGGGAATGTGCCTAGTGTGGATTTATTTGCATATATGAGAGATATAGCAAATAATGAAGAAGATGTTGAAGGAATTTATCATCATATTTCTCACGGTGAGATAGTGAATCCTCAGGACCTGGTGGATGAGTTGCCTGATAATCTACTAGATGATGATGAGTATGCTGCTCGTCATGCAGAAGATGACGATGATGAAAATGATGATAATGAAGATGACAATGGTGATGATGATAGTGATGATGATCAAAATGAAGATAATGATGATGATAATGGAGATGATGAAGATAGTGATAGTGAAAGTGGAGATGATGGTGATGGTAATGATGATGCTGAATCTGATTCAGAGGAGGCAGAGATTATTGAAGCAGAAAATGTTGAGGTTGTTGAACAAGCTGTGATAGAAGAACCTGTTGAGGTTGCTTCTGTTGAAAAAGAAGTAGAAATTGAAGTTGCTAAGCCTATCACAAAACAGTATGTTAGATCTCGAAGATCTAAATCTGTTGTTGAGAAAGTGATGAGTGAGCCTAAAGAGATAGATATTGTTCAGATAGCTCAGGAAGTAATGGCCGAGGCTGAGACTATTGCACAGATAGTTGATGAAGCTGATGCTGGCATTACTGATCCTATCCTTGTTGATATACCCACCACATCATCCCCTGTTGCAGAAAACATGGAACAAATTTTGGAGTCTTCGCCAAAAATTGTGTCAAGTGTTGAAGAAAATGAAGATAAGAAAAGGATTGTCGAATTAGAAGAGATGGTGGCAAAACTGTTAGAGGCGAATGAACTGTTGAAAGCTTCAAATGATCGGAAAAAGAAAAGGTTTGAAGAGTTTTGGGATATTCATAATCAGAACTTGAAAACTTTCAAAGAGTTGGATGCTGATCATGTTAAGTTGGTGGCTGAGCATGAAAAGATGAAGTCTGATTATGAAACACTGAAAGAAGAGTATGAAAATCTGAAGTTTGATTACAAAGAGTTGAAGGCTGAATGCAATACTCTTGAGGATGAAAAAGAGATGTTGGAGAAATGGCTAGAGGAAACACGATCAAAGAAGTCTGGGTCAACATCTGATAAAGATTTTTCAGAAGAAGTGGTTGAAATGACTGAAGCGACTCAAGTACCAAAAGTTTATCTCACTACAGCACGAGGCACGACAAATGTTGGCATAAGGGTGGAATCTCCAATTATCATTCCCGATGAAGCTGTTGCTGATTCTGTCAATACTGATAAGGCTGAGGGAAAAAGGAAGTTAGATGCTGTACCTGAAATTATGGGTGATGAAAGTTGCAGTAAAAAGGCGAGAGTAGAAGAAACAGTGCAGATTGAGCCGATTCAATCTGTAGCTGTAGTTGAAACTGAGATAGCTGAGATAGCTAAGGCTGTTGATGAGACTGTGACTGATGCTGAAATTGATAAATCAGTTCAGATTGAGCCGATTCAATCTGAAGCTGTTGTTGTTGAAGAAGTGCCTGAAACTGCTGAAATTGTTGAAAAAGTGTCTGAAGATGTTGAAGTGATGGAGAATGTGCCTGAAACTGTACCAGAAGACGCAAGTCAGTTTGAGCCGGTTCAAACTGACAATGCACCTATGATCGAGGCATTAGATGATTTGGACGATATTGATTTTACTGAGTCTGAACCAGAAGCTGAGCCAGAAACTAATGTTGATCAAGAGATTCCAGATGACTTAGATGAAAGATTTGCATATCTTGAGAAGATGAAATACAATCCTGTGTTTTTGAATGGGCTGACTGTGAGTCAAATAAATGAAGACTATGAAAAGTGTCTGATAGCTCAAGATAAAGCTGCTGCTGATGAGAAAGAGTTTATCATTGAGATGGGAGAATGGACACCGCTTCAAGAAAGTTTGAACATAGAAGACTTGCCTCCAACTGAATTGTATCACCAAAATCCTGAAGAGATGTCTAGCAGGAACATGCGAGATTGGTTGAGCTCAAGGAATTATCCGTATAAGACTCTGAAGAGATTGAAATCTGAGTCGCTGAGGAAAATTGTTGTTAGTTTCATGAAGACGGAAAAAATGTACAATCGTATGTTTTATTTGGACTACAACAACCCTCAATACTACGAGCTGACTAAAAGATACAAAATTCTTGGACCGAAGGAGATACCGGTGATGGCGTTACCTGAGAATGCACATAAGAAAAGGCATGAGTTGATGGACATGTTCCCAAGTGAAGCTAAGTCATATAACATACCTATGGATGTACGTGAATCATGGCACAAATCAGCCACAGCAGGTGACGTTGTGAGGTCACTGCTGAGCAAGGGTCAGTCTATTGCTGAACTTCTTGATTCAATGATCGTACCGGAAAAGTCCAAACAGGTAAAGATTATTGCATGGAAATACGATGAGGTTTTTGATGCATTCATGATAAAAAGAGTTAATGGTTTATGTGATGTATACCATTACTACTCTAGCATTTTCAAGTTGGAAGTTCAAGATCTGAAAGAGTTGCACAAACTTAGACTGATAAATCACACGCATGCTGAGCGTGGTGATAAATGTGCAATGCTGTTGGATGCCGGGATAGCCAGATCACCGAAATATTTGGACTTCAGAGGTCAACAAGAAGACAATGCTTATGTGCAAGCGAAGAAAGAAAGAAAGAAAGAAAGAAAAAGAGGTTGGTTGTTAGTGAAGACATGTACTTGGAGGAATTTTCTGATGAGTATTTTGATAAGGTAACCAATCCGGGACTGAAAGTGATTGATGGTTCTCAAATGACAAAGCCAATACTTAGAGTTTTCTACAATCAAGAAACATTTGAGTTGAAGCTTGTTCGAAATTTGGACGATTGGGATAAAGATATGATTACTTTATTCAGTACCTTTGAGCTGAAACTGCTGCATCCATCCTATATCGATTTTCTGAGAAGTTGCAGAATGGAGAAATGCAAAGATAAACTGGCTGAAGCTGATCGAAAACTTTTTGTGGTGATGATAGAAGTAATAGCAGCTGCATCAGAAAAGATTCGAGTACGAAAGGCATTGCTCAATTCTAATCTTGTGAGGGTTGACATTCCGGAGATAGAATTTATGAGGATTAGTGCGAAGGGTACTTTAGAAGTACAAGTCAAGGGGAAGGAGATGCCTTATGAATTTTATGCTAATATTGATTTTGCAGGTTTAAATCTTGATTCTCTGAGACGCATGAATGCCTGCCCAATCCTTACTAATGAGTCCAAACCACGACAAGCCAAGATTGCAGAAAAGTTCAAGTCCTGTATAGAAGAAGCACTGAAGGAACAAGAAGAATTTAAAGGAAAAGAGTTGCTGGATATCAAAGAGGAACCAGAAGATTGGTAGAAAGAGATTGAAGCTGAAAAGATGAAAACTGTTGAAGATTTTGCTGAAGATTCAAAGATAAATCTGAGGGGGAGTACTGTTAGGGCTATTTCCTAGATTAAGATTTACTTTGTATTTGTTTATATGTTTATGTATAGTTTAGGGTCTATTTTGTTATATTCCTTAAACTTGTAATTGTTGCTTTAAAGCATGTAGTGAGAGAGTGTGAAGAGAGAGGCTAGATCACTATTCACGTAAGAAAGAGAACATAGTGTGTGTGATTTATTTTCTCCTGCACTTGTATTACAAATCTGCTTTGATCATCAATATACAAAGAGAATTATTAGTATGAATTGTGTTTGTGATTGAACTGTGTTTGTGTATGAATTATTCTGATCATTGAGCGATATTAACGATCCAATTGAACCTATCATAATGAGACAATGAATAAGTGTTTTATAAAGGTTTAAGTTATAAAACCCAAGTGTTATATGTCCTATTAAGCTATGTTATAATAAAACTCTTGCAAATAAGCGTCCTATAAACTGATGATGTATAACTCAAATATCGAGTGTCCTCTTACGATGTGTTATTATAAAACCACAATGATTAAGCGTCCTATAATGGTTAAAGTTATAATACTCAAGTGTCAAGTGTCCTATTAACTCGTGTTCTAATATGACTTCAACTAGAAAGGGTCCTATAACACTGAACAGTTAAGACTCAACTACAAAGTGTCCTATTAAGTAATGTTATAATAGGACCTCCTTTCATCTGGTGTCCTATTACATTACCACATAATGGGACACCAACAACTTAATGTCTTATAAATTACATTATTAGGATATACATTCTAAGTGTCTTATTAACTTATATGATAATAGGACCCCAAAAAGTCATCCATCCTATTAAATAACTTTTTAGGACACCGATTTAGTAGAGTACATTATAAAAGGACCCCAAGATTTCATTCGTCCTATTAAATAATTTTTTAGGACCATCTTTTACAAGCGTCCCATACAAAAGGTCCTAAAAAGCCATTTTTGCTGTAGTGATAGTACGTAATATGAAATCCGAGATCATTATAAATATGTTTCGCAATCTTATGTGTATAGCAATTGCATTATATATCTCAACTGTGACCATAGAAACAAGTATCATGGACCCCGCAGGGTAACCTTTAGCAACACGTCATGAGGAATCACTCATGTTACAAATACTGATAATTATCGTTTAACGGTCTCGATATATATAAATTATGAATAAATGTATAAGCATCGAAGGGACATAGCATCGTAGCAACAAGCATCACAAATAGTAACTAGTAACCAACACATAGAATCAACCATAGAATCGCCGGGTCTAATCATCTATCAGGCCTTTAGTGTAGGTGGGCTTGTCAGGCCATTAGCGCTAATATCATACCGTTGGAAATTACAAGATAATATAAATATTATTGTCTGTCACATAATTTCGCATCATGCGGCCAAACAAGATTAACACATCTAATGATCTCATTTAGAAAAATAGAAACAAAAGAAAAGAAACCGTAGGATCATAGAAACACGTATTTCAACCCCAAAAACGTAAATAGTAAAAAGGGGAGTGAGTTTACTCACAATTTCGCATCATGCGGCCAAACAAGATATTCGAACCGTTAGAAACGCATCTATAACGAACCGAGAGTCTCCCAAATATTGGTAACACCTAATTAATTGGAAAAAACCCTAACTTAGAAACGAACCAATAGAAACAAAAATCACAAATCCGAGATCTAGGGTTTTGGATTTGGGATTTGGAATTTAGGGTTTTAGATTAAAATTGGGAATTAGGGTTTTAAATTCAAATACTTAATAATATAACATTATTTTTAAATATGTTTACAATTCAAATACTTAATAATATAACATTATTTTTTAAATCTAGAATTTTATAAGTTTTATAAACATTAACATGTTTTTAATATAAAAGACATTATTTATTAGTTTATTTGTAATTACAATTTATTATTAACAAATATGTAGAAAGGACTAAAAATTAAAATAAACAAAAGTGGTTGCAGTGGGGTTCAAACCCGAGACCTCGGCATGTACATCAAACAACCTCCACCGCTACACCAAATCAGTTTTTGTTATTGAATCCGGAGATTTAATTGTTTTAACACTTAATAACCAACAAAACCCATATGAACATTAGAAACCCTAGATCAAAGAACCATTAAATTCATTCGAATCTGTTAATATCATCCCAATCGAATAGAGGGCTTTTGATTCCCATTACATCATGAGTATTTTGATATAAAGAACTTACATGTTGGTGGAAGTTTGATATGGATTCGGTTTGAAGAAAAAGTCGACGGTTTTGATGATTCTAAATGAATCTGAAAATTGATATAAGTTTAAATTGGTGATTTAGATAGATGTATATGATTCGTAGGATTAAAACGAGACCAAAGACTACCTGTTACGATGCCCGGAAATTGGTAAACGGCTACGGTCGCGGAAAAATATTCGCGGGTGGATTTAGATAATTGTAGAGCTGAATAAATATGTTTTGTGGTTAGATGTAAGCTATTCGAGTGCAAACGAGCATTATGGAAAGGTTAGATTCGAAGATACGGTCCTAATTTTGGTGATTGTGATTTCATATTTGAAGCCCAAAATAGTTCCACGCCTCAACAGCTGTTATACGCGTGATTAGAGGTTAAACAGGTTCGAAATTAACTAACTTAGAACAGATTTGGAATGATTTGGTGAATAAAAATCGGTCAAAACGCGTGATTATAAGCCTCATTGGAATTGGGGGTTAGCCAGAAAACGGAAAAGGGGCTGCCGGAAACGCGATCAACAGAGGGGGAGGGGGAATGGGTTATATTACTTTGGTTTGATTTAGTTAATAAGTTTTAATCCAAGTTTGTAAATTGACAGTTTTTGCCCAAAGTTAATTTCTAAGTAAAATTAACTAACTTAACTAAATACATTGTAACGTTTTATATAAGTGACGTTTTTATAGTTTTAGTTCGTTTAAGTCGCTAAGAGAGTATTTTTAGACTTAGAAGCATTTTTGGTTATTTAATCTCTTTTATACACTATAAATATACATTTATTCTAAGATTTAATTTATTACATGTTAGTAACAAACTGGTAAACGTAGATATTTTTGCGAGATAAAAACGATGGATTTAAATAAGATAAGGATGACATAAATTCCGACGTATTTATTAGCAATCATAACGAATGTTACCTTTTAAAGATATAAATACGAATTACAATTAAAAGATAAACAACTTCGGGTTCGAGTCGGGCATTCGGGTTCTGGTTTGAGGCAGATGTCACAATTATTTAGATAAATGTTGTGGTTTTATATGAAAATTGTTGATGTTTTCAAAAGCTGATTTTTTGATCAAATATGTTTTTGGTGTGATTATAAAGGTTAATGTTGTGATTTTATGTGAAAAGTTTTTATTTTTTCAAAAATTAATTTTTTGATCAAATTTGTTTTTGTTGAGATTATATAGGTAAATGTACGTTGTGATTTTATGTGAAAACTTTTTATTTTTTCAAAAGTAGATTTTTTGATCAAATTTGTTTTTGGTGTGATTAAATATAAGTAAAATATTGTGGTTTTATGTGAAAATTTATTAATTTTTTAAATTAGATTTTTTTATCAAATTTGTTTTTGGTGTGATTATACATTACATGTTGTGGTTTTATATGAAAATTTTTGTTGTTTTCGAAATTTTATTTTGGGATTAAATTAGTTTTTGGTCTAATTGTATAGGTAAATGTTGTGGTTTATCTAAAAATTTTTAATGTTTTCGAAACTTGATTTTTTTATGAAATTTGGGTTTTAGTGTGATTATAAATAGCTAAAAAGTTGTGGTTTTAGGTGAAAATTTGTTGATTTTTTGAAAGTTGATTTTTTGATCAACTTTGTTTTTTGTGTGGTTTTATAGGTAAATGTTGTTGTTTTATATGAAAATTTTTGATGTTTTCGAAAGTTAATTTTTTTATCAAATTAGTTTTTGGTGTGATTATATAGGTAAATGTTGTGGTTTTATGTGTTAATATTGGATTTATTCAAAAGTTGATTTTTATCCAATTTGTTTTTGGTGTGATTATATAGGTAAATATTGTGGGTTTATGTGAATATTTGTTATTTTTTCAAAAGTTGATTTTTTGATAAAAGTTTGGTTTGGTGTGATTAAATATAGGTAAAATGTTGTGATTTAAGTGAAAATTCGTTAATTTTTTTAAGTTGATTTTATGGTCAAATTTGTTTTTGGTGTGGTTATAGGTAAATGTTGTGGTTTATGTGAACATTTTTTTATTCTTTCAAAAGTTGATTTTATGATGAAAATCTGGTCTGGTGTGATTAAATATAGGTAGAAAGTTGTGGTTTTATGTAAAAATTTGTTGATTTTTGAAAGTTGATCTTTTGATCAAATTTGTTTTTGTTGTGGTTATATAGGTAAATGTTGTTGTTTTATATGAATTTTTTTTTTTGTTTTCGAAAGTTGATTTGTTGATCAAATTTGTTTTTGGTGTGATTATATATGTAAATGTTATGGTTTTATGTGATCATTTTTTATTCTTTCAAAAGTTGATTTTTTTATAAAAGTTTGTTTGGTGTGATTAAATATAGGTAAAATATTGTGGTTTTATGTGAACATTTGTTGATTTTTTGAAAGTTGATTTTTTTATCAAATTTGTTTTTTGTGTGGTTATATAGTAAATGTTGTTGTTTTATATGAAAATTTTTGATGTTTTCTAAACTTGATTTTTCGATCAAATTTATTTTTTGTGTGATTATATATGTCACACCCCCAAATTCCACTAACGGGATTTTACCGTTAGGAGTGTGACACACCAGGATCCGATCATTAGTTACAACAAACGACGTATATGGTTTTGAAATGTAACGTATAGTATTAAGTAATAAAAATTAAAATAAAAGTTTTACATTAAATGCGGAAGCGTAAAAAGTAAATGAGAATCTTTTTGGTAAAAGTGATTTATAATATTTCTATTTACAAATGCAAATATAATAAATAAAGTTGATTTCTCAAATCAATGCGACCAATGAATGAATGCCCTATCCGTGAGTGTGATATTGATAACCTGAGATAAACATGCTAAAGTGTGTCAACATAAAGTTGGTGAGTTCACAGGTTCATAAAACTTGAAAGTAAGTTCTAAAAGTAATTTCAGTAATTCCCTTAGTATATCAAGTAGTTAGCTAGACTACCATGCATGCTACACTAGTGTACGGAAGTGTTTACGACCGAAGCTGACATAAATGTAAAGAAATGAATGCCTCAAGCCAATGTCTCCCAGACACGGTAATTGATAGGACAATTAAATACCCGTTCGACCTCCAGTCATGCTGGCGCGACCAGCCCGGATGGGGTTTGTTAGACCGAGTAGTACTACTCAAAATTTCCTCGCTATGCAATATAATTAACGGTCCAAACGTAAGGCAAAAGTACTGACACTAGGTACGCATGTGATCATACTAAGAACCGAGTTTGTAAAGAAAACAATTACAACATGTTATCTCCCCTAAAAAAGTAAGTAAAGTAAAAAGGGGCCGTGAAACTCACCTAAGTTTTAGACAGCTACAAGTGATCAACCAAGTAATATGCCTAGGTAGTCCCACTACCGGAGGTTGCGGTGGATATCAACAAATGAAATGCTGAAAAGTGATGATGACAACGATGCTCGCCGGAGATGCAGGTGGTGGCTACAGTCACGTGAAGATAACAGCCGATCGTCGATCACATTTGCAACGGGTTTGGTGGTGGTGTCGGCGCGACAGTAGGATCCGTTGGTGGTGGTGGTCGTAAGTTCAACGTGGACTGATAGAAGTGGCCGTAGGTTGTGATGGTGGTTGAAAGAGGCGGTGGTGCGGTGATGGACGCTAATGACGGGGACGGTGACCGGAGATGAGTAAATGTGTTGGTGCGGCGATGTGATGAAAATGACCGATAGGGTATAAGGGTTGGGTTTTATATGAATTCAATTTTCTTATATTGCATATTAGTCCCTATAATTAATTAAACTTTTTATTTAGTCCCTAAACTTAGTTACATTAGTTATTTTGTTCTATATAACTTAACTATTTATATCTACATACCAATCAACTACGAACTTGTAACAACTGGTAGAGTGGAAACTTTGGATTTCATTAAATTATTATTTTCTTAGCTTACTAACGTTCGAATCTCATTTGATAAATAACGCACTTAGTTGATCCTAATTAATGTCGTGTATGTAAACGTTAATAAATAGAGTTTTAAGTTAACGGTGTTAATCTGAAAATGTCGGGTGTCACATCATCACCTTGTTGAAAGAATTTTCGTCCCGAAAATTAAGTATGATCAATAAGGATTTGAGGTTGCAAGAAAGAAAGGAGAAAAGGAAGGAAGAAAAAAAACTTGGGTTGTCACATCATCTCCTTGTTAACAGAAATTTTGTCCCGAAATTTTTTACTAGTATCATTAGTGCTTGAAGTTGTCATTTTGAATTCAGGAGAGTTGATTTAATGATGTTAATATGGAATGAGATGGTTATTTTTTAGTTTAATAATAGATGCTTAATAAAAAGATCAATAGATCTATGGAGCTCTTTTAATTTTGCTTATTAGAGTGTTTTTGTTATGATCTAGGGGACTAGTAGGCATGTGAAGATAGTAAGTTACCAAGGGCTGAATTAATTGTTCCCAACTCCTTGGAGTGTGATGGGTATTGTCATTAATAACACCGGGGGATGGTGTGGTACAAAGAGCTATTAAAGCTTGGAGTTCTTACTTGATAGATTACAATCACTGATTATGATTGAAAGCAAGTGTTCCACAATATTCTAATGTGGATGGAATTTGAGTGTTACGGTCTCTAGATGGTGCCTCCCTGGGGGGCATTTGCTATGCCAAGTGTTCTCTCATAAGTTTGTAAAATTTACTAATGTCAAGTTTCAACTAGAATATTTACATTGATTATATGAGGGGTGAATCATATTCGTTGAAGGTTAAAATATAGTAGTAGTGGAACTTTATTGAGTTTGTTAAGATGAATACTTATTCTTATTTGTGAGGCGTTAAAGATAGGTTTCAACTATTTTTTTTATGTCATCCACAGTAAGACTTCATGGATTTGCCATCTAAGATTGTGTTGTAAATTTCTACAATATATAGGTGAATTGTAAATGTTTACCATTCGTAGATGAACTTTTATGAGTATTCCATCCAAATGTGAAGTGTGTTATTTAAAGGTAAAATTTTGGTTCAAATATAGGTAAATGTTGTGGTTTTATGTGAAATATTTGATTTATTCAAAAGTTGATTTTTTGATTAAATTTGTTTTTAGTGAGATTATATAGGTAAATGTTGTGGTTTTATGTGAACATTTTTTATTTTTTCAAAAGTTGATTTTTTGAAGAAAGTTGGGTTTGGAGTGGTTAAATATAGGTAAAATATTGTGGTTGTATGTGAAAATTTGTTGATTTTTTGAAAGTTGATTATTTGAAAGTTTGTTTTTTAATCAAATTTGTTTTTGGTGTGATTATATAGGGAAATGTTATTGTTTGATATGAAATTTTTTTATGTTTCGAAAGTTAATTTTATGATCAAATTTCTTTTTGGTGTGATTATATAGGTAAATGTTGTGGTTCTATGTGAGCTTTTTTTATTTTTTCAAAAGTTGATGTTTTGAGGAAAGATTAGTTTCGTGTGATTAAATATAGGTAAAATGTTATGGTTTATCTGAAAATTTGTTGATTTTTTGAAAGTTGATTTTTTGATCAGATTTGTTTTTGGAGTGATTATATAGGTAAATGTTGTGGTTTTATGTGAAAATTTTTTATTTTTCCAAAAGTTGATTTTTTTTATAAAAGTTTGGTTTGTTGTGATTAAATATAGGTAAAATATTATGGGTTGATGTGAAAATTTGTTGATTTTTTGAAAGTTGATTTTTTGATCAAATTTGTTTTTGTTGTGATTATATAGGTAAATGTTGTGGTTTTTTGTGAAAATTTTTTATTTTTTCAAAAGTTAATTATTTGATCAAATTTCTTTTGGTGTGATTATATAGGTAAAATGTTGTGCTTATATGTGAAATTTTTTTTATTTTTTCGAGAATTAATTTTTTTATCAAATTTGTGTTTGGTGAGATTATATAGGTAAATGTTGTGATTTTATGTGAAAACTTTTTTTTTTCAAAAGTTGATTTTTTGATTAGTTTTTTTATGTGATTAAATATAGGTAAAATGTTGTGGTTTTATGTGAAAATTTGTTAATTTTTTGAAATTAGATTTTTTTTATAAAATATGTTTTTTGTGTGATTATACATTACATGTTGTGGTTTTATATGAAACTGTTTGATGTTTTTGAAATTTTATTTTTTGATTAACTTAGTTTTTGGTCTAATTATATAGGTAAATGTTGTGGTTTTATGTGAAAATTTTTGATGTTTTCGAAAGCTGATTTTTTTTATGAAAGTTGGGTTTTAGTGTGATTATAAATAGCTAAAAAGTTGTGGTTTTAGGTGAAAATTTGTTGATTTTTTGTGTGACAACCCGCAAATCCAAGTTAACATTGTTAACTATCTTATAACTATTCCGTTAATTTTTTATAAGTTTAGGGTTTATTTTGTAATTAATAAAAACTAGTTTATAAACTTCAAAACTAAAATTACTAACCTTATAATGTACAAGGGCTTAATGTGTAAAATTTAATTTATTTAAACCAAACCACCCGCCCCTGTTCTTCTTTCTCGACGACAAACACGCACACACACACCCTCTAAAACTCTGCCACACGAGATCAACACCATTGTTATCACCGCCGTTCCTCCAGTTCATCATCATCATCTTCGTCTTCCATTGCTGCGCAGCAATTACATTCCGATAACCTTCATCGTTTCTCCGGTAAGCTTCACGAACCAAACTCCGGTGTATGTATCTATATATATATATATCGGTTGTGTAATCTGTATGTATATATGTAGAGCAGCAGCCATTGTCAACCGAAAACCAGTCGCGTTCCGATCATCTTCATCATCTTTCCGTCAAACAACCCACACCGTTTTCCTTTCCCGTTCCATTAGCGAACCGAAGTAGCAACAGAAACTCCGTGGATCCCGATCATCTTTTCCGTTAAATCCCGGTGAGTTCCGCGACTCGAATACGTGAGTATGTAAACCGTATGTATTGTATGTGTATGTAAACCATATGTATTGTGTATTACAGATTGTATGTATGTAATATATCGCATGTAGATATGATCAGTATGTAGGTATACAAGATTTATGATTTGAAAAGTATGTATAGTGAATATTAAACAGTAGCAGTAGCCGCATGTGTATGTATATTGGGTGTAGGTATTTGATTCTAGAGATATGTATGCGTATGAAACAATTGAGTAGCAAGCATGTCGTACACTGTATGTATATATAGATGTGTCTCGTGTTTGTATGAATGTGCTGGGTATGTGCTAATCATGTGGGTATACATTCTAATTATGAAAAAAAATATGTATGCGTATGAGGGTGTATGTATGTATGTGCTTGCGATATATGTATGTTAACCCGTGCACATGTAGACATGAATATAATTATGATTTTATGTGTATGTTGGGCAAATTTCATCAAGAAAACAAAACAACAGCCGTTGGTTGTATAAATATATGTATATATATATATGTGTGTGTGTGTATATATATATATATATGTATATGGGTATGGGTGATTTTTTCAAAAGTTGATTTTTGATGGCACGTGTTGTAAACGAAACATAGATTTTATAAGTGATTAGACGAATAAAGGTAGTTGTTTGGTGTGAATACATGACAATACGTGCAAGTATGAAAAGTATAGGAGTCACATGTTGATAATGCGAGTCGGGTCAAGCTAGCGATAGGATGCATGGAATGTGCTACATGGCATGTGTATATAAAAATATATGTGTATATGTATATATGCGAATGCAATAATAGCAATCGATCCATGTAATTATGTCTACCATGTAATTGAAGGAGTGATGGTATGATTAAATGGACATACGTTATGCGATATGAACACAGATAAAAGTTCTAGCTAATAATTAGTATATGACCATTAAAACAGGTTGTAGAACGGTCTAGATTCTTTTGTTGCATAATTGTTGTTAATTTCTGTGCGCTCCAAAGGTGAGTCTCTTTGCCCGGTTTTAAATCTTTTCGGGGAGAAAACATACAAACTGTTTTACATGGCTTGAGCCGTATTTTATACCTTTGGGTCGAGCCTTCGGGCAAGATTTTAAACAGCCTTGGGCTGAGTTTTACGCCTTCGGGCAACTATGTTGATAAAACAAAGTTCTATTGAGTTTTACGCCTTCGGGCAGGGCCTTCGGTCATGGTGGCAACAAGGAAAAAATTATTGTATCGTTCAGTTTAATCTCGACGTGCTCATTTAGTAAACGGCGTGGTTTAGCTAACCTGCAATAGTAATTGTCACACGCCCAAATTCCACTAACGGAGTCTTACCGTTAAGAGTGTGACACACCAGGATCTCAGTCATTAGTTATGCAAACGACCCTATATGAATTTTGAAAACCATACGTGTCACATATCAGAGAAAACCATTTCAGAGTAAATGTAAACTGCGGAAGCATAAAGTAATATAATTCCAAACCAACCAAGGTTTAAAGAAGGCAAATGCGCAAAACACGCGCCCAAACCAATGCAAATGAAAAAACTTTTAAAATATAAGTTCAAAATATGCGAGTGCAGTAATGTATGCCATGCCCTACTAGATGCTCAAACCTTCAACGACCTGAGAATGTAAGCTAAAGTGTATCAACATAAAGTTGGTGAGTTCACAGGTTTATAAAACTAGAAAGTAAGTTTTAAAAGCAGATCCTATAATCCAATAGTATATCAAGTAGTTAGCTAGACTACTATGCATGTTACACTAGTGTACGAAAGTGTTTACGACCGAAGCTGACAGTAATGTAAAGAAATGAATGCCTCAAGCCAATGTCTCACAGACACGGTAAATGATAGGACAATTAAACACCTGTTCGACCTCAAGTCGTGCTGGCGCGACCAACCCAGATGGGGTTTGTCAGACCCAGTAGTACTACTCAAAATTTCCTCTCTTTGCAATATAATTAACGATCCAAACGTAAGGCAAAAGTACTGACACTAGGTACCCATGTGATCATACTATCTTACTAATCCATGAAAAGAAAAGAAAACGTACAACTTGCATCTCCCCCAAAAAGAGTAAGTAAAGTAAAAGGGGCAGTGAAACTCACCTTTGGGTGCACAGCTACGAGTAACAACAAATAAGGAATAAAAGTCTTAGGACACTCAATGACCTGATTAAGTTAACCCTTAGTTAAAAATGGTTCTATAAAAGCACTCGTACGGTTTCGTATCGTTGACTCGGTTTCGTACCAAAACCCAATTTAGATTTATCACATGAGAATTGAGTTTTGACATGTGACCCCATCAAAATGTTTAGACTATTACTTTAATAATACATCTAAGTTAAACACCATATTTATACAAACCCGTCACATATTCATATTTATACATTATCTCACATAATATATACATTTCACATATATGTCACATACACATTGTTTATGTCAAGAAACACCATGTAAATACTTATAAATGCGTAACCCTATCATCGTTCTATTATCAACATACCATAAACACATATCATCATTCTATTAGATAATCATTAACACCTAAATTTCTTTTGCGCAAATCCATTAAATTAATAGACGAATAGAGTAGGAAGACTATTTTGATTTTGACTAACTATATAAAGACATAAAGCTATTGCGACTAATATAATCAAAATAGTCCAACAAAAGCACAAGTTTAAGTAAGAGTTTACCACAATAAATCAAATATCATCAAACTTTCTAATCTTCATGCTAGCTAGTCATCGAATGAACCAGTTAACCATTTGACACATTAAATACATGTATTAAATGACAGTTTTCAGGCAACCGGAAACAAATTACAAATGATAGAAACAGAAACACTCACACCCACAAAAAACATGTTGCTCTTATATACATATGTATAACATTCATGCATACTATACCTATACATACACGACATAAGCATGTCATAATCGGATCACCCTCATACTTACGCATACACATACAATTCATCTTCAATATGTGTATCCTATACATATAACAAATATACAAACTGACTCTAACGTATACATGCACATCTTCCTCGTGTACTCATAAAGAAAACCCACCGCAAAACTCAATGGTTTCAATACCGTAACCCAAACAAAGTCGTTTTGACATTTGATTTTCATAACACGGTGAATGGTATGCACTCCCGTACCAAGTGGGTTAAACCGAATCCCAATCGAGTCTAAACGAGTACGAAACATGACCCGAAACTAAGCCGTAAGAGACTAAAGTCAATGAAAAACGGTGCGAAACGTACCGGAATGTTTGCGTGCAAGAGGAGAACTTCGGCGGAATGACCGCTAGATTGTTCGTCAAAGTTGTAGGTGGCCGAGTTCGTGTGCGGCGGCGATGGTGAGCGTTATAGGGTTACGATATAGATGACGGGTATGTGTGAGGGTTTAGGTTATATATAATCAAGCAACCTTTCCAATAATTACATAATAGTCCTTACATTTTTTATAACTTAATTGTTTTAACTCCAAGTTTCAATTAATAAGATTTAGATTAATTTGCATCAAAACCCAAATTGCGTAACGAACTTTAAAGTGGGAACTCTGAAAAATGTCAGGTGTCATAGTAATGATGTTTATCGGTTAAACTATTTTGATAATTATGTTTGATTACTTATCTCATTGAGCTCACCAACCATGTGTTGATCTTTTTCAGTATGTTTTCTCAGGTGGCTAGGAGTTTATGCACATAGGACACAACATGCATGGGTCTTTTGAACTTGTTGCAAACCTAATGTTTAACTGTTTTGGTTTTGGTTTAATATAACTGTTTGGTTGAGTGCTGGATTTTAAAGCACCGGTTTCATTTGTTTGTAATAGTTTTGGAGCACAAGTTTAAATTGGGATTTTATGTTTTCCTTAGACGCTTCGCTAAACTTTGAAAAACTTACATTTTAATATCTCGGTTTTTGAATTATTTTTAAAACTAAACTTTATTTTAAATCAGTTGAGTCAGTGTTATTGTAACTAATAGCTTGAGATCCTGGTATGTCACGCGCCTAACGGATATCCCGTTTGTGGAATATTGTGGGTGTGACATTTCGAAAGTTGATTTTTTGATCAACTTTGTTTTTGGTGTGGTTATATAGGTTGTTAGGGCTATTTCCAGTTTAAGATTTACTTTGTACTTGTTTTATACATTTATGTATAGTTTAGGGTTTATTTTGTTATTTTCCCTAAAATGTATTTGTTGCATAAAGCATGTAGTGAGAGAGTGTGAGGTGAGAGGCTAGATCACATATTCACGTTAGAGAGAGAACTAAGTGTGTGTGATTTCATTTCTCCTGCATTTGTACTACAAACTTGCTTTGATCATCAATACAAAAGAGAATTATTAAGTAATGAATTGTGTTGCTGATTGAACTGTTTTGTGTGTATTAACCATTCTGATCTTTTGAGCGATATCGATCCAATTGAACCTATCAATTGGTATCAGAGCAGTTGGTATTGTGTTCTTCGCTAGTCATCAAGCAAAACACTACAATATTGCTCAAAAATTAAGATCTGAATGAATTGTTGCTGTTGTTAGTTGTGATTTATCATCACAATCACTTCTAATTCACAACGATTGTGCAAATTCCATCAGATTATCATCAGATATGAGGAATTAAGAAGATAGAAAAAGTTACTGTTCGATCGAATTTTGCTCAAATTCATCAAAATTTGATGATGTTTTGGATTGATTGAGATTAGGGATTGTTAATCGGACTATTTCACTGATTGTGTGAGATTTTTGAAGTAATTGGACAAGTTGTTGATAAACCCAGAAAAATTCGTTTGAAGAAGATGATGAACAGTATGAACTGGTTGAAGATTAACTAGCCGGGTAACGAATTTGACTTAGACAATTTCCTTTGGACTTAGATTTGTGAACAATTAGGTCCTGTGCAGCCGTGTAAAGGATTTTGCGCTAGACGGGTAAAGAATTTGACGAAGAAAAGGGTTGTACTGTTCAGCCGGATCAAGTACTGTTGTGCCGGGTGATACACTGTTACGCCGGGTGATTAACAAAATTAGCCGGGTGATTGACAACTGTGTAGCCGGGTAAACAATTACTCTGACGGGTGATCAACTGTTCAGCCGGGTAAAGCCTTTCTGCCGTGTCAAGATTCCAAGCCGGGTCAAATTATTGCCGTGTGAAGTTAATACTATTCTGCCGGGTAACTGTTCTGCCGGGTAAAGAATACAAGACTTACAACTGTTTTGCCGGGTCACTGTTTAGACGGGTGAAGATTTTTCTCTGCCGGGTGAAGATCGAACAAAACTACTATTCAGCCGGGTGAAGAAGAAATCTTTCACTGTTCAGCCGTGTGATCCTTCTACAGCTGTTTCAAACCTTGTTTCTTATTTTGTCATTAATTACTTGTCTTTATTTCAGTATTTTAACCATTTCTTTTCAAAAATCTTTAAAAACACAAAAATATTTTCTTTAAAATTGTTAAAATGGCACCTAATGATGATTCTGATAACCGTGTTCCTAGACTTGTCAATCGTGCAGATTTCAAGAATTGGACGATTAGACTGAAGCATCATCTTTGCTCAATAGACAATGATCTTTGGAAGTCAATTGACAAAGGTCCTCACATACCTACACAGACAGCTCCAGATAGTGCAAGTACCTACACCAAGGACTCTACTGAACCTTATCCAGAGGATATTTTGTCAGCAGAAGATTTAAGGAAAGTGAAGAATGATAGTAAAGAATATTCTTTGATGTGTAAGGGATTGCCATTACAAGTACTGTCAAGGTTGGACACTTATCAAACAGGTTATACACTGTTCAAAGCCTTAAAGTCGATATGTGAAGGAGGTGAACAACTTAGAAGTCTCAAGAAACAAAAGCTGAAGAGACAGTTGGAGTTATTTGAACACATTGCTGGAGAGTCCGTGCACCAGATGATGAATAGGTTTGTTCATCTGACTACTGAAATGACCAATGCGGGTGCGAAGATAGATTTCCAAGACCTGAATGACAGATTGTTATGTGCACTTCCATCATCATGGAAACAGACTGTGACACTGCTGAAGCATACTGAAAAGTTTCCGATGGATTTGGATCTGCTCATTGCAAAGATTGAAGAGGTAGAGATTGATGAAGGTTCTAGAAACACTGATAGAACTGGTTCACATGCACAATACAAATATATTGTGAATCCTGCTAATACTGTGGAGAATGCCTTTCTTGCACAAGATGCAACTAAGTTTGAAGATGAGGGTGATCTATTTGTTGGCGCAAGTTTTTATACTGATTCATCATACTTTCCAAGTTCACCAACTTATTCTCAACCTCAATCTCCACCTAGAGCTCAAAGTCAAAGTCAGAATGACTCAGAAAAACAGTGTAATACTGTGCAAGCCAATGTAAAAGATGTGATGAACATCTTGTTACAAGATGAAGAGACAAAAGGTGCATTCACAGCTTTCATGGCAAGTTTTCAAGCATATCAAGGAAGTCACTTGAGTCAAATGGACGTTGTCCTTCAAGATTTATTTGAGATGGATCCTGATGATGTTGAGGAAATGGACTTGAATTGGCAAATGGTGATGGTTGCATATAGAACGCAGAAACATGCATATGTTAACCGAAGCTACAAGCCTCATGCAAACAAGACCGTTGGTTTTGACAAATCGAAGGCCAGATGTTTCAACTGTAACTGCTATGGTCATTTTTCTAGAGAATGCAAAGCTCCTAAGAATCAGAACTACAACGACCAAGCCAGTTCAAGTGGACAGAATCAAGGTCAAGGTCAAAGCTCGCAACAGTCTTCAAGCTATCAAAGCAGGAATCAACGTTTCATACAGAAACCATATCAAAGTCTTCCCATGCCGGAACTGAAGGATGAAGGAAAGAAACCAGAAGATCAAACTAAAGCACTAGTGGTTAGTGTGAAAGACGGTTATGATTGGAGTGCATATGCAGAACAATTGACATCTGATCTCACATCGAGTTTGGCACTGGTCTGTGAAATCGAAGAGGATTGGTCAGAAGAAGGAGATAGTAAAGTGATTGATACTGTGAGTGAAGATTCAGAGGAATATGACTGGAGTGTAAAATCAGATCCGGTTGAATAATCTGAACCTGAAGTTGCGTTGATGGCTACATCCAATGAGTCTTCATCCTCCACTGAACAACCAAAGGTTAGTACTGAATTACCCCCTAACTATGTTCCATTACCTGCTGATGTGAAGGAAAGGTTATGTTCTGAACAATGCATAAAACAAGTGGAACATTATCGAACTCATTCATTTAAAATTGGTGATAAATTAAGCAAACATGAGAAAATTCATGAACAACTTAAAATTGATCACAAAATTGCTGATGAGAAGATTTTGTCACTTAAAGAATCATGGAACAAAACCTTAAAGGAATTGGAACTTGTAACCAAACAAATTGAAGAAATGACAAAGAACTTTGAAC
Organism: Tagetes erecta; assembly: GCA_030867185.1. Classification (NCBI taxonomy): domain Eukaryota; kingdom Viridiplantae; phylum Streptophyta; class Magnoliopsida; order Asterales; family Asteraceae; genus Tagetes; species Tagetes erecta. The sequence continues at coordinate 13,825,244 of CM061493.1, forward strand.
AAGAAAAAGTTGCCCATGCAGTCACTCAAGTTGAATTAACAAAGGTTAAAAGTTGTAAAACAATGGTAAAACAACTTGTGAATGAAAGAGTAACAAAAACAAAACAGGGTTGGGTTTTACTCATGAACCAATGCCTAAATCAATCACACAAACTTTACCTGAAAACTTCAATGAATTTGATCATTCACCTGAAAATGAACGAAAATTCAAAGAAATTCAAAGAAGTAAATCCGAATCCGAAGGATCTGAAGTGTTGATTGAGAGTTTGAAAGATGATGATGCTGTGACGATTGAAGCTGATGATGAAGCTAGCAACAATTCAAAACCTGTTCTGATTCAACTTGTTGAATATCCTGAACTGAATCCCAAGCAGGAAGTGAAGGAAGAATCTGAATTTTCGGGATACAATGATCCTGAATACATCAAGTGGAAAAATGAACAGAAGGCGAAAGTTGCTGATCAACTGATCAAGAAGAAAGAAGTGAAACAGGCTGAAGTTTCAAAAGCGAAGATGAAGAAATAGAATTTAACAGTCAATCAATCTGAAACAAAAGAATCGAAAGGTAAAAGTGTCATAAAATCGAATGACAACATCAAAGCTCAAATTGTTAAAACTGACAAAGTCAAACCTGTCAAAAAGAAAGTGTCTAAAGGAAAAACAATTAAGTTTGTGTCTGCAGGAACTTTCGATATGAACGGTTCTCATGGTAACCAAATCAATTCTTCAATCAAATCTAACTCTGGTCTGAAAACAGGTTCAGGTCCTAAGTCTTCCGCTGTCAATGATAAAAGAATTGAACCAAAGAAGGTAACCAAACAGGATGGTTTAAAATCGAATCAAAGTCCCAAGCAACCAAAATCACAAACAAAGTCTCCACAAAAGAATCAAGTTAATCTAAAACCGAACAAAACTGATAATGAATCACGTGTGGGTTCAACATCAAAAGTTAATAATCGGCTCTTTAGGATTAGCAAGAAACATTGTGAGATTTGTGATTGTTATAATCATGCAACTGCTGAATGTTTCTTTAACATGTACTGCAGTTTCTGTGACAAAAGAAACCATTCTTCAGAAGAATGTTTTTATAACAAATTTTGTGGTATTTGTGAAAGGAGAAATCATGACACAAAGGATTGTTTCTTTCGAACAAACTCATCACGAGAAATGACTCCGTTTCCAAATTTTCAAAGAAATCAATCTTTTGGTTTTCTAAAATTTAACCAAAGTCATTCTCCTGTGTTGAGAAATTTTAATCAAAACAATTCTGGTTCTAATAACTTTTCATCAAGAAATGTGCAGGTTAACAGTTTTAAACCAAGAGCTTTGATGGTGAGAAATCAAAAGTTTGAAAATAACCTTGATCCTAAGTTAGAGGAAAGGTTCATTGCTTTGAGAAGAAAGCAATCAAATCAAGCCGTTGGGCGAAATAGTTTTCAACCAAATCTCTCAAATGAAACAAATTTTCAAAATCTTCATTATCAACAAGTTACTGTTACTGATAGATTCGGAAAACCCAAGACCATGTGGGCCTGAGTTGACCAAACTAACTAAGTGATTGTTGAAATGCAGGTACGCCCAAGAAGACCTATTAACTCATGGTTTGTTGATAGTGGGTGTAGCCGGCATATGACAGGCAACCATGCCTTGCTTCAAGACTTTAAGCTGAAGAATGGTACACATGTTGCATTTGGAGGAGATGCTGGTGGTAAAATAACTGGAGAAGGAACTGTGTCAAATGGGGTCATTAGGTTTGATAAAGTCAACTACTGTGCACAGTTGAACTTTAATTTGCTAAGTGTATCTCAAATTTGTGACAAATCTTATTTAACTTTATTTGATGATTCTTTCTGTTATATACTCAAACCAGGTTTCAAGATTAACAATGAATGGGTGGTGGTTAAAGCTCCAAGAGATCGTGATGTATACAAGCTTGATATGTCACAGATTGATGCTGAAACCGAAACTACTTGTCTCATTGCACATGCTTCAAATGATGAGAGTCAGCTATGGCATAGACGGCTGGGCCATTCAAACTTCAGAAACATGAATCGACTGGTGACTGGAAATCATGATGTGGGAATACCGTCAAAGAAATTCTCTACAACTGATCTCTGTCCAGCATGTTTGAAAGGAAAACAGCATCAGATGTCTTTTAAGTCCAAGCCAGAAAACTCCATTTCAAAACCCTTGCAGATGCTACATATGGATCTTTTCGGACCAACAAATGTTCAAAGCATCGGAAAGAAGTCTTATTGTTTTGTCATCATTGATGATTTTACTAGATTTTCTTGGGTTTATTTCTTGCATGTTAAATCTGAAACTGCTGAGTTGTTAAAAGAATTTATCATCAAAGTTGAAAATCAGTTGGATTGTAAAGTTAAAATTTTGAGAAGTGATAATGGAACTGAATTTAAGAACGCTAATGTTGATTTGTTTTGTGCAGAAAAAGGAATTGCTAGACAATTTAGTGCTCCAAGAACGCCTCAACAAAACAGGGTTGCGGAACGGAAAAATCGGACACTGATTGAAGCAGCAAGATCCATGCTCGCAGATGCCAAAATCCCTATCACATTCTGGGATGAAGCTATTGCTACTGCGTGTTTTGTGCAAAATAGAACATCATTGGTTCAGGATAAAAATAAAACATCTTATGAGTTATTGTTTGGAAGAAAACCAAATATTTCTTACTTGAAAGCATTTGGTTGTCCTGTATCGATTCTAAATTTAAATGATCATCTCGGGAAATTTGAGTCAAAATCTGACGATGGATTTTTCCTTGGTTATTCGTCTGTTTCTAAAGCTTATCGGGTTTTTAATAGCAAAACAAATACTGTTATTGAAACTATTAACGTAAAGTTTTTAGAAAATTCGTTTCCGTCAGTGGCGCATGGTCCCGAATGGTTGTTTGATTTAGATTCGTTATCAAAATCTTTCAATTCTAACTTGTTTGATTTTTCAGGAACATCGAGAAAAGAATCAGGAGACTTGGGATGTTTCAGTGATGATTCGGATAATGACGATGATGGTAATCTCAATTCTGAGTATCTGATAGGTTCAATTGGATCGATAATATCACTCAAATGATCAGAATAAAGCGTACAAACAAACGATTCAATCACAAACACAGTTCATACTCATAAATTCTCTTGTATATTGATGATCAAAGCAATTCGTAGTACAAAGTGCAGGAGAAAATAAATCACACACAGTTAATTCTCTATCTAACAGTGTAAAAGTGATCTAGCCTCTCTCCTAATACACGCACACTACATGCTATAACAAACAAAATGCAAGTTTAAGGAAAATACATAATAAACCCTAAACTATACAAACATATAAACAAAATACAAAGTAAATCTTAACAAGGAAATAACCCTAACAGTACTCCCCCTAAGATTTATCTTTGGATCTTCAAAAACTTCAATCTTTTTCTTCTTTTATCAGCATCAAACTTCAATCTTTTTCTACCATTCTTCTGGTTCTTCTTTCACGTTCAGCAATTCTCGACCTTTATACTCCTCTTGTTCTTTCAAAGCTTCTTCAATACAGGATTTGAACTTTTCAGCGATCTTAGCTTGTCGAGGCTTGGATTCATTCGTCAGAATTGGCAAAGCATTCATGCGTCTAAGTGAGTCCAAATTCAAACCTGCAAAATCGATATTAGCATAAAACTCAAATGGCAACTCTTGGCCTTGAACTTTCACCTCCAAAGTACCCTTCCTACTGATCCGCATATATTCTATCTCTGGTATATCAACCCTCACGAGATTAGAATTGAGTAAAGCCTTTCTCACACGAATCTTCTCCGAAGCAGCAGCAATCACTTCTATCATCACAGTAAATAAATTTCTGTCAGCTTCAGCAAGTTTATCTTTGCACTTTTCAATCTTGTAACTTCGCAAAAACTCAATGTATGACGGATGCAGCAGTTTCAACTCAAAAGTACTAAAGAGTGTAATCATATCCTTATCCCAATCCTCCAAGTTCCGAACAAGCTTCAGTTCAAACGTTTCCTGATTGTAAAACACTCTCAGTATTGGCTTCGTCATTTGTGACCCATCAATTACCTTCAATCCAGGATCTGTAATCTTGTCAAAGTATTCGTCCGAGAACTCTTCTAAGTACATATCCTCGGTCACCACCAATCTTTTCTTCTTTCTTTGTTTCTTTGCTTGCACATATGCTGTATCTTCCTGTTGGCCTCTAAAGTCAAGAAACTTAGCTGTTCTACTCATTCCAGCATCAAGAAGTATCACGCATTTATCACCACGCTCAGCATGCGTGTGATTAATTAACTTCAGCTTGTGCAACTCTTTCAGATCCTGAACTTCGAGTTTAAAGATGCTTGAGTAGTAGTGATAAACGTCACACAAACCGTTTACTCTCTTGATCATAAATGCGTCAAAGACTTCATCATATTTCCAAGCAATTATCTTAACTTTCTTGTTCTTCTCAGGCACAATCATAGAATCTAATAACTCAGCAATTGATTGTCCTTTACTCAGCAGTGACCTAACAACATCACCTGCTGTTGCTGATTTATGCCAAGTCTCACGCACCTCCATTGGAATGTTGTAAGATTTGACTTCGCTAGGAAACATATCCATTAGTTCATGCCTCTTTTTGTGCGCATTTTCAGGAAGTGCCATTACTGGAATCTCCTTCGGACCAAGCACTTTGAATCTCTTTGTCAGCTCAAAATACTGAGGATTATTGTAATCCAAGTAAAACATCCTCTTGTACATCTTTTCTGTTTTCATGAAACTGACCACAATCTTCCTCGAAGATTCTGATTTCAACCTTTGCAAAGTTTTATACGGATAGTTCCTCGAACTCAACAAACTTCGCATATCAGAAGCAGTCATTTCATCTGGGTTTTGATGATAAAGCTCTGTTGGAGGCAAGTCTTCGATATTTAAGCTTTCTTGCATCGGAGTCCATTCACCCATTTCAATCACGAACTCTTTTTGATCAGCTTCGGTTTTATCTTGAGCAGTGATGCACTTCTCATACTCCTCATTAATCTGAGTCACTGTCAAACCATTCAAAAATACCGAATTGTACTTCATTCTTTCAAGATAAGCAAACCTCTGATCCAAATCATCAGGTAACTCTTCAACAGTGTTCTGTACAGGCTCTGGCTCCTCTTCATTTTCAGATTCAGTCCAATCTATGTCTAAATCATCCAATGCCTCTATCATAGGTGCTTCGTCAGTTTGAACCGGCTCAAACTGACTAGCCACTTCAGCTTCTGTTTCAGTCACATCCACAGCTTCAGATTGAATCGGCTCAATCTGAACTGTATCTCCAGAGCCAACATCTTTCGCACTATCTGTTGCTTCAAATACTTCGGTTTCAGCTTCCGATACAATCTCAGTCTCAGCTTCATACACACTCTCAGTCTCAGCAACTTTCTCAATCTCAGCCACAGCTACAGATTGAATAGGCTCAATCTGCACTGTTTCATCAGTTTTTGCCCTTTTCGATCTTTCTTCATCACCAAATATCTCCGGTATAGCATCTATTTTCCTCTTTCCCTCAGCTTTGTCCATCTTGACAGTTTCAGCAGCAGCTTCATCGGGAATGATAATTGGTGATTCAACTAAAATACCAGCATTCGCAACACCTCGAGCTCTAGTCAAATAAACTTTAGGCACTTCAGCTCCAGTCACTTCGACTACTTTATCAGAAAAATCTTTATCAGACGATGATTCAGATTTCTTCGGTTTCATTTCCTCCAACTCTTTTTCCAACATCTCTTTCTCATCCTCCAGTGTATTGCATTCAGCTCTAACCTCAGCATAATCATATTTCAAGTTCTCATATTCCTCCTTGAGCTTATCATAATCATCTCTCAACTTCACATGATCATCCACCAGCTTAACATGATCTTCATCCAACTTTTTGAAAATTTTCAAATTTTGATTGTGAATATCCCAATATTCATCAAATCTTTTCTTTTTACGTTCATTAGAAGCTTTCAACAACTCATTTGCTTCTATCAGCTTAGCCACCATCTCTTCTAACTCAGCTATTCTTTTATCTTTCTCAGTTTCATCAACACTTGGCACAACATTTGGCGAAGACTCCAAATCTTGTCCAATGTTTTCAGCAGTTTGTGGTAATGCGGTGGGAATATCAACATCAATAGTATCAGCAATGCCAGCATCCACTTCCTCTATCTGTGCAATAGATTCAGCTTCGGCCATTACTGTCTGAGCAATTTCCATCACATCAATCTCTTCAGGTTCAACCACTGGTTTTGACTTCTTTCGTCTAACATACTGAACACTAACATCTCTAGGAATCTCAGAAATAACTTCTTCAATCACAGAAGCAACCTCAGCAGGTTCTTCTATCTCAGTAGTCTCCATAACCTCCTCAGTCTCCATTAGTTCAACCTCCTCTGAATTAGATTCAGATTCAGTATCATCACCACCATCATCATTACCATCATTACCTTCATCTTCTTCATCCTCTGGATGACGAGCAAAGTACTCGTCATCATCCAATAGATTGTCCGGCACCTCATCCACTAAATCCTGTGGATTCACAATCTCACCATGAGATATGTGATAATATACTCCATCCACATCTTCTTCATTGTTGATTATATCTCTCATATAATCAAACAACTCAACATCAGGCACATTCCCGATACTCATCTTTCGATAAGAGAGATCGTTCATGTCCTCAGTATATAACATGCCTCCAGCATAACCTTCACTTCTGATGATAGGATAGGCAATGTTTATCATCAGTTGCAGAAACCTTGGATACATAAGAAATTTGAACCTCTTGCCCTTCACCAAGTTAAACACAAACCCATTCATTATCCATCTTGACATGTTGAATGGTTTGTTTTCTGCAATAGCTACTATTGGTGATGCAATGTCTGAAGGAAAGTTATCAAACCCTGCACTCCTTCTAGACATGCATTGTTGCACTACATAGCACAGCAACTTGTATTTCCTTCCCAACTTAGCTCTGTAAAACTGTGACTTTGGAAACACAGGTGGATGTCCCATGTTCACAAAACACGTTTTGCATTCCTCCATTGTCAGTTCATCCATCATGCCAACCTCATCCTCATCTATCCTCAGAGCTTGCCTAATAGCTTCTTCAGTAACATTTAGTACCCAGTCTCTAGTGATATGCCCTCTAACCATAGCAACTCCATTCTCATCTCTCACAACCTCTGCTGATCTCCAGAAGCTCTTGATCAGCCTTGCATATATGACCGGTTTGGCACATATAGCATAAACATACTTGGTCCTCTTAATGAACTTAATCATATCTCTATAACCCTCTGTCTCAGGAAGTGATTCATCTAAACATGCCACTAGATTATGTTTAGGTTCAAATTTGAGATTCTCCATCTGTTAAAAACACACACAAACACAAAACAAGGCAAATGTGTTAAATTCTTCATTAAACATGTCAAAAAATTTTAATAAGTGTTTAACTAAAAGTTAGAAAGCAAAACATTAACATAATCAGTTTAAATCCTAAATTGTTCTAATAACCTGATTTTCATCATTTTAATCAAACAACATTGAATTTTAAAGATTATACTTTCTGTTTAAGCTTTTAACAGTTACTCACTTAGGCACAATTTTGACAAATTTATGATGAAAAAGTTCAACATGTTTTGGTTCAGTTTTAACAAGTTTAATCACTTTTAAACAGATATTTCATTGTTTTTATGATTAACTTTTAAAAGCTTCAAAGTTCAACAATGGCGATTTATATCAGTTAAGAACATTTCACTTGATTCAGTTGATTTTAAGGTGTTTTAGTGCAAATGAGTGATTGAATGTTGATAATCGACAGATTTTAACCCTAAAACAACATTCGATTTAAGTTTTAATGCTCAAAATCAAAGTGTCGATTCAAGTTCAAAACACTGTTCATCATCGTTTTTCTTTTTAACAGTTGATTTGCAGGTCGATTTAGGTCAAAAACACTTAATCACTACCTTATTCAATCGTTTAATCTTGTTATAGAGCAACAGATTGAATATGATAACAATGGCGATTTGAGGTTCAGAGTGTTTGTGTGAAGATGAAAGTGTGAAATGATAAGTGTATGTGAAGAGGCGGTCTTTTGTATCGTTAAAAAATTTTAGGTCAAACTTTAAGTGCCGGGTCAACAAAAGCAAAATAGGCCCAATAAACCTTGCCGGGTCAAGTACTGTAGTGACGGGTCATGTACTGTAGATACGGGTCAAGTACATAAAACAAGTCAACAACATGTGAAATTCACTTGACGGGTCAGGCACTGTAGATACGGGTAAATTACTGTAGTGACGGGTAAAGGCTAAGGAACAACTACACCTGATGGGTTTTATTCATCACCCGGCAGAATAGTTATCATCAAAACATCACCCGGCAACCTTCTTCATCACCCGGCAACACAGTTGCTTTCCTTCTTCATCCGGCTTGCTTTCTTCTTTACACGGCAACCTTTGACAACCTTCTTCACACGGCATACACACTTCTTCATTACCCGGCAACATAGTGTCATAACTTTACACGGTAACAAGACTTCTTCATTACCCGGCTGTATAGTATACACTTGTCACCCGGCAAGATATCTATGACCTTCACCCGGCTGTATTTGACATGATCATTGCCCGGCTGTACAGTGGTCATAATATCTTCACCATTTCTTCAATCACCCGGCAAGTATCAGACTTACAACTTTACCCGGCTGAACAGTTCTTTACCCGGCTGTACAGTTGTATCTGATATCTTTACCCGGCTATAACACTTAAGCAATTTCTTCAATTTTCTTCGTCTGTTGACTTTTTCAACGATCATTTATTGCACCTGCAACATTCTCCGACATATTAATTAAACAAGTTATCCTTAAAAAGAATGTTTGTCATATTAATTATCAAACAACATTAAACATTGCAACAAATTAATTTTCAATTAAAAATCAATTTTCTTTTTCTTTTTCAAAAAAATGTTTTTGCACAACCAATTTCTCTATATCCCGAAGCAATTTCTTAAAAACAAATTACAAGACCTTGGGTTTGTTTTTAACACATCCAATACCTTTGCTTTTCATACTACATAATCTTGTTCATTCAAAACACACTTATTCAAAACAAACTATTTTTGGATTTTTGTAGATATTTTTCTTCAATTTATTCTCCCCCTAAACTTGAAATTTCTTGAAATTTTTAAGTTTAACAAGGATGTTGATGTGTCAATAATGATTCCATATGCCTGCACACACAAAGCACACACATTAAAATAAATACATATGCAATGCAATGAATCAAAATATCGCAGTGAGATCATACCACACATTATCTGAACATGTTTTGCAAGTTTTGAATAGACATTTGACTTATGCTTGATTGAGTGATGATATGAAAACATACCAATTAGCTCGAATTGACACACTTACTTTTTCAGTATCATGATGATATTTAAGATTCGATTAGAATGACTTATGTGACCCACATGTATACATACGTCAACATATTTCCTTATCAATCACTACCTGAATGCATATTGCACAGAACCTGGTCACTTACAGTCATACACAGTGTGGAATCTGGGTTCTATTCGGATTTGGTCCACTTTGGGACTTCTTTTTCATTCCAACTTTGGGAATTTTTCTTTCCTATCGTTCCCCTTGGGAATCTTCTGAATTCCATTTTGGAATTTTTGTTTGGTGTCGGTCCACATTTGGGACTCTTTTTGTTCCGTTTTGGAATCTTTTGCTGCATCTTGAAGCTCAAAAGAGACTTCGTGTGGGACTTCAGGTCTGTGGGTACCACAACAAAGAAGCTCACGATGCGGTTCATCACACTGAATACACTGCATCGTTACCCGATCATGCACAACTATCATCACAAGCAATGTTTCAAAAGATATATATCTAGACATGTATAACAATGGAACTTAACACAAAGATCATTAAGTTTATGTTTGTCAACAATCAACTTACTTGTTCAGTCTAATTGCCTGAGCTGTCTAGCACATCAATTAACATTCATCAGTCTTTATTAAAAAAATGATGTAACAAATAATGTCTAGTGTATCTATCATTTCTCACTTTTTGCAATATGGATTCTTATGACATGATATTTTCTTTTCTTTTTGATTTTATATTTTGTATTTGCTTTTCTTTTTCATGCACACACACAATGCAAAACATAAAATAAAAGGCAAAGGAATCAAAACTTAACATCAACTTATTATATTTTTGGCTTTTATATTTTCTGATTTTTCTTTTGATTTTCGAAAAATAGAATCAATCATGATTGATTAATCCTATGGATTGAATTAAAAATTCAAACCGGCCTGACAAAAATGATTTTGTGAAAAGATCTGCCAGTTGTTTGTCGGTATGAACTTTAATCAAGATTATTAAACCTTTTTCAGAGTTGTCTCTTAAAAAGTGATATCTAATTTCGATGTGTTTGGTTTTAGAATGTTGAACAGGATTAGCAGTTATAAACATAGCAGCAGTATTGTCTACGTAAATAGGAGTTTTCAGAAAGTTAAACCCGTAGTCCAGCAACTGATTTTGTAACCATAAAACCTGAGAACATCCTGCAGATGCAGCGATATACTCTGCTTCAGCTGTGGATACAGAAACATTGGTTTGCTTCTTGCATTGCCAAGAGACAAGCCTTGGACCCAAAAATTGACAACCACCAGTAGTCGATTTCCTGTCAAGAGCACAACCACCAAAATCACTGTCAGAATAGCTATATAATTCAAAATTTCCTTCATAAGGATACCATAACCCAAGATTCGGTTTCCCTTTGAGATATCTGAATATACGCTTCACAGCAATAAGATGTGACTCTTTCGGATCTGACTGATATCTGGCGCATACACACACAGCGTACATGATGTATGGTCTTGATGCAGTAAGATACATCAGAGAGCCGATCATTGATCTGTATAGTGTGTGATCAACTGCTTTGCCCTTTGGATCAGGTTGTATCTTGCAATTTACATCAGAAGGAGTTCGAATAGTCTGACAATCTTGCATTTTGAACTTCTTCAACAACTTCTCAACAAATTTTGATTGATTGATGAAAATTCCGTCAGCTGATTGTTTCACTTGTAATCCAAGAAAGAAATTAATCTCCCCCATAGAACTCATCTGGAATCTGCACTTCATGATTTCCTCAAATTCTTTGCACATGGACTCACTGGTTGAACCGAAGATAATATCGTCCACATAAACTTGAACGCACAATAAATCATCATTATCCCTCTTCATAAACAAAGTTGGATCAATCTGACCTCTTGTAAATCCGTGTTCTAGTAAATGCTTGGATAATGTCTCATACCAGATTCTAGGAGCTTGATGTAGACCGTAAAGAGCTTTACTTAACTTGTATACACGATGCGGATAGTCAGGATCTTCAAAACCCGGGGGTTGTCTGACATAAACATCATCTGTAATAGGTCCATACAAGAAAGCACCTTTGACGTCCATTTGGAATACCTTAAACTTCATGAAAGACGCATATGCAAGAAAAACGCGTATGGCTTCAAGTCTTGCGACTGGAGCAAACACCTCTTCATAATCAATGCCTTCTTCCTGAGTGTATCCCTGTGCAATCAGTCTTGCTTTGTTTCTCACAACAATGCCACGTTCGTCTGGCTTGTTCTTGTACAACCATCTTGTACCTATCGCATTCTCTCCTTCAGGTAAGTCCACAAGTTTCCAAACTTCCTGTTTGCGAAACTGAAGCAATTCCTCTTGCATGGCTTCAATCCAACTATTGTCTTGCAACGCCTCTGAAATGTTCTTTGGCACCACTTGAGATAGAAAACACGAGTAAAGACAAACATTTGCTTGCTCTGTCTGACTTCTTGTAGTTCTCTGATTCAACGGCCCAATAATCTGAGAGACAGGATGTTTCTTGTGAATTCGATGAATAGGAATATCACCTCCTTGCACTTGAGTCTCTAGATTAGAAGTATTCAGATTTGGTAGATCTTGTAGTATAGTTGAAGTATGCGGTGTGAAATTCGGGACTTGATCCGGTGAATTGATGAAGTAATCAAATGATTCAGGAGTAACTTCATCATTCGGATCCGATGATGGTTGATTTTGAACGGATCCACCATCATTAGGAGATATTTGCGAATTCACATTTTCTTCATGATTGTTTGATTCTTGATCTTCTTGCGAACCAGAAGGACCCGGAGCTTGACTGGATTTGACATGATCAGGATTGTGAAATGACATAAATGGATATTCAGAGTTGAGATTTCCATCTTCGTCATTATCAGAATCGTCACTAAAGCTTCCTAAGTCACCTGATTCCTTCCTTGTTTTTCCTGAAAAATCAAATAAGTTAGAATTGAAAGATCTAGATAACGAATCCAAATCAAATAACCATTCGGGACCATGAGCCACTAATGGAAACGAATTTTCTAAAAACTTGACGTTGATAGTTTCAATAACAGTATTTGTTTTGCTATTAAAAACCCGATAAGCTTTAGAAACAGACGAATATCCTAGGAAAAATCCATCGTCAGATTTTGACTCAAACTTCCCGAGATGTTCATTTAGATTAAGGATCGAAACTGGACAACCAAATGCTTTTAAGTAAGAAATATTTGGTTTTCTTCCAAACAACAACTCATAAGAAGTTTTCTGTTTATCTTGAACTAATAATGTTCTATTTTGTACAAAACACGCAGTAGCAATAGCTTCATCCCAAAAAGTGATAGGGATTTTGGCATCTGCGAGCATGGATCTTGCAGCTTCAATTAGTGTCCGGTTTTTCCGTTCCGCAACCCCATTTTGCTGAGGCGTTCTTGGAGCACTATACTGACGAGCAATCCCCTTTTCTGCACAAAATAAATCAACATTAGCATTCTTAAATTCAGTTCCATTATCACTTCTTAAAATTTTAGCTTTGCATTCCAATTGATTTTCAATTTTAATGATAAATTCTTTCAATAATTCAGCTGTTTCAGATTTTGCATGCAAAAAATAAACCCATGAAAATCTAGTGAAGTCATCTATGATAACTAAACAATATGATTTTCTGCCGATGCTTTGAACATTTGTCGGTCCAAAAAGATCCATATGTAGCATCTGCAAAGGTTTTGAAATGGAGTTCTCGAGCTTGGACTTAAAAGACATCCGATGCTGTTTGCCCTTCAAACATGCTGGACAGAGATCAATTGTGGAGAATTTCTTCGATGGGATTCCCACAGCGTGATTTCCAGTTACCAAACGGTTCATGTTTCTGAAGTTGGAGTGGCCCAGCCGTCTATGCCAAAGCTGACTCTCATCATTTGAAGCATGGGCAATGAGACAGGTTGTTTCGGTTTCAGCGTCAATCTGCGACATATCCAACTTGTATACATCACGATCTCTTGGAGCTTTCACCACTACCCACTCATTGTCAATCTTGAAACCTGGTTTAAGAATATAACAGAAAGAATCATCAAATAAAGTTGAATAAGATTTATCGCAAATTTGAGATACACTTAGTAAGTTAAAGTTCAACTGTGCACAGTAGTTGACTTTATCAAAACTAATGACCCCATTGGATACTGTTCCTTCTCCTGTTATCTTTCCACCCGCATCACCTCCAAACGCTACGTGAGTACCATTTTTCAGCTTGAAATCCTGAAGCAAGGCATGGTTGCCTGTCATGTGCCGGCTACACCCACTATCAACGAACCATGAGTTGATAGGTCTTCTTGGGCGTACCTGCATTTCAACAAAAACATTCAGTTAGTTTGGTCAACCCAGGCCCATACGGTCTTGGGTTTTCCGAATCTATCTGCAATAGTAACTTGTTGGTATTGAACATTTTGAAAATTTGTTTCATTCAAAAGATTTTGATGCTGATAACTTCGCCCATTGGCGTTCAATGATTGCTTTCTCCTCAAAGCAATAAACCTTACCTCTAGCTTAGGATCAAGGTTATTTTCAAACTTTTGATTTCTAACCATTAAAGCTCTTGGTTTAAAACTGTTAACCTGCACATTCCTTGAAAAGTTAGAAACAGAATTGTTTCGATTGAAATTTCTCAAAACCGGAGAATGACTTTGACTCATATTTTGAAAGCCATATGAATTATTTCTTTGAAAGTTTGAATATGGAGTCATTTCTCTAGTCGAGTTTGATCGAAAGAAACAATCCTTTGTGTCATGGTTTCTTCTCTCACAGATATCACAAAATTTGTTAAAATAACATTCTTCTGAAGAATGATTTCTTTTGTCACAGAAACTGCAGTACCTGTTAAAGAAACATTCAGCAGTTGCATGATTATATCTATCACAAATTTCACAATGTTTCTTGCTAATCCTAAAGAGCCGATTGTTAACTCTTGATGTTGAACCAAAACATGATTCGTTATCATAGTTGTTCGGTTTTAGATTAACGTTTTTCTGTGGAGTCATTGTTTGTGCTTTTGATTGCATGGGACTTTGGTTCGATTTTAAACTGTTCTGTTTGGTCACCTTTTTGTTTTCAATTCTCTTTTCATTGACAGCGGAAGACTTAGGACCTGAACCTGTTTTCAGACCAGAGTTAGATTTGATTGGAGAATTAATTGGTTTACCATAAGATCCGTTCAAATCAAACGTTCCTGCAGACACAAACTTGATTTTCCTTTCTTTTGATCCTTTCTTGACAGGTTTAACTTTGTCAGTTTTAACACTTTGAACTTTTGTGTTATCATTCGATTTTAAGACATTTTTGCCTTTTGACTGTTTCGTTTCAGATTGATTGTTCATTGTTTTCGATTTTTGCTTCTTAACATACGAAACTTCAGTCTTTTTCACTTCTGGCTTTTTGATCAACTGAGCAGCAACTTGCGCCTTTTGTTCTTTCTTCCACTTGATGTACTCAGGATCATTGTATCCTGAAAATTCACCTTCTTCCTTCACCGGTGTTTCTGGTTCGGGATTAAGCTTTGGATACTCAACAAGTTGGATAAGAACAGGTTCTAATTTGTTTTCAGATTTGTTGCTTGCTTCATCATCAGCTTCAGTTGTCATTCCTTCTTCTTCTCTCAAACTTTCAATCAACACCTCAGATCCTTCAGACTCGGATTTACTTCTTTGAATTTCTTTAAATTTTCGTTCATTTTCAGGTGAATGATCAAATTCATTAAAGTTTTCCGGTAAGGTTTGAGTGATTGAATTTGGCATCGGTTCATGTGTAAAACCCAACCCGGTTTTGGTTTTGTTACCTCTTTCTTTGATGAGTTGTTTAACCATGGTTTTACAGCTTTTAACCTTTGTTAATTCAACTTGAGTGACAGCATGTGCGACTTTTTCTTGTTCAAAGTTCTTTGTCATTTCTTCAAGTTGTTTGGTTATCAATTCCAGTTCCTTTAAGGTTTTGTTCCATGATTCTTTAAGTGACAAAATCTTCTCATCAGCAATTTTGTGATCAATTTTAAGTTGTTCATGAATTTTCTCATGTTTGCTTAATTTGTCACCGATTTTAAATGAATGAGTCCGATAATGTTCTACTTGTTGAATGCACTTTTCAGAACATAGCCTTTCCTTGACATCAGCAGGTAATGGAACATAGTTAGGGGGTAGGTCAGTATTAACCTTTGGTTGTTCTGTGGATGATGAAGATTCACTGGCAGTAGCCATCAGCACAAGTTCAGACTCAGATTCTTCAGTAGGATCAGATTTTGCACTCCAGTCATAATCTTCTGAATCTTCACTCACATCTTCAATCATCTTACAATCCCCTTCTTCTGACCAATCTTCTTCTACTTCACATACCAATGCCAGACTCGATGTAAGATCAGACGTGAATTGTTCTGCATAAGCACTCCAATCATACCCGTCTTTCACACTTACAACCAACGCCTTTGTTTGGTCTTCTGGCTTCTTTCCTTCATCTTTCAATTCAGGCATAGGAAGACTTTGGTATGGTTTCTGAAAGAAACGTTGATTTCTGCCTTGATAACTCGTTGATTGTTGAGAACTTTGACCTTGCCCTTGATTGCTTGAACTAGCTTGGTCATTGAAATTCTTTGGAGCTTTACATTCTCTTGAGAAATGACCATACTGGTTACAGTTAAAACATCTGGCCTTAGATTTATCAAATCCAACAGTCTTGTTAGCATGAGGTTTGTAACTTCGGTTAACATATGCATGCTTTTGAGTACGATAAGCTACCATAACCATCTGCCAGTTAAGATCCATTTCCTCAACATCCACTGGATCCATTTCAAATAAGTCTTGAAGAACAACGTCCATTTGACTTAAATGACTACCTTGGTACGCTTGAAAACTTGCCATAAAAGCAGTAAAGGCAGTTTTCGTTTCGTCATCTTGCAACAGAATATTCATGACGTCTTTCACTTTTGCTTGAACATTTGAACTTTGGTTTTCTGATTGATTCTTCACATTCTGACTTGGAACTTGAACTTGAGCTCTTGACGGAGATTGAGGTTGAGAATAAGTTGGTGAATTTGGAAAGTATGCTGAATCAGTATAGAAACTTGCACCAACGAATAAGTCATCCTCATCTTCAAACTTTGTTGTATTTTGTACAAGAAAAGCATTATCCACAGTATTGGCAGGATTTACCACATACTTGTATTGAGTTTGTGACGTTGATCTATCAGAATTTCTTGATCCTTCATCAATCTCAACTTCTTCAATTTTCCCAATCAGCAGATCTAATTCCATTGGGAATTTCTCAGTATGCTTCAAAAGAGTAACAGTCTGCTTCCATGATGATGGTAAAGCACATAACAATCGATCATTCAAGTCTTGAAGTTCAGTCTTAACTCCGAGGTTTGACATCTCAGTAGTTAGGTGAACAAACCTGTTCATCATCTGGTGAACTGTCTCTCCATTGATGTGTTCAAATAATTCCAGTTGTCTTTTGAGCTTTGATTTCTTCAAACTTCTTAACTGCTCTCCTCCTTCACATATAGACTTCAATGCCTTGAAGCATGTATAACCAGTCTGATATGCATCCAATCTAGACAAAACTTGGAGTGGTAACCCCTTGCACATCAACGAATAGGCCTTGCTATCATTCTTTACCTTCCTCAAGTCTTCAGCTGACAGATTATCCTCTGGATAAGGTGTAGTAGAGTCTTTAGTATAGGTACTGGCACTATCTGGTTGTGTCTGAGTTGGAATATGAGGACCCTTCTCAATGGATTTCCATAAGTCATTGTCAATAGAACACAAGTGATGTCTCAGCCTGATGGTCCAGTTCTTGAAATCTGCACGATTCAAAAGTCTAGGAACACGGTTATCAGAATCATCATTAGGAGCCATTTTTTTAACAATTTTAAAGAAAATATTTTTGGTTTTTGTTAATTTTTGAAAAGAAGTGATTAAAATACTAAAATAAAGACAAGAAATTAAAGACAAGATAAGAAACAAGTATTGAAAAACAACTAAAATGAGTCAAACGGCAAAACAGTGAAAATCCTTCTTCAACCGGCTAAACAGTGTATTTGTTCTTCACCCGGCAGAATAAGTCTTCACACGGCTAAACAGTTAGACGGCTAAACAGTTGAAAATACTTTTGTTCTTCACCCGGATGAACAGTTACCCGGCAATAAGAAAAACTTCACACGGCAATAAGTCTTTGACCCGGCAGAATCTTGACACGGCAAAGAGCTTCCTCGGCTGAACAGTACTTGGTCACACGACAGAGTTGTTAATTACCCGGCTACACAGTTGAAGTTTACCCGGCTGTATTTTCTCTATCACCCGGCGTAACAGTGTATCACGCGGCACAACAGTGTCTGATCCGGCTGAACAGTAGCAACTTTTCAAGTCAAGTTCTTCACCCGTCTAGAACAAATTCCTTTACACGGCAGCACAGGACCTAATTTCTTCTTAAATCTAAGTCCAAGGAAAATGTCTAAGTCAAATATATCACCTGGCAAGTTAATCTTCAACCAAAAATCAACTGTTCATCATCTTCTTCATGAAGATTTTCTGGGTTTTGTCTAAAACTTGTCCAAATTGTCCAAAATTCACACACAAGCTGTGAAATAGTCCGATTATCAAACCCTTATATCAATCAATCCAAAACATCATCATTTTTCGATGAATTTGAGAAAAAATTGATCGAACAGTAACTTTTTCAATTCTTCTTAATTTCTCAGATCTGATGAGAATCTGATGAAATCTGCACAATCGCTGTGAATTAGAGTGATTATGATGATAAATCACACCTAAAAACACCAACAATTCATTCAGATCATGATATTTTGAGCAATATTGATGTGTTTTGCTTAGAAACAGCGAAGAACACGATACCGAAAGCTCTGATACCAATTGATAGGTTCAATTGGATCGATAATATCACTCAAATGATCAGAATAAAGCGTACAAACAAACGATTCAATCACAAACACAGTTCATACTCATAAATTCTCTTGTATATTGATGACCAAAGCAATTCGTAGTACAAAGTGCAGGAGAAAATAAATCACACACAGTTAATTCTCTCTCTAACAGTGTAAAAGTGATCTAGCCTCTCTCCTAACACACGCACACTACATGCTATAACAAACAAAATGCAAGTTTAAGGAAAATACATAATAAACCCTAAACTATACAAACATATAAACAAAATACAAAGTAAATCTTAACAAGGAAATAACCCTAACAGTATCCTTTCATGTCATTTCATAATCCTGATCATGGAGTATCAAGTCAAGCTCCGGGTCCATCTGGTTCTCAAGATGATCAAGCTTCAAATAATCTTGGTGATGATGTTAATCCGCAAAGTTCTTCTAATGATGGTGGATCTGTTCAAAATCAACCATCATCAGATCCGGATGTTGAAGTTATTCCAGAATCATTTGACTACTTCATCAATTCACCGGAACAAGTTCCTAATTTCACTCCGCATGTGTCTACAATTCTACAAGATCTACCGAAAATAAAAATCAGTCTAATCTGGAGAGTCAAGTACAAGGTGATGTTATACCAACTCATCGAATTCACAAGAAACATCCTGTCTCTCAGATTATTGGGCCGTTGAATCAGAGAACTACGAGAAGTCAAACTGAGCAAGCAAATGTTTGTCTTTATTCATGTTTTCTTTCTCAAGTGGTGCCAAAGAACATTTCAGAGGCGTTACAAGATAATAGTTGGATTGAAGCTATGCAAGAGGAGTTACTTCAATTTCGCAAACAAGAGGTTTGGAAGTTAGTGGACTTACCTGAAGGAGAAAATGCGATTGGTACAAGATGGTTGTACAAGAACAAGCCAGATGAACGTGGCATTGTTGTGAGAAACAAAGCCAGACTTATTGCACAAGGTTACACTCAAGAAGAAGGTATTGACTATGAAGAAGTGTTTGCTCCGGTCGCTCGACTTGAAGCTATTCGCGTTTTTCTAGCTTATGCCTCTTTCATGAAGTTTAAAGTGTTCCAAATGGACGTTAAAGGCGCTTTTCTGTATGGACCAATTACCGATGATGTATATGTCAGACAACCTCCGGGTTTTGAAGATCCTGATTATCCACATCGTGTATACAAACTGAGCAAAGCTTTATATGGTCTACATCAAGCTCCAAGGATTTGGTACGAGACGTTATCAAAACATTTGCTAGAACATGGATTTACAAGAGGTCAGATTGATCCAACTTTGTTTATGAAGCGGGAAAATGAAGATCTTTTATGTGTTCAAGTGTATGTTGATGATATCATCTTTGGATCAACCAGTGCGTCTATGTGCAAAGAGTTTGAAGAAATCATGAAGTCAAGATTTCAGATGAGTTCGATGGGGGAGATTAATTTCTTTCTTGGATTGCAAGTAAAACAATCAGCAGATGGAATTTTTATCAACCAATCAAAGTTTGTTGAGAAGTTGCTGAAAAGGTTCAAGATGCAGGATTGTCAGACTATTCGAACGCCATCTGATGTATCTTACTGCATCAAGGCCAGACATTATGTATGCTGTATGTGTGTGCGCAAGATATCAGTCTGATCCAAAAGAGTCGCACCTGGTTGCTGTTAAACGTATTTTCAGATACCTTAAAGGGAAACCGAATCTCGGGTTATGGTATCCTTATGAAGGCAATTTTGAATTATATAGTTATTCTGATAGTGACTTTGGTGGGTGTGCTCTTGACAGGAAATCGACTACTGGTGGATGTCAATTTCTGGGTCCTAGACTTGTCTCTTGGCAATGCAAAAAGCAGACCAACGTTTCTGTATCCACAGCTGAAGCAGAGTATATCGCTGCATCTGCAGGATGTTCTCAAGTTTTGTGGTTACAAAACCAATTGCTTGACTACGGGTTTAACTTTCTCAAAACTCCTATTTACATAGACAATACTGCTGCTATGTTCATTACTGCTAATCCTGTTCAACACTCAAAAACCAAACATATCGAAATTCGATATCACTTTCTCAGAGACAACTCTGAAAAAGGTTTAATAATTTTGATTAAAGTTCATACCGACAAACAACTGGCAGATCTTTTCACAAAATCCTTCTTGTCAGGACGGTTTGAATTCTTAATTCAATCCATAGGGTTAATCAATCATGATTAATTCTTATTTTTGAAAATCAAACAAAAATCAGAAAATATAAAAGCAAAAAATATAATAAGTCGATGTCAGGTATTGATTCCTTTGTCTTTTATTTTATTGTTTTGCATTGTGTGTGTGCATGAAAAAGAAAAAGTAAAACAAAAACAAAATATAAAAGCAAAAAGAAAAGAAAATATCATGTCATATGAATCTATATTGCAAAAAGTGAGAAATGATAGTTACACTAGACATTATTTGTTTCATCATTTTTAATAAAGACTGATGAATGTTAATTGATGTGCGAGACAGCTCAGGCAATTAGACTGAAAAAGTAAGTTTCATTGTTGACAAATATAAACTTAATGATCTTTGTGTTAAGTTCCATCGTTATACATGTCTAGATATATATCTTTTGATGCATTGCTTGTGATGATAGTTGTGCATGATCGGGTAATGATGCAGTCTATTCAGTGTGATGAACCGCATCGTGAGCTTCTTTGTTGTGGTATCCACAGACCTGAAGTCTCACATGAAGTCTCTTTTGAGCTTCAAGGTGCAGCAAAAGATTCCCAAAGTTGGAACAAAAAGAGTCCCAAATGTGGACCATCACCAAACAAAATTCCAAAAAGGAATTCAGAAGATTCCCAAGGGGAACGATAGGAAATGAAAAATTCCAAAAAGGAATTAAAAAGAAGTCCCAAAGTGGACCAAATCCGAATAGAACCCAGATTCCACACTGTCTATGATTGTAAGTGACCAGGTTTTGTGCAATATGCATTCAGGTAGTGGTTGATAAGGAAATATGTTGACATATGTATACATGTGGGTCACATAAGTCATTTTAATCGAACCTTAATCTCATCATGATACTGAAAAAGTAAGTGTGTCAACTCGAGCTAATTGGTATGTTTTCATATCATCACTCAATCAAACATAAGTCAAATGTCTATTCAAAACTTGCAAAACATGTTCAGATAATGTGTGGTATGATCTCACTACGATATTTTGATTCAATGCATTGCATATGTTTTTTTTTAATGTGTGTGCTTTGTGTGTGCAGGCATATGGAATCTTTATTGACACATCGACATCCTTGTTAAACTTAAAAATTTCAAGATATTTCAAGTTTAGGGGGAGAATAAATGAAGAAAAACATTTACAAAAATCCAAAAATATTTTGAATAAGTGTGTTTTGAATGAACAAGATTATGTGGTATGAAAAGCAAATGTATTGGATGTGTTAAAAACAAACCCAAGGTCTTGTGATTTATTTTTAGGAAATTTGCTTCGAGATATAGAAATTTTGGTTGTGCAAAAACATTTTTGTGAAGAAAAATGAAAATGGAATTTTTATTGAATTAATTGTTGTTGCCCTAGAATGTTTTTGAATTTTAATGTGACAAAACCCTAAATAGAATGTCTTGTCTAATTAATATGTCGAGAATGTTGCAGGTGCAATAAATGCAGTTGAAAAGTCAACAGACGAGAAAATGAGAAAAATCATTCAAGTGTTGAAGCCGGGCAAAGATATCAGAAGACACTATTTAGCCGGGTAATGAAGTAGACTATTTAGCCGGGTAAGTGTGTTGTGTCTGATACAAGCCGGGTGATTGTGAAAAGAAGTGAAGTCGGGTGAAGATATTATGACTACTGTATGGCCGGGAAATGAACATGTCAAATTTATGCCGGGTAAAGGAGTCATTGATATCTGTCGGGTGACAAGTTGTGTTACTATACAGCCGGGTAATGATGTGTTGAGACTGTACAGCCGGGTAAAAGAGAAGTTTTATCTTGCCGTGTAAGTGAAGAACACTGTGTTGCCGGGTAAAAGTATAACAACTGTGTTGCCGGGTGATGAAGAAAAGCATGTCGGGTGATGAAGAAGATCACTATGTTGCCGGGTGATGAAGAAAAGAATGCCGGGTGATGAAGAAAAGCAGGCCGGGTGATGAAAGTATCACTATGCAGCCGGGTAATGAACAAACATGTCATTGTGCAAGCCGGGTGATGTTGTGAAGACTACTATGCTGCCGGGTGATGAGTAAAACCAAACAGGTGTAGTTGTTCCTAACCTTTACCCGTCTCTACAGTGCCTTACCCGTCTCTATAGTGATTGACCCGTCAAGTGTTTTTACATGTTTATATGTTGACCCGTCCCAACAGTGACTGACGCGGCTCAACAGTGCATGACCCGTCAAGGCTTATTGGGCTTTTTATGTTTACCCGTCCCATTTTGTTGACCCGTCATCAAAGTTTGACCTAAATTTTTCAATCATATAAAACCCGCCTCTTCACAAACACTTATCATTTTTCACTTTCACTTTCAAGCACAAATCCCCTGCATAAAAATGGTTCATACTTTTGTTCAATCGATTGTTCTGTAACAAGTTTGATTGATTGAATAAGGTATATTTTCAGTGATTCGACCTTGATAAACCTGCAAATCGATCGTTAAAACGAAAAATGATGATGAACAGTACTTTGATCACTGAATCGACACTTTGATTTTGCGTGTTAAAACTGAAATCGAATGTTGTTTTAGATGTATTTACTGTCGATTATCAACAATCAATCATTAATTTGCATCAAACATCCTTAAAATCAACAGAATCAACCAAAATTTGCACGTAACTGTCAACCGCCGTTGATGACCTGTTGAAAATTCTTAAGTGTTAACTTCAAAATGATAAAATGTGTGTTAAACATTGACAAATCATTGTTAAAACTGAGCTTAACATGTTAAACAACTTCATCATACAAATGTCAAATTTGTGTTCTTAAATGTTAAACTGTTAAATTGTGAAATGTTGTATGATCATTAAAATTCAAAGTTGTTTTGACCAAAATGATGAAAATCAGATTGTTAGATCAATTTAGGAGTTAAAATGATTATGTGAATGTTTTACTTTTATAACTTTTTGTTCAAACACTTATGTAACTTTGAAATTTATTAATGAAGAATCTAACACATTTGTCTTGTTTTGTCTTAAACAGATGGAGAATTTGAAGTTTGAGCCAAAGCACAATCTAGTTGCTTGTTTAGATGAGTCTATTCCAGAGACTGAGGGGTATAGAGATATGATGAGATTTATCAAGAGAACCAAGTATGTCTATGCCATGTGTGCAAAGCCAGTGATTTATGCCAGACTTATCAAAAGCTTCTGGAGAACAGCTGAGGTGGTAACTGATGAAGATGGTGTGATTGTTGTTAGAGGAAACATCACAAAAGAATTAGTGTTGACTGTTTCTGAAGAAGCTATCAGAATAGCATTGAGAATTGATGATGATGAGATAGGAGCCAATGATGAGTTGACAAATGCTGAATGTCAAGCGTGTTTTGTTAATATGGGTCATCCTCCCGTATTTCCAAAGTCACAGTTTGTCAGAGCAAGGTTAGGGAAGAAGTGGAAGTTATTGTGTTATGTGATACAACAATGCATGTCAAGAAGGAGTGTTGGGTTTGACAACTTCCCCTCTGACATTGCATCTCCCATTGTAGCAATTGCAGAAAACAAACCATTTAATATGTCGAAGTGGATAATGAATGGGTTTGTATTCAATCTGGTGAAGGGAAAGAGGTTCAAGTTTCTCATGTATCCGAGATTCTTGCAACTGATGATCAATGTGGCTTATCCTATCATCAGAACAGAAGGTTATGCTGGAGGAATTTTGTATACAGAAGACATGAATGACTTATCCTATAAGAAGATGAGTATAGGAAATGTGCCAAGTGTTGAGCTATTTGACTATATGAGGGATATAGCAAATAATTTGGAGGATATTGAGACTGTATACCATCATATATCACATGGAGAGATAGTGAATCCACAGTGTGACACCCCGCCCGGCGGCGGAAACACCGGGCTGTCATTGGAATTGGATATCAATAGTAACCAAAGCACATGGTAATTATTTATTAGCCAAATAATGATTAATACATTTGGAACATGAGTCTTAAATAGAAACGACAAAAGTAACAAAACCGAAACAATAAATGCAATTGTCCTTATTAATTAACTAGGTCCAAGGCAATCCTATGTCTTGGCAAAAGCAGCAAATAAATCATAAGCACCACCTGAAATATGTGAAAATAAAGTTAGCTATTTAAAGCTAGTGAGTAAACCACAATTTGATACATAGTAAATACATAAAATCCGAGATCATCATAATATGCTGCGCAATCTTACATGCATAGCTATTTCGTATCATTCTCGACCATGACACCTTGCACACACATTGTAAACCATAATTGTAACGTAACTTGTAGCCATTTATCATGAGGAACCAACTCATGTATTAATTAACGATAACTTTTAAGCAACCGTCTCGTAACCGTCTCGATATTTAAGTTATCATTAATTATTTAGCAACTTAGGGACATGGCATAGCAATAGCAACTTGTATCATCGTATAGCAACTTGTAACATCGAATAGCAACTCGTAACATTGTGATTGTATGGACGGGTTTAAATCACCTATCTTTGTTGTACATGTAGGTGGGTTTGTCAGACCATTAGCGCTAACATTGTACCGCTGGGATTACAAAGTAACAATACTACTTTAAACTACCACATAAGGATTGCATCTCGCTGCAGACAAGACTAACATATTTTATGATCTCTTTTGAAAACAAAATAGAAAATAGAAAACATTGTATAGTAATTGAACACATTTCAGCCCCAAAAAGTAAAAGTAAAAAGGGGAGTGAATTTACTCACCTTGAACTAGGGCACGAAACAAATAGTAAATAGTCTTGAATTGAAACGAGGATCGTCAAAATATTAGAATCACCTAATTAAATGACAATCCTAACTTAGTAAAACATATTGTATAGAAACTAGCATTGGAAAAATAGGAGTCAAAGGAAATTGGAATTCTAGGGTTTCAGATTGGGATTTGGGGGTTTCTCGTTAGACGACTAAAAATATATAAACTCGTTTATTTCGAATGATAGCAATGGAAATAATAATTATTTTGATAAATAATAGAAACTTCAATTAAATATTTTTATACGTAATGTCAAAATAAATATATTTTAGAAAATACTTTTAAAACGTCTATATAATTTTGAAATAGATAAAATTCTATACAAAAACCTTATTTGTATAACATTTATAAAATTTAATTTATACAAAATCATGGTTCTATAAAACTTATAAAATTTTGACAAGTTACATTTTTATATATGAAAAGGATTAGGATTTATATTATACAAACTAGTTAAAATGAATAAAATGCATTAAGATTAATAAAAATAAAGGGTTTGGGGCGCCTGGGTTCGAACCCGGGTCACCTGGTTCAACGCAAGTAGCACAAACCAGACGCGCTATGTTACTTTGTTGTTTAAAATTGGATCAGAATTGGTTTTAACAAGTTTCAAATAGATCCCCCATTTAATCACATAAACCCTAGAATCAAGACTCCATCAATTGCATCAGATTCAGACAACGAAACCAGAAATTTGTAGAGGGGTTTTGATCTACATAAGATAAGGATCATTTTGATATAAATAACTTACTTGTTTGGTGACAAATTCGATCGAAGAGATGAAGAATAGAGCGACGGTTTCTTTTAGATCGACTGGAAGTATTGATGTTTTTGGATGGAAATGAGATAGCAAGGAGCAATTTCGAGTAGAGAAGAGTGAATGTGACGAATGAATTTGATTTTTGTTTAGTAAAAACAGTCGAACGGTTAAGAGTTTGAATACGAGTTATGGTGATTAAATTGGGTGTTAATTTGTTGTTTTTAATTCAATTAATTGCTGCAACATATTGTAAACGTTGAGATATACGTTTTGGTTGATTTAATTTGGTTAAAACGGACGTTTTGATTGAGTTGAGTAAGTGGGTTTATGGTTCGGTTTTTGAAATGGGATTAAGACATGGATTCACGAGTTTTTACAACGATTAGATCATGGCAACGGGTTCGAATCATGAAGAGGGTCATTTTATATAGATTGTATTAGATTAAAACGGGGTAAAAACTGGTTTTTGGTTTCGCCGGAGGATCGCCGGCGGTGGCCGGAATAAACCACCGGAAACACGGGTGAGGGACGGGGTTTGGGTGTTGTTTTAAAATGTTACAGTTCCAGCCCTTCCACTTTTGATTTGTTAGCAAATGTAGTTATAAATTTCGATTCAAGTTTCAATCTTGTCATTTGTTTACCCAAAGTTAATTTATACGCATATTTAACCAACCAATCTAACCGAGTTGCGACGTAACGATTATATAAGGGACGTTTTTCCGTTTTTCCTTTGTTCTTGGCATTAATATTTATTTCAAGACTTTAATATGTTTTTATCTTTATTAATCTTTATAAAATTTCTTTTATAAAATACAATATATATATATAATGTATATATTTGTTTTGAAGATTAAATAATTGTTTTTAGTATTTAATTAGTAAACGTTGGATGAAATATTGGTTGTTATACATTAAAGACGAGAATAACGCAAAGCTCGACATATTTATTGTATATAGTTTTAATAATGAAACTTTACATTTAAATGAGATAATTACGAATACATTAAAGATGGATAATTTCGGGTTTGAGTCGGGGATTCGGATTCGGGTTTCGGGGCAGATGTCACACACAGGACCTAATTGATGAGGTGCCTGATAACTTATTGGATGATGACGAGTATTTTGCTCGACATCCAGAAGAAGAAGAAGGAAATGAGAATGAAGAAGAGGATGATGAAAGTGATGGTGATGATAGTGCAAGTAATGATGGTGGTGATGATGGAAATAGTGGGAATGAAGATGCTGAATCAGATAATGAGGAGGCAGAAAATGTTGAGGATAATGAACCAGTAGAAGTTGAAACAGAAAATGTTGAAGTTATGGAACCAATTGTGATTGAAGAACCTGTTGAGGTTGTTAGTGTTGCAGAAGAAATGGTTGTTGAAGTTCCTAAGTCTATCACAAGGCAGTATGTTAGATCTCGAAGATCTAAGTCTATGATTAAGTCTGTGTTAGTTGAGAAGCCGAGTGTGATAGAATGTGGAGATGTGTCTGAACAGATAGATATTGTTCAGATTGCACAGGAAGTAATGGCCGAAGTAGAGACTACTGCACAGGTAGTTGATGACACTGATGCTGGCATTACTGTTTCTGTTCCAGTTGATATACTCACCACATCATCTCCAGCAGCTGAAAACATTGAACAATTTTTGGAGTCTTCACCAAAAATTGGTTCAAGTGTTAATGTGAATGAGGATAAAGAAAGAATTACTGAGTTAGAAGAGATGGTAGCAAAACTCATGGATGTTAATGAACAGTTGAAAGCATCTAATGATCGAAAGAAGAAGAGACTAGAAGATTTTTGGGCCACTCATAATCAGAACTTGAAAACTTTCAAGGAATTAGATGCTGATCATTTGATGTTGAAGGATGAACATGAGAAGTTGAAGGTTGAACATGAAAAATTGGAGGATGAGCATGAAAATTTGAAGTATGACTATAAAGAGTTACAAGCGGAATGCAATACTCTTGATGCCGAGAAGGAGATGTTGGAAAAATGGTTGGAAGAAACCAGATCAAAGAAGTCAGGTTCTACATCAGATAAGGATTTTTCGGATGATGTGATGGAAGTGGCTGAACCTAATCAAGAAGGCAAAGTTTATTATACTAGAGCACGTGGTACGAAGAATGTGGGCATAAGGGTGGAGTCACTAATTACTATTCCCAATGAAGCTGTTGATTCTGTCATTTCTGACAAAGCTGAGGGAAAAAGGAAGTTAGATGCAGTGCCGGAGATTACTGGTGAAGAAGTGGTTGCTAAGAAAGCAAGAATGGATGAAACAGTTCAGATTGAGCCGATTCAATCTGAATCTGAAACTGAAACTGAGGTGGCTGAGGTGACGAAGGTAGATGAGACTGTGAAAGAAACTGAGACTGATAAAACAGTTCAGATTGAGCCGATTCAATCTGAATCTGTATTGGCAACTGAAGTGCCTGAAATAGTTGAAGTGGTTGAGAATGTGCCAGAAACTATGACTGAAGAAGCAAGTCATTTTGAGCCGGTTCAAACTGATACTGCACCGATGATTGAGGCACTAGATGATCTGGATGATATAGATTTCACAGAGTCTGAACCTGAGGCTGAGTCTGAAGTTAATGCTGAAGTTAAGATACCACATGATTTGCCTGAACGCTTTGCGTATCTTGAAAGAATGAAGTATAATCCTGTGTTCTTGAATGGACTGAGTGTGAGTCAAATTAACGAAGAATATGAGAAGTGTTTGACTGCACAAGATAAAGCAACTGCTGATGAGAAAGAATTTGTTGTTGAGATGGGTGAATGGACACCACTCTAAGAGAGCCTGAACATTGATGATTTACCTCCGGAAGAGCTTTATCATCAAAATCCTGAAGAAATGTCAAGTCGAAGTATGCGTGAATGGTTATGTTCAAGAAATTATCCGTACAAGACTTTGCAAAGGCTGAAACACGAATCGCTGAAGAAAATTGTTGTAAGTTTTATGAAGACAGAAAAGATGTACAATCGTATGTTTTATCTGGATTACAACAACCCGCAATATTATGAGCTGACTAAGAGATATAAAGTTCTTGAACCCAAAGAAATAACGGTGATGGCTTTACCAGAGGATGCGCACAAAAAGAGAAAAGAGTTGATTGATATGTTTCCAAGTGAAGTCAAGTCATACAATATTCCTATGGACGTACGTGAATCATGGCATAAATCTGCCACAGCAGGAGATGTGGTTAGATCTCTGCTGAGCAAAGGACAGTCCGTTGCTGAACTGCTTGATTCGATGATCGTACCTGAAAAGTCCAAGAAGGTTAAAATCATTGCATGGAAATATGACGAAGTGTTTGATGCTTTCTTGATCAAAAGAGTTAATGGTTTATGCGATGTTTACCATTATTACTCTAGTATTTTCAAGTTAGAAGTGCAAGATTTGAAGGAGTTGCACAAACTAAGACTGATCAATCACACGAAGGCTGAGCGTGGTGAAAAATGTGCAATGTTGTTAGATGCTGGTATAAGTCGTTTGCCAAAGTACTTGGAATTTAGAGGACAACAAGAAGATACCGCTTATGTTCAGAGCAAGAAACAGAGGAAATCAAAGAAGTTGATTGTGAACGATATGTACTTAGAAGAGTTCTGTGATGAATATTTTGACAAGGTGACTGATCCGGGGTTGAAAGTGATAGATGGTACTCAAGCAACGAAACCAATTCTTAAGTTTTTCTACAATCAGGAAACTTGGAGCTGAAATTGGTACGAAATCTGGATGACTGGGATAAGGACATGATTACCTTATTCAGTACGTTTGAGCTGAAATTGTTACATCCATCCTATATCGATCACCTGAGAAGTTACAGAATGGAGAAGTGCAAAGACAAAGTTGCTGAAGCTGATCGAAATCTGTTTATGGTGATGATTGAGGTGATTGCAGCTGCGTCAGAGAAAATTCGACTAAGGAAGGCATTACTCAATGCTAACCTTGTGAAGGTCGATATTCCAGAGATAGAGTTTATGCGTGTGACTGCGAAGGGTACACTAGAAGTGCAAGTCAAAGGGAGAGAATTGCCATATGAATTTTATGCTAATATTGATTTTGCATGTTTGACTCTTGATTCTATGAGACGCATGAATGATTATACTATCCTTACAAACGAGTCAAAGCCAAGACAAGCAAAGATCGCGGAAAAGTTCAAGTCATGCATCGAGGAAGCGTTAAAAGATCAAGAAGAATATAAAGGAAAAGAGTTGCTGGATGTTAAAGAAGAATCTAAAGATTGGTGAGAGATTGGAGCTGAAAAAGCAAAAGATGAAAACTGTTTGAAGATTTTGTTGAAGTCCAAAGTTAAATCTTAGGGGGAGTACTGTTAGGGCTATTTCCAGTTTAAGATTTACTTTGTACTTGTTTTATACATTTATGTATAGTTTAGGGTTTATTTTGTTATTTTCCTAAAATGTATTTGTTGCATAAAGCATGTAGTGAGAGAGTGTGAGGTGAAAGGCTAGATCACATATTCATGTTAGAGAGAGAACTAAGTGTGTGTGATTTCATTTCTCCTGCATTTGTACTACAAACTTGCTTTGATCATCAATACAAAAGAGAATTATTAAGTAATGAATTGTGTTGCTGATTGAACTGTTTTGTGTGTATTAATCATTCTGATCTTTTGAGCGATATCGATCCACTTGAACCTATCATATGTAAATGTTTTTGTTTTATATGAAAATTATTGATGTTTTCGAAAGTTGATTTTTTGTCAAATTTGTTTTTGGTGTGATTATATAGGTAATTGTTATGGTTTTATGTGTAAATATTTGATTTATTCAAAAGTTGATTTTTTATCCAATTTGTTTTTGGTGTGATTAATATATGTAAATGTTGTGGTTTTATGTGAACATTTTTTATTTTTTCAAAAGTTGATTTTTTGATGAAAGTTTGGTTTGGTGTGATTAAATATAGGTAAAATGTTGTGGTTTATGTGAAAATTCGTTAATTTTTTTAAAGTTAATTTTATGATCAAATTTGTTTTTTGGTGTGGTTATATTGGTAAATGTTGTTGTTTTATATGAAAATTTTAGTTGTTTTCGAAATTTATTTTTCTATCAAATTTATTTTTCGCAATGATTATATAGGTAAATGTTGTGGTTTTATGTAAAAATTTTTTATTTTTTCAAAATTTGATTTTTTGATCCAATTTTTTTGGTGTGATTATATAGGTAAATGTTGTGGTATTATGTGAACATTTTAAATTCTTTCAAAAGTTGATTTTTTGACGAAACTCTGGTTTGGTGTGATTAAATATAGGTAAAAAGTTGTGGTTTTATGTAAAAATTTGTTGATTTTTTGAAAGTTGATTTTTTGATCAAAATTGTTTTTGGTGTGGTTATAAGGTAAATGTTGTTGTTTTATATGAAAATTTTTTATGTTTTCGAAAGTTGATTTTTTGGTCAATTTTGTTTTTGGTGTGATTATATAGGTAAATGTTGTAGTTTTATATGTTCATTTTTTATTCTTTCAAAAGTTGATTTTTTGATAAACGTTTGGTTTAGTGTGATTAAATATAGGTAAAATGTTGTGGTTTTATGTGAAAATTTGTTGATTTTTTGAAAGTTGATTTTTTTATCAAATTTGTTTTTTGTGTGGTTATATAGGTAAATATTGTTGTTTTATATGTAAATTTTTGATGTTTTCGAAAGTTGATTTTTTGATCAAATTTATTTTTTGTGTGATTATATAGGTAAAGGTTATGATTTTATGTGAAATATTTTATTTATTCAAAAGTTGATTTTTTGATTAAATTTGTTTTTAGTTTGATTATATAGGTAAATGTTGTGGTTTTATGTGAACATTTTTTATTTTTACAAAAGTTGATTTTTTGAAGAAAGTTGGGTTTGGTGTTGATATGTTCAATTGGATCGATACTGCCACAAATCAGAATGATCTAAGCACGAAAACAATAATTCAATCAACAACACAATCCATTACTAAATAATTCTCTTGTATTGATGATCAAAGCAAATAGTTGCAGTACATAGTGCAGGAGAATACAATCACACACACACACACAATTTCTCTCTTTTTGGTGTATTGGTGATCTAGACTCTCTCTCTAACACACGCTAGCAACATGCTTTATACATCACTACTTAGTGAAAATACAAAATTAACCCTAAACTGTACAAACTAGTACAAAATAAGAACAAAGTAAATCTTAAACACAGAATTAGCCCTAACAGTACTCCCCCTAAGATTTATCTTTGTTCTTCATTCGAAATCTTCAGCTTTAATCTTTTCTTCTCTTTACTCTCTCTCGAATCAAAATTCTTCATCTTTGACTTCAGAATCAAACACTGGTTTTTCTTTGAACTGTCTTTGTTCTGCAATTGCGTCCAAAAGAGCCTTTGAAAACTTGTTTCTCAACTCATGATGTGCTGGCTTGTTCTCATTGATCATTATCTTTTACTTGGACATTCGAATTAGTGTATCAAAAGTTAATCTTGCAATATCAATGTTAGCATATATAACATATGGTTCCTTATGATCAGAGGATACAACTTCTAATGCTCCTTTTGTGGTAATTCTCATGTAAGCAATGTTCTGGGTATCTCGACGTTCCAGATTTGAAAAAGCAATTGCTTTGCGAAAAGCAATCCTTTCCATTGCTGCAGCCAGAGCATTTATGATTCTAACAAAATACTTTCTGTCATTCTCAGCAACATCATCTTTAACTTTCTCCATCTTGTAACTTCTCAAAAAATATATGTAACTTGGATGAAGAAGTTTTAACTCAAAAGCCCCGAATATCTCAATGCAATCATCAGACATATCTTCTAAGTTTCTTACCAATTTCAACTCCTTATGTTCCTCATGATAAAGTACTTTGACAATCGGATTTGTTTTTTGTGTTCCATCAAACACCTTCAAACCCAGCTTCGTGATCTTCTCAAAGAACTTATCACTTAGATTCACCAAGTATACATCATCATCATTTGGATTTGGCATTTTCTTCTTCTTCTTTTCTTGAAAATAACTTGAGTTTACTTGTTGACATCTAAATTCAAGAAACTTTTTGTCACGGTTAACACCCACTTCAATCAAATAAACTAATCCTTCACCACGTGCAGACTTTGTTGGATTATGTAGTGGAAGTTTAGCCAATTCTTTCAAGTCCTGAACAAGAAGTTGCAGGATTGAAGTGTAGAAATGATAAACATCACAAAGAGCATTGACACGCTTTACCAGGAAAACATTGAATGCTTCATCATATGTCCATCCAACAATTTTCACTTCTTTATTAGCTGATGGAACAACCATTGCATCCAACAACTCCGAAATTGTTTGCCCTCTTTGTAAGACACGTCTGACCATGTCACCAAAAGTCTTCGTTGTATCTCTGGTCCTTTTTACTTCTTCAGATGCATCATATGCTCCAGATTGTGATTCTGGAAACATACTTATCAACTGTTTTCTTTTGTCATGACTTTCTATTCTCAATGACATGTTCACAATCTCTCGTGGTTTTAAAATCCTTGTTCTCTTTGTCAATTCACCATATTCAGGATTCTCCATGTCAAGGATCATGATTTTCTTTTGCATCTTCTATGTTTTCTAAAACATTCTCACTAGGTTCTTCATTGTTTCAGCTCCTAGCACACTAACCTTTTTCCTTGGATAGGTTCGAGATAACAACCAGTCTTTCAACTCAAAGAATCCCATTCTTTCAGGATCTTTGTGATTCAAATCTTCAACAGGTAATTCATCGATAATTATAGCTTCAGCTCTTGAATCCCATTCTCCTTGTTCAAGAATTATTTCTTTTGGATCTGGAGGTATTGAAGTTTCTGCTGCCAATCATTTTTCGTATTCTTCACATACCTGAGAAACTGTTAATCGGTCCAAAAATACCCGATTATACTTCTTTATTAAATATTCAAATTTCTCTTCAAGATCCAAAGGAATATCATCAATGTGTAATACATCAACATTTTTCATTGATGGTCCTGCTTCATCATGACTGTCAGCCATCACTGTCTCTTTTACAGTTTCAGCTTGAACTGGCTCAACCCGAGCACTTTCCTCAGTTCTAGCTTTCTTTATAGAAATATCTTCTTCAAGAATCTCAGGCACTTCATCAAGTTTACGTTTTCCCTCAGCCTTGTCATATGGAACAATAGCAGCAGCTTCATCGGGAATAGGGACTGATTCAACAATTGGTTCTATCACAGTTTTAGATCGTCGTGATCTGGTGTAATAAACTGTGACGTCCCTAGGAGTCTCAGACACTCCAACGTCTTTATCAACAGCAAAGTCTTTATCTGATTCGGAACTTTCGGTTTCATTCTCCTTCATCCATTTCTCCAATACTTCCTTTTCTGCTATCAAAGTATTACATTCAGCATACAATTCCTCATAGTCAACTTTTAGATTTTCATATTCTTCATCTAACTCTTTGAAGGTTTTACAATTCTTCTGATGCATAGCCCAGAAATAATCTCTTCTTCTTTCGCTCATTTGAAGCCTTCACCTGAGCATTTTCATCTAATAACTTGGCTACCATCCTTTTTAAATGAAAGACTTCATTTTCTTCTTCATTAATATCAACATCTGAATCAACCTTAGGTGAAGACCCCTTGGGTTGTTCAGCATGTTCAGTTGCAGGAGTAGAGGTGGTGGGAATATCAACCGGATCAGGAACAGGAAAAACAACTTCAGTTTCATCGACTACCTGTGCCACAGACTCTACCTCAACAATAACATCTTGTGCAATCTGAACCACATCTATATGTTCAGGTACAGTCACTTCTTCAATCGGATTTAGCACAGTAACATCCTCTACTATAATCGGTTCCATCTCAGGAACATCCATTTCTATCTCTTCTTCTGCTTGATCAGAATCTGATTCAGCTTCAATCTCATCATCATCATTATCACTTTCATGATTACTTTCTGATTCATCGCTACTTGATTCTTCATTCTCAGAATCATTCACATCAACATCACTAGCATCTGACTTAAGTGCATCTGGGATATCATCCACAAGATCTAGAGGATCAACCACTTCACCTTGAGAAATATGATGATATACCCCACCAATATCTTCCTCATTGTTTGCTATATCTAGCATATAGTCAAACAATTGCACTTCCACAACATTGCCAATACTCATCTTTCGATAAGATGAAGCATTCATATCTTCAGTCATAAGTAGATCACCATTTACACCTTCTTCACGAATCACAGGATGGGCAACATTGATCAGTAACTATAGAAATCTGGGATACATCAAAAACTTAAATCTCTTCCCTTTCACCAGATTGAATATAAACCCCTTCATGATCCATCTTGACATGTTGAAAGGCCTATTTGTAGCAATTACAACAATTGGGGATGCAATATTTGATGGGAAGTTGTCAAACCCGACACTTCTTCTGGATAAGCAATGTTGAATTACATAGCATAACAGTTTACATTGCTTGCTCAGTCTAGCTCTTACGAACTGCTGCTTAGGGAATACAGGAGAGTGTCCCATATTAATAAAGCAATCTTGACATTCAGCAGTCGTATACTCATCAAGAGCACCTACTTCATCTTCATCTAACCTTAAAGCAGTCCTGATTGACTCTTCAGACACAGTTAGTTGTAATTGTCTGGTAATATCCCCACGAATAACTGATCTATCAGCTTCATCAGTAATTACTTAAGCAGATTTCCAAAATGCCTTGATCAATCTTGCATATACAATGGGTTTGACACACATTGCATATACATACTTCGTTCTTGTGAGAAAACGAATCATCTCTCTATATCCATCTGCTTCTGGTATAGAATCAACCAACAAAGCCACAATATTGTGCTTTGGTTCATACTTGAGGATATTCATCTGATAACAAACAAAGACATATGTGTCAGTTATCAAAAATTGATAAGCAAACAACATTTGTGTAAAGAGACAAGCAAAATGACAAAGTGTAACAATCAACAAGAGGTTCAAAAGCAATTTGATAGTATCATTTGTTCAAAAACCTTGTGAAACAATATCCATTATCAACTATTGAAAACATTAACACTTAGGCACTTAATCACAAATTTGTCATTTGTTGAATGGTGTTGTATTTAATGATTTAGATCATGTTTCAGTATCAATTGATCAATTTAATCAAGATTGTGTATCATTTTTGATGAAATTACACACACTTGTTCAATATTCATCAATGGCGGTTTCGGTACATTTGAACTTTTTCTTCAAAACCAAATGATTTTTGATGTTGTGATGTTAATTATTTGATGAAAATTAGTAATTAACAGTCCATTTGAACCTATTTCAACAATCGATTTCAGTTTTTACACAAAAAATCAAAGTGTCGATTCAGGGTCTTTTTACTGTTCATCACAGATTTTCCGATTTTAGATCAACAATGGTGTCAGATGATGTCGATGCTGTTTGATCATGATGACTATACCTTATTCAATCTCTACGCTTTGTTACAGAACCAGCGATTGAATATGATAATTTGTGTTTTTGAAATCAGAGTATTTGCTTGAAAGTGTTTGTGAAAAATGATAAGTGTTTGTGAAGAGACGGGTATTTATATGTGTATGAGCCGGCTGAAAAATTAGGTCAAAAATTTGGGACGGGTCAACATTTCAGACGTGTCAAAAATTAGGCCCAATACCCTTAGACGAGTCATGTTTACTGTTGGGAAGGGTCAAGCCTTTGGGGCGGGTCAACATATGGACAGACACTTTTAACATGTAAAAACACTTAGTCGGGTCACACACTTTTGAGACGGGTCAAGAACTGTTGAGCCGTGTCAACATTGTTGGGACGGGTCAGAGTGTCTATACACATTAAATTTCTTCGTGTAAATGCTTGGTCGGGTCAGAAAACTGTTGGGACGTGTCAACATCAGTTGAGACGTGTCAACACTTGTTTAAAGCAAGTTCATCATGCAGACATGGGACGAATCATGACATAGTCGTGTCATGTTTTGATACACACAAAAGGTTGGAACGACTACACCTTGGCTTTGTTTTACCCATCACCCGGCTACACAGTAGCATAGTCTTCTTTACCCGGCTTCACAGTGATATGTGATTTCATCACCCGGCTACATAGTGACTTCAGAATTTGGTCACTCGGCTGCATAGTAACATTGAAATCTTGTCACCTGGTATCATAACATTCTATCACCCGGCTACATAGTAGCTTCAAAATCTTCACCCGACTACATAAGCTTCTTTCATCCGGCTAGTTAGAAACATCTTCACCCGGCTAGTTAAAGCATCATGCGGCTCCACAGTAACAGATTTTCCTCATTACTTCTTCGACTGTTGATTTTTTCAACTGCATTTATTGCACCTGCAATCATTCTTGACACATTAATTAGACAAGACATCCTTATTAGGGTTTTGCAATTAATTTTGAAGCATGATTAGGGCAACAAATTTAATCCAGTAAATTCCAATAAAATTTCACACAAACAATTTCATTTTCATTTTTCAATAATTTCCTCAAAAGTCATGTTTTGCACATTTTGCACAACCAATATTTCTATATCCCGAAGCATTTTTCAATCAAAAATAATCACAAGACTTTAGGTTCATTTTTAACATAAAACAACACATTTACTTTCATTTGACACTTGATCCTTACATTCAACACATGATTTTTCTATTCTTTTTATAAAAAGAATGTTTTCCAACTTATTTCTTGATATTTTTGATATATTTTTGCACTTTTTCTTCATTTATTTCTCCCCTAAACTTGAAATTTCTTGAAATTGTAAGTTTAAAAAGAATGTCGGTGTATCAATAAAGAATCCACATGCCTGCACACATAAAGCACACACATTAAAATAAATACATATGCAATGCAATGAATCAATATATCGCAGTGAGATGATACCATACATCATCTGAACATGTTTTGCAAGTTTTGAATAGACATTTGACTTATGTTTGATTGAGTGATGATATGAAAACATACCAATTAGCTCGAATTAACACACTTACTTTTTCAGTATCATGATGAGATTAAGGTTCGATTAAAATGACTTATGTGACCCACATGTATACATATGTCATTATTTCCTCATCAACAACAACCCGAATGCATGTTGCACAAAAAACTGGTCACTTACAAACATAAACAGTGTGGAATTTGGGTTCTAATTGAATTTTTTCCACTTTAGGACTTCTTTTGAATTCCATTTTGGAATTTTTCTTTTCCTATAGTTCCCTTTGGGAATCTTCTGAATTCCATTTTGGAATTTGATTGGTGATGGTCCACATTTGGGACTCTTTTTTTCCATCTTTGGGAATCTTTTGCTGCACCTTGAAGCTCGAAAGAGACTTCATGTGAGACTTCAGGTTTGTGGGTACCACAACAAAGAAGCCCACGATGCGGTTCATCACACTAAATAGATTGCATCGTTACCCGATTATGTTCAAATAACATCACAAGAAGTTCATCAAAAGATATATATTTAGACATGTATAACAATGGAACTTAACACAAAGATCATTAAGTTTAGATTTGTCAACAATGAACTTCCTTTTTCAGTCTAATTGCCTGAGCTGTCTCGCACATCAATTAACACTTATCAATCTTTATTTATTTATTTTTTTAAATATGTAACAGATAATGTCTATTGTATCTATCATTTCTCAAGTTTGCAATTTAGATTCTTATGACATGAATTTTCTTTCTTTTTGTTTTCTTTTTCTTTTTCATGCACACTCACAATGCAGTAATAAAAAGGACATAGGAATCAATAATTGACATCGACTTATTATATTTTTGGATTTTATATTTTCTGATTTTGTATTTTGGTTTTCATAAAAAATAGAATTAATTATGGTTGATTAACCCTATGGATTGAATTAAGAATTAAAACCGTCCTAATAAAATGGTTTTGTGAAAAGATCTGTCAGTTGTTTGTCGGTATGAACTTTAATCAAAATTATTAGACCTTTTTCAGAGTTGTCTCTGAGAAAGTGATATCGAATTTCTATATGTTTTGTTTTTGAGTGTTGAACAGGATTAGCAGTAATGAACATAGCAGTAGTATTGTCTATGTAAATAGGAGTTTTGAGAAAGTTAAACCCGTAGTCAAGCAATTGATTTTGTAACCACAATACTTGAGAACATCCCGCAGATGCAGCGATGTACTCTGATTTTGTAACATTGGTCTGCTTTTTGCATTGCCATGAGACTAGGCGAGGACCTAGAAACTGACATCCACCTGTGGTCGATTTCCTATCAAGAGCACAACCACCAAAGTCACTATCAGAATAACTATATAATTCAAAATTTCCTTCATAAGGATACCATAACCCGAGATTAGGTTATCTGGCACACACACATACAGCATACATGATGTCTGGTCTTGATGCAATGAGATACATCAACGAGCCGATCATTGATCTGTAAAGTGTTTGATCAACAGGTTTGCCTTTTGGATCAGGTTGGATTTTGCAGTTAAGGAGTTCTAATAGTCTGACAATCTTGCATCTTGAACTTCTTCAGCAACTTTTCAACAAACTTTGATGGGTTGATAAAGATTCCGTCTGCTGACTGTTTTACTTGCAATGCAAGAAAGTAATTAATCTCCCCCATTGAACTCATCTGAAATCTGGACTTCATAATTTCCTCGAACTCTTTGCACATGGATGAACTTGTTGATCCAAAGATGATATCATCAACATACACTTGAACACATAAAAGATCTCCATTATCCCTCTTCATGAATAAAGTAGGATCAATCTGACCTCTTGAAAAACCATGTTCCAGCAAATGTTTAGAGAGCGTCTCGTACCAAATTCTTGCAGCTTGATGTAGACCATATAAAGCTTTGCTCAATTTGTATACACGATGTGGATACTCAGGGTCTTCGAAACCTGGAGGTTGCCTAACGTACACATCATTGGTAATTGGTCCATACAAAAATGCACCTTTAACATCCATATGAAACACTTTGAACTTCATGAATGAGGCATATGCTAGAAAAACGCGAATAGCTTCAAGTCGAGCGACCGAAGAAAACACTTCTTCGTAGTCAATACATTCTTCTTGAGTGTAACCTTGTGCAATTAGTCTGGCTTTATTTCTGACCACACTGCCACGTTCATCTGGCTTGTTTTTGTACAACCATCTTGTACCAATAGCATTTTCTCCTTCAGGTAACCCCACTAATTTCCAAACTTCTTGTTTTCTGAACTGAAGTAACTCCTCTTGCATGGCTTCAATCCAACTGTTATCTTGCAGCGCCTCTGAAATGTTCTTCGGTACCACTTGAGAAAGAAAACATGAATAAAGACAAGCGTTTGCATGTTCAGTCTGAATTCTCATGGTTCTTTGATTCAAATGACCTATAATCTGAGAGATAGGATGATTCCTATGGACACGGTGAGTTGGAATTTCTTCACCTTGTACTTGAGACTCCAGATTAGACTGATTCAGATTCGGTAGATCTTGTAGAATTGTAGAAGTATGCGGAGTAAAATTAGGAACTTGTTCTGGTGAATTGATGAACTAATCAAATGATTCTGGAACGCCTTCAACATTCGGATCTGATGATGGTTGATTATGAACAGATCCACCATCATTAGGAGAATTTTGCTGATTCAAAACATCATCAAGATTATTCGATTCCTGATCTTCTTGAGAACCTGATGGACCCTGGTCCTTGATTTGGAGATACAATGTTAGGATTGTGAAATGACATGAAAGGATACTCAGAATTGAGATCATTATCGTCGTCATTGTCTGAATCATCACTGAATCATCCTAAGTCTTCTGTTTCCTTCTTCGATTTTCCTGAAAAATCAAATAAGTTAGAGTTGAAAGATTTGGATAACGAATCTAAATCAAATAACCATTCGAGACCATGAGCCACTGACGGAAAAGAATTTTCTAAAAACTTAACGTTGATAGTTTCAAGAACAACATTTGTTTTGTTGTTAAAAACTCCATAAGCTTTTGAAACAAATGAGTATCCTAAGAAGAAACTATCGTCAGATTTTGACTCAAATTTACCAAGATGATCACTCAAATTTAAAATCGACACAGGACAACCAAACGCTTTCAAATATGAAATATTCAGTTTCCTTCCAAACAATAACTCATAAGACGTTTTATGTTTATCCTGAACCAATAAAGTCCTGTTTTGTACAAAGCAGGCAGTAGCAATAGCTTCGTCCCATAAAGTGATAGGGATTTTGGCATCTGCGAGCATGGATCTTGCTGCTTCGATTAGTGTCCGATTTTTCCGTCCTGCGACTCCATTCTGTTGAGTAGTTCTTGGGGCACTAAATTGACGCGCAATTCCTTTTTCTGCACAAAACGAGTCCACATTAGTATTTTTAAACTCGGTTCCATTATCACTTCTCAAGATTTTTACTTTAGCTTCTAACTGATTTTCAACTTTGATAATGAATTCTTTTAACAACTCAGCAGTTTCAGATTTAACATGCAAGAAATAAACCCATGAAAATCTAGTAAAATCATCGATGATGACTAAACAATAAGATTTCTTTCCGATGCTTTGAACATTTGTTGGTCCGAAAAGATCCATATGTAGCATCTGTAAGGGCTTTGAAATGGAGTTTTCTAGCTTGGACTTAAAAGACATTCGGTGCTGTTTTACTTTCAAACATGTTGGACAAAGATCAGTTGTTGAGAATTTCTTTGAAGGTATTCCCACAGCATGATTTCCAGTCACCAGTTTGTTCATGTTTCTGAAGTTTGAATGGCCCAGCCGTCTATGTCATAGCTGACTCTCATCATTTGATGCATGAGCAATGAGACATGTGGTTTCGGTTTCAGCATCAATCTGAGACATATCAAGTTTGTACACGTCTCGATCTCTTGGAGCTTTAACAACAACCCACTCATTGTCAATCTTAAAACCTGGTTTGAGTATGTAACAAAAAGAATCATCAAATAATGTTGAATAAGATTTGTCACAAATTTGAGATACACTTAGCAAATTAAAGTTCAACTGGGCACAGTAGTTGACTTTATCAAAGCTAATAATCCCATTTGATACAGTTCCTTCACCAGTGATTTTTCCACCAGCATCTCCTCCAAATGCAACATGTGTACCATTCTTTTGCTTAAAATCCTGAAGCAAGGCATGATTTTCTGTCATATGCCGACTGCACCCACTATAAATAAACCACGAGTTGATAGGTCTTCGAGGGCGCACCTGCATTTCAACAATTACTTAGTTAGTTTGGTCAACCCAGGCCCACATGGTCTTGGGTTTTCCGAATCTATCTTTAACAATAACTTGCTGATAATGTAAGTTGTTAAAATTTGATTCATTTGAGAGATTTGGTAGAAAACTGTTTCTGCCACTGGCTTGGTTTATTTGCTTTCTGCTTAAATCTGAAAACATGTCCTCTAACTTAGGATCACGATTGTTTTCATTTCTGTGATATCGAACCATCAAAGCTCTTGGTGTGGATATGTTAACCTGAAAGTTTCTTGATGAAGTCTCATCAAAATCAGAATCGATTCTTTTGAAAGGTCTCTAATCAAGAGCATGACTTTCATTCATTTTTGAAAAACCAACCGATTGATTTCTTAAAAAATTTGGAAAACGAGTCATTTGTCTTGTTGAGTTTTTCCGAAAGAAACAATCTGCAGTGTCATGATTTCTCCTTTCACAAATCTCACAAAACTTGTTATAAAACCATTCTTCCGAAGAGTGATTTCTTTTATCACAGTAATCGCGGTACTTGTTAATGAAACACTCAGCAGTAGCATGGTTATAACGATCACCAATCTCACAATGTTTCTTATTGATCTTAAAGAGCCGACTATTAACTTTTGATGTTGAACCAACATGTGATTCATTAACAAAGTTGTTCGTTTTAAAGTTAACTTGGTTCTTTTGTGGAGATTGTGGTTGTGACTTTGATTTCTTGTTATCAGATTGTGTGTTTGATTTAGGAACATGATTTCATTTGGAAACATCTTGCTTAGTTACCTTCTTGGATTCAAATCTTTTATCATTGACAGCGGAAGTCTTAGGACCTAAACCTGATTTCAGACCAGAGTTAGATTTGATCTTAGAATTTATTTGGTTACCATGAGATGAATTCATATCAAAAGTTCTTGCTGACACAAACTTGATTGGTTTGATTTTTGACACTTTCTTTGTCACAGGTTTTACAGTTTCAGCTTTGACAGCTTGAGCTTTGGTATTGTCATTTGATGTTATGACCTTTTTACCTTTTGATTGTTTCATTTCAGATTGATAGTTTAAAAATTTTGGTTTCTGCACCTTAGCTTTCGAAACATCATTCTTCTTTACTGTTTCCTTGTTAACCAACTGATCAGCAACACGAATTTTCTGCTCCTTTTTCCACTTGATGTATTTTGGATCGTTGTATCCCGAGAATTCTGCTTCATCGTTTCTGCTAGTTTTGGATTCAGTTCCGGATATTCAACAACTTGCACCAAAATAGGATCAGATTTGTTACTTGCTTCTTCATCATCTTCAACAGTTACACTTTCA
This sequence comes from Tagetes erecta, assembly GCA_030867185.1. Lineage (NCBI taxonomy): Eukaryota > Viridiplantae > Streptophyta > Magnoliopsida > Asterales > Asteraceae > Tagetes > Tagetes erecta. The sequence continues at coordinate 13,868,761 of CM061493.1, forward strand.
TCGTCTTTCAAACTTTCAATCAACACTTCAAATCCTTCGGATTCAGATTTACTTCTTTGAATTTCTTTGATTCTTTGTTCATTTTCAGGTGAATGATCAAATTCATTAAAGTATTCTGGTAAAGTGTTAGTGATTGATTTAGGCATTGGTTCATATGTGAAATCCAATCCTGTTCTGTTATCTTTTCTATCACTTATCAACGTTGCCAAAATAGCTTTTGAGCTTTTCATTTTTGTCAATTCAACCTGAGTTGCTACATGAGCAATCTTTTCTAATTCAAAGTTTTTGGTCATTTCTTCCAACTGTTTATTTGAAAGTTCCAGTTCTTTCAAGGTTTTGTTCCATGATTCTTTAAGTGACAAAATCTTCTCATTAGCAATTTTGTGATCATTTTTAAGTTGTTCATGAACCTTTTCATGTTTACTTAATTTGTCATCAATTTTAAATGAATGAGTTCGATAATGTTACACTTGTTTAATGCATTGTTCAGAACATAACCTGCCTTTCACATCATCAGGTAAAGGAACATAGTTAGGGGGTAATTCGATACTAACCTTTGGTTGATTTGACTCAGCAGATGAGAAAGACTCTTCTGATGTGGCCATAAGAGCAATCTCTGATTCAGATTCTTCAGTTGGATCTGACTTTGCACTCCAATCATACTCTTCTGAATCTTCACTAACATCATTAACCACTTGACAATCCCCTTCTTCAGACCCGTCTTCTTCCTCAAATTTATAAACAAGTGCCAAACTTGAAGTAAGATCAGCTGTAAACTGTTCCGCATAAGCACTCCAGTCGTATCCATCTTTGACACTAACCACTAGCGCTTTGTTATGATCTTCAGGCTTTTTACCTTCATCTTTCAGTTCTGGCATTGGAAGACTTTGATATGGCTTCTGAATGTATCGTTGATTTCTGTTCTGATAGCTTGAAGACTGTTGTGAATTCTGACTTTGACCTTGATGCTGATTCTGTCCACTTGAACTCGCTTGACCATTATAATTCTGATTCTTAGGAGCTTTACATTCCCTCGAAAATGACCATAGCAGTTACAATTGAAGCATCTAGCCTTTGACTTGTCAAAACCAACGGTCTTATTTGCATTTGGCTTGTAACTATGGTTAACATACGCATGTTTCTGAGTTCGATATGCAACCATAACCATTTGCCAATTTAAGTCCATCTCTTCAACATCATCAGGATCCATTTCAAATAGGTCTTTAAGAACAACATCTAATTGAGTCAAATGACTTCCCTGATAAGCCTGAAAGCTTGCCATGAATGCAGTGAAAGCATTCTTAGTCTCATCATCTTGTAACAAGATGTTCATGACATCTTTTACTTTTGCTTGAACTGTTGAACTTGAACTTTGATTTTCTGCTTGAGATTTCATTGGCTGAACTTGAACTCTTGGTGGAGATTGAGGTTGAGAGTAAATTGGTAAACTTGATTGATACGACGAAACAGTGTAAAAACTAGCACCAACAAACAAATCACCCTCATCATCAGATTTAATAGCATCTTGAGCAAGAAAAGCATTCTCAACTGTATTTGAAGGATTCACCACAAACTTATACTGAGCATGAGAACCTGATCTGTCAGTATTTCTTGAACTTTCATCGATTTCAACTTCTTCATTCTTTGCTATAAGAAGATCTAAGTCCATTGGAAACTTTTCTATATGCTTCAACAAAGTCACTGTTTGCTTCCATGAGGATGGAAGAGCATACAATAATCTATGATTCAAGTCTTGAAGATCTGTCTTGACACCAACATTTGTCATCTCAGTTGTTAGATGCACAAATCTATTCATCATCTGGTGTACAGATTCTCTAGAAATATGCTCAAACAGTTCTAATTGTCTCTTCAGTTTCTGCTTCTTGAGACTTCTTAACTGTTCTCCTCCTTCACAAATTGATTTCAATGCTTTGAATAATGTGTAGCCAGTTTGATAAGCATCCAGTCTTGACAACACTTGAAGTGGTAGCCCTTTACACATTAAGGAATAAGCCTTACTGTCATTCTTGACTTTTCGTAAGTCTTCACCATGTAGATTATCTTCAGGATATGGTTCAGTTGAATCTTTTGTGTAAGTGCTTGCACTGTCAAGAGCAGTCTGAGTAGGAATATGAGGACCTTTATCGATAGACTTCCACAAATCATTATCAATAGAGCATAGATGGTGTTTCAATCTGATTGTCCAGTTCTTGAAATCTGCACGGTTAACCAACCTTGGTACACGATTATCAGAATCATCAATAGGTGCCATTTTAAATTTAAAAGAAAATATTTTTGTGTTTTTGTTGATTTTTGAAAAGAAACAATTAAAATTTTTTTTTTAAAAAAATAAAAGCTACTTTTAAGTAACGAAATAAGAGTTGATGTGACTAAAACAGTAACAAATTAAGACAATAAAGTTTTAAGTAACAAAACAAATCACACGGCTTAACAATGAACACTTCACACGGCTGAACATTGAGTTTTCTTCTTCACCCGGCTGAAGAGTACAAGTATGAAGTCACATGTAATCAACAGCTGCAAGTCTTCAAACAATATAAATCATCACGCGGCTGAACAATGTCACCCGGCTGAATAGTCACACGGCTTGATGAATGTTACACGACTGAATAGTGATGACTATGACACAGCTAATCTTGACACGGCTGAATAGTGAATCACCCGGCTGAACAGTTGTCAAAATTTTCACCCGGCTAAAACTTGTCACGACTGAAAAAGTGATGACCCGGCTGAACAGTAACAAGATGACTCGACAATGTATAAAGTTGATCACCCAGCTGAATAGTTGTTCACCCGGCACAACAATACACAATTTTTTTCTTGAAAATTCTTCATCCGTCTAGTCAAAATTACTTCACACGTCGAAAGTTAATTTTTTTCAAATTTCTTTTTGGTGTGATTATATAGGTAAATGTTGTGGTTAATTTTATGTGAGCATTTTTTATTTTTTCAAAAGTTGATGTTTTGAGGAAAGTTTGGTTTCGTGTGATTAAATATAGGTAAAATGTTGTGGTTTTATGTGAAAATTTTGTTAATTTTTTGAAAGTTGATTTTTTATCAATTTTTTTTTGTGGGTATATCGGTAAATGTTGTTGTTTTATATGAACACTTTTGATATTTTCGAAAGTTGATTTTTTTAACAAATTTATTTTTTGTGTGATTATATAGGTAAATGTTGTGGTTTTATGTGAAAATATTTGATTTATTCAAAAGTTAATTTTTTGATTAAATTTGCTTTTGGTGTGATTATATAGGTAAATGTTGTGGTTTTATGTGAACATATTTTATTTTTTCAAAAGTTGATTTTTTGATTAAATTTAGGTTTGGTGTGAATAAATATAGGTATAATGTTGTGGTTTTATGTGAAAATTTGTGGATTTTTTGAAAGTTGATTATTTGAAAGTTTATTTTTTAATCAAATTTGTTTTTGGTTTGATTATATAGGTAATTGTTATTGTTCGATATGAAAATTTTTTATGTTTTGAAAGTAGATTTTTTGATCAATTTCTTTTTGGTGTTATTAAATAGGTAAATGATGACGTTTTATGTAAGCATTTTTTTTTAAAAGTTGAGGTTTTGAGGAAAGTTTGGTTTGGTGTGATTAAATATAAGTAAAATATTGTGGTTTTATGTGAAAATTTGTTGATTTTTTTAAAGTTAATTTATTTGATCAAATTTGTTTTTGTTGTGATTATATAGGTAAAGGTTGTGGTTTTTTAGTGAAATTTTTTTATTTTTTAAGAAGTTAATTATTTGATCAAATTTGTTTTTGGTGTGATTATAAAGGTAAATGTTGTGATTTTATGTGAAAATTTTTTATTTTTTCGAAAATTAATTTTTTGATCAAATTTTTTTTAGTGAGATTATATAGGTAAATGTTGTGATTTTATGTGAAAACTTTTTATTTTTTCAAAAGTTGATTTTTTGATCAAATTTGTTTTTAGTGTGATTAAATATAGGTAAAATATTATGGTTTTATCATTTTGTGTGAAAATTTGTTAATTTTTTAAAATTAGATTTTTTTATCAAATTTGTTTTCGGTGTGATTATACATTACATGTTGTGGTCTTATATGAAAATTTTTGATGTTTTCGAAAGTTGATTTTTTGATGAATGTTGGGTTTTAGTGTGATTATAAATAGCTAAAATGTTGTGGTTTTATGTGTAAATATTTGATTTTTTTCAAAAGTTGATTTTTTAATCAAATTTGTTTTTGGTGTGATTATATAGGTAAATGTGGTGATTTATGTGAACATTTTTATTCTTTCAAAAGTTGATTTTTTGATAAAAGTTTGGTTTGGTGTGATTAAATATAGGTAAAAAGTTGTGGTTAAATTTATGTGAAAATTCGTTAATTTTTTTAAGTTGATTTTATGATCAAATTTGTTTTTGGTGTAGTTATATTGGTAAATGTTGTTATTTTATATGAAACTTTTTGATGTTTTCGATATTTAATTTTTTATCAAATTTGTTTCTGGAGTGATTATATAGGTAATGTTGTGGTTTTATGTGAAAATTTTAGATTTTTCAAAAGTTGAATTTTTGATCAAATTTTTTTTGTTGTGATTATATAGGTTAATGTTGTGGTTTTATGTGAACATTTTTTATCCTTTTAAAAGTTGATTTTTTTGATGAAAATATGGTTTGGTGTGATTAAATATAGGTAAAAAGTTGTGGTTCTATGTAAAAAATTGTTGATTTTTTGAAAGTTGATTTTTTGATCAAATTTGTTTTTAGTGTGGTTATATAGGTAAATGTTGTTGTTTTATATGAAAATTTTTATGTTTTCGAAAGTTGATTTTTTGATCAAATTTGTTTTAGGTGTGATTATATAGGTAAATGTTGCGGTTTTATGTGAAAATATTTGATTTATTCTAAAGTTGATATTTTGATTAAATTTGTTTTTGGTGTGATTATATAGGTAAATGTTGTGGTTTTATGTGAACATTAATGATTTTTTCAAAAGTTGATTTTTTGAACAAAGTTTGGTTTGGTGTGATCAAATATAGGTAAAATGTTGTGGTTGTATGTGAAAATTTATTAATTTTTGAAAGTTGATTTTTTGAAAGTTGAGTTTTGATTAAATTTGTTTTTGGTGTGATTATATAGGTAAACACTGTTGTTTGATATGAAAATTTTTGAAGTTTTCGAAAGTTGATTTTTTGATCAAATTTGTTTTTGGTGTGATTATATAGATAAATGTTGTGGTTTTATGTGAGCATTTTTTATTTTTTCAAAAGTTGATTTTTTTAGGAAACTTTGGTCTGGTGTGATTAAATATAGGTAAAAAGTTATGGTTTTATGTAAAAATTTGTTGATTTTTTGAAAGTTGATTTTTTGATCAAATTTGTTTTTGGTGTGGTTATATAGTTAAATGTTGTTATTTTATATGAAAATATTTTATGTTTTCGAAAGTTGATTTTTTGCGCAAATTTGTTTTTGGTGTGATTATATAAGTAAATATTGTGGTTTTATGTGAAAATATTTGATTTATTCAAAAGTTGATATTTTGATTAATTTGTTTTTGATGTGATTATATAGATAAATGTTGTGGTTTTTATGAAAATTTTTGAAGTTTTCGAAAGTTAATTTTTGATCAAATATGTTTGTGGTATGATTATATAAGTAAATGCTGTGGTTTTATGTGAAAATTTTTATTTTTTCAAAATTTTATTTTTGATCGATTTGTTTTTGGTGTGATTATATAGGTAAATGTTGCTGTTTTATGTTAAAATTTTTAATTTTTTCGGAAATTGATTTTTTAATCAAATTTGTTTTTAGTGTGATATAGGTAAATGTTGTGGTTTTATATGAAAATATTTGATTTTTTCAGAAGTTGATTTTCTGATGAAAGTTTTGTTTGGTGTGATTAAATATAGGTGAAATGTTGTGTTTAGGTGTCACAACCCCACGCAATATTCAAAGACTCGGCTAATGCTTCTAGGCCCACATTCGGAGACAGACCAAGCACCTCTCTTACCCACTCACTATCTAATAAACCGGACTGGCTTATTATCTGAATGAGATCGGAAAGGCAGGAGGTAGCCCAAATCTTCCAATAGGCGCATACGAAAGGTTCTGAAAGAATTGAAAAAGCTCTGAAAAAGGAACAACCCGACCTTAGGAACTACCAACAACGGAAGAACTAGCAACAGCGGGAGAAACCTTTTCTAACCTCAGCTTCACCCCCTTCCTCAGGATTCTTTCTTTGATGATATGCCCTAAGCCCCTTTTAGAAGACCGAAGTCATTGGTGCTTTGCATAAGGGGTAAGAGCGCCATAAAGACTATTGGTATCTATCATAGACTTGGTCTCAGGAGATGGTGAGTGGTGCCCGGGGTATCACGCGTGACGAATGGATATCAGGAGCAACGCAGCGGAACAACAACACATATACACACACAGCTTAAAACTTAAAGTTGTTCATACATTAAATTTCAATACAACAATTACATAGTTCTCAAAACGACAAATGATTGTTTGTTACATAACATCAACAAATCAAAGCTAGAAACTATTCTAGGTCCATAGCGTCTATCTTCTAAGCCTGGAAGCCCTCTACCTGCTCTAGCCTCAACAGTGCTTTCCTGCATCATAAGACACCTAGGATGTGTGCCAAAAAGTTTTAAAAGAAAGGGTCAGCTTACGATGGTGAGTTCATAATAAAATATTTTTACAAAACCTTTCAAAACATTCAACCAAATACTTGTAAGAACCTTGATCAACGAGTTACCAAGCTCCATTGATCAAAGAGTTACCACTAACTGCATCACTTACAAGCATTTCATAAACATACTAGCATCATCAGATAAATATACACAAACAATACGAATAAACCCCTCAACAGCTCCGTCTGGCACGTCTGCGCTGGAGCAGAGTATATGCATATACCCTTCTAAGTTTACCCGCGGCTCCCCTATAATCTGGAGTGGTATTACCCGATATTTACCGTAGAATGCTAGCCAACCGTTCAAAAACAATAGTTTAAGAACACAACCAATCCAAAAGAGTTTATACAAAAACTCAAAATCATTTCCAACCAAAATAGGTTTAAGCATCACATCCAGTTTTGTAATCATTTAAAAACCAAAAAAGTTAGGTGTATGAACTCACCTCAACGAGATCATAACTAGCTCACAACTAGCTTCGTTCCTTGATCTAATCTCGACAATCAATCCTGTTGGATCAAAAATTAAGCCTGAAGCTTACCAAATTGAAGATCCAACAGTATTGACTTATCGGTGCTGAACACGATGCAAGACGTTGATAATAATAGACTATGGGGGAGTATTGTTGGACCTGAATTGTAGTCTAATATTATCAACACAGTCAAAGTCAACAAAAGTCAATGTCCGGTTAAAGTCCACGTAAAAAGTCAAATGGCGCGTTAGAGACGAAGAACCGAGTCAAGACGTTGAAGTTGTTTTATGTCTAGGATCGTTAATGTAATAAATATATTTTGTGTCAACAAAATATATTTAATCTAGCTTTAGACATGTTTTAGCCTTTTAACTTGTTACTTTCTAATTAGTCTAAGTGTAGGGACTATTAGTGTAATTAGCATGTTAAGCACTCACTATAAATAGTAAAGTGCTATTAGGGTTTTAGGGCGCTTGAAGGAGCTAGAGATTTGGGGTCTTCCATGTAAACAACATTTTATGCAAATCAAATGGATCAAATCTGAGTTTTATTGATTGTTCTTATCATTGTTCATCTCGTTCATCATATTTTATCCTTTTTAATCCAAATCTTCAACAAATTTCTGATTCACTAGTGTTTTGGGACCAACAATTGGTATCAGAGCCTAATGGAGATCCAATTTGAGTCATGTTTTTGAAGATTTACTGCTGTTCATCAAAATTTTAGAGAGAGAAAGTTGGGTTTTAGAGAGAGAAAGTAGATCTGAGTTTAAAATTTGCTCAGATCTTCATTTAAATCATAATCTGTTTAGATCTTCATCATATTCATCATCTCCAATCAGATCTATACAAGAAAAGAAGAAGAAATCATCAGATCTGAAATTTTCTCTCACACACAGTGTGTGTGTGTGTTCTTGGTGTTCTTCAAATCTTCAAATCTGCAAGATCAGCGAATCTAGTTAATATCTGAACGAAAGTTCAAATTTTGAGCGAATCTATACCAAGCATTTGCATAGATTCGCCCGTTGTTCTTAGCGAACCTATAAGTTCGCCCGACATTTTGAAGCCAGCGAACCTACAAGTTCTTCCACACTACCTTGCGAAACCATCAAGATCTGAGCGAACTTACCATTTCTTGACACTTTTCTTGACAATTATTCCTGCACCAACAAGCAAAACACAACACTTAAACAACCACAACACCATCTAAAACCAAAACAAAAACCCAAAACCAAACCATATCCATAAACCAAAACCCAAACCCGTACCTGATCTAAACATTAAAAAAAAAAAAAAAAATCAGATCGAGATTTTTTTTTTTGCCATATCCTTGTTTTAACCACATTATTCTTACCTTTCCTCCATCACAAACTCATATCCATCTATTGATCCACCATAACCATAACTTTAACCCGACACAACACATTACCATCACCATAACACGTCTTCTAACAAGAACAGATCTGGTCATATAAGAACATATCTGTGTTCAGTTTATACAACACAACCAAACAGAAAATCAAAAAGAAGAAAAACAGCCGCAACAAACGTTTGTGTGTGTGCTGTTGTCTGTGTTGTTGAACAAAAGAAAGAACAAGAAAGTACGAGCAGCAGTAGCAAATCTTGTTTTTTTTTTGTGTTGATGTTGTGTAGTTAAGTTGTTGTTTGTGTTCTTGACACCGGAGAAAAAGAAAGCCGCAGCCGCTCGATGATGTGTTAGTGTGTGTTGATGCTGTGATGTTGTCGTTGTGTTCTTGTGTTCATGTGTGTTGTTCTTGAGATAACATAGAAGAAGAAGAAAGTATGTTGAAGTGTTGTTGTGATGTTGAAGTTGAGGTGTGTGTGATGGTATATTTGTGACTTGTGAGTGTGTTTGGAACCGAGAAAGAAAGAAGAGAGAGAAGTAGTTGTTGAAGAATAGTGTTGTGTTATGTGTGTTTGAATTTTTTGTGAGAGTGAGATTAAAGTGTGTCTGACATCTCATGTGCTACTACGAGACAAAATAGCGGCTACAAAGTGGTTTAAATATTTGGGCTTGATTTTGTTTAATTCTAAAACACCCGTCCACTCAATTCAGCAAATATTTACAAGTGATGGGTTGGTTGAATCAACTTTGGTAAACAAATCAAAAGGATCGATGATGAAATGAAATGATTTTCATATTTTGGACCTTGACAAAAAAAATATAAACATGAGATACACAATTAAATCTTTGTCGGTTGTTTGAATTTAAAAAAAAAAGGTTAATTTAAAATTATGATCAAAAGTTCTAATATTTTAGTTTCGCCGGGTTTTTAAAGTTAAAACTTTATGGGCGTTTTCATTAAACTCGTCATTAAATTTTGAAAAGTGATGTCTTTGGCAGGGTGTTAGTGATTTAACTATTGGGCCATAATTGTTGGAGTTGGTTTCATATTTTAATTGGCCGGGTGTTTATTTTTGTCAATCTTTGGGCCAAAATATTGTCAGTTAAGTTGAAATATTTTTTGTCAGTGGCCGGGTCTTTCTAAAATTCATTTTTAGGCCAATTTTTATACGGGTTTTCGATAAAAAAAAATGACTTATGCAGAACTTTTTCAATCCTTCGAATCTGATGATCTCACAATGGCACAAAGCCGGTTTGATAATTTTGCAGTTTTAAAGAATGAAAGGATGCCTGAGTTTCTCGATCGATTTGTGATGGTGGCAAATAACCTGAAGAAGCATGATCCAGAACTTGGAAATCATGAACGGGTTAAGAGATTGCTTGATTCTCTCCCACCAGAGTGGAGTTCACATGGAAAATCGATTAGAAGAGAAAGAGGATTTACTGATTACAAACTGGTGGAGGTGATGGATATATTAAAATCTTTTGATGATAAAGATGAGAAAAATGATGAAGGAAAGAAGGAAGCAGAGGATGAAGAGATGCTGAAAGCAAAGGAAGAAATCTATCATGCTTTAATTGCTGAAACTGTTGAGGAGTCTGCTCATGATGATAATTATACTGATTGCTTCGATCCTTTCAAAGAATTCTATGGTGACGATGGTGAAAATTCTGATGAGGTTGTTGATGAGTTGAAAGTGGTAAAGGATGAAGAAGTTCGAGATGGGTTGGTTTGTGAAGCTGATGACAAGAAAGAATTGAGGGTTTTTGCTACTGTTGATCATGAGAAGAAGAATGCTGAAGAACAAAAGTTTAACATGGAAGCTGTGATTGAAAGAGCCAAGCTTGAAGCTGTGGATGAGTTCAAAAGGAGCATCCCTTATTGCCAATGTGATCGTGCTCTTGCAGCTGAGAAACTAGTAATTGGTCTTCCTTATGAAGTTATTCAAGATATGTGTTCATCTGCATGCAAAATTCGTTTAATTGGCATATACAAAGCTAATAAATTGTTAATGTCAAATGAAAACGAATTAAAGAGAACTAACAAAGAGCTTAAAGTGAATGAATCAAAATATTTTGTCAAATTAAGAGAAGCTTTAAAAGAAAATGAACATTTAAAAAGAACTCTTTTTGAAAAGAACTGTGAAATAAATTATTTGACAGAACAAGTCACTCTTGCTGAATTTGAAACAAGAAAACTCAAAAATAAAATGGAACAATGGATTATCGCAAGCATGAAAAGGGAGGAGTTGTGGAAGAAACAAAGGGGGGCTAGAATTAAGACTGGGTTGGGTCATGAGGATAAGGCTTTTGTATATCCTCCTCCCAGCACTTACTGTTACTCTCCTACACCAACTCCACACCCGACCAATGAGTTGATTCAAGAGATTATACAGAATGAATCTAACAGTTTGCATGCAGGTTTAGAGGGAGTTAATTTGAAGGAGGTGCAAGATGATTATGATTCTTCGACTGGTATGGGATATAGTAAAACGGGTACTGACAGTCAAGCTAATGATTGCTCAGTTCCTGTTGTTTCTAATCCAGTAACGGTTGTTACTTCTAATTTCTTTGATAAGTTTAAAGCAGGTGAAATTCCTACGTTTGAGCCTGTCAGGAATGAGAAGGAAGAGTTAATTCAGGAATCACTTGATCATCAAGCTCCGATCACATCAACACACTCAATTCCTATCAATCAAGATCCGCTGGAAGAAGAAGTACTCATTGAAGACTAGACAAGTTCAGATGATGAATCAAAGACAAAAGAGAGTCATGGAGATTCAAAGATCAAGATGTCATCTGCAACTCTCAAATCTGAAATGCTTCCAAATCCCAAGTCAAGTCAAATCAGGATCTCATTGCCAGCTGCAAGACAAGTCAATCTTCCATCCAGAGCTCAAAAGAAGAAGCCTTCACCTCTGTCCATCCTATCTCAAGTTTGTAAAAGACTTGAGAACAAGCAAGTGAAGATCTCATCTCCCATCCAACAAAGCAAAACAAAAATCAGGCAACCACCCACAACTCGACAAAAGACACCAAAAGCCTCTCAACAAGTTGCATCAAGCTCGAAGAAAGCTCCACCCCCAGCTGCTCCACACGGGCCAATCAAGCATCAAAAGCCATTCAAGGCTTGCTTCAAGTGTGGAAAGGATGATCACGTGCTCAAAGAATGCCCAAAAAGACATGCTCCAGTTACTAAAGGCAAACAGGTTTGCTTCTCTGGATTTCAAGGTAAAGAACAAACATCTTTGAAAGGTCGGATGACGATTATTCCATCTTTACCTAATCATGTGAAGCCGGTTTCACATAATTCAAAGATGAATGTGACAAAATCATCAAAACCAAATTCTTTTTCCTCGGGATTTAAACAGAAAATGATTTCCAAATTTAACTCTTTCAAATCGAAAACGTTTGAATCTAAACAAATTTGGCAAATTAAAAAGAAAGAGGAAAAGATGATTGATACAAGAACAGATTGTGCGCTTAAACAAGTGTTTTACACTGATGAAAATGGAACGCCCAGGACTACGATGGCCTGGGTTCCCCTTTCTAACTAAAATGTTGATGAGTGCAGGAACATTTTAGGAGGACTGTTAGTAATCCGGTTTACTGACAGAAAATATTCCTTATTCAATTTTGAGGCGGAACAAACAGGTTATGATTTTGGTATTTTATCCACATTCTGGATCCTTCTTTCATTTTCACATCCACTGCATTTTTTCTTGATAACTCATTTATAATCTTTTGATAGAGTAATATGGAAGACGTTTCTTTGGTTATTCCTATTTTATATATTGTAAATAGTTTAAAAAAAAAAATTTTAAAAAAATTAATTAAAAAAAAAGAAAATTTAATTAAAAGAAAAGGGGAGTCTAACATTTTTAATTGTATTTTTTATCAAGTTTTCACATCCTTTTGAGGTCGCTCTTGAGTCATTTGAAAATTTCAATTTTATGCTGAAATAGAAATTTTGGGGGAGTATAATCTCAAATGAAAATGAACTGAAAATCATTAGTCCAAAATTATTTTATGTGTAAATATTTTGTGTCTTTTGAAGATTTCAGGTTTGTATGGAAAAGCAACTGAAGGAGGACGTTGATTTGTGTTATGATGTGTCAATAGGCTCAGCCCGAATACAATTAGACAGCAATTCTGTGATCAAACTAAGTTCAAAAACTCGGCAATGAGGATTATCTCCTTGACATGATTGGCCTGCACAAAGTTACAAGTCCTTGTCAGAAATGGGTTGAGAGTGTCAAATCTTTGCTTTGATTTTCCCAAAACATCCCAAATCACCCACACCCTAGCCCTGAATTGAGTTTCTAGTTAGCAAAACAAAATAAAAAGCTGCTAGTGTTGCTCTTCAGAAAAGCCTCTGAGTGAGTTACTTGTTAATTCCTCAGAAAGTATTGAGTCAAAGTGCTTAACTCCTCTGCTATACGGAAGTATTGACCTAGAGTTGGTGGATCTTCTCTGCTATACGGAAGTATTGACCTGAAGATTCACCGAGCATGCTCAAATGATTATCTCCTCTGTTATACGTCGGTATAGACCTGGAGCTCTAATCATTTGAGTTTCCCAAATAATAAGTCGCAATGTGTTCAAAAGAATCATTGCTGACAAGCTCCACTCCCAAATATGCAAAATGCAGAATGTCAAAAGAGGCTCATAAATTGATCAATATTCAAAATTTGATTCATGAAATTCAAGCAAAGTCAATCATATTGCTCTATAAACCCTGACGATAGGACAAGTTTCTTTACCAAGATGTCTGTGGGGACCGAGTTGCCCGAGTTTCTTCAAATCGAACCTAAAACATGATAAGACCATCACAGATTGTCTGTTGAAAGGAACAAGGCATGGGTTTAAATGGACAAACATATTGACAATCTAGCCAAGTCTTTGTTTCTCTGGATGGTTGCTCAAAATGCATTATCTGATATCCTTTCATGAAGTTTTTATTTTATTTTATTTTATGTTTGGGTTCTTGAGTCTTATTGGTCGTGTGTACCTTATGGGATGTGTTCTCTTTGTCTAAAATATTTGTGATCTTGTCGGACTCGTCCTCTCATTTTCGAATCTTTAATTTTAAATTAAAAAAAAATCCAAAAAGATTTTCATTTCAAATTATTTTCAAGTCTTCCATATTATGCTATTAAAATGTTATCATTTTCACATGCATTTCATGGGAAATTGCACACACAAACGAACACGAGTTCGCTTGTCTTCATACACAAATAAACACGTGTTTATTTTATTTAATGAAATGATCTAATGATAAATCTCGAGATTTTGTCTGTGATTGTTATGTTATAGATATTTGCTGCAAATGATGGCCGATCATCAGTTGAGCAAATCACCTGACCAGAGAACCTGTTCCTCAAAGTTTGCAGAAGATACCGAGCTAGGAATCCTCCTCCTACATCTTCTGAAGCACTCAAGAAAAGTTTGTTGGAAAGGAGTTCCAGATTTTACAAAAGTAGCATGCAAAATGGGTGAGCATACAATATGGGGGAGCTTGTGAGATTAAGGATCTTCAGCAACATAATTTGGCAAGCATAAGTCTTGGGGGAGTTTTGTTGGATCAAAAATTAAGACTGAAGCTTACCAAATTGAAGATCCAACAGTATTGACTTATCGGTGCTGAACACGATGCAAGACGTTGATAATAATAGACTATGGGGGAGTATTGTTGGACCTGAATTGTAGTCTAATATTATCAACACAGTCAAAGTCAACAAAAGTCAATGTCCGGTTAAAGTCCACGTAAAAAGTCAAATGGCGCGTTAGAGACGAAGAACCGAGTCAAGACGTTGAAGTTGTTTTATGTCTAGGATCGTTAATGTAATAAATATATTTTGTGTCAACAAAATATATTTAATCTAGCTTTAGACATGTTTTAGCCTTTTAACTTGTTACTTTCTAATTAGTCTAAGTGTAGGGACTATTAGTGTAATTAGCATGTTAAGCACTCACTATAAATAGTAAAGTGCTATTAGGGTTTTAAGGGGCTTGAAGGAGCTAGAGATTTGGGGTCTTCCATGTAAACAACATTTTATGCAAATCAAATGGATCAAATCTGAGTTTTATTGATTGTTCTTATCATTGTTCATCTCGTTCATCATATTTTATCCTTTTTAATCCAAATCTTCAACAAATTTCTGATTCACTAGTGTTTTGGGACCAACAAATCCAAATGACTATCTTCACAATCAACACAAATAGCTATACCGACAATCAACCTCAATAGCTATAATCCACCTATAACGCGATATCACAACGTTATAAATAACGATTCCTAAGACTATATAAGCCTTAGGGCTCAACTAACAAACCCTATGACCAAATAAGGGTCGTTACCACTGATGCGTGCAATATATATATATAATAAACACCTAGTTTTAAATTTATAAAAACCTAGACGAACTACTAAATCACACACAACCGGTGGTGGACTAGTCGAATGTAATATAGTGAAACGTAAGTCCGGGTGTCGACCCACAGACTCTATATACTACGCTAAATTAACTAACTAAGACTCAACTGACATGACATGAACTTTAATTAGAAAGATTATTTGGAAGGGGGGTTTACTGCTAAAAATAGAAACTTACTAAAAATAGAAACTTTCTAAATTTGAAACTTACTAAAAATGGAAACTGACGATTTAAAAACGGGTTTAAAACAGATGAAAGAAAACAAACCACCTAGGCTAGAATCATTGCCAACTTTAGTTTCATATTCATGTTTAAATTAATGATTATGGAACCGGGATCTAAATTCATTCACTTAAAAGCTTTCCTAATTAAGACCCTCGACCCTTCTCGAGAAGAAACCTAAAGGATAACTATTAACTTATTAGCACACCGGTTACGGGATCAAATTTCCTCACGGTTACCTAATCAAATTATGATTAATTGACCTGAATTAGAAACCTATCTCACGATACGGACTCTAAAGCCATTTCAAACAAACCAATTAATTTAACAAGTTTTCATAAAATAGACTAGACCGGACTTTTCACAAAGACCTAAACCTAGCCAATTACTCAACTTTACCGGTTAACAACCTATCACCTCATGGATTTATAAGTTGGCTACACGTTTATTATTAATTAAACTAATAATGTTAATCCTATGGTTTTACTGCAGGTTAACCATAAAAAAACCACAACGCAAGTTAATGGCTAAAACGCACCCTATTATGTAACATAGACAATCACCAAGGGAACGCGGATTAACAAAACCAATCAAACAAATATAAACATGACATATGCATTAACTAGTAAAAAGGTTGAAACTTTAAATAATCATAATAATCCATAAACGAACAACCAAACATGAAATCAAACCAAGTTAACAAATCATCAACGCCTAGATGGTTCTAACGATTTAGCCAAGCATATTCATAATCAAAAACACAAGTTTAATAATGTATGACATGGTAGAAAAGAAAAGAAAACAAAGGATTGAAGAAACCCGGAACGTATAGACGCAAATCCTTGATCCCGTGCTCTCCCGTAGCTTTGTTTTCACCTTTCTAGCCTCAAAAACCGCCTCTTTTTCGTCCCAAGCCATCCCAATTCGTCTTCAATGAAGTCTAGGAGGCTAGGGTTTAAGTTAGAGGAGTTTATATAGTGAAACGGCCCAAAAACGCGTCAAAAAACCACCTCCACGCCACGCCACGCGGTGAGAAAAGGGGTTCTGGCCGCGTAGCGTCTTGAGCCCCTTTTCAGATCCAGTTTTTCGTTTCCGCGCTCCGGTTCGCTCGTAACTCCGTTTCGCTCCCCGTTTTTTCCTACGGATTCGATTTTTCACGATCTATCCGTTTCTTTATCAACATGGGACCTAAAAAACACAAAAACATTAGTTGTGCCAAAAATGATATAAACACGTAACCGAAACGACACAAAATGCAAACAAACTCAACCTGAGATTTATGTATATTTATCATAATATCAAACATCCCCACACTTTTTCATCCCCGAAAAAGCATGCACATAGAATCATAACTAATTAAGACATTCAACATTTCGTTACAATTTTCAAACAAGAAACAAAATCAGATAAACATCGGTGCATTTTATTTAAACACCCTAACACTAGCCAATTAAGTTTCCCTTTATGTTTAATCTAAATTTAATTAAATCATTTATCTATAAGATCTCACACAGAGGAAAAATAAGTTAGCCCAATTATTGTTGCTTAACGAGGCACAAGATAAACCACAAAGGTTTTCCTACCAAAGTAACCTAAAGAACTTAACTAAACTAAGAACTAGTGCCATATTAGGGTGGATTTTGATGGATGAATTTTGTGGGTATAGACTGTTTATTCTTTTTTTTCATAAAACAAGATCACCTCATCCAGGGGTGCCGTATCCAAGTCACTATCCCGGAGGTAGAGCACATGAGGTCTTGGATCACTTGCCTTATATTTTTCATTTTTTTCATTTTTTTTCTTTTGATTTGGCTACTTTGAGCTCTTTTATTTAGCAGCTACTTTGAGCGTTTTTCAAAACTATACCCGGTGGACATTTGATTTGCGAATGCGCCACTTCTTTCACAAGTGTGTTATAAATCCTAAAATGGCACTACCCCTTAACCTACTTAAGTTCTAAAGCCTAAAATGATGCCTAGTTTAATTTAGTTAAGGCCTTCTTATTCTTCCTAAGATGACAACCCACGAGATTCACGATAATTACTTTTCAATTACGACACTTAGGGAAACCATCTCAGCTAATTGGGTTACCAAAATTTTATCCAAATTCATTCTTTGTTTCAAAAACCACAACTCATTTGAAAACCAATATTAGTTTCCTATCATTTTCTATTTAAAAGTGCACAACTTTAACAAAGACATTTTTCAATTTTTTTCAATTTTTTTTGGATTTTTTTAAGACACTATAAGACTCAAACCAAACAACTAAGACTCAGAAATGACTATTTCCCATCCTCACACTTAAGTTCTACATTGTCCCTAATGTAGAAATGGAAAACAGCTAAAAATAAAATAAAATAAAATAAAATGCAAAAATAAAAGGATAGATAGGTGAATTGGAAAAGACTTAGCTGGTTATTTGCAGAACGCGTAAGCTCCAAGTATTCGTTCCAATCTTCAGCTTCGATCGTATAGCATTTCGGTCGCGATCGAGCTTCCACCGACACTCACGAGATCCATCTTCATCTTCACAAATACAAACTTACCCGAATGGAGATTGAGTACGGGTGAGAATGATTTAAACCTGCAAAAACAAACACAAAATACCCGAGCGTAAAACTGACTCGACAAAAATAAAATAAAATAAATAAAATGAAATGATATAAAGACTGACTCGATAACGGAACTTATACAAACTCTACAAACCAACCTTCCTAACCAGGATCAACTCAACCTGCATCATCTAGGGTATCCTCAAACCTACTAGGATCCCCACACTTAGCTCTAAGCAACTGTTTCACTTCAGCCCACTCCCGAGTGAAGAACACATCGCCACTATCGTAGCCCTCTACCCACCTATCTTCGGCGTCTATCACCTGAACCCGATTATCCCAACGCTTAACATTTTCTATCGGTTCGGGAATCTTAAATACAGCTATCTCCTCTCCTACCTGCAAAGTGATTTGTCCCTTAAAGACATCTATGTTCGTGTGAGCAGTGCGAAGGAAAGGACGACCGAGGATTATGGGGACTTTAGCATCAGCCTCCATATCTAGCACGGCAAAATCCAAGAGAAACACAAACTTATCGACCTTCACTAACAGATTCTCAACCATCCCTCGTGGATACTTAACAGATTTGTCGGCTAATGACAATGACATCTTAGTGGGAGTCAACTCACCTAGACCTAGCTTTTCGTACAAAGAATAAGGCATCAGATTAATGCTAGCACCTAGATCAGCTAAGGCTCGGGTTTCTAGATTACTACCGAATAAGCAAGGAATCATGAAGACTCCTGGATCAGGAAGCTTTTCCGGTAGCGTATTCGTGACAACCACCGAGCACTCACCACTTAAAGGAACCGACGAGAGGTCTCCCAGGTTGCATTTATTCTTGAGGATGTCCTTCAAGAACTTAGCATACTTAGGCATCTGCTGGAGAACCTCTATGAACGGCAGATTGATCTTGATTTGCTTAAACATATCTAAGAAGTGTCCATATTCCCGCGTATATTTCTGCTGCTTAAAACGAGCGGGATATGGGACACGAGCATGATCAATCAGAGGGGAGGGCCTAACATCCACCGGCTTCCTCCCCACACTTAAACCTAACTCAGGGTCGCTCACGAGTCTTGGATTTCTAAACTCAGCCTTATCAATACCCAGACCTTCTAGGACCATCTCCTCATCGACTAACTCATCCTCATCCTCACTTACCTTCTCACTCACCACAGGCTCACTAAACGAAACTTTTTTCTTAATCGGCTCTAATATCCTACCACTACGAGTAGAGATAGCATTCAACTGAGCAGAAGGGTTCGCTTGAGTCGATCCCGAGAACTGACCTGGGGACCTTTGACTAGGAGACTGTTTCACTAATTCACCTACAATCCTCTGGATATCTAGAATGATGGAATGCTGATTTTGCAAGGCAAGTTTCTGCTTTTTCAGTAAGAGCTCATGTGTAGCTAAGGTTTCCTGTGTGACCTTGTCCTTAGCTACTAACTGCATCAACAACTGCTCTATCCTATCATTACTAACACCAGACCCCTGACCACTAGCCTGATCACCACTAACACCACCATTAAACGAACTACTCGTCCCCTAATTATTACTGTTATTATAGTTAGATTGATAACCAGGTGGGGCACCTGAAGAACGCGAAGTTGTGTTATTATTATAATTCGAATTACGGTTCCAATTTGAATTACTATTATTAGAATTTGGGAACCTATTCTGATTAGCTACAAACTCAACTTGCTCCTCCCTAGACATCAACGGACACTCTAACGTACTGTGACCTCCAAGACACGTCTCACACTTGTCCACTTTAGCCTTAAGGTCCCTCATCTCACGGGTAAGGTTCTCTAAAGCAGTGGCCACACTCGTTTCCATGCTAACATGGTGCACACCTCGAGTGGACGAAGAAGGTGTGCTAGTGACAGGAGTGGAATTCCTGAGAGTGGACCGTTGTTCATGTTCGGCCTGGGCAAAACTTTCAAACAGTTCATTACATTGGTCAACGTTCATTTTACCCATTAAATGACCCCCCACAAATGTATCAAACCGAGCCCTGGTTTCATACGTAAGACCATTATAAAATTTTTCCACCAAGGCCCACGGTGTAAGCCCATGTTAGGAGCAGCGAGATAACAGATTTTGAAAATGCTCCCAAGCCAGATAATAGGGCTCATCTGCTTCCATTCTAATCGAGTGGATCTGATCACGATGGTGGGAGGCCTTAGCAGGTGGGAAGTACTTCTTCAGAAAGGCTGAGCGAAGTGCTTCCCACGTCGTGAACGTCCCCTCTGCTTGCGAATCGAGCCAGATGATCGCCCGATCCGCAAGTGAGAACGGAAACAGATGCAGATAAATCGCGTCATCTGATGCACCTTGGAGTTTAAAAGTGCTCACAATGTGCGCGAGGCGTGAAAGGTGAGCTGGTGCATCTTCATCATCCCGCCCTTGAAATTGATTGTTAGCAATGGCGGTCATGATGTATGACGGGATCTACCACGAATTTGGATTCTTGATCGCAGGCGTTGCGATAGACGAACGGTTTCCGGTGAAACCGCCGAACGCCTGTTGATGGACAGTACGGTTCGCTGCCATCGGTTACCTAGGACTGCTAGGTGGTGTGTTGTGTTGGGCGGTGTTGGGTGTGGGGTAAAATCAAACTTAACGGCACTTACCTTAACCTCCGCAGACGAGTCAGCAACAGTCTATAGCTTTGGATCACCCTCCTTGAACGATTGCTTCACTGGTCCGTGCGATCTCAAGTGTGGCATATAACTTCACGAAACCAACGAAACAAATCAGACTGACTGAATAAAGAAGTAAACTAAAAATAGAAACGACAAACTAGGATTAAAAACAAAAACAGACCTCTACGACTCAAACAAAAGAAGCACGTGTAAAGTAGTTTAAGACTCAACAAGTTAATTAACGCAATTACCAAGAGTCCACGACAACGGCGCCAAAAACTTGATGCGTGCAATATATATATATATATATATATATATATATATATATATATATATATATATATATATATATATATATATATATATATATATATATATATATATATATATATATATATATATATATATATATATATATATATATATATAAAATAAACACCTAAAAACACCTAGTTTTAAATTTATAAAAACCTAGACGAACTACTAAATCACACACAACCGGTAGTGGACCGGTCGAATGTAATATAGTGAAACGTAAGTCCGGGTGTCGACCCACAGACTCTATATAGTACGCTAAATTAACTAACTAAGACTCAACTGACATGACACGAACTTTAATTAGAAAGATTATTTGGAAGGGGGATTTACTGCTAAAAATAGAAACTTACTAAAAATAGAAACTTTCTAAATTTGGATTAATGATTATGGAACCGGGATCTAAATTGATTCACTTAAAAGCTTTCCTAATTAAGAACCTCGACTCTTCTCGAGAATAAACCTAAAGGATAACTATTAACTTATTAGCACACCGGTTACGGGATCAAATTTCCTCACGGTTACCTAATCAAATTATGATTAATTGACCTGAATTAGAAACCTATCTCACGATACGGACTCTAAAGCCATTTCAAACAAACCAATTAATTTAACAAGTAAGTTTTCATAAAATAGACTAGACCGGACTTTTCACAAAGACCTAAACCTAGCCAATTACTCAACTTTACCGGTTAACAACCTATCACCTTACGGATTTCTAAGTTGGCTACACGTTTATTATTAATTTGGATTAATGATTATGGAACCGGGATCTAAATTGATTTACTTAAAAGCTTTTCCAATTAAGACCCTCGACCCTTCTCGAGAAGAAACCTAAAGGATAACTATTAACTTATTAGCACACCGGTTACGGGATCAAATTTCCTCACGGTTACCTAATCAAATTATGATTAATTGACCTGAATTAGAAACCTATCTCACGATACGGACTCTAAAGCCATTTCAAACAAACCAATTAATTTAACAAGTAAGTTTTCATAAAATAGACTAGACCGGACTTTTCACAAAGACGTAAACCTAGCCAATTACTCAACTTTACCGGTTAACAACCTATCACCTTACGGATTTCTAAGTTGGCTACACGTTTATTATTAATTAAACAAATAATGTTAATCCTATGGTTTTACTGCAGGTTAACCATAAAAAAACCACAACGCAAGTTAATGGCTAAAACGCACCCTATTATGTAACATAGACAATCACCAAGGGAACGCGGATTAACAAAACCAATCAAACAAATATAAACATGTCATATGCATTAACTAGTAAAAAGGTTGAAACTTTAAATAATCATAATAATCCATAAACGAACAACCAAACATGAAATCAAACCAAGTTAACAAATCATCAACGCCTAGATGGTTCTAACGATTTAGCCAAGCATATTCATAATCAAAAACACAAGTTTAATAATGTATGACATGGTAGAAAAGAAAAGAAAACAAAGGATTGAAGAAACTCGGAACGTATAGACGCAAATCCTTGATCTTTTGCTCTCCCGTAGCTTTGTTTTCACCTTTCTAGCCTCAAAAACCGCCTCTTTTTCGTCCCAAGCCATCCCAATTCGTCTCCAATGAAGTCTAGGAGGCTAGTGTTTAAGTTAGAGGAGTTTATATAGTGAAACGGGCCAAAAACACGTCAAAAAACCACCTCCACGCCACGCCACGCGGTGCGAAAAGGGGTTTTGGCCGCGTATCGTCTTGAGCCCCTTTTTCAGATCTAGTTTTTCGTTTTCGCGCTCCGGTTCGCTCGTAACTCCGTTTCGCTCCCCGTTTATTCTACGGATTCGATATTTCACGATTTATCCGTTTCTTTATCAACATGGGACCTACAAAACGCAAAAACATTAGTTGTGCCAAAAATGATATAAAAACGTAACCGAAACGACACAAAATGCAAACAAAATCAACCCGGGATTTATGTATATTTATTATAATATCAACCGCCTACGCCTAACAAATCCGGACCTCGGGAATCCAAACATATGCTACAAAGATATGCTACCCGTTCACAACGGATATCCTATCCCTAGGGTACGGATATTCAACCTACACCCTCCCCGGGTAATCTACCCGTTAGTTACGGGTGTTTAATCCCGCAACTATTTCCCCAGCACGACCCACGTGCTATGCTGGTACCTTCACCCGCATTCCCATCGGGTTCCCAACCCGATTCCTGTCCTAAACTAATCGAGAATGAAAGACCATTTACCTCGTCGATCACTGATCTTCAATCGCGCAACACCTTGATGACCACCGTTCTTCACTCGGGCAGAACCTCGACGCACACCAAGCGATCTACACGCACCCGAGACTCGAAGGAATGCTCCGACGCAGGGTACCGCACACAACGCACAATTCCGCAAGAAAACTAGGGGTTTTCTCTCTCTAAAACGTTCTAGAGAGAGAAAGGGAATGAGCAACACGTGATGGGGGGTTGCACCCCTTTTTATAGCTGATCAGGGCCATGCTAGGAGCTACGCGCAACACAACATGCTCCTCTGCGAGTATTGCGTAAGAGGAGAGTGCCAACCAGCTGTTTTCCACCCGACAGCTGCTAGGCGATACGTGCAGGGGTATACCCTATGATGCGCGGGTCGCGTAGACCACATATTCAGATTCCTCTCGTCGAAAAACGTGGAATTTATATATTATGGGCTCCCTAAATCTTTTTCTAAGTCGAGATATGCTCAAAAGAAGTTTTCGGGCTTTCCTCGGGTGTTTTCGCATTTCCCGCTTCGTTATAACTTCGATTTGAGTTCCATTTTCGCCCACGTTCTCCATTTTCAGTCCTCTAACACCCCTAGGGTTTATCACTATAAATTAGGAATTTTTTCTTTCAACGTACTATTTACATGAACACGCGCCTATTATCGACATAAACATTCGTCGAAATTTAGGGTTTTACATTATGTGAAAATTTGTTAATTTTTTTGAAGTTGATTTTATTATCAAATTTGTTTTTGGTGTGATTAAATATTAAATTTTGTGGTTTATGTGACATTTTTTTATGTTTTCGAAATTTAAATTATTGATCAAATTTGTTTTTTGTAACACCCTGATTTTTTATGGTAAGACGCCTTTACGTGATTATGCTTATATGGATGTGGATTTACATGTTTATGAATAGATGATGTATGACGTTTATGATATATGTTATGCTTACGATAAATGTGGTAATAATAAATGTACGATAGTGTAATGACTAATTACTTGATAATTAGTAAATGAAAGGATTAACGAAGACGTTATGGTGTAATTATGGGCCATTAAGGGTAAAAGAATGAATTAGGCCCAAAATGGTAAGTGGATTAGTTAAAATACTTTTCTAATATGGCCTAATCACCTAATTAAGGCCTAAAGCCCACCTAAAACCCTACCCAATATGGAAACCCTACTATTTAAACCATCATTTCCAGCCACCATCCACACTTCACCTTCTTCACGACACACACTCAAACCCTAATCTCCATTTTTGAAGAAAACTAAGGCTAGAAGGAAGAAAAACCAAGAATTTTTGTAAATCCAAGTGTTGATCTGAAGCAAAAGTGGTTAAACAACAGGTAATCAAGGTAGAAATCATCCCCAAAACATGTTTTCATAACACAAGACGAATTTGACCATTAATGGAGTTTTTAAGTTTTTCAAAAGTTTCAAAGAAATCAATAAAGGTTGCATTTTTAAGGATAAAATCGTGGAAAAAGCTTAGATTTAGTCATATAAATGATAAACCAAGGCTTTGGACGTAAAAAGTTTGAGATTTGGTTGAAAAACAAGGATTTTGGGTTGAAAACGAGCTGTGTGACACCCCGCAAATTCTGGTTAACACAGTCAACTATTCTTTAACTGTTCCGTTAAATTTTATATAAGTTTAGGGTCAATTTGTAGTTAATTATCAGTAGTTATTAATTTCATAACTTAAATAAATAAATTAGATAAGATAAAGGGTGTAAAGTGTAAATATGTAAATAAATACCCAACCCTAACTGCCCACCCCTTGATAATTATCATCATCATCATCGGCAAGCACACGTACATATTCACCTTCTTCTTCATCACTCCATCTGAATGTCGAACACACACACGCAACCCTAGCAGTCGCTCGACAACAACACCACCGTCATCATCATCGTCTCTCCATCAGCCGCGAAGAGCAACCGCAACAGCTTCTCCCTTGTTTCCCCTGTTCACCGGCGCTAGAAATTAGAATCACAAAAACTGCAGCTTGAAAACGTGCGTCGCCGGAAAACCTGCAACTCCGACCATCCTTCTTCATACCGCCAGCCTCCGCTTACCCGTTCGATTATCGGTACGTGTTATTCGTGTTCTCTCGCCATTTATCGCATTACGGTTTTGATTTCGTTTTCGTTACGGATTCCGATTGTTTTCGGTTCGATCACCATATAAATGTATAAGCATGGAAATGTATGCGTATGTGATATGAGTGTATGTATGTTTAAAAATCAAGGTGTAGATTCGTTGATCATGGCCTGTAAGTTGTCGCTATGTGTGTTGCTGTGTATGTACGTGTCATATGTGAGCATGTAACAGTGTGTTTGTATGTATATTATGTGTGTGTGCGTGCCTTATGTATGTATGTATGTATATGTGTGGTATGTATGTATGTGATTAACCCTTGTAATCAGTAGGTGTGTATGAGACCGCCGGCCGTACGTAATCAGTATGTATGTAAGTTCGAAACAGTAGCAGCAGCTCATATGTATGTGTTTATATATATATATATATATATATATATATATATATATATTCTACCATGTATGTAAGTATGTGTACGTATTATAGTGTATTCATGTGATGTATGTATATAAAATCAAAGCAGCAGAAGTAGATAATTGTATACTCATGGGTGAAGTAGATAATTGTATATTCATGGGTGTTTATGATCTGTATGTATATATATAGATGTGAGAATGTAAAACGGCATGCATGTATGATTAATACGTAAATATATATGGCTGTGATTAGAGAACAAGTTGATATGTATGTATGTATGTATATACATATGATTTATATGTGGTCGGATATATGTATGTATTGCGGTTGTTATTTTTATGTATGTACGTATGGACATTGAAATGGTATGTATGTGTTTTGTATGTTTTAGATGTATGTAAATAAAGAACGAATTAGCAGCAGCAGTAAATAAGTTGTGTGTATGAGCGATGAAGTGTATGTATAGGTGTGGTTGATATATGTTGTGTAGAATTGTATGCAGCACGTACGCTTTGTAATGTGAATGAATATATATGCCATCCATGTATGTAGAGTATAGTAGCAATAGAAAAGTGAAGGAATGTGTGTATATGTGTGTATGTTTAAACGTGTGTATTGTATCTCTATATAAATGGGTGCTTAATGTTATGAAAATTAGATTAGGGATGATATACAAATACTACATTAGCATCAGATGGTAACACGTGATACGTGTGTAACATTTTACGTGATGAATTATTATGTGGGAAACTGAACCGAACAAGCGAAGCCCTAACGGATCCTATATACATGTATAGTTCGTGTTTGTATATGTAGTATAAGTTCTTAGTCAATAATTAGTGATTAATTATCGAGCAGGTCATAAGGCGATCTAGGTCCTCTTGTTACACTTGTGCTGTTTAATTGATGTGCGTTTCAAAGGTGAGTTCTTTGCCCGCTTTTAAATCTTTTTCGGGGAGAAAACATACAAATGTTTTACACGCCTTCGGGCAACAATTTTTCAGCGCCTTCGGGCGGACTGCATTTTTATGTCTTCGGGCAGAGCCAACTAAGGCTACGTTTTACACCTTCGGGTGGGGCCTTCGAGCAAAACTTATTGCCTTCGGGCGGGGCCAAATACAGCTACGGTTTACACCTTCGGGTGTGACCTTCGGGCATAACTCTTACGTTGCCAACTGGGGCAATGCTTTTTGGTAAATAATATTATTGTTAAGGGCTTATTTTACCGAGCATTAACATACTTATAAAGTCCTTTTCTTTAGTCGAGATTATTTATATGCCAACTTCGGCATAACAGGGAAATTTGAGTAGTACTACGCGTTCGGCAGACCCCACCACTAGCGGGGAGCTAGTTGGTGCAAATTGTCCTTTAAACATTTTGTCATCCGTAGTGATGGCGACAAGGCAAGTCAAGTAACGTTCAGTTTAATCTCGACATGCTCGTGTAGTAAGCAAGGAGGTCTTGCTGATAGGTTCAATTGGATCGTTACAATCACTCAAATGATCAGAATAACAAGTACAAACAAACGATTCAATCACAAACACAGTTCATACTAATAAATTCTCTTGGTATATTGATGATCAAAGCAATTCGTAGTACAATGTGCAGGAGAAACAAATCACACACAGTTAATTCTCTCTCTATTGATAGGTTCAATTGGATCGTTACAATCACTCAAATGATCAGAATAACAAGTACAAACAAACGATTCAATCACAAACACAGTTCATACTAATAAATTCTCTTGGTATATTGATGATCAAAGCAATTCGTAGTACAATGTGCAGGAGAAACAAATCACACACAGTTAATTCTCTCTCTAACAGTGTAAAAATGATCTAGCCTACTCCTAACACACGCACACTACATGCCTATAACAACAAAATGCAAGTTTAAGGAAAATACACAATAAACCCTAAACTATACAAAAATACAAAGTAAAATCTTAACAAGGAAATAACCCTAACAGTACTCCCCCTAAGATTTAACTTTGGATCTTCAAAAACTTCAATCTTTTTCTTCTTTTATCAGCATCAATCTTCAATCTTTTTCTACCATTCTTCTGGTTCATCTTTCACATTCAGCAACTCTCGTCCTTTATACTCTTCTTTTTCCTTCAAAGCTTCTTCAATGCATGATTTGAACTTTTCGGCAATCTTGGCTTGTCGAGGCTTGGATTCATTCGTCAGAATTGGCAAAGCATTCATGCGTCTAAGCGAATCCAGATTCAAACCTGCAAAATCGATATTAGCATAAAACTCAAACGGCAACTCTTGGCCTTGAACTTTCACTTCCAAAGTACCCTTCCTACTGATCCGCATATATTCTATCTCTGGTATATCAACCATCACGAGATTAGAATTGAGTAATGCCTTTCTCACACGAATCTTCTCCGAAGCAGCAGCAATCACTTCTATCATCACAGTAAATAACTTTCTGTCAGCTTCAGCAAGTTTGTCTTTGCACTTTTCAATCTTGTAACTTCGCAAAAACTCAATATATGAAGGATGCAGCAATTTCAACTCAAAGGTACTGAAAAGTGTGATCATATCCTTGTCCCAATCCTCCAAGTTCCGAACAAGTTTTAGTTCAAACGTTTCCTGATTGTAAAATACTCTGAGTATTGGCTTCGTCATTTGTGACCCATCTATCACCTTCAATCCAGGATCTGTAATCTTGTCAAAGTACTCATCCGAGAACTCTTCCAAGTACATATCTTCAGTTACCACCAAACGTTTCTTCTTTCTTTGTTTCTTAGCTTGCACATATGCTGTATCTTCCTGTTGACCTCTAAAGTCAAGAAACTTTGCTGTTCTACCCATTCCAGCATCAAGAAGCATCACGCATTTATCACCACGCTCAGCATGCGTGTGATTAATTAACCTCAGTTTGTGCAGCTCTTTCAAATCCTGAACCTCCAGTTTAAAGATGCTTGAGTAGTAATGATATACGTCACATAAACCATTTACCCTCTTAATCATAAACGCATCAAAAACTTCATCATATTTCCAAGCTATTATCTTCACCTTCTTATTCTTTTCAGGCACAATCATCGAATTTAGTAAATCAGCAATCGATTGCCCTTTACTCAGCAGTGACCTAACAATATCACCTGCTGTTGCTGATTTGTGCCAAGACTCACGCACCTCCATTGGTATATTGTAAGATTTAGCTTCGCTTGGAAACATGTCCATCAGTTCGTGTCTCTTTTTGTGAGCATTTTCAGGAAGCGCCATCACAGGAATCTCCTTAGGTCCAAGCACTTTAAATCTCTTTGTCAACTCGTAATACTGAGGATTGTTATAATCCAAGTAAAACATCCTGTTGTACATCTTCTCTGTTTTCATAAAACTGACCACTATCTTCCTCAATGACTCGGACTTCAACCTCTGCAATGTTTTGTATGGATAGTTCCTCGAACTCAACCAACTTCACATATTTGATGCAGTCATTTCATCTGGATTTTGATGATAAAGCTCAGTCGGAGGTAAGTCTTCTATGTTTAAGCTTTCTTGCATCGGAGTCCATTCACCCATTTCAATCACGAACTCTTTCTGATCAGCTTCGGCTTTATTTTGGGCAGTAATGCACTTCTCATACTCTTCGTTTATCTGACTTACTGTCAACCCATTCAAAAACACCGAATTGTATTTCATTCTCTCAAGATATGCAAACCTCTGATCCAAATCATCTGGTAACTCTTCAGCAATATTCTGTACAGGCTCAGCTTCATCTTCAGACTCAGTCCAATCTATTTCATCAAGATCATCCAATGCTTCAATCATAGGTGCATCATCAGTTTGAACCGGCTCAAACTGACTAGCAACTTCAGCTTCTATTTCAGGCGCATCCACAGCTTCAGATTGAATCGGCTCAATCTGAACTGTATCCTCAGAACCAGCTTCTTTTTCACTATCAGTGACAACAAACTCTTCAGTCTTAGCTACAGAATCAGATTGAATCGGCTCAATCTGACCTGATTTATCAATCTCAGCTTCAGTCACTTTTTCACTCTCAATCACAGCTACAGATTGAATCGGCTCAATCTGCACTGTTTCATCAATCTTCGCCTTTTTCGAGCTTCCTTCATCACCAAAAATTTCAGGAATAGCATCTATCTTCCTCTTTCCCTCAGCTTTGTCCATATTGACATTTTCTGCAACAGCTTCATCGGGAATGATAATTGGTGATTCAACCAAAATACCAGCATTCGAAGTACCTCTTGCTCTAGTCAAATAAACTTTAGGCACCTGCGTTTCAGTCACCTCAACAACTTCTTCAGAGAAATCTTTGTCAGATGATGAGCCAGCCTTCTTCGGTTTCATTTCCTCCAACTCTTTTTCCAACATTTCTTTTTCTGCCTCCAAAGTATTACACTCAGCTTTAACCTCAGTATAATCATACTTTAGGTTCTCATATTCCTCCTTCAATTTTTTATGCTCAACTTTCAATTCATCATGTTCAATCTTCAACTTCAGATGATCAGAATCCAATTCTTTGAAAATCTTCAAGTTCTGATTGTGAATATCCCAATATTCATCAAACCTTTTCTTTTTACGTTCATTAGAAGCTTTCAACAGATCATTCGATTTAATCAAATTTTCTACTATCTCCTCCAATTCAGCAATACGTTTCTCTTTCTCTTCATAAACTTCATCAACACTTGGCACAACATTTGGTGAAGACTCCAAATCTTGTCCAATGTTTTCAGCGATTTGTGGTGAAGTGGTGGGAATATCAATGGAAATAGGATCAGTAATGCCAGCATCCACTTCATCTATCTGTGCAATAGATTCAGCTTCGGCCATTACTGTCTGAGCAATCTCTATCACATCAATCTCTTCATGCTTCTCTACTGGTTTAGATCTCTTCTTTCGAACATACTGAACAGAAATGTCTTTTGGAACATCAACAACAACTTCTTCAATCACAGAAGCAACCTCAACAGGTTCTTCTATCTCAATAGGTTCACTAACCTCAACATTTTCTGTCTCAGTCTCCATTGGTTCAACCTCCTCTGAATTAGATTCAGATTCAGCATCATTACCACCATCATCATTACTATCATCATCACCATCATCCTCACTATCATCGCTATCATCATCATCTTGACCATTGTCACTAGCATCATCAATCTCTTCATCAATTAGATCTAACGGATTCACAATCTCTCCATGAGATATGTGATAATATATTCCTTCCACATCTTCTTCATTGTTGACTATATCTCTCATATAGTCAAACAATTCAACATCAGGCACATTCCCGATACTCATCTTTCGGTAAGATAGATCGTTCATGTCCTCTGTATATAGTATACCTCCAACATAACCTTCACTTCTGATCACAGGATACGCAACATTGATCATCAGTTGTAAGAACCTCGGGTACATGAGGAACTTAAACCTTTTGCCTTTCACCAAGTTGAATACAAAACCATTCATAATCCACCTCGACATGTTGAATGGCTTGTTCTCTGCTATGGCCACAATTGGTGAAGCAATATCTGAAGGGAAGTTATCGAAACCTGCACTCCTCCTGGACATGCATTGTTGTACCACATAACACAACAACTTGTATTTCCTTCCCAACTTTGCCCTGTAAAACTGTGACTTTGGAAACACAGGTGGATGTCCCATGTTCACAAAACAAGCTTTACATTCCTCCATGGTCAGTTCATCCATCATACCAATTTCATCCTCATCTATCCTCAGGGCTTGTCTAATAGCTTCTTCAGTAACATTCAGTACCCAATCTCTAGTAATGTGCCCTCTCACCATAGCAACACCATTTTCATCTCTCACAACCTCTGCTGTTCTCCAAAAGCTCTTGATCAGCCTTGCATATATGACCGGTTTGGCACATATAGCATAAACATATTTGGTCCTCTTGATGAATTTAATCATATCCATGTAACCTTCTGTCTCAGGAATTGATTCATCTAAACATGCTACCAAATTGTGCTTGGGCTCGAACTTGAGATTCTCCATCTGTTAAACATAAACAAACACAAAAACAAGACAAATGTGTTAGATTCTTCATTAAAACATATCAAAATTTTCTTAAGTGTTTGAATAAAAGTTAGAAAGCAAAACATTTACATAATCATTTTAAGTCCTAAATTGTTCTAATAACCTGATTTTCATCATATTAATCAAACAACTTTGAAACTTTAAAGATTATACAACATTTTTCATTTTAACAGTTAATCACTTAAGGCAAAATTTGACATTTTTATGATGAAGTTGTTTACATGTTTTGGTTCATTTTTATCATGCATTTGTTACTTTTAACACACATTTCATCATTTTGAAGTGACACATTTAAGAACTTTTAAAGTTCATCAATGGTGTTTTTTTTTTAACAGTTAAGTCCAATCCACTTGATTCAGTTGATTTTAAGGTGTTTTATTGCAAATGAGTGATTGAATGTTGATGATCGACAGATTTTAACCCTAAAACAACATTCGATTTAAGTTTTAACACACACAATCAAAATGTCGATTCAAAGTCCAAACACTGTTCATCATCGTTTTTCCTTTTAACAGTTGATTTGCAGGTCGATTTAGGTCAAAAACACTTAATCACTACCTTATTCAATCGATTAATCTTGTTATAGAGCAACAGATTGAATATGATAAACACGGCGATTTTACGTTCAGAGTGTTTGAGTGAAAGTGAAAGTGTGAAATGATAAGTGTTTGTGAAGAGGCGGTATTTGTATCGTCAAAAAATTTTTAGGTCAAACTTTAAGTGCCGGGTCAACAAAAGCAAAATAGGCCCAATAAACCTTGCCGGGTCAAGTACTGTAGTGACGGGTCATGTACTGTAGTGACGGGTCATACACTGTAGTGACGGGTCAAGTACATAAGTCAAGTCACAAACATATGAAACACACTTGACGGGTCAAGCACTGTAGAGACGGGTAAATCACTGTAGTGACGGGTAAAGGTTAAGGAACAACTACACCTGATGGGTTTATTCATCACCCGGCAGAATAGTTATCTTCAAAACATCACCCGGCAATCATTCTTCATCACCCGGCAACACAGTTGCTTTCCTTCTTCATCCGGCTTGCTTTCTTCATTACACGGCAACCTTTTTCACAAGACAACCTTCTTCACACGACATGCATTTGTTCATTACACGGCAACATAATGCTTTCTTCTTCATTACCCGGCAACATAGTGTCATATCTTTACACGGCAAGTAGATTTCTCTTTTACCCGGCTGTATAGTAAACACTTGTCACCCGGCAAGATATTTATGACCTTCACCCGGCTGTATTTGACATGATCATTGCCCGGCTGTACAGTGGTCATAATATCTTCACCTTTTTTCTCAATCACCCGGCATGTATCATACTTACAACTTTACCCGGCTAAACAGTTCTTTGCCCGGATGAACAGTTGCATCTGATATCTTTGCCCGGCTATAACACTTAAGCAATTTTCTTCACTTTTCTCGTCTGTTGACTTTTTCAACGGCATTTATTGCACCTGCAAACATTCTCCGACATATTAATTAGACAAGTTATCCTTAAAAAGAATGTTTGTCATATTAATTATCAAACAACATTAAACATTGCAACAAATTAATTTTCAATTAAAATTCATTTTTCTTTTTCTTTTTCAAAAAATGTTTTTGCACAACCAATTTTTCTATATCCCGAAGCAATTTCTTAAAAACAAATTACAAGACCTTGGGTTTGTTTTTAACACATCCAATGCACAACCAATTTTTCTATATCCCGAAGCAATTTCTTAAAAACAAATTACAAGACCTTGGGTTTGTTTTTAACACATCCAATACCTTTGCTTTTCATAACTTATAACCTTGTTCATTCAAAAACACACTTATTTAAAACAAAATATTTTTGGATTTTTGTAGATATTTTTCTTCAATTTATTCTCCCCCTAAACTTGAAATTTCTTGAAATTTTTAAGTTTAACAAGGATGTTGATGTGTCAATAATGATTCCATATGCCTGCACACACAAAGCACATACATTAAAATAAATACATATGCAATGCAATGAATCAAAATATCGCAGTGAGATCATACCACACATTATCTGAACATGTTTTGCAAGTTTTGAATAGACATTTTGACTTATGCTTGATTGAGTGATGATATGAAAACATACCAATTAGCTCGAATTGACACACTTACTTTTTCAGTATCATGATGATATTTAAGGTTCGATTAGAATGACTTATGTGACCCACATGTATACATATGTCAACATATTTCCTTATCAATCACTACCTGAATGCATATTGCACAAAACCTGGTCACTTACAGTCATACACAGTGTGGAATCTGGGTTCTATTCGGATTTGGTCCACTTTGGGACTTCTTTTTAATTCCATCTTTGGGAATTTTTCTTTCCTATCGTTCCCCTTGGGAATCTTCTGAATTCCTTTTTGGAATTTTGTTTGGTGTTGGTCCACATTTGGGACTCTTTTTGTTCCTTTTGGAATCTTTTGCTGCACCTTGAAGCTCAAAAGAGACTTCGTGTGAGACTTCAGGTCTGTGGGTCCCACAACAAAGAAGCTCACGATGCGGTTCATCACACTGAATATACTGCATCGTTACCCGATCATGCACAACTATCATCACAAGCAATGTTTCAAAAGACATATATCTAGACATGTATAACAATGGAACTTAACACAAAGATCATTAAGTTTATGTTTGTCAACAATCAACTTACTTTTTCAGTCTAATTGCCTGAGCTGTCTAGCACATCAATTAACATTCATCAGTCTTTATTTAAAAATGATGTAACAAATAATGTCTAGTGTAACTATCATTTCTCACTTTTTGCAATATAGATTCTTATGACATGATATTTTCTTTTCTTTTTGCTTTTATATTTTGTTTTTGCTTTTCTAATTTTCTTTTTCATGCAAGCACACAATGCAAAACATAAAATAAAAGACAAAGGAATCAATACTTGACATCAACTTATTATATTTTTGGCTTTTATATTTTCTGATTTTTCTTTTGTTTTAGAAAAATAGAATCAATCATGATTGATTAATCCTATGGATTGAATTAAAAATTCAAACCGGCCTGACAAAAATGATTTTGTGAAAAGATCTGCCAGTTGTTTGTCGGTATGAACTTTAATCAAAATTATTAAACCTTTTTCAGAGTTGTCTCTTAAAAAGTGATATCTAATTTCGATGTGTTTGGTTTTGGAATGTTGAACAGGATTAGCAGTTATGAACATAGCAGCAGTATTGTCTATGTAAATAGGAGTTTTTAGAAAGTTAAACCCGTAGTCCAGCAATTGATTTTGTAACCACAAAACCTGAGAACATCCTGCAGATGCAGCGATATACTCTGCTTCAGCTGTGGATACAGAAACATTGGTCTGCTTCTTGCATTGCCAAGAGACAAGTCTAGGACCCAGAAATTGACAACCACCAGTAGTCGATTTCCTGTCAAGAGCACAACCACCAAAATCACTGTCAGAATAGCTATATAATTCAAAATTTCCTTCATAAGGATACCATAACCCAAGATTCGGTTTCCCTTTGAGATATCTGAATATACGCTTCACAGCAATAAGGTGCGACTCCTTTGGATCAGACTGATATCTTGCGCATACACATACAGCATACATGATGTCTGGCCTTGATGCAGTAAGATACATCAGTGAACCGATCATTGATCTGTATAGTGTTTGATCCACGGATTTGCCTTTCGGATCCGGTTGTATCTTGTAGTTCACATCAGAAGGAGTTCGAATTGTTTGACAATCTTGCATCTTGAACTTCTTCAACAATTTCTCAACAAATTTTGATTGATTGATGAAAATTCCGTCAGCTGATTGTTTCACTTGTAAACCAAGAAAGAAATTAATCTCCCCCATAGAACTCATCTGGAATCTGCACTTCATGATTTCCTCAAATTCTTTGCACATTGACTCACTAGTTGATCCGAAGATAATATCGTCCACATAAACTTGAACACATAAGAGATCGTCATTCTCCCTCTTCATAAACAAAGTTGGATCAATCTGTCCTCTTGTGAATCCATGTTCTAGTAAATGCTTAGATAATGTCTCATACCAAATTCTAGGAGCTTGATGTAGACCGTAAAGAGCTTTACTTAACTTGTATACACGATGAGGATAGTCAGGATCTTCAAAACCCGGAGGTTGTCTGACATATACATCATCTGTAATTGGTCCATACAGAAAAGCACCTTTAACGTCCATTTGGAATACTTTAAACTTCATGAAGGAAGCATATGCAAGAAAAACGCGTATGGCTTCAAGTCTTGCGACCGGAGCAAACACTTCTTCATAATCAATGCCTTCTTCTTGAGTGTATCCCTGTGCAATGAGTCTTGCTTTGTTTCTCACAACAATGCCACGTTCGTCTGGCTTGTTTTTGTACAACCATCTTGTACCTATTGCATTCTCTCCTTCAGGTAAGTCCACAAGTTTCCAAACTTCCTGTTTGCAAAACTGAAGCAATTCCTCTTGCATGGCTTCTATCCAACTGTTATCTTGCAACGCCTCTGAAATGTTCTTTGGCACCACTTGAGATAGAAAACACGAGTAAAGACAAACATTTGCTTGCTCTGTCTGACTTCTTGTAGTTCTCTGATTCAACGGCCCAATAATCTGAGAGACAGGATGTTTCTTGTGAATTCGATGAATTGGTATGTCACCTCCTTGCACTTGACTCTCTAGATTAGAAGTATTCAGATTTGGTAGATCTTGTAGTATGGACGAAGTATGCGGTGTGAAATTCGGGACTTGATCCGGTGAATTGATGAAGTAGTCAACATTCGGATCTGATGATGGTTGATTTTGAACGGATCCACCATCATTAGGAGACACTTGCGAATTCACATTTTCTTCATGATTATTTGATTCTTGATCTTCTTGCGAACCAGAAGGACCCGGAGCTTGACTGGATTTGACATGATCAGGATTGTGAAATGACATGAACGGATATTCAGAGTTGATATTGCCATCCTCGTCATTATCAGAATCGTCACTAAAGCTTCCTAAGTCACCTGATTCTTTCCTTGCTTTTCCTGAAAAATCAAACAAGTTAGAATTGAAAGATTTTGATAACGCATCTAAATCAAATAACCATTCGGGACCATGCGCCACTGACGGAAACGAATTTTCTAAAAACTTTACGTTAATAGTTTCAATAACAGTATTTGTTTTGCTATTAAAAACCCGATAAGCTTTAGAAACAGACGAA
This sequence comes from Tagetes erecta, assembly GCA_030867185.1. Classification (NCBI taxonomy): domain Eukaryota; kingdom Viridiplantae; phylum Streptophyta; class Magnoliopsida; order Asterales; family Asteraceae; genus Tagetes; species Tagetes erecta. The sequence continues at coordinate 13,905,455 of CM061493.1, forward strand.
TAACCTAGGAAAAATCCATCGTCAGATTTTGACTCAAATTTCCCGAGATGATCATTTAAATTTAGAACCATTACGGGACAACCAAATGCTTTCAAATAAGAAATATTCGGCTTTCTTCCAAATAACAACTCATAAGATGTTTTCTGTTTATCTTGCACTAATAATGTCCTATTTTGTACAAAACACGCAGTAGCAATAGCTTCGTCCCAAAAAGTGATAGGGATTTTGGCATCTGCGAGCATGGATCTTGCAGCTTCAATTAGTGTCCGATTTTTCCGTTCCGCAACCCCATTCTGCTGAGGCGTTCTTGGAGCACTATACTGACGCGCAATTCCTTTTTCTGCACAAAATAAATCCACATTAGCGTTTTTGAATTCAGTACCATTATCGCTTCTTAACACTTTAACTTTGCAATCCAATTGGTTTTCAACTTTGCTGATAAATTCTTTTAATAATTCAGCTGTTTCAGATTTAGCATGCAAAAAATAAACCCAAGAAAATCTAGTGAAATCGTCAATAATGACAAAACAATAAGACTTCTTTCCGATGCTTTGCACATTTGTTGGTCCGAAAAGATCCATATGTAGCATCTGCAAAGGTTTTGAAATGGAGTTTTCTAGCTTGGACTTAAAAGATATCCGATGCTGTTTGCCCTTCAAACATGCTGAACAGAGATCAGTTGTGGAGAATTTCTTCGATGGGATTCCCACAGCGTGATTTCCAGTTACCAAACGGTTCATGTTTCTGAAGTTGGAATGGCCCAGCCGTCTATGCCAAAGCTGACTCTCATCATTTGAAGCATGGGCAATGAGACATGTTGTTTCGGTATCAGCGTCAATCTGTGACATATCCAACTTGTATACATCACGATCTCTTGGAGCTTTAACCACTACCCACTCATTGTCAATCTTGAAACCTGGTTTAAGAATATAACAGAAAGAATCATCAAATAAAGTTGAATAAGATTTATCACAAATTTGCGAGACACTTAGTAAGTTAAAATTCAACTGTGCACAGTAGTTGACTTTATCAAAACTAATGACCCCATTCGAGACAGTTCCTTCTCCTGTGATCTTTCCACCTGCATCACCTCCAAATGCAACGTGTGTACCATTTTTCAGCTTGAAATCCTGAAGCAAGGCATGGTTGCCTGTCATGTGCCGGCTACACCCACTATCAACGAACCACGAGTTGATAGGTCTTCTTGGGCGTACCTGCATTTCAACAAAAACACTCAGTTAGTTTGGTCAACCCAGGCCCACACGGTCTTGGGTTTTCCGAATCTATCTGCAATTGTAACTTGTTGATATTGAACATTTTGAAAATTTGTTTCATTTAAGAGATTTTGATGCTGATAACTTCGCCCATTGGCGTTCAATGATTGCTTTCTTCTCAAAGCAATAAACCTTTCCTCTAGCTTAGGATCAAGGTTATTTTCAAACTTTTGATTTCTTTCCATTAAAGCTCTTGGTTTAAAATGGTTAACCTGCACATTTCTTGAAAAGTTAGAAACAGAATTGTTTCGATTGAAATTTCTCAAAACTGGAGAATGACTTTGACTCAAATTTTGAAAACCAAATGAATGATTTCTATTAATGTTTGAAGATGGAGTCATTTCTCTAGTTGAGTTTGATCGAAAGAAACAATCCTTTGTGTCATGGTTTCTTCTCTCACAAATATCACAAAATTTGTTATAGTAACATTCTTCTGTAGAATGGTTTCTTTTGTCACAGAAACTGCAGTACCTGTTAAAGAAACATTCAGCAGTTGCATGATTATACCTATTACAAATTTCACAATGTTTCTTGCTAATCCTAAAGAGCCGATTGTTAACTTTTGATGTTGAACCAAAGCGTGATTCATTATCTTGGTTATTCGGTTTTAGATTAACGATTTTTTGTGGAGACTTGGTTTGAGATTTTGATTGCATGGAACTTTGGTTCGATTTTAAACTGTTCTGTTTGGTTACCTTTTTGTTTTCAACTCTCTTATCATTGACAGCGGAAGACTTAGGACCTGAACCTGTTTTCAGACCAGAGTTAGATTTGATTGGAGAATTGATTGGTTTACCATAAGATCCATTTAAATCAAACGTTCCTGCAGACAAAAACTTGATGTTTTTACCTTTTGACACTTTCTTGACAGGTTTGTCAGTTTTAACACTTTGAAATTTGGTTTTATCATTTGTTTTTAAGACACTTTTGTCTTTTGACTGTTTCATTTCAGATTGATTGTTCATTGTTTTCGATTTCTGCTTCTTTGCAGTTGAAATTTCAGTTTTTTTCACTTCTGGCTTTTTGACCAACTGAGCAGCAACTTGCGCTTTTTGTTCTTTCTTCCACCTGATGTATTCAGGATCATTGTATCCTGAAAATTCACCTTCTTCCTTCACCGGTGTTTCTGGTTCGGGATTAAGCTTTGGATACTCAACAAGTTGGATAAGAACAGGTTCTAATTTGTTTTCAGATTTGTTGCTTGCTTCATCATCAGCTTCAGTTGTCAAACCATCTTCTTCCCTCAAACTTTCAATCAACACCTCAGATCCTTCAGACTCGGATTTACTTCTTTGAATTTCTTTGAATTTTCGTTCATTTTCAGGTGAATGATCAAATTCATTAAAGTTTTCCGGTAAGGTTTGAGTGATTGAATTTGGCATCGGTTCATGAGTAAAACCCAACCCGGTTTTGGTTTTATTACCTCTTTCATTAACGAGTTGTTTTACCATGGTTTTGCAACTTTTCACTTTTGTCAATTCAACTTGCGTGACAGCATGAGCAACTTTTTCTTGTTCAAAGTTCTTTGTCATTTCTTCAAGTTGTTTTGTTATCAGTTCCAGTTCTGTTAAGGTTTTGTTCCATGATTCTTTAAGTGACAAAATCTTCTCATCAGCAATTTTGTGATCAATTTTAAGTTGTTCATGAATTTTCTCATGTTTGCTTAATTTGTCACCGATTTTAAATGAATGAGTTCGATAATGTTCTACTTGTTGAATGCACTGTTCAGAACACAACCTTTCCTTGACATCAGCAGGTAATGGAACATAGTTAGGTGGTAAGTCAGTATTAACCTTTGGTTGTTCGGTAGATGATGAAGACTCACTGGCAGTAGCCATCAGCACAAGTTCAGACTCAGATTCTTCAACGGGATCAGACTTTGCACTCCAGTCATAATCTTCAGAATCTTCACTCACATCTTCAATCATCTTACCATCCCCTTCTTCTGACCAATCTTCTTCTATTTCACATACCAGTGCCAGACTTGATGTAAGATCAGACGTAAACTGTTCTGCATAGGCACTCCAATCATAACCGTCTTTAACACTTACTACCAATGCTTTAGTCTGTTCTTCTGGCTTCTTTCCTTCATCCTTCAACTCAGGCATAGGAAGACTTTGGTATGGTTTCTGAAAGAAACGTTGGTTTCTGCCTTGATAACTCGAAGATTGTTGAGAGCTTTGACCTTGACCTTGATTGCTTGAACTAGCTTGGTCATTGAAATTCTTTGGAGCTTTGCATTCTCTTGAGAAATGACCATACTGGTTACAATTAAAACATCTGGCCTTTGATTTATCAAATCCAACAGTCTTGTTAGCATGAGGTTTGTAACTTCGGTTAACGTATGCATGCTTTTGAGTTCGGTATGCAACCATAACCATTTGCCAGTTTAGATCCATTTCTTCAACATCAACTGGATCCATCTCAAATAAGTCTTGAAGGACAACGTCCATTTGACTTAAGTGACTTCCTTGGTAAGCCTGGAAACTTGCCATAAAAGCAGTGAAGGCAGTTTTAGTTTCGTCATCTTGCAGCAGAATGTTCATGACGTCTTTCACTTTTGTTTGAACATTTGAACTTTGATTTTCTGATTGATTCTGATTTTGGCTTTGAACTTGAGCTCTTGGTGGAGATTGAGGTTGAGAATAAGTTGGTGAATTTGGAAAGTATGCTGAATCAGTAAAGAAACTTGCACCAACAAATAAGTCGCCCTCATCTTCAAATTTCATTGCATCTTGTGCAAGAAAAGCATTATCCACAGTATTGGCAGGATTTACCACATACTTATACTGAGTTTGTGAACTTGTTCTATCAGAATTTCTCGATCCTTCATCAATCTCGACTTCTTCAATCTTTCCAATAAGCAAATCAAGTTCCATTGGAAATTTCTCAGTATGTTTTAACAAAGTGACAGTTTGTTTCCATGATGATGGTAAAGCACATAACAATCGATCATTCAAGTCTTGAAGTTCAGTTTTAACTCCGAGGTTTGTCATCTCAGTAGTTAAATGAACAAACCTGTTCATCATTTGGTGTACTGTCTCTCCATTAATGTGTTCAAACAATTCCAGTTGTCTCTTCAGCTTTGATTTCTTCAAGCTTCTCAATTGTTCTCCTCCTTCACATATAGACTTCAATGCTTTGAAGCATGTATAACCAGTCTGATATGCATCCAATCTAGACAGAACTTGGAGTGGCAACCCCTTGCACATTAAAGAATATGCCTTGCTATCATTCTTTACTTTCCTCAAATCTTCTGCTGACAGATTATCTTCTGGATAAGGTGTAGTAGAGTCTTTGGTGTAGGTACTTGCACTATCTGGTGCTGTCTGAGTTGGAATGTGAGGACCCTTCTCAATTGATTTCCATAAGTCATTGTCAATTGAACACAAGTGATGTCTCAACCTGATAGTCCAGTTCTTGAAATCTGCACGATTCAAAAGTCTAGGAACACGATTATCAGAATCATCATTAGGAGCCATTTTTTAACAATTTTTAAGAAAAATATTTTTGGTTTTTGTTAATTTTTGAAAAGAAGTGATTAAAATATTAAAATAAAGACAAGAAATTAAAGACAAGATAAGAAACAAGTATTAAAAACAACTAAAATGAGTCACACGGCAAAACAGTGAAAATCCTTCTTCAACCGGCTAAACAGTGTATTTGTTCTTCACCCGGCAGGAAAAAATCTTTACACGGCTAAACAGTTAGACGGCTCAACAGTTGAAAATACTTTTGTTCTTCACCCGGATGAACAGTTACCCGGCAACAAGAAAAACTTCACACGGCAATAATCTTGACCCGGCAGAATCTTGACACGGCAAAAGTCTTTGTTCGGCTGAACAGTACTCGATCACACGGCAGAGTTGTTAATTACCCGGCAACACAGTTGAAGTTTACCCGGCTGTATTTTCTTTATCACCCGGCGTAACAGTGTATTACCCAGCACAACAGTGTATCACCCGACTGAACAGTAGCACTTTTTCAAGTCAAATTCTTTACCCGTCTAGAACAAATTCCCTTACACGGCAGCACAGGACCTAATTTTCTTCTTAAATCTAAGTCCAAGGAAATTGTCTAAGTCAAATATATCACCCGGCAAGTTAATCTTCAACCAAAACTGAACTGTTCATCATCTTCTTCGTGAGATTTTTTCTGGGTTTTGTCTAAAACTTGTCTGATTTGTCCAAAATTCACACACAAGCTGTGAATCAATCCGATTAACAATCCCTTATATCAATCAATCTGAAACATGTCCAATTTTTGATGAATTTGTGAAAAATTCTATCGAACAGTGGTTTCACAATTTCTCAGATCTGATGATGATCTGATGAAATCTGCACAATCGTTGAGTATTAGAGTGATTATGATGATGAATCACACCTAAAACACCAACAATTCATTCAGATCATTGTATTTGAGCGATTTTTGATGTGTTTTGCTTAAGAACAGCGAAGAACACGGTAATCTAGCTCTGATACCAATTGATAGGTTCAATTGGATCGTTACAATCACTCAAATGATCAGAATAACAAGTACAAACAAACGATTCAATCACAAACACAGTTCATACTAATAAATTCTCTTGGTATATTGATGATCAAAGCAATTCGTAGTACAATGTGCAGGAGAAACAAATCACACACAGTTAATTCTCTCTCTATTGATAGGTTCAATTGGATCGTTACAATCACTCAAATGATCAGAATAACAAGTACAAACAAACGATTCAATCACAAACACAGTTCATACTAATAAATTCTCTTGGTATATTGATGATCAAAGCAATTCGTAGTACAATGTGCAGGAGAAACAAATCACACACAGTTAATTCTCTCTCTAATAGTGTAAAAATGATCTAGCCTACTCCTAACACACGCACACTACATGCCTATAACAACAAAATGCAAGTTTAAGGAAAATACACAATAAACCCTAAACTATTCAAAAATACAAAGTAAAATCTTAACAAGGAAATAACCCTAACACTTGCAAACCAGCAATATATATTGATTTATCCAGGAAACTTATATTTTTTTATTTATTTAAATAAACTCATTGAACTCACCAACATTATTTGTTGACTCGTTTTAGTATGTTTTTCTCAGGGATCTAGGAAGGCGCACGAGTAGGACACTTGCATGCATTGGTCTTAAACTATTACATTTTGTTATTTAATACTTTGGTTGGTTTTGAAACAGTAACTTGAGTTGTGCTGACTTTATGCACGAGATTTATAACTTTGGATGGTTTAACCTTTACTATTACGTACTTGGATTTTGAGTACGGGATTGCTTTACAAATGCTTCCGCTAAACTTTGAGACTTTTCATTTTAAACCATGCGTTTTAGTTTAATACTTTAATAAGGAACTTTGCTTAAAAGCGTTGAGTCAGTGTTTGCTGTAACTAATGGCTTGAGATCCTGGTATGTCACACGCCTAACGGATACCCCGTTTGTGGAAAATTGAGGGTGTGACAAGCTGTTACAGCGTTTTGCGACACTAGTGTTCTTAATGCGACACTAGTGTTCATCTTGCGACACTATGACGTCTTGACTTCTTGGCGTGTGTCGAGTGTGTTTGCGACAGTAGTTTAAGTTCCAATGAAAGTTGGACAAGAGCCTTGCGAAACTGCAAGTGGAGGTGCTGCTGAAGCAGCATGAGACACTATGGTTCGCCAATGCGAAATTACTTGCGACACTACCTGCGACACTATCTGCGACACTGTGCGACACTACTTGCGAAACTAAGAAAGAAATGACGATTTTTCATAATAACTTAAATGCAGATCGTGCACCGATACCACTACCTTAACCTTGTCCAAATAAGCAAGATCATTTAAGAATCAGGTGAGTTCTAGACCTCACTTCCGTTTCAAATACAATTTTGAGGCTAACATGCATACCGAGATGTTTCCTGGACTGTTGGACTTTATTACGTGAAGTATGATGATGATGTAAGAATAAGTAACTGAATACTTATATATATATATATATATATATATATGAATGTATGCCTTAACGGTAGACAAGAATCCGTTAATTATTAAAACGGGTTTGATAAATATAATAATTAAACCGTTAATTATTAACGCAGCGGAATGTTAACATTAAAACCTATACCAACAGTGAAACCGACAGGATCCGGTTACAGACATGCAAATACGGTCAATAAATAATTAATCTACTGATGAGATGAATTATACCTTTGGTTAATAAATAACCGTTTGAGACACCGAGGAACAACGAAACGATTGCTAGAAACTAACACGAACGACGATGACGGTGACTCTGAATAACAAGCTCCTAGTTGCTTGCTACTTGCTTCAATATCTTATATCACCAAAATGTTTCACCTTTTGTTTATTATGTGTTTGTCGAACAAGATCAAAAACAAAAAGTGATTTTTTGTTCTTCCATGTGTGCGACGGCAGGCTAAGAAAAAGGTGAAGGGTCAATTTCATTTAATCCCTAATATCCTTTTTAACCTAAAACTAATCATAATTAGCGAGCCCTAAGCCCGGTAAGATTAGTTTGAGCCCAACACGATAATAAACTCGTTACTCATTTAATTAAGTTAAATGAATAATATAATTTATAAATGGTATAAATTATAACCGCGTCTTTCGTTCGTGATTACCAATTAAACGAGTTAAGTGGATTTTATGTTCGTTGCCCTTGGTGTAACTCTTACGGGTCATAACTCGGTTAGCCACGTTAATTTATCGGGTTCGGACATATTAAATCCAACAGTCTCCCAGTTGGTCGGACCACGATAAAATCTCAACGCAAACAGTCAGCGGCGCTCTAGCTACACATGACTGCCCCTAACAAGTTATGATACTTTAAAGTCATTAACCAAGCAATATGTAAATAGTAACAACTTACTATGACAATTCAATAGACTTATGGTAATCGTCGTCATTTATCCTTTCTGTAAAAGACATCAACTAAAGCAATGAGACATGGATTAAGTTCATTCTCATATGGGCTTCAATCATTTTAGTTCTCGATCAAGATTCAAAAATGGTCCATTCAAACACACAGTCTGTGTGGGTAACGCCTTACACTTCTCCAGTTTGAATCAACGAGGGCGCCAAGATGTCTATCTGTTACACAGAATGTAAGAGTACATAATCCCTTATTGACTACATACAGCTCCCACTGAACTTCAGAATTATTCCTAATTAAAGCCTTTATGACTGGCAGTTACGCGACAGCGGTTGACATTAATTAAAGAATATTTCTTTGGTAAATAGGAGTTCAAGTATATATCTCAGGTCAGAGGATACTAAATGAGTATACCAATATATCAAAAACATCTTATGACTACAATCCATGAAGATGATTTTAAACGAGTTACTTCCAACGTCATTCATAATGAGGTCTGTGAATTTGGATTTCAACTACTTGAGCCCAAATTCAGAATAGTCTTAATTCAGAATCATTCCCATGAGTCTGATCGACTACGGATAATTTAGAATACAATATTCATGGATTAAACGTATTAAAATCGAACACAGTTATAAACTTCAGAATTCAAATAAATAAATTCAAACGAATTCAGAAACTGTTAAATGTTCGTACATCCAAATACTAAATCAAAACTAAAAGTTAGCTACTCTAAGCCCGATGGCATTCCTATGCTCATCATGTTTGTCCTGTGTCATGGGCTTAGTAAACGGGTCTGCTAAGTTTTGATCTGTGTTTACTTTGCTTATTATGATGTCTCCACGTTCCAAAATTTCCCGTATCAAGTGGAACTTCCTATGAATGTGCCTTGCCTTTTGATGAGATCTGGGCTCTTTGGCTTGGGCAATAGCACCAGTATTATCACAAAATATCTCGATTGGTTTTTGTATACTTGGAACCACATCGAGATCGGTTATGAATTTATTCATCCAAACTGCTTCCTTAGCAGCATCTGAGGCAGCAATATATTCGGATTCGGTGGTTGAATCTGCCACTACACTCTGCTTGGAGCTTTTCCATGAAACAGCTCCTCCATTTAGAGTGAACACGAACCCTGATTGAGAGCGAGAATCATCTCGGTCAGTTTGAAAACTAGCATCAGTGTAACATCTTACAGTGAGCTCCTCTTTCACTCCTCCAAAGATTAAGGACATATCTTTAGTTCTTCTCAAGTACTTAAGAATGTTCTTGACAGCAGTCAATGGGCCATGCCAGGACTTTGCTGGTAACGACTAGTCATGCTTAAGGCACATGAGACGTCAGGTCTTGTACATAACATTGCATACATGATGGAACCAATCGCCGAAGCGTATGGAACTGCTTCCATTCGCTTAATTTCAATGTCCGTAGAAGGAGATTGCGATTTGTTCAACAAAGTTCCTTTAGTCATAGGAACACCTCCTTTCTTGGAGTTTTCCATCTTAAAGCGTGTCATCATTTTGTCAATGTATGTGCTTTGATTTAGCCATAGAAGCCGCTTGGATCTATTTCTGTAGATCCTGATTCCTAGAATGTAAGCTGCTTCTCCAAGATCTTTCATTGCAAAACAAGATCCCAACCATTGTTTAACTTCATTAAGCATAGGGATGTTGTTTCCAATGATCAGTATATCATCTACATACAAGATGAGGAATGATATAGAGCTCCCACTAGCTTTCCTGTAAACACAAGGCTCATCTTCATTTTTGACAAAACCAAACTCTTTGATTTTTTGGTCAAAACGAAGATTCCAGCTACGAGATGCCTGTTTAAGTCCATAAATGGACTTATTCAGTTTGCACACCCTATTAGGATATTTTGGATCGACAAAACCTTCAGGCTGAACCATATAGACATCTTCAGAAAGATGTCCATTAAGAAAAGTGGTTTTGACATCCATTTGCCATATCTCATAGTCATAGTATGCAGCGATGGCAAGTAATATCCTGATTGACTTGATCATAGCAACGGGCGAAAAGGTTTCTTCATAATCAATACCCTCAATCTGAGTGTAACCTTTCGCAACTAGCCGTGCTTTATAAGTGTGTACCTTTCCATGCATGTCGGGTTTTCTTTTGAAAAGCCATTTGCTTCCTATTGCCCGAGATTCGGGAGGTAACTCAACCAAGTCCCAGACTTGATTTTCACGCATGGATTGCATCTCAGCATTCATGGCTTCTAGCCATTTCGCAGATTCTAGATCTGAGATAGCAGATTTATAGTTAGCAGGTGCGTCATCAGAGTCAGCTACTACCAGGACTTCAGCACCCTCAAGATTCCAAAGATATCTTTCAGGTTCCTTACGATTCCTGCTACTTCTGCGAATGCTAGTGTTCTCGTCTGATTCATTTGCAACGACTTCTGGTGCATCAGACTTTCCGACTTCATCAGCGGTAGTTTGTGATTCTCGAACTTCTTCGAGATCCACAACATTGTTTCCTATTCCTCGATCAAGAGCTTCTTTCTCGAGGAAGTGTCCCCTCCTTTTGATGGAAATAATGTTTGCATCAGGATGGTAGAAATATAGTCCGCTTTTGTTACAGTATCCGACGAAAACAACTTTTTCGCCTCGAGGATCGAGCTTGTCATCAGAATCGCTGGTGACGTAAGCATCACATCCCCATACTCTAAGGTAAGACAAATTGGGTTTATGCCCATGCCATATCTCATATGGGGTTTTGTCTACCTTTTTAGTCGGTACTAGATTGATAATGCGAGCGGCGGTCATAAGAGCATAACTCCATAAGGAGTGAGGCAAGTTTGTCCTACACATCATCGATCGGACCATGTTTAGCAGGGTTCGATTTCTCCTCTCGCACACGCCATTGAGCTGGGGTGTGCCAGGTGGAGTGGGCTGTGAAATTATTCCACGTTCCTTTAGATGATTGAGGAATTCTGAGCTGAGATATTCACCACCTCGATCTGATCGAAGTATTTTTATCGTTTTACCGAGTTGGTTTTCAACTTCGTTTTGAAACTCTTTGAACTTTTCAAAAGTTTCATGCTTGTGTTTCATCAAATAAACATAAGCATATCGACTGTAATCGTCGATGAATGTAACAAAGTATCTTTCATGATTTCTAGACATTGTTCTGAAAGGACCACATACATCAGTATGTATAAGTGCTAGCAGATCGTTAGCCCGTTCACCTACATGGGTGAAGGGGTGTTTAGTGAGTTTTCCAGCTAAGCAAGACTCGCAGTCATCAAAGGAGTCAGGTCCAGTGGATTCAAGAATTCCATCAGATTGAAGCCTTTTCAAACGTGCCTTGCTTATATGGCCAAGTCTACAATGCCATAGATAAGTATCATTCGTACCAAATTTGGCACGTTTAGAAAGATTATAAATGTTATTGTTTGTGTGAACATCTACCTCGTAGATACCATTTCGAGGATTAGCCTCAAAATAAAAAACATCATTCAAGTAAGCAGAAATGGAAATCCCATTAAAAACGTACTTGAAACCTTGTTCAAACAATAAAGAAACTGAAATAATGTTTCTGGTTAAACCAGGTGCAAACAAACAATTATTCAAAATAACTACAAGGCCAGAAGGACATGAAAGATGATATGTTCCAGTTGCAAGAACTGGTACTATCTTCCCATCACCAACGATGAGCTCCATGTCGCCTTGTTTCAGCTTCTTCCACTTTTCAGGCTCCTGCAAGACATTAACGATGTGGTAACCACATCCAGTATCAAATACCCATGTGTTGCTAGAGACAGTAAAAAGTTCAATAACATAAATAGAAATACCTGAAGTGCCTTCTCCAGAGGCCTTCAATTTCCTCAGCTTAGCCAGATATTCAGGGCAGTTTCTTTTCCAGTGCCCCGTCTTGTTGCATTCAAAACACTGACGCTCTTCAGGAGGGGGTGGTTTTGGTTTTGCAACAGCCTTGTTATTGTTGGTGGCACGACTGACAGCAACATTAACTTTATTCTTGCCTTTGTTGTTATAACCCCTTTTCTTGGGATTCGGCTTCTTAACACCACCAGATCTGACCATCAAAACTTGGTTTTGCTTTGGGATATTCATCTCGGCTGTTTTGAGCATACCATGTAGCTCGGCAACAGGCTTCACCCATGCATTCATGTTGCAATTCATTACGAACTGGCCGTAAGAGCTAGGGAGGGAGTTCAAGATGAAGTCACCTGCCATTTCATCTTGCATAGGGTTACCATGTTTGGCCATCTGGTCAATATAGCCTTTCATCTTAAGCACATGAGCACTAACTGATGAGCCCTCTTGCATTTTACAGCCAATAAGCTGCTTCATGGTATCATGGCGTTCTTGTCGGGCCTGTTTCTGAAACATGCCTTTAAGTTGCTCAATCATGTCAAATGCAGCCATGTCTTCCATGTTCTTCTGGAGATCAGGAGACATGGTGGCTTGCATAAGGCAGGCTACCTCAACGGCATCCTCGTTATGCTTATCCCAGGCCTTACGTGCAGCAGCGGTATTAGCCTCGGGCTGATCAGGAACTGGGGCTTCCAGAATATAGAGCTTTTTCGCAAACTTGAGAACTATTTTCAAGTTGCGGTGCCACTCGATGAAATTGGTGTTATCCAGTTTTTCTTTCTCAAGTATAGACTTGAGAGCGAAGGAGTGATTGTTTTCAGAAGACATCTGACAAATAAGCAAAATAATATAGTTAGTATTATCGATGTATTATTCCTTATTTAATTAATGACCCATTAACAGTAATAAGAATAAGGAATGAGAATCTAGCTATGTCAATTGTTAATGGCAGCTGGGGCATACAACATTAGCAAGTGGGTAGGTAGACTGACAACGATTGTCAATTGTGAGAAATGCACAACTCTCCAATATGAGGCCGCTATGACAACTTTTGTCAATGCATTGATACGTTTAGCCTCATCTATGCTCACTTTTACTCTCTAGACAGTTGGGGCATGTAGCAAGAGAGGAAAAGTAATAGTCGTCCTAGAACTAGGTACGTGTGGAAGGGTCCGGATGTGTCAACGAAACCCTTGCACCTTGAAAGGATACAACTACACATCAAATGCGGTGCTGTGGCTCCAAACATTGATGTTTTGCTTTATGCTCCAAGTGTTCCTTATAATAGGATAGCATAGACTACTGATTTTAAATATGGGTTTCAATTTTAGTAATTACCGAATAGGGTCAAGATCCAGTTTTACTAAATTAATTTGTGACAATTAGATGAACCCTTTCATCTCTCAGGACACTTAGTTTAAATAACCTATTAAAACTAAGTCTTGTCGCGATATAAATAACCGATTAAAAGTTAATAGTTAAACTATTAAGTTACAAGTTTTAGAAAGTCAAAATTAGTTTAAGTTTCCAAAACATGCTGGTTATTTTAAATTATAAAACAAACTAGTCGTTTTATAAAAATTTTCACAAGTTGTAAAAATATGTTTAGAACTTGTTTTTATCTGATTATGAAATTATTTTAAAAATGGTTTGGTATTAGGTTGGTATGTTACAACACTTATAAAATAAAGCAACCACAATAGCAAAGCAAATAAATATGTAAATCTTTATGGCCAAAAATTTGTTTGGTCTTGCCAGAGCCTTTTAGCAAGACCAAACTAGGTCACGGGGTCACAACACATAAACAACCACAATGATGGACTTGAGTGCATCTTGTTGTCTTGAGTATCTCCCACTGACTCCTAGATCCGTGTTGTCTTCAGTCTTTCTTCCGGGTCTTTAATGTTACAATTTTACAAAAATATATAAAACAAAAGAACCCTAATCTATTACAACTTTGAACCATCAAAGTGGCCAAAACCATAAAACCAAAAACCGAATTAAAGTACAACACAACCACAAGGACTGGTCAGATTTACATATTGAATAATAATCACAATAATCAATCGGGCAATCTATTGGTCAAGAATAATAAAATTATTGACCATAAATTTATTGCCCTAATATTCTACATAGATTAGAAACTTTAAAAAAAACTTTAAAGTTTGTAATCTATAACCGGTTAAAAGGAGACCGGTACCGATTTGCATGTTGTAAGCAAGTCTCTGATACCACTGTTGGGTTTCAGTGGTATCTTTAGATTTTAATTATATCAAAACGGGTTTGATAAATATAATAATTAAACCGTTAATTATTAACGCAGCGGAATGTTAACATTAAAACCTATACCAACAGTGAAACTGACAGGATCCGGTTACAGACATGCAAATACGGTCAATAAATAATTAATCTACTGATGAGATGAATTATACCTTTGGTTAATAAATAACCGTTTGAGACACCGAGGAACAACGAAACGATTGCTAGAAACTAACACGAACGACGATGACGGTGACTCTGAATAACAAGCTCCTAGTTGCTTGCTACTTGCTTCAATATCTTATATCACCAAAATGTTTCACCTTTTGTTTATTATGTGTTTGTCGAACAAGATCAAAAACAAAAAGTGATTTTTTGTTCTTCCATGTGTGCGATGGCAGGCTAAGAAAAAGGTGAAGGGTCAATTTCATTTAATCCCTAATATCCCTTTTAACCTAAAACTAATCATAATTAGCGAGCCCTAAGCCCGGTAAGATTAGTTTGAGCCCAACACGATAATAAACTCGTTACTCATTTAATTAAGTTAAATGAATAATATAATTTATAAATGGTATAAATTATAACCGCGTCTTTCGTTCGTGATTACCAATTAAACGAGTTAAGTGGATTTTATGTTCGTTGCCCTTGGTGTAACTCTTACGGGTCATAACTCGGTTAGCCACGTTAATTTATCGGGTTCGGACATATTAAATCCAACAAATCCTACTAGGGATCTTATAAAACCAGACAAGAATCCTACTGGGGATCTTATAAAACCAGACAAGAATCCTACTGGGGATCTTATAAAACCAGACAAGAATCCTACTATGGATCTTATAAAACCAGCTAAGAATTCTACTAGGGATCTCATAAAACCAGTTAAGAACCTCAAAATGGGTCTCTTATGACCAAAGAGGACACGGTGATGAACTACTAACAGACAAGTGATAGGTCTAGACGAACCGAGCTTGGATCTAGATCTGAGATTGTTTGGTGATGTTGTTTGCGATCAGTGATGCGGAATCTCACTGATCACGTATTGATGATTGAATGTTCATGAAGATCATTGCAAGGTATGATGAAGATGATGATAATATGAATAGGTGAATTGCATTCGATCAATGGAGAGGTTACAAAGGATATGGAATGAAATGTAGGCAACTCACTATAACAAATGACCTAGGTGATGGTATTTATAGTCCATACCATTCACCTTACATTTCAACCTAACCACGTGCAGTTAAGCACAAACGCGCATTTAAGCACGAAACGATTACACAAATATTCTAAGACAAATACAATTAATGAACGTCTTCACCCGCGCTTGCTCGTGATGATGCTCGATATCTTCACTCGCTTATATTTGGAAAGTGACATCTTCAAATAACCCCAACAACAAGGATATTATGTTATGTGTTATACGAATGTGACGTACAATATGATGATGCTATTTACGTGTATTACATGAATGATATGGAAAGTTCCTAAAGATGTTTTAAAACTAGAACTCACCTAGCGTGGCTGACTTTTGTATGCATGTTTGATTGATGTGCAGGTTAGGAGGTTTAGGGAGCTGCTTGGCGAGGGCTAGAGGCGTGTTGAAGACTGGCATTGAACAAAATACATTTGGAAATCAACTTTACATGTTTGTAATGCTTTAAGTAGTTTCTAGACAAATTAAGGATAATGTAATGATGTTTTAAACAATTATTCCGCTGCTTTTGAAATTATATTTAAAGTATGGTTGTTTTTATGCTTATGAATGCCAACTGTGGTGCTTGTCGAAAGACGGGCGTTACATTTTTGGTGTGATTATAAAGGTAAATTTTGTGGTTTTATGTGAAAATTTTTGATTTTTTCAAAAGCTAATTTTTTGATAAAATTTATTTTTAGTGTGATTATATATAGGTAAATGTTGTGGTTTATGTGAATATTTTATATTTTTTCAAAAGTTTATTTTTTGATGAAAGTTTGGTTTGGTGTGATTAGATATTGGTAAAATGTTGTGGTTTTATGTGAAAATTTGTTGATATTTTGAAAGTTGATTTGTTGAAAGTTGATTTTTTGAAAGTTAATTTTTTAATCAAATTTGTTTTTGGTGTGATTACATAGGTAAATGTTGTTGTTTTATAAGAAAATTTTTGATGTTTTCTAAAGTTGATTTTTTGATCAAATTTGTTTTTGGTGTGATTATATATGTAAATGTTGTGGTTTTAAGTGAAAATATTTGATTTTTTCAGAAGTTGATTTTTTTTAACAAATTTGTTTTTTGTGTGATTATATAGGTAAATGTTGTGGTTTTATGTGAACATTTTTTTTTCAAAAGTTGATTTTTTATGAATGTTTGGTTTGGTGTGATTAAATATAGGTAAAATGTTGTGGTTTATGTGAAAATTTGTTAATTTTATTAAAGTTGATTTTATGATCAAATTTGTTTTTGGTTTGATTATATATTACATGGTGTGATTTTTCTGACAATTTTTGATGTATTCGAAATTTAATTTTTTATTCAAATTTGTGTTTAGCGTTATTATATAGGTAAATGTTGTGGTTTTATGTGAAAATTTTTAATTTTTTTAAGAGTTGATTTTTTGATCAAATTGTTTTTGGTGTGATTATATAGGTTGTGGTTTTATGTGAACATTTTTTATTCTTTCAAAAGTTTACTTTTTGATAAAAGTTTGGTTTGGTGTGATTAAATATAGGTAAAATGTTGTGGTTTTATGTGAAAATTTATTGATTTTTTGAAAGTTGATTTTTTTATCAAATTTGTTTTTGGTATGGTTATATAGGTAAATGTTGTTGTTTATATGATAATTTTTAATGTTTTCGAAAGTTGAATTTTTGATCAAATTTATTTTTGGTGTGATTATATAGGTAAATGTTATGGTTTTGTGTGAAAATATTTGATTTATTCAAAAGTTGACTTTTTGATTAGATTTGTTTTTGGTTTGATTATAGGTAAATGTTGTGGTTTTTGTGAAGATTTTTTATTTTTTCAAAAGTTGATATTTTGCAGAAAGTTGGGTTTGCTGTGATTAAATATTGGTAAAATGTTGTGGTTGTATGTGAAAATTTGTTGAATTTTTGAAAGTTAATTGTTTGAATCATGATTTTTTAATCAAATTTGTTTTTGGTGTGATTATATAGGTAAATGTTGTTGTTTGATATGAATATTTTTGATGTTTTGAATGTTGATTTTTTGATCAAATTTCTTTTTGTTGTTATTATATAGGTAAATGTTGTGGTTTTATGTGAGCATTTTTTATTTTTTCAAAAGTTGATGTTTTGAGGATAGTTTGGTTTGGTGTGATTAAATATAGGTAAAATGTTGTGGTTTTATGTGAAAATTTGTTGAATTTTTGAAAGTTAATTTTTTTATCAAATTTGTTTTTGGTGTGGTTATATAGGTAAATGTTGTGGTTTTATTTGAAAAATTTTTATTTTTTTAAGAGTTGATATTTGATTAAATTTGTTTTTGGTGTGATTATATAGGTAAATGTTGTGGTTTTATGTGAAAATATTTGATTTTTTAAGAGTTGGTTTTTTTGATGCAGTTTGTTTTTTGTGTGATTATATAGGTAAATGTTATGGTTTCATGTGAACTCTTTTTATTTTTTCAACAGTTGATTTTTTATGAATGTTTGGTTTGGTGTGATTAAATATAGGTAAAATGTTGTGGTTTATGTGAAAATTTGTTAATTTTTTTAAAGTTGTTTTTATGATCAAATTTGTTTTTGGTTTGATTATATATTTCGTGGTGTGATTTTTCTGACAATTTTTGATGTATTTGAAAGTTAATTTTTTTATCATATTTGTTTTTGGTGTTATTATATAAGTAAATGTTGTGGTTTATCTGAAAATTTTTGATTTTTTAATAGTTGATTTTTTTGATCAAATTTGTTTTTGGTGTGATTATATAGGTTGTGGTTATATTTGAACATTTTTTATTCTTTCAAAAGTTGATTTTTTGATAAAAGTTTGGTTTGGTGTGATTATATATAGGTAAAATGTTGTGGTTTTATGTAAAAATTTATTGATTTTTTGAAAGTTGATTTTTTATCAAATTTGTTTTTGGTATGGTTATGTAGGTAAATGTTGTTGTTTTATATGAAAATTTTTGATGTTTTCGAAAGTTGATTTTTTGATCAAATTTTTTTTTTGGTGTTATTATATAGATAAATGTTGTGGTTTTGTGTGAGCATTTTTTATTTTTCAAAATTTGATGTTTTGAGCAAAGTTTGGTTTGGTGTGATTAAATATAGGTAAAATGTTGTAGTTTTATGTGAAAATTTGTTGATTTTTTGAAAGTTAATTTTTGGATCAAATTTGTTTTTGGTGTGGTTGTATAGGTAAGTGTTGTTGTTTTATATGAAAATTTTTGATGTTTTTGAAAGTTGATTTTTTGATCAAATTTGATTTGCGTTGATTATATAGATAAATGTTGTGGTTTTATGTGAAAATTTTTGATTTTTTCAAAAGATTATTTTTTGATCAAATATGTTTTTGGTGTGATTATGTAGGTAAATATTGTGGTTTTATATGAAAATTTTTAATGTTTTTAAAAGTTGATTTTTTTTATTAAAGTTAGGTTTGGTGTGAATAAATGTAGGTAAAATGTTGTGGTTTTATGTGAAAATTTCTGGATTTTTTGAAAGTTGATTTTTTGATCAGATTTGTTTTTGGGTTGATTATATAGGTAAATGTTGTGGTTTTATGTGAAAATTTTTTATTTTTCCAAAAGTTGATTTTTTAATGAAAGTTTGGTTTGGTGTGATTAAATATAGGTAAAATATTATGGTTTTATGTGAAAATTTGTTGATTTTTTGAAAGTTGATTTTTGATCAAATTTGTATTTGTTGTGATTATATAGGTATATGTAGAGGTTTTATGTGAAAATTTTTTATTTTTTCAAAAGTTAATTATTTGATCAAATTTGTTTTCGGTGTGATTATTTAAATAAATTTTATGGTTTTATTTGAAAATTTTTGATGTTTTCAAAAGCTGATTTTGATCAAATTTGTTTTTGGTGTGATTATATAGGTAAATATTGTGGTTTTATGTGAAAAATTTTTATTCTTTCATAAGTTGGTTTTTTTTATGAAAGTTTGGTTTGGTGTGATTTAATATAAGTAAAATTTTGTGGTTTTAAATGAAAATTTGTTGATCTTTTGAAAGTTTATTTTTTGATTAAATTTGTTTTTGGTGTGATTGTATTGGTTTTTTTAACAGGTGTGATTATATAGGTAGATGACATGTTCAATTGGATCGAAACTGTTACGAACTGAGATATCAATCACAGACCTAAGTAAAGTTACGATTATCAACACACGAATACAAATTATTCTCTTTGTATTAATGATCACTTTTCTGACCTAGCACCTATAACTTTCTATTTTTATCACCAACACACTTTAGGGATATAACAATTTACACCCTAGACTAAAACAACTATACATATGAAGATAAAGGAAATGTTTCTAAACAAGAGCCCTAACAGTACTTCCCCTAAGATTTAACTTTTATCTTCATTCCAAATATCTTTTTCTTTAACTTGAGCATCAATGATCGACGACTTTAAGCTCGTGTTGATCTCTGATTGCTTTAAAATTTGCTTTTTCAAACTTTCCTCATTTTGTGATGAGCCTCTTTCTTTTCGTTGATGATGATTTTTATTTTGGACATTCTCTGAAGAATTTCATACGTGAACCCTAAAAACTAATGTTAGCATAGAAAATGTATGGTTCCTTGCTATCTGAAGACACCACCTCTAAAGAGCCTTTCGTAGCGATAAGCATATAAGCAATATTCTGAATATCCACTCGTTCCAGATTAGAATAAGCCATAGCTTTCCGGAAAGTGATTCGCTCCATCGCAGCAGCAATTGCTTCTATAATACCTTCAAAGTATTTGTGATCAATTTCAGACACTTCATCAACCGCTTTTTCCATCTTATAGCTTCGCATGAAATAGATATAACGTGGATGAAGCAGCTTCAGCTCAAATGCTCCAAAGATCTCTATAACATCATCAGACATGTCTTCGAGATTTCTGATCAGCTTTAGTTCATGGTGGCCTTCATGATAAAACATCTTCAGAATAGGTTTCGATTGCTGAGTTCCATAAAAAACTTTCTGGCCTGGTTGAGTGATTTTCTCAAAGTGTTTGTCACTCAGTTCATCCAAGTAAACCTCACCAGCCTATTGTTTTTTCTTTTCTTTTCAGAAAAATACTTACGATCTTCTTGTTGACATCGAAACTCCAGAAATTTCTTTGACCGATTAACTCCAACATCAACCAAGTGAGCAAGTCCTTCACCACGAACAGACTTAGATGGATTTCTCAACGGAAGTTTAGGCAACTTTTTCAATTCCTGCACTAGAAGTTGAAGGATGGACGAGTAAATGTGATAAACATCACACAGATCATTTACACGCTTAATCAAGAATACATCGAATATCTCATCATACTTTTTTGGGTAAAGGGTTACCCCGGTGATGTTATTACTATAAACAAATCAGTACAAGTAATGTGACAGAATATCACATTAAAACAAGAATATGGCAGACCATATTCTCGAAAACAACTAGAGTTTCAAAAATAAATAAGCCAAAACAAGCTAAAAACACGAAACATAGTAAACCAAGATCCAAGCAACGCTATAACTCTTCCGTTTACAACCTCCTTCAACCATGCTCATGTTTCCCATCCATCGTCCAACCCTTCTCAATTTTCCATCGCTCCACAAGCCTTCTGCTACTCTGTCTATCCTTGATCTGAATACTCATCATTCGCAGTCTTACAGTTTTTAAAATCACCTCAGATAGTTGTTTAAGGGTACGCAACTTACTCCTGAATATCCTTGCATTTCTTTCTTGCCAGATGTAGTATGATGAAGCAGATACAACTAGCCTTTCAATAATACTTCTAGCTGAATTTGCTTTTATTCTAGACATGATCCATCCGATAATATCCTTCCAATCACTTCTGATATGATCCATATCAATAATGGATCTAACCAAGCTCCAAACCTGTTTAGAATAATCACAATCAAAAAACAAATGTTTATGCGAGTCAATATTCCTGGTGCATAACGCACAACACATCATGTTCGTATCCCAATTCTTCATTCGATCTTGAGTATTAAGTTTACCCTTGAACACCAACCACATATGAAACGCATGTCTTGGGATACACTTAGGGAACCATACAGCATGCGACCAACAAACCTGTGGTTGTCTTTACCTAATGTCTTCCCATTGATGAACAGCCTCTTGATCCTCAACAAATCTAATGTTTTTGACTGAAAAATGGATCCCCCTTAGGCTCTGATACCATTTGATGGTCCCAATTAGCCTTTAAACACCAGATTTTTGATGAACTTTGATCAAAAGACATAAAATAAGATGAACACAAGATGAACAATGAAGAACACTCTTAAAAAGTCAGATTTGATCTTGTATTGGATTGCAAAATGTGTATACAATGGAAACCCTCAATCACTAGCTCATTCAAGCCCCCAAAACCTTAATTGCACTTTACTATTTATAGTAAGTGCTTAACATGCTAATTACACTAATAGTCCTTACACTTAGAATAATTAGAAAATAACAAGTTAAAAGGCTAAAACATGTCTAAAACTAGATTAAATATATTTTGTTGAAACAAAATATATTTATTACATTAACGATTCTAGACACAAAACAACTTCAACGTCTTGACTCGGTTCTTCGCCTCTAACTCGCCGTTAGACTTTTTTACGTTGACTTTGACCGGACGTTGACTTTTGTTGACTTTGATCGTGTTGATAATATTAGACTACAATTCAAGTCCAACAATACTCCCCCATAGTCTATTATTATCAACGTCTTGCATCGTGTTCAGCACCGACAAGTCAATACAGTTGGATCTTCAATTTGGTAACCTTCAGTTTTAATTTCAGATCCAACATTTTTTGATCAACTTTTTTTGTGTGATTAGATATGTAATTGTTCTTGTTTTATGTGAATTTTTTTTTTATTTTTTCAAAAGTTGATTTTTGTATTAAATTTGTTTTTGGTGTGATTATATAGGTAAATGTTATGGATTTTATGAAAATTTTTGAAGTTTTCGGAATTTGATTTTTGATCAAATTTGTTTTTGGTATGATTATATAAGTAAATGTTGTGGTTTAATGTGAATTTTTTTTTCAAAATTTGATTTTTTGATCAATTAGTTTTTGGTGTGATTATATTGGTAAATGTTGTGAATTTATGTTAAAATTTTTAATTTTTTAAAAAATTGATTTTTTTTTATCAAATTTGTTTTTGGTGGTATGAAATAGGTAAATGTTATCATTTTATGTGAAATATTTTTAATTTTTCAAAAGTTTATTTTCTAATAAAGTTTGTTTGGTGTAATTAAATATAGGTAAAATGTTGTGTTTATGTTAAAATTTGTTAATTTTTTTTAAGTTGATTTTATTATCAATTTTTTTTTGGTGTGATTAAATATTTCATGTTGTGGTTTATGTGATAATTTTTGATGATTTCAAAATTTAAATTATTGATCAAATTTGTTTTTGCTGTGATTATAAAAGTAAATTTTGTGGTTTTATGTGAAAATTTTTTATTTTTTCAAAAGCTGATTTTTTGATCAAATTTATTTTTGGTCTGATTATATAAAGATAAATGTTGAGGTTTTATGTGAACATTTTATATTTTTTCAAAAGTTAATTTTTTGATGAAAGCTAGGTTTGGTGTGATTAAATATAGGTAAAATGTTGTGGTTTTATGTGAAAATTGGTTGATTTTTTGAAAGTTGATTTGTTGATCAAATTTGTTTTTATTGTGATTATATAGGTAAATGTTGTTGTTTTATATGAAATTTTTTGATGTTTTCGAAAGTTAATTTTTTTTATCAAATTTGTTTTTGGAGTGATTATATAGGTAAATGTTGTGGTTTTATGTAAAAATATTTTATTTTTTCAGAAGTTGGTTTTTTTGATCCAATTTGTTTTTTGTGTGATTATATAGGTAAATGTTGTGATTTTATGTGAACATTTTTTACTTTTTCAAATTGTTTGGTTTGGTGTGATTAAATATAGGTAGATTGTTGGGGTATGTGAAAATTTGTTAATTTTTTTAAAGTTGATTTTATGATCAAATTTATTTTTGGTTTGATTATATATTACATGGTCTGGTTTTCCGACAAGTTTTTATGTATCGAAATATATTTTTTTGATTAAATTTGTATTTGATGTTATTACATAGGTAAATGTTGTGGTTTTATGTGAAATTTTTTTATTTTTTCAAAGTTGATTTTTTGATCAAATTTGTTTTTGGTGTGATTATATAGAGAAAATGTTGTGGTTTTATGTGATCATTTTTTATTCTTTCAAAAGTTGATTTTTTGATAAAAGTTTGGTTTGGTGTGATTAAATATAGGTAAAATGTTGTGGTTTTATGTGAAAATTTGTTGATTTTTTGAAAGTTAATTTTTTATTAATTTTTTGTGTGTGGTTACATAGGTAAATGTTGTTGTTTTATAATAAAATTTTTGATGCTTTCGAAAGTTGATTTTTTGATCAAATTTATTTTTTGTGTGATTATATAGGTAAATGTTGTGGTTTTATGTGAAAATATTTGATTTATTTAAAAGTTGATTTTTTATTTAAATTTGTTTTTGTTGCGTTTATATAGGTAAATGTTGTGGTTTTATGTGAACAATTTTTATTTTCTCAAAAGTTGATTTTTTGAAGAAAGTTGGTTTTGGTGTGATTAAATATAGGTAAATTGTTGTGGTTGTATGTGAAAATTTGTTGATTTTTTGAAAGTTGATTTGTTGATCAAATTTGTTTTTGTTGTCATTATATAGGTAAATGTTGTTATTTTATATGAAAATTTTTGATGTTTTCGAAAGTTAATTTTTTTTATCAAATTTGTTTTTGGTGTGATTATATAGGTAAATGTTGTGGTTTTATGTTAAAATATTTGATTTTTTCAGAAGTTGGTTTTTTTGATCCAATTTGTTTTATATGTGATTATATAGGTAAATGTTGTGGTTTTATGTGAACATTTTTTACTTTTATAAATTTTTTGGTTTGGTGTGATTAAATATAGGTAAATTGTTGGGGTATGTGAAAATTTATTAATTTTTTTAAAGTTGATTTTATGATCAAATTTATTTTTGGTTTGATTATATATTACATGGTCTGGTTTTCCGACAATTTTTTATATATCGAAATTTAATTTTTTGATCAAATTTGTATTTGATGTTATTACATAGGTAAATGTTGTGGTTTTATGTGAAAATTTTTTTTTTTTCAAAAGTTGATTTTTTGATGAAATTTGTTTTTGGTGTGATTATATAGGTAAATGTTGTGGTTTTATGTGATCATTTTATTCTTTCAAAAGTTGATTTTTTGATAAAAGTTTGGTTTGGTGTGATTAAATATAAGTAAAATGTTGTTGTTTTATGTGAAAATTTATTGATTTTTTGAAAGTTGATTTTTTATTAATTTTTTTGTGTGTGGTTACATAGGTAAATGTTGTTTTTTTATAATAAAATTTTTGATGTATTCGAAAGTTGATTTTTTGATCAAATTTATTTTTTGTGTGATTATATAGGTAAATGTTGTGGTTTTATGTGAAAATATTTGATTTATTCAAAAGTTGATTTTTTGTTTAAATTTGTTTTTGTTGTGTTTATATAGGTAAATGTTGTGGTTTTATGTGAACAATTTTTTTTTCTCAAAAGTTGATTTGAAAGGTTCAATTGGATCGATACTTCATCAAAACAGAGTGATCAATGTACAAAGACAACAATTCGATCAACAACACAATCTATTACTAAATAATTCTCTTGTATTGATGATCAAAGCAATAGTTGCAGTACAATGGTGCAGGAGAATACAATCACACACACAGTTTCTCTCTCTAACGTGTATTGGTGATCTAGACCCTCTCTCTAACATTCACTAGCAACATGCTTTATGCATCACTACTTAGGGATAATACAAAATTAACCCTACACTATACAAACTTGTATAAACAAACAACAAAGTAAATCTTCTAACAGGAACGAGCCCTAACAGTACTCCCCCTAAGATTTATCTTTGGTCTTCAAAATCAAAAATCTTCAGCTTTAATCTTTTCTTTTCTTTAATATCCAATCTCTCTTGAATCATATTTCTTCATTCAATCTCTTCGGGTTCATCTTTCACATTCAGCAACTGTTTTCCAGCATATTCTTCTTGTTCTTTGATAGCTTCTTCAATGCATGACTTTAACTTTTCAGCTATCATGGCTTGTCTCGGCTTTGACTCATTGGTGAGTATATCACAAGCAGCCATCTGTTTCAGCGTTTCCAAAGTGATACCTGCAAAATCAATATTAGCATAAATTCGTACGACCTTTTCTTTCCTTTGGCACGCACTTCTAAGGTACCCTTGGACGTAATCCTCATAAATTCAATCTCTGGAATGTTGATCTTCACAAGGTCAGCATTGAGTAATGCTTTCCTTAATCGGATGTTTTCTGTGGCAGCTCCGATAACTTCAATCATTATTTCAAATAACTTTCTATCAGCTTCAGCAATCAGATTCTTCATCTTTTCCATCTTGTGACTTCTCTAGGGGTGTAAACGAGCCGAGTCGAGCCCGAGCTCGTTAAGGCTCGAGCTCGACTCGTTTTAGTTTTAACAAAGCTCGAGCTCGAGCTCGACTCGTTTCGAGCTTTAATTCCAAAACTCGAGCTCGGCTCGTCAGAAAGTTTTCAAGCTCGAGATCGGCTCGGGCTCGGCTCGTTTAGTATTTAACTATTTTATATATAATTTTTTATATTTAAATTTATATATAATTATAATCTTACATCTTATATATAACAAATACATATTATTTAATATTTTTTTATCATAATTTTTAGTTATATTTATGAATATATATTTAAATAATATTTATAAAACTAATTATAAACATATAAACAAAAAGCTCGTTAAGGCTCGACGAGTTTTGAATGCAAAGCTCGAGCTCGAGCTCGATAACAAAATGAACATTATTTTAGGCTCAAAATCGAGCTCGGGCTCGTTAAGGCTCGACTCGAACGAGCTTTTTACCGAGTCGATCTCGAGTAGCTTGCGAGCCGGCTTGACTTATTTACACCCCTAGACTTCTCTAATGATCGATATAAGATAGATGAAGCAATTTAAGCTCAAACGTACTAAACAATGTGATCATATCGTGATCCCAATCTTCTAAGTCACGAACAATCTTGATGTCACACCCTCAATTTCCACTAACGGAGTTCTACCGTTTAGGGCGTGACATGCCAGGATCTCATTGCCATTAGTTACATTGAACGACCTCTTTATGAATTTAAAAGCCAACATTAACAAAAACCATGTTTAAAATATGTTTCAGTTCGGAAGCATAAATAAAAATTCCTACAATTCAATGCGTAAACAACGCATCCAAACATTAACTTTAATAAAATTAACAAAAGGAGTTTGAATGCAGCTAAGACTCAACCAAAGATGCTCCTAATCCGTGCACAGTACCTGAGAAAGACATGCTAAAATGTGTCAACACTAGGTTGGTGAGTTCACAGGTTTAGATGAATAAAAATACAACAACAGCCGATAATGTAAATACATTTATATCTTTAGGTAGCGAACCCAGTTTCTTATTATATAAGCGTTTCGATACCGTGCTGACTGAGATTCACACCTTCCCGACTCCCAGCCGAGGGTGGGGTTTTGTCAAACCCAGTAGTATTACCCGAACTTCCTCGCTATACCCCGTATATTAATGGCTCGAAGATTTAGTGAGGACTTTAACAACTTGTTATGATTCACGCTTAATAATCAAGAGATATAAAATAAATACCATTATCAAATTTAGTTTCGTGCATGCTTTCTACCCCAACAGGAAAATAGTAAAAGGGGCCGTGAAACTCACCTTAGGTTGCGCAACTACTAATAATTATCAAAATTATAATTTCCAAGTTCGACCAACAACCTATTTGAATTCTACTAATTAGATACAAATAACTCTAATAGAGTTTATGTTCAGTTTCGCGTTCCCGTTTTGGTTTCGTACCCAACACCTTAACATAGATGGGCCATTTACATATATCCCCTTCTTAAGATCATTTATTACGTATTTATCCACTCCTTAAATTCAATTACATATTTCCCCTTCCTAAACCATATATATTACATATTTACCCAATTTCTTTAAAATAGCATTTTGATTTACTATTTTACCCTTAATGATCTTCATAAATATATTTTTATATTTTCTTATGGTTTGTGTAAAAGAATGGGTAAATGAGTAATTTATTATGTCAAAGGGGATATATGTAATTAAACTTTAGGCTTGGGTAAATATGTAAATGATAGACTTAGGAAGGGGAAATATGTAAAAAAAACCAACATAGATTGTCATGTACATAAAAAAAATGGATTTATGTAACCCCAACTAAAATGTTTAGAGTTATTATTATAACATTCTATTTATGTCAAACACCACGTCTCAAACAAGTTGTTGTGCAGTTATATACTCTTCATGCATATAAGCCACACATGCTAGCATACCTCAAAAGTATATAATCATTCACATTCGATTTCTATAATGACACTCACATGACCATTACAATTTATATATTTCACTGTTACCAAATGGTCATCATTTCACTTCTTACAAAATCATCATCACTTGTCACCGATTTGTACATACATACCTACCATTCATTCATATATACATAAAAGCACACATATTTATCTATCATGTGTATATATAATATATGTCAATGTTTATATCAGTATCATAATATGCATAATCTTAAACACTACATCCATGATCATAAGTATACCTACCTTTTGCACATACACTTCAAATATATATACATGTCAAGCTGAACACTCTTAATTATATATATATATATATATATATATATATACACACACACACACAGTAGTACTGTTACTCACACATAATCAACAATCAAATGATTTATGTCATATATGTTTATATTTCTACTCAACAATCTACTTTTAACAGCATATATATGGTAGTTTCATCCTAGGACACATGCAATATATATATATACACATTCCCATATGTTTATTAACTACACACTAATATATATGTACATCTGTTCACACATACACATATATACAAAGACATATATTTTCCACCATGCGCTTCATTATACTACATGCTACACATATATGCATGCATTTATACACAGAACTATATATATCCATACAACAAATCATTATACGTACACATATACAAATTGAGTCAAGTCTTAAATCAAACCGCAACCCGAACGAGACCGGAACGAAACAGAAACTCGATATCATAACAAATAACATACATACCGAACGATTATCAGAGGCGAGGGAGAGTGCTTCTCCGTCTTCAGAACAATAGTCGATGACGGTGGTGGCAATTGCGGTGCGTTATGGAAGCTACTGCGGAAGACGGTACGGTGATGTGGGTGGTTTCTTGTTACTGCAGCAGTGACTGAGATGGTCTTAGAGGTGGTCGTTGATGGTAGAGATTACGACCAGAGTTGGTGACAGGGGTGAAGAGCGGCGGCGGGGAAACGAGAGTAGGGTTTGTAATATGTTGAGACGTGAAGGTGATGATCAATCGACAGGGTCTTTAGGGTAGGTTGGGTTATATATTTAAAATCTTTGCGATATGATCCCTAGGCTTTTAGTTTTGTTAAACTTGTTTCCAAAGTTATATGTTTTAACTTTCAATAACTACTAATGAACCTTGTACTTTTTATGTCGTATATATATTTTATGAAATTATCCGCTATATTCTTGGTACGTACTCGAGTTATGTGAATTAATAATTTCCCAAATTACTAATGTTTAAACGTCTTTCGTTGCGATTTGATAATTGCTCTAATTACTATTTTTGTAATATATATTTATCTAGTTTCTATTGAATTAACACATTTACTTTATTATTTACGTAATGTATGAAAGTGGATTCCGAGTTGCTAGAGAGAGTCTAACGAAATTTGGTTAAGTTGGCTAACGTCGTTAACTCGAAATTTCCGGGTGTCACACCGCCAATTTCAACTAACGGAGTTCTACCGTTTGGGGCGTGACATACCAGGATCTCATTGCCATTAGTTACATTGAACGACCTCTATATGAATTTAAAAACCAACATTTATAAAAACCAACGTTTAAAATAAGTTTCAGTGCAGAAGCATAAATAAATCCAAACCGTTTAATGCGTAAACCACGTGTTCCGAAAAGCAAAGTTAATAAAAATAAAAGAGTTTAATGCATCTACGACTCTACCAAAGCATGCTCCTAATCCGTGCACAGTACCTGAGAAAGACATGCTAAATCGTGTCAACACTAGGTTGGTGAGTTCACAGGTTTAGATAATCATAGAAAATACAACAACAGCCGATAATGTAAAATACAATTATATCGTTGGGTAGCTAACCCAGTTTCTTATTATTTAAGCGTTTCGATACCGAGCTGACTGAGATATATATGCGCCTCGACACCATTGCTAACAACAACAATGGACCAACAACATAGGACAATTCACACCTTCCCGGCTCCCAGCCGAGGGTGGGGTTTGTCAAACCCAATAGTACTACCCGAACTTCCTCGCTATACCCCGTATATTAACGGCTCGAAGATTTAGTGAGGACTTTAACAACTTGTTATGATTCACGCTTAATAATCAAGAGATATAAAGTAAATACCATTATCAAATTTAGTTTTGTGCATGCTTTATCCCCCAACAGGAAAATAGTAAAAGGGGCCGTGAAACTCACCTTAGATTGCGCAGCTACTAATAATTATCAAAATTATAATTTCTAAGTTCGACCAACAACCTGTATGAATTCTACTAATTAGATACAAATAACTCTAATAGAGTTTATGTTCGGTCTCGCGTTCCCGTTTCGGTTTCGTACCCAACACCTTAACATAGATTGTCATGTAGATAAAGAAATGGATTTATGTAACTCCAACTAAAATAATTAGAGTTATTATTATAACATTCTATTTATGTCAAACACCACGTCTCAAACAAGTTGTTGTGTAGTTATATACTGTCACACCCTCAATTTTCCACAAACGGGGTATCCGTTAGGCGTGTGACATACCAGGATCTCAAGCCATTAGTTACACGAACTCTGACTCAGCGTTTATAAAAATATTTAACTTTGTAAATAACCAAAGGTTCAGAGTTTAAATGTTAAAACCAACTTTTAGCAGAAGCATAAATAAATCCGATGCGCAAAATCCCGCGCACAAAACAATAAACCAAATTAACAAAATAAAGTAGATATTAAAGTTAACTTTTAAAATAATCCAAAAGACGACCCAATGCATGCATGTCCTACGTGCTCAACTCCTTAGCTACCTGAGAAAACATACTAAAACGGTCAACACATAATGTTGGTGAGTTCAATGAGACTTGTATATAAATAAAGATACCGTTCATAATACAGATAAACCAAAAATAATATATTTTTCATTTTATCAGGCGGTTTGCAAGACCGAATGCTTATTGCTTGTCAACACGTCGAGATGAAAGCTAAACGTTACTTTTGCCTTGTCGTCATCTAACCAGGATGACCCATAACCATTAAGGACAATCTGCACCACATGACGCCCAGTCAAGGGTGGGGTGCCGTCGCAACCCGGTAGTACTACTCAAATTTCCCCGCTATCATATATTAATCAACCTCGAACTTTTATAAGGACTTGAATGTGGTTCCAATTCGTGTAAAGCACTATAAGCCCCAATAAAATTTACCATAATAAAATCCTGCCCGTAGGCAATTATACGTTTACCAAACCTGCCCGTAGGCCTTTATACTTTTACCGAAACCTGCCCGTAGGCATTTATACTTTTACCGAAACCTGCCCGTAGGCTCTACCCGAAGGTATATAAAAAGTAGCCTAAGTTGGCCCCGCCCGAAGGCATAAAGTTTTGCCCGAAGGCCCTGCCCAAAGGCATAAAAATGCAGTCCGCCCGAAGGCGCTGTAAAATAATTGCCCGAAGGCGCATTAAAAACATTTGTATGTTTTCTCCCCGAAAAAGATTTAAAAGCGGGCAAAGAACTCACCTTTGAAGTGCACAGCAAATAATCAGCACAATACTAGAATCCTAGGTCATTCAACGACCTGCTTAATAATTAGATGCTTACTATTAGTTATGTATTTTTATACAATCACACACACACACACACACACACATATATATATATATGTACATACACATATCCGGTCGACATAATTCATGCATCCTATCACTAGACCCGACTCACATTACCCTTGCATGACTCACAATAATACTAACGCTTATATTAAGCCACACATACACATACCTGAAGTTATATAATTATCTATAACAAGCAACACACACAAAATCATACATGTTTGCACTCGACATTTTAACAAGTTGTACATATATTCATGTGCATACATCCATCCACTTTCCATATACACACTATTTACTGCCCAACATACTACAATTTAATTGTACACATATATAAGTATATACATACAGATTTACACACCTCTAGTGTAGCTACTTTATTATCATGACACACATATATATACTCGTTACTTTGCTGCTGCCTTTTTTTTCCTTCCAAGACTTACACATGCCACTATAATACATATATATTCTCGTTGCTATTAACCCACCACACCCAAACATATACATTCATACGTACTGACAGATCGCATACATACACATATATTTTATATGCTTGGTCATGGTTTTTGTTATACATACATAACTACAAGCGTACACCGGTTCCTTTTAGATAGTCCTAAACATGCTGCTATGCGTTAACATATACACAATATATACACCTAAAAGATACGTACATACAATATATACACATACCCGATCCTATTTACTGATTTCACATACTTGCAGACTCCAAATTCGACATACTACCGCACACATATACACTACAGCTACAAACCATGCCTAACAACCCAAACCCGAACACGGTTTAATACAACTAACCAGAGAAACCAAAACATGTATTTCGTTCGTAATTTCTATCATTGCTGCCACATATTCATCATAAGCATACTAGCCATCGATCCATATATACAAACATACTATTCAATACATACACACAGACTACATACATATGACACACAATCTGCATATATATACATTAAGCACACGATTAAATCAGCAAACTCGTAATCACAACTAATGCGAACCATGGCGATGAACGAATCGAGACGTACCAGCAAAATGGAAGTTGCAGGTGACTGGTGGTGACTACGGTGATCAGATTTGCTTATTTCGCCGGGTCCGATTACTTCTCCGAACAATATTAGCCGCACACAACTTGAAACGGGTCGGACAACTACCACGTGATATTGGAACCGGTGTAATACGAGGGTGATGATGAAGGTGGGCAGCGGTTGTTATATGGTTGTCGAAGGGTGGAGGCAAGATGGAGTCCTAGCAGACTATGATGATGATATATACGTACATGGGGTGGGGGTCGATTAGGGTTGGGTGAAAGTTATTAGGATTACACATTTGGTCCTTATAATTTGAAGAGTATTTAGTTTAGGTTGTAAATTACTAATTAGTTTAATTAATTACCAACCGAACCCTTAACTTAAATAAACAAAATGGAATAGATAAAAAGTAGGTAACGGTGTTAATCATGAATTTACGGGGTGTCACATATACTCTTCACGCATATAAGCCACACATGCTAGCATACCTCAAAAGTATATAATCATTCACATTCGATTTCTATAATGACACTCTGTTAGGGCTTATTTCTGTTAAGATTTACTTTGTACTTTGTTTTATACATTTTGTATAGTTTAGGGTTAATTTGTATTTTCTCTAATGTATTGTTGCATAAAGCATGTGGTAAGAGAATGTTAGTGAGAGAGTCTAGATCGCATATTCACGTTAGTGAGAGAGTTAACTGTGTGTGATTTCATTCTCCTGCATTTTGTACTGCAACTTTGCTTTGATCATCAATACAAAGAGAATTATTAAGTAATGAATTGTGTTGCTGATTGAACAGTGTTTGTGTGCTAATTTCATTCTGATCATTGAGCGATATCGATCCAATTGAACCTATCAATTGGTATCAGAGCTGTTGGTAATGTGTTCTTCGCTATTCATCAAGCAAAACACATCAATATTGCTCAAAAATCATGATCTGAATGATCTGTTGCTGTTTTTAGCTATGATTGATCATCATAATCATTTCTAATTCACAACAATTGTGCAAATTCCATCAGATTATCATCAGATCTGAGGAATTAAGAAGATAGAAAAAGTTACTGTTCGATCGAATTTTGCTCAAATTCATCAAAATTTGATCATGTTTTGGATTGATTGAGATTAGGGATTGTTAATCGGACTATTTCACGGATTGTGTGAGATTTTTGTAGTAATTGGACAAGTTTTTGATAAACCCAGAAAATTTCGTTTGACGAAGATGATGAACAGTATGAACTGGTTGAAGATTAAGTAGCCGGGTGATAAATTTGACTTAGACAATTTCCTTTGGACTTAGATTTGAGAACAATTAGGTCCTGTGCAGCCGTGTAAAGGATTTTGTGCTAGACGGGTAAAGGAGTTTATGTGAAAAAGGTTGTACTGTTCAGCCGGATCAAGAACTGTTCAGCCGGGTGATTAATAGTTTCAGCCGGGTGATTAACAACGGTTCAGCCGGGTTAGCAATTATTCTGCCAGGTGATCAACTGTTCAGCCGGGTAAAGCCTTTTGCCGTGTAAAGATTCCAAGCCGGGTCAAGTTATCTTCCGTGTGAAGTTGAACTGTGCAGCCGGGTAACTGTTTTGCCGGGTAAAGATTCCAAGTTGAAGACTTACAACTGTTAAGCCGGGTCACTGTTTAGACGGGTGAAGACTTTTCTCAGCCGGGTGAAGAACAAAAGCTACTATTCAGCCGGGTGAAGAAGAAATTTTTCACTGTTTAGCCGTGTGATCCTTTTTCAGCTTTTTCAAATCTTGTTATCTTATCTTGTTATTATTTACTTGTCTTTACTTTAGCATTTTAACTATTTCTTTTCAAAAAAAAAACATTAAAAACACAAAAATATTTTCTTTAACATTGTTAAAATGGCACCTAATGATGACTCTGACAACCGTGTTCCTATACTTGTCAATCGTGCAGATTTCAAGAATTGGACGATTAGACTGAAGCATCATCTTTGCTCGATCGACAATGATCTTTGGAAGTCAATTGATAAGGGTCCTCACATACCTACACAAACAGCTCCAGATAGTGCAAGTACCTACACCAAAGACTCTACTGAACCTTATCCAGAGGTTAATTTATCAGCAGAAGACTTAAGAAAAGTGAAGAATGATAGTAAAGCATATTCTTTGATGTGTAAGGGATTGCCACTACAAGTACTGTCAAGGTTGGATGCCTATCAAACAGGTTATACACTGTTCAAAGCTTTGAAGTCCATCTGTGAAGGAGGTGAACAACTTAGAAGTCTCAAGAAACAAAAGCTGAAGAGATAGTTGGAGTTATTTGAACATATTGCTGGAGAGTCCGTGCACCAGATGATGAATAGGTTTGTTCATCTGACTACTGAAATGACCAATGTGGGTGCGAAGACAGATCTCCAAGACCTGAATGACAGATTGTTATGTGCACTTCCATCATCGTGGAAACAGACTGTGACACTACTGAAACATACTGAAAAGTTTCCGATGGATTTGGATTTGCTCATTGCAAAGATAGAGGAAGTAGAGATTGATGAGAGTTCTAGAAATACTGATAGAACTGGTTCACATGCACAATACAAGTTTGTTGTGAATCCTGTTAATACTGTGGAGAATGCCTTTCTGGCTCAAGAATCTGCAAAGATTGATGATGAAGGTGATCTATTTGTTGGCGCAAGTTTGTATACTGATTCTTCATACATCCCAAACTCACCAACTTATTCTCAACCTCAATCTCCACCTAGAGCTCAAAGTCAAAGTCAGAATCACTCAGAAAAACAGTGTAATACTGTGCAAGCCAATGTAAAAGATGTGATGAACATCTTGTTACAAGATGATGAGACAAAAGGTGCATTTACAGCTTTTATGGTAAGCTTTCAAGCGTATCAAGGAAGTCACTTGAGTCAAATGGAGGTTGTTCTTCAAGATCTATTTGAGATGGATCCTGACGATGTTGAGGAAATGGATTTGAATTGGCAAATGGTGATGGTTGCATATAGAACGCAGAAACATGCATATGTTAACCGAAGCTACAAGCCTCATGCAAACAAGACCGTTGGTTTTGACAAATCGAAGGCCAGATGTTTCAACTGTATTTGCTAAGGTCATTTTTCTAGGGAATGCAAGGCTCCTAAGAATCAGAACTACAATGATCAAGCAAGTTCAAGTGGACAGAATCAAGGCCAAGGTCAAAGCTCGCAACAGTCTTCAGGCTATCAACACAGGAATCAACGTTTCATTGCAGAAGCCATATCAAAGTCTTCCCATGCCAGAACTAAAAGATGAAGGCAAGAAGCCAGAAGATCAGACTAAAGCACTGGTGGTAAGTGTAAAAGACGGATACGACTGGAGTGCTTATGCAGAACAGTTCACATCTGATCTTACATCAAGTTTGGCACTGGTCTGTGATATTGAAGAGGATTGGTCAGAAGAAGGAGATGGTAAAGTGATTGATACTGTGAGTGAAGATTCAGAGGAATATGATTGGAGTGCAAAGGCAGATCCCGTTGAAGAATCTGAACCTGAAGTTGCGCTGATGGCTACATCCAATGAGTCTTCATCATCTACTGAACAACCAAAGGTTAGTATCGAATTACCCCCTAACTATGTTCCTTTGCCTAATGATGTGAAAGAAAGGTTATGTTCTGAACAATGCATTAACAAGTGGAACATTATCGAACTCATTCATTTAAAATTGGTGACAAATTAAGCAAACAAGAGAAAATTCATGAACAACTTAAAATTGATCACAAAATTGCTGATGAGAAGATTTTGTCACTTAAAGAATCATGGAACAAAACCTTAAAGGAACTGGAACTTGTGACCAAACAACTTGAAGAAATGACCAAAAATTTCGAACAAGAAAAGGTTGCTCATGCAGTCACTCAAGTTGAATTAACAAAGGTTAAAAGTTGTAAAACAATGGTAAAACAACTTGTGAATGAAAGAGGTAACAAAAACAAAACAGGGTTGGGTTTTACTCATGAACCAATGCCTAAATCAATTACACAAACTTTACCTGAAAACTTCAATGAATTTGATCATTCACCTGAAAATGAACGAAAATTCAAAGAAATTCAAATAAGTAAATCCGAATCCGAAGGATCTGAAGTGTTGATTGAAAGTTTGAAAGAAGAAGATGACGTGACAGTTGAAGCTGATGATGAAGCAAGCAACAAATCTGACAACAAATCAGAGCATGTTCTAATACAACTCGTTGACTATCCGGAACTGAATCCCAAACCAGCAGAAACGGTGAAGGATGAAGGTGAATTTTCAGGATACAATGATCCTGAATACATCAGGTGGAAGAATGAACAAAAGGCGAAAGTTGCTGATCAACTGATCAAGAAGAATGCTGTTAAGAAGGCTGAAGTTTCAACTGCGAAGATGCAGAAATCGAAAGTAACAAACAATCAATCTGAAACTAAACAGTCAAAAGGTAAAAGTGTCATAAAATCGAATGACAACACCAAAGCTCAAACTGTTAAAACTGACAATGTTAAACCTGTCAAGAAGAAAGTGTCAAAAGGTAAAACAATTAAGTTTGTATCTGCAGGAACTTTCGATATGAACGGATCTTATGGTAACCAAATCAATTCTTCAATCAAATCTAACTCTGGTCTGAAAACAGGTTCAGGTCCTAAGTCTTCCGCTGTCAATGATAAAAGAATTGAACCAAAGAAGGTAACCAAACAAGATGGTTTAAAATCGAATCAAAGTCCCAAGCAATCAAAATCACAAACAAAATCTCCACAAAAGAATCAAGTTAATCTAAAACTGAACAAAACTGATAATGAATCACGAGGGGGTTCAACATCAAAAGTGAACAATCGGCTCTTTAGGATTAGCAAGAAACATTGCGAGATTTATGATCGTTATAATCATGCAACTGCTGAATGTTTCTTTAACAGGTACTGCAGTTACTGTGACAAAAGAAACCATTCTTCAGAAGAATGTTTTTATAACAAATTTTGTGATATTTGTGAAAGGAGAAATCATGACACAAAGGATTGTTTCTTTCGAACAAACTCATCACGAGAAATGACCCCGTTTCCAAATTTTCAAAGAAATTAATCAATTGGTTTTCAAAAATTTAACCAAAGTCATTCTCCTGATTTGAGAACGTTCAAACGAAACAATTCTGGTTTTAATGACTTTTCATCAAGAAATGTGCAGGTTAACAGTTTTAAGCCGAGAGCTTTGATGGTGAGAAATCAGAAATTTGAAAATAACCTTGATCCTAAGTTAGAGGAAAGGTTTACTGCTTTAAGAAGAAAGCAATCGAATCAAGCCATTGGGCGAAACAGTTTTCAACAAAATCTCCCGAATGAAACAAATTTTCAAAATCTTCATTATCAACAAGTTACTGTTACAGATAGATTCGGAAAACCCAAGACCATGTGGGCCTGGGTTGACCAAACTAACTAAGTAATTGTTGAAATGAAGGTACGCCCAAGAAGACCTATCAACTCATGGTTCGTTGATAGTGGGTGTAGCCGGCATATGACAGGCAACCATGCCTTGCTTCAAGATTTTAAGCTAAAGAATGGTACACATGTTGCATTTGGAGGAGATGCTGGTGGTAAAATTACCGGAGAAGGAACTGTGTCAAATGGGGTCATTAGCTTTGATAAAGTCAACTACTGTGCACAGTTGAACTTTAATTTGCTAAGTGTATCTCAAATTTGTGACAAATCTTATTCAACATTATTTGATGATTCTTTTTGTTACATACTCAAACCAGGTTTCAAGATTGACAATGAGTGGGTTGTGGTTAAAGCTCCAAGAGATCGTGATGTGTACAAACTTGATATGTCACAGATTGATGCTGAAACCGAAACTACTTGTCTCATTGCGCATGCCTCAAATGATGAGAGTCAGCTTTGGCATAGACGGCTGGGCCATTCAAACTTCAGAAACATGAATCGTTTAGTGACTGGAAATCATGCTGTGAGAATACCGTCAAAGAAATTCTCTACAACTGATCTCTGTCCAACATGTTTGAAAGGAAAACAGCACCGAATGTCTTTTAAGTCCAAGCCAGAAAACTCCATTTCAAAACCCTTGCAGATGCTACATATGGATCCTTTCGGACCAACAAACGTTCAAAGCTTCGGAAAGAAGTCTTATTGTTTTGTCATCATTGATGATTTTACTAGATTTTCTTGGGTTTATTTCTTGCATGTTAAATCTGAAACTGCGGAGTTGTTAAAAGACTTTATCATCAAAGTTGAAAATCAGCTGGATTGTAAAGTTAAAATTTTAAGAAGTGATAATGGAACCGAGTTTAAAAACTCTAATGTCGATTTGTTTTGTGCAGAAAAAGGAATTGCGCGACAATTTAGTGCTCCAAGAACGCCTCAACAAAATGGGGTTGCAGAACGGAAAAATCGAACACTGATTGAAGCAGCAAGATCCATGCTCGCAGATGCCAAAATCCCTATCACATTCTGGGACGAAGCTATTGCCACTTCATGTTTTGTACAAAACAGGACATTATTGGTTTAGGATAAAAATAAAACGTCTTATGAGTTATTATTTGGAAGAAAACCAAATATTTCCTACTTGAAAGCATTTGGTTGCCCTGTATCGATTCTAAATTTAAGTGATCATCTCGGGAAATTTGAGTCAAAATCTGACGATGGATTTTTCCTTGGTTTGATAAAATCTGACCGGAGAAGGAACTGTGTCAAATGGGGTCATTAGCTTTGATAAAGTCAACTACTGTGCACAGTTGAACTTTAATTTGCTAAGTGTATCTCAAATTTGTGACAAATCTTATTCAACATTATTTGATGATTCTTTTTGTTACATACTCAAACCAGGTTTCAAGATTGACAATGAGTGGGTTGTGGTTAAAGCTCCAAGAGATCGTGATGTGTACAAACTTGATATGTCACAGATTGATGCTGAAACCGAAACTACTTGTCTCATTGCGCATGCCTCAAATGATGAGAGTCAGCTTTGGCATAGACGGCTGGGCCATTCAAACTTCAGAAACATGAATCGTTTAGTGACTGGAAATCATGCTGTGAGAATACCGTCAAAGAAATTCTCTACAACTGATCTCTGTCCAACATGTTTGAAAGGAAAACAGCACCGAATGTCTTTTAAGTCCAAGCCAGAAAACTCCATTTCAAAACCCTTGCAGATGCTACATATGGATCCTTTCGGACCAACAAACGTTCAAAGCTTCGGAAAGAAGTCTTATTGTTTTGTCATCATTGATGATTTTACTAGATTTTCTTGGGTTTATTTCTTGCATGTTAAATCTGAAACTGCGGAGTTGTTAAAAGACTTTATCATCAAAGTTGAAAATCAGCTGGATTGTAAAGTTAAAATTTTAAGAAGTGATAATGGAACCGAGTTTAAAAACTCTAATGTCGATTTGTTTTGTGCAGAAAAAGGAATTGCGCGACAATTTAGTGCTCCAAGAACGCCTCAACAAAATGGGGTTGCATAACGGAAAAATCGAACACTGATTGAAGCAGCAAGATCCATGCTCGCAGATGCCAAAATCCCTATCACATTCTGGGACGAAGCTATTGCCACTTCATGTTTTGTACAAAACAGGACATTATTGGTTTAGGATAAAAATAAAACGTCTTATGAGTTATTATTTGGAAGAAAACCAAATATTTCCTACTTGAAAGCATTTGGTTGCCCTGTATCGATTCTAAATTTAAGTGATCATCTCGGGAAATTTGAGTCAAAATCTGACGATGGATTTTTCCTTGGTTTGATAAAATCTGACCGGAGAAGGAACTGTGTCAAATGGGGTCATTAGCTTTGATAAAGTCAACTACTGTGCACAGTTGAACTTTAATTTGCTAAGTGTATCTCAAATTTGTGACAAATCTTATTCAACATTATTTGATGATTCTTTTTGTTACATACTCAAACCAGGTTTCAAGATTGACAATGAGTGGGTTGTGGTTAAAGCTCCAAGAGATCGTGATGTGTACAAACTTGATATGTCACAGATTGATGCTGAAACCGAAACTACTTGTCTCATTGCGCATGCCTCAAATGATGAGAGTCAGCTTTGGCATAGACGGCTGGGCCATTCAAACTTCAGAAACATGAATCGTTTAGTGACTGGAAATCATGCTGTGAGAATACCGTCAAAGAAATTCTCTACAACTGATCTCTGTCCAACATGTTTGAAAGGAAAACAGCACCGAATGTCTTTTAAGTCCAAGCCAGAAAACTCCATTTCAAAACCCTTGCAGATGCTACATATGGATCCTTTCGGACCAACAAACGTTCAAAGCTTCGGAAAGAAGTCTTATTGTTTTGTCATCATTGATGATTTTACTAGATTTTCTTGGGTTTATTTCTTGCATGTTAAATCTGAAACTGCGGAGTTGTTAAAAGACTTTATCATCAAAGTTGAAAATCAGCTGGATTGTAAAGTTAAAATTTTAAGAAGTGATAATGGAACCGAGTTTAAAAACTCTAATGTCGATTTGTTTTGTGCAGAAAAAGGAATTGCGCGACAATTTAGTGCTCCAAGAACGCCTCAACAAAATGGGGTTGCATAACGGAAAAATCGAACACTGATTGAAGCAGCAAGATCCATGCTCGCAGATGCCAAAATCCCTATCACATTCTGGGACGAAGCTATTGCCACTTCATGTTTTGTACAAAACAGGACATTATTGGTTTAGGATAAAAATAAAACGTCTTATGAGTTATTATTTGGAAGAAAACCAAATATTTCCTACTTGAAAGCATTTGGTTGCCCTGTATCGATTCTAAATTTAAGTGATCATCTCGGGAAATTTGAGTCAAAATCTGACGATGGATTTTTCCTTGGTTACTCGTCTGTTTCTAAAGCTTATCGGGTTTTTAATAGCAAAACGAATATTGTTATAGAAACTATTAACGTAAAGTTTTTAGAAAATTCGTTTCCGTCAGTGGCTCATGGTCCCGAATGGTTGTTTGATTTAGATTCGTTATCAAAATCTTTCAATTCTAACTTGTTTGATTTTTCAGGAAAAGCGAGAAAAGAATCAGGAGACTTGGGATGTTTCAGTGATGATTCTGATAATGACGATGATAGCAATCTTAATTCTGAGTATCCGTTCATGTCATTTCATAATCCTGATCATGGAGTATCCAGTCAAGCTCCGGGTCCTTCCGGTTCTCAAGAAGATCAAGATTCAAACAATCTTGAAGATGACGTTAATCCGCAAATTTTTCCTAATGATGATGGATCTGTTCAAAATCAACCATCATCAGATCCGAATGTTGAAGTTGATCCAGAATCATTTGACTACTTCATCAATTCACCAGAACAAGTTCCTAACTTCACTCCGCATACGTCTACAATTCTACAAGATCTACCGAATCTGAATCAGTCTAATCTGGAGACGCAAGTTCAAGGAGATTCAATCCCGACTCACAGAGTTCACAAGAATCATCCTTTATCTCAGATTATTGGGCGTTGAATCAGAGAACTATGAGAAGTCAGACTGAACAAGCAAACGTTTGTCTTTATTCATGTTTTCTTTCTCAAGAAGTTCCGAAGAACATTTCAGAAGCGTTACAAGATAACAGTTGGATTGAAGCGATGCAAGAGGAGTTACTTCAATTTCGCAAACAAGAAGTTTGGAAATTAGTGGACTTACCTGAAGGAGAAAATGCGATTGGTACAAGATGGTTGTACAAGAACAAGCCAGATGAACGTGGCATTGTGCTACGAAACAAAGCCAGACTTATTGCACAAGGTTATACTCAGGAAGAAGGTATTGACTATGAAGAAGTGTTTGCTCCGGTCGCTCGACTTGAAGCTATTCGCGTTTTTCTAGCTTATGCCTCTTTTATGAAGTTTAAAGTGTTTCAAATGGACGTCAAAGGCGCTTTTCTGTATGGACCGATTAATGATGATGTATACGTCAGACAACCTCCAGGTTTTGAGGATCCTGAGTATCCACATCGTGTATACAAATTGAGCAAAGCTTTATATGGTCTACATCAAGCTCCAAGGATTTGGTACGAGACGTTATCTAAACATTTGCTAGAACATGGATTTACAAGAGGTCAGATTGATCCAACTTTATTCATGAAGCGGGAAAATGAAGATCTTTTATGTGTTCAAGTGTATGTGGATGATATCATCTTTGGATCAACAAGTCCGTCCATGTGCAAAGAGTTTGAAGAAATCATGAAATCAAGATTTTAGATGAGTTTGATGGGGGAGATCAATTTCTTTCTCGGATTGCAAGTAAAACAATCAGCAGACGGAATTTTTATCAACCAATCAAAGTTTGTTGAGAAGTTGCTGAAAAAGTTCAAAATGCAAGATTGTCAGACTATTCAAACGCCATCTGATGTTAATTGCAAGATACAGCCGGATCCGAAAGGCAAATCCGTTGATCAAACATTGTACAGATCAATGATTGGTTCACTGATGTATCTTACTGCATCAAGACCAGACATTTTGTATGCTGTATGTGTGTGTGCAAGATATCAGTCTGATCCAAAAGAGTCGCACCTGGTTGCTGTTAAACGTATTTTCAGATACCTTAAAGGGAAACCGAATCTCGGGTTATGGTATCCTTATGAAGGCAATTTTGAATTATATAGTTATTCTAATAGTGACTTTGGTGGGTGTGCTCTTGACAGGAAATCGACTACGGGTGGATGTCAATTTCTGGGTTCTAGACTTGTTTCTTGGCAATGCAAAAAGCAGACCAACGTTTCTGTATCCACAGCTGAAGCAGAATATATCGCTGCATCTGCAGGATGTTCTCAAGTTTTGTGGCTACAAAATCAATTGCTTGACTACGGGTTTAACTTTCTCAAAACTCCTATTTACATAGACAATACTGCTGCTATGTTCATTACTGCTAATCCTGTTCAACACTCAAAAACCAAACATATCGAAATTCGATATCACTTTCTCAGAGACAACTCTGAAAAAGGTTTAATAATTTTGATTAAAGTTCATACCGACAAACAACTGGCAGATCTTTTCACAAAATCCTTTTTGTCAGGACGGTTTGAATTCTTAATTTAACCCATAGGGTTAATCAATCATGATTAATTCTAATTTTTGAAAAACAAAACAAAAATCGGAAAATATAAAAGTCAAAAATATAATAAGTCGATGTCAAGTATTGATTCCTTTGTTTTTTTTATTGTTTTACATTGTGTGTGTGCATGAAAAAGAAAAAGAAAACAAAAAAGAATATAAAAGCAAAAAGAAAAGAAAATATCATGTCATAAGAATCTATGTTGCAAAAAGTGGGAAATGATAGTTACACTAGACATTATTTGATACATCATTTTTAAATAAAGACTGATGAATGTTAATTGATGTGCGAGACAGCTCAGACAATTAGACTGAAAAAGTAAGTTCATTGTTGACAAAAATAAACTTAATGATCTTTGTGTTAAGTTCCTTTGTTATACATGTCTAGATATATATCTTTTGATACTTTGCTTGTGATGATAGTTGTTTCATGATCGGGTAACGATGCAATCTATTCAGTGTGATGAACCGCATCGTGAGCTTCTTTGTTGTGGTATCCACAGACCTGAAGTCTCACATGAAGTCTCTTTTGAGCTTCAAGGTGCAGCAAAAGATTCCCAAAGTTGGAACAAAAAGAGTCCCAAATGTGGACTATCACCAAACAAAAATTC
Organism: Tagetes erecta; assembly: GCA_030867185.1. Taxonomy (NCBI): domain Eukaryota; kingdom Viridiplantae; phylum Streptophyta; class Magnoliopsida; order Asterales; family Asteraceae; genus Tagetes; species Tagetes erecta. Next base: position 13,949,620 of record CM061493.1, read on the forward strand.
CAAAAAGGAATTCAGAAGATTCCCAAGGGGAACAATAGGAAATGAAAAATTCCAAAAAGGAATTCAAAAGAAGTCCCAAAGTGGACCAAATCCGAATAGAACCCATATTCCACACTGTTTATGACTGTAAGTGACCAGGTTGTTGTGCAATATGCATCCTTGTAGTGTTTGATAAGGAACTATGTTGACATATGTATTCATGAGGGTCACATAAGTCATTTTAATCGAACCTTAATCTCATCATGATACTGAAAAAGTAAGTGTGTCAACTCGAGCTAATTGGTATGTTTTCATATCATCACTCAATTAAACAGAAGTCAAATGTCTATTCAAAACTTGCAAAACATGTTCAGATAATGTGTGGTATGATCTCACTGCGATATTTTGATTCATTGCATTGCATATGTCTTTATTTTAATGTGTGTGCTTTGTGTGTGCAGGCATATGGAGTCTTTATTGACACATCGACATCCTTGTTAAACTTTAAAATTTCAAGAAATTTCAAGTTTAGGGGGAGAATAAATGAAGAAGAAAAATATTTTCCAAAAACCAAAAAAGTTTGAAATAAGTGTGTTGAAGTATGGATCATGCGGTTAATGAAAGCAAGTGGTGTATTGAATGTGTTAAAAACAAACCTAAGGTCTTGTGATTTATTTTTGTTTAGACAAATTGCTTCGGGATATAGAAATATTGGTTGTGCAAAAACAATTTTGTGAAGAAAATGAAAAAGGAATTTTTTATTGAATAAATTTTGTTGCCCTAAAATGTTTTTGAATTTTAATATGACAAAACCCTAATAAGGATGTCTTGTCTAATTAATATGTCGAGAATGTTTGCAGGTGCAATAAATGCAGTTGAAAAAGTCAACAGACGGAGAAAAATGAGACAAATCGCTTAAGTGTTGAAGCCAGGCAAAGATATCGGAAGACACTATTTAGCCGGGTAATGAAGTAGACTATTTAGCCGGGTAAGTGTGTGTTTGATACAAGCCGGGTGATTGAAAAGAAGAATTGAAGCCGGGTGAAGATATTATGACTACTATGTTGCCGAGTAATGAAGAGTTGTTACCAGCCGGGTAATGAACAAGTTACTATGTTGCCGGGTGAAGAAGTCATTGATATCTGCCGGGTGACAAGTTGTATGTAACTATACAACCGGGTGAAGTAGTGTTGACACTGCCGGGTTATAGAATGAAGATTCTATGCAGCTGGGTAAGTGAATAACACTATGAAGCCGGGTAAAGAAGACAACTGTGTTGCGGGTGATGAAGAGAAATATAGCCGGATTATAGAGAAATCACTATGCAGCCGGGTAATGAACAACAGTCATTGTGCAAGCCGGGTGATGTTAGAAGATCGCTATACAGCCGGGTGATGAGTAAAATCAAAACAGGTGTAGTTGTTCCTAACTCTTACCCGTATCTACAGTGCTTTACCTGTCTCTACAGTACATGACCCGTCCAGGCTTATTGGGCTTAGTTGTTTACCCGTCCCAATTTGTTGACCTGTCCCAATAAGTTTGACCTAATTTTTCAATCATATAAAAACCCGCCTCTTCACAACACTTATCATATTTTCACTCACACTTTCAAGCAAATCCCCTGCACATAAATCGTTGATTATCATATTCAATCGGTTAATCTGTAACAAGTTTGATTGATTGAATAAGGTATATTTTATGTGATTCGACCTTGATAAACCTGCAAATCGACTGTTAAAACGAAAAATGATGATGAACAGTACTTTGATCACTGAATCGACACTTTGATTTTGCGTGTTAAAACTGAAATCGAATGTTGTTTTAAGTGTAAAAACTGTCGATTATCAACAATTTGTCATTAATTTGCATCAAAATTCCTTAAAATCAACAGAATCAACCAAAATTGTTCATAACTGTCGAACCGCCATTGATGACCTGCTGAAGGTTCTTAAGTTTTAACCTCAAAATGATAAAATGTGTGTTAAGTAGTAACAAATCAATGTTAAAAATGAGCTAGAACATGTTATTCAATTTTGTCATACAAATTTCAGATTTGTGTCTTAAGTGTCTAAACTGTTAAGTTGCTAAGTGTAAAATATTGTATGATCATTAAATTTCCAAAAGTTATGTTAATCAAAATGGTGAAAATTTGATTGATAGTATAACTTAGGTGATAAATTGATCATGTGATTATTCTACATTGTAATTTTTTTTTTGTTTAAATACTTATACAAATCTGTTATTTATGAATGAAAAATCTAACACATGTGTCTTGTTTTGTTTAAACAGATGGAGAATCTGAAATTTGAGCCTAAGCATAATCTAGTTGCTTGTCTGGATGAATCTATACCAGAAACAGAGGGTTATAGAGACATGATCAGGTTTATCAGAAGAACGAAGTATGTCTATGCTATGTGTGCAAAGCCTGTGATATCACTACAACAAAATTGGGTTTTTAGTACGCCCAAAAGTGTCTTATAATGTTACTTTATAGGACCTTTAATTTAATAGGACCAATAGTAAAAGCGTTTCATGTAAGGGGGTTGTAATAAGTCTCGGAACTTAAAAAGCGTCCTAATATCGCAAATAAGATTATAAAACCAATTTTATGGTCGCATAATATGTATATGAACAACTTAAAAAGCGTCCTAATAAAAACATATAAGGACACTTTTACAATGTTACAATATGTGGCTACTTACTTTTAATCTTATGATACACGTGCAAGCGTCCTTAAAAATTAATTTATAGGACCACTATAATGTAACAGTATAGGGTCCTAGTATCCCAAATAAGATTATGAAACCAATTTCGTGGTCGCATAATATGTCTATGAACAACTCAAAAAGCGTACTAATAAAAACATATAAGGACACTTTACAATGTTACAATATATGGCTACTTACTTTTAATCTTATGATACACGTACAAGCGTCCTTAAAAATTAATTTATAGGACCCTTATAATGTAACAATATAGGTACTTTAGTAATAAGAAAAGGGTCCTAACAAGTCATATGTTACAACGCTTTCTTAAACCTCCACATTCACAATTTTACGATATGGTTATGGACATCAAATTAAACAATAAAAAGACCATCAATATAAAAAACGTTGAAATAGTTATTGTGTATATAAAATCCACTAATGAAAGAAATAAAATTTTATTATATTTCACATAAGCTTGTTCATAACAAAACCACTAAACATAAATGAGTTAAAACATTATCCAACATAAAGTCTTGTAACATTTAACAAAGAAAATATAAGCAATGAAAGAAACGATCAACATAAAATCCAAGCCATCAATGTGTCCTCAATCCTTACGGACTACCTACAAATAAAGCACCCATGTATAAGCGTTAAGTTTCATGTTATTAAAAGTATTCGTATCTCATATTTACAAATACATACCGAGATGAAAGGACAAGGCCATGCGATGGATGCACCAACACAATCTTGAATTGTGGAAAATAACCCATATGGTCTCACTAAATTTTCATCTTTTTTATTGTTACTTGAACGTTTACCTCACACCATTCTTGTCCAAGCTCTGTACTACCAACAAGCTCATTTGGGTCCAATCGACTTGGTTCATGTCCCAAAGATGCCTATTTAAATAAAAAATAATGCGTATAACAATGAATATCGACATGCTACATTAACCATTGCACTATCTCATACAATCTGATTACCTTTAGCACATCCATTTGTTCAAAAAGCAACTTTAATATTATTAATTAAATTAAAGTATATATAAACCAAATAATTAGAACAAATACTACATGCTTTATACTATATATCAAAAATAAACTAATTTTAGTGTTCCTTTATATTAACTAGTTGTGTCCACCCGCGTGTTGCGCGACTGTCATTTTTGAAAAGCTTCACGCTACGCTGTGGGTGTTTAGTCGTTTTTGAAATGCTTCGCATTATGCATGTCACAAATTATCAATTAGAAGAATCGATCAACCGAATAAAAACAAAAACCAAAATTTCCAAGCAAACATCAAATGTGTATAAAAAAACCAAAAGCACAAGCAGGTGAAGCAACCAAATGGCTGATTTTAAGAAGCAAAAGCGTAAAGTATACTGAAAGCACACAAATCATTTATAACTATTACATCGTAACGGTTTAGGCCCTTTCATAGATACTTTTTAATTACATTATACAAATAAATATTGCAGAGCTAGTCAGAGAGACCAACAACAATAATTTGTTTGCAGCATTAATGAACAAACTGGTTCAGCCCATTGCGGTTTATTCTAAAAAGTTTACTAAACACCTAGCAGGTGAACCTTAAAAAACTTACCAAATCCATATTTTGTCTCAATCATTATAAATCCACACTACACATTAATATAACTAATAAGCCTTTGAAATTTGATGTTAATGAAATTCAATTAAACTAATAACGATTTTAAAATCAAATACATGCATTTAGGATTGTAAAGAAAAAAATTATTTCGATTCTTTTTCACATTACATGAGCATCAATAGACCAATAAGATGAATCCCTAAAAATTAGTAAAATGTAAGACCTTAGTATACAATAAACTGTAGTAAAACTGTAAAAAAGGCTTACCACCGCCAAACGAAGCCAAAGACTTGAATTAGTCACTGATTGCAAATTTTGGTAATTCTTTTACGACAAATTTCTGCAATAAATAACAAATAATAGAATTAAAATGAAAGCAAAATGTGTTGTAGTAACTAATAAACACCTTACACAAAGTGCTGTAATAAACATCTTACCCCATAATCAGTTGACATAAATATCCAAATGTTGAATATTAACAAACTTTAGTCAAATATAAACTGCTAGCTTGCAACTCCCTTGCCATATAAATCATGTATCTATTTTGAAATAACAATGGTACCAATAAATACCTTAGAAATTTACCTTATTTTTTTAAGACTTAATCCAGTTTTAAGAATAAATCTTTCCAATAAGATTACCATTTAGCAACAATTGCCCAAATCACGGTTACTTGCCTGAATCTCAGCGAAATTAAAACCAAGATCTGTTAGTTGCAAATCACAGACTGGCTCGTATCATGTCAGCTTCAACCGAGGCCGAGCTTGAACTAAAAGGCATATTACGATCAAATCTTGAATTAAACCATGTTGTTTTAAGTAAAATGAATCCAACCGGTTCTGTTAGGTAAATTTCCCACTTGTTTTACACCTAATTCATTTATTTACACTAACATAGTCTAATCAAATTTGGTTCGATAGGAACAACCTATGAAATTGATAGTCATATTACTTCACAAAATCCTAATTCAAGTTAAACACAACAATATAACAAACGTAACAAAAGCAGGAAAAAAAAAACCTCATCACCTCGAAAGATTTCAGACCTGCAAATTAAAACAAAAAAAAAAATCAAAATCCCAAAAATTTAATCATCATATTCATGAGTTCATATACATAGATACAAAATATTGGCTTTGTCATCTTTTCCGATGGGTTAGGGGTTTTGAAACATGAAAGTGGTTTAGAAATGCACTTCCAAACCCATATTTGATTTACCATCACCAAAATATGGCCAAAAACTGGATTAGGGTTTGGAGGTTTACCTTAGCCTTCGTGATCTGCCCTTATCAGGACATACACTTTTCGATATGAGACAGAGATCCTTGGTTGCATTCGTCGTGTTCGTGAAAATGTCAATATCGCCATTGAGAACCACAGAGTCTGCTCTCTCGTCTCCAGCCTTGCTTCTTGGATTGGGCTACAGTTGTATTAATGCAGTAAACAATAGACTGTATATGTAAAACCGTACGCACACACCGAGACAAGTACACAGCCCGTTTACACTAATGGTGTAATTCCATTCGTATCATCTTTAATCATAAACGCATCACTTAATACATATGCATCCATTTATATATACATATATCCATAACATACATACATACATACAATTATATATATATATATATATTGCATACATATAGTCAGTTTGCAGATACACACAAATTATATATGCATAAATTAATACATCATATATATATAGACTTAGTTTACGACCCACCATAAAACCTTACTGTTTCAATATTGTGACTCAAACAAAACCATTACCACCACTCAGTTAAGTTCCTAGATGCCTCGTATACATTCGTATACCCAAATAGAGTTTAAACAAAACCAGAACGTGATCCGAAACCAAACCGTACGAACTTAAATGAAGAAGGAAAGTGACGCGAAACGTACCGGAATGCTCGCGTAAGGGTGAAGAAGTTCGTTGGGTGATCACTAGCGTGCTCGATGGAGTTGAAGGTGACCGGAAACAATGCAGGCGGCCGGAATCGTGAAAACGGCGACTAGAGGAGTTAGGTTTGACGGAGGTACCGGTGATGGAGAATGAACGTGAGTTTGGGTTTTGATGGATTTAAATTTTGTTAATTTGCATACTAGATCCTTTAACTTTGTTTAACTAATTAATTTCAACTTTTATAATTTGCATACTAGTCCCTAGAGATTATAATTTAATTTCAACTTCTATAAAAGTTAAAGTTATAAAACCCAAGTGTCAAGTGTCATATTAAGATATCTTATGTTAAAACTCTAGCAAATAAGCGTCCTACAAAACTAATGTTTTGTGACTCAAATATCAGGGGTCCTATTACGATGTGTAATTATAAAACCTAAATGATTAAGCGTCCTATAAAGTTAAAGTTGAAATACCCAAGTGTCAAGTGTCCTATTAACTCATGTTCTAATATGACTTCAACTAGAAAGAGTCCTATAACACTGAACATATAGAACTCAACTATAAAGTGTCCTATTAAATAATGTTATAATAGAACCTCATTTGATCCGGTGTCCTATTACATTCCAACATAATGGTACACCAACAACTCAAAGTCTTCAAAAATTACTTTATTAGGATCTATATTTTAAGTGTCTTATTAAGTTATATGATAATAGGACCCTAAAGAATCATCCATCCTATTAAATAGCTTTTTAGGACGCCGATTTAGTAACGTATATTATAAAAGGACCCCAAGAGTTCATTCGTCCTGTTAAATAGCTTTTTAGGACCATATTTTACAAGCTTCCTACACAAAAGGTCCTAAAAAGCCATTTTTGTTGTAGTGTATATGCTAGACTCATCAAAAGTTTTTGGAGAACAGCTGAGGTTGTAACTGATGAGGATGGAGTTTCTGTTGTTAGAGGAAACATCACTAGAGATTTACAGTTGACTGTATCTGAAGAGTCCATCAGAACAGCTCTAAGGATTGATGATGATGAAGTTGGTGTGAATGATGAGCTAACTACTGCTGAGTGTCAGGCATGTTTTGTGAATATGGGTCATCCTCCCATATTTCCAAAGTCACAGTTTGTTAGAGCTCGTTTGGGAAAGAAGTGGAAATTACTCTGTTATGTGATACAACAATGCATGTCTAGAAGGAGTGATGGGTTTGATAACTTCCCTTTTGACATTACATCTCCAATTGTTGCTATTGCAGAGAACAAACCTTTCAACATGTCGAAGTGGATTATGAAAGGGTTTGTATTCAATTTGGTGAAAGGCAAAAGGTTCAAGTTTCTTATGTATCCGAGATTCTTGCAATTGACGATTAATGTTGCCTATCCTATTATCAGAGAAGAAGGCTTTGTTGGAGGAATATTATATACCGAGGACATGAATGATTTATCATACAGGAAGATGAGTATTGGAGGAGTTGAAAGTGTTAATCTATTTGACTATATGCAGGATATAGCAAATAATGTGGAAGATATTGAGGTAGTATACCATCACATATCACAAGGAGAGATAGTGAATCCACAGGACCTAGTTGATGAGGTGCCTGATAATTTGTTAGATGATGATGAATATTTTGCTCGTCATCCAGAAGATGAGAATGAGTCTGAGAATGATGAGAATGAAGAAGAAGATGATAATGATGATGAAAATGGTGATGATAGTGATGATGGTGGTGATGATGAAAATGGTGATGATAGCGCTGAATCAGTTTCTGAAGAAGCAGAGAATGTTGAGGTTGATGAACCAATGGAAATAGAAACAGAAAATGTTGAAGTTATAGAACCAGCTGTGATTGAGGAACCTGTTGAGGTTGAAGCTGTAGAAGAAATGTTTGTTGAAGTTCCTAAGGCTATCACAGTGCAGTATGTTAGATCACGAAGATCGAAACTTGTGATTGATCCTATTATTGTGGAGGAACAGAATGTTATTGAAGATGTAGATGTGCCTGAGATAGTGGACATTGTACAGATTGCTAAAGAAGTTGCAGCAGAAGTAGAGTTTGTGGCACAAACAGACGATGATACTGATGCTTGTATGAGTGTTCCTGTTACTACTGATATTGCCACATCCCCCAAACCAGCTGAATACATTGAACAACATTTTGAGTCTTCACCAAAAGTTGGTTCAAGTGTTAATGTGAATGAAGATAAAGAGAAAATTGCTGAGTTAGAAGAGATGGTAGCCAAACTCTTGGATGCTAATGCACAGTTGAAAGCATCTAATGAAAGGAAGAAGAAGAGATTAGAAGAGTTTTGGGCTACTCATCATCAGAATTTGAAAACGTTCAAGGAATTAGAAGCTGATTATGAAAGGTTGAAGGATGAGCATGAAAAGCTGAAAGAGGACTATAAAGAGTTATATGCGGAATGCAATACTCTTAATGCTGAGAAGGAAATGTTAGAAAAGTGGTTAGAAGAAACCAAGTCAAAGAAGTCTGGTTCAACGTCTGATAAAGAATTTTCGGATGATGTAATGGAAGTGGCCGAGTCTACTCTAGAAGTCATAGTGTATTATACTAGAGCACGTGGTACGAAGAATGTGGGCGAGAGGATTGAGTCACCAATTACTATTCCCGATCAAGCTGCTGTTTCTGTCAATCCTGACAAAGCTGAGGGAAAAAGAAAGTTAGATGCTGTGCCTGAGATTACTGGTGAAGAAGGTTATACTAAAAAGCCAAGAATGGAAGAAACAGTTCAGATTGAGCCGATTCAATCTGAATCTGTAACTAAAACTGAGGTGGCTGAAATGGCGAAGGTGGATGAAACTGTGAAAGAAGCTGAAACTGATCAAACAGTTCAGATTGAGCCGATTCAATCTGAATCTGTAATAGCAACTGAAGTGCCTGAAGTGATTAAAGTTGTTGAGAATGTGCCAGAAACTGTGACTGAAGAAGCATTTCAGTTTGAGCCGGTTCAAACTGAAACTGCACCAATGATTGAGGCACTTGATGATCTGGATGATATAGATTTCACAGAATCTGAACCTGAGGCTGAGCCTGAAGCTAATCCTGACGATGAGATACCAGTTGATCTTCCTGAACGTTTTGCTTATCTTGAAAGAATGAAGTATAATCCAGTATATCTGAATGGGCTGACAGTGAGTCAAATTAATGAAGAATATGAGAAGTGTTTGACTGCACAAGATAAGGCAACGGCAGATGAGAAGGAATTTGTTGTAGAAATGGGTGAGTGGACGCCATTACAAGAAAGCCTGAACATTGATGATCTTCCTCCGGAAGAACTGTATCATCAAGATCCAGAAGAAATGTCCAGTAGAAGTATGCGTGAATGGCTGAGCTCGAGGCACTATCCATACAAGACTTTGCAAAGACTGAAACATGAATCTCTGAAGAAGATTGTGACAAGTTTCATGAAGACTAAGGAGATGTACAATCGAATGTTTTTCTTAGATTACAACAACCCACAATATTATGAGTTGACTAAGAGATACAAAGTGCTTGAACCCAGAGATATAACGCTGATGGCTTTGCCAGAAGATGCGCACAAAAAGAGAAAGGATCTGATAGACATGTTTCCAAGTGAAATGAAATCATACAATATTCCCATGGACGTACGAGAATCATGGCATAAGTCTGCCACAGCAGGAGATGTTGTTAGATCTCTGCTGAGTAAGGGTCAGTCTGTTGCTGAACTGCTTGATTCTATGATCGTGCCAGAAAAGTCCAAGAAGGTGAAGATCATCGCATGGAAATATGACGAAGTCTTTGATGCATTTTTGATTAAACGAGTTAATGGTTTATGCGATGTTTACCATTATTACTCAAGTATATTCAAGTTGGAAGTGCAAGATTTGAAGGAGTTGCACAAACTAAGATTGATTAATCACACGCATGCTGAGCGTGGTGATAAATGTGCGATGCTGTTAGATGCTGGAATAAGCCGTTTGCCGAAATATTTGGAGTTTAGAGGACAACAAGAAGATACTGCTTATGTTCAGAGGAAGAAAACGAGGAAACCAAAGAAGTTGGTAGTGAGAGATATGTATTTGGAAGAGTTTTCGGATGAATACTTTGATAAAGTGACAAATCCAGGATTGAAAGTGATTGATGGTACACAAGCAACGAAACCAATTCTTAAGTTTTTCTACAATCAGGAAACTTATGAACTGAAATTGGTACGTAATTTGGATGACTGGGATAAGGACATGATTACATTATTTAGCACGTTCGAGCTGAAGCTGCTACATCCATCTTACATCGATCATCTGAGAAATTACACAATGGAGAAGTGCAAAGATCAAATTACTGAAGCTGACCGAAAATTGTTTGTGGTAATGATTGAAGTGATTGCGGCTGCTTCTGAGAAAATCCGACTAAGAAAGGCATTACTCAATGCTAACCTTGTGAGGATCGATATTCCAGAGATCGAGTTTATGCGTGTGACTGCGAAGGGTACATTAGAGGTGCAAGCAAAAGGGCAAGAAATGCCTTATGAATTTTATGCCAATATTGATTTTGCAGGTCTAACTCTGGATACTCAGAAACGCATGAATGCCTGTGCCATCCTCACAAATGAATCAAAGCCGAGACAAGCAAAGATTGCAGAAAAGTTCAAGTCATGCATTGAGGAGGCTTTAAAAGAACAAGAAGATTATAAAGGAAAACAGTTGCTGGATGTCAAAGATGAACCAGAAGAATGGTGAGAGATTGATGCTGAAAGAGCAAGTGTTGAAAACTGAAGACTTTTGAAGTTCAAAGATAAATCTTAGGGGGAGTACTGTTAGGGCTTATTTCTGTTAAGATTTACTTTGTACTTTGTTTTATACATTTTGTATAGTTTAGGGTTAATTTTGTATTTTCCCTAATGTATTGTTGCATAAAGCATGTAGTAAGAGAATGTTAGTGAGAGAGTCTAGATCGCATATTCACGTTAGTGAGAGAGTTAACTGTGTGTGATTTCATTCTCCTGCATTTTGTACTACAACTTTGCTTTGATCATCAATACAAAGAGAATTATTAAGTAATGAATTGTGTTGCTGATTGAACTGTGTTTGTGTGCTAATTTCATTCTGATCATTGAGCGATATCGATCCAATTGAACCTATCACACTCACATGACCATTACAATTTATATATTTCACTGTTACCAAATGGTCATCATTTCACTTTTTACAAAATCATCATCACTTGTCACAGATTTGTACATACATACCTACCATTCATTCATATATACATAAAAGCACACATATTTATCTATCATGTGTATATATAATATATGTCAATGTTTATATCAGTATCATAATATGCATAATCTTAAACACTACATCCATGATCATATAAGTATACCTACCTTTTGCACATACACTTCAAATATATATACATGTCAAGTTGAACACTCTTAATTATATATATATATATATATATATACACACACACAGTAGTACTGTTACTCACACATAATCAACAATCAAATGATTTATGTCATATATGTTTATATTTCTACTCAGCAATCTACTTTTAACAGCATATATATGGTAGTTTCAACCTAGGACACATGCAATATATATATATATATATACATTCCCATATGTTTATTAACTACACACTAATATATATGTACATCTGTTCACACATACACATATATACAAACACATATATTTTCCACCATGCGCTTCATTATACTACATGCTACACATATATGCATGCATTTATACACATAACTATATATATCCATACAACAAATCATTATACGTACACATATACAAATTGAGTCAAGTTTTAAATCAAACCTCAACCCGAACGAGACCGGAACAAAACCCAAACTCGATATCAAAACAAATAACATACATACCGATCGATTATCAGAGGCGAGGGAGAATGCTTCTCCGTCTTCAGAACAATAGTCGATGACGGCGGTGGCAATTGCGGTACGTTATGGAAGCTACTGCGGAAGACGGTACGGTGATGTGGGTGGTTTCTTGTTACTGCAGCGGTGACTGAGATGGTCTTAGAGGTGGTCGTTGATGGTAGAGATTGCGACCAGAGTTGGTGACAGGGGTGAAGAGCGGCGGCGGGGAAACGGGAGTAGGGTTTGTAATATGTTGAGACGTGAAGGTGATGATCGATCGACAGGGTCTTTAGGGTAGGTTGGGTTATATATTTAAAATCTTTGCGATATGATCCCTAGGCTTTTAGTTTTGTTAAACTTGTTTCCAAAGTTATATGTTTTAACTTTCAATAACTACTAACTGAACCTTGTACTTTTTATGCCGTATATATATTTTATGAAATTATCCGCTATATTCTTGGTACGTACTCGAGTTATGTGAATTAATAATTTCCCAAATTACTAATGTTTAAACGTCTTTCGTTGCGATTTGATAATTGCTCTAATTACTATTTTTGTAATATATATTTATCTAGTTTATATTGAATTAACACATCTACTTTATTATTTACGTAATGTATGAAAGTGGATTCCGAGTTGCTAGAGAGAGTCTAACGAAATTCGGTTAAGTTGGCTAACGTCGTTAACTCGAAATTTCCGGGTGTCACATCATCCCCTTGTTGAAAGAATTTTCGTCCCGAAAATTGAGTATGGTTGGTAAGAGTTTGAGGTTACACGGAATAAAAGAAGGAAAAAAAAATTAGGTTGTCACATCATCCCCTTGTTGAATGAAATTTCGTCCCGAAATTTTAGTATCGGCAGATCACTTCGGAGTGATTCAAAGAAACTAATACTTGATGTGAGTTGTTTTAATTATATTATTCGCGAGTTGACTAAATGTAATACTTAGGATGTAATAGAGTTCGGGCTACATTTGGTAATTTGTAAGGTTTATAGGACCTAATATTTCTATTAGTTTAAGTGTCGAAAGAGTGGAGTGAGTGGGTGAGGATGGTGGAGTGTTAGAGACTACAACTTTCTTACCATGAGCGTGAGAGGAAGTCGACAATGACGGCATATCTCATACGTATAAATATAGTGTCTGGTTAACGAATTATTGTGTGCGTAAGTGTAATTAATGTAGTTTGTACAATTGTAGTCTAGGATTGACTTTTTATTATATTGTTAATTAAAGATGAAACTGTGTCTGGATTTTTTTTATTTATTTATTGTGTTTTGGGTATAACCCACACGTAGGGTCTTTGCCAGGATCCTCATGTACCTATAAATTCACCATTACGTTGCGCATCCGTACTAAACAATGTGATCATATCGTGATCCCAATCTTCTAAGTCACGAACAATCTTGATGTCACACCCTCAATTTCCACTAACGGAGTTCTATCGTTTAGGGCGTGACATGCCAGGATCTCATTGCCATTAGTTACATTGAACGACCTCTATATGAATTTAAAAGCCAACATTAACAAAAACCATGTTTAAAATATGTTTCAGTTCGGAAACATAAATAAAAATTCCTACAATTCAATGCGTAAACCACACGTCCAAACATTAACTTTAATAAAATTAACAAAAGGAGTTTGAATGCAGCTAAGACTCAACAAAACATGCTCCTAATCCGTGCACAGTACCTGAGAAAGACATGCTAAAATGTGTAAACACTAGGTTGGTGAGTTCACAGGTTTAGATGAATAAAAATACAACAACAGCCGATAATGTAAATACATTTATATCGTTAGGTAGCGAACCCAGTTTCTTATTATTTAAGCATTTCGATACCGAGCTGACTGAGATTCACACCTTCCCGACTCCCAGCCGAGGGTGGGGTTTTGTCAAACCCAGTAGTATTACCCGAACTTCCTTGCTATACCCCGTATATTAATGGCTCGAAGATTTAGTGAGGACTTTAACAACTTGTTATGATTTACGCTTAATAATCAAGAGATATAAAGTAAATACCATTATCAAATTTAGTTTTGTGCATGCTTTCTCCCCCAACAGGAAAATAGTAAAAGGGGCCGTGAAACTCACCTTAGGTTGCGCAGCTACTAATAATTATCAAATTATAATTCCAAGTTCGACGAACAACCTGTTTGAATTCTACTAATTAGATACAATTAACTCTAATAGAGTTCACGTTCGATTTCGCATTCCTGGTTCGGTTTCGTACCCAAACACTCACCCGTATATTTATACCCAAACCTCCATATAACAATACGTACTCAAAGTTTATGCACACATCTACAATAAATATTCATGGATCCTTACCATAGTCAAAATGTTCGGATTATATTTACACACCTGCATACTTACCTATAAGGCATATACTTATATAGGTATATATATTTAAATTATTTCATCAATTTGTCAATTTAGCAACTCATCATTATATCTCATATTATACATACAGAGCAAGTATCAAGTAAAACATATCCATTCATTATACTATGATCACGTAGCTCATATGCAAACCAACGCATATTCTCCACAAACGCAATGCACATAAACATGTCATACATACATCCCATATATTGCTCATACAAACTCAAACTTATACCTAGCCACATCATTCATCTTTTCCATTCATATTTACACACAACATACGCTCGATCTATCAGTTACATACATACATACATATTTACTTTAATATGATTTATAGATTTATATATAACACACCAATGAATGATATATTTTCTGTTGCTAGATGTTTGACACACACATATTCAAAACACACAATCTGATATATAAAAAGGCATACACATTCATACACACAACCCATATATTCATCATGCAGCTTACAATGTTTAAGAACCTTATGGATTTTATATTGTATTATATTATTTTATGTTATTTTATTATTATTTCTTATCCAAACCATCTTCATCATGCGTGTGTGTGTGTATATATATATATATATATATATGTGCTAGATCATGTACAAGTGTACAACATATGTATATAACTATATAAGAGTACTACACAAACACATACATACACATCTCTATACACTCGTATATACATCAGTTATTAGATCAAACCGTACCCATAACGAAACCGAAACCGAAACTGCAACGAACTGAATCCATCATAACTACAAGTTACGAGTTGGATACTTACCATACGTAACAAGGGAAGTGTTGGGTTTTTGTCGGAGTTGGAGAAAATGACCGGAGCTACTGTAACACGGTGGATACGGTTGAGACAGGGGTGGCTGCGGCTAATGACAAAGGTGTAGGTGGCTCTCGGTTACCAGAACGAAGATGATAACGATCTTGACGATGACGATGGGTGATTGTAGATTGAACCTTCGCCTGAATTTGTTAAGGGGGCGGTGTAGGGTTTTTGGCGAAGGGGTGACGGGTGTAGGGGTTGGTTATATAAGTTTACCATTTTTCTTTATTTGCAACCTAGTCCCCATGGTTTTTAGAGTTAGTTAACTTGTTCCCAAAGTTATTATAAATTCACATTTAGTTACTTACAGTTTGAACCTCGTACTCTGTACGACTTATAAGATTTACGAAATCATTCTGTCAATTCTTCAGCAATGCATTCGTGTCGTGTGAACTAGTAATTCCGCGAATTACTAACGGTTGAACGCCACTTGTTGGGATCCGATAATTTCTCGAATTACTATATATATTTATTTACTTGTTCAAATAATTAAATATTTTTTGTTAATTATTGTGATAATGCACTATATAGGATTTCAAGTTGAAAGACACTAACGGAATTCATTAAGCTTGGTTAATGACATAACCCGAAATTGCCGGGTGTCACACTTGAGTTCAAAAGTTTCTTCATGATAGAAAAATTTCAGTATCGGCTTCGTCTTCTTCGAACCATCGAACACTTTGAATCCTGGATCGGTTACATTATCAAAAAATTCATCTGAAAGTTCTTCTAAGTACATATCACGAAGGAGCAACTTTTTCTGCTTCTTCTTCTTATTATCCAAATAAACTTTATCCTCTTGTTGGCCACGAAATTCCAGAAACATAGGCATTCGGCTGATTCCAGCATCCAAAAGCATTGCACATTTTTCATCACGCTCAGTCCTTGTATGATTTATCAACCTCAGCTTATGTAATTCTTTCAAGTCTTGAACAGGAAGTTTGAAGATGCTTGAATAATAGTGATAAACATCACATAAACCATTAACCTGTTTGATCAAAAACGCATCAAACACTTCATCATACTTCCATGCAATAATCTTCACATCCTTGGATTTTTCCGGCACGATCATTGAGTCAAGCAGGTCGGCAACAGATTGACCTTTACTCAGCAGTGATCTCACAATATCACCTGCGGTGGCAGCTTTATGCCATGACTCTCGTACTTCCATAGGAATGTGGTACGCTTTCATCTCACTAGGAAACATGTCGATCAGATCTTTCTCTTTTTATGAGCGTCTTCAGGTAAAGCCATCAGTGGTATCTCCTTCGGTTCCAATACTTTGAACCTTTTGGTTAGTTCAAAATACTGTGGATTATTGTAATCCTAAAAGAGCATACGGTTATGCATCTTTTCTGACGCTAGAAAACTGACAACAATCTTTTTCAGCGACTCCTTCTTCAACCTCTTCAGAGTTTTGTACGGATAATTCCTTGATTGTAACCATCGACGCATATCAACCGAAGTCCTCTCCTCTAGGTTTTGATGATACAGTTCTTCAGGAGGAAGATCATCAATATTCAGACTTTCTTGTAATGGCGTCCATTCACCCGGTTCAACAACAAACTCTTTGTTATCACCATCTACTCGATCTTGGGCATTGACGCACTTTTCGTACTCCTCGTTTATTTGACTGACAGTAAGTCCATTCAAATACACAGGGTTGTACTTCTGACACACCCCCAATTTCAACTAACGGAGTTCTACCGTTTGGGGCGTGACATACCAGGATCTCATTGCCATTAGTTACATTGAACGACCTCTATATGAATTTAAAAACCAACATTTTTAAAAACCAACGTTTAAAATAAGTTTCAGTGCGGAAGCATAAATAAAATCCAAACCGTTTAATGCGTAAACCACGTGTTCCGAAAAGCAAAGTTAATAAAAATAAAAGAGTTTAATGCATCTACGACTCTACCAAAGCATGCTCCTAATCCGTGCACAGTACCTGAGAAAGACATGCTAAATCGTGTCAACACTAGGTTGATGAGTTCACAGGTTAAGATAATCACAGAAAATACAACAACAACTGATAATGTAAAATACAATTATATCGTTGGGTAGCTAACACAGTTTCTTATTATTTAAGCGTTTCGATACCGAGCTGACTGAGATATATATGCGCCTCGACACCATTGCTAAAAATAACAATGGACCAACAACATAGGATAATTCACACCTTCCCGTCTCCCAGCCGAGGGTGGGGTTTGTCAAACCCAATATTACTACCCGAACTTCCTCGCTATTACCCGTATATTAACGGCTTGAAGATTTAGTGAGGACTTTAACAACTTGTTATGATTCACGCTTAATAATCAAGAGATATAAAGTAAATACCATTATCAAATTTAGTTTTGTGCATGCTTTATCCCCCAACAGGAAAATAGTAAAAGGGGCCGTGAAACTCACCTTAGATTGCGCAGCTACTAATAATTATCAAAATTATAATTTCTAAGTTCAACCAACAACCTGTATCAATTCTACTAATTAGATACAAATAACTCTAATAGAGTTTATGTTCAGTTTCGCGTTCCCGTTTCGGTTTCGCGTTCCCGTTTCGGTTTCGTACCCAACACCTTAACATAGATTGTCATGTACATAAAAAAATGGATTTATGTAACTCCAACTAAAATAATTAGAGTTATTATTATAACATTCTATTTATGTCAAACACCACGTCTCAAACAAGTTGTTGTGCAGTTATATACTCTTCACGCATATAAGCCACACATGCTAGCATACCTCAAAAGTATATAATCATTCACATTCGATTTCTATAATGACACTCACATGACCATTACAATTTATATATTTCACTGTTACCAAATGGTCATCATTTCACTTTTTACAAAATCATCATCACTTGTCACCGATTTGTACATACATACCTACCATTCATTCATATATACATAAAAGCACACATATTTATCTATCATGTGTATATATAATATATGTCAATGTTTATATCAGTATCATAATATGCATAATCTTAAACACTACATCCATGATCATAAGTATACCTACCTTTTGCACATACACTTCAAATATATATACATGTCAAGTTGAACACTCTTAATTATATATATATATATATATATATATATATATATATATATATATATATATATATATATATATACACACACAGTAGTACTGTTACCACACATAATCAACAATCAAATGATTTATGTCATATATGTTTATATTTCTACTCAGCAATCTACTTTTAACAGCATATATATGGTAGTTTCAACCTAGGACACATGGAATATATATATATATATATATATATATATATATATATATATACACATTCCCATATGTTTATTAACTACACACTAATATATATGTACATCTGTTCACACATACACATATATACAAACACATATATTTTCCACCATGCGCTTCATTATACTACATGCTACACATATATGCATGCATTTATACACATAACTATATATATCCATACAACAAATCATTATACGTACACATATACAAATTGAGTCAAGTTTTAAATCAAACCGCAACCCGAACGAGACCGGAACGAAACCGAAACTCGATATGAAAACAAATAACATACATACCGATCGATTATCAGAGGCGAGGGAGAATGCTTCTCCGTCTTCAGAACAATAGTCGATGACGGCGGTGGCAATTGCGGTGCGTTATGGAAGCTACTGCGGAAGACGGTACGGTGATGTGGGTGGTTTCTTGTTACTGCAGCGGTGACTGAGATGGTCTTAGAGGTGGTCGTTGATGGTAGAGATTGCGACCAGAGTTGGTGACAGGGGTGAAGAGCGGCGGCGGGGAAACGGGAGTAGGGTTTGTAATATGTTGAGACGTGAAGGTGATGATCGATCGACAGGGTCTTTAGGGTAGGTTGGGTTATATATTTAAAATCTTTGCGATATGATCCCTAGGCTTTTAGTTTTGTTAAACTTGTTTCCAAAGTTATATGTTTTAACTTTCAATAACTACTAATTGAACCTTGTACTTTATATGTCGTATATATATTTTATGAAATTATCCGCTATATTCTTGGTACGTACTCGAGTTATGTAAATTAATAATTTCCCAAATTACTAATGTTTAAACGTCTTTCGTTGCGATTTGATAATTGCTCTAATTACTATTTATGTAATATATATTTATCTAGTTTATATTGAATTAACACATCTACTTTATTATTTACGTAATGTATGAAAGTGGATTCCGAGTTGCTAGAGAGAGTCTAACGAAATTCAATTAAGTTGGCTAACGTCGTTAACTCGAAATTTCCGGGTGTCACATCATCCCCTTGTTGAAAGAATTTTCGTCCCGAAAATTGAGTATGGTTGGTAAGAGTTTGAGGTTACACGGAATAAAAGAAGGAAAAAAAATTAGGTTGTCACATCATCCCCTTGTTGAATGAAATTTCGTCCCGAAATTTTAGTATCGGAAGATCACTTCGGATTGATTCAAAGAAACTAATACTTGATGTGAGTTGTTTTAATTATATTATTCGCGAGTTGACTAAATGTAATACTTCGGATGTAATAGAGTTCGGGCTACATTTGGTAATTTGTAAGGTTTATAGGACCTAATATTTCTATTAGTTTAAGTGTCGAAAGAGTGGAGTGAGTGGGTGAGGATGGTGGAGTGTTAGAGACTACAACTTTCTTACCATGAGCGTGAGAGGAAGTCGACAATGACGACATATCTCATACGTATAAATATAGTGTCTGGTTAACGAATTATTGTGTGCGTAAGTGTAATTAATGGAGTTTGTACAATTGTAGTCTAGGATTGACTTTTTATTATATTGTTAATTAAAGATGAAACTGTGTCTGGATTTTTTTTATTTATTTATTGTGTTTTGGGTATAACCCACACGTAGGGTCTTTGCCAGGATCCTCATGTACCTATAAATTCACCATTACGTTGCGCATCCGTAATCGTCAATTTACATCACACAAACATCCTAACTTGTTTCCCATCACATGTGTTACTCTTATGTTTTCACATTTTTTTTGTTCTTACCCATACGGTATTTTATTTCATTTCCAGTATATGATGTGTATAGGGAAAGAAGGATATACTTATAACTATAAAACAAGTACATTACATGTGTAAGATACCAATAGATGCCTAGTGTGTTGTACTTATAGGTAATGAATATTTCAAGCATACTATGAGTTTCTGATAAGTATACGGGAAAAACAACTATTATGAACACAAATGTGAGTATTACTAAGCATAAGTAATGATAGTATTAAAGCATGTAGGCAACATTTATTACATAATAGTTCACGGATGGTAAATATAGCACATAAAAGTCATATCAAATAACATGTTGTAAGAGATCGCACAACAGTAAAGTCAGGACCTCACATTAAATATGTTTCAGTCAATAATCCAGTTTAGGCGTCAAACCCCGCCTGTTGGATGCCATAATGGGTCATGAAAAAAATATAAAAAAGTATGACCATTAAGTTCTAGTCTACACCGGCTAGTTGTCATAATGATGTGGGTTATTACTGGTAGTTAAATGAAAACAGTTTCGCTCACAATTTCAAAATAGTTTTAGGTGTCAGTGTCAACAAATTAATGAATCGGCAGAATTGCGATCAATCATACCTTAGGTACTTTAGTGATTAATGTGTAAGGCAAGGAAATACATACTTGTTCGAGTCTCACTAATAGGTAAGATTCTACTAGTGTACTTAAAATTTTTTACAAAATCCAAGTTAAATATGCAAGTAGCCAAGTAGATTCACATCGACAGCCCTGTAGAGCTAGTGTATGTGTGTATATTATAACTAGGTGAGTGCATAAATGGAAGACTAATGCAGTGTAAATAGCTATGGTCTAACATTTTCTTTTGAGATGAAGACATATCAGCAATGCAAATAATCTCCGTGAGTGCCAATTACGTGAATGCGAAAGTGTAACTAATGCAATGTGCAGTTATAGTCTAGAATGCAATCCAAACTTAGTTCACTGTAACCAAGGGCTTTGATACCAATCTGTCACACCGCCAATTTCAACTAACGGAGTTCTACCGTTTGGGGCGTGACATACGAGGATCTCATTGCCATTAGTTACATTGAACGACCTCTATATGAATTTAAAAACCAACATTTATAAAAACCAACGTTTAAAATAAGTTTCAGTGCGGAAGCATAAATAAAATCCAATCCGTTTAATGCGTAAACCACGTGTTCCGAAAAGCAAAGTTAATAAAAATAAAAGAGTTTAATGCATCTACGACTCTACCAAAGCATGCTCCTAATCCGTGCACAGTACCTGAGAAAGACATGCTAAATCGTGTCAACACTAGGTTGGTGAGTTCACAGGTTTAGATAATCATAGAAAATACAACAACAGCCGATAATGTAAAATACAATTATTTCGTTGGGTAGCTAACCAAGTTTCTTATTATTTAAGCGTTTCGATACCGAGCTGACTGAGATATATATGCGTCTCGACACCATTGCTAACAACAACAATGGACCAACAACATAGGACAATTCACACCTTCCCGGCTCCCAGCCGAGGGTTGGGTTTGTCAAACCCAATAGTACTACCCGAACTTCCTCGCTATACCCCGTATATTAACGGCTCGAAGATTTAGTGAGGACTTTAACAACTTGTTATGATTCACGCTTAATAATCAAGAGATATAAAGTAAATACCATTATCAAATTTAGTTTTGTGCATGCTTTATCCCCCAACAGGAGAATAGTAAAAGGGGCCGTGAAACTCACCTTAGATTGCGCAGCTACTAATAATTATCAAAATAATAATTTCTAAGTTCGAACAACAACCTGTATGAATTCTACTAATTAGATACAAATAACTCTAATAGAGTTTAAGTTCGGTTTCGCGTTCCCGTTTCGGTTTCGTACCCAACACCTTAACATAGATTGTCATGTACATAAAAAAATGAATTTATGTAACTCCAACTAAAATAATTAGAGTTATTATTATAACATTCTATTTATGTCAAACACCACGTCTCAAACAAGTTGTTGTGCAGTTATATACTCTTCACGCATATAAGCCACACATGCTAGCATACCTCAAAAGTATATAATCATTCACATTCGATTTCTATAATGACACTCACATGACCATTACAATTTATATATTTCAGTGTTACCAAATGGTCATCATTTCACTTTTTACAAAATCATCATCACTTGTCACTGATTTGTACATACATACCTACCATTCATTCATATATACATAAAAGCACACATATTTATCTATCATGTGTATATATAATATATGTCAATGCTTATATCAGTATCATAATATGCATAATCTTACACACTACATTCATGATCATAAGTATACCTACCTTTTGCACATACCCTTCAAATATATATATATATATGTCACACCCCGGCCAAACAGGCCGGGTCATGACGGACTGATATCATAAATAAGCAGCGGAAATAATAAACTACATATTCATTTAATATAATAAAAGTTGTCCACGTGGGCATATTTCATCCCATTAATAGTTTTAAACAAAATACATGGAAATTAAATTGTCTAGTGCGTGCATATCAGTCTTAAAAACATATTAAAATAACTAGTGGGCTATCCTCCAAAACGCTCCATGCCCTAACTCCAATCAACATGCTACATGATAGTCACTATGTATAGGTTGGACTCACCGGCTTGTCGGTGTTACTTTTGTATGTATTTGTATGACTTGTATTTGTAGTTGTTCTAGCGAACCTACGGGCGAATCTATAGATTGCTCTGAACTATTTGAGTTTCCCAAATAATAAGTCGCATTGTGTTCAAAAGAATCAATTGCTGACAAGCTCCACTCACAAAGAAAAGATGCAAAAATTGCACAAGTGTCAAAAGAAGCAAATGCATCGATCAACATTCAAAAGTTGATCATTGAAATTCAAGCAAAGTCAATCGTATTGCTCAGATATACCCTGATGACAGAACTTATTCTTTTTACCTAGATGTCTGTGGGGACCGAGTTGTCTGAGCTTCTTCAATCAAACCATAAACATGATAAAAGAAGCTGCTGATCTCTTGTTGAAAGGACTAAGGCATGGGTTTAAATGGACAAACATATCTGCAATCCCGCCAATCGATGATTCTCCGGATTCTGCTCAAAACATCATGAAAAATATATATCCTTATTAGCGTTTAAAATTCCTTTTTGTTATTTTATTTTATTTTATTTTTCTAACTCCTATCTTGTTATTATTAGTATTTTTAGGATTATATATGTTTATGTTTATTTTTGGAGCGTTGATATCGTGGGACGTTTTCACAGATTTACAAAGAATTTTAAAATCTGAGAAAAACCAAAAATATTTTAATTTGTGTGGTTCTGAAGGTTGAAGCACCAAAGGTGATGACCAGGGTTAGAGTTCCAGACACACAGCCACCGAGACTGCAAGATTTTCTTAAATGGTTCTATGACAACAGCTCGGGTGAGGCAGTTATCAGATTGAAAGGAGATGACCGTCCAGAAATCCGTCTATTTGATCCAATGGAGGTCTTCTCTTTTTGTGACGAGGATCTGAAGGTGTTATGTGAGAACCAGATAAAGCACGGGGCTGGAGATGATACGAAGACCGAAGCGAACCTGTTTGTGAAGGTCGCAAACAAAGCCCGGGGGATTCGTGCTGAACTCAGAAGTGTGAATGAAAGGCTAAGAAGAACTGAGGATCAGCGTATGGACATGGATGATCTAACTAGACAGCTGGATCAATCGATTGAGAGGAGGTTCGAGAAACCGATGCAGGTTATAGATTTGGAGGCTACTGGCGAGGAGCAAACTGCAGAAATTCAGGCGGAAACAACTGTTCAACAAATGCCTGATACTGATGTCGCTGATGCTGAGTTCGTAGACTCGATGCTGAATTTGAGTGAAGATGAGGCCGGATCAGAAGACGTTACAAATCCTTTGGCCGGAATTGAAGACAGGGCAGGAGCGTACGTTGAATATCTTTGAAGCCAAGATCAAGACGGAGCTAAATTAGAAGACTTCCCCAGGTGAGGTCCAACCTAGGGGGAGTATTGATAGTCACTATGTATAGGTTGGACTCACCGGCTTGTCGGTGTTACTTTTGTATGTATTTGTATGACTTGTATTTGTAGTTGTTCTAGCGAACCTACGGGCGAATCTATAGATTCGCCCGCAGTTCATGTTATCTTTTGTATTAGGTGTCGACTGGGCGAACCTGTATGTGCCCAGCGAACCTGTGTTGGTTCGCTAGATAGATTCGCTACAGCGAATCTATCAGCGAACCTAACACTACTATATATTGTAACCTTATCCTCATCTTAATATAACTTTTGCACATCTTTAACCAAAACTCTTATCTACTGATTGTGTTGTGTAATCGTTCATCTGAGGTGCTAGGAGCATATACTACTTATCTTTGTAGCTTATATACCTCGGTTTTGTGTTGTAATCTTGTTATTGGGTTTGTTTGGTTATTATACACTTTGTTGTTCAAGCCTTGGGTATTTTGTTGTTAAACAAGTCAACATAGCACTGAAATCACGATCTCAATGGACCAACACTACATAATTTTCCAATCAATTACCTGAAATACATACCCAAAAATACGTCAACATAAAGTTGGTGAGCTCATGGTTTAATAAAATTTATGATGCTAAAACATTATATTATATGGTGTACGGTCGACAATATATGTAGCCAAACCTGTTCGGATTATACCCAACCCGAATACAATAAATAATAGTCCCCTAACCCAAAGTGGGCTAACGTGCTCTGCTAAGCACCAACGTTTCATTGAACATGTGGCGTAACGGTTTTCAACCTCAGTGGGGGGGGGGGGTATGCCACTGTACGTTGGGGATTCCCAACTAGTACTATTCACATATCAAAGGGCTCCTGCAAGAAGTTAATGGCTACCGAAAGTTATACCAACGTTCGGGGACAAGTAGCAGATGTGTTACACCATGAAAATCAGTTTATATAAACAAGTTTAGTAGGTATGTATCAGCCCCAAAAGCATTACGTAAAAAGGGGGTTCATGAACTCACCTGTAGCTTTGCTCAATAATTTCCTAGAAAACGATTTGCGTGAGAGTCCTACCTCCTAGCGGACTTCCTATGTTTTGTTTAATCAAGTTATATTCTAAAATATATAAGTCTACGTGCGTTCCATAACGGGTGCGTTTGTCTTTCGGTTATATAGTCGTTTTTGTGTTCTCGTTGGTTTGTTATCGTTCTAACACTTAAATCCATATTATTTCAGTTTAATTGAGTAACTATTTAACTATTTTTTTCATAAAAATCAGAAAGTTTGAGTTTTTTTTGTTTTTAGTCCCACAACTTTGTTATATTGATACTTTTAGCCCTAAAGTTAGGTTTTTAGTTATAACTTCTCATCTATAGGTGTGTTAGTGGTGTGTATTGGTCTTATATATTTTAAGGTTATCTTACTGGTTTTGAAGTGTGTATTAAGTTCGGGGTAGATTTCGAGTTTACCGGTTTCTCTGGTTGCGGTAAATCGCTACGTGTCGGGTTATGATTTAGGTTTTTGAGCTTATTTTGATCTTGGGCTCCTATATTAAGTTAAAGGGGTCTTAGTTACTGTAATATATGGTTTTTCATGGTTTTTAGGTGTTTCAATTATTTTCTACAAATTATTTTAGTAGTTGTCGGTTTACGGGTTTTTAAACTTAAATAATTTGTATAAAATAATCGGTACTTCCTAAATTGTTGAAATTTTGGTTATTGCTTATTTAATCAGTAACTAAGTGCTTTTTAGTCCAAAAGTTAAGTTTTGTGGTTCGTTGGTCATTTTCGTATTTTAACGCGTGTGAAACCGACGTATGAACGATTTACTTACAAAACATCCTTTTAAACATTTTTATTCTTTAAAATACTTCCTTGAGTTATATATACTGTATAAAAAGTGTTATTTTAGATTAAAAGGTATTTTTCAAATTTTTATGTTTTTTACCATTTACTTAGTCTTTTATATTAAAAAATTTATAATAAAGAGGTTAGGCTTATATAAATTATAAAACTTGTTAGGATACTTAGGTTTTATATATAAAAGCTTCTAGAATTATAAAATATCAGATTTGTCTTGTTTCGTTGGGTTTCGTGTTTTTAACGCGTTCGTTTCGGTTAAGATTACGTTTTATGCTTAGAGGGTCCTAGGTAACATTTTAGGTCTTAAAATAGTTATTATATATTCATATATGAGTTTTATTCTGTAAGTTTGGCCCTAAGTGTCCCTATTTATTTTATACGAATTTTTGTATTTTAATCCTATTAAACATTAAAAACTTCATAGTAATTACATTATTTTTAGAAAAATTATGAAATTTATTTTCTAACTTATTTTTAATATATTTAAGCTACTGAGATAATAAAAAAAATTGGATATTTTTACATTTTTGGTATTTTCGTTGTTTTGTACGTTTTAGCTTCGATTATGGTTCGATTTTTATGTTCACCCATCAACAATCAATCATATTCAGTCATATTTACCTATACACATATTTATAACAGTAAGATAATAAATTTTTGTATTTTTATACTCCCCATACGTTTTTGTGAATATAAGTGAATATATCCATTTTTAATATTAAAAAAAATGCATAATAAATAATGTACAACTCCAAAAATTATGAAATTTATTTTGTAACCATATTTTGTCATAAAGAAGCTCCAGAAAATATAAAATCATGTTTTCAAGATTGTTAGTTGGGTGTTGTTGTTTTTCCCAGAACAAAGTGTATAGTTTGTATATTAACAAAACATCAGAGAACAAGTAGTGAGGCAAAACACCACACTAGTTCAAACACAGGACATGCCCCATGAATGTAAACAAAATAACACCCCATAAACCGACCAAACAGAAACAAGAAAACAAAAACACACAACCCCAACAACTAGCCAACATACTAGAACATACACATAAATTTAAATATTATTAGCCTCCATCATCGAAATTCCTGCATGCCTCAATTCCCCATCCGCCAAGCACCCGAGCAACATCTACCTTCCTAACCAGCTTTAGCCCCATTAGTCGATATCGAACAGCCTCAACTATCAGTTTCACTAGAGTATCCGGAGGTCTAGCATGATTGGCAAACATACGGTTATTCCTTTCTTGCCATATAAAATAAGCACACGCCGCCACAATAAGGCGCCTCACAATATTCCGAAGAGATTTAGACTTTGCAATGGTCTCCAAAAAAAACAACAATATCAGTAATACAAGGACGTATATCACCCATATCAGCTTTAGCCTTAATCTTACTCCAAACTTGACCTGAGTATTTACAACCAAAGAAGAGATGATCATGTGAATCGTAATTCGAATAACAGAGAAGACAACACATCATGTCCATGTTGCGTCTACTAGATCCCCATTGAATGATCTTATCTTGAGTTAATAACTTTCTCCTCATGATCAGCCATAACATAAACGCATGTCTAGGGATACACTGAGAGAACCAGACCACCTTAACCCAACTAACTTCAGGTTTCGAGAGCCTTAACGAATGCCACACTTCAGTTGTAGAAAAAGGCTTCAGCTCATTCCCATTGCCAGATTTCCATAATAACTCATCACAACTATTGTTCAACATCAGAGGAGTAATATCATTTAGAATCTGGAATCGGTCAACCCACTCCAACGGCCATCTCCAATTCCCATTATGTATTATATCAACCAGTTTAGACTCCCTAGTAAAACCAGCAATACTTATAACTCGGGGAGAAATAAATTTGCATAAAGGACCCTCCTCGCACCACTTATCCAGCCATGCAAACGTATTCTGTCCATTCCCAACCTTATGCCACACATGATCACGGATATCCGATCTTAGGCTGGCCATCTTCTTAAAGCTCCAACAACACCTACTCGGAATGCAATAGTCCCAAAACGACTTGCCCCTAAGTCGATACGCATGCACCCAAGCAACCCATAACGACTCCCGGTTGGTGATGATACTCCATATGTGAGAAGTCATTAAGGCTTTATTCATGTCCCCAATCTGTCGTATACCCAATCCCCCTTCAGATCTAGGAACACAGATAGCCTCCCATGAAACCTTTGCCTTTCCTTTCTTCATCGGCCCCTGACACCACAAAAAACCTCTCATCTTAGCTTCTAATTCTTCAATAATACGACTTGGAAGGATGAATACCGAAGACCAGTACACATGCATAGACGATAACACTGAGATAATAAGTTGCAATCTCCCCGCAAAAGACAGAAATTTATTCCTCCAACATGTAATTCGTTTTTCCAAACTGTCAATCAAAATCTTACAATCTTTATATGTGAGTCTCGAGGATATCAGTGGAACTCCAAGATACCTAACTGGGAGGGTCCCATCCTCAAACGGAAGGACATCAAGAATAGCAACTTTAACATGGTGTGGGACATGACAGAAAAAAGCTGTACTCTTCTGAAGGCTAGGCATCAGACCAGATAAATCAGTGAACAACTGAAGAGACTTCATAATGCATCTAACCGAGTTACAATCCCCTCTAGCAAACAAGAACAAATCATCAGCAAAACACAGATTAACAATTTTTTGTTGCTCACATTTATTGTGAAATCTAAACAAAAGGCTAGTCTCCACTTCTTTATGCAGCACAAGTGTCAACACCTCCATAACAAGCGTAAATAGGTACGGTGACAGGGGGTCACCTTGTCTCAACCCTCTCCTAGCTTTAAAATACCCATGCAAGTCCCCATTTACACTCACAGAAAATGACACTGACGAGACACTAACCATAATCCATTGAACCATTTTGTAATGAAAACCAAACCCCATAAGAACTCTTCTTAAAAAACCCCAGTCCACCGTATCATAGGCTTTCTGGATATCTACTTTGAAAGCACACCTAGGAGGGCCTTCATCCCTATGATAATTATGCATTAACTCTTGAGTTAACAAAATATTATCAGAAATTTTCCTCCCCGGAACAAAGGCTGATTGGTTTATGCTCACAATATATTTCAAACCAAATTTTAACCTGTCAGCAAGAATCTTACTAATGCACTTATAGAACACATTGCAACAAGCAATGGGTCTATAATCAGTAACATACTGAGGAACATCAACTTTAGGGACAAGAGCTATTATAGTGTGGTTTAATTCAGTAAGCAGCTTACCTGAAGAAATGAACTCTTGGACCGCCCCACTAATATCATCACCAACAATCGCCCATGCCTTCTTATAGAATGCCGATGTGTATCCATCCGGGCCAGGCGCCTTATCATCACCAATAGAGAACATTGCAGTCTTTATCTCCTCTCTAGTCACAAGACAAACCATTTCCATAGCATTTCTAGTTGCCAGTTGATGAGAAAACAAATCAGGCGAAAACACAGCACTCGTCACCCCTTCAACACCAAGGAACGCCTCATAATGTTTAACAAACACTATCGGGACATTCCCACCCTCATGTAAGACACCATTAATATCCCTAATTATATCGATACGGCTCCTGTGATTCCTGCACTTTAAAGACATATGAAAAAACTTTGTATTAGCATCACCAACCGCCAACCATTTAACTTTGGCCTTTTGCTTAAGAAAGCTCTCCTCATCAAGGCTAGCAACCTCAAATCTACGAATACAATCAGCCTCTTTCATTCGCAATGTCAAATCAGTAGGATCACGATCTATACCAGCTTGGAGCAAATCAAGTTCCCTTCTGATCATAACAACATTTTTATGTAAGTTGCCTTGGTTATGGAATAAAGAACGAATAGGAGTCTTAAGCATTCTCAATTTCTTAGCAACTTGAAATTGTAGCACACCACAAATGTTGCGATTCCACCCCTTCCTCACAATATCTAGGAACTCCGGTTTGTGAGTAAGAAAATTTGCAAACTTAAATATGGTCGGCTTCTTACGAGTAACACAAGGAATCTTTAGTATACAAGGGCAGTGATCCGAAATCCGATACGGTTGGAATAAAGCTCCAGCATTAGGAAACACACTAATGAAATCTAGATTGCACATAACACGGTCAATCTTCTTTAAAGTACCAATCCCAGTCTTCGGCTTTTGAGTCCAAGTATATTGTAATCCTGAACTATTGACATCAATAACCTCAATCTTATCCACACATACAAGTTTGACTAAAATAGTCAAACTATACACTTTTTTTTGGGTAACCCTTTACCCAAAAAAAAAGTGTATAGTTTGACTATTTTAGTCAAACTTGTATATTTTTATTTAGAAAATGGTTTTATGGTTTTTAATACTTTTGATACTGAAAAAAAAGTGTTTGGAGGTGTTCAAAAATATATGGGAAGTGTTGGTATTCTTTGTGTGTAAAAATGGACGTTTTGTGCACGTAAAGTGTGTTTTCGGGTGTTTTCCCGTTACCTTGAGGTTGCGAGTGAGTGGGGGTGCACTTGGGGTGCTATGAGGGTCTCGTGGGAGGCTGGAACTTGACTGGAACAGGGCTGGACGTGGGCTGGTCTCACGGTGCTTCTTCGTGGGTCGAACGGTTTTTGCTTCGGTTTGCTCGGTTGTTGTTTCTTTGGACCCGTGGCTCCTTTTGGCTTGTGTTTGATGATGTTGGTCGACCTTAGAGTATTTTTTCTGCTGTGTTTCGAGTTCTTTGTAGTGAAGAAGGTGTTTGAAAGTTGAGAGAATGTTGGAGAGTGTTTGTAGGTGAGTTGTGGAGTGTAATTGTAAAATGAAAAGAGATGTGGTGTGTGTTTGTGTGTGTTTCAGCCATAGAAAAGGAAGAGAGGGGAGAGAGATCTTGGTTGGATTGTGGAGAGATCATGGGGAGATTTTCAAGCAAGGTGGTGGTCTCCAAGGTGCATGCATTGGTGTTTAGGGGTGGTTATGTTGGGTAGTAGGAGACATTAGGTTTAATAGAGTATAAGTATTATTTAGTTATTTTGTTAATTAGTTTTTATATAATCTTGTATTTTAAATTAAATAGTTAGTATATAAATATATTGTGTTGTTTTATAAAGTTGGTGAATTAAATTGTAAGTTGTAGTTGTAGTTAAAAAAAAATGTGTGTGTAAATATTCATGTGTGTGTGGACGTATGAATGTATGTATATATCCATGCATATGTGTTTTTATCTAGTAGTGTAAATAATTGGTTGTAGGTGATTAATATTGTGTGTTGGTTGTATGTGTAATTGTATATAAGTGTAGGTGTTTATTCAATGGATTTGTTAATATATATGTTGTATGCATGTATATTTACGTATGCATGTGTGGTTATATATGTTGAATGTGTTGATTTTTATATAATGTGGATGTTGGTTTTTATAAGTTGGGTGACTAGTGTGCAAATATTTATTTATGTGTTTGCATGGGATTTTATTGGTTTTGATAATTATATAAGTTTTGTGCATGATCACATATATATATGCATTAATTTGTACGTATGCATGTATATATATAAATATATGTGTACAAGGTTGTCTATTGGTTATTAAGTTCACAAAATTGGTATCTTTATTATTTTGTTGCCTAGCATAGGTTATAAGTGTAAGTTAATTATACATCCTAACATTTGGTAATGCTTAAGATATTAGTGGGGAAATGTCTATCTAATTCATGGTAGTAAAAATAAATACCTACGCGTATCCGGGTATTTAATATGATGGGTTTCGTCATCGATACTTATCGTAAACATACATGGGCCAAGCCCATAATTTAAATTGGGCCTAAGCCCAATAAGGGTGGGCCAAGCCCAATAATCTAAGAGGGGCCTAAGCCCAATAATAGCTGGGTCAAGCCCTATGGGTTTTTTTTTATTTTCCGGGCCCAAAACCGGGATTGTTACATCCTCCCCTACTTATTAGAATTTCGTCCTCGAAATTAAATGAAGGTTGGTTGTTTAAGGCCACAAAGTTTTTCCTAGCGTCACACTAGTAAGTATGAACAAAAACACACAAAAGCACATAATCCTCTTATACTGATTTGTGATTTGGCCTACGCTGTCTTGTAGCAGTGACTAGTTTATAGCCACTTGGGTTCCCTATTGTTTTTTCTCGGTGTTGTCCTCGAAATTATGGTCGAGTTGGTATCTTAGTACTACGTTACTCTCTAAGTATGAGGTTTTCAACAATGCACGTAAACACATAAGATGCACATAATAACCTTGTGTACTGATTAGCGATTTGGTATGGTGTTGTCTTATCACATTAATTCGTTTCATACTATGAACGAATCCTCTAATACGTTCAACTCCTGATTCTTAGGCTTTCCTTAGTAGGAACTTCCTACTGGGTCTCTCGTATTTGGGTTGTCGAGTCTTATCGAGTTGTAATCCTTAAAGCGCACATTCCAATGGGTCTTGTTCCTTTCTTTTCTACTGTAAATGGCATCAACCACATGCATTTCACCTAGATGGTATTGTATCTCTCTGTCCTAGGCATCGAGTAGTTCTGCTCTCCCTCATTGTCGTCTCTTCAGCATATATGATCGAAGATGTGTTCTACGCTATTTCTTTAAAGTAGGCTTGAGATAGTTGAAGTAGTCTGCCAACTAATGGTATCTTCGTGGTTTTAAAATTTTAAATAAAAGTTGCAAGGATGAGTAACATGAAGAGCGGATTAAGAAGGATTCAGGTATTCATTTAGGTATCTAAGGGATAGATTTTGACTAACGGGTTGTGACACTTGCATATTGCATAGATATGATAGAAACTTCAACCAATGTGGCATCGAGTCATAAATGGAAAATGATTTAAGTTATGAGGTTTTAAACATATGGTGACACATTAGGATTTCCCTAAATGCTCATGTGCCTGTAAATTCACCATTACGTTCCGGACCGTAATCGTTAATTTACCTCACATGTCGTTCTAGTATTCTCCTGTTGTAGTCATATATGTAGGGTTCTTGTGTTTAATAGTTTTGTTCTTGCTTTGATTCTCCATCGTGGTGACGTTGACACTTGGCACACCATGGGGCGTTACCTAGGTAGGGTTTTCGTTTTGTCATCGGTTTCTTATTCGGGTCGTTCCATGTTCCTTCCATGTTATTCCCAACACCTCCATGGGTAGATCGGTTTCCTTCCCACTTTCTTTTCGCGCCTGCTCCTTCAAACTTTTTCGGTCATTCACACCTGATGGTTTCATCATTCAACGCCCCCGATATTTCCACAGTTTCTTGGAATGTCCTAGGCTTCGCAGCCCTAGTCATTCCCTTAATCTTGATTGATAAACCCCAAACATATCTTCTAATTCTCTTCGATTCAGGAGTTACCAAGTGGGGTACTAGGCGTGCCAACTCGTTGAAATGGTTGGTGTACTCCAGGTGGTCGTTCCCCTTCATCTCGAGTTTCAGGAACTCGGCTCCCATCTTCTCGATCTCGTGATGGGGTAGTACCGCTCAATCATCAGCGTCTTGAACTCTTCCCATTTCATCCTAGCCACGACATCTCGTCCACGGGTTTGGAGTAAGGTGTTCCACCAAGCTAAGGCTCCATTTTTTTTTTTCAATGAGTGGGTAGCAAATCGTACCTTGTTCTTCTCCAAACAGTCACTGATATCGAGCACATCTTCCATTTCTTCTAACCACTTAATGGTTCCAGTTGCTTCTTCATCTCCATAATACTCGGTGGGCTTACATGCCATGAACGCCTTGTACGCACCGCTATTCCGCTCCTCGCGTTTCTCCTTCTTTCTGGTGTCATCCTTACCATTCCCTTGGCTCTCCTCATCTTCGCCATTTTCTCCTTCCTTATCTTTGTTTCGCTTGGCGTTAACGTGTGCGGTTATGGTGGGTATGACTTATGCGATAGCATCGGCGATGGGTTGTTGGGTTCTCGCGTCCTCGTTGGCGTTATCTTCGGTTTTGTTTTCGTGGTTGCTACTGTTGTCTTGTGTTTTGGATTGGGTGTCAGCGACATCTTGTTGGTTAACGTCGCGCTTACGTCCTGCTCCTCTTGCCATAGCTATATAGGAAATGCGTTCGTCATAAGCATGATCATAGACCATATGCGTAGATTTCATGTATGTTCATGTAGGCTTGTAAATGAGCTCAAGCAATTGGGTGTATAATCAGGTAGGTACATGTATGCTTTTATGTATATATATGTGTATGTGTATATGTATATACGAACGTTCAATAGGGCATATATATATGTATAGGTCTTTCGTATAAGCGCGGTTACTTGAGATATGTATCTATGTATTATTAAGAATGTATTACTTATATGCGTATGACTATTAGTACATGTATTCTAAAATTTTTTTAGCAATCATTTATCAAAACTTGGACCTTAGAAGGATCTTATATTCGTAGTAATCATGTAAGATAAGCACACAAGATAAGCATGTAAGGTAAACATATAAGATAATCATGTAAAATAAGTATATAAGATAAGTATATAAGATAAGCATGTAAAAGAAGCATATAAAATGAAAATGTTAAATAAACCAAAGTTGTGCATAGCAAAACCCACTATGCATTGCAAGTACCAAAATAAGTAAAATACAATATCCGGTGTGACACAAGCGAAAATTCACTTGGTCCTACAATAGAATGATAAGTAAGAATACAATATCCGGTGTGACACAAGCGAAAATTCACTTGATCCTACAATGTCAAAATGCATAAAAAAATAAGTAATGAAGATACGGTCTTGGCGTCTTATCATCTATTGGGAAAAAAAAGAAAGGTAAACAAATTAGTGATCAAATTAATTAAATAAGTAAATAAGTGCATTAATAATATTCTGAATTAAGGTAGTAGTTACAGATAGACGAAAATGCAAGTAAACACATCTAGTAAGGTCCTTGGGTTCACTTAGGTGCCTAGTTCATTGTTCGGTTCACATCTTATCTTAGTCCTTAAATTGTGTGGTTAAAGTCTAGGTATCTTAGTGTAAGAACCTAATTCGCTAGAACCACTGACTCTGATACCAATCTGTCATGACCCGGCCTGTTTGGTCGGGGTGTGACAATATACATGTCAAGCTGAACACTCTTAATTATATATATATATATACAATAGTACTGTTACTCACACATAATCAACAATCAAATGATTTATGTCATATATGTTTATATTTCTACTCAACAATCTACTTTTAACAGCATATATAGGGTAGTTTCATCCTAGGACACATGCAATTAATATATATATATATATACATTCCCATATGTTTATTAACTACACACTAATATATATGTACATCTGTTCACACATACACATATATACAAACACATATATTTTCCAACATGCGCTTCATTATACTACATGCTACACATATATGCATGCATTTATACACGTAACTATATATATCCATACAACAAATCATTATACGTACACATATACAAATTGAGTCAAGTCTTAAATCAAACCGCAACCCGAACGAGACCGGAACGAAACCGAAACTCGATATCAAAACAAATAACATACATACCGAACGATTATCAAAGGCGAGGGAGAATGCTTCTCCGTCTTCGGAACAATAGTCGATGACGGCGGTGGCAATTGCGGTGCGTTATGGAAGCTACTGCGGAAGACGGTACGGTGATGTGGATGGTTTCTTGTTACTGCAGCGGTGACTGAGATGGTCTTGGCGGTGGTGGTTGATGGTAGAGATTGCGACCAGAGTTGGTGACAGGGGTGAAGAGCGGCCGTGGGGAAACGGGAGTAGGGTTTGTAATATGTTGAAACGTGAAGGTGATGATCGATCGACAAGGTCTTTAGGGTAGGTTGGGTTATATATTTAAAATCTTTGCGATATGATCCCTAGGCTTTTAGTTTTGTTAAACTTGTTTCCAAAGTTATATGTTTTAACTTTCAATAACTACTAATTGAACCTTGTACTTTTTATGTCGTATATATATTTTATGAAATTATCCGTTGTATTCTTGGTACGTATTCGATTTATGTGAATTAATAATTTCCCAAATTACTAATGTTTAAACGTCTTTCGTTGCGATTTGATAATTGCTCTAATTACTATTTTTGTAATATATATTTATCTAGTTTATATTGAATTAACACATCTACTTTATTATTTACGTAATGTATGAAAATGGATTCCGAGTTGCTAGAGAGAGTCTAACGAAATTCGGTTAAGTTGGCTAACGTCGTTAACTCGAAATTTCCGGGTGTCACAACTTCATCCTTTCCAAATATGCAAATCGTGCTTCTAGACCGCTTGGATTTCTTCACTAATATTTACTTCAGTTTTAAAATCAGAAAAACCAGATTCATCTGATGTATCAATCACTTTAGTTGCTTGTACAGTCTCAGTTTGAACCGGCTCAACCTGAACTGCTTCCTCGGTTCTAGCTTTCTTGATAGATACATCTTCTTCAAAAATTTCAGGGACTTCATCAAGTTTACGTTTTCATTCCGCTTTGTCATATGTAACAATAGCAGCAGCATCATCGGGAATAGGGTCTGATTCAACAATCGGTTCTGTCATAGTTTTAGATCGTCGTGATCTGTTGTAATAAACTGTGACATCCCTAGGAGTCTCAGATACTCCAACGTCTTCATCCGCTACAAATTCTTTATCTGATTCAGTACTTTCAGTTTCCTCTTCTTTCAACCACTTTTCAAGAACTTCTTTTTCAGCACGCAAAGTATTACATTCTGCATGTAATTCTTCATAATCGATCTTCAGATTTTCATATTCAGCATCTAACTCTTTGAAAATCTTTGAGTTCTTTTGATGCATAGCCCAGAATTCTGCTAATCTCTTCTTCTTTCGCTCATTGGATGCCTTTAATTTAGCATTTTCATCCAATAGCGTGGTTATCATCCTCTTTAAGTGAAAGACTTCACCTTCTTCTTCATTCATATTCACATCTAAACCAACCTTAGGTGAAGACCCCTTTGGTTGTTCAGTATGTTTAGTTGCGGGAGCAGATGTTGTGGCAATATCAATAGGATCAGGAACAGACTTAACAGCTTCAGTTTCATCAACTGTCTGTACCACAGTCTCTACTTCAGCAACAATCTCTTGTGCAATCTGAACCACATCAATATGTTCAGGCACACTCACTTCTTCAATTAAGACAACATTTTCTACATTTGTTGATTCCACTTTAGGAACAACTATTCTTCTTCTGCTTGATCAGCATTTGATTCAGCTTCAATGTTCTCATCACCATTATCACTAATTTCATCATCAATATCATCTTCTGTTTCAGTGCTACTAGATTCTTCATCCTCAGACTCAGACTCATTCTCATTACCTTCACTCGAATCAGTCTTGCGAGCATCAGGAATATCATCTACAAGATCCTGAGGATTAACCACTTCACCTTGAGAAATATGATGATATATCTCTCCAATATCTTCCACATTGTTTGCTATATCTCGCATATAGTCAAACATTTGCGCATCAGCAACATTTCCAATGCTCATCTTTCGATAAGATAAAGCATTCATGTCTTCAGTCATGAGTAAGTCACCATTCACACCTTCTTCACGAATCACAGGATGTGCAATGTTGATCAACAACTGCAAGAATCTAGGATATATCAAGAATTTGAATCTTTTCCCTTTCACCAAGTTGAAAATAAACCCCTTCATGATCCATCTTGACATATTGAAAGGTCTGTTTGTGGCAATTGCAACTATTGGGGATGCAATGTCTGATGGAAAGTTATCGAATCCAGCACTTCTTCTTGATAAACATTGTTGAATCACATAACACAATAACTTCCATTGTTTGCCCAATCTTGCTCTTACGAACTGCTGCTTAGGAAATACAGGAGGATGTCCCATATTCATAACACATTCTTAGCATTCAGCAGTTGTTTATTCATCAAGAGCACCAACTTCTTCTTCATCCAATCTTAGAGCAGTCCTGATAGACTCTTCAGACACAGTTATTTGTAACTGTCTGGTAATATTCCCTCTTACAACAGATACACCTGCCTCATCTGTAACAACCTCTGCTGTTCTCCAGAAAGATTTGATCAATCTTGCATATACAATGGGTTTGGCACACATTGCATATACATACTTGGTTCTTCTCAGAAATCGAATCATATCTCTATATCCATCAGCTTCTGGTATAAATTCATCCAATAAAGCCACAAGATTGTGCTTTGGTTCAAACTTGAGGTCATTCATCTGATAACAAACAAAGACATGTGTGTTAGTTATCAAAATCTATCAAACAAGCAACAAGAGTCAAGACTAAAGACATAGTATAACAAATCAATATTAACATTTATCACCTAAGTTAATCAACAGTTTGAGAATATCATCTTGTTCAAAAACTTTTGTGACACAATATTAATGGTCAATGTTAACAGTCTTAATCTTATTAGACGCTTAAATTCCAATTTTGTCATTTGTTTAATGAAGGTTTATCACATGATTCAGATCAATTTTAACATCAGTTGATCAATTCAGTTTAGATTATGCATCATTTGTGATCAAAATCATGAACAAGTTCAATGTTCATCAATGGTGGTTTCGACAGAATTTTGAAATTTTCTTTGATTCAGTCGATTTTAGGTGTTTTGATGTTCATCAATGGATGAATATTGGTGATTAATAGTTACTACAACCTGTTATAACAATCGATTTCAGTTTTTACATTAAAAATCAAAGTGTCGATTCAAGTCCAGTTACTGTTCATCATCAACATTTCGATTTTAAGAACAACAGTAGTGTCGATGAAATTTGATCATGATGATTATACCTTATTCAATCTCTAAAACTTGTTACAGAATCAGTGATTGAATATGATATAAAACGATTTGGTATACAGGGTATTTGTTTGAAAGTGTTTGTGAGAAATAATAAGTGTTTGTGAAGTGAATGGGTATTTATATGTAGATGAGCCGGCTTAAGACTAGGTCAAAAACTTTGAGACGGGTCAACATTTTAGACGGGTCAACAATTAGGCCCAAAAGCCTTGGACGGGTCATGTTATAGTTGGGAAGGGTCAAACCTTTGGGACGGGTCAACATGTGAATAAACAATTTTAACATGTAAAAACACTTGGTCGGGTCACACACTATTGAGACGGGTCAAGTACTGTTGAGCCGTGTCAACACTGTTGGGACGGGTCGGAGTTTCTGCACATTAAATGTTCTTCATGTAAAAGCTTGGTCGGGTCAGACAACTGTTGAGTCGTGTCAACATCAGTTGAGACAGGTCAACACTTGTTTAACATAAGTTCACCATGTAGACATGAGTCGGGTCATGATATAGCCTTGTCACAAAGTTTGGAACGACTACACCTTTGTTTTGTTTTACCCATCACCCGGCTAAACAGTAGCATTGTTGGTCCATAAAGATCGTGATTTCAGTGCTTTGTTGACTTGTTTAACCCAAATAAGTCAAATAATTAAAGAACAAAGTGTGAAAAGTCCAAACAACCCAATAACAAGATCTAACACACAATCGAGGTAAATAAGCTACAATGATAAGTAGAATAAGCTCCTAGCACCTCAATGGAACGATTACACAACACAAATCAGTGAAGAATAGCTTGAGTAAAAGATGTGCAAAAGTTGTATAAATGTGAAGATAAGGTTACAATATATAGTAGTGATAGGTTCGTTGATAGATTCGCTCTAGCGAATCTATTCAGCGAACCAACACAGGTTCGCTGGGCACATAGGTTCGCCCAGTCGATACCTAATACAAAAGACATGATGACCTGCGGGCGAATCTATAGATTCGCCCGTAGGTTCGCTAGCACTAAAACAAATACAAGTTAAACAATTACAAACAAAAGTAACACCGACAAGCCGGTGAGTCCAACCTATACATAGTGACTATCAATACTCCCCCTAGGTTGGACCTCACCTGGGGAAGTCTTCTGATTAGCTCCGACTTTATGGCTTCAAAGTTGTTCGATAAAAGCTCCTGCCCTTTCTTTGATCCCGGCCATTGGATTTGTAAAGTCTTCAGTTCCGGCCTCATCTTCACTCAGGTTCAGCATTGAGTCCACAAACTCTGTATCAGCGACCTCTGTATCAGGCTCAAGTTGAACTGTCGTTTCCGCCTGTTTCTCTGCATTTGGCTCCTCGCTTTCAACCTCCAAATCAATCACTTCTACAGGTTTCTCAAACCTCTGTTCAATAGATCGATCAAGCTGTCTTGTCAGATCATCCATGTCCATTTTCAGGTCATCCGTCCTCCTCAACCTCTCATTTACAGCTTTAAGCTCAGCACGAATCCCCCGGGCTTTATTTGCGACCTTCACGAACAGGTTCGCTTCAGCAGCAGTGTCATCTCCAGC
This sequence comes from Tagetes erecta, assembly GCA_030867185.1. NCBI lineage: Eukaryota > Viridiplantae > Streptophyta > Magnoliopsida > Asterales > Asteraceae > Tagetes > Tagetes erecta. The sequence continues at coordinate 13,990,108 of CM061493.1, forward strand.
CCCGTGCTTAATTCTATTCTCACACAAAACCTTTAGATCCTCGTCACAGAAAGAGAAGACCTCCATTGGATCAAATAGACGGATTTCTGGACGGTCTTCCCCTTGAAGTCTGATGACGGCCTCCCCAGTACTGTTGTCGTAGAACCATTTCAGGAAATTTTGCAGTCTCGGTGGCTGTGTTTCAGGGACCCTGACCCTTGTCATCACTTTCGGTGCAGCAATCTTTAAAACAATTTTGCCCTTCCACGACACCCAGTGTTTGTCCTTCTTCTGTCTCATCCTCTTTGGCTTTTGGTACCTGAATTGAACAAAATCAGTCTTGGCAGCCTCCTGAATAGCAGCTTCGAACGCGCAAGCCCTGCCACTATCTTCCTTCCCAAGTAGTGGTAGCTCTGCCAGTCTCCTCAAGTCCCAACGAGGAAAGGTGGCGAAGTGCTTTCGGTTCTTGACATACGTAATGTCACCACCCCTCCTTTTGATCATATACGCCTCCACCAAACAGTTGTACTTCCATGCAATGATCTGTCTATCTTGCTGTTTGGTGTTGGGTTCATCTAAATGTTGGAATATCGGCACCTCAGGTACCACATCTTCTTCCTTTCTAAACCATTCGGATTTGTCTAGCTCAGCGTGTTCAAACTGGTAGCTCATCCCCTTTTCCTCCACTTTATATATTTCCGGCTCCTCATCCAAATCTTCTTCACTGTTAGCATCAACATCAGTTTCAGGTTCGTCTACCAAAGTAAAATCTGCACCAGATCCTCCTACAACTTCTTCTCCCTCGAATACATCTAAATCAATTCCCATCTCTTCATCAAACTCTTCCTCCACGGCTTTTCCCTTTCCTTTATCACCAAAATCAACATCCATTAACGGATAATTTGCAATATCGGTTAAGGAGTTCAATTCCGCCTCTGTCATTGCCGGTTCAGTTCCAGCATTCTCCTTCAAACTATTTAACTCTTTGAAGATTCTAACTAACAGACATTGCTGGTCCTTCATCATCCGACCCATCTCATATATCACTGTCGATTTCTCTGCATCCTGCTTTTCCAACTCTTCATGTTTATTTTTCAGCTCAGCCAGATCAGCCTTCAATTTCTCAACCTCATCCTTCAACTCATTTCCAGACCCAGCAGATGTACCCCCGGTGTCATGCCTGGCTTTCTTTGATGTTTCAGGTTGAGTATCAGACTTTCTCTTCGTCCTCAGTTCCCTGCCAGCATCTATCTCGGCTTGGATTTCATCAACCTCCCTATCAAATGAGTAGTCTTTATCCTTAGCATAAGCTTTCCTCTTCTTTATCTTTTTCTCAACTACCTCTATATTTTCTCCGCCCCGTTTCTTCTCCGACTCAATCAACCTCTGAATATACACCCATCTCTCAGCCGTATACATGTTTTCCCACAAATACGCAGTTCTGCCCACACAGTCTGACCTAACCGATTTACAATCTTTGAAGATTCTGGAATGCATATCCCAGATTTTCAACTCAGCTCCAACTATCGGCAGATCGGGCAATTTGTCATTCAGCACCATCTGAATGAATCTTGGATACATCAACCATTTTGCTCCTTTGGAAGCATGGATGTTCTCTAGCATATAATTGTAGATGAGTTTTGCAAGGTTTGCTTTCTGCCCCCGGCAGAATAGCACCATAGCCCTTGCCCAGTCAAGGTTCAGCCCGTCCGTACCCCCCTTTCTGTGATCCAGACACATAATAAACACATGTGCTATATACCTCCATTCCTGGATTAGGTACGACTTAACGAACTCCATTTTCTTTTCGCCGGGCATCGGTCCCTCATACCCAGCAGTTCGAAGTGCCCCATACACATCCTCAGCAGTCATATTTATCTCCTCACCAACATCCTCTTCCAACCTCAGTATTCTGGCCAGATCTGCTTCAGTGAACTCCAAGTCGTGACCACAGACTTTGGCACAGATACGTGACGGCTGCACCGACACGTTCATAATAGCAGTTCCCCAAAAATCCCGAACATGCGACTCATATACAGTAGGAGAGTGAGAGATGGCATAGTGTATATGTGACGACTTCAGCCATTTGATTGCATCTCTATAGCTCCCGGCCTTTTCGTGGTTTTCGTCAAGTAAAGCACACATGTTGTGCTTTTTCTCAAAGAATAAAGTCGACATTGTGCCTGAAAAATAAACGGAAATTGATCAGAAATGAAAATTTGAAAAACAGTTAATAGATTCGCTGGAAATTAGGTTCGCTGGTATAGCGAACCTGAGATTTTGGCACCAGAACCTATAGATTCGCTGACATGAAAAATCAGTCATTGTTGTCGAGCGAATGTATAGGTTCGCTAGAAACAGTCGGGCGAATCTATGTTGTTGCGCGGGCAGCATAACGACATAGGTTCGCTCGAAGTTTTGAACTTTCGTTCAGATTCGCCAGACGAACACTTAGGTTCACTGGAAACCCTAGGTTTTGAGAGACGGCCAAAATCAAGTACAGTTCATTATTAACAGGCATTCAAGGCAACAAACAGGTAGTAAGAACACTAAACGAGGCTATTATGAAGTAAAACCCTAACTTTTAACAAACAATCAGTCTTTTAAACACTATGTAATCAAGAATCGACAGATTTAACAGACTTAAGATGCGATTAAGGGTTCAAAACACAGATTAAGTTGAAATCGATTACATACCGGACAATATTTGTGAAGTTTAAGTGTGCAAAAGACCGGTTGAAGTGAGAATCGAACGTTAGTGTTTGGTTTTTTTGAAAAATCGTGCTACAGTGCAGATGAACAGCGAATAAGTGAGAAAAATTCGCTGTCACTGTATATATATACATCCATAGGTTCGCTGGCAGACAGACCAGCGAACCTTAGGTTCGCCGGAAGACCAAAAGACAAAGTCTCCGACTGGTTCGCTAGCAGGTTCGCTGACACATAAACAAGGATGTTTCATGTCAGCGAATCAAAGACATTCCGGGTGAACATGAGTGTCCAAGCGAACCTGTAGGTTCGCTAGACAAACAACAAAAATATTTTTGGATTTTCTTAAAAATTTTAAAGACTTTGTAAATCCGTGAAAACGTCCCACGATATCAACGCTCCAAAAATAAACATAAACACATATAAACCTAAAAATTAAAAAAATAAAATGAAGTAAAATGAAATAAAATAAAATGAAATAGAATAACAGGAGACGGTTTTAAACGCTAGAAAGGATATATATTCTTCATGATGTTTTGAGTAGAATCCGGAGAATCATCGATTGGCGGGATTGCAGATATGTTTGTCCATATAAACCCATGCCGTAGTCCTTTCAACAAGAGATCAGCAGCTTCTTTTATCATGTTTTCGGTTTGATTGAAGAAACTCAGACAACTCGGTCCCCACAGACGTCTAGGTAAAAAGAACAGGTTCTGTCATCAGGGTATATCTGAGCAATACTATTGACTTTGCTTGAATTTCAAAGATCAACTTTTGAATGTTGACCGATGCATTAGCTTCTTTTGACACTTGTGCAATTTTTGCATCTTTTCATTGTGAGTGGAGATTGTCAGCAATTGATTCTTTGAATACAATGCGACTTATTATTTGGGGAACTCAAATAGTCTAGAGCTCCAGGTCTATACTGACGTATAACAGAGGAGATAAACATTTGAGCATGCTCGGTGAATCTTCAGGTCAATACTTCCGTATAGCAGAGAAGATCCACCAACTCCAGGTCAATACTTTCGTATAGCAGAGGAGTTAAGCACTTGACTCAATACGTTCTGAGGAGTTAACAAGTAACTCACTCAGAGGCTTTTCCGAAGAGCATCCCTAGCAGCTTTATATTTTATTTGTTTTGCATACTAGAAACTCGATTCGGGGATAGGGCGAGGGTGATTTGGGATGTTTTGGGGAAATCAAGACAAAGATTTGACACTCTCAACCCATTTTTGACAGAACCATTATCTTTGTGCAATCCAATCACGTCAAGGAGATAATCCTTGTTGTGGAGATCTTGAGCGTTATGTTTGGCTGCACAATCACTGTTTACTTCGTTTTCGGGCTGAGCCTATCTGACATATCCCAAACGCAATGCTTCTGACCTCCTTCAACGACTTTTCAACATCAATCAAAAACGGAGATCCTGAAATAGCAAAATTTGAAAAACTATAAATAGTTAATCTTTTATATCTCCCCCAAAATTTCTATATAATAGCCGTCTAAAAGAAATTTTTGTTTTTCAGATTTTCTTAATATATAAATATGTACAAATTTAAAAGAAAAATAAAAGAAGATGAAATAAAATAAAGTAACGGAGCAAAGAATCGATTGACCCACGGATTTTTCAAAGAGGATAAAGACCAGATAATTTACATATTTACAAAGAGATTCTCACAGAAAAAGGTTTTTCAAAAGGATATAAGTCCAAGCATGGAGATCAGTTCATAAAAACGTGGTTTATCAAAAGTTTTTGTGAAAAGATCAGCTTTTTGCTTTCTAGTTTCGATAGGAATAATATCAATAAACCCCTTTTCCTGTGCATCCCTGATTGCATGAATTCTTGTTTCAATGTGCTTTGTTCGAGTGTGATGAATCGGATTCTTGGCAATTCCAACAGCAGCTTCATTATCACAAAAGAGTGGCGTATGAAGAAAGTTGATGCCATAATCCATCATCTGATGTTGAATCCACAGCACTTGGCAACAGCAACTCGAAGCGGCAATGTATTTTGCTTCTCCTGTGGACAGAGAGACGGTTGTTTGCTTCTTGCTTTGCCATGAAACAAGACATTCTCCAAGATATTGACATCCACCAGTGACTGATTTCCTGTTAATCCTGCAACCAGCATGATCACTATCAGAAAAAGCATGTAAATCAAAGTTCCCACCTTTTGGGTACCAAAGTCCCAAACGAGAGGAACCCTTAAGGTAACGGAAAATTCGTTTGACAGCTTTTTCGTGTGATTCTTTTGGATTGGCTTGGAAGCGAGCACAGTAACACACGGCAAATGTAATATCTGGACGGCTTGCAGTCAGATACATGAGAGACCCGATCATCGAGCGGTACCGATGAGCATCCACAGGATTCCCATTATCATCGGAAGTAAGGCATGTTTGAGCAGTAAAAGGAATTAATTCAGGAGAAGAGTCATCCATGCCAAACTTCGTGAGGATTTCTTTGATATATTTCTCTTGGTGGATAAGAATCCCATCAGGCTTTTGCTCCACTTGCAGCCCCAAGAAGAAACACATCTCCCCCATTATAGTCATCTCAAAACGATCCATCATCACCTTCTCAAATTCTCTACACAACCCTTCATTAGTCAAACCAAAACAAACTGCTTTCAAAAGTTCTTCACTCACCAAATTCCAACCTTCACACCCGTGAGAATTTCAAAACCAAAAGAGATGGAATCACCTTTTTCATACATTCTTAAACCAAAACCTGAATCTGATACAGTTAAAGTCACTACAAGTAAGTTAAAAGAACTCTATGACACTTACAGTGACTGTGACTCACAACTGTCTGAATGTGATGAGGAAATTGTAATGGATAAAATTCATGTCAACAGAATTCCCAAAACCGGTTTGAAGTCTCACTGTTTTAAATGTGGAAATATTGGTCACACTGTCAAGCAATGCCCTAAATTAATCCAAAATAGCACAAAGCAAAAATCTTTGGGAAAAAGGCTAAACACTTTTGTAAATAGTTTCTTTTGCAATACTTCATCTGTTTCACCACCCAAGTACACAAAGACTTGGGTGCCTATTTCAAAGGTCTAACTTTTCATTTCTTTTAATAAATGTCAGGAACATTCAAATGCCGTTGTAAATAGTCATTGGCATATTGACAGCGTATTGTTGGTCCATAAAGATCGTGATTTCAGTGCTTTGTTGACTTGTTTAACCCAAATAAGTCAAATAATTGAAGAACAAAGTGTGAAAAGTCCAAACAACCCAATAACAAGATCTAACACACAATCGAGGTAAATAAGCTACAATGATAAGTAGAATAAGCTCCTAGCACCTCAATGGAACGATTACACAACACAAATCAGTGAAGAATAGCTTGAGTAAAAGATGTGCAAAAGTTGTATAAATGTGAAGATAAGGTTACAATATATAGGTGTTAGGTTCGCTGATAGATTCGCTCTAGCGAATCTATCTAGCGAACCAACACAGGTTCGCTGGGCAAATAGGTTCGCCCAGTCGACACCTAGATACAAAAGACATGATGGCCTGCGGGCGAATCTATAGATTCGCCCGTAGGTTCGCTAGCACTAATAACATTACAAGTCAAACAGTTACATACAAAAGTAACACCGACAAGCCGGTGAGTCCAACCTATACATAGTGACTATCAAGCATTTTCTTTCATCACCCGGTTGTATAGTGACAGCAATTACCCGGCTGCATAGAAGCAAGAGCTTCATTACCCGGCTGCATAGTGATAAATGATATTATCACCCGACTTCAACACTTAGACAATTTTTCTTCACTTTCTTTGTCTGTTGACTTTTCAACGGCATTTATTGCACCTGCAATCATTCTCGACACATTAATTAGACACGACATCCTTATTAGGGTTTGTGTTAATTAATTATCAATCATAATCTAGGGCAACAAAATTTCACACATTAAAAACAGTAAAATTTCCTTTTTTCCTTTTTCTTTTATTTTCCTCAAAAAGACAATATGCAAACATTTTTGCATTACCAATATTTCTATATCCCGAAGCATTTTAAAAAAAAATCACAAGACTTCAGGTTTGTTTTTATCATATCCAATACATTTGCTTTCATTAACCACTTGATCCTTTCATTCAACACACATATTTGAAATATTTTTGTACTTTTTCTTCAATTTATTTCTCCCCCTAAACTTGAAATTTCCAATAAATATTTAAGTTTAAAAAGAGTGTCAAAATGTCAGCAAAGACTCCATATGCCTGCACACACAAAGCACACACATTAAAGTAAATACATATGCAATGCAATGAATCAAACAATTGCAGTGAGATCATACCATACATCATCTGAACATGTTTTACAAGTTTTGAATAGACATTTGACTTATGTTTGATTGAGTGATGATATGAAAACATACCAATTAGCTCGAATTGACACACTTACTTTTTCAGTATCATGATGAGATTAAGGTTCGATTAAAATGACTTATGTGGCCCACATGTATACATATGTCAACATATTTCCTTATCAACAACAACTCGAATGTATGTTGCACAAAAACCTGGTTACTTACAATCATAAACAGTGTGGAATTTGGGTTCTAATTGAATTTGGTCCACTTTGGGACTTCTTTTGAATTCCTTTTTGGAATTTTTCTTTTTCCTATTATTCCCCTTGGGAATCTTCTGAATTCCATTTTGGAATTTGATTGCTGACGGTCCACATTTAGGACTCTTTTTGTTCCATCTTTGGGAATCTTTTGCTGCACCTTGAAGCTCAAAAGAGATTTCGTATGAGACTTTAGGTCTGTGGATACCACAACAAAGAAGCTCACGATGCGGTTCATCACACTGAATAGATTGCATCGTTACCCGATTATGTTCAAATAACATCACAAGACGTTCATCAAAAGATATATATTTAGACATGTATAACAATGGAACTTAACACAAAGATCATTAAGTTTAGATTTGTCAACAATGAACTTACTTTTTCAGTCTAATTGCCTGAGCTGTCTCGCACATCAATTAACACTTATCAGTCTTTATTATTAAAAATGATGAAACAGATAATGTCTAGTGTAACTATTATTTCTCACTTTTTGCAATGTAGATTCTTATGACATGATTTTTCTTTTCTTTTGCTTTTTCTTTCTTTTTGTTTTCTTTTTCTTTTTCATGCACACTCACAATGCAAGAATAAAAATACATAGGAATCAATACTTGACATCGACTTATTATATTTTTTTTGGATTTTATATTTTCTGATTTTGTATTTTGATTTTCATAAAATAGAATTAATCATGATTGATTAATCCTATGGATTGAATTAAGAATTCAAACCGTCCTGACAAGAATGGTTTCATGAAAAGATCTGCCAGTTGTCTGTCGGTATGAACTTTAATCAAAATTATTAAACCTTTTTCAGAGTTGTCTCTGAGAAAATGATATCAAATTTCGATATGTTTTGTTTTTGAGTGTTGAACAGGATTAGCAGTAATGAACATAGCAGCAGTATTGTCTATGTAAATAGGAGTTTTGAGAAAGTTAAACCGGTAGTCAAGTAATTGGTTTTGTAACCACAAAACTTGAGAACCTCCTGCAGATGCAGCAATGTACTCTGCTTCAGCAGTGGATACGGATAAATTGGTCTGCTTTTTGCATTGCTATGAGACTAGTCGAGGACCCAGAAACTGACATCCACCTGTGGTCGATTTCCTGTCAAGAGCACACCCACCAAAGTCACTATCAAAATAACTATATAATTCAAAATTTCCTTCGTAAGGATACCATAACCCGAGATTCGGTTTCCTTTTAAGGTATCTGAATATACGTTTGACAGCAATCAGGTGCGACTCTTTAGGATCGGACTGATATCTGGCTCATACACATACAACATACATGATGTCTGGTCTGGATGCAGTAAGATACATCAGTGAACCGATCAGTGATCTGTAAAGTGTTTGATCAACGGATTTGCCTTTAGGATCCGGTTGGATTTTGCAGTTAACATCTGATGGAGTTCGGATAGTCTGACAATCTTGCATCTTGAACTTCTTCAGCAACTTTTCAACAAACTTTGATTGGTTGATAAAGATTCCGTCTGCTGACTGTTTTACTTGCAATCCGAGAAAGAAATTAATCTCCCCCATAGAACTCATCTGAAATCTGGATTTCATAATCTCCTCAAACTCTTTGAACATGGATGGACTTGTTGATCCAAAGATGATATCATCAACGTACACTTGAACACATAGAAGATCTTCATTTTCCCGCTTCATGAATAATTGGTCCATACAAAAATGCGCCTTTAACATCCATTTGAAACACTTTGAACTTCATGAAAGAGGCATAAGCTAGAAAAACGCGAATAGCTTCAAGTCGAGCGACTGGAGCAAACACTTCTTCATAGTCGATACCTTCTTCTTGAGTGTATCCTTGTGCAATTAGTCTGGCTTTATTTCTGACCACAATGCCACGTTCATCTGGCTTGTTCTTGTACAACCATCTTGTACCAATATCATTTTCTCCTTCTAGTAAGTCCACCAATTTCCAAACTTCTTGTTTTCTGAACTGAAGTAACTCCTCTTGCATGGCTTCAATCCAACTGTTATCTTGCAACGCTTCTGAAATGTTCTTTGGTACCACTTGAGAAAGAAAACATGAATAAAGACAAACGTTTGCATGCTCAGTCTGATTTCTCATGGTTCTCTGATTCAAAGGACCGATAATCTGAGAGATAGGATGATTCCTATGAACACGGTGAGTTGGGATTTCGTCACCTTGTACTTGAGTCTCCAGATTAAACCGATTCAGATTCGGTAGATCTTGTAAAATTGTAGAAGTATGCGGGTTGAAATTAGGAACTTGTTCTGGTGAATTGATGAAGTAGTCAAATGTTTCTGGAACAACTTCAACATTCGGATCTGATGATTGTTGATTATGAACAGATCCACCATCATTAGGAGAATTTTGTTGATTCGCATCATCTTCAAAATTGTTTGATTCCTGATCTTCTTGAGAATTAGATGGACCCGGAGGTTGATTTGATACCATGGTATCAGGATTGTGAAATGACATGAAAGGATACTCAGAATTGAGATCATTATCATCGTCATTATCTGAATCATCACTGAAACATCCTAAGTCTCCTGATTCCTTTTTCGTTTTTCCTGATTGAATCACGAATTAGCAGCAATTTGTTGTTGATGATAATGATCGAGCAACAACTTTGATGAACAAGAAACGAGCAGCAATATGCTTGATAAATCACGAACACATCATTTTAAAGTTCAAGGCAGCAGCAACACATAAAATGAAGTCGTCTTGATGTTTATTTGTTCTGATCAGCAGCCGTCTTGGAACACTTAGCTTCAAGATTTGTTGCTTTGATGAAACGGCTACAAAATGAAGAAGTAACTCAGCCGTATGAAACACTTTGATCACTTTTGTTGTTGAAACGGCTAGAGTAAACTCAGCCGTGTGAACTTTTCTTCATAATACTTAGCCGCATGAATGAATGAGCAAATTTTGAATGTTGAAACGGCTCAAAGTAATCAGTCGCATTAAGTTTGTTTGTTCTCAAAATCAGTCGTATGAAGTCAGATTATATACAACAACCTTTAGAAACCAGTCGTATGAAGCATTGTGAAAAGGCTTGATCGCATGAGGTTGAAGTTATAGTGAAACTGCTGGCCGCATGAGATTTAGAACAGGTTGGTCGTATGAATCAAATCTTGATGCGGTTGAAACAAAGTAATCAACACAACAGCAGTTTCAAGTGCAGCAGGAAGAATTGTTTGAATAGAATGAGCAATTGTTAGACGTATGAGCTTTTTCAACGCTTTAAAAACTGACCAACTTTTACTTCAATTGAATAACAATCAATTTATCTTTTTATTTATGAATCATTTCATGATGAAATTCTGATCATATCTGCTATTAATTCTTCAATTCTTCAAACCAGTTTGACTTTTAAAAGGTCAAAATTGTGAAGAACACAAAATTGAAACTTCAATTTTTGTTGTTTTTGATCAATTCAACACTTGAATTAGCTTAGAAATGATGTTTCTAACAATCCTTCAAAGTATTACAACTTGAAACAAATTAAATATCATTCAGATCCAGATTTTTGATGAAGAACACAACAAGTGGATTTTGACCAAAATGATAGAATATGGATTGAAATCAATAAATCTGAATGGTTTGATCATGAACGAGGCTCAGGATTATGATTTCTAACATATCTCAATCATCACTTTCTCAAAACATCAACAAAATTTCAGATCTTAATTTTGAGCAGTGAATAAGAAGAACATGAACAAATTCTTCAAAAACTCAGTCAAATCTTCACCAATTGATCTCAAACTTTTCAGTTCTTTACATAAACATGAATCAAAGCTAATAGTATCTAAAATTCCATCAATAACGACAACAATCAAAGATCACCCAACAACTCTGATACCAATTGAAAGGTTCAATTGGATCGATACTGCATCAAATCAGAGTGATTAACGTACAAAGACAACAATTCAATCAACAACACAATCCATTACTAAATAATTCTCTTGTATTGATGATCAAAGAAATAGTTGCAGTACAATGGTGCAGGTGAATACAATCACACACACAGTTTCTCTCTCTAACGTGTATTGGTGATCTAGACTCTTTAACATTCACTAGCAACATGCTTTATGCATCACTACTTAGGGATAATACAAAATTAACCCTACACTATACAAACTTGTATAAACAAAAAACAAAGTAAATCTTCTAACAGGAACTAGCCCTAACATGATTTTTTGAAGAAAGTTGGCTTTGGTGTGATTAAATATAGGTAAATTGTTGTGGTTGTATGTGAAAATTTGTTGATATTTTGAAAGTTGATTATTTGAAAGTTTATTTTTTAATCAAATTTGTTTTTGGTGTGATTATATATGTAAATGTTATTGTTTGATATGAAAATTTTTGATCTTTCAAAAGTTGATTTTTTATCAAATTTCTTTTTGGTGTGATTATATAGGTAAATGTTGAGGTTTTATGTGATCATTTTTTATTTTTTTAAAAGTTGTTGTTTTGAGGAAAGTTTGGTTTGGTGTGATTAAATATAGGTAAAATGTTATGGTTTATGTGAAAATTTGTTGATTTTTTGAAAGTTAAATTTTTGATCAAATTTGTTTTTGGTGTGGTTATATAGGTAAATGTGGTTGTTTTATATGAAAATTTTTGATGTTTTCGAAAGTTGATTTTTTGATCAAATTTGTTTTTGCTGTGATTATCTAGAAAAATGTTGTGGTTTTATGTGAAAATTTTTTATTTTTTCAAAAGCTGATTTTTTGATCAAATTTGTTTTTGGTGTGATTATATATAGGTAAATGTTGTGGTTTTATGTGAACATTTTGTATTTTTTCAAAAGTTAATTTCTTGATGAAAGTTAGGTTTGGTGTGATTAAATATAGGTAAAATGTTGTGGTTTTATGTGAAAATTGGTTGATTTTTTAAAGGTGATTTTTTGAAAGTTGATTTGTTGATCAAATTTGTTTTTGTTATGATTATATAGGTAAATGTTGTTGTTTTATATGAAATTTTTTGATGTTTTCGAAAGTTATTTTTTTAACAAATTTGTTTTTGGTGTGATTATATAGGTAAATGTTGTGGTTTTATATGATAATATTTGATTTTTTCAAAAGTTGGTTTATTTGATCAAATTTGTTTTTTTGTGATTATATAGGTAAATGTTGTGGTTTTGTGAGAACATTTTTTACTTTTTCAAATTGTTTGGTTTGGTGTGATTATAGGTAAATTGTTGGGTATGTGAAAATTTGTTAATTTTTTAAAGTTGATTTTATGATCAAATTTATTTTTAGTTTGATTATATATTACATGGTCTAGTTTTCCGACAATTTATTATCTATCGAAATTTAATATTTTGATCAAATTTGTATTTGGTGTAATTACATAGGTAAATGTTGTGGTTTTATGTGAAAATTTTTCATTTTTTCAAAAGTTGATTTTTTTGATCAAATTTGTTTTTGGTGTGATTATATAGGTAAATGTTGTGGTTTTATGTGATCATTTTTTATTCTTTCAAAAGTTAATTTTTTGATAAAAGTTTGGTTTGGTGTGATTGATTAAATATAGGTAAAATGTTATGGTTTTATGTGAAAAATTGTTGATTTTTTGAAAGTTGATTTTTTATCAATTTTTTGTGTGTGGTTACATAGGTAAATGTTGTTTTTTTATAATAAAATTTTTGATGCTTTCGAAAGTTGATTTTTGATCAAATTTTTGATGAAAGTTTGGTTTGGTGTGATTAAATATTGGTAAAATATTGTGGTTTTATGTGAAAATTTGTTGATTTTGTGAAAGTTGATTTTTTAATCAAATTTGTTTTTGTTGTGATTATATAGGTAAATGTTGTGCTTTTTTTGTGAAAATTTTTGATTTTTTCAAAAGTTAATCATTTGATCAAATTTATTTTGGTTTGATTATATAAGTATATGTTGTGCTTTTATGTGAAATTTTTTAATTTTTTTGAAAATTAATTTTTTGATCAAATTTGATTTTGGTGAGATTATATAGGTAAATGTTGTGATTTTATGTGAAAACTTTCTATTTTTTCAAAAGTAGATTTTTTGATCAAATTTTTTTAGTGTGATTAAATATAGGTAAAATGTTGTGGTTTTATGTGAAAATTTGTTAATTTTTTGAAATTAGACTTTTTGTATCAAATTTTTTTTGTGTGATTATACATTACATGTTGTGGTTTTATATGAAAATTTTTGTTGTTTTTGAAATTTTATTTTTGGATTAAATTAGCTTTTGGTCTAATTATATAGGTAAATGTTAACTCCTTGGAGTGTGATGGGTATTGTCATTAATAACACCCGGGGAGGGTGTAGTAAAAAGAGCTATTAAAGCTTGGAGTTCTTACTTAATGGATTACAATCACTGATTATGATTGAAAGCAAGTGTTCCACGGTAATGCTACTGTAGATGGAATTTGAGTGTTACGGTCTCTAGATGGTGCCCCCCGGGGGCTATTTGCCATGCCAAGTGTTCTCTCATAAGTTTGCAAAATGTAGTAATGTCAAGTTTTAACTAGAATATTTACATTGATTATATGAGGGGTGAATCATATTCGTTGAAGGTCAAAATATAGTAATAGTGGAACCTTATTGAGTTTGTTAAGATGAATACTTATTCTAATTTGTATGGCGTTATAGATGGATTTCAACTATTTTTTTTTTTGTTTTATGTCATCCACAGTAAGACTTCATGGATTTGCCATCTAAGATTGTGTTGTAAATTTCTACAATATATAAGTGAATTGTAAATGTTTACCATTCGTAGATGAACTTTTATGAGTATTCCATCCAAATGTGAAGTATGTTATTTAAAGGTAAAATTTTGGTTCAAATGATTCTGTGTTTATTGTTTCCTCTTTGTTATGTTTTAGGTGTAGCCCTCACGACGGGTTTTACAAGGACCATTGTGTACCTGTAAATTCACCATTACGTTGCGCACCCGTAATCGTCAATTTACCTTACACAATCACCCAGTTTGTCTCCCATTGGATGCCTTAATCCTATGTATTATCATACTTGTTATTTTGTGCTTATTTATATGGTGTGCTTATTCTCTTTTAACTATAGGATAGGTAAGAAAAATATGGTATACTTAGAGTCAAGTGCAAGGCACACAAGTAACAAACGTAAGCTTAGTGTGATGTACTTATGGGGAAATTATACGTCAAGTAACCTACGGGTTCATGATAAGTGTCTAGGTAACGCGGCTGGTAACATGTAATGACTAGAAAATAATCATGAGCAATGAAAACATTAAAGCATGTAGGTAACATATTAAAGCACATAATGAGACTCGTATCAAGTAGCCTCTTATAACGTATGAGTGAGTCACATAAAACGTGACGCGTGATAGTGCATAGTAAGTCACATAAAAATCAAGTAAAACCTCACTATCAATGACTTTCTAGAAAGAAGGAAAAAGTATATATATATATATATATATATATATATATATATATATATATATATATATATATATATATATATATAGAGGCACTCTCAAATGAGAACACCTCTTAACTTGAGTACAAAAAGTACAACTTTAACGAATCATAAAGTGAGTCAAACTATTGAATTTTTTGTAATATAAATTGACCAAAATGCTTATTATTCAACTAATTTTAACATCTATTTAAAAAAAATATGATTCGTGATGTCGTTTGTTAGAATGCATATATGCACCCACAATGTGTGTTTGTGTACAAGTAATGTGGGTGCATATATGCATTTTAACAAACGACTTCACAAATCATATATTTTTTAAATAGATGTTAAAATTAGGTTAATTATAAGCATTTTGGTCAATTTATATTATAAAAAATACAACAGTTAAAGCGGTTCCTAAGTTGTTCTCAAGTTAAAAGTGTTCTCATTTGAATGGATCCCTATATATATATATATATATATATATATATATATATATATATATATATATATATATATATATATATATATATATATAGGGGAGGGTTCATTTGAGAAGAGCAAATTTTGCGAGAAGAAAAAGAAATTGCTAAATTCTTCATTTTTTCAACCAAAAACGTTTTTAACTTACAAAACAATGATAGAAATGCAACATTTATTCATTAACTTTGATATTGAATAAATAAAATTTAATAAATTTTGTTTATTTGTTAAACCTACACATGTGGAAGTCATGTGTATGTTAGGTTACTTACACATAACCTACACGTGTGTAGGTAAATTTAAAACGCTAAAAATACATACGTAAAAAATATTTTAATGATTTTTTTTAGTTTATATCTTACACATTTGTATGTAGGAAGTGAATTTATTTAAAAAAAATTAAACAAATGAAAAGTTTTTTTAGTGATTTAGGTTTCTTCTTTTTCTTCTCGCAATATATGAGTCTTCTCAAATGAACCTCCACCTATATATATATATATATATATATATATATATATATATATATATATATATATATATATATATATATATATATATATATATATATATATATATATATATATATATATATATATATATATATATATATATATATATATATATATATATATATAGGGTAGGGTTCAAGAAAGAACTCATTTTAAGTTGAGAACTAGAGAACTACCAAAAATACAAGGGATGGAATTTTAAAGAGGAAGGGTAAAGTTGGAACTTTAAATATATAAATCTTTAAACATTTCTATCTTTTGCATACGTTAATATTATTTTAAAAAAATTGCACCATTAGATCAAGAATTTCATTATCTTTCATTTGAGTATAAATAACGTCATTAAAAATATTTTTTTTCTCGTTTTTTTAATTTCCATACTGCATATATGTAATATTGCGAATTCGTACTTGATTATATTTTTCTTTAAACGTTACTAACTTTTCCATACCTTATTTATATTAAAAAAATTTAAAAATCACATTTTCGTTTTTTCGATACTACATATATGTAGTATCACTGTACTTGATGCATTTTTTGAAGCGGCCAAATAGCTCGGGAGTTTAATAATTATTTAAAGTGTACATACGATCTCAAATGACCAGTAACAAAGTTCATAATATTCCATATAAAAAAACTTATTACAAATGAAAACAAAACCAATACTTATACTATGTCTAAACATAAAGATAATAATAAATAATAAATTAAAGATAAATATAATAACAAAATAAAATAAACCTGAAATTCAAACTATAAGATAACAATGCATCAATATTGCATATACTACATATATGTAGTAGTATGATACTACATATATGTAGTATACGATACTACATATATGCAATACTATAAACTTTAAAAGAGGATAGTCAATACGGTGATGTTATGCACATAAGTTACACGTAAAACCATTAAAACTACCTAGCTTTCATAAAATAAGTTAAATTATTTTTTATTAGAAAACTAACTCATTGATCTTTATTCTATTTAATGAACGAACCGGCCTTCTCCACTTAGATCATAATTTTCTCTTTCCCATTTACTCAATAATCGTCATTCATTTTAATAAAAAATTACTTGTCCTTTAAAATTCGATTGTACACCAATTTGGCTTTCCAATTCCAACAAACAGATTAACATAACATGACTCTTATAATTGGTATTGTGATATGCTTATGCTGCACATATTCATACCACATCACATAACGTGGACCAAGTATTTGCTAGCAATGTGAATACGATCATATGAGAAAAATCCAAATTTAGAACTAAGGCATGACGGTGTTGTTTTTTGTTATGGTATCATCGAAATCAATATAAGGGAACTTTTGTTATTTTATCAAAGTACGTAGTTTTGATGGTTTGTCATGTAATTTAGATGCATAACAACACCATATTCAATTTCCCCAATTTAAAAACATATAATATCGTATACTACATATATGAAGTATTGAAATTAAAAAAACGAGAAATTTTTATTTTTTTATAACGTTATTTATACTCAAATGAAAGATACTGAAATTCTTGATCCAATGGTGCAAAAAAAATTTTAAAAACTTAACGTATGCAAAAGATAGAAATGTTTAAAGATTTATATATTTAAAGTTCCAAATTTGCCCCTCCACTTTAAAATTCCATCCCTTGTCTTTTGGGAGTTCTCTAGTTCTCAACTTAATATGGAGTTCTCATTTGATCCCTCCCCTATATATATATATATATATATATATATATATATATATATATATATATATATATATATGGGGGAGAGTTCATTTGAGAAGAGCAAAATATTGCGAGAAGTGAAAGAAATAACTAATTTCTTCATTTTTTTCAACAAAAAAAGTTTTTAACATACAAAAAAATGATAGAAATACAATATTTATTCATTAACTTTGACAAACAAAAAATAAAATTGAATGAATTTCGTTTATTTGTTAAACCTACACATGTGGAAGTCATGTGTAAGTTAGGTTACTTACACATGTGTAGGTAAACTTAAAACGCTAAAAATACATACGTAAAAAATATTTTAATGATTTTTTTTTAGTTTATACATTACACATTTGTATGTATGAAGTGAATTTATTTAAAAAAACTAAACCATTGATAAGTTTTTTAGGTGATTAGGTTTCTTCTTTTTCTTCTTGCAATATATGAGTCTTCTCAAATGAACCTCCTCCTATATATATAAATCTAGTTCGGTTATTCTTGTACTCCTATTCATTAGGCGCCGGTCCCATTGGTAGATTATCATAATGATGTAAGTTTGAAGTCAAGGTGCAAAGAAAATGTTTCTCATGTAATCCCAAAAGAACTTTGGCTTAAACAACATGACGGTTTAGTAAAGTTGTAAGACTAGTAAGTGCACACTTAGTGCAATCGACTAATGAATGGGTTAAGATAAGTTTACTCAAGTGTAACTAATGCAGTGTACAGTTATAGTCTAGAATGCAAGGCAATGCAACCCTAGTTTGCTATAGCTAATGGCTTTGATACCAATCTGTCACACCCCCAAATTCCACTAACGGAGTTTTACCGTTAGGAGTGTGACACACCAGGATCCGATCATTAGTTACACCAAACGACGTATATGGTTTTGAAAAGTAACGTATTGTATTAAGTAATAAAAATTAAAATAAAAGTTCTACATTAAATGCGGAAGCGTAAATAGTAAATGAGAATCTTTTTAGTAAAAGTGATTTATAATATTTATATTTACAAATGCAAATAGAATAAATAAAGTTGATTTCTCAAATCAATGCGACCAATGAATGAATGCCCTATCCGTGAGTGTGATCTTGACAACCTAAGATAAACATGCTAAAGTGTGTAAACATAAAGTTGGTGAGTTCACAGGTTTATAAAACTTGAAAGTAAGTCCTAAAAGCAATTTCAGTAATTCCCTTAGTATATCAAGTAGTTAGCTAGACTACTATGTATGCTACACTAGTGTACGGAAGTGTTTACGACCGAAGCTAACAGAAATGTAAGAAATGAACGCCTCAAGCCAATATCTCCCATACACGGTAAATGATAGGACAATTAAACACCCGTTCGACCTCCAGTGGTGCTTGCGCGACTAGCCCGGATAGGGTTTGTCAGACCCAGTAGTACTACTCAAAATGTTAGGGCTCGTTCCGTGTTTAAGATTTACTTTGTTCTTATTTTGTACTAGTTTGTACAGTTTAGGGTTAATTTTGTATTTTCCCTAAGTAGTGGTGTATAAAGCATGTTGCTAGTGAGTGTTACAAAGAGAGTCTAGATCACCAATACACCATAGAGAGAGAAACTGTAGGTGTGTGATTGTATTCTCCTGCAGTTTGTATTACAACAATTTTTCTTTGATCATCAATTCAAGAGAATTATTTAGTAATGAATTGTGTTGTTGATTGAGTTGTTGTTTTCGTATTCTGATTTGTGGCAGTATCGATCCAATTGAACCTATCAGTTGGTATCAGAGCTGTTGGTACTGTGTGTTCTTCGCTATTCACCAAGCAAAAACACATCAATACTACTCAAATCATGATCTGAATGATCTGTTGCTGTTTTTAGATCTGATTCATCATCGTAATCATTTCTAATTCACAACAATTGTGATGATTCTATCAGATTTCATTAGATCTGAGGAATTAAGAAGAAAAGTGAAGTTTACTGTTCGATCGATTTTACTCAAAATTCATAGAAAATTGATCATGGTTGAGATTGATTGATATTGAGGATTGATAATCGGTATAAATCACTGCTTGTGTGTGATTTTTGGACGATTTGGACAAGTTTTGTTAAAATTCAGTAAAATTTGTATGAAGATGTTGATGAACATGATGAACAGGATGAAGATGTACTAGACGGGTGATCAATTTTGACTTAGACAAATTTTTGGACTTAGTTTTGTGAACAATTAGGTCTTGTGCAGACGTGTAAAGTAATTTTGTCTCGACGGGTGAAGAATTTTCAAGTAAAATCTGTGTACTGTTGTGCTGGGTGAACAACTGTACAGCCGGGTGAAAAACATTTTACCTGTGTTGAAACTATTTAGCCGGGTGATCAACTTTTTACATAGCCGGGTTATCTTGTTACTGTTCAGCCGGGTCATCATTTTTCTGCCGGGTCAAGTTCTAGCCGGGTGAAAATTTTGATAACTAGTCAGCCGGGTAATCACTATTCAGCCGTGTCAAGATTAGTCGTGTCAAAGTCATCACTGTTCAGCCGTGTGACATTCATCAAGCCGTGTGACTATTCAGTCGGGTGATATTGTTCAGCCGCGTGAAGGTTTATATTGTTTGAAGACTTGCAATTGTTCAGACGTGTGACTTCATACTTGTACTGTTCAGCCGGGTGAAGAAGAAAAATCACTGTTCAGCCGTGTGAAGTGTTCACTATTCAGCCATGTGATTTGTTTTGTTACTTCTAACTTTATTGTCTTAATTTGTTACTGTTTTAGTCACATCAACTCTTATTTCTTTACTTAAAAGTAGTTTTTATTTTTAAAAATTTTTAATTGTTTCTTTTCAAAAAATCAACAAAAACACAAAAATATTTTCTTTTAAATTTAAAATGGCACCTATTGATGATTCAGATAATCGTGTACCGAAGTTTGTTAACCATGCAGATTTCAAGAACTGGACAATCAGATTGAAACACCATCTATGCTCTATTGATAATGATTTGTGAAAGTCTATTGATAAAGGTCCTCATATTCCTACTCAGACTGCTCCTGACAGTGCAAGCACTTAAACAAAAGATTCAACTGATATTGATAAGTTCAATTGGATCAATACTGCCACAAATTAGAATGATCAAACAACGAAAACAACAACTCAATCAACAACACAATTCATTACTAAATAATTCTCTTGTATTGATGATCAAAGCAAAATTGATGTAGTACAAAGTGCAGGAGAATACAATCACACACCCACAGTTTATCTCTCTATAGTGTATTGGTGATCTAGACTCTCTCTCTAACACACACTAGCAATATGCTTTATACATCACTACTTAGGGAAAATACAAAATTAACCCTAAACTGTACAAATTAGTACAAAATAAGAACAAAGTAAATCTTAAACACGGAACGAGCCCTAACAATACTCCCCCTAATATTTATCTTTGGTCTTCCTTTGAAATCTTTTCTTCTCTTTAATCTCTCTTGAATCAAAATTCTTCATTCTTTATTCTTCTGGTTCATCTTTCACATTCAGCAACTGCCTCCCGGCAAATTCTTCTTGTTCTTTGATAGCTTCTTCAATGCAAGGCTTGAATTTTTCGGCTATCTTTGCTTGTCTTGGCTTTGACTAATTGGTGAGTATATCACAAGCAGCCATTTGTTTAAGCGTATTCAAGGTAATACCTGCAAAATCAATATTAACATAAAACTCATAAGGCTTCTTCATTCCTTTTACACGCACTTCCAATGTTCCCTTGGATGTAATCCGCATAAACTCGATCTTCGAAATGTTGATCTTTTCTGTAGCAGCTCCAATCACCTCTATCATAATTTCTAACAGCTTTCTGTCTGCTTCAGCCAACGGATCTCTTGGCTTCTCCATTTTATGACTTCGCATATGTGTGATGGGTGCAACAACTTAAGCTCAAAAGTGATAAATAAAGTGATCATGTCATGATCCCAATCTTCTAAGTCACGAACCAGCTTTAGCTCAAACGTTTCTTCGTGATAGAAAAACTTCAGAATTGGCTTCGTCTTTTGCGAACCATCGAACACTTTCAATCCCGGATCAGTCACTTTATCAAAATATTCATCGGAAAATTCTTCGAGGTACATGTCACGCACAGTCAATACCTTCTTCTTCTTTTTCTTATGATCCAGATATATCTTATCTTCTTGTTGGCCACGTAATTCCAAAAACTTGGGCATTCTGCTAATTCCAGCATCCAACAACATAGCACATTTTTCACCACGTTCAGCCCTCGTGTGATTAATCAGTCTCAGTTTGTGTAACATTTTGAGATCTTGAACTGGAAGTTTAAAGATACTCGAGTAATAATGGTAGATGTCACATAAATCGATCACACGCTTTATAAAAAATGCATCAAACGTTTCATCGCATTTCCATGTAATGATCTTCACGTCCTTGGATTTTTCCGGGACGATCATTGAATCAAGCAGGTCTGCAACAGATTGACCTTTGCTCAGCAGTGATCTCACAATATCACCTGTTGTGACAGCTTTATGCCATGATTCTCGTACTTCCATCGCTACGTGTGTTAAGCCTTGACTTCACTAGGAAACATATCAATCAACTCTTTCCTCTTCTTGTGAGCATCTTCTGGTAAGGACATCGACGGTATCTCCTTTGGCTCCAATACTTTGAACCTTTTTGTAAGTTCATAGTACTATGGATTATTGTAATCCAAGAAGAACATTCGAGTATGCATCTTTTCGGAGGCTTGAAAACTAACAACAATCTTCTTCAGAGATTCTTTCTTCAACTTCTTCAATGTCTTATATGGGTAATGTCTTGATTGTAACCATTGGCGCATATCCACAGTGGTCATCTCCTCCGGATTTTGATGGTACAATTCTTTAGGTGGTAGATCGTCAAGGTTTAGACTCTCTTGTAACGGAGTCCATTCACCTAGTTCAACCACAAATTCTCGGTCATCTCCATCTACTCGATCTTGGGCGTTGATGCACTTTTCATACTCCTCGTTTATTTGACTGACATGAGTCCATTCAAATAGACAGGATTGTACTTCATCTGTTCTAAATAAGCAAACTGTGCATCGAGATCGACCGGAATCTATTCATTTATATCAACTTTAGTATCAGACTTTGATGTACCAGCTTCACCCAACATATCAACCACTTCAAATTCATTTACAGCCTCAGCTTGAACCGGCTCAACCTGAACTGCTCCCTCAGTTCTAACTTTCTTGATAGAAATATCTTCTTCAAGGATCTCAGGCACTTCATTAAGTTTACGTTTTCCCTCCGCTTTGTCATATGTAACAATAGCAGTAGCATCATCGGGAATAGGGACCGATTCAACAATTGGTTCTGTCACAGTTTTAGATCGTCATGATCTGGTTTAATAAACTGTGACTTCCCTAGGAGTCTCAGACACTCCAACGTCTTCATCAGCAACAAATTCTTTATCTGACTCAGTGCTTTCGGTTTCTTTCTGCTTCATCCGTTTCTCCAATACTTCCTTTTCTGCGCATAAAGTGTTACATTCTGCATGTAACTCTTCATAATCAACCTTCAGATTTTCATACTCTTCATCTAACTCCTTGAAGATTTTAGAATTCCTCTGATGCATAGTCCAGAACTCAGCTAATCTCTTCTTCTTTCGCTCATTGGACGCCTTTAATTGAGCATTTTCTTCTAATAGCTTGGCTATCATCCTCTTTAAATGAAAAACATCTTCTTCTTCTTCGTTCATATCAACATCTGAACCAACCTTAGGTGAAGACCCCATGGGTTGTTCAACATGTTCAATTGCTGGAGTAGAGGTTGTGGGAATATCAACAGGATCAGAAACAAGCACAATAACTTCAACTTCATCATCTGCCTATGCCATAGACTCAGCTTCAGCTATTACTTCTTGTGCAATCTGAATCACATCTATGTATTTAGGCACAATCACATCTTCAATATATAGGATTTATCTCAGTAACATCCTCTACAGTAACAGGTTCCAATTCAGATACATTCACAGTCATTTCTTCTTCTTTCTCAATCACATCTTCTTCTTCTAATTCATCACCAACATTACCATCATCTCCATCATCACTATCTGATCCCTCATTATCACTATTATCATCCTCATCATTCTCAGTCTCAGAACCACCTTCATCTTCATTATTACCATCATCATTTCCTTCTTCATCCCTTCTGGATGTCTAGCAAAGTACTCATCATCATCATCTAAAAGATTGTCTGGAATCTCGTCCACAAGGTCTAATGGATTAATCACTTCACCTTGGGAGATATGATGATATTCCAGTGCAATGTCTTCTTTATTATTTGCTATATCTTGTATATAGTCAAATAATTGCACATTCACAACATTCCTAATGCTCATCTTCCTATAAGACAAAGCATTCATATCTTTAGTATACAACATCCCTCCTACAAATCCTTTTTCTCGTATCTCAGGATAAGCAGCATTGATCAGTAACTGTAGAAATCTGGGATACATCAAAAACTTAAATCTCTTCCCTTTCACCAGATTGAATATAAACCTCTTCATGATCCATTTAGACATATTAAATGGTCTGTTTGTGGCAATTGCAACTATTG
The DNA here is from genome assembly GCA_030867185.1 of Tagetes erecta. Lineage (NCBI taxonomy): Eukaryota > Viridiplantae > Streptophyta > Magnoliopsida > Asterales > Asteraceae > Tagetes > Tagetes erecta. The sequence continues at coordinate 14,014,038 of CM061493.1, forward strand.
GGGATGCAATGTCAGATGGAAAATTATCAAACCCTGCACTTCTTCTGGATAGACAGTGCTGTATCACATAACACAATAATTTCCACTGCTTGCCCAGTCTGGCTCTTACGAACTGTTGTTTAGGGAAAACCGGAAGGTGTCCCATATTGATAAAACATTGCTGACATTCAGCAGTCGTAAATTCATCCAATGCACCTACTTCACTATCATCTAGCTGTAGTGCATTCCTGATAGATTCTTCAGACACATTTAATTGTGACTTTCTGGTAATCTCCCCACGTATAACTGATACACCAGCCTCATCAGTAATTATCTCAGCAGATCTCCAAAAAGATTTACTCAACCTCGCATATAAAATGGGTTTGGCACACATTGCATATACATACTTGGTTCTTCTGATAAACCGGATCATTTCTTGATACCCCTCTGCTTCTGGTATAGAATCATCCAATAATGCCACAATATTGTGCTTTGGTTCATACTTGAGGATATTCATCTGAAAACAAACAAAGACATATGTGTCAGTTATCAAAATTGATAAGCAAGAAACATTTGTGTAAAGAGACAAGCATAATGACAAAGTATAACAATTAACATTACATTGACCACATAGGTTAAAAACTATTTGATAGTATCATTTGTTCAAAAACCTTGTGAAACAATATCCATTATCAACTGTTAAAAGCATTAACACTTAGTCACTTAATCACAAATTTGTCATTTGTTGAATGGTGTTGTATCTAATGATTTAGATCATTTTTCAGTATCAATTGATCAATTAAATCGAGATTATGTATACTTTTTGATCAGATTACACACACTTGTTCAATATCCATAAATGGCGGTTTCTGTGCATTTGAAATTTTTCTTCAAAATCAGATGATTTTTGATGTTGTGATGTTAACTATTTGATGAAAATTAGTGATTAACAATCCATTTGAACCTATTTCAACAATCGATTTCAGTTTTTACACAAAGAATCAAAGTGTCGATTCAGGGTCTTTTTACTGTTCATCACATATTTTCCGATTTTAAATCAACAAAGGTGTCAGATGATGTCGATGGTGTTTGATCATGATGATTATACCTTATTCAATCTCTACTCTTTGTCACAGAACCAGTGATTGAATATGATAATTGGTGTTTTTAAAATCAGAGTATTTGCTTGAAAGTGTTTGTAGAAAAAAGATAAGTGTTGTGAAGAGACGGGTATTTATATGTAGATGAGCCAGCTGAACAATTAGGTTAACAAATTGGGACGAGTCAATTTTTCAGACGGGTCAAAAATAGGCCTAATAGCCTTAGACGGGTCATGTTACTGTTGGGAAGGGTCAAGCCTTTGAGACGGGTCAACACATGAAGAGAAACTTTTAACATGTAGAAACACTTAGTCGGGTCACACATTTTTGAGACGGGTCAAGAACTGTTGAGCCGTGTCAACATTGTTGGGACGGGTCAGAGTGTCTATACACATTAAATTTCTTCGTGTAAATGCTTGGTCGGGTCAGACAACTGTTGGGACGTGTCATTATCAGTTGAGACGTGTCAACACTTGTTTAAAGCAAGTTCATCATGCAGACATAGGATGGATCATGACATAGTCGTGTCATGTTTTGATACACACAAAAGGTTGGAACCTATTTCAACATGTGCATTTGAAATTTTTCTTCAAAATCAGATGATTTTTGATGTTGTGATGTTAATTATTTGATGAAAATTAGTGATTAACAATCCATTTGAACCTATTTCAACAATCGATTTCAGTTTTTACACAAAGAATCAAAGTGTCGATTCAGGGTCTTTTTACTGTTCATCACATATTTTCCGATTTTAGATCAACAAAGGTGTTAGATGATGTCGATGGTGTTTGATCATGATGATTATACCTTATTCAATCTCTACTCTTTGTCACAGAACCAGTGATTGAATATGATAATTGGTGTTTTTGAAATCAGAGTATTTGCTTGAAAGTGTTTGTGAAAAAAAGATAAGTGATGTGAAGAGACGTGTATTTATATGTAGATGAGCCGGCTGAACAATTAGGTCAACAAATTGGGACGAGTCAATTTTTCAGACGAGTCAAAAATAGGCCCAATAGCCTTAGACGGGTCATGTTACTATTGGGAAGGGTCAAGCCTTTGAGACGGGTCAACACATGAACAGACACTTTTAGCATGTAGAAACACTTAGTCGGGTCACACATTATTGAGACGGGTCAAGAACTGTTGAGCCGTGTCAACATTGTTGGGACGGGTCAGAGTGTCTATACACATTAAATTTCTTCGTGTAAATGCTTGGTCGGGTCAGGCAACTGTTGGGACGTGTCAACATTAGTTGAGACGTGTCAACACATGTTTAAAGCAAGTTCATCATGCAGACATGGGACGGATCATGGCATAGTCGTGTCATGTTTTGATACACACAAAAGGTTGGAACGACTACACCTTGGCTTTGTTTTACCCATCACACGGCTGCACAGTAGCATAGTCTTCTTTACCCGGATACACAGTGACATGTTAGTTAATCACCCGGCTGCATAGTGACCACAATTTCATTACCCGGCTGCATAACATTCAATCACCGGCTACATAATAACTTCAAAATCTTCACCCGTCTGCATAATCTTCTATCACCCGGCTAGTTGGAAACATCATCACCCGGCTAATTAAACATTATGCGGCTCCACAGTAACAGATTTTCCTCAACACTTAACAATTTTCATTACTTCGTCGACTGTTGACTTTTTCAACTGCATTTATTAGGGTTTTGCAATTAATTTTCAAGCATAATTAGGTCAACAAATTTAATCCAATAAATTCCAATAAAAATTTCACACAAACAATTTCTTTTTCATTTTTCATTGATTTCTCAAAAGTCATGTTTTGCACAAGACTATAGGTTCGTTTTTATCATAACCAACACATTTGCTTTCATTAGCCACTTGATCCTTACATTCAACACATGATTTTTTTGAAAAAAATGTTTTCAACTTATTTCTTGACATTTTTGATATATTTTTGCACTTTTTCTTCATTTATATCTCCCCCTAAACTTGAAATTTCTTGAAATTTTAAGTTTAAAAAGAACGTAGACGTGTCAATAAAGAATCCACATGCCTGCACACACAAAGCACACACATTAAAATAAATACATATGCAATGCAATGAATCAATATATCGCAGTGAGATCATACCATATATCATGTGAACATGTTTTACAAGTTTTGAATAGAAATTTGACTTATGTTCGATTGAGTGATGATATGAAAACATACCAATTAGCTCGAATTGACACACTTACTTTTTCAGTATCATGATGAGATTAAGGTTCGATTAAAATGACTTATGTGACCCACATGTATACATATGTCAACATATTTCCTCATCAACAACAACCCAAATGCAAGTTGCACAAAAACCTGGTCACGTACAAACATAAACAGTGTGGAATTTGGGTTCTAATTGAATTTGGTCTTCTCTGGGACTTCTTTTGAATTCCATTTTGGAATTTTTCTTTTCATATTGTTCCCCTTGGGAATCTTCTGAATTCCATTTTGGAATTTGATTGGTGATGGTCCACATTTAGGACTCTTTTTGTTCCATCTTTGGGAATCTTTTGCTACACCTTGAAGCTCGAAAGAGACTTCGTGTGAGACTTCAGGTCTGTGGGTACCACAACAAAGAAGCTCACGATGCGGTTCATAACACTGAATAGATTGCATCGTTACCCGATTATGTTCAAATAACATCACAAGAAGTTCATCAAAAGATATATATTTAGACATGTATAACAATGGAACTTAACACAAAGATCATTAAGTTTAGATTTGTCAACAATGAACTTACTTTTTCAGTCTAATTGCCTGAGCTGTCTCGCACATCAATTAATGTCTAGTGTATCTATCAGTTCTCACGTTTATTATTAAAAATGATGTACAGATAATGTCTAGTGTATCTATCAGTTCTCACGTTTAGCAATTTAGATTCTTGCGACATGATGTTTCTTTCTTTTTGTTTTCTTTTTCTTTTTCATGCACACTCACAATGCAGTAATAAAAAGGACATAGGAATCAATAATTGACATCGACTTATTATATTTTTGGATTTTATATTTTCTGATTTTGTGCTTTGATTTTCATAAAAATAGAATTAATCATGGTTGATTAACTCTATGGATTGAATTAAGAATTCAAACCGTCCTGACAAAAATGGTTTTGTGAAAATATCTGCCAGTTGTTTGTTGGTATGAACTTTAATCAAAATTATTAAACCTTTTTCAGAGTTGTCTCTGAGAAAGTGATATCGAATTTCGATATGTTTTGTTGTTGAGTGTTGAACATGATTAGTAGTAATGAACAAAGCAGCAGTATTGTCTATGTAAATAGGAGTTTTAAGAAAGTTAAACCCGTAGTCAAGCTATTGATTTTGTAACCACAAAACTTGAGAACATCCTGCAGATGCAGCAATGTACTCTGCTTCAGCAGTGGATACGAAAACATTGGTCTTGTTTTTGCATTGCCATGAGACTAGGCGAGGACCTAGAAACTGACATCCACCTGTGGTCGATTTCTTGTCAAGAGCACGACCACCAAAGTCACTATCAGAATAACTATATAATTCAAAATTTCCTTCATAAGGATACCATAACCCGAGATTAGGTTTTCCTTTAAGATATCTGAATATACGTTTGACAGCAATCAGGTGCGACTCTTTAGGATCAGACTGATATCTTGCACACACACATACAACATACATGATGTCTGGTCTTGATGCAGTGAGATACATCAACGAGCTGATCATTGATCTGTAAAGTGTTTGATCAGCAGGTTTGCCTTTTGAATCAGATTGGATTTCGCAGTTAACATCAGAAGGAGTTCTAATAGTCTGACAATCTTGCATCTTGAATTTCTTCAGCAACTTTTCAACAAACTTTGATTGGATGATTGAGATTCCATCTGCTGACTGTTTTACTTGCATTCCGAAAGAAATTAATCTCCCCCATAGAACTCATCTGAAATCTGGACTTCATAATTTCCTCGAACTCTTTGCACATGGATGAACTTGTTGATCCAAAGATGATATCATCAACATACACTTGAACACATAAAAGATCTTTATTATCCCGCTTCATGAATAAAGTAGGATCAATCTGACCTCTTGAAAAACCATGTTCCAGCAAATGTTCTGGTGAATTGATGAAGTAATCAAATGTTTCTGGAGCCACTTCAACATTCGGATCTGATGATGGTTGAATATGAATAGATCCACCATCATTAGGAGAATTTTGCTGATTCAAAACATCATCAAGATTGTTTGATTCCTGATCTTCTTGAGAACCTGATGGACCCGTATCTTGATTTGGAGATACCGTGTTAGGATTGTGAAATGACATGAAAGGATACTCAGACTTGAGATCATTATCGTCGTCATTGTCTTAATCATCACTGAAACATCATAAGTCTCATGTTTCCTTCTTCGATTTTCCTGAAAAATCAAATAAGTTAGAGTTGAAAGATTTGGATAGCGAATCTAAATCAAATAACAATTCGGGACCATGAGCCACTGACGGAAAAGAATTTTCTAAAAACTTAACATTGAGAGTTTCATTAACAACATCTATTTTGCTATTAAAAACTCGATAAACTTTTGAAACAGATGAGTATCCTAAAAAGAAACCATCGTCAGATTTTGACTCAAATTTACCAAGATGATCACTTAAATTTAAAATCGACACAGGACAACCAAACGCTTTCAAATATGAAATATTCGGTTTCCTTCCAAACAATAACTCATAAGACGTTTTATGTTTATCCTAAACCAATAAAGTCTTGTTTTGTACAAAGCAGGCTTTAGCAATAGCTTCATCCCAGAATGTGATAGGGATTTTGGCATCTGCGAGTATGGATCTTGCTGCTTCGATTAGTGTCCGATTTTTCCGTTCTGCGACTCCATTCTGTTGAGGAGTTCTTGGAGCACTAAATTGACGTGCAATTCCTTTTTCTTCACAAAACGAGTCCACATTAGTATTTTTAAACTCGGTTCCATTATCACTTCTCAAGATTTTTACTTTAGATTCTAACTGATTTTCAACTTTGATAATGAATTCTTTTAACAACTCAGCAGTTTCAGATTTAACATGCAAGAAATAGACACAAGAAAATTTAGTAAAATCATCAATGATGACCAAACAATAAGATTTCTTTCCGATGCTTTGAACATTTGTTGGTCCGAAAAGATCCATATGTAGCATCTGCAAGGGCTTTGAAATGGAGTTTTCTAGCTTGGTCTTAAAAGACATTCGGTACTGTTTTCCTTTCAAACATGCTGGACAGAGATTAGTTGTTGAGAATTTCTTTGAGGTATTCCCACAACATGATTTCCAGTCACCAGTTTGTTCATGTTTCTGAAGTTTAAATGGCCCAGCCGTCTATGCCATAGCTGACTCTTATCATTTGATGCATGAGGAATGAGACATGTGGTTTCGGTTTCAGCATCAATATGAGACATATCAAGTTTGTACACGTCTCGATCTCTTGGAGCTTTAACAACAACCCACTCATTGTCAATCTTAAAATCTAGTTTGAGTATGTAACAAAAAGAATCATCAAATAATGTTGAATATGATTTGTCACAAATTTGAGATACATTTAGCAAATTAAAGCTCAACTGGGCACAGTAGTTGATTTTATCAAAGCTAATAATCCCATTTGACACAGTTCCTTCATCAGTGATTTTTCCACCAGCGTCTCCTCCAAATGCAACATGTGTACAATTCTTTTGCTTAAAATCCTGAAGCAAGGCATGATTGCCTATCATATTCCGGCTGCACCCACTATCAACAATCAACGAGTTGACAGGTCTTCGAGGGCGCACCTGCATTTCAACAATTACTTAGTTAGTTTGGTCAACCCAGGCCCACATGGTCTTGGGTTTTCCAAATCTATCTGTAACAGTAACTTGATGATAATGTAAGTTATTAAAATTTGATTCATTTGAGAGATTTGGTTGAAAACTGTTTCTGCCACTGACTTGGTTTATTTGCTTTCTTCTTAAAGCTGAAAACTTTTCCTCTAACTTAGGATCACGGTTGTTTTCATTTCTTTGATTCGAACCAACAAGCTCTTTGTGTGAATTTGTTAACCTGAACGTTTCTTGGTGAAGTCTCATCAAAATCAAAATTGATTCTTTTGAAAGGTCTCGAATCAAGAGCATGAATTTGATTTGCTTTTGAAAAACCAACAGATTGATTTCTTAAAAAATTTGGAAAACGAGTCATTTCTCTTGATGAGGTTTTCCGAAAGAAACAATCTTCAGTGTCATGATTTCTCCTTTCACAAATGTCACAAAACTTGTTATAAAAACATTCTTCCGAAGAGTGATTTCTTTTATCACAGTAATCGCAGTACCTGTTAAAGAAACACTCAGCGGTAGCATGGTTATAACAATCACAAATCTCACAATGTTTCTTACTGATCTTAAAGAGCCGACTGTTAACTTTTGATGTTGAACCAACATGTGATTCATTAACAAACTTATTCGTTTTAAAGTTAACTTGGTTCTTTTGTGGAGATTGTGGTTGTGACTTTGATTTCTTGTTATCAGATTGTGTGTTTTCTTTGGGAACACGATTTGATTTTGAACCATCTTGCTTAGTTACCTTCTTGGATTTAAATCTTTTATCATTGACAGCGGAAGTATTAGGACCTGAACCTGATTTCAGACCAGAGTTAGATTTGATCTTAGAATTTATTTGGTTACCATGAGATGAATTCATGTGACACCCCGCCCGGTGGCAGAAACACCGGGCTGTCATAGGAATTGGATATCAATAGTAAACAAAGCACATGGTATTTATTTATTAAGTCTAATAATGATAACATAAGTTTTGGAACATGAGTTTTAAATGGATACGAAAAAACAATAAAACCGACACAGTAAATGCAATAGTCTTTTTATTAATTTAGGTCCAAGGCAATCCTATGTCTTGGCAAAAGCAGCAAAACAAAATCAAAGCGTCACCTGAAATATGTGAAAATAAAGTTAGCTATTTAAAGCTAGTGAGTAAACCATAGTTGAGAAATAATAGTATAGAAAATCCGAGATCATCATAATATGCTGCGCAATCTTACATGCATAGCTATTTCGTCATATTACTCAACCTTTGACCATAGAACACATAGAACACATGAACACACATTGAACACCATCATTGTATAGCAACTTGTAATCATTTGTCATGAGGAACCAACTCATGTTGCAATTAGTGATAACTGTCATTTAACCGTCTCGATGTGTAAGTTATCAAAAAATGTTTTAGCATCGAAGGGACATAGTAGCATAGCAACAAGCATCATAGTATAGTAACTAGTAACCATAGTATAGAATCGGCGTGTTTAAATCATCTATCGATGTTGTAAAGTGTAGGTGGGTTTGTCAGACCATTAGCGCTAACATTGTACCGGTGGAAATTACAAGTAATATACTACTTTAAACTACCACATACGGATTGCATCTTGTCGCGAGTCAAGACTAACACATTTTATGATCTCTTTTGGAAAACAAATAGAAAATTGAAAACATTGTAAAGTAACTGGAAATATATCTCAGCCCCAAAACATAATAGTAAAAAGAGGAGTGAATTTACTCACCTTGAAACACAAGCACGAAACATTAGCAACAACTTAGAATGAACCGAGGATTGCCGAAATACTATAGAGTCACCTAAGTAGATGACAATCCTAACTTAGTAAAACTTATAGTATAGAAAGCTAGAATAGAAACAATAGTAATCTAAAGTAATTTGGAATTCTAGGGTTTCAGATTGGAATTTTGGGGAGTTTCGGTGAACGTTTAGAAAAATGTTAATTGATTTAGATATTACGCCGAAAAATAATAATAATAGTAATAACAATACTTTTGATAATATTCATGATAATAATAGTATTGTTTTAAAACTATAAGTGCCCAAATAATATATATTTTTCCAATTTATTGTTTGATGACGAGATTAGATTATAGGTTTTTTTACATATTTCCCCTTCCTAAGTCCATCAATTACATATTTACCCAAGCCTAAAGTTTAATTACATATATCCCCTTTGACATAATAAATTACCCATATACCCCTTCTTTTACACAAACCATAAGAAAATATAAAAATATATTTATGAAGATCATTAAGGGTAAAATAGTAAATCAAAAGGCTATTTTAAAGAAATTGGGTAAATATGTAATATATATAGTTTAGGAAGGGGAAATATGTAATTGAATTTAAAGAGTGGGTAAATACGTAATAAATGATCTTAAGAAGGGGATATATGTAAATGCCCCTAGATTATATGCACTAAAATACCTTGAAATATTTATAACATTTGTAAAGTACTTCTAAGTACTATTATTTATAAATTTTTATATGTGTTAGAAATTTGTAGTATTTTTGGAGTATATGAATGTATTTTGTAATAGTTAAATTTTCAAAACTCAACTTATATAAAATAATGATTTTGATATATTTTATAAGATTTTAGGATTTTATAACATATGTATTGTAGTGTTAATTTTAGATTAATTTAATTTGTAAAAAAAATAGCTAGTAATAAGACTAAAACAAAAATAGTTGAAAGAATGTAGCCCCCTGGACTTGAACCCGGGGCTACAGGTTCACAAGCAACACCATTAACCAGACGGACTATATACATATTTGTTTTATAATTCGAACAGAAAATAATTTAACATGTTTCAAATAAAACCCCCAAATCAAACATGAACCCTAGAAACAGAATCACCAAATTGAACCCAAATTTGTTAATCTAATCCCAATCCAGGTCACGTATTTTGCTCAGTGATGAATTACGAACAGAAGGAATGTAACCACTTACTAGATTAAAGACGAATTGAAGGAAATAGAAACGAAAAACAAGACCCACTTGTTTGAAAATCCAATCGATAGATATAAGCTGTTAAATTGCAATTCAATCTCCAGAATTGATCTTGATGATATGAAGATTAAGAGCCCCAAAAGAATTTCAGTTAAAAACAAAGTTTTGTTGCTCCATCAATAGATTGAAAGTTTCGGCCGAGATGAAGATCAATGACCAATTGTTTGATGAATTCGGTTGCAATTGGAGTTACAAGGAATGAAAGAGAGGTACGAGGGTTGTTTCCAGGAAGGTAATTGTGATCAATTGAATTTTGGAACGGTTAATCACGTTTGAGTTACCATGGGATTGATTGAGATTAATTGCAATTTAATTTGCTCTTTTAAAACTCGATTGAATGATGCTGAACGATTCAAAACGCTATGATGAATGCTCTGGTTAGTTTGATTTGTATCGAAACAATCGTCTTGATTGATTTGCGTTAATGGGTTTATGAACGGTTTTTGAAACCGGATTAAAACATGAAATTGGTCTATATTATGGTAATTAACAAGTGATAACAGGTTCGAAACTTGACTACGAGCATTTTACATTGTTTTGGTTCGACCAAAAACGGCTAAACTGAGTTTTTTTTGTGTCGCCGGAGTTGTTTGGTTCGCCGGATAAGGTTGCCGGCGTGAATGCCGGAAGTACGGGCATATGGGTGGGGGTTTGGGTGATTTAATTAAAATTTACACCTTTGGCCCCTCATGAATAATATAGTTATCATTTTCAATTCTAAACTTTAAATTAAGTTTCAAAACATGACACTTTTTGCCCAAAGTTAGTTTATGCTTTAATTTTAACCAACTAACATAACAACGATAACTTGTAACGTTTATAAAATTGACGTTTTTATATCTTTAGCTTGTTTGTAACGTTGAATGACTATTTCAAGACTTGATAGTACTTATTTTTAACAACTTTTATAAACTTTCTTTTATAAATCTCAATTTATATATTTTGTATCTTTAGTTATGGCATTTAGTAATTAATTTAGTAGACGTTGGTAAAGGAACATAGTTAGAGTGTAATTCGATACTAACCTTTGGTTGATTTGACTCAGCAAATGAGAAACACTCTTCTGATGTAGCCATAAGAGCAATCTTTGATTCAGATTCTTCAGTTGGATCTGACTTTGCACTCCAATCATACTCTTCTGAATCTTCACCGACATCATTAACCACTTGAAAATCCCCTTCTTCAGACCAATCTTCTTCCTAAATTTCACAAACAAGTGCCAAACTTAAAGTAAGACCAGCTGTAAACTGTTCCGCATAAGCACTCCAGTCGTATCCGTCTTTGAAACTAACCACTAGCGCTTTGTTCCGATCTTCAGGCTTTTTACCTTCATCTTTCTGTTCTGACATTGGAAGACTTTGATATGGCTTCTGAATGAATCGTTGATTTCTGTTCTGATAGCTTGAAGACTGTTGTGAATTCTGACTTTGACCTTGATGCTGATTCTGTCCACTTGAACTCGCTTGACCATTATAATTATGATTCTTAGGAGCTTTACATTCCCTTGAAAAATGACCATAGCAGTTACAATTGAAGCATCTAGCCTTTGACTTGTCAAAACCAACGGTCTTGTTTGCATTTGGCTTGTAACTACGGTTAACATACACATGTTTCTGAGTTCGATATGCAACCATAACCATCTGCCAATTTAAGTCAATCTCTTCAACGTCATCAGGATCCATTTCAAATAGGTCTTGAAGAACAACATCTAATTGAGTCAAATGACTTCCCTGATAAGCCTGAAAACTTGCCATGAATGTAGTGAAAGCATTCTTAGTCTCATCATCTTGTAACAAGATGTTCATGACATCTTTTACTATTGCTTGAACTGATGAACTTGAACTTTGATTTTCTGCTTGAGATTTCATTGGCTGAACTTGAACTCTTGGTGGAGATTGAGGTTGAGAGTAAATTGGTGAACTTGATTGATACGATGAATCAGTGTAAAAACTAGCACCAACAAACAAATAACCCTCATCATCAGATTTAATAGCATCTTGAGCAAGAAAAGCATTCTCAACTGTGTTTGAAGGATTCACCACAAACTTATACTGAGCATGAGAATCTGATCTGTCAGTATTTCTTGAACTTTCATCGATGTCAACTTCTTCATTCTTTGCTATAAGAAGATCTAAGTCCATTGGAAACTTTTCTGTATGCTTCAACAAAGTCATTGTTTGCTTCCATGAGGATGGAAGAGCACACAATAATCTATCATTCAAGTCTTGAAGATCTGTCTTGACACCAACATTTGTCATCTCAGTTGTTAGATGCACAAATCTATTCATCATCTGGTGTATATATTCTCCAGAAATATGCTCAATAGTTCTAATTGTCTCTTCAGTTTCTGCTTCTTGAGACTTCTTAACTGTTCTCCTCCTTCACAAATTGATTTCAATGCTTTGAATAATGTGTAGCCAGTTTGATAAGCATCCAGTCTTGACAACACTTGAAGTGGTAGCATGTGATCATACTAAGAACCAAGTTTGTAAAGAAAACAATTACAGCATGTTATCTCCCCCAAAAAGAGTAAGTAAAGTAAAAAGGGGCCATGAAACTCACCTTAGTTTTAAGCAGCTACAAGTGATCAACCAAGTAATATGCCTATGTAGTCCCACTACCAGAGATTGCGGTGGATATCAACAAATGAAATGCTGAAAGGTGATGATGACAACGATGCTCGCCGGAGATGCAGATGGTGGCTACAGTCATGTGAAGATAACAGCCGATCATCGATGACATTTGCAACGGGTTTGGTGGTGGTGTTCGGCGGTGCGACAGTAGGATCCGTTGGTGGTAGTGGTCGTAAGTTCAAAGTGGACTGATAGAAGTGGCCGTAGGTTGTGATGGTGGTTGAAAGAGGCCGTGATGCGGCGATGGTCCCTAATGACGGGGACGATGACCGGATATGAGTAAATGTGTTGGTGCGGCGATGTGATGAAAACCACCTATAGGGTATAAGGGTTGGGTTTTATATGAATTCAATTTTCTTATATTTTATATTAGTCCCTATAATTAGTTAAACTTTTTATTTAGTCCCTATAACATGGTTAACTATCTTATAACTATTCCGTTAATTTTTTATAAGTTTAGGGTTTATTTTGTAATTAATAAAAACTAGTTTATAAACTTCAAAACTAAAATTTAATAACCTTATAATGTACAAGGGCTTAATGTGTAAAATTTAATTTATTTAAACAAAACCACCCGCCCCCTCTAAAACACACACACACACCCTCTAAAACACTGTCGCACGAGATCAACACCATTGTTATCACCGTCATTCCTCCAGTTCATCATCATCATCTTCGTCTTCCATTGCAGCGCAACAATTACATTCCGATCACCTTCATCGTTTCTCCGGTAAGCTTCGCGAACCAAACTCCGGTGTATGTATCTATATATATATATATATATATATATATAAATCGGTTGTGTAATCTGTATGTATATATGTAGAGCAGCAGCCATTGTCAATCGAAAATAGTCACGTTCAGATCATCTTCATCATCTTTCCGTCATACAACCCGCACCGTTTTCCTTTCCCGTTCCATTAGCGAACCGAAGTAGCAGCAGAAACTCCGTGGATCCCGATCATCTTTTCCGTTAAATCCCGGTGAGTTTCGCGACTCGAATACGTGAGTATGTAAACCGTATGTATTGTATGTGTATGTAAACCATATGTATTGTGTATTACAGATTGTATGTATGTAATATATCGCAAGTAGGTATGATCAGTATGTAGGTATACAAGATTTATGATTTGAAAAGTATGTATAGTGAATATTAAATAGTAGCAGTAGCCGCATGATTACGTATATTGTTTGTAGGTATTTGATTCCAGAGATATGTATGCGTATGAAACAATTGAGCAGCAAACATGTCGTACACTGTATGTATATATAGATGTGTCATCGTGCTTGTATGAGTGTGCTGGGTATGTATTAAGCATGTGGGTATGCATTCTAATTATGAACAATATGTATGCGTATGAGGGTGCATGTACTAATCGTGTATGTATGTATGTATGTATGTATGTATGTATGTATGTATGTATGTATGTATGTATGTATGTATGTATGTATGTATGTATGTATGTATGTATGTATGTATGTATGTATGTATGTATGTATGTATGTATGTATGTATGTATGTATGTATGTATGTATGTATGTATGTATGTATGTATGTATGTATGTATGTATGTATGTATGTATGTATGTATGTATGTATGTATGTATGTATGTATGTATGTATGTATGTATGTATGTATGTATGTATGTATGTATGTATGTATGTATGTATGTATGTATGTATGTATGTATGTATGTATGTATGTATGTATGTATGTATGTATGTATGTATGTATGTATGTATGTATGTATGTATGTATGTATGTATGTATGTATGTATGTATGTATGTATGTATGTGTATGTATGTATGTGCCTACGATATATGTATGTTAACCCGTGCACATGTAGACGTGAATATAATTATGATTTTATGTGTATGTTAGGCGGATTTCATCAAGAAAACAAAACAACTGCAGCAGGCTGTATAAATAAATAAATAAATAAATATATATATATATATATATATATATATATATATATATATATATATATATATATATATATATATATATATATATATATATATATATATGCGATGGTATGTGGGTATAGGTGATTTTTTCAAAAGTTGATTTTTGATGGTACGTGTTGTAAACGAAACATAGATTTATAAGTGATTAGACGAATAAAGGTAGTTGTTTGGTGTGAATACATGCCAGTACGTGCAAGTATGAAAAGTATAGGAGTCACATGTTGATAATGTGAGTCGGGTCAAGCTAGCGATAGGATGCATGGAATGTGCTACATGGGCATGTGTATATAAAAATATATGTATATATGTATATATGCGATAATAGTAATCGATCCTATGTAATTATGTATACCATGTAATTGAAGGAGTGAGTGTATGATTAAATAGACATGCGTTATTCTATATGAACACGTATAAAAGTTCTAGCTAATAATTAGTATATGACCATTAAAACAGGTCGTTGAACTGTCTAGATTCTTTTGTTGCATAATTGTTGTTAATTTCTATGCGCTCCAAAGGTGAGTCTCTTTGCCCGGTTTTAAATCCTTTCGGGAAGAAAACATACAAACTGTTTTACATGGCCTTGAACCGCATTTTATACCTTCGGGTAGAGCCTTCGGGCAAGATTTTAAACAGCCTTGGGCTAAATTTTACGCCTTCATGCAGGGCCTTTAGGCAACTATGTTGATAAAACAAAGTTCTATTGTCTAACGGTTTATTTTATTGAGCATGATTCCATCAAACTATAAAGTCCTTTCCTTTTTTTCGAGATTATTAATATACAGTGGGTACAACGGGGAAATTTGAGTAGTACTACGGGTTCGGCAGACCCCACCAAGCTGGATTGGTTTCCAGGTGCTGCAAATGGCCCTTTAACTTTTGTTCACCCACCGTGGTGGCAATAAAGCAAAAATTATCGTATTGTTCAGTTTAATCTCGACGTGCTCATGTAGTAAACTAGGTGGTTTAGATAACCTGCAATAGTAATGATGTTTATCGGTTAAACTATTTTGATAATTGTGTTTGATTACTTATCTCATTGAGCTCACAAACCATGTGTTGACCGTTTTCAGTATGGGTCTTTTGAACTTGTTGCAAACCTCATTTTTAACTATTTTGGTTTTGGTTGAATATAACTGTTTGGTTGAGTGCTGGATTTTAAAGCACCGGTTTCATTTGTTTGTGCTAGTTTTGGAGCACAAGTTTAAATTGGGATTTTATGTTTTCTTTAAACTCTTCCGCTAAACTTTGAAAAACTTACATTTTAATATCTCGGTTTTTGGATTATCCTTAAAACTAAACTTTATTTTAAAATAAGTTGAGTCAGTGTTACTGTAACTAATGGCTTGATATCCTGGTATGTCACACGCCTAACGGATACCCCGTTTGTGGAAAATTGAGGGTGTGACAGATTGGTATCAGAGCCATAAGTTATAGGAACTAGCATTTTCATTGCATAGAGTCTATAACTTGAAGCATTTGCATTAGTTACACTCGCACCGCACAGTAGTATTATAGTTAGTGAAATATCTAAATAATAATAATAATAATAATTCAAACGAAACTAGTAAAGACGCATATTAGTGCCTTGTAAATATATATATATATATATATATATATATATATATATATAGTCATTACAATAATACATCACATACATGTTAAGTTAACACGATGATGTAAACAAAATATAATAGAAATATATAAAGAAGAAAGTGACTTGTGGTTGAGGTGTAAATCTAATAAGAAGAAGGAGAAAATAATACAAAGTAATGATAAGTAATAATATGATTGGTCCAATCCTGTTGACTTTTTAACCTCATCTTTCATCACTTCCCAAGTTTCTTGCTGTAAACGTTTTCCTACAAAACAAGAAAGTATGGTGCCACCTTCACACCTTAGGCCATGCTTACATCCATAATGATCTGAATCGAAATGACAAATCAAACAAGGATGGTTGACTATGTTAAACCAACTATTATAAGAACCAGAAAATTTCTACATCCATTTCACAACCTTCTTCATCTCCCTCTCGTCTTCTCATTGTCTAAATACACGAAACCTCCTCACCGACTCCAAGCAACTCATCTATCGAAAGCCAAACTCAAAAGAGACACACCTCAGTTCCTCTTTACTTACTACCAGCTCTTCCAGTAATCAGACGCCACGCGAAACCTCTTGCGAACTGTGATTTCAACATCTTCGGTTCCCGCTTTTGCACCAAACTAAAAATGGAGATCGCTGTTGAACGTCACCGCCCCTACTAGCCATCCCCCGACACTAGAATCACCGACGACACCACCGATCGCCATTGCTGACTCGCCAACGACTGTCGTTTCCAATATCTCTAACAACTACGCTAGAGGTAACCCATATACGAACACGAAACTTATTCATACGAGCTGTACACATGCTTAAGTGGTAATATGATAATCGCAAATGAAATCTAAAAACGTGAAGAGTTCAAAACCTTAAAAAGAGTGATTAAATAAATAAATAGAAAAGAAGAAGATTGTGAATTTATAATTTTTAATCTTAAGGCAGGTTATATACCTTTTATAAGTTGCTCTGTGAATAAATAAACAAAAGAATACTAGTCATCCAAAATAATAATAATAATAATAGTAATAATAATACAAATAATTGAATAAATAAGTAAATAAGTAAGCAAATAAATAAAATTAATGGACTAAAAAAAAGAAAAAGTCATATCTGAATCAATATAATAATAGTTATATAAATAGTTGTTTCTTAATCAGAATAAAACCAATACATCTTTTGTAAACATGGTTATCTATATACATATGTATTTCATAGTAATACATCCATATAAGTCAACTTTCATGATTAGTTAACTTAAGAAATATACATGCAAGTTTCCATGCATCATTGCTAATATGGAAATAGAACAAAATAATTATTTGTCTTAAGTTTAGATATGGTGAATATAACTATTAAATTACTTTCTCGGATGAAGTCTTTCTAGTATGACAAAAAAATAAAATAAAAAGGTAATAAAAAAATAATAATATCCAACAAACAAGTTAAAGGAAATGCTGTTTAATACTTGTATAAAAAAAATTAATTAATTAAAAATAACTAATGTTGAAAGAACAAACTCACACCAATGGAATACTTTAAAAGTGAAAATTTAAACGTTAACATGCTAAAAATATACAACTCACAAAATATCAATTACATGTAGGTTATCATCACCTCGATAGAAAAAGACTTTGACGTACTTGTGAAATAACAATTAAGGTACGGATATCTTACCCCCTTCATTATTTATTATCTCATTTAGCCTCATAGTATAAACTTTTGACCTTCATATTCCCTTGAAATATCTTGGCATTCTGATTCGTATTGTTCTTCTATTTATTATGACGCATTATTATTTCCGCCTTGATATGTTGACTTACTATTGTTTTGTATGCGGTATAAATTTATTGCTTGTACTCATTATCGCATACTCCGATGTTATCATGTGTTTTAACACTTAGAGATAGCGTATTTGAGAAATATTATTTGCAGCGCTATTCTATTGTTTTATTCTGTTACCCCGAGCATGCCCCTACTTGTGGGGGTGACCACAAGCATGTCATTGCGGCATCAATGACGTGGCACTAACTGTGGCGGTGAGCAGAGATCACGGCGTCTCCGCTAGTACTTGTGAGGTACTTTGGCCATATGATATTTAGGAGGCATATGGATCGATCCTAGGTTATAAGTATAAGATCATGGTGGATGGTTGTTATGTATGCCCACACTCCGTTCACATTTGGTACATAGGGTCTGCAGCTCTATGTGCATGTCTGTTCTGATTTAAGGCAAACGGCTCAACGGGTACATCCGTATGATACGATTTACTTTGTTGACTTGTTTAATTTACATCGTATCATTTTATGTCATCGCATTTCTTTATATTTTTACCTTTGTTGTTATTGTTAATTGTGCTGTCATCCGTACTGGGCATTCGGCTCATTCCGTCAAACTTTATTTCTCCACAGGTTCACATGTTACCCTGGGTGGGGTGTGAAGAGAGGAAAAATTGGGCTCTAGGACTTTTGACCGAGATATTTAGCCATTTTTTTGTAGCATATGCTAGTTATCTAGTTTGGCAGATAATATGATATGTAATTAACAAACTAACTCTAGGGCTCTTTTGGTGATGTACTCCTTATATATATATATATATATATATATATATATATATATATATATATATATATATATATATATATATATATATATATATATATATATATATATATATATATTATGGAATGATGTCTTATGTTTTGATTACCATGTAATAGTGACACGTCCCTCTCCGGGTTGGGGTGTTACAGTTAGAACTAGTGCTTGTTGCCTATACGTGTTACATCTTATGTGCTTACCTGATATGAGATACTTGTAGTTTACTGAATCTTTAAGTAAAGTATTGTGCCTTTTGTGTTAAACGAAAATCTAATTTCCCGTCTAACTTTAATCATTCTTCGCATGGTATGACTGAGTCTTCTTCTCGAGACGCAAGGGGACTAAAGTACGAGTCGGGCGACTGTATCCGTCATATCTAGGCTTCGCAACGTGGCAGCGATGTCACGAACTAGAAGGATTTATGCGCTAAAATTTTTCCGTAGCGATTCTATATTTGTTGGGATATTCTAATCTTTAAACCTAATAAGGAAAATGTTATTTTTCGTCCAACTCGTTTCTGAATTTAAGAATTTAGTGGTGTGAATAATTGTGAACACGTTACAATTTGTTTGCCAAGAAATTTACATTAAATCTATATTCAAAATAAATTCTCGCATGTTGTCCATATTAACTAAGAATTAGCAATGAGATTTATATACGTAAATATTTAAATCATTGTGTGATCGGTGAATGTAGATCAATGGCCGGTCAAGGTATGGGTCGTGGCCGCGGGCGTGGCAACTTTACTCTGACTCCAGAGCAACTAACAGCATTGATGAAAGAGCATGCGGCTGCAATTCTCGGAGCAGCTATGGGAGTGCAAAATCAAGCTCCTCCTGGTAATTAAATCAATAAATTATCTAATCAGTGAATTAATTTAAAATCCATGTCTCCTTCCATTCTAAAGAGTATACTTTATTTGAACCAATTTCCAGTTTACACGTTTGCTGACTTTATGAACTGCGAGCCACATACTTTTAATGGGATTGATGGAGCGACTGCGATGCTCCAATGGTTCGACAAGCTGGAATCGGTTCAAATAACTTCAATAAGGGGAACAATGGCCACAACAAGAACTGTCATCGTTGTGGAAAGCCAGGTCATTGGAAGAATGAGTGCCCAGAGAACAAGAGGGATAATAATAATGGTAGGAATGGTAATGGTGGAAACAATGGTGGGAATGCAGCCATAGGAAGAGCTTTCACGATCGGGAGAGGTGAGGCCAGAAACGATAACAACACAGTCACAGGTACTTTTCAGTTAAATCATCGCTATGCACATGTATTGTTTGATTCGGGTGCCGATAGGAGTTTTGTGTCTACCAAATTTGTAGAATTTCTAGACTTGACTCCCACTTTCTTAGATGATGTTACTCAGTAGAAATAGCAAATGGTAAGTTATTGGAGGCAAATCGAATTGTTAGAGGTTGTAAACTAGACGTCTTAGGCCACAAATTTCCTATGGATCTTATGCCAATGCCTTTAGGGAGTTTTGATGTAGTAGTAGGGATGGATTGGTTAGCCCTAAATCGTGCTGAAATAATCTGTAATGAGAAACTGGTTCGTCTTCCACTCCCTTTTGGAAAAATTCTTTCGGTTCAGGGTGAAACAAGTGGTTCGGTTGTTGGTATTATCTCGTGTATGAAGGCACAGAAGTGTTTACTGAAGGGTCATATAGCGCTTTTAGCCATGGTCTCTGAGAAGTCTTCGAACGAGGTTAGAATCGAAAATATTCCTATTGTTCGCGACTATCCCGAGGTGTTTCCTGAGGAACTACCAGGCCTACTTCCTCATCGTCAGATTGAATTCCAAAAAGAGTTGTTGCCGGGCGCAGCCCCTATAGCTCGGGCACCTTATCGGCTAGCTCCGGCTGAATTTCAAGAATTATCCAAGCAACTTCAAGAATTGTTGGATAAAGGTTTTATTAGACCTAGCTCGTCTCCTTGGGGAGCCCCGATCCTGTTTGTCAAGAAGAAGGATGGGACTTTCCGTATGTGTATTGACTATCGGGAATTGAACAAAGTTACAGTAAAAAATCGTTACCCTTTACCTCGCATAGACGATTTATTCGACCAGCTTCAGGGGTCAGGCATTTATTCCAAAACCGATTTGCGGTCGGGTTATCATCAATTGTGGGTCCGTGATGAGGACATCACCAAGACGGCTTTTCGTACTAGATACGGGCACTATGAGTTCGCTGTTATGCCTTTTGGGTTATCGAATGCACCAACAGTATTTATGGATTTGATGAATCGGTTGTGTAAGCCGTATTTGGATAAGTTCATTATCGTTTTCAGCGACGACGTCATAATTTATTCTAAGAATGAGACCGAACATGCCGAACATCTGAGATTGACTATGGAGCTCCTGAAGTAGGAGCAATTGTATGCGAAACTGTCTAAGTGTGAATTTTGGATACGAGAGGTTCATTTTCTTTTTTTTTTTGGGTAAAGGGTTACCCCGGTGATTCTATTAACAATTAAAATAAGTAATGAGGAAATCCCTCACTAGTTCAATTTTGGACATGCCCAAAATTGTAAAACCAATACCAAAACCAATATAACAAGACAAAACAATCACCAACTAGCCTACGCTAGAACATGAGTAAACTAAATAAAATAATTTCAGCCACTAGCCTTCGCTTATACCCCATCGATGTAGTACCGCTGTGACACTCGCTGTTTTCTTCAATTTCAAACCCATAATCTTGTATTGAACCACCTTGAAGATACTCTTGGCTAATATCTCAGGTGGTCGAGGTTTATCATTGAACATCCTAGCATTCCGCTCTTGCCAAATAAAATATGTTGTAGCCGCAACCACAAGTCTACCAACAATGGTCTTGACATTCCTTGATTTTGACCTTGTAATCAATTCGAACAGGATCTGCTGCCATACCGGCTGCACATGATTCATTGCTGCCAAATCTCGCACTAAGTTCCACACTTGTGAAGAGTAGCGACAATCAAAAAACAAGTGCGAATGTGAGTCATAATCTGTGTAACATAAAGAACAACACATCATATTCATGGAACACCCCGTATTCCATTTAAGAATCCGATTTTGAGTCGGAAGCTTCTTTCTGCACACTAACCAAATAAGAAACGCATGTTTGGGAATGCACTGAGCAAACCAAACACAATGTACCCATTCAACCCTCAATTCCCTTTGCCGAATGATATTCCATGCATTAGTAACCGAGAATTGAATGAGCAAGATACCTTCCTTCCAAAAGACTTGATCTTCCACATCATTCTGAATAACAAGGTTAATTGAATTTAGCTGCAGATATCTATTCAGCCATCCTTCTGGCCAAGTTAAATCATCATCCCAGATTATATTATCCACTGTGTCTGTCAGAGTAAGACCCGCGTTCCAAATAGCCCTTGGGGTGATAAAGTTAATCAATGGACTCACATCACTCCAATAATCATACCAGATATTAGTATTCCTTCCATTGCCCACCTTTGACCATATGTATCCTTTGATTGTATCCCTTAAGGATAAAATATTCCGCCAACTCCAGCTGCAACTACCCGGAACTTTGATCTCCCAAAAATTATGTCCTCTCAACCTAACCGAATGAACCCATTTAACACATAGAGACTCCTGATTCAAAATGATCTTCCATATATGAGAAGCCATGAGAGCTTTATTCATATCACCAATACGTCGGATGCCAAGCGCCCTTCACAATTTGGCAAGCAAACTTTTTTCCATGGCACCTTCGCATTACCTTTTAACTGTTCACTCTTTCCCCATACAAATTGGCGCATTTTTTTCTCCAATTCCATAATAATACGACTCGGCAAAAAAAGAACTGAGGCCCAATAAACATGAAGAGAAGATAGAACCGACCTGATTAATTAAAGTCGTCCAGCAAAAGATAAAAACTTATTCATCCATAAATTAATCCTTTTATCCATCCGATCAATTAAAGTAGTGCAATCAGAAAAACGCAGCCGCTTTGTAATTAAAGGCACTCCCAGATATCGAACCGGTAACTTTCCTTCTTCAAAAGGAATGAGACTAGTTATGCTTAACTTAGTCCGTGGTGGAACATGGCAGAAGTAGACTGTACTTTTATGGTTATTGGGAGTAAGACCCGACATATCCGCAAATCTCCTTAAGACTCTCAAAATGCACCTAGTTGAATCAATATCACCTTTTGCAAAAATAAATAGATCATCTGCAAAACAAAGGTTAATGATTCCCATTCTGTCACATTTTTGATGATACGAAAATGGTTCAGAGGTAGCCATTTTATCAAACAAAAGAGTTAAAACTTCCATAACAAGCGTGAAAAGATAGGGTGAAAGAGGATCCCCCTGCCTTAAGCCTCTCGTACCACGAAAATAACCATGAGTGTCACCATTTATGCAAATAGAGTACGATGGAGTGGTAACACAAACCATTATCCATCGCACCATGGTAGGATGCAACCCAAAAGCTGTGAGACTCTTTTCCAAAAAACTCCAATCAACGGTATCGTAAGCTTTCTGAATATCAACTTTCCAAGCACATTTAGGAGGACCCATATGACGATGATAATTATGTAATAACTCCTGCGTTAAGAGAATGTTATCCGAAATATTCCTCCCTGGGACAAAAGCAGATTGATTCATGCTCACGATTGATCCAAGGCCCTTCTTTAATCTGTTAGCAATGATTTTGCTAATACATTTGTACATCACATTGCAGCAAGCAATCGGCCTATAATCATTAACACTATTTGGTGAAGGAACCTTAGGAATGAGTTCTATAAGTGTATGGTTGAGCTCCTGAAGTAATCGACCAGTATTAAAGAAATCCTGAACTGCAACCACCACGTCATTCCCAACCACATCCCAAGCTTTTTTAAAAAAAGCTGACGTATAACCATCCGGGCCAGGGGCTTTGTCATCATTCATAGAAAATATAACCTGCTTAATTTCCTCCCTTTCAACTGGTTCAATCATCCCCAGAGCTACCTGTTGGTTTAACCTGCTTACGAATATATCATCTGTGGGATGAAGGGAAACATTATGTTTACCACCCAGGAAATTTTTATAATGCGAAACAAAAGCATCAATCATACGCTCACCCTCCCAAGTAGTACCATTCGAATCCACAATTGAATGAATTCTAGATCTGCGATTTTTACCTTTCAAATAATTATGAAAGAACCTTGTATTAGCATCTCCCTTTGCAAGCCAGTGCACTTTGGATTTTTGCTTGAGGAAACTTTCTTTTTTGGGTAAAGGGTTACCCCGGTGATTCTATATATTAACATCAAAAAGAAAGTACAAGTAGCATGGCAGAACACCAAGCTAGTTCATTCCTGGGACATGCCCCATGAATGTGAACAAAAAAAACCAACAAGCCCAAATCTAGGCAAAACATTACAAAACCAAATAAAACAAAAGCAACCACTAGCCTAGGGAAACCCAAACTAGATCAACAAACCCGACCAAAAATCATCCTATGTCCACCAAATCTCTTCCTCGGTCGATCTTCCACTCCCTCAGAGTAGCCCATACACGAGTCGTATTCTTGAATTTCAGGCCCAACAACTTGCATCTAATCGTACTGCGTATATCTTCCACTATCACTTCCGGCGGCCGAGTCTGGTTTTTGAATATCCGGGAGTTCCGTTCCTGCCAAATCAAATAAACAGCAGCAGCAATACAAATTTTACCAACCACGTGAAACACTGACTTCGTGTTCGCCAGCCTTAACTAGGCAATAATATCCAATCTACGATTTGATAAGTGTTGTAATCTGGCCATATATTTTATAGGCTGCCAAACTCTAGTAGCAAACGAGCACTCAAAAAACAGGTGGTCGTGAGAATCATAGCTCCTGCAACATAAAGGACAACACATCATATTCATATTCCCCCTTCTACCCGGATCCCAGGATATGATCTTGTCTTGTGTGAGTAACCTTTCCTTCATTACTAACCATAAAAGAAAAGCATGCTTCGGAATACACTGAGAGAACCAAACTCCTTTAGCCCAGTCAACAACAGTACCCTGAACTCTAATACAGTCCCATACCACTTTAGTAGAGAAGGAGCACATATTCGACCCTGACCTCCAAAAAATCTGGTCTAGAGCGTCCGGACATAACCTCATCTGGGTAACCCGATTGAGCACCGGAAAAGAATTTAACCATGAAGTCGGCCATCTCCAAATACCATTCACATACACACTACTCACTTTGTCCTCCAACGAAAATCCCGCATTTCTGATATCCCTATTCGAAAGCATCTCAATAAAAGGGCCCCCATCAAACCAGATATCATACCAGACAGAGGTATTACAACCATTCCCAACTTTAGACCACAAAAACTTACGAATAATAGGACGAAGCTGCAGAATCTTTCGCCAACCCCAGGAACAATTTCTAGGGACTTCCACACTCCATATATTTCTCCCCTTCAACCTATATTGCTGGATCCAATCAACCCAAACAGAAGGACGTTTTGAAATGATGCTCCAAATATGAAACGACATCAGGGCTTTATTCATGTCCCTAATGCGCTTTATACCCAGCCCACCTTCAGTTTTAGGCCTACAAACATCCTTCCAAGAAACCCTAGCACGACTCCTCTTCAAAGGACCCCGAGCCCATAAAAAATCCCTCATCTTAGCCTCAATATTCTGCATAATCCGGATTGGAAGAATAAAAACAGAAGACCAAAACACATGCAGAGAAGAGAAAACAGAATTAATCAGTTGACATCTACCAGCAAAGGAAAGCAACTTATTCTTCCAGTCACCAATACGATTTTCAACCTTTTCAATAAGAACCCGACAATCCGTTGTCTTCACTCTAGCCGCCACAAGGGGAACACCCAAATACCTAACCGGCAACTTACCCTCCACAAAAGGCATAATATTCAGTATATTGTTCTTTGTTTGCGTAGGAACATTACAGAAAAATATAGTACTCTTCTGGTTGCTCGGGCTCAACCCAGACATACCAGCAAAGTCAATCAAAGAGTTCATAATAACCTTCGCTGAACTCAGCTCACCTCTAGCAAACAAAAATAGGTCATCTGCAAAACACAGGTTAATCAACATGAGCTTCTCACATCTGTTATGGAATCTAAAGGAAGAATCCATTGAAACCGCCCTTCTCAACACTAGGGTAAGGATCTCCATAACCATAGTAAATAGATACGTGGACATAGGATCCCCCTGACGGAGGCCACGTTTACCCCTAAAATAGCCATGCAGACTACCATTGACAGATATAGAAAACGAAACTGTGGTAACACAGCTCATGACCCAATTAACCATCACAGGATGAAAACCAAAACCCAATAAAACCATCTTCAAGAATTTCCAGTCCACAGTATCATACGCTTTCTGGATATCAACTTTAAAAGCACATCTAGGAGGACCACTATCAAGGTGATAACTGTGCATGAGCTCTTGAGTCAATAGAATATTGTCCGAAATTCTTCTACCCGGGATAAAAGCAGATTGATTGGAACTGATAATAGTATTCAGGCCTACTTTCATTCTATCCGCAAGAATCTTAGTGATGCACTTAAACAGAACATTACAACATGCAATCGGCCTATAATCCGTAATCAACGAGGGGGTACTGACCTTGGGGATAAGAGCGATCAACGTATGATTCATCTCAATAAGTAACTTCCCCGTAAGAAAAAAATCCTGAACAGCAAGGCAAATGTCATTACCCACAATATCCCAAGCCTTCTTATAGAACGCAGCAGTAAACCCATCAGGCCCCGGGGCTTTATCATCAGCAAAAGCAAACATGGTCCTTTTGATCTCATCGAATGTAACCCCCCGAATCATATCAACTGACATAGCCTGATCAATACGAACATCAAACAGCTCCTGAGTAATAGGCATAATAACAGCCTCCTCCTTCCCCAAAAACCCCACATAGTGATCCACAAAAGCCTTGGGAACCTCCTTCCCCTCATGTAGAATACCATTGCTATCGGTAATGACATCTATCCGAGCCCTATGGTTTCTGCACTTCAATGTGTTATGGAAAAACTTTGTATTGGCATCCCCCTCAGCAAGCCAATGCACCTTCGCTTTCTGCTTCAAGAATCTCTCTTCATCAAGGCTTGCCACTTTAAAAGAAGCAAGTAGTTCAGCCTCCCGATCAAGTAATTGCTGATCCAATGGGTCGTTATCAATCAAACGTTGGGTTTGATCTAAGTGGCTACGAATAGTAGCAACCTTAGAGTGAAGATTACCTTGCTTATATAATAAGCCTCTAAGGTGCGGTTTCAGGAGTTTGAGCCTCTTAACCACTCTGAATTGGTGAACACCCCCAATATTCGTTCCCCAGATATCAGTCACAATCTCCTTAAATTCCGGTTTATGGGTCAGGAAATTTGCAAATTTAAAAGGCGGCGGTTTTGACCTCTCCACTTCTGGAATTCTAAGGATACAAGGAGAATGGTCAGAAATACCATTCGGTTGAAAAATGGCACCAGCCGTAGGGTAACTATCAGTAAAACAGACATTAGCCATGACCCTATCAATCTTTTTGAACACCCCATTGCTCTGTTTGGGTTTTTGATTCCATGTAAATTGCATTCCAGATCTGTTAACGTCAATCATCCTTACCTGGTTAACACACTCCATAAATTCTCTCATACCAATAGTAGAAGATGACGTCCCAGTATGTGAATCATGAGAGAATAGAACCGAATTAAAGTCCCCCATCATAACCCAAGGCTCCCCTCTAACCACCAGACTATGTCTGCATAGGCTCGCCCACAACTCCCTTCTTTGGACATAGTAATTAGCAGCATATACAACAGAGGAAAACAACCTCCTCTTATCAATCTTAAAAGAAATCTGAAGATGCATAACTTGGTCCGATTGGGCAAGAACCATAACATCCATAATCAGGGGATCCCATCCCAAAATAATCCTGGACCCCTTCGAGCACAAGTTACCATTTGACGTCCAATCCCACTTTCTAAACACACTGTTGCAAACCCCCATTAGTCTATCCAACTCCACATGAGACTCTAAGATTGCACACAAACTCAGCTTATTATTCCTAACCACTTGCCGAACCTCCTTTTGTTTTAGGGGTTGGTTCAAACCCCTAATATTCCATGCAGCCATACTAACCATTAAGACCTGATATGGAAGGAGTGCTTGCCCCTTTAAAAGTGTTCTTCTCTCCCATTGTACCAATTTTCACAAATCTCGCCATACCACTATCCACATCGAGAACCTCATCAACCTCTGAGTCTGAATCCAACTGGTTGATCCTATCCTCCACAAAACCCTTCTTTTTGTCCTCCACTCTACTATTCTCAACTTCATTCGATAAGACATCAAATGGGTTAGCAGATATGATGTTCTCTACAACAGGTTCCTTCAATTTAATTCCAGTAACATTACGTGTATCCCCCTTTGTATCATTGGTTTTCCTATCTTTTTCAACCACCGGACGGTATTCAAATTGTTGTTTCTTAATTTGAAGCCCATTTCTCTTAGCAGTCTTCGTATTCTTCACCTCCTTGAAACCATCATTATCAACAGAAGGCTCATTTTTGATCTCTTGTTTCACCATTAATGGGCATCCATCTTCATTATGACCAAAGACACAACAATGACCACATCTAGGAGGTGTCCATTCATATTCCACCGACACTTTGGCCGACCCAAACCCATCACCCTCCAGCTCAGGGACTGCAATAGAAATTTCATCCTTAAACCCAGTGTCAGCTGAAATTTCAACAAGAGCCCTAGCAAAACTGCTTCTGCCCCAAGTATTAGTACACATTGAAGTAGTAAACGAGTCCAACAACCTAGGAGTACCAAGTTGTGAAACTAAAAGGCTCAAACCCACATCCGTGTAAGCCACAAGAGGGACATCATGCAACTTGACCCAAACAGACACCTTCTTGATATCATCCTTATGGAGCTTTGAAGACGGCGACCAAACATTAAGAATAATAGGTTTATTTCTAATCATCCAAGGACCCCCCTCCAGAACATCCATCATACCTTTCCTGTCATTAAACTTGAAGAAAAAAAAACCCATTCGCATTCATCATAGATTTCTGAAGCCCAAATTTTTTCCAATTCATACGCACAAAATACTCTACTACTGGGTATGCCACCTTGTCCCCTAAAAAGTATCCATACAACGTAAACTCCAGTTTATTACAAACCGCACGAACAGACTCTTTTGGAAGAACGACATCAAAACCATGTTTCACTTCAGCACTTACCATATACATAAAATTAATAGTTGTTCCCAATGAACCTGAATCCAACCCAGATTTTCTAGTCATATCCGCATAGGAGTTACCCGTGTGAACATTAGCAGTATCACCAAGACCATTAGCCGTGTGAACATTTCCATCAGCCGAGTAAACACTAACATCAGCCGGGTGAACACTAATATCAGTCCGGTGAGCACTAAAGCCATTAGCCTTGTGAACATTTGCAGTCTCTCCAAGATCATTAGCTGTGTGAACATTTCCATCAGTCGGGTGACCACTATCATCAGCCGGGTAAACACTAACTCCAACCGGGTGAACACTACCAGTAGCCGGGTGACCTCTATCATCAGCCGTGTGAAGACTACCATTTGCCGGGTGAGCATCAACCCTAGCCGCCCCCCTAACAGGTTGTCTCGAAGATGGAGTTGTTTTAGGTGCATCATTCCCTTTGGATGAACCGCGTAACAGAGTCACTGTAGGGTTACCATCAATTTTCAGCAATTTTCTGGCCAAACTGGACGACTCTGGTAATCATGCACTCTGGTAATCAAGTATACATTTAGCTTCAGTTTCACGTAGCATTAGATCTGCTGGATTATTATCAATCATCATCTGTAGCTCATCAAGTTTTACTCGCAAATCAATCACCTTTTGATGCAAGTTACCTTGATTATACATCAACGACCGAAACTTGCTCTTAAGCCTTTCAGCTTCTTGACCAATCTGAATTGAGCTACCCCTTTAACGTTCAATCTCCACCCATTCTCAACAAGATCTCTAAATTCTGGTTTATGAACCAAGAAATTAGGGAATTTGAACGCTTTTGGTTTTGGCAATTCCCTGGGCATCAAGCTAAGCACACAATGACAATGATCAGAAATACGGTTAGGCTTAAACATGGCACATACCTTAGGAAATATATCAATAAGCTCCATGTTACCCAGAATTCGATCGACTTTTTTTAGAAGGCCAATGCCTGTTTTTGGTTTTTGATTCCAAGTATATTGCATACCTGTGCATCTTATATCAAAAACCTCAATATCCTGGATACACTCCTGAAACTCCCTCATACCAATATTTGTATTAGAAGTACCCATAGACTGTTCATCAAGATGTAAGGTGGTATTAAAGTCCCCCATAAGGGCCCAAGCTTTAGTCCCCACCAGACAGTTATGCAAACCAAGGTTATTCCATAATGTTCTTCGATCTCCATAGTAATTTGCTGCATATACTATAGAACAAAACATCATGTTTCGGGTGCCCTTAATGAAAAGTTTCATGTGTAACACTTGATCATCATGGGAAAGAAGATTAACATCCAATACGTTGCTGTCCCATCCAACAATTATCCTAGCCCCTTTGGCTGAAACTCCACATTAACTGATATTCGAGATCCAATTCCAACCCTGGAAAACCTTGTTACAAATAGCATTAATCTTTTCCGTCCCGACATGCGATTCCAACACAACACACAAATTTAATCTATTCTCTTTAATAATATTCTGAACCTCCTTTTGCTTACGAGAGAGGTTCAACCCTCGTACATTCCAGAAAGCTAGATTAATCATTGGAAACCTTATGAGAAGGAGTGCTTGCCCCTTTAACGTCATCAGATAACAAAAACTCCGTTGTTTCATCAAAAACGTTTTCACATTCATCATCACTACTACCTCCATCTTCTTGATCAGCTTTTGATCTTGAAGTAGAGCCAATATTAATGAGATCATTAGCATTATCTTCCAAAACTTCAAACCGGTTATAAGACGAACTCGTACATTCACTTTGTTTTTTGATTTGATCATTAACCAGCTTTGACTTGTCACCTTGCTTCACTTCCTGTTTGTTTCGATCAATAGGCCTATACTCAAACTTCTGCTTGTGTTTTTGAACCGGTATACCATTTTTCTTAGCACGTTCCTTCTTCCCCACCTCCACAAAACCCTCCTCGTCCTTTTTAGCTGGCTCTCTATGAGTTACATTTAGACTAGGGCAAACCTTATCCTCATGACCAAAAACACAGCATTGAGAACATCTGGATGGCAACCATTCATATTCAACATTAACCGTTTCCACCATAATGTCATCACTTTCCAAAGAAGGGTACCCACCGTAACCACCTTCTTGAACTCTTTATCCGCCTTTATTTCCACCATAGCACGAGCATAACTACTCCTACCCCAAGAGTTTAAGCACATAGATTTCGTAAATGTGTAAAGACGTTTCGGAGTGCCCACTTTTGTCATCAACATGCTTAATCCATCATCTGTGTATGCAGGTAATGGAACACCATGTAATTTCACCCAAACAGTTACCGATTTGATATCCTTCTTTGTAAGTTTAGCCATAGGAGTCCATATATTAAGAAAGATAGGAGATTTCCTCACCAACCAGGGACCTCCTTCTAATACCCGCATCATACCTTTATTATCCTCAAACTGAAAAAAGAAGAATCCTTCAGCATTCATCATTACCTTCTTCAGCCCAAACCTGGTCCAATTTGACTTAACATACAGTGTGTTTGCAAGTTTAGTTTGTATCATTCTAACAGATTCAGTAGATAAGACTACATCAATACCTTGTTGAACCGTTTGTGGTTCTAAACTTCGAAAATTTACCTCTCTATCAGCCATAGTACCTTTGTTAACCACATCCGCATACTTCTTTGTGTTATTTTCATTCAAAACATCAGCTTTGGTGGTATCTTCGACATGCTCTTCTCTCCCCACATGATGCATAACAGATGTAGAGTTTTTATCCAAATCACTACGGTTTTCCTCCGTTATCCCATCAGCTATAGTAGCATTCTTTTCCAAACTAGATGCCGCTCCATTCTTTTTAGAATACTTTTAACTGAGATGTTACCATCGATATTTTTTATTTTTGCAGCCAACGATGAAGTCGCCATGCATGCAAACCCTAATCCAGATAATACAATCTAAATACCTTAAAAGGTTAATAGAATTCGTACTAATCTAGCTAAGTTATATCAATAACCGCGATTAGTTACAGATCTACTAAGCAATCAGATATGAAGATAGGATTATTGGACGATACTAAAGAGGAACAATTAATCACAGAATGGTTTACCCGCTAATCACGCTCGTATCACAATTCAAGATTGTAATCACAGGGTGTTTACACAAGTAATTGATCTAATGATTAAGCAAACAGAAAATAAGAAACAAGATTCAAGATCAAGAAGAGAAACAAGATTTTGAATCCTAACAAACCCTAAACAAGTTAGTTATCAAGAAACTAAATCAAGATTCAAGAAAACGAATCAAGCAATAAGACCAAGAAACAAGAACGCAAATCAAGAATCAAGAAAGCAAATCAGATTGATTCTTGAACCCTAAACTAAGAGGTTCATTTTCTTGGGCACATGGTGAATGAGAAGGGAATCCACGTGGATCCTGCTAAAGTGGAGTCGATTTAGAATTGGCCAACTCCTAAAACTCCTTCTGAAATTCGTCAGTTTTTGGGTCTCGCGGGTTACTACCGTAGGTTCACAGAGGGGGTTTCGAAGGTTGCTCAGCCTCTAACAGCATTGACGCATGAGGGTACTGTGTTCAGATGCGGTGATAATCAGGAAAAAGCTTTTCAGACGTTGAAAGATAAACTTTGTAGTGCTCCGATTCTATCTCTTCCTGAGGGTATTGAGGATTTTGTGGTTTATTATCACGCTTCGATTCAGGGTCTCGCGTGTGTGTTGATGCAGCGAGAAAAGGTGATAGCTTATGCATCTCGTCAGCTAAAGGTGCACGAGAAGAATTATACGACTCACGATCTAGAATTAGGAGTAGTAGTCTTTGCACTTAAAATCTGGAGGCATTATCTCTATGGTTGCAATGTACGATATATACCGATCATAAGAGCTTGCAGCATATTTTTTATCAGAAGGATTTGAACATGCGTTAGCGGCGATGGGTGGAACTGTTGAACGATTATGAGTATGCCATCAGATATCATCCGGGTAAGGCAAATGTGGTAGCCGATGCCTTAAGTAGGAAAAAAAACCTCAAACCTCGTCGGGTTAAGTCTTTAAAACTAACTATTCACACCGGGTTGCCTGAGTGCAAAACCCTAAATCTAGACAAAAGTATACGTCGATAATAGGAGGGTGTTCATGTAAATAGCACGTTGAATAAAAAGTCCTAATCTATAGTGATAAACCCTAGGGGTGATACAGGACTGAAAATGAAGAACGTGGGCGAAAACGGAACTTAAATCGGAGTTATATCGAACCGGGAAATGCGAAAACACCCGAGGAATGCCCGAAAACTTCTTTCGAGCATATCTTGACTTAGAAAAAGAGTTACGGAGCCCATAATATATGAATTCCATGTGTTTCG
Organism: Tagetes erecta; assembly: GCA_030867185.1. Lineage (NCBI taxonomy): Eukaryota > Viridiplantae > Streptophyta > Magnoliopsida > Asterales > Asteraceae > Tagetes > Tagetes erecta. The sequence continues at coordinate 14,047,357 of CM061493.1, forward strand.
TCGAGAGGAATCTGAAAATGTGGGTTACGCGGTCTGCGCATCATGGGACATACCCCTGCGTGTATCGCCTAGTGCTTGTCGGGTGGAAAACAGCTGGCAGCCAGCCACTCACCATCTACGCGATACGCGCAGATGGTGCATGTGGGCTGCGCGTATCGCCTGGGAGGGCCACGACAGCCTATAAAAGGGGTGCAACCCCCCTTCACTTGTGCTAACACATCTCTCTCTCTCTCTCGAACTTTTTAGAGAGAGAAACCAGTTAGTATTGTTGCGGAATCGCGCCTCGATTGCGGTACCCTGCGTCGTGATGTTCCTTCGAGTCTCGGGCGCGTGTAGATCGCTTGGCGTGCGTCGAGGTTCTGCCCGAGTGAAGAACGGTGATCGTCAAGGTGTTGCGCGATTGAAGATCGGTGATCGACGAGGTAATGGTCTTTCATTCTCGATTAGTTTAGGACGGGAATCGGGTTGAGAACCCGATGGGAATGCGGGGTGAAGATACCCGCATAGCACAAGGGACGTGCTAGGGGAAATATTTGCGGGATTAAACACCCGCAACTAACGGGAAGATTATCCGGGGAGGGTGCGGGTTGAATATCCGTACCCAAGGGGTATGATATCTGTTGTGAACGGGTAACATATCCCTGTAGGATTCATTTAGATTGCCGAGGTTCGTGATTTGGTAAGCGTAGGTGGCAACGACTCGTATCTAGTCGTATGCTTCGCTGGTTTTGCACTAAGACTTACATAGTCTTAGGAATCGTTATTTATAACGTTGTGATATCACGTTATAGGTGGATTATAGCTATTGAAGTTGATTGTCAGTATAGCTATTTGTGTTGATTGTGAAGATAGTCATTTGGATTGATTGTCGAGATTAGATCAAGGAAAGAAGCTAATTGTGAGCTTGTTGTGATCTTGTTGAGGTGAGTTCATATACCTAAACTCTTGTGTAACTGTTTTAGTTTTGAAATGATTACAAAACTAGATGTGTTGCTTAAACCTGTTTTGGTTGGAAATGATTGTGAGTTTTTTGTATAAACTCTTTTGGATTGGTTGTGTTCTTAAACTGTTGTTTTTGAACGGTTGGCTAACATTCTACGGTAAATATCGGGCAATACCACTTCAGTTATAGGGTGACGCGGTAAACTTGGTGAAGGGTATATGCATATATTCTGCTCCAGCGCAGACGTGCCTGACGGAGTTGTTGAGGGGTTTATCGTATTGTCTGTGTATATTTATCTGATGATGCTAGTATGTTTATGAAATGCTTGTAAGTGATGGAGTTAGTGGTAACTCTTTGATCAATGGAGCTTGGTAACTCGTTGATCAAGGTTTTTACAAGTATTTGGTTGAATGTTGAAATGTTTTGTAAAATGTTTTATTATTAACTCACCAGCGTAAAATGACCCTTTCTTTTAAAACTTTTTGGCACACATCCTAGGTGCCGAGTGATGCAGCAAAGCACTGTTGAGGCTAGAGCAGGTAGAGGGCTTGCGGGCTTAGAAGATAGACGCTCTAGACCTAAAATAGTTTCTAGCTTTAGTTTGTTGATGTTATGTATCAAACAATCATTTTTCATTTTGAGAACTATGTAATTGTTGTTTGAAATTTAATGTATGAACAACTTTAAGTTTTAAGCTTTGTGTATGTATGTTGTTGTTTCGCTGCGTTGCTCCTGATATCCATTCGTTACGCGTGTAAACCCCTGGGGAAACCATCCATCCTGGGACCGCCCGCCGTGTTGGGGTTGTGACAGGCTTGGTATCAGAGCCGTAGTTTAAGCGAACTAGGTACAAGCTTAGTATCTAGACTTAAACTAAGATAACATAGGATAAGTGCCCGCATAGGTGTATAGAAGTTGCCTTTCTGGATAGGGAAATGGGTTTTGGTATGAACGTGGCGCAGAATGGCTAAGAACACGATCAGCGCGGTAAATAAATATATGCAACTAGCCACTGTCATTATTTGTTTACAAGCACTATATTGTTCTTAATCATGGTCCATCAATGTGAATACTGACTCCCTGCTCTCTTTTGTAGGTAGAGTTATGGCTGGTAAAAGGAAAGGTAGCTCTCCTTCATCTGATCCTATCTCTTGGTTGGCCTGGTCTGGTTCTTTCTTGAATGTGGAATTTAGATCGTATCCAAGTGAAAGGTTATCCCAAGTGGATGCTAATATAGCAAGCTTATAAGTTGAGTTAGCCCACAGGGATAGACAGTTGGCTAGACGAACACGAATAAAGAAACTGAGGACACTAGACTATTGAGAATCATGATAATGATGGAGAGGAAGTTATCATGACGGAAACCCAGTTTAATTCAGCGGTTGCTGATCAAGTCTCCAAGGTACTCGAAGCCACGTTGCCTAGGATCTTAGACTCTCCACTGCAAAGGAGATCAAATGAAGAGAACCGTGGAGGCAGTGGTGGTACTGAAGGCACCGGAGGCAGTGGTGGCACGGGAAGTGGTGGCGATGCCAGAGGCGGTGGTGATACTGGTGGAAACGATGGTGGGAGAATCCCCAAGCAAGGTTTCTTGTATAAAGGTTTTAAGGATTGTACTCCTAAACCCTTCAATGGAAAAGGTGGTGCCATAGCGACGTACAATTGGATTTCTGCGATGGAAGCTGTGATCAATATCAGTGAGTGCAGGGAAGAACAAGCGGTCAAGTACGCTGCTCATTCATTCGAAGAAGAAGCTATGCATTGGTGGAAGACAATAGTCCAAAGGAAAGGACAAGCCGCTATCGATAGCATGAGGTGGAATGACATGAAGGAGTTGGTGCTCCAGCAATTCTGTCCTCAGAATGAGTTGGACAAGATGGAGATGGAGTTTCTTCGGCTAGAGGCTGGATCGATGACGCATCGTGAATACACCTCCAGATTCAACGAGATGGCTTTGTTGGTTCCCCACTTAGTTACTCCTGAGTCCAGAAGGTTGAGATGTTATATCCAGGGGCTTCCACCAAAGGTCCGAACGCATGTAAAGGCAAAAAGGCCAACGACCTTTGATGAAGCAGTTGGACTGAGTGCAATCATCTATGATGAGGTGCAAAGTCAAGAGGCACATGAAGGAGAAAGGAAGAGGAAGTCGGAGGATAAAAAGAGTGGTTCTGGCAGTAGATTCAAGTTCAAAAAGGGAGAAGGCGGTGGCAAAGATAAGGGGAAGGTTGGAGAGGAATATCAAGAGAAGAGGTGTTACAGATATCAGCAATCGGGACATCTCTCAAGGTCGTGTCTGACGATTAAGTGCTATAATTGTCAGGAAACAGGGCATTATAAGAATGATTGCCCTAAAATTAATGGAGGAAAGAACCCAGCCAAAGGGCGGATGTTTGTTATGAAGAAGGGTGGTGATAAAGAAGTTAATGAGGATGTTGTGGCAGGTATGTTCTCCCTAAACAACGTTTATGCTAAGGTTTTATTTGACACGGGTGCAAATAAGAGTTTGGTGTCAACTTCCTTTGGTAAATACCTAGGAAAAGAACCTGTAGTACTAGATCTTGCTTATGAGGTAGAAACCGCTAATGGAGGAAGTGATATGATAACAGTAGTGTATAAGGATTGCTTGCTTAAATTAAATGGTGTCGAGTTTCCAGTTAATGTTATGCCTATGAACTTGTGTGGTTATGATGTAGTCATAGGAATGGAATGGTTAACTTATAATCGAGCCCAAGTTGATTGTGAGAAAAAGTTGGTTAGGGTAAGTAAGTCAGATGGTGAAACATTAGTGGTTAAGGAAGATAGTATCGGAGGTAATATCCAGATGATATCTGCAATTATGGCTAGTAAATGTTTGATGAAAGGTTGTGAGGCTTTTATAGCCTATGCTTTAGATGCTAAGCCCGAAAAGCAGATTTCGGATATCCCGGTCATGTGTGATTACCCTGACGTGTTTCCTGATGACTTACCTGGACTCCCTCCCAACCGACAAATCGAATTTCGAATCGATTTAATACCTGAAACAAGGCCGATTGCGAAGGCTCCTTATCTTTTGGCGCCCTCCGAATTGCAAGAGCTGATGAAGCAAGTCCAGGAGTTGCTCGACTTAGGCTTCATTAGACCGAGTTCATCCCCTTGGGGTGCACCAGTTCTGTTTGTGAAGAAGAAGGACGGTTCCATGCGGATGTGCGTTGACTACCGTGAGCTGAACAAGTTGACAATTAAGAACAAGTATCCCTTGCCGACGATAGACGATCTGTTTGATCAGCTGCAAGGAGCTAGCTATTTCTCCAAGATCGATCTTAGGTCTGGATACCATCAACTAAAGGTACGGGAAGAAGATATTCCCAAGACGGCTTTTAGAACCCGTTATGCGCACTATGAGTTTTTGGTTATGTCCTTTGGATTAACCAATGCCCCTACAGCATTCATGGATCTCATGAACAGAGACTGCAAGCCGTATTTAGACAAGTTCGTCATCGTCTTTATCGATGATATTTTGGTCTATTCGATAGATCAAAATGATCATGCTGAACACTTGAAAAGGTTTTGGAAACTCTTAGGCAGGAGAAGTTGTACGCTAAGTTCTCCAAGTGTGATTTTTGGAAGAGAGAAGTTCAATTTCTCGGGCATGTGATAAATGAAGCTGGTGTTCAGGTAGATCCAACTAAGATAGAGGCTATAATGAAATGGGAAGTCCCGAAGACTCCCACGGAAATTAGAAGCTTCGTAGGTTTAGCTGGGTACTATCGAAGATTTATCAAGGACTTCTCTAAGATTGCTACACCGATGACTGCATTAACGCGGAAGAAGGCTGAGTTCAAATGGGGACCCAAGCAAGAGGAAGCCTTTAGTGTCTTGAAGAAGAAGCTTTGTAGCGCGCCAATTCTTTCATTACCCGAAAGTAATGAGGATTTTGTGGTATGTTGTGATGCCTCACTTAATGGTCTTGGTTGCGTGCTGATGAAACGAGAGAAGGTCATTGCCTATGCATCACGACAACTGAGCGTTCATGAAAAACGTTATACCACACATGATATGGAATTAGGCGCCATAGTGTTTGCCTTGAAGACATGGCGACACTATCTTTATGGTACTAAATTCGTGATATATTCTGATCACAAAAACCTCCAACACCTTTTTTATCAGAAGGAGCTAAATATAAGGCAACGTAGATGGATGGAATTGCTTAGCCATTATGATTGTGAGATCATATACAACCCTGGCAAGGCTAATGTGGTAGCAGATGCCCTAAGTCGGAAGGAGAGGGTTAAACCCATTAGAGTAAGGGCTTTGCAGATCGTTGTAACGATTGATTGGAAGGATCAGATCGTTGAAGCTCAGACAAATGCCTTGAAAGAAGAAAGCATCAGGAAGGAGCGAATGGTGGGAAAGGAAGGTTTGTTGACAAAGTGAAAGGATGAGAATCTAAGGTTTGGGTCAAGAATTTGGATTCCAAAGTTTGGAGGTATCTAGGATAAAATTCTTGATGAAACCCACAAGTCTAAGTACTCGATTCATCCTGGAACAGATAAGATGTTGAAGAGCTTGAAAGAGCATTATTGGTGGCCCAATATGAAGAGATCAATTGCACAGAATGTGCAAAAGTGCTTGACTTGTTTACAAGTTAAGATTGAGCATCAGAAACCAGCAGGTCTGTTACAACAGATAGAATTACCAGTTTGGAAGTGGGAAAGAATAACGATGGATTATGTTACAAAGCTCCCAAGAACTCGTGCAGGACATAATGCCATATGGGTGATTGTTGACCGATTGACCAAGTCGGATCATTTCATACCATATAATGAGAGCTACTCACCAGAGAAGATGGCGAAATTGTATATCAAGGAGATTGTGAGTAGACATGGCGTGCCACTTTCAATCATTTCTGATAGAGACAGTCGGTTCACGTCAAGGTTTTGGGCAAGTTTGCAAAGAGATCTAGGAACTAGATTGAATTTGAGCACGGCATATCATCCTCAAACTGATGGGAAGAGTGAGCGTACGATCCAAACCCTTGAGGATATGCTGCGTGCGTGTGTGATTGACTTTAGTGGTAGTTGGGATGAATTCTTACCTTTGGTTGAGTTTTCATACAACAATAGTTATCACACCAGCATAGGGATAGCACCATTTGAAGCACTTTATGGAAGAAAGTGCAGAACTCCTGTTTGTTGGACGGAAGTTGGAGAGGATCAGTTGTGTAGTACAGAGATGATGCTGGAAACAACTGATAAAATCCAACTGATTAGGCAAAGGCTGAAAGCTGCCGATAGGCAGAAAAGTTATGCTGATGTTCGTAGAAGGCCTTTAGAATTTAAAGTCAGAGATTACGTGATGTTGAAAGTATCTCCTTGGAAAGGAGTGGTGAGGTTTATAAAACGTTGGAAGTTAGCCCCGAGGTACATTGGTCCATACAAGATTGTTGCGAGAGTTGGGAAAGTTGCTTATAAGCTTGAGTTACCGGAAACCTTGAAGGGTGTGCATGATACCTTTCACGTGTCAAACTTAAGAAAATGTTTGGCAGATCCGAATCAAGTTGTACCTCTCGAAGATGTTCAAGTAAGCGAGAAGCTATCTTTTACTGAGAGGCTAGTAAAGATTCTTGATACGCAAGAAAGGAAATTGAGAAAGAAAAGGATCAAGTTAGTGTTGGTCCAATGGGAAGGACAAAGATCGAGGACCGGAGAAGACTTGGGAATTGGCTAGTGAGATAAAAGCCAAATACCCTCAGTTATTTTTGTAATATTCGAATTTCGAGGACGAAATTGTTTTAAGGAGGGGAGAAATGTAAAACCCTTAATCTAGACGAAAGTATACGTCGATAATGGGCGGGTGTTCATATAAAAAGCACGTTGAATAAAAAGTCCTAATCTATAGTGATAAACCCTAGGGGTGATAGAGGACTGAAAATGAAGAACGTGGGCGAAAACGGAACTTAAATCGGAGTTATATCGAAGCGGGAAATGCGAAAACACCCGAGGAATGCCCGAAAACTTCTTTCGAGCATATCTTGACTTAGAAAAAGAGTTACGGAGCCCATAATATATGAATTCCATGTGTTTCGACGAGAGGAATCTGAAAATGTGGGTTACGCGGTCCGCGCATCATGGGGTATACCCCTGCGCGTATCACCTAGTGCCTGTCTGGTGGAAAACAGCTGGCAGCCACTCACCATGTACGCGATACGCGCTGATGGTGCATGTGGGCTACGCATATCGCCTGGGAGGGCCCAGACAGCCTATAAAAGGGGGTGCAACCCCCCTTCACTTGTGCTCACACTTCTCTCTCTAGAACTTTTTAGAGAGAGAAACTAGTTAGTTTTTTTGCAGAATCGCGCCTCGAGTGCGGTACCCTGCGTCGTGACGTTCCTTCGAGTCTAGGGCGCGTGTAGATCGCTTGGCGTGCGTCGAGGTTCTGCCCGAGTGAAGAACGGTGATCGTCAAGGTGTTGCGCGATTGAAGATCGGTCATCGAAGAGGTAATGGTCTTTCATTCTCGATTAGTTTAGGACGGGAATCAGGTTGAGAACCCGATGGAAATGCGGGGTGAAGATACCCGCATAGCACAAGGGATGTGCTAGGGGAAATAGTTGCGAGATTAAACACCCGCAACTAACAGGTAGATTACCCGGGGAGGGTGCGGGTTGAATATCTGTACCCTAGGGGTATGATATCTGTTGTGAACGGGTAACATATCCCTGTAGGATTCATTTAGATACCCGAGGTTCGTGATTTGGTAAGCGTAGGTGGCAACGCCTCGTATCTAGTCGTATGCTTCGCTAGTTATGCCCTAGGACTTACATAGTCTTAGGAATCATTATTTATAACGTTGTGATATCACGTTATAGGTGGATTATAGCTATTGAAGTTGATTGTCAGTATAGCTATTTGTGTTGATTGTGACGATAATCATTTGGATTGATTGTCGAGATTAGATCAAGGAAAGAAGTTAATTTTGAGCTTGTTGTGATCTTGTTGAGGTGAGTTCATATACCTAAACTCTTGTGTAACTGTTTTTGTTTTGAAATGATTACAAAACTGGATGTGTTGCTTAAACCTGTTTTGGTTGGAAATGATTGTGAGTTTTTTGTATAAAATCTTTTGGATTGGTTGTGTTCTTAAACTGTTGTTTTTGAACGGTTGGCTAACATTCTACGATAAATATCGGGCAATACCACTTCAGTTATAGGGTGACGCGGAGTTGTTGAGGGGTTTATCGTATTGTCTTTGTATATTTATCTGATGATGCTAGTATGTTTATGAAATGCTTGTAAGTGATGGAGTTAGTGGTAACTCTTTGATCAATGGAGCTTGGTAACTCGTTGATTAAGGTTTTTACAAGTATTTGGTTGAATGTTGAAATGTTTTGTAAAATGTTTTATTATGAACTCACCAGCGTAAGCTGACCCTTTCTTTTAAAACTTTTTGGCACACATCCTAGGTGCCGAGTGATGCAGCAAAGCATTGTTGATGCTAGAGCAGGTAGAGGGCTTGCGGGCTTAGAAGATAGACGCTCTGGACCTAGAATAGTTTCTAGCTTTAGTTTGTTGATGTTATGTATTAAACAATCATTTGTCATTTTAAGAACTATGTAATTGTTGTTGGAAATTTAATTTATGAACAGCTTTAAGTTTTTAGCTGTGTGTGTATGTATGTTGTTGTTCCGCTGCGTTGCTCCTGATATCCATTCGTCACGCGTGTAAACCCCTGGGGCAACCATCCATCCTGGGACCACCCGCCGTGTTGGGGTTGTGACACTGAGCAAATCCGGGATGCTCAATTAGAGGCTATTAAGGAGGAAAATGTAAAGCTGAGTCCTTGGGTGGGCTGGATCAGCATTTTGAAATCAAGTCGGATGGTATACGATATTTTAATGAGTGGATATGGTCCTTCTTTTCGGGAATCTCAGAGAGTTGGTAATGGATGACACCCACAAATCTCGTTACTCTATTCATCCGGGGTCAGATAAGATGTATCATGATCTAAAGGTTCTTTATTGGTGGTCGAGTATAAAGCAGGAATTGCTACTTATGTGTCTAAGTGTCTTACATGCTCCAGGGTAAAAGCCGTATATCAGAAACCGAATGGTCTATTGCAACAACCTGAAATCCCGATGTGGAAATGAAAACAAATTTCCATGGACTTCGTTACAAAACTTCCTAGATGTCAAAGTGGTTGTGACATGATTTGGGTAGTGGTAGATCGTTTGACTAAGAGTGCTCGTTTCTTAGCTGTTAAGGAAGGTGATAATTGTCTCTCGGCATGGAGTGCCATTATCTATTATATCCGATCCTGATCCGAAATTTACATCTGCCATATGGCGATCTTTGCAGAAATCTTTAGGCACTCGTCTTAACTTGAGCACCGCTTATCATCCTCAGACTGATGGTCAAACTGAGCGTACTATCCAGACCTTAGAAGACATGTTGGGCGGATCATGAAGAAAACAAAACAACAGCGGCAGGTTGTATATATATATATATATATATATATATATATATATATATACATCGACTATTTGTCTAATACTTAAAAAACAGATGGAGGGGTATTGAAGTCATTTTACTCGATGCATGTTGTTATGGTAAGAGCGGTTTCCATGCATGTTGTTTATTCTATTTTTTCGATTTCATTATTGCGTTTGGCTAGGGTTTATATTCCGTCTTTCATAAAATAGATCTATATAATTTGGCGTTTACATTTGGCGATTAGCAGTTTATATAATCCGTCGTTGATCCGTTATTTCATAATCTCTCTTCAATGGCAGATACGATTGTCGATGATCGTGCAGTTTTCACAGGTAAAGTTTGTCGTCGATGTAGTCATAAATATTTAATATTAATGCGTTTGATTCGTATGTTTTCATCCATTCGACGTAATAATTAAGTGTTTATACATCATTTTGTTTTTTTCCGTTTTCAATTATTGTTATGACGTTTTGTTCAGTGAATTGTTTTGATGTTATGTTAACGTTGTAGTTATAATTAGTTAATTTTGATGTGTTTGATTCGTGTGTTTTAATTTGTTCGACATAATAGAGAAGCACATTTGATTTTATGTTAACGAACATATAATAGCTGTTTTTTAAGTCTCAATAATACAAACATACTGATACGTATGGTTTTTTGTTTGATTGAATTTCAATATAATGTATTGTTTGATAGGTATTGAAGCTTTTTATTCGCAGCTGTTAATGTAATTTCCGTTTAAAAGTACGATTATGGTGTTTGTTATAAGTTGTTAGATACATATAGTTTAAAAAAGCATATGGTGTTTTTTAGAAAGGCAATCTCAAGTATTATCATTTTTTTACGATGTGATAGCGATGCGCTTTTACGTGTGTTGGCGTTTTTAATGATGTTGTTTTTTGAACTGAGTTGTGGTGTTTGTTTCATCTGTAATATTATATATCAATCTAAATACCACGTTTTGTTCTTGTTTCTTTTATATGACGTTTTTTGTTAATACATTTTAGTTGACATTGTTGTTTTTTTATAGTTTTTTTGATCTTGTTTTTTGAACTGAGATATGGTGTTTTTTTCCTGTGTAATATTGTATATCATCCTAAATACCACATTTGTTATTGTTTTTTTTATATGACGTTTTTTGTTGACATTGTTGTTTTTCTTTATAGGTTTTGATTCATTAACATTTGCTCCACGTGAAATAGAAATTACCTTACCAAATTCATCAGAAAAGTATTATATTCCTGATGTATTGGAAGAGTTAAAGCCTAAAGTTGGGATGACATTTGACAATATGGACCAAGCATTTGCATACTATTGCAAGTATGCTGCAGCATCTGGTTTTGGTGTACGTAAAGGTACTGATTCAAAAAGTAGTAATGGCGTTATAAAACTGAAATACTACTTATATAGCAAAGAAGGTTTTAATCAGAAGAAAAAAGTTGATACATTAGAAGAGAATGCTAAACAAAAGGTCGTTAGGGCTAACTTTTCAAAGAGGACTGGTTGCCAAGCACATATTCGTGTGGAGCTGGTTCAAGACAAATGGAATATATATAAATTTGTTGAAGAACACAATCATTTTTTTGTCAATGAGGAAGACATGCACTTTCTGGCTTCATCCCGAAAGTTGACTCAGTTACATAAGCATATGATCCAAAGCATGGCAAAAATAAATATTGGACCTGTTAGGGCGTTTAATGTAATGAGGACTATATTTTGTGGTTTTGAGGAGGTAGGTGTTAGTAAGAATGATTGTAAGAATTTCAAAAGGGAAATCAATTTGTTCATCAATGAATATGATGCTGAAATGATGGTTGGAAATCTGATGAAGAAGAAAGAACATCTTCCTGAATTTTCCTGTGAGTATTTTACTGATGATGAGAGTTGTTTAGTTGGATTGTTTTGGTCGGATGGAGAATCTAAGAGGAACTACCAAGTTTTTGGTGACATTATGTCATTTGATGCGTACGACTTCAAGGTCAGAAAGTGAAAATCATTTTTTTGGACAAGTTTGTAATGTAAGGTCTACATTGCTTGAATTTCTTACCCATTTTGAGACTGCTATTGAGTCCCAACGTCACAATCAAAGGAAGAATGATCATGATACTCGCTATACTCGTCCACAATTAAAGACAGATTTTGTTCTTGAAAAACAAGCTTCTCAAATATACACTAAAACATTATTTCTGGAAGTTCAAGTCGAGATTGTAGGTATTGAAAAATGTTTAAATGTGAAGCTCGAGAACATTGACGGATTTACCAAGCTTTTTATCAAAGACTTTGATCAGTTGTGTAACTCATACTTTACTATTAATTTCTTTGTTGTTTTTATACAGGTTATGTTTCGACCTAAAGACACAACAATACATTGTTCATGTAGAAGGTATGAACAATTTGGATTGCTTTGCAGACACATCTTTTATATTCTAAAGTTGTACGATGTTAAGGAGTTTCCAAGGAAGTACATTCTTAAACGTTGGACAAGAGAAGCAGTTCCTAATATTTTATACCGTCAGTCTAGCCATAGTGGTTTTTATACAGATCTTTATGATTGTAATCAATCTGTGGTACGTGAGATTTTCGCTGCTCAAGAGTACACTTTAAGTCGACTTTACGACGAAATTGAGGCGTTGTCTTTGTACAAGGAGTATGTTGAAGCATACAAGACGAAGGCCGATGAACTACAGTATGTTGTTCCACCTCCTTCTAAGAGGGATAGGGCGTCTGAGTTAAATGTTACTTGAAAGTACAACAAACGTCATGTACGAGTACCAGTTGGATACAAGTGTAAAGGATCTGGTGTCCACACCAAACGTATTAAGTCGAAACAGGAAGAGGCAATTGTAAAAGCATGCAAGAAATCAAGACAGTGTCAAAACTGCAAAGAATATAGACATTATGCATCAACTTGTTCCAAACCTCCCAAGAAAACCGGAGTTAATACAAACGAGAAAACTTTTGACACCATGTCTGCTGATAGCTGAAACTTTTGTATAGATTTATAGTAAAATATGTACAGGAACAATGTTATGACGTTTCAGATATATTTCTATGTCTATCTCAACACCAACATTTGATTTTTATGATATGATGTTTTGTTTGTCTTTTTATGGTGCCTTTTAGTGTTTTTGTGTAGTTTTTTTACATGCATCCTGTTTTTTTTTTCTACAACGATTAGCCATTAGCAGTAGATTAAATATATAACAAAGTTAAACATGCATTTTTTTAAAACACCATCCAAACCAAAAGAAAATTATTCTTCCAAAAGATATAAACACAAACTAACTAACCCTAACAGATCATGCAGTGTTTAGGGTCTCCACATCCACTGAGCTTTTTTTCTTATTCTCCTCCATCTCTTGAACAACTTCCTGCACCATCACACTGAGCTTGTTGTTCCCACCAAGCTGAGTCTTGTAGAACTTAAGAGCTTCATCCCTCTGTGGTGTTTGTTCAAGCTTCATCAACTCATCGATCATATGCATGCTGGTTTCCTCTACCTCACGTGTCAGAGCTGTCACATTCTTCAATGAACGTATGCAAGCATCCCTAGTTATATCTTCCTTAACTTTTATTCACGAACACATTTTCATAACGTTTTCTTTGGATGATCCCATGGTTGGAATGCATATTGCTGTTGTTTTGAATGTTGTGTATGTTGGATTGTGTGGTATGGGGTTTAATATTTATGGGGAAGGTGGGGTTGGTTTTAGAGGTGTAGGGTCGTTTATTAATATCAATGGTGTTTTATTAATCTTTATTCAATAGCTGCGATTGAGATTTCTAAATGACGTCAGGTGCCATTTCACTGACACGTAATAATTGATTCCATCTGATATCTGGGCAATCCAACGGTTGATAAAAGCCTTTATTTATTGCGTTTACAGCTGGTTGCAACTACTATAATTAATGCTTGTATTATATATACGGTGATGTTTATTCATAATTCATACATAGACTGATATCATTACTTTCACCTATACATGAAGTGTAAAATAACAAATTTTGGTGTTATACCTCATCAACATGTGTAACCTGAATTTGTTCATTGTCCTACATTGAGAAATAAACATAATAATTATAACATTGAACTAAATACATGATGTTTTAACAAGTACCAAACACATGAGATCCATGTTTTACCTGAGGTGGCAAGCTGTATTGCGACACCGCCTTGATCATCAAATGATTTCCAGATCCTGACACCTCAACAAGTTCGTCTTCAGTTTGTTTATAATACTCAATAATGTCTTCCAGGTAAGGATCTACTTCATTTTTTCAATCAACATCATCATCATTATATTTGTTTGCATAATCATCATACACCTTCTTACTATCAACATCAACATCATCTTAAGTGCGTTTTAATTCTTCCTCATTGAATGTTTCCTCATTTCCCACCACTTCAGGCCTTATATAATCATAGACAGTTAGTGATAGATTTTTCTCATTTTCAGCCTCATCCACATTTCTCCTTAGTTGGTGGTTTTTTCTTCTTCTGACCACTTTCCTTTGGTCCTGATTTCCTCAATTTAGCTTCAAGGTTGACTAACATCTCCCTATTAACATACTCAACTGGGCACATTTTCCTCACTTTATTATTCTCACTTTCAAGCTCACATACAAGCACCAACTACATAAATTAAATAAAATTCTTGTTAGTTATAAAAAATGGACTCAAGACGTTATAAAAGAGTTTTAAGAAAGAAATCATACAGCTAGAACAAGTAGTGGCCCATTGAACTTAGTATCGGGTGTCCTGGTTGCCCTTGTCCTATTTAAACAGCTGATTAAATAGTCACACCATTTAAGATCTTTAATATCTCTAGCCGTGGTGTTTCTTTTTATGCTTCTCAAGAACCTCAAGTGCACCACACTATTCTTATTGGTTTCACCAACAATGGTGAAAAAACCAACCAAAAAATTTATCATAAAATATCTCCCAATCACATCCATTTTGCTGACTCTTTCAAAAAATTCCAGGACATATGGCCTCCTTGCCCAATCTGACCCCCCAAATTGCTGTCTCCATTCATTGATAGCTTCACATTTCACATGTGGCCTTCTATCCACAACATCTTTTTTCCCAATTGGGATCCCCAACACCTCATTAATCAAGGCTGATGTTACTCTGATAACTTTCTTTCCAATATTTAGTGTAGCATTTTGGTGATCATAATTTTCAACCAACCAAAAAGCTAAATGCAGTGGGGACGTTCTCTAACTGCAGATATAACACCCTATCAAATCCCATCTCCACAACTGTTTCCACTGCTCTTTAGTAAAGGTTTCGAACCAGCCAGTAAGGTTGTTCAGAACACATCGGGGTAGTATTATTTCACCCAAAAACCTTGAGTAACATTTCCCCTTTTGAGCCTTATGTATTTTAGAGCTTGTTGGTTGCTTAACAAAATCATCAGCATCATCACAACTCACTGTTTGTGGTGTTTTTCTTCCTCTCTTCATTGCTGGGCTTTTCATGGTGACTCTCCCTGTAGCTTCTTTACATTTCATTGTGTTTTTCACCTTCTTAACAAAATCATCACCATCACAACTCACTGTTTGTGGTGTTTTTCTCCCTCTCTTCATTGCTGGGCTTTTCATGTTGTCTCTCCCTGTCTCTTCTTTACCTTTCATGGTGTTTTTCACCTTCTTAATGTCTGACATCCTCGGTTTCATGGCACTTTCTAATTTTTTTCGTTTCATAGTTTTCTCTTTGCCAGGACTACTATGTGTTGTTTTTTTGTTTTCTTCACTATCATCTGCAGTACAGAATGATATATGTTACAACAAGAGTATAAAAAATGTACAACTAAACTAAAGGTTACCATTATCTTCTAAAATTATTGGATTCTCAGGTTCATTTGTCCATTTCAATGAATTGCCAATGGCTATTCGCTCAATCCTTCTACATGTCATATGTTGTATATAATGTCATAATTGAAGCAACAACGCATAACATCATAATATAAGATAACAACATATAACACCATATGTCAGGTAACACCATGGTTGCTATGCATATCACACCATACTTTAAAGAACATCCTAATGTATAATAAAAACAAATAACACTGATGTGTTGTAAAACACATCTCGTTTTCATTGTGTTTTAAGTCATTTTTGTTTTTGTTTGAGTCGGTTTTAATTGTTTTTAGTTGTTTTTAGTTCGATTTTGTTTAAATGTTTTTAGAACAAGCTTGGCACTTAATTTTGAATGTTTTTCAGGTAAAAACACCAATACGTGAAAGACGGATCGAAAATCGGAGAAACGACGCGACAAAGGAGCAAGAAACATAAAGTTTCTGTTAAATAGGGGAGGTGGCGGTACCGCCACCTACGGCTCTCCACGCCGCGGTACCGCCACCTAGGCGAGTTACGGCTAGGGTTTGGTTAACCTAGTTGAACGAGTTTAAAAGGCGACGCGATGAACGGTTTTTGATATACGAATTTGGAGGCTGCTCAAGACGATTTTGGAGCAAGGAAGTTGAAGTTTTGAGCACGGAATCAAGCTTTGGAGGTCGTGATAGGGTAGTTTTCATCTGACCTAGTTGTGTTTTACATGCGTTATCTTGATTTCTCATCGTTATTACTCATGAATACATTTACCTTGACTTGTTTTGTGTGTTTAACTTTAACTATGAACTAAACTTATTAGTTACCTAGGTTGTTTGCTATTGGTAACGTTTATTTGATTAAACTTGGTTTTTGGTTGATTGATAAAACGATTTAGTAATTTTATAAAAGTTTGATTTTTATATTCTATGATGTGTTTTGAATGAATGAATGGATTGTGTTATTTGTTAAATCGCCTTACGTAGCTTTGCAAATGTCTTTTGTGTATGGTTGCGTATCAATATCGTTAACTCTTGTTTTCGTGTTTTGAATGGTTGTCTAGACGTAGGAACCATAGGAGGTTAATTAATAATCCAATAAATTTATTTGTCCTACTAAGTCCAATACCCGAGAAGTGAGGATTTATCAACGTGTCTTGTTTGTCTAGTCGTTAGAAATAGGGTACGAGAGGAACTTTTCTAATAACGAAATAAACTTGTACGTTTGAGTCATAGAATTAATTATTAAACCACCCCTTGTGTCTTAGGATATATTGGATCGGTAAAACTGAGAGGGGAGTCGATCATAAGGTATTTAATTACTGTTAAAGGAACCGAGAGGCGATTTAACTAACTAGTGGGCTTTAGCAACACTTCGGATAACCAAAAGGTCACACCCGGATAATGGTCTAGGATCCTTAGGAAGTTCGTAGAGTTGCAGTTTATGATCCTAGTTTCGTTTTAACAACCAAGTCTAAAGTTTAATCAATAATCGTTCACCATTATTAACAACCTAGGTAACGTTTTTCTCTAATCTGAATCAAGTCTTACTTGCGTTTTCAATTCGTTAATTTAATTAAAGTCTTTAGATTTAATTTTCATTTACTTTATTTGCTTACAAACAAAACCCCAATCTTTCCAATCAAATTATTTAATTAGTTAATTTTGTTATTCAGTTGTGTCTCTAGGGTTCGATACCTGGTTTACCATTAACTATACTATCTCACGTCAGGTATACTTGCCTTGTGTGGTCTAGTTTAGGGTAATTAGGATTAAATTAGAGTGTTTAAATTAGGTTTTATTTGTTAATTTTTATAGACCATTTTAGCACATCAAGTTTTTGGCGCCGTTGCCGGGGACACTTGGCAATAGCAAAATTAACTGTGATTAGTTTAGTTTGTTTGTTTAGATTATCTTTTGTTTGTTTGTTTGTCTTTCTTTTTTTTTTACTTAGTTGTTTTAATATTAAGTTTTAGTTCGTTTTAGTACTCATATTTTCTTTTGTTTCAGTTTTTGCAGTCTATGCCACACACGCGCTCGCAAGGAGAAAAAGAGTATTCACCATTTACAGATCCCGAGCTCGAGCTTCACGAACGTAAGAAAAACCTTCGCGAAAGGTTGAAGGAAGTGTTGAATTCAAGGTTTAGAGATAATTCTCCAGTTCGTAAACTCGAGATGGGAGATAACGCTAATCCACCAAGGCGCACGGTTCACCAACAAGCTAGTGAGGGGGTTTTTGGAGCACGTTCTCCTATTGCACATGGAGCTTTGACCAACACCAACACATGGCAGATTCCTTCACATGTGATGAGCACCATCTCGAACGTCACTCAGTTTCATGGTTTGGAAGATGAAGATGCTCAATCACACTTGTCCCGGTTTACTCGCATCTGCAACACTTTTAATATTTCCAATGTTACTGTAAATGCTATTTACTTGCGTTTGTTTCCTTTCACTTTGCAGGGTCGTGCTCTTACGTGGTTTGAATCTCAGCCGCATGACTCCATCACTACATGGGAACAACTCTCGGATAAGTTTTTGAGCAAGTACTATCCACCATCGAAAGCTGCACGTTTGAGGAATCAAATCCACTCTTTCAAGATGGACCCCGATGAAGCCTATTACATGGCTTATGAAAGGTTCCAAAATTTGCTTGCTAAATGTCCTAACCATGGGTTGACTGAATGGGCCTTGGTTGAGAAATTCTTCAACGGGCTTACACCGGCTAAGCAGGAAATGTTCAATACTTCGGCCGGGGGACATGTGATGGAAAAGAAGACTAGAGAGGAGTGCGAGGATCTTTTCCAGAGTTTTGCGTTAACCGATCAACAGTCATCTTCTGCTGCTCGAAGTACTTCTCAGAATACTATGGGTACTCGTGGTATGTATCATGTTAAATCTTCTGAAGGTAATACGGATCCTCAGGTTATTGCTGCCTTGGCTACTTTAACCAAGGAAATGAAGGAAATCAAGATGAGTATGACCAAGTGTGAGTACTGTCGAGGTAACCATGATACTTCAGTTTGTCCGACCATGGAACATGAGCAGGTTGACTTTGTGGGTAATATGAATCAGAATCGGAACTCTAACTCTGGGTATGGTAACACTTATAATCAGAACTGGAAGAACCACCCGAACTTCGGGTGGAGATCGGGCGGAAATGGTAACCCACCTGGTTTCCAACCTCGAGCCGAACAGAATCAGGGTCAAGCTTCAGGGAGTGGTAATGATACCAAGGAAATCAAAGATATCTTGGCCAATCAAACTCAATTGTTGACTCAGCTTATCTCTAAGGATCAAGAGACTCAGAATCGGTTGAGGGAGCATGACACTATCTTGAAAAATCAACAGTCTGCTTTTCTGGATCTTCAAAGAGTGGTGGGTGATATGGCAAGGAGGATGGAAGAGAGACCTATGGGGTCGTTTTCTGGTGGTACTGAAATGAACCCTAAAGCTACACTTAAGGCTGTGACAACTAGAAGTGGCAAGGGGGGAGAGAAAGAACGACCACCGGTAGAAGAGGAAGAGCCGGTGGACGAGGAAATTGAAATGGAATCACCGGGAAAGGTTGAGGAAAAGAAAGATTCTACTACTGAGATTCCGGGTGAGAAAGTGCAAGGTAAGAAGGACGGAGAGACGAAGAAAGCTCCAGTTGATCTTAGACACGTTCCATATCCTGCTCGTCTTATGCAAGACAAGTATGTTAAGGAGTTCGGGTCTTTCCTAGAGATGTTCAAGCAGTTAAAGATAAACCTTCCATTCATAGAGGCGATTCAGCACATGCCTAAGTACGCCAAGTTTTTGAAGGATCTTTTGTCGAATAGGAAGAGGCTTGAATCTTTGTCTAATGTGGAGTTGAATGAAAGGTGCTCGGCAGTGGTCCAGAATAACTTGCCCGAAAAGCTTGAAGACCCAGGTATTTTCACTATCCCGTGTTTATTTGGTGGGTCCTCGGTAAAACATGCTTTAGCCGATCTTGGTGCAAGTATAAATTTGATGCCATACTCCATGTTTGTGCGACTTGGGTTGAAGGAGATGAGTCCGACCCGTATGAGTATATCTTTAGCGGATAGGTCAATTAAATACCCGGTGGGCATAGTTGAGAATGTTTTGGTAAAGGTTGATAAGTTCGTGTTCCCGGCCGATTTTGTGATTCTTGATATGGAGGCGGATGAGAGGGTTCCGCTAATTTTGGGTCAGTCGTTTCTAAGGACGGCGAAGACCATTATTCATGTGTTTGAAGGGGGGATTACACTTCGTGTCGGGGATGAAAGTGTAACTTTTGATGTGATGAAGTCAATGAAGAACTCAAATGGTCAAGATGATGCGGTCTACTTCATCGACACCTTTTTCTCTCAGATGGATCGTTGCATCAATTATGTTTGTGGAACGGATTTACTAAATGAGCCGGGAATGATTGAAGAGGATCCCGAAGATGCACTTGAGGGAGAAGTCAAGATGGTAAATGAAAGCGTGGAACCGCAGGTATTGGGTAAGGAACGGGTTGACCCGTTCCCAAATTTTTTAACTACTAATATTCCGGAAATTCCGGAAATTTCTGATGCTTGCAGGTTTGTTGAAGAGGAAAAACCATCCATTGAAGAACCACCGGTCTTGGAGCTCAAGGAATTACCATCTCATCTAGAATATGCTTTTCTAGATGGGGTGGCAGGTTTGCCGGTTATTATTTCTTCTAAATTATCCCTTAGTGAAAAGACTAAGTTGATTTCTGTTTTGATGGAGAATAAACAGGCAATAGCATGGAAGCTAAGTGATATCAAAGGAATAAGTCCGTCGTTTTGCACACATCGGATTCTCATGGAAGAAGATCACAAGACGGTGGTGCAACCGCAAAGGAGAGTAAATCCGAATGTGGCGGAACTTGTGAAGAAGGAGGTGCTTAAGCTTCTAGATGCGGGTTTGATCTACCCGATTTCGGATTCACCATGGGTGAGCCCGGTCCAAGTAGTTCCGAAGAAAGGAGGGATGACGGTGGTGAAGAACGAAAATGACGAGTTGATTCCTACTCGACCGGTAACAGGGTGGCGTGTATGCATAGATTACCGGAGATTAAATGACGCCACCCGAAAAGACCACTTCCCTTTACCTTTTATTGATCAAATGCTTGAAAGGTTATCCGGGCAACAATTTTACTGTTTTCTTGATGGTTTTTTAGGTTATTTTCAAATACCCATTGCACCGGAAGATCAAGAGAAGACGACGTTTACTTGTTCACAAGGAACATTTGCCTATCGAAGGATGCCATTTGGTTTATGCAATGCACCGGCCACATTCCAAAGATGTATGGTCGCAATATTTCAAGACATGATGGAGAGATCAATGGAGGTATTCATGGACGATTTTTCCGTGTTCGGAAATTCGTTTGATCATTGTTTGGGGAATTTGGATAGGATGATGAAGAGGTGCATCGAAACCAAGTTGATGTTGAATTGGGAGAAGTGTCACTTCATGGTCACCGAAGGCATAGTGTTGGGTCATAAAATCTCAAGGAGTGGTATTGAAGGTGATCGGGCCAAGATTGAGACGATTAGCAAGCTTCCACCACCTACAAGTGTCAAGTCGGTATGTAGTTTCTTGGGTCATGCGGGTTTCTATCGGAGGTTTATAAAAGATTTTTCAAAAATAACCCGACCCATGACCCGTTTGCTTGAAAAAGATATAGTTTTTGAATTTGATGATGAGTGTTTGAAATCATTTGAGTTTCTTAAAGAGAAGTTGGTTGAGGCCCCCATTTTAGTTGCTCCGGATTGGAACCTACCGTTTGAACTAATGTGTGATGCAAGCGATTACGCGGTAGGAGCTGTTTTGGGTCAAAGAAAGGATAAGCACTTTCATCCGATCTACTATGCAAGCAAAATGTTGAATGACGCCCAAGAGAATTATACAACAACGGAGAAGGAACTTTTAGCGGTGGTTTATGCATTCGAAAAGTTCCGGTCTTATTTGGTTTTATCTAAAACCGTTGTTTTCACGGATCACTCGGCTTTGAAATGTTTGTTTGCAAAGAAGGATGCAAAGCCGAGGTTGATTAGATGGATTCTACTCCTTTCCGAATTCGATATTGAAATAAAGGATAAGAAAGGGGCGGAGAATCTAGCGGCGGATCACTTGTCGCGTTTGGAAGACCCGGATAGAGAAACGATGAATGAGGATAACATCGGTGATACATTTCCTCATGAATCGTTGTTGCGAATTGAAGTCGAATCCGATGGGGAGTTTGTGAACTATATGAAAGCCGAAGAACAAGGTTTGCCTTGGTTTTCGGACATTGCAAACTATCTAGCTAGTGGTGTTGTTGCTAAAGGGATGACGAGTCAACAACGAAAGAGGTTCTTCGCGGAAGTGAGCTACTATATATGGGATTCGCCTTATCTATTCCGGGTTGGGGCGGATCAAATATTGAGAAGATGTGTTAGTCGAGAAGAAGGGGTTGAGATTCTTAGGCATTGTCATGAGGGGTTGACGGGAGGCCACCATGGATCATCTTACATGGCCAAGAAGGTATTTGATTCGGGTTTTTATTGGCCTACGATCTTTAAAGATACTCATGATTTCGTAAGAAGGTGTGATGTGTGCCAAAGGACGGGTAATATTTCGGCAAAGAATGAAATGCTTCAAAATCCCATCCAAGTGTGTGAGGTGTTTGATGTGTGGGGGATCGACTTTATGGGACCTTTTCCTTCATCTAAAGGAAACCGGTATATCTTGATGGCGATAGATTATGTGTCGAAGTGGGTCGAAGCACAAGCGTTAGCAACAAATGATGCAAGAGTGGTGGTCGCATTTCTAAAGAAGTTATTTTCTCGTTTTGGAACGCCTAAGGCGATGATTAGTGATCGGGGGACGCACTTTTGCAACTCACAAATGGAAAAAGCTATGGCAAAGTATGGTGTGAATCACCGGCTTTCAACCGCATACCACCCACAAACGAATGGTCAAGTGGAAAATGCAAATCGTGGGGTGAAGCGGATTTTGGAGAAGACAGTGGGAAAGAATAGGAAGGATTGGTCGGATAAATTGGATGATGCATTGTGGGCGTTTCGGACGGCCTACAAAACTCCTATAGGCACAACTCCATTCCGGATGGTATATGGTAAAGCTTGTCACTTGCCGGTGGAGTTGGAACACAAAGCGTTTTGGGCATTGAAGACGGTTCATCTTGATTTGCCCAAAGCAACAAGAAAGCGTTTTCATCAATTGCATGAATTGGAAGAGTTGAGGGATGAAGCGTATGCAAGGTCATGGAACTACAAGGAGCGGACAAAAGCGTTGCATGATAGCCGGTTGAGAAACGTGAAAGAATTCAAGTGTGGGGACAAGGTATTGGTTTTTAACTCACGTTTAAAATTGTTTGCAGGGAAGTTAAAATCCAAATGGAGTGGCCCCTACACGGTAAAAGAAGTGTTCCCCGATGGTACAGTTGAAATCGAGAATGAAAACGTGGAATCATGGAAGGTTAATGGCCATCGGTTGAAGACCTACATCGGAGGACCGACGAATGCCACGGAGGAGGAAGAGGAGCTCCTCGAACCCACCAAAACGGCCTAACTTGGGTGGAACATCGGGTTGCTACCCGTTTGTAGAGTTTGTACAAAATTACGAGTCGTTAGGTACGTTTAATTACTTTTGAGTCATTTTCTTATTTTACGTTTTTGTTTTCTTTTGTGAGTTTTTGTAGGCTTCAAAGCGAGAACAACGACGATTTGCAAGCTTCCAGGTAAGTTTTAAGGTTTCGGGTAATGGGGAGTGAAAATTTGGCTAAGTGTAAGTAATTTTAACCAAAACAATAAGTTTCCAACACTTAGAAAAATTTTCAGCCCATAACAAACGCAGAGTTTCTGTTAAAAGTAGTAGGTGGCGGTACCGCCACCTTATCTCTTCCACGCCGCCGTCTTATGTTGTTCAGGTCGCGGCGCCGCGAGGTACTTAGCCGACGGGTTTTATTGTTTGTCTTCTCATTCCAAGCCCTAAATCAAACACACACCCACTTCTCTTGCAGCCGAAAAAGCTACAAATCCACCTCCAAATCCACCATTCTTTCCCAATTTCTTCACATTTTCTTGCAATTTATCCATCCTACAACCACATTCCATCAATTTTTTCATCTTTCTTCACATTTAACCACCAAACCCAACCCACATTCACCCAACCCGACCCATTTGCGAATTGAGGTATAAAAATTGGGGGTTTTGCTTAATTTTGCTTGGTTTACTTACTTTCTAAGTTGCAATCTCGTTTAGAAGCTTCAAAGGTATGAACTTTTAACTTTTGTCTTTTAATTTTTTGTAAAGTTTTAATTTTTATGCAAGTGTTCTAGTTGTTTGGTGATTATGATAGGTTTAAGAGATGATTTGGTTTCCCTACTAGCAATTAAGTTGATGTTTGATGTGAGGCATAATGTTAGTTGATTTTTGGACATTGGGTGTCATGTTTTACATGCATTGTTAAATGGATTTTTAGTATGGAATAGGAATGGCATATCCCACCGGTTCATAGAGGAATTTTCTTTTTGGGATTGTTAGTGGAATTAAGAGCTAAGAAAGATGAATGGGATCTAAGTTAGCATCTTGAATTGTCGTAATTGCCAAATGAGTAACTTTGAGTCTTAGTTTAAGATAAGGGTCGTTTTAGTTTTAAGTCCTAGGATTTTTGTTTTATTTTTTTTTATTTTTTTTACTTTTCAAAGTTTGTTTTGGGAGATGTTTAGTTTAAACTTAAGCTTTCAATCAACCTTGTCCGTACTCAATCTCCATTCGGACGAGGTTTGATAAAGATGCATTTTAGTTTAAGCTCAACATTTTCAGGTTTTATCAAGTTTCACTTTTAGTTTTAAGGGTCAAACGCGAATGAAATGCTATACGTTTGTCGCCGTTTAGTTTTCTATTGTGAGTTTCTTTTATGCAATTCTTTTTATGTATTTATTTATTGTATTGCACCATTCTGTACTCTTCTCTCGTTCATCCGTTCTAATTATTATATAAATTGTTTCTGCAGAATGTTCGGAAGGCCCAGAGCAATCAGAGCCCGTCCCCGACGACAAATTGACAGAGAACCGGTTATTTTCCCTCACGAAGATGATATTCCAGTACCCCTTGAGGATCGTGATATTAGTACCCACACTCTCCTTCAATTTGCTGAAGACACCGAGGAGAGAAATATCTTCGATAAACTAGTGGGCACGAGACTCCTAACTCCCCGAAACATTGACTTTGAATTATTTGGGAGTATGGGAGAGGAAGGACACTTGCGAGACTACCTCCCAAACAAATGGTTAGCCGTCCTTACACCGGATGAAGATCAATACGAGGAGTTTGTTCTCGAGTTCTTATGCACATTCCGGTACTCACCAAAGGACTATGATAACAGTCATGCTGTATCGTTTTCCTTGGGTGGTCAGGTTTGTACGATGAGTGTCCCCGAGCTCGGGGTAGCATTGGGTTTTTATACCCAAGAGGAAATTGCCACTGTTTGGTTCAATAATTCTACTAGGGGTTTTCATAAGAAGGCATATTTGGCAAGCTTGGTTGAAGGGCAAGTTAAATCAGCATGGCCAGGTATTGGGGTAGGGGATTACGACACAGATTGTCAGGCTAAGAATATTCTTGATCCATGCCTACGATACCTTCAAAGGATTTTAGCATCAACTCTTATTGGTCGCGGCGAAGGAGCCGACAAATGTAATCTGCAAGACATTTTTTGTCTTTATCACATGTCCAATAAATATTTGGTAAATTTTGCTTTTGTTTTCTGTATATCTGCTAAGCGTCCCCGCCGTGGGGGTAGAGACGCTCGGTTGGACTTAGGCCCGTACATCACACGGATAGCGAGGCATGTGGGTGCTTTTGACCGCTTTCCTGAACGATTTTTGACACAGGGACCTAGGGTCGGGTGGCTTAGTTTGGATGATTTGATGAAGGGGAAGATTTTGATATCAACTAATCCCCCACGGTTGAAGTATGGCGTTGGGGATGGAGACGCGGGTGCGTCTAGTTCAGCTGGGCCGTCTAATAGGAGGAGGCGACGACAATCACCGGTTCAAGAACCCGAACCGAATCCTATCCCTCCGTATCAGTCAACTGGCCCAGTCACTATGGATATGCTTCAGCACCAGATGGCGAACAGGTTCTCAATGATTGATCAAACTTTCGCCACATTCAATAACAATTTGGACAGGAACTTTGCTGGGTTGAATGACCGAATAAACCAGGGATTCACTGCGCTGAACCAACAGTTTACTCAGCAGATGGATTCGAGGTTTACGGCCATGGTTAACAGGTTAATGAAAACATCAACCAGAGATTTCGGACTTACGAGTCGAATGAGAGAGAGAATAGGAGGGCCATGAGGGCGATGATGGAGAGTATGGGGGTGCCGATACCCCCATACTACATGGATCAGAATGATTGACAGATGATGGTGGTAGCAGGAACGAGAGAAGTGCAGCACTGGTTCTTTTTCTTTTTCTTTTCTTTTTCATCTTATTTTACTTTATTTTATTTTGTCATTTATTTTATTTTGCTACTGGTCTGTAATTTAACTCTGTAATGTGAAACACTTGTCGGTACAATTCCTTGCTTATTTTGTTAGTTGAATGTTGGTTTGAGTGTTACCACGTGCTATGAGATTGTTGGATGATTGTATGGTACATTTGGGCGCAAACGAGTTATATCCGGTGGTTGCTGTTGAAGAAGAAAGAGTGGGTAAAGTTCGCAAGGAAAACTTTAATTCAGAGGTGAAAGTACCTGGAAACATCATCATTACCAGGCGAGTTTGTTCTAATTGCATTCCCTTGTTTAGTTTTTTCTTTTTCTTTATTATTTTCTTTTATCTAGATTAGTTTGTTTTTAATTTATGTCTTTTAGTTTATTTCTCAAAGCCACATTGAGGACAATGTGTGTTTTAAGTGTGGGGATGAGGAATATTATTTTGGAATGTGTTGTTTTGAGTCTAAAAAAAAATTAAAAATTAAAAATTAAAAAAAAATGTCTTAGAATTTTCTGCGTTAAATGGGAGATGATGAGTAAACGCTAAGTTTTTGGGTTTTTCAAATTACTATATGTATAACATTTTAAATGGGTAGAAAGCGTATTCAATTTGGGATGTGTTGGTAGGCCCAGCCGGCTATAAGGTTTTCAAAATTGTCTTAAATATACTTAGATAATTACGGTTTTGTGGGTCCTCATCTTTGGAAAATGTTGAAACTTGAAGAGACAAGTGTTGAAAAAGTTAGGTTTTAGCGTTTAACCGTATGAGTATTAGAATGTTAATTTACTTAATAGCACACTATTATCTAGTTTACTGAGTAAATGTCGATTTCAGTGGCGCTCCATCAATCCATCACCCATGTATATTATCAAGAGCATTCACTGTATAAATTGGACAAAATTCCAATAATCCAATGAAATATATGGATGAGGATGAATAAATCACTTTAAGAGCAAAGCTCAACTTACTGTATAAATCTGGATCAAAAGAAGCCAATGAGCTCAATCATTAATTAAATATGCTCGAAATTGACCAGACCATCATTCCATTAAATCCATCTGTAGATTGATGTTTTAACATTCATACGGTTAGGCTAGAATTTTACTTTGAAGTGCATGAGTTGAATCGGGTGGATGTATGAGTACTAAGTGTGAGACCTTTAGACTAGTGATTCTGAAAAATCTAAGGAAACAACTAACTTGGCAAGAGCTATCACTTTGAAGCTGAACTTAATTGCCTGATTTTATTGAAACTTGAAAAGTCGGTGGTTGGGTTTAACTGGATAAGAATACCTTCAATCGTTTGTTGAATACATGATTATACTTTAATAAGATAACCATTATTATTTGTTGACCCAAGGATTTAGTTCTGATTCCATTGCAGATTTTTCGAGGACGAAAAAGTGTCAAGTGTGGGGATGTTTGATGTGTTGTAAAACACATCTCGTTTTCATTGTGTTTTAAGTCATTTT
Organism: Tagetes erecta; assembly: GCA_030867185.1. Lineage (NCBI taxonomy): Eukaryota > Viridiplantae > Streptophyta > Magnoliopsida > Asterales > Asteraceae > Tagetes > Tagetes erecta. The sequence continues at coordinate 14,074,577 of CM061493.1, forward strand.
TGTTTTTGTTTGAGTCGGTTTTAATTGTTTTTAGTTGTTTTTATTTTGATTTTGTTTAAATGTTTTTAGAACAAGCTTGGCACTTAATTTTGAATGTTTTTCAGGTAAAAACACCAATACGTGAAAGACGGATCGAAAATCGGAGAAACGACGCGACAAAGGAGCAAGAAACATAAAGTTTCTGTTAAATAGGGGAGGTGGCGGTACCGCCACCTACGGCTCTCCACGCCGCGGTACCGCCACCTAGGCGAGTTACGGCTAGGGTTTGGTTAACCTAGTTGAACGAGTTTAAAAGGCGACGCGATGAACGGTTTTTGATATACGAATTTGGAGGCTGCTCAAGACGATTTTGGAGCAAGGAAGTTGAAGTTTTGAGCACGGAATCAAGCTTTGGAGGTCGTGATCGGGTAGTTTTCATCCGACCTAGTTGTGTTTTACATGCGTTATCTTGATTTCTCATCGTTATTACTCATGAATACATTTACCTTGACTTGTTTTGTGTGTTTAACTTTAACTATGAACTAAACTTATTAGTTACCTAGGTTGTTTGCTATTGGTAACGTTTATTTGATTAAACTTGGTTTTTGGTTGATTGATAAAACGATTTAGTAATTTTATAAAAGTTTGATTTTTATATTCTATGATGTGTTTTGAATGAATGAATGGATTGTGTTATTTGTTAAATCGCCTTACGTAGCTTTGCAAATGTCTTTTGTGTATGGTTGCGTATCAATATCGTTAACTCTTGTTTTCGTGTTTTGAATGGTTGTCTAGACGTAGGAACCATAGGAGGTTAATTAATAATCCAATAAATTTATTTGTCCTACTAAGTCCAATACCCGAGAAGTGAGGATTTATCAACGTGTCTTGTTTGTCTAGTCGTTAGAAATAGGGTACGAGAGGAACTTTTCTAATAACGAAATAAACTTGTACGTTTGAGTCATAGAATTAATTATTAAACCACCCCTTGTGTCTTAGGATATATTGGATCGGTAAAACTGAGAGGGGAGTCGATCATAAGGTATTTAATTACTGTTAAAGGAACCGAGAGGCGATTTAACTAACTAGTGGGCTTTAGCAACACTTCGGATAACCAAAAGGTCACACCCGGATAATGGTCTAGGATCCTTAGGAAGTTCGTAGAGTTGCAGTTTATGATCCTAGTTTCGTTTTAACAACCAAGTCTAAAGTTTAATCAATAATCGTTCACCATTATTAACAACCTAGGTAACGTTTTTCTCTAATCTGAATCAAGTCTTACTTGCGTTTTCAATTCGTTAATTTAATTAAAGTCTTTAGATTTAATTTTCATTTACTTTATTTGCTTACAAACAAAACCCCAATCTTTCCAATCAAATTATTTAATTAGTTAATTTTGTTATTCAGTTGTGTCTCTAGGGTTCGATACCTGGTTTACCATTAACTATACTATCTCACGTCAGGTATACTTGCCTTGTGTGGTCTAGTTTAGGGTAATTAGGATTAAATTAGAGTGTTTAAATTAGGTTTTATTTGTTAATTTTTATAGACCATTTTAGCACATCAAACACCATACAATAATATTATAACAGAAACGATACCATGCACATAACCATGTCATACTATTATAAAAAACACCATAAATTTATGAATAAAGTGCGCTTACTGTAAACAAATAGTTCTTTATCCATCTCCTCGTAGTGACGTTGATTTTCAACCGGTTGTCAAAACTATAAAAGGCACAACATCCATTAGTAAAACTCACAAAGAATCAATATTGTCTACAAACGCATTTGAATGTTGGAATAAACACCTAATGTTTACCCGTCAAGAACCATCGTTATAACCTAAAGTAAAGCCGTAATGTACTAATCGCTTATTGTTGAAATTACCTTATGTCGTTGATTTCCTTGTTGAGTGTTTGCAATTGAATTGTTCTTCAAGTAAAAAGACGACCTATTTTTTAAGCGACGTGGTGTTCTTCAAGTAAGAAAACAGACGCCCTATTTTTGTTACAAATCGCCTCAATGTAGGAGTTGATTGAGAAATAAACAGACTTTCTAAAATAACGCACCAAATCGCTTAATATTTGTCTTTTTGATTTTTAGGTTGAAAACGCATAATGACTAATTTACCCCAGAACTATATGACGTGTCAGCAAGAACATCATAATATTTACAAAAACGCCACCACGTTAATCTTGGCCGTTGACATCCAGATCCGACGCCCCAAAATCCTCCTTAGCGTTTTTAGAGTTTTTAGCCTTTGTAGAAAATCTCTCCTCTATATACACATATATATATATATACGCGATGGTATGTGGGTGTGGGTGCTTAGTTTTGATGGTACGTGTTGTAAATGAAACATAGATTTTATAAGTGATTAGACGAATAAAGGTAGTTGTTTGATGTGAATGCATGACAACACGTTCAATTATGAAAAGTATAGGAGTCACGTGTTGATAATGTGAGTCGGGTCAAGTTAGCGATTGGATGCATGGAATGTGCTACATGGGCATGTGTATATAAAAATATATGTATATATGCGAATGCAATAATAGTAATCGGTCCTATGTAATTATGTATACCATGTAATTGAAGGAGTGATTGTATGATTAAATGGACATGCGTTATTCTATATGAACACATATAAAAGTTCTAGCTAATAATTAGTATATGACCATTACTAGATTCTTTTGTTGCATAACTGATGTTAATTTCTGTACGCTCCAAAGGTGAGTCTCTTTGCCTGGTTTTAAATCCTTTCGGGAAGAAAACATACAAACTGTTTTACATGGCCTTGAGCCGCATTTTATACATTCGGGTAGAGCCTTCGCGCAAGATTTTAAACAGCCTTGGGCTGAGTTTTACGCCTTCGGGCAGGGCCTTCGGGCAACTATGTTGATAAAAAAAAGTTCTATTGTCTAACGGTTTATTTTATTGAGCATGATTCCATCAAACTATAAAGTCCTTTCCTTTTTGTCGATATTATTAATATACAGTGGGTATAACGGTGAAATTTGAGTAGTACTACGGGTTCGGCAAACCCCACCATGTTGGATTGGTTTCCAGGTGGTGCAGATGGTCCTTTAACTTTTGGTCACCCGTCGTGGTGGCAACAAGTAAAAAATTGTCGTATAGTTAAGTTTAATCTAGATGTGCTCGTGTAGTAAACGAGATGGTTTAGCTAACCTGCAATAGTAATGATGTTTATCGGTTAAACTATTTTGATAATTATGTTTGATTACTTATCTCATTGAGCTCACCAACCATGTGTTGATCGTTTTCAGTATGTTTTCTCAGGTGGCTAGGAGTTTGTGCACATAGGACACAACATGCATGGGTCTTTTGAACTTGTTGCAAACCTAATGCTTAACTATTTTGGTTTTGGTTGAATATAACTGTTTGGTTGAGTGCTGGATTTTAAAGAACCGGTTTCATTTGTTTGTGCTAGTTTTGGAGCACAAGTTTAAATTGGTTTTTTATGTTTTCTTAAAACGCTTCCGCTAAACTTTGAAAAACTTACATTTTAATATCTCGGTTTTTGGATTATCGTTAAATCTAAACTGTATTTTAAATCAGTTGAGTCAGTGTTACTGTAACTAATGGCTTGAGATCCTGGTATGTCACGCACCTAACGGATATCCCGTTTGTGGAAAATTGTGGGGTGTGACATTTTGAAAGTTGATTTTTTGATCAACTTTCTTTTTGGTGTGGTTATATAGGTTAATGTTTTTGTTTTATATGAAAAGTTTAGATGTTTTCGAAAGTTGATTTTTTTATCGAATTTGTTTTTGGTGTGATTATATAGGTAAATGTTGTGGTTTTATGTGTAAATATTTGATTTATTCAAAAGTTGATTTTTTTATCCAATTTGTTTTTGGTGTGATTATATTGGTAAATGTTGTGGTTTTATGTGAACTTTTTTTATTTTTTTAAAAGATGATTTTTTGATGAAAGTTTGGTTTGGTGTGATTAAATATAGGAAAATGTTGTGGTTTATGTGAAAATTCGTTAATTTTTTTAAGTTAATTTTATGATCAAATTTGCTTTTGGTGTGGTTATATTGGTAAATGTTGTTGTTTTATATGAAAATTTTAGATGTTTTTGAAATTTAGTTTTCTATCAAATTTGTTTTTGGAATGATTATATAGGTAATTGTTGTGGTTTATGTGAAAATTTTTTATTTTTTCAAAATTTGATTTTTGATCCAATTTTTTTTGTGTGATAATATAGGTAAATGTTGGGGTATTATGTGAACATTTTTAATTCTTTCAAAAGTTGATTTTTTGACGAACCTCTTGTTTGTTGTGATTAAATATAGGTAAAAAGTTGTGGTTTTATGTAAAAATTTGTTGATTTTTTGAAAGTTGATTTTTTGATCAAATTTGTTTTTGGTGTGGTTATATAGGTAAATGTTGTTGTTTTATAAGAAAATTTTTTATTTTTTTGAAAGTTGTTTTTTAGTGTGATTATATAGGTAAATGTTGTGGTTTTATGTGATCATTTTTTATTCTTTCAAAAGTTGATTTTTTGATAAAAGTTTGGTTTGGTGTGATTAAATATAGGTAAAATGTTAGTGGTTTTATGTGAAAATTTGTTGACTTTTTGAAAGTTGATTTTTTATCAAATTTGTTTTTTGTGTGGTTATATAGGTAAATGTTGTTGTTTTATATGTAATTTTTAATGTTTTCGAAAGTTGCTTTTTTGATCAAATTTATTTTATGTGTGATTATATAGGTAAAGGTTGTGGTTTTATGTAAAATATTTTACTTATTCAAAAGTTGATTTTTTGATTAAATTTGTTTTTAGTTTGATTATATAGGTAAATGTTGTGGTTTTATGTGAACTTTTTTTATTTTTTCAAAAGTTGATTTTTTGAAGAAAGTTGGGTTTGGTGTGATTAAATATAGGTAAAATATTGTGGTTGTATGTGAAAATTTGTTGATTTTTTGAAAGTTGATTATTTGAAAGTTTATTTTTTAATCAAATTTGTTTTTGGGGTGATTATATAGGTAAATGTTATTGTTTGATATGAAAATTTTATATGTTTCGAAAGTTAATTTTTTGATCAAATTTCTTTTTTGGTATGATTAAATTGGTAAATGTTGTGGTTTTATGTGAGATTTTTTATTTTTTCAAAAGTTGATGTTTTGAGGAAAGTTTGGTTTGGTATGATTAAATATAGGTAAAATGTTGTGGTTTTTTGTGAAAATTTGTTAATTTTTTGAAAGTTAATTCTTTGATCAAATTTGTTTTTGGTGTGGTTATATAGGTAAATATTGTGGTTTATATGAAAATTTTTTATGTTTTTGAAAGTTGATTTTTTGATTAATTTTATTTTTTTGTGTGATTATATAGGTAAATGTTGTGGTTTTATGTGAAAATGATTGATATATTCAAAAGTTGATTTTTTGATTAAATTTGTTTTTGATGTGAATATATAGGTAAATGGTGTGGTTTTATGTGAACATTTTTTATTTTTTCAAAAGTTGATTTTTTGAAGAAAGTTGGGTTTGGTGTGATTAAATATAGGTAAAATGTTGTGGTTGTATGTGAAAATTTATTGAATTTTTGAAAGTTGATTTTTTGAAAGTTTATTTTTTATTCAAATTTGTTTTTGTGTGATTATATAGGTAAATGTTATTATTTGATATGAAAATTTTTGATGTTTCGAAAGTTGATTTTTTGATCAAATTTCTTTCTGGTGTAATTATATAGGTAAATGTTGTGGTTTATGTGAGATTTTTTATTTTTTTCAAAAGTTGATGTTTTGAGGAAAGTTTGGTTTGGTGTGATTAAATATAGGTAAAATGTTGTGGTTTATGTGAAAATTTGTTTATTTTTTTATAGTTAATTTTTTGATCAAAATTGTTTTTGGTGTGGCTGGCTATATAGGTAAATCTTGTTGTTTATATGAAAATTTTTATTGATTTCGAAAGTTGAGTTTTTTGATCAAATTTGTTTTTTGCTGTGATTATATAGATAAATTTAGTGGTGTTATGTGAAAATTTTTGATTTTTTCAAAAGATTATTTTTTGATCAAATTTGTTTTTGCTGTGACTAAATAAGTAAATATTGTGGTTTTATATGAAAATTTTTAATGGTTTCAAAAGTTGATTTTTTGAATAAAGTTAGGTTTGGTGTTAATAAATGTAGGTAAAATGTTGTGGTTTTATGTGAAATTTTGTGGATTTTTTGGAAGTTGATTTTTTGATCAGATATTTTTTTGGAGTGATTATTTAGGTAAATGTTATGTTTTATGTGACAATTTTTAAAAGATTTTTTGATGAAAGTTAGGTTTTGTGTGATTAAATATAGGTAAAATATTATGGTTTTATGTGAAAGTTTGTTAATTTTTTGAAAGTTGATTTTTTTGATCAAATTTGTTTTTGTTGTGATTATTTAGGTAAAGGTTGTGGTTTTTTTGTGAAAATTTTTTATTTTTTAAGAAGTTAATTATTTGATTAAATTTGTTTTTGGTGTGATTATAAAGGTAAATGTTGTGATTTTATGTGAAAATTTTTTATTTTTCGAAAATTAATTTTTTGATCAAATTTGTTTTTAGTGAGATTATATAGGTAAATGTTGTGATTTTATGTGAAAACTTTTTATTTTTTCAAGAGTTGATTTTTTGATCAAATTTGTTTTTAGTGTGATTAAATATAGGTAAAATATTGTGGTTTTATGTGAAAATTTGTTAATTTTTTGAAATTAGATTTTTTTTATCAGATTTGTTTTTGGTGTAATTATACATTACATGTTGTGGTTTTATATGAAATTTTTGATGTTTCCAAAATTTTAGTTTTGGATTAAATTAGTTTTTGGTGTAATTGTATGGGTAAATGTTGTGGTTTATCTGAAAATTTTTGATGTTTTCAAAAGTTGATTTTTTTATAAAAGTTGGGTTTTAGTGTGATTATAAATAGCTAAAATTTGTTGTTTTATGTGTAAATATTTGATTTTTTTTTTCAAAAGTCGATTTTTTAATCAAATTTGTTTTTTGTGTGATTATATAGGTAAATGTGGTGGTTTTATGTGAATATTTTTTATTCTTTCAAAAGTTGAATTTTTGATAAAAGTTTGGTTTGGTGTGATTAAATATAGGTAAAAAGTTGTGTTTATGTGAAAATTCGTTAATCTTTTTAGTTGATTTTTTGATCAAATTTGTTTTTGGTGTGGTTATATTGATAAATATTGTTATTTTATATGAAAATTTTTGATGTTTTTGAAATTTAATTTATTTATCAAATTTGTTTCTAGAGTGATTATATAGGTAAATGTTGTGTTTTTATGTGAAAATTTTTGATTTTTTGAAAAGTTGAATTTTTGATCAATTTTTATTTGTGTGATTATAATGTTGTGGTTTTATGTGAACATTTTTTATTCTTTTAAAGTTGATTTTTTGATAAAAATTAGGTTTGGTGTGATTAAATATAGGTAAAAAGTTGTGGTTCTATTTAAAAATTTGTTGATTTTTTGAAATTTAATTTTTTGATCAAATTTGTTTTTAGTGTGGTTATATAGGTAAATGTTGTTGATTTATATGAAATATTTTTATGTTTTCGAAAGTTCAATTTTTGATCAAATTTGTTTTTTGTGTGATTATATAGGTAAATGTTGTGGTTTTATGTGAACATTTTTTATTCTTTCAAAAGTTGGTTTTTTGATAAAAGTTTGGTTTGGTGTGATTAAATATAGGTAAAATGATGTGGTTTTATGTGAAAATTTGTTGATTTTTTGAAAGTTGATTGTTTATCAAATTTGTTTTTGGTATGGTTATATAGGTAAACGTTGTTGTTTTATATGAAAAATTTTTATGTTTTCGAACGTTGATTTTTTGTTCAAATTTATTTTTGGTGTGATTATATAGGTAAATGTTGTGGTTTTATGTGAAAATAATTGATTTATTCAAAAGTTGATTTTTTAATTAAATTTGTTTTTGGTGTTATTATATAGGTAATGTTGTGGTTTTATGTGAACATTTTTTATTTTCTCAAAAGTTGATTTTTTGAAGAAAGTTAGCTTTGGTGTGATTAAATATAGGTAAAATGTTGTGTTTGTATGTGAAAATTTTTTGATTTTTTGAAAGTTGATTATTTGGAAGTTTATTTATTAAACGAATTTGTTTTTCGTGTGATTATATAAAGTTTATTTATTAAATAAAGTTGATTTCTCAAATCAATGCGACCAATGAATGAATGTCATATCCGTGAGTGTGATATTGACAACCTGAGATAAACATGCTAAAGTGTGTCAACATAAAGTTGGTGAGTTCATAGGTTTATAAAACTTGAAAGTAAGTTCTAAAAGCAATTTCAGTAATTCCCTTAGTATATCAAGTAGTTAGCTAGACTACTATGCATGATACACTAGTGTACGGAAGTGTTTACGACCGAAGCTGACAGAAATGTAAAGAAATGAATGCCTCAAGCCAATGTCTCTCAGACACGGTAAATGATAGGACAATTAAACACCTGTTCGACCTCCAGTCGTGTTGGCGCGACCAGCCAGGATGGGGTTTGTCAGACCAGTAGTACTACTCAAAATTTCCTCACTATGCAATATAATTAACGGTCCAAACGTAAAGAAAACGTACTGACACTAGTTACGCATGCGATCATACTAATAACCAAGTTTGTAAAGAAAACAATTACAGCATGTTATCTCCCCAAAAAGAGTAAGTAAACTAAAAAGGGGCCGTGAAACTCACCTTAGTTTTAAGCAGCTATAAGGGATCAACCAAGTAATATGCCTAGGTAGTCCCACTACCAGTGGTTGCGGTGGATATCAACTAATGAAATGCTAAAAAGTGATGATGACAATGATGCTTGTCGGAGATGCAGGTGGTGGCTACGGTCACGTGAAGATAACAGCCGATCGTCGATGACATTTGCAACGGGTTTGGTGGTGGTGTTCGGTGGCGCGACAGTAGGATCCGTTGGTAGTGGTGGTCGTAAGTTAAGCATGGACTAATAGAAGTGGCCGTAGGTTGTGATGGTGGTTAAAAGAGGCGGTGGTGCGGCGATGGTCACTAATGATGGGGACGGTGACCGGAGATGAGTAAATGTGTTGGTGCGGCGATGTGTTGGAAACGACCTATAGGGTATAAGGGTTGGGTTTTATATGAATTCAATTTTCTTATATTGCATATTAGTCCCTATAATTAATTAAACTTTTTATTTAGTCCCTAAACTTAGTTACATTATTTATTTTGTTCTATATAATTTAACTATTTATATCTACATACCAATCGACTACGAACTCGTAAGTACTGGTAAAGTGGAAACTTTGGATTTCATGAAATTATTATTTTCTTAGCTTACTAACGTTCGAATCTCATTTGTTAAATATCGCACTTAGTTGATCCTAATTAATGTCGTGTATGTAAACGTTAATAAATAGAGTTTTAAGTTAACGGTGTTAATCTGAAAATGTCGGGTGTCACATCATCACCTTGTTGAAAGAATTTTCGTCCCGAAAATTAAGTATGATCAATAAGGATTTGAGGTTGCAAGAAAGAAAGGAGAAAAGGAAGGAAGAAAAAAAACTTGGGTTGTCACATCATCTCCTTGTTAACAGAAATTTTGTTCCGAAATTTTTTACTAGTATCATTTGTGCTTGAAGTTGTCATTTTTAATTCAGGAGAGTTGATTTAATGATGTTAATATGGAATGAGATGGTTATTTTTAAGTTTAAGAATAGATGCTTAATAAAAATATCAATAGATCTATGGAGCTCTTTTAATTTTGCTTATTAGAGTGTTTTTGTTATGATCTAGGGGACTAGTAGGCATGCGAAGATAGTAAGTTACCAAGGGCTGAATTAATTGTTTACAACTCCTTGGAGTGTGATGGGTATTGTCATTAATAACACCGGGGGAGGGTGTAGTACAAAGAGCTATTAAAGCTTGGAGTTCTTACTTAATGGATTACAATCGCTGATTATGATTGAAAGCAAGTGGTCCACGGTAATGCTATTGTAGATGGAATTTGAGTGTTACGGTCTCCAGATGGTGCCCCCTGGGGGGCTATTTGCTATGCCAAGTGTTCTCTCATAAGTTCACAAAATTTAGTAATGTCAAGTTTCAACTAGAATATTTACATTGATTATATGAGAGGTGAATCATATTCATTGAAGGTCAAAATATAGTAGTAGTGGAACCTTATTGAGTTTGTTAAGATGAATACTTATTCTTATTTGTGTGGCGTTATAGATGGATTTCAACTATTTTTTTTTTTGTTTTATGTCATCCACAGTAAGACTTCATGGATTTGCCATCTAAGATTGCGTTGTAAATTTCTACAATATATAGGTGAATTGTAAATGTTTACCATTCGTAGATGAACTTTTATGAGTATTCCATCCAAATGTGAAGTGTGTTATTTAAAGGTAAAATTTTGGTTCAAATGTATATGTGTTTATTGTTTCTTCTTTGTTATGTTTTAGGTGTAGCCCTCATGACGGGTTTTACAAGGACCATTGTGTATATGTAAATTCACCATTACGTTGCGCACCCGTAATCGTCAGTTTACCTTACACAATCACCCAGTTTGTCTCCCATCGGATGCCTTAATCCTATGTCTTATCATACTTGTTATTTTGTGCTTATTTATATGGTGTGCTTATTCTCTTTTAACTATAGGATATGTAAGAAAAATATGGTATACTTATATAGTCAAGTGTAAGGCACACAAGTAATAAACACAGGCTTAGTGTGATGTACTTATGGGGAAATTACACGTCAAGTAACCTACGGGTTCATGATAAGTGTCTAGGTAACGCTGCTAGTAACATGTAATGACCAGAAAATAATCATGAGCAATGAAAACATTAAAGCATGTAAGTAACATATTATAGTACATAATAAGTCTCGTATCAAGTAGCCTCTTATAACGTATGAGTGAGTCACATAAAACGTGGCGCGTGATAGTGCATAGTAAGTCACATAACAATCAAGTAAAACCTCACTATCAATGACTTTCCAGAAAGAAGGAAGAAGTAAATATATATATATATATATATAAATACATATAAATCTAGTTCGGTTATTCTTGTACTCCTATTCATTAGGCACCGGTCCCACTGGTAGATTATCATAATGATGTAAGTTTGAAGTCAAGGTGCAAAGAAAATGTTTCTCATGTAATCCCCAAAGAATTTTGGCTTAAACAACATAACGGTTTAGTAAAGTTGTAAGACTAGTAAGTGCACACTTAGTGCAATCTACTAATGAATGGTTCAAGATAAGTTTACTCTTAGTGCAATCTACTAATGAATGGTTCAAGATAAGTTTACTGAAGTGTAACTAATGCAGTGTACAGTTATAGTCTAGAATGCAAGGCAATGAAACCCTTGTTCGCTATAACAAATGGCTCTGTTACCAATCTGTCACACCCACAAATTCCACTAACGGAGTTTTACCGTTACGAGTGTGACACACCAGGATCCGATCGTTAGTTACACCAAACGACGTATATGGTTTTGAAAAGTAACATATTGTATTAAGTAATAAAAATTAAAATAAAAGTTTTACATTAAATGCGGATGCGTAAATAGTAAATGAGAATCTTTTTTGGTAAAAGTGATTTATAATATTTAAATTTACAAATGCAAATATAATAAATAAAGTTGATTTCTCAAATCAATGCGACCAATGAATGAATGCCCTATCCGTGAGTGTGATCTTGACAACCTGAGATAAACATGCTAAAGTATGTCAACATAAAGTTGGTGAGTTCACAGGTTTATAAAACTTGAAAGTAAGTTCTAAAAGCAATTTCAGTAATTCCCTTAGTATATCAAGTAGTTAGCTAGACTACTATGCATGCTACACTAGTGTACGGAAGTGTTTACGACCGAAGCTGACAGAAATGTAAGAAATGAAAGCCTCAAGCCAATGTCTCACAGACACGGTAAATGATAGGACAATTAAACACTCGTTCGACCTCCAGTCGTGCTGGCGCGACCATGCCGGATGAGGTTTGTCAGACCCTGTAGTACTACTCAAAATATCCTCGCTATGCAATATAATTAAGGGTCGAAACGTAAGGCAAAAGTACTGACACTAGGTACGCATGTGATCATACCAAGAACCAAGTTTGTAAAGAAAACAATTACAGCCTGTTATCTCCCCCAAAAAGAGTAAGTAAACTAAAAAGGGGCCGTGAAACTCACCTTAGTTTTAAGCAGCTACAAGTGATCAACCAAGTAATATGCCTAGGTAGTGCCACTACCAGAGGTTGCGGTGGATATCAACAAATGAAATGCTGAAAAGTAATGATGACAACGATGCGCGCCGGAGATGCAGGTGGTGGCTACAGTCACGTGAAGATAACAGCCGATCGTCGATGACTTTTGCAACGGATTTGGTGGTGGTGTTCAGTGGCACGACAGTAGGATCCGTTGGTGGTGGTGGTCGTAAGTTCAACGTGGACTGATAGAAGTGGCCGTAGGTTGTGATGGTGGTTGAAAGAGGCGGTGGTGCGGCGATGGTCGCTAATGACGGGGACGGTGACCGGAGATGAGTAAATGTGTTGGTGCGGCGATGTGATGAAAACGACCTATAGGGTATCAGGGTTGGGTTTTATATGAATTCAATTTTCTTATATTGCATATTAGTCCCTATAATTAATAAAACTTTTTATTTAGTCCCTAAACTTAGTTACATTATTTATTTTGTTCTATATAATTTAACTATTTATATCTATATACCAATCAACTACGAACTCGTAACAACTAGTAGAGTGGAAACTTTGGATTTCATGAAATTATAATTTCTTAGCTTACTAACGTTCGAATCTCATTTGATAAATAATGCACTTAGTTGATCCTAATTAATGTCGTGTATGTAAACGTTAATAAATAGAGTTTTAAGTTAACGGTGTTAATCTGAATATGTCGGGTGTCACATCATCACCTTGTTGAAAGAATTTTCGTCTCGAAAATTAAGTATGATCAATAAGGATTTGAGGTTGCAAGAAAGAAAGGAGAAAAGGAAGGAAAAAAAAACTTGAGTTGTCACATTGTCACACCCTCAATTTTCCAAAACGGGGTATCAGTTAGGCGTGTGACATACCAGGATCTCAAGCCATTAGTTATACGAACTTTGATTCAACGTTTATAAAAATATTTAACTTTGTAAATAACCAAAGGTTCAAAGTTTAAATGTTAAAACCAACTTTTAGCGGAAGCATAAATAAATCCGGTGCGCAAAATCCCGCGCACAAAATAATAAACCAAATAAACAAAATAAAGTAGATATTAAATTTAACTTTTAAAATAATCCAAAAGACGACGCAATGCATGCATGTCCTACGTGCTCAACTCCTTAGCTACCTGAGAAAACATACTAAAACGGTCAACACATAATGTTGGTGAGTTCAATGAGATTTGCTTATAAATAAAAGATACCGTTCAAAATACAGATAAGCCAAAAATAATATATATTTCATTTTATTAGGCGGTTTGCAAGACCGAATGCTTATTGCTTGTCAACACGTCGAGATGAAAGCTAAACGTTACTTTTGCCTTGTCGCCATCTAACCAGGATGACCCATAACCTTTAAAGACAATTTGCACCACATGACGCCCAGTCAAGGGTGGGGTTCCGTCGTAACCCGGTAGTACTACTCAAATTTTCCCGCTATCATATATTAATCAACCTCGAACTTTTATAAGGACTTGAATGTGGTTCCAATTCGTGTAAAGTACTATAAGCCCTAATAAAATCCTGCCCGTAGGCATTTATACTTTTACCAAACCTGCGTGTAGGCATTTGTACTTTTACTGAAACCTGCCCGTAGGCCATACCCGAAAGTATAAAATCTTGCCGGAAGGCCCTGCCCGAAGGCATAAAAATGCAATCCGCCCTGAAGGCGCTGTAAAATAATTACCCGAAGGCTTTGTAAAATCATTTGTATGTTTTCTCCCCGAAAAATAATTAAAAGCGGGCAAAGAACTCACCTCGAAGCGCACCGCAATTAACAGCAAAGATGCAAGCAAAAAGACCCTAAACCGTCTTACGACCTGCTTATTAGTTGATTTTTAATTATTAGTTGTTTATATTTATACAAATATGTATATACTTATTTTTACATACCCATGTAGCACATTTCACACATGCTAGCAATTAGTTTGACCCGACTCACATTATCATCAACTTACACAATCGCATACATACCTACCTACTATACATGCTCGATTACCAACACTGTTGCTAAGTTTATATATGCATACAAAGCCCCACACACATTAACGCATATACATACATTGCATACTTGTAATAATTATATATCTTCAATCCTACATATAATCTGTACACATACAACTTCATACTAGTTATTGTCTTATTGACATACATATCTACACACACTAACATCAAACATGTATGTATAACAATCACAGCATATACACATATTGTTTACCCTCATCGATGGCATACCTACGGCTGCTATTACGCTTCACACACACATTCATACAAACCGGAAGTCCACGTAAATATTCACATACACGCATACAATGGACCGAGGTCAACCGTTTTCCGTAATGACACCCGAAACGAACCGAAAACGAAACCGTAACGTTATGAATACGAGAAGTAGCATGGTAGATTCATGCATATATATCGCATACATACACACACATCGTTTTCATACACATGTACTCATATGCACATGCTGCTGTTATGTATATATTTGATTGCTCATGCTACTATTACTGTACATGCACATATATATTGATCTACACACACAACACTGATATACAAACCATACATGCTGTTCATAATACTATTATCGCTGCTGCTATTGATCTAGACTTACTCGAGCATATATTATTACATACATACATGCGGCGATACATAGATACATATACATACAGCCACATAGCAACTGTTCGATTCACATAAACATATTTACGGTCGCGAAAACTCACCGAAATCGACGAAGCAGATGACCGGAGACGAAAAGGAGAGGACGATCAGAACACGGTTTGCGGTTGCTACTCCGGGACTGTTTATAGCGGTTGATCGGAAGAGAGATGACGAGGGGGTGGGCTGCTGTTTCTTGTGTTTTCTTGACGGAGATGAAGATGATGGTGATCGAAAGTGAACCTGGGAGATGAGCAGCGGCGATAAGGGTTTGTAAATGTCGCATGTGTGTTCGACATGTAAAAGAAGAAACGAACAGGGGGTGGGGTGGGCTTGGGTTGGTTAATTTGATTTATTTTAACATTTTACATAATGGCCCTTATATAATGTAATGTTATTTACTTTAGGTTTTAAAGATAATAACTAGTTTAATTAATTACAAATCGAACCCTAAACTTATATAAAGCTTAACGGAATAGTTAAAGAATAGTTAACGGAATTAACTTGAATTTACGGGGTGTCACACACATCATCTCCTTGTTAATAGAAATTTTGTCCCGAAATTTTTGTTGATATTATATAGGTAAATGTTGTGGTTTTTTTGAAAATTTTTGATTTTTTCAAAAGTTAATTATTTGATCAAATTTATTTTGGTGTGATTATATAGGTAAATGTTGTGCTTTTATGAGAAAAATTTTATTTTTTCGAAAATTAATATTTTGATCAATTTGTTTTTTGTTGATTATATAGGTAAATGTTGTGATTTTATGTGAAAACTTTTTTTTTTCAAAAGTTTATTTTTTGATCAAATTTTTTTATGTGATTAAATATAGGTAAAATGTTTTGGTTTTATGTGAAAATTTGTTAATTTTTTTAAATTAGATTTTTTTAACAAAATTGTTTTTGGTGTGATTATACATTACATGTTGTGGTTTTATATGAAAATTTTTTATGTTTTTGCGAAATTTTATTTTTGGATTAAATTAGTTTTTGGTCTACTTGTATAAGTAAATGTTGTTGATTTATGTGAAAATTTTTGATGTTTTCGAAAGTTGATTTTTTTGATGAAAGTTGGGTTTTAGTGTGATTATAAATAGCTAAAAAGTTGTTGTTTTAGGTGAAAATTTGTTGATTTTTTGTGTGACAACCGCAAATTCAAGTTTCACATTGTTAACTATCTTATAACTATTCCGTTAATTTTTTATAAGTTTAGGGTTTATTTTGTAATTAATAAAAACTAATTTTTAAACTTCAAAACTAAAATTTAATAACCTTATAATGTACAAGGGCTTAATGTGTAAAATTTAATTTATTTAAACCAAACCACCCGCCCCCTCTAAAACACACACACACACACACCCTCTAAAACCCTGCCGCACGAGATCAACACCATTGTTATCACCGTCGTTCCTCCGGTTCATCATCATCATCATCTTCGTCTTCCATTGCAGCACATCAATTACATTCCGATCACCTTCATTGTTT
Organism: Tagetes erecta; assembly: GCA_030867185.1. Classification (NCBI taxonomy): domain Eukaryota; kingdom Viridiplantae; phylum Streptophyta; class Magnoliopsida; order Asterales; family Asteraceae; genus Tagetes; species Tagetes erecta. The sequence continues at coordinate 14,090,909 of CM061493.1, forward strand.
CTCCGGTAAGCTTCGCGAACCAAACTCCAGTGTATGTATCTATATATATATATATATATATATATATATATATATAAATCGGTTGTGTAATCTGTATGTATATATGTAGAGCAGCAGACATTGTCAACCGAAAACCAGTCACGTTCCGATCATCTTCATCATCTTTCCGTCAAACAACCCGCACCGTTTTCCTTTCCCGTTCCATTAGCGAACCGAAGTAGCAGCAGAAACTCCATGGATCCCGATCATCTTTTCCGTTAAATCCCGGTGAGTTTCGCGACTCGAATACGTGAGTACGTAAACCGTATGTATTGTATGTGTATGTAAACCATATGTATTGTGTATTACAGATTGTGTGTATGTAATACATCGCATGTAGGTATGATCAGTATGTAGGTATACATGATTTATGATTTGAAAAGTATGTATAGTGAATTAAACAGTAGCAGTAGCCGCATGTGTATGTATATTGTGTGAAGGTATTTGATTCCAGAGATATGTATGCATATGAAACAATTGAGTGGCAAGCATGTCGTACACTATATGTATATATAGATGTGTCATCGTGTTTGAATGAATGTGTTGGGTATGTGCTAATCATGTGGGTATGCATTCTAATTATGAAAAATATGTATGCGTATGAGGGTGTATGTACTAATCGTGTATGTATGTATGTGCTTGCGATATATGTATGTTAACCTGTGCACATGTAGACGTAAATATAATTATGATTTTATGTGTATGTTGGGCGGATTTCATCAAGAAAACAAAACAACAGCAGCAGGTTGTATAAATATATGTATATAAATATATGTATATATATATATATATATGCGATGGTATGTGGCTATGGGTGATTTTTTCAAAAGTTGATTTTTGATGGTATGTGTTGTAAACGAAACATAAATTTTATAAGTGATTAGAAGAATAAAGGTAGTTGTTTGGTGTGAATACATGACAATACATGCAAGTATGAAAAGTATAGGAGTCACATGTTGATAATGTGAGTCGGGTCAAGCTAGCGATAGGATGCATGGAATGTGCTACATGGGCATGTGTATATAAATATATATATGTATATATGCGAATGCAATAATAGTAATTGATCCTATGTACTTATGTATACCATGCGTTATTTTATATGAACACAAATAAAAGTTCTAGCTAATATTTAGTATATGACCATTAAAACAGGTCGTAGAACGGTCTAGATTCTTTTGTTGTATAATTGCTGTTAACTTCTGTGCAGTCCAAAGGTGAGTCTCTTTGCCCGGTTTTAAATCCTTTCGGGGAGAAAACATACAAACTGTATTACATGGCCTTGAGTCGCATTTTATACCTTCGGGTAGAGCCTTCGGGCAAAATTTTAAACAGCATTGGGCTGAGTTTTACGCCTTCGGGCAGGGCCTTCGGGCAACTATGTTGATAAATCAAAGTTCTATTGTCTAACGGTTTATTTTATTGAGCATGATTCCATCAAACTATAAAGTCCTTTCCTTTTTGTCGATATTATTAATATACAGTAGGTATAATGGGGAAATTTTAGTAGTACTACGGTTTCGGCAGACCCCACCATGCTAGATTGGTTTGCAGGTGGTGCAAATGGTCCTTTAACTTTTGGTCACCCGTCGTGGTGGCAACAAGGAAAAAATTATCGTATCGTTCAGTTTAATCTCGACGTGCTCATGTAGTAAACGAGGTGGTTTAGCTATCCTACAAAAGTAACGATGTTTATCGGTTAAACTATTGTGATAATTATGTTTGATTACTTATCTCATTGAGCTCACCAACCATGTGTTGACCGTTTTCGGTATGTTTTCTCAGGTGGCTAGGAGTTTGTGCACATAGGACACAACATGCATGGGTCTTTTGAACTTGTTGCAAACCTAATGTTTAACTGTTTTGGTTTTGGTTGAATATAACTGTTTGGTTGAGTGCTGGATTTTAAAGCACAAGTTTAAATTGGATATGGTTTCATTTGTTTCATTTGTTTTCGGTATGGTTTCATTTGTTTGTGCTAGTTTTGGAGCACAAGTTTAAATTGGGATTTTATGTTTTCTTTAAACGCTTCCGCTAAACTTTGAAAAACTTACATTTTAATATCTCGGTTTTTGGATTATCGTTAAAACTAAACTTTATTTTAAATCAGTTGAGTCAGTGTTACTGTAACTAATGGCTTGAGATCCTGGTATGTCACACGCCTAACGGATACCCCGTTTGTGGAAAATTATGGGTGTGACATTTTGAAAGTTGATTTTTTGAGCAACTTCGTTTTTGGTGTAGTTATATAGGTAAATGTTTATGTTTTATATGAAAATTTTTGATGTTTTCGAAAGTTGATTTTTTTATCAAATTTGTTTTTGGTGTGATTATATAGGTAAATGTTGTGGTTTTATGTTTAAATATTTGATTTATTCAAAAGTTGATTTTTTTATCCAATTTGTTTTTGGTGTGATTATATAGGTAAATGTTGTGGTTTTATGTGAACATTTTAAATTTTTTCAAAAGTTGATTTTTTGACGAAACTCTGGTTTGGTGTGTAAATATAGGTAAAAAGTTGTGGTTTTATGTAAAAATTTGTTGATTTTTTGAAAGTTGATTTTTTGATCAAATTTGTTGGTAGTGTTGTTATATAGGTAAATGTTGTTGTTTTATATAAAACAATTTTATGCTTTCGAAAGTTGATTTTGTTAGGGTTATTTCCTTGTTAAGATTTACTTTGTATTTTTGTTTATATGTTTGTATAGTTTAGGGTTTATTATGTATTTTCCTTAAACTTGCAATTGTTTGTTATAGCATGTAGTGTGCGTGTGTTAGGAGGGAGGCGAGATCACTTTTACACTGTTAGAGAGAGAATTAACTGTGTGTGATTTGTTTCTCCTGCACTTTGTACTACGAATTGCTTTGATCATCAATATACAAGAGAATTTATGAGTATGAACTGTGTTTGTGATTGAATCGTTTGTTTGTACGCTTTATTCTGATCATTTGAGTGATATTATCGATCCAATTGAACCTATCAATTGGTATCAGAGCTTTCGGTATCGTGTTCTTCGCTGTTTCTAAGCAAAACACATCAATATTGCTCAAAATATCATGATCTGAATGAATTGTTGGTGCTTTTAGGTGTGATTTATCATCATAATCACTCTAATACACAGCGATTGTGCAGATTTCATCAGATTCTCATCAGATCTGAGAAATTAAGAAGAATTGAAAAAGTTACTGTTCGATCAATTTTTGCTCAAATTCATCGAAAAATGATGATGTTTTGGATTGATTGATATAAGGGTTTGATAATCGGACTATTTCACAGCTTGTGTGTGAATTTTGGACAATTTGGACAAGTTTTAGACAAAACCCAGAAAATCTTCATGAAGAAGATGATGAACAGTTGAGTTTTGGTTGAAGATTAACTTGCCGGGTGATATATTTGACTTAGACAATTTCCTTGGACTTAGATTTAAGAAGAAATTAGGTCCTGTGCCGCCGTGTAAGGGAATTTGTTCTAGACGGGTGAAGAATTTGACTTGAAAAGTTGCTACTGTTCAGCCGGATCAGACACTGTTGTGCCGGGTGATACACTGTTACGCCGGGTGATAGAGAAAATACAGCCGGGTAAACTTCAACTGTGTAGCCGGGTAATTAACAACTCTGTCGTGTGACCAAGTACTGTTCAGCCGGGGAAGCTCTTTGCCGTGTCAAGATTCTGTCGGGTCAAAGACTTGTTGCCGTGTGAAGTTTTCTTACTGCCGGGTAACTGTTCATCCGGGTGAAGAACAAAGTATTTTCAACTGTTGAGCCGTCTAACTGTTTAGCCGTGTGAAGACTTATTTCTGCCGGGTGAAGAACAAATACACTGTTTAGCCGGTTGAAGAAGGATTTTCACTGTTTTGCCGTGTGACTCATTTTAGTTGTTTTTCAATACTTGTTTCTTATCTTGTCTTTAATTTCTTGTCTTTATTTTAGTATTTTAATCACTTCTTTTCAAAAATTAACAAAAACCAAAAATATTTTCTTTAAAAAAATTTGTTAAAAATGGCTCCTAATGATGATTCTGATAACCGTGTTCCTAGACTTTTGAATCGTGCAGATTTCAAGAACTGGACCATCAGGCTGAGACATCACTTGTGTTCTATTGACAATGACTTATGGAAATCTTTTTTTTTTTGGGTAAAGGGTTACCCCGGTGAATTTATATATTAACAAAACCAGCTGAAAAACAAGTAGTGGGCAACATACCACACTAGTTCAAACACAGGACATGCCCCATGAATGTAAACAAAAAGATAAAAACCAAACACCAAATCACGACTGAAAAACAAGAAACCCCAAAACCAATAAACAACTAGCCAAATTACTAGAGCATACTCATAGAGTAAAATAATCAGCCTCCATCGTCAAAATTCCTGCATGAATCAATTCCCCATCCTCCCAGCACCCGAGCAGCATCTCCCCTTCTAGTCATTTTCAGCCCCATAAGCCTATAACGAACTGCATCAAATATTAGTTTCACTAGAGTATCCGGAGGTCTAGCATGATTAGCAAACATACGGTTATTCCTTTCCTGCCATATGAAATAAGTACCCGACGCCACTACAAGCCGTCTCATAACATTACGAAGCGTTTTAGACTTGGCAGAAGTCTCCAAAAATGACTTATGGAAATCTATTGAGAAGGGTCCTCACATTCCAACTCAGACACAACCAGATAGTGCCAGTACCTATACTAAAGATTCTACTACACCTTATCCAGAGGATAATCTGTCAGCTGAAGACTTGAGAAAGGTAAAGAATGATAGCAAGGCCTATTCGTTGATGTGCAAGGGGTTGCCACTCCAAGTTTTGTCTAGATTGGATGCATATCAGACTGGTTATACATGCTTCAAGGCATTGAAGTCTATATGTGAAGGAGGAGAACAGTTAAGAAGTTTGAAGAAATCAAAGCTCAAAAGACAACTGGAATTATTTGAACACATCAATGGAGAGACAGTACACCAGATGATGAACAGGTTTGTTCACTTAACTACTGAGATGTCAAACCTCGGAGTTAAGACTGAACTTCAAGACTTGAATGATCGATTGTTATGTGCTTTACCATCATCATGGAAGCAGACTGTTACACTTTTGAAGCATACTGAGAAATTCCCAATGGAATTAGATCTGCTTATTGGGAAAATTGAAGAAGTTGAGATTGATGAAGGATCGAGAAATTCTGATAGATCAACCTCACAAACTCAATATAAGTATGTGGTAAATCCTGCCAATACTGTGGACAATGCTTTTCTTGTGCAAAATACAACAAAGTTTGAAGATGAGGATGACTTATTCGTTGGTGCCAGTTTTTATACTGATTCAGCATATTTTCCAAATTCACCAACTTATTCTCAACCTCAATCTCCGCCAAGAGCTCAAGTTCAAGTTTCAAGTCAGAATCAGAAGAATCAATCAGAAAATCAAAGTTCAAATGTTCAAGCCAAGGTGAAAGACGTCATGAATATTCTGTTGCAAGATGACGAAACGAAAACTGCCTTTACTGCTTTTATGGCAAGTTTTCAAGCGTACCAAGGTAGTCATTTAAGTCAAATGGACGTTGTTCTTCAAGACTTATTTGAAATGGATCCAGTGGATGTTGAGGAAATGGATCTTAACTGGCAAATGGTTATGGTAGCTTATCGTACACAAAAGCATGCATATGTCAACCGAAGCTACAAACCTCATGCAAACAAAACCGTTGGTTTTGACAAATCTAAGGCCACATGCTTTAACTGTAACCAGTATGGTCATTTCTCAAGAGAATGTAAAGCTCCAAAGAATTTCAATGACCAAGCTAGTTCAAGCAATCAAGGTCAAGGTCAAAGTTCTCAACAATCAACGAGTTATCAAGGCAGAAATCAACGTTTCTTTCAGAAACCATACCAAAGTCTTCCTATGCCTGAATTGAAGGATGAAGGAAAGAAGCCAGAAGACCAAACAAAGGCGTTGGTTGTAAGTGTGAAAGACGGGTATGATTGGAGCGCTTATGCAGAACAATTCACGTCTGATCTTACATCGAGTTTGGCACTGGTGTGTGAAGTAGAAGAAGATTGGTCAGAAGAAGGGGATTGTAAGATGACTGAAGATGTGAGTGAAGATTCAGAAGATTATGACTGGAGTGCAAAATCTGATCCTACTGAAGAATCTGAGTCTGAACTTGTGTTGATGGCTACTGCCAGTGAATCTTCATCATCTACCGAACAACCAAAGGTTAATACTGACTTACCCCCTAACTATGTTCCATTACCTGCTGATGTCAAGGAAAGGCTATGTTCTGAACAGTGCATTCAACAAGTAGAACATTATCGAACTCATTCATTTAAAATCGGTGACAAATTAAGCAAACATGAGAAAATTCATGAACAACTTAAAATTGATCACAAAATTGCTGATGAGAAGATTTTGTCACTTAAAGAATCATGGAACAAAACCTTAAAGGAACTGGAATTGATAACCAAACAACTTGAAGAAATGACAAAGAACTTTGAACAAGAAAAAGTTGCACATGCTGTCACTCAAGTTGAATTAACAAAGGTTAAAAGCTGTAAAACCATGGTTAAACAACTCATCAAAGAAAGAGGTAACAAAACCAAAACCGGGTTGGGTTTTACTCATGAACCGATGCCAAATTCAATAACTCAAACCTTACCGGAAAACTTTAATGAATTTGATCATTCACCTGAAAATGAACGAAAATTTAAAGAAATTCAAAGAAGTAAATCCGAGTCTGAAGGATCTGAGGTGTTGATTGAAAGTTTGAGGGAAGAAGATGGTTTGACAACTGAAGCTGATGATGAAGCAAGCAACAAATCTGAAAACAAAATAGAGCCTGTTCTGACCCAACTTGTTGAATACCCAAAGCTTAATCCCGAACCAGAAACACCGGTGAAGGAAGAAGGTGAATTTTCAGGATACAATGATCCTGAATACATCAAGTGGAAGAAAGAACAAAAGGCGCAAGTTGCTGCTCATTTGATCAAAAAGCCAGAAGTGAAAAAGACTGAAGTTTCAACTGCAAAGAAGCAGAAATCGAAAACAATGAAAAATCAATCTGAAATGAAACAGTCAAAAGGCAAAAATGTCTTAAAATCGAATGATAACACAAAAGTTCAAAGTGTTAAAACTGACAAAGTTAAACCTGTCAAGAAAGTGTCAAAAGAAAAGAAAATCAAGTTTGTGTCTGCAGGAACGTTTGATTTGAACGGATCTTATGGTAAACCAATCAATTCTCCAATCAAATCTAACTCTGGTCTGAAAACAGGTTCAGGTCCTAAGTCTTCCGCTGTCAATGAAAAGAGAATTGAAAACAAAAAGGTAACCAAACAGAACAGTTTAAAATCGAACCAAAGTCCCATGCAATCAAAAGCACAAACAATGACTCCACAAAAGAATGTTAATCTAAAACCGAACAACCAAGATAATGAATCACGTTTTGATTCAACATCAAAAGTTAACAATCGGCTCTTTAGGATTAGCAAGAAACATTGTGAAATTTGTGATAGATATAATCATGCAACTGCTGAATGTTTCTTTAACAGGTACTGCAGTTTCTGTGACAAAAGAAACCATTCTACAGAAGAATGTTACTATAACAAATTTTGTGATATTTGTGAAAGAAGAAACCATGACACAAAGGATTGTTTCTTTCGATCAAACTCGACTAGAGAAATGACTCCATATTCAAACTTTCAAAGAAATAATTCATATGGTTTTCAAAATATGAGTCAAAGTCATTCTCCGGTCTTGAGAAATTTCAATCGAAACAATTCTGTTTCTAACTTTTCAAGGAATGTGCAGGTTAACAGTTTTAAACCAAGAGCTTTAATGGTTAGAAATCAAAAGTTTGAAAATAACCTTGATCCTAAGCTAGAGGAAAGGTTTATTGCTTTGAGGAGAAAGCAATCATTGAACGCCAATGGGCGAAGTTATCAGCATCAAAATTTTTTGAATGAAACAAATTTTCAAAATGTTCAATACCAACAAGTTACAATTGCAGATAGATTCGGAAAACCCAAGACCGTGTGGGCCTGGGTTGACCAAACTAACTGAGTGTTTGTTGAAATGCAGGTACGCCCAAGAAGACCTATCAACTCATGGTTCGTTGATAGTGGGTGTAGCCGGCATATGACAGGCAACCATGCCTTGCTTCAGGATTTCAAGCTGAAAAATGGTACACACGTGGCGTTTGGAGGTGATGCAGGTGGAAAGATAACAGGAGAAGGAACAGTATCCAATGGGGTCATTAGTTTTGATAAAGTCAACTACTGTGCACAGTTGAACTTTAACTTACTAAGTGTCTCGCAAATTTGTGATAAATCTTATTCAACTTTATTTGATGATTCTTTCTGTTATATTCTTAAACCAGGTTTCAAGATTGACAATGAGTGGGTAGTGGTTAAAGCTCCAAGAGATCGTGATGTATACAAGTTGGATATGTCGCAGATTGACGCTGATACCGAAACAACCTGTCTCATTGCCCATGCTTCAATTGATGAGAGTCAGCTTTGGCATAGACGGCTGGGCCATTCCAACTTCAGAAACATGAACCGTTTGGTAACTGGAAATCACGCAGTGGGAATCCCATCGAAGAAATTCTCCACAACTGATCTCTGTTCAGCATGTTTGAAGGGCAAACAGCATCGGATGTCTTTTAAGTCCAAGCTAGAAAACTCCATTTCAAAACCTTTGCAGATGCTACATATGGATCTTTTCGGACCAACAAATGTGCAAAGCATCGGAAAGAAGTCTTACTGTTTTGTCATTATTGACGATTTCACTAGATTTTCTTGGGTTTATTTTTTGCATGCTAAATCTGAAACAGCTGAATTATTAAAAGAATTTATCATCAAAGTTGAAAACCAATTGGATTGCAAAGTTAAAGTGTTAAGAAGCGATAATGGTACTGAATTTAAGAATGCTAATGTGGATTTATTTTGTGCAGAAAAAGGAATTGCGCGTCAGTTTAGTGCTCCAAGAACGCCTCAACAGAATGGGGTTGCGGAACGGAAAAACCGAACACTAATTGAAGCTGCAAGATCCATGCTCGCAGATGCCAAAATCCCTATCACTTTTTGGGACGAAGCTATTGCTACTGCGTGTTTTGTACAAAATAGGACATTATTAGTGCAAGACAAACAGAAAACATCTTATGAGTTGTTATTTGGAAGAAAGCCGAATATTTCTTATTTGAAAGCATTTGGTTGTCCCGTAACTATTCTAAATTTAAATGATCATCTCGGGAAATTTGAGTCAAAATCTGACGATGGATTTTTCCTAGGATATTCGTCTGTTTCTAAAGCTTATCGGGTTTTTAATAGCAAAACAAATACTGTTATTGAAACTATTAACGTAAAGTTTTTAGAAAATTCATTTCCGTTAGTGGCGCATGGTCCCGAATGGTTATTTGATTTAGATGCGTTATCAAAATCTTTCAATTCTAACTTGTTTGATTTTTCAGGAAAAACAAGGAAGGAATCAGGTGACTTAGGAAGCTTTAGTGACGATTCTGATAATGACGAAGATGGAAATCTCAACTCTGAATATCCGTTCATGTCATTTCACAATCCTGATCATGTCAAATCCAGTCAAGCTCCGGGTCCTTCTGGTTCGCAAGAAGATCAAGAATCAAACAATCATGAAGAAAATGTGAATTCGCAAATGTCTCCTAATGATGGTGGATCCGTTCAAAATCAACCATCATCGGATCCGAATGTTGAAGTCATTCCAGAATCATTTGATTACTTCATCAATTCACCGGATCAAGTCCCGAATTTCACACCGCATACTTCATCCATACTACAAGATCTACCAAATCTGAATACTTCTAATCTGGAAAGTCAAGTGCAAGGAGGTGATATTCCTATTCATCGAATTCACAAGAAACATCCTGTCTCTCAGATTATTGGGCCGTTGAATCAGAGAACTACAAGAAGTCAGACAGAGCAAGCAAATGTTTGTCTTTACTCGTGTTTTCTATCTCAAGTGGTGCCAAAGAACATTTCAGAGGCGTTGCAAGACAACAGTTGGATTGAAGCCATGCAAGAGGAATTGCTTCAGTTTCGCAAACAGGAAGTTTGGAAACTTGTGGACTTACCTGAAGTAGAGAATGTGATTGGTACAAGATGGTTGTACAAAAACAAGCCAGACGAACGTGGCATTGTTGTGAGAAACAAAGCAAGACTCATTGCACAGGGATACACTCAAGAAGAAGGCATTGATTATGAAGAAGTGTTTGCTCCGGTCGCAAGACTTGAAGCCATACGCGTTTTTCTTGCATATGCTTCCTTCATGAAGTTTAAGGTATTCCAAATGGACGTGAAAGGTGCTTTTCTGTATGGACCGATTACAGATGACGTATATGTCAGACAACCTCCGGGTTTTGAAGATCCTGATTATCCTCATCGGGTATACAAGTTGAGTAAAGCTCTTTACGGTCTACATCAAGCTCCTAGAATCTGGTATGAGACATTATCCAAGCATTTACTAGAACACGGATTTACAAGAGGTCAGATTGATCCAACTTTGTTTATGAAGAGGGATAATGATGATTTATTGTGCGTTCAAGTTTATGTGGACGATATTATCTTCGGATCAACTAGTGAGTCAATGTGCAAAGAATTTGAAGAAATCATGAAGTGCAGATTCCAGATGAGTTCTATGGGGGAGATTAATTTCTTTCTTGGATTACAAGTGAAACAATCAGCTGACGGAATTTTCATCAATCAATCAAAATTTGTTGAGAAGTTGTTGAAGAAGTTCAAGATGCAAGATTGTCAAACAATTCGAACTCCATCTGATGTAAACTGCAAGATACAACCGGATCCGAAAGGCAAATCCGTGGATCAAACACTATACAGATCAATGATCGGTTCACTGATGTATCTTACTGCATCAAGGCCAGACATCATGTACGCTGTATGTGTGTGCGCAAGATATCAGTCTGATCCAAAGGAGTCGCACCTGATTGCTGTGAAGCGTATATTCAGATATCTCAAAGGGAACCCGAATCTTGGGTTATGGTATCCTTATGAAGGAAATTTTGAATTATATAGCTATTCTGACAGTGATTTTGGTGGTTGTGCTCTTGACAGGAAATCGACTACTGGTGGTTGTCAATTTCTGGGTCCAAGACTTGTCTCTTGGCAATGCAAGAAGCAGACCAATGTTTCTGTATCCACAGCTGAAGCAGAGTATATCGCTGCATCTGCAGGATGTTCTCAGGTTTTATGGTTACAAAATCAGTTGCTTGACTACGGGTTTAACTTTCTGAAAACTCCTATTTACATAGACAATACTGCTGCTATGTTCATAACTGCTAATCCTGTTCAACATTCTAAAACTAAACACATCGAAATTAGATATCACTTTTTAAGAGATAACTCAGAAAAAGGTTTAATAATTTTGATTAAAGTTCATACCGATAAACAACTGGCAGATCTTTTCACAAAATCATTTTTGTCAGGCCGGTTTGAATTTTTAATTCAATCCATAGGATTAATCAATCATGATTGATTCTATTTTTCTAAAAACAAAAGAAAAATCAGAAAATTTAAAAGCCAAAAATATAATAAGTTGATGTTAAGTATTGATTCCTTTGTCTTTTATTTTATGTTTTGCATTGTGTGTGTGCATGAAAAAGAAAATAGAAAAGCAAAACCAAAATATAAAAGCAAAAAGAAAAGAAAATATCATGTCATAAGAATCTATATTGCAAAAAGTGAGAAATGATAGTTACACTAGACATTATTTGTTACATCATTTTTAATAAAGACTGATGTATGTTAGTTGATGTGCTAGACAGCTCAGGCAATTAGACTGAACAAGTAAGTTGATTGTTGACAAACATAAACTTAATGATCTTTGTGTCAAGTTCCATTGTTATACATGTTTAGATATATATCTTTAAATACATTGCTTGTGATGATAGTTGTGCATGATCGGGTAACGATGCAGTGTATTCAGTGTGATGAACCGCATCGTGAGCTTCTTTGTTGTGGTACCCACAGACCTGAAGTCTCACACGAAGTCTCTTTTGAGCTTCAAGGTACAGCAAAAGATTCCAAAAGGAACAAAAAGAGTCCCAAATGTGGACCAACACCAAACAAAAATTCCAAAAAGGAATTCAGAAGATTCCCAAGGGGAACGATAGGAAAGAAAAATTCCCAAAGTTGGAATTAAAAAGAAGTCCCAAAGTGGACCAAATCCGAATAGAACCCAGATTCCACACTGTGTATGACTGTAAGTGACCAGACTTTGTGCAATAAAGCATTCAGGTAGTGATTGATAAGGAAATATGTTGACATATGTATACATGTGGGTCACATAAGTCATTCTAATCGAACCTTAAATATCATCATGATACTGAAAAAGTAAGTGTGTCAATTCGAGCTAATTGATATGTTTTCATATCATCACTCAATCAAGCATAAGTCAAATGTCTATTCAAAACTTGCAAAACATGTTCAGATAATGTGTGGTATGATCTCACTGCGATATTTTGATTCATTGCATTGCATATGTCTTTATTTTAATGTGTGTGCTTTGTGTGTGCAGGCATATGGAATCATTATTGACACATCAACATCCTTGTTAAACTTAAAAATTTCAAGAAATTTCAAGTTTAGGGGGAGAATAAATTGAAGAAAAATATCTACAAAAATCCAAAAATATTTTGCTTTGAATAAGTGTGTTTTGAATGAACAAGATTATAAGTTATGAAAAGCAAAGGTATTGGATGTGTTAAAAACAAACCCAAGGTCTTGTAATTTGTTTTTAAGAAATTGCTTCGGGATATAGAAAAATTGGTTGTGCAAAAACATTTTTGAAAAAGAAAAAGAAAAATGAATTTTAATTGAAAATTAATTTGTTGCAATGTTTAATGTTGTTTGATAATTAATATGACAAACATTCTTTTTAAGGATATCTTGTCTAATTAATATGTCGGAGAATGTTGCAGGTGCAATAAATGACGTTGAAAAAGTCAACAGACGAGGAAAATTGAAGAAATTGTTCAAGTGTTATTGCCGGGTAAAGATATCAGATACAACTGTGCAGCCGGGTAAAGAACACACTGTTCAGCCGGGTAAAGTTGTAAGTCTGATACTTGCCAGGTGATTAAGGAAAAAGGTGAAGATATTATGACCACTGTAGAGCCGGGCAATGATCATGTCAAATACAGCCGGGTAAAGGTCATAGATATCTTGCCGGGTGACAAGTGTATACTATACAGCCGGGTAATGAAGAAGTCTTGTTGCCGTGTAAAGGTATGACACTATGTTGCCGGGTAATGAAGAAGTGAGTATATCTTGTGAAGAAGAAGGTTGCCGTGTAAAGAAGAAAGCAAGCCGGATGAAGAAGGAAAGCAACTGTGTTGCCGGGTGATGAAGTAATGTTGCCGGGTGATGTTTTGATGACAACTATTCTGCCGGGTGATGAATAAAATCCATCAGGTGTAGTTGTTCCTTAACCTTTACCCGTCACTACAGTGACTTACCCGTATCTACAGTGCTTGACCCGTCAAGTGAATTTCATTTGTTGGTGACTTGTTTTATGTACTTGACCCGTATCTACAGTACATGACCCGTCACTACAGTACTTGACCCGGCAAGGTTTATTGGGCCTATTTTTGCTTTTGTTGACCCGGCACTTAAAGTTTGACCTAAAATTTTTAACGATACAAAAGACCGCCTCTTCACAAACACTTATCATTTCACACTTTCACCTTCACACAAACACTCTGAACATCAAATCGCTTTGTTATCATATTCAATCTATTGCTCTATAACAAGATTAATCGATTGAATAAGGTAGTGATTAAGTGTTTTTGACCTAAATCGACCCGCAAATCAACTGTTAAAAAGAAAAACGATGATGAACAGTGTTTTGAACATGAATCGACACTTTGATTTTGAGCATTAAAACTTAAATCGAATGTTGTTTTAGGATTAAAATCTGTCGATTATCAACATTCAATCACTCATTTGCACTAAAACACCTTAAAATCAACTGAATCAAGTGAAATGTTCTTAACTGATAAAAATCGCCATTGATGAACTTTGAAGCTTTTAAAAGTTAAACATCAAAACAATGAAATATCTGTTTAAAAGTGATTAAACTTGTTAAAACTGAACCAAAACATGTTAAACTTTTTCATCATAAATTTGTCAAAATTTTGCCTAAGTGATTAACTGTTAAAAGTTTAAACATGAAGTATAATCTTTAAAAATTCAATGTTGTTTGATTAAAATGATGAAAATCAGGTCATTAGAACAATTTAGGATTTAAACTGATTATGTTAATGTTTTTGCTTTCTAACTTTTAGTTAAACACTTATTAAAATTTTTGATATGTTTTATGAAGAATCTAATACATTTGCCTTGTTTTGTGTTTGTTTGTGTTTTTAACAGATGGAGAATCTCAAGTTTGAACCTAAACATAATCTAGTGGCATGTTTAGATGAATCACTTCCTGAGACAGAGGGTTATAGGGATATGATTAAGTTCATCAAGAGGACTAAGTATGTATATGCTATATGTGCCAAACCGGTCATATATGTTAGGCTGATCAAGAGCTTCTGGAGAACAGCAGAGGTTGTGAGGAATGAGAATGGTGATGCTATAGTGAGAGGGCATATCACTAGGGATTGGGTACTGAATGTTACTGAAGATGCTATTAGACAAGCCTTGAGGATAGATGAGGATGAGGTTGGTATGATGGATGAACTGACCATGGAGGAGTGTAAAGCTTGTTTTGTGAACATGGGACATCCACCTGTGTTTCCAAAGTCACAGTTTTACAGAGCTAAGTTGGGAAGGAAGTACAAGTTGCTGTGTTATGTAGTGCAACAATGCATGTCCAGGAGGAGTGCAGGTTTTGATAACTTTCCTTCGGATATTGCTTCACCAATTGTGGCAATAGCAGAGAACAAGCCATTTAACATGTCGAGGTGGATAATGAATGGTTTTGTGTTCAACTTGGTGAAAGGCAAAAGATTTAAGTTCCTCATGTACCCGAGGTTCTTACAGCTGATGATAAACATTGCTTATCCTATCATCAGATCTGAGGGTTATGCTGGAGGCATTTTGTATACTGAGGACATGAACGATCTCTCTTACCGAAAGATGAGTATCGGGAATGTGCCTGATATTGGATTGTTTGACTATATGAGAGATATAGTCAACAATGAAGAAGATGTAGAAGGTGTATACTATCACATATCTCATGGTGAGATTGTTGATCCAATGGACCTTGTGGATGAGGTGCCAGATGATTTGTTAGATGATGACGAGTACTTTGCTCGTCATCCAGAAGATGAAGAAGATGATGGTGATAGTGATGGTGATGATGGTAATGATGATGATGGCGATGATGCTGAATCTGAATCTAATTCAGAGGAGGTTGAGCCAATGGAGACTGAGACAGAAAGAATTGAGAATGTTGAAGTGATGGAGAATATTGAAATAGAAGAACCTACTGAGGTTGCTTCTGTGATTGAAGATGTTGTTGCTGAGATTCCAAGAGATGTTTCTGTTCAGTATGTTCGAAAGAAGAGATCTAAACCAGTAGAGAAGCCTGAAGAGATTGATGTAATAGAGATTGCTCAGACAGTAATGGCCGAAGCTGAATCTATTGCACAGATAGATGAAGTGGATGCTGGCATTACTGACACTATTGCTGTTGATTTTCCACAAATTACTGAAAACATTGGACAGGATTTGGAGTCTTCACCAAATGTTGTGCCAAGTGTTGATGAAGTTGAGGATGAAAAAGAGAAACGGATTGCAGAATTGGAGGAGATTGTTGAAAATCTGATTAAGGCAAATGACTTGTTGAAAGCCTCAAACGAACGTAAAAAGAAAAGATTTGATGAATATTGGGATATTCACAATCAAAATCTGAAGATTTTCAAAGAGTTGGATTCTGATCATTTGAAGTTGAAGATAGAACATGATGATTTAAAGACTGAGCATGAAAAGTTGAAGGAGGAATATGAGAACTTGAAATATGATTACACTGATCTGAAGGCTGAGTGTAATACATTGGAGGCAGAAAAAGAGATGCTTGAAAAAGAGTTGGAGGAAACTAGACCGAAGAAGGCTGGCTCATCATCAGACAAAGACTTTTCTGAAGAAATTGTCGAAGTGGCTGAATCTGAAGTTCCAAAAGTGTATTTGACTAGAGCTCGAGGAACTGCGAATGCTGGTATTTTGGTTGAATCACCAATTATCATTCCCGATGAAGCTGCTGCTGAAACTGTCAAGATGGACAAAGCTGAGGGAAAGAGGAAGATAGATGCCATTCCTGAGATATTCGGTGATGAAGAAAGTTCGAAAAGGGCAAAAACTGATGAAACAGTGCAGATTGAGCCGATTCAATCTGTAGCTGAAGTTGAGGCTGAGAAAGTTGCTGAGACTGAAATTGTGTCTGAAGCTGAAACAGAAGCATTTGAAGCAACAGACAGTGAGAAAGAAGTTGACTCTGGAGATACAGTTCAGATTGAGCCGATTCAATCTGAAGCTGTTGAAGCGGTTGATAAGCCTGAAACTGAAATAGAAGCTGAAGTTGCTAGTCAGTCTGAGCCGGTTCAAACTGACGAAGCACCTATGATAGAGGCGTTGGATGATTTAGATATAGATTGGACTGAGTCTGAAAATGAAGAGGAGCCAGAGCCTGTACAAAATACTGTTGAAGAGTTACCAGATGATTTGGATCAGAGGTTTGCCTATCTTGAAAGAATGAAGTACAATTCGGTATTTTTGAATGGTTTGACAGTGAGTCAGATTAATGAGGAGTATGAGAAGTGCATTACTGCTCAAGATAAAGCCGAAGCTGATCAGAAAGAGTTCGTGGTTGAGATGGGAGAATGGACTCCGATGCAAGAAAGCCTAAACATTGAAGATTTGCCTCCGACTGAGCTTTACCATCAAAATCCAGATGAAATGACTGCTTCTGATATGCGAAGTTGGTTAAGTTCGAGGAACTATCCGTATAAGACTTTGCAGAGGTTGAAATCAGAATCTTTGAGGAAGATTGTGGTCAGTTTCATGAAAACAGAGAAGATGTACAAGAGGATGTTTTACTTGGATTACAATAATCCTCAGTATTTTGAGCTGACAAAGAGATTTAAAGTGCTTGGACCGAAGGAGATTCCAGTAATGGCACTACCTGAAAATGCGCACAAAAAGAGGCATGAACTAATGGATATGTTTCCCAGCGAAGTCAAATCTTACAATATTCCAATGGAGGTGCGTGAGACTTGGCATAAATCAGCAACAACAGGTGATGTTGTTAGATCACTGCTGAGTAAAGGACAATCAATTGCTGAGTTATTAGATTCTATGATTGTGCCTGAGAAAAATAAGAAGGTGAAGATAATCGCTTGGAAATACGATGAAGTTTTTGATGCGTTTATGATTAAGAGGGTAAACGGTTTGTGTGACGTTTATCATTACTACTCAAGCATCTTTAAATTAGAAGTTCAGGATTTGAAAGAGTTGCATAAACTAAGGTTAATCAATCACACGCATGCTGAGCGTGGTGATAAATGCGTGATGCTTCTTGATTCTGGAATGAGTAGAACAGCAAAGTTTCTTGACTTTAGAGGCCAACAAGAAGACTCTGCATATGTGCAAGCCAAGAAACAAAGAAAGAAGAAAAGACTGGTGGTGACCGAGGATATGTACTTGGAAGAGTTCTCGGATGAGTATTTTGACAAGATTACAGATCCTGGATTGAAGGTGATAAATGGGTCGCAAATGACAAAGCCGATACTCAGAGTATTTTACAATCAGGAAACATTTGAACTAAAGCTTGTTCGAAATTTGGAGAATTGGGATGAAGATATGATCACACTTTTTAGTACTTTTGAGTTGAAGTTGCTACATCCGTCATACATCGACTTTTTGAGGAGTTATAGAATGGAGAAATGTAAGGATAAATTAGCTGAAGCTGACAGGAATTTATTTGTGGTGATGATTGAAGTCATAGCAGCTGCAACTGAGAAGATACGTGTGAGAAAGGCGTTGCTGAACTCTAATCTCGTGAGGGTTGATTTGTCAGAGATAGAGTATATGAGGATATCTAGAAAAGGAACTTTGGAGGTGAAAGTTCAAGGCCAAGAGATGCCGTTTGAGTTTTATGCTAATATCGATTTTGCAGGTTTGAATCTGGATTCGCTCAGACGCATGAATGCCTTACCAATTCTGACGAATGAATCCAAGCCTCGACAAGCTAAGATCGCTGAAAAGTTCAAATCTTGCATTGAAGAAGCTTTGAAAGAACAAGAAGAGTATAAAGGACGAGACTTGCTGAAAGTGAAAGAAGAACCAGAAGAATGAGAAAAAGATTGAAGATTGATGCTGATAAAAGAAGAAAAAGATTGAAGTTTTTTGAAGATCCAAAGATAAATCTTAGGGGGAGTACTGTTAGGGTTATTTCCTTGTTAAGATTTACTTTGTATTTTTGTTTATATGTTTGTATAGTTTAGGGTTTATTATGTATTTTCCTTAAACTTGCAATTGTTTGTTATAGCATGTAGTGTGAGTGTGTTAGGAGGGAGGCGAGATCACTTTTACACTGTTAGAGAGAGAATTAACTGTGTGTGATTTGTTTCTCCTGCACTTTGTACTACGAATTGCTTTGATCATCAATATACAAGAGAATTTATGAGTATGAACTGTGTTTGTGATTGAATCGTTTGTTTGTACGCTTTATTCTGATCATTTGAGTGATATTATCGATCCAATTGAACCTATCAGATTTTTTGGTCAAATTTGTTTTTGGTGTGATTATATAGGTAAATGTTGTTGTTTTATGTGATCATTTTTTATTCTTTCAAAAGTTGATTTTTTGATAAACATTTGGTTTGGTGTGATTAAATATAGGTAAAATGTTGTGGTTTTATGTGAAAATTTGTTGATTTTTTGAAAATGTTGTGGTTTTTTATCAAATTTATTTTTTGTGTGGTTATATAGGTAAATGTTGTTGTTTTATAGGTAAATATTTGATGTTTTTGAAAGTTGAGTTTTTTGATCAAATTTGTTTTTGCTTTGATTATATAGATAAATTTAGTGGTGTTATGTGAAAATTTTTTATTTTTTCAAAAGATTATTTTTTGATCAAATTTGTTTTTGTTGATTTATCGACATAAACATTCGTAAAAAATTAGGGTTTTACATTATGTGAAAATTTGTAAATTTTTTTAAAGTTGATATTATTATGAAATTTGTTTTTGGTGTGATTAAATATTACATGTTATGGTTTATGTGATAATATTTTATGTTTTCAAAATTTAAATTATTGATCAAATTTGTTTTTGGTGTGATTATATAGGTAAATTTTGTGGTTTTGTGTGAACATTTTTGATATTTTCAAAAGTTGATTTTTTGATCAAATTTGTTTTTGGTGTGATTATATATAGGTAAATGTTGTGGTTTATGTGAATATTTTATATTTTTTTCAAAAGTTTATTTTTTTGATGAAAGTTTGGTTTGGTGTGATTAGATATTGGTAAAATGTTGTGGTTTTATGTGAAAATTTGTCGATTTTTTGAAAGTTGATTTGTTGAAAGTTGATTTGTTGAAAGTTGATTTTTTGATCAAATTTGTTTTTGGTGTGATTATATAGGTAAATGTTGTTGTTTTATAAGAAAACTTTTGATGTTTTCTAAAGTTGATTTTTTGATCAAATTTGTTTTTGGTGTGATTATATAGGTAAATGTTGTGGTTTTATGTGAAAATATTTGATTTTTCAGAAGTTGATTTTTTTGATCCAATTTGTTTTTTGTGTGATTATATAGGTAAATGTTGTGGTTTTATGTGAACTTTTTTTATTTTTTCAAAAGTTGATTTTTATGAATGTATGGTTTGGTGTGATTAAATATAGGTAAAATGGTGTGGTTTATGTGAAAATTTGTTAATTTTTTTAAAGTTGATTTTATGATCAAATTTGTTTTTGGTTTGATTATATATTACGTGGTGTGATTTTTCTGACAATCTTTAATGTATTCATAATTTAATTTTTTATTCAAATTTTTTTATTGCTATTATATAGGTAAATGTTTTGGTTTTTTGTGAAAATTTTTTTATTTTTTTAAGAGTTAATTTTTTTATCAAATTTGTTTTTGGTGTGATTATATAGGTTGTGGTTTTATGTGTACATTTTTTATTCTTTCAAAAGTTGATTTTTTGATAAAAGTTTGCTTTTGTGTGATTAAATATAGGTAAAATTTTATGGTTTATGTGAAAATTTGTTGATTTTTTGAAAGTTGATTTTTTATCAATTTTGTTTTTGGTATGGTTATATAGGTAAATGTTGTTGTTTTATATGAAAATTTTTGATGTTTTCAAAAGTTGATTTTTTGATTAAATTTGTTTTTGGTGTGATTATATAGATAAGTGTTGTGGTTTTATGTGAACTCTATTTATTTTTTCAAACAGTTGATTTTTTATGAATGTTTGGTTTGGTGTGATTAAATATAGGTAAAATGTTGTGGTTTATGTGAAAATTTGTTAATTTTTTTAAAGTTGATTTTATGATCAAATTTGTTTTTGGTTTGCTTATATATTACGTGGTGTGATATTTTTGACAATTTTTTATGTATTTGAAAGTTAATTTTTTGATCATATTTGTTTTTGGTGTTATTATATAGGTAAATGTTGTGGTTTTATGTGAAAATTTTTAGTTTTTTTAAGAGTTGATATTTTGATCAAATTTGTTTTTGGTGTAATTATATGGGTTGTGGTTTTATGTGAACATTTTTTATTCTTTCAAAAGTTGATTTTTATGACAAAAGTTTGGTTTGGTGTGATTAAATATAGGTAAAACATTGTGGTATTATGTGAAAATTTGTTGATTTTTGAAAGTTGATTTTTTTATCAAATTTGTTTTTGGTATAGTTATATTGGTAAATGTTGTTGTTTTATATGAAAATTTTTGATGTTTTCGAATGTTGATTTTTTGATCAAATTTATTTTTGGTGTGATTACATAGGTAAATGTTGTGGTTTTGTATCAAAATACTTGATTTATTCAAAAGTTGATTTTTTTGATTAAATTTGTTTTTGGTGTGATTATATAGGTAAATGATGTGGTTTTATGTGAACATTTTTATTTTTTCAAAAGTTGAAGTTTTGCAGAAAGTTGGGTTTGGTGTGATTAAATATAGGTAAAATATTATGGTTGTATGTGAAAATTTGTTGATTTTTTAAAAGTTGATTATTTGAAACTTGATTTTTTAATCAAATTTTTTTTGGTGTGATTATATAGGTAAAAGTTGTTGTTTGATATGAATATTTTTGATGTTTCGAATGTTGATTATTCGATCAAATTTCTTTTTGTTGTTATTATATAGGTAAATGTTGTGGTTTTATGTGAGCATTTTGTATTTTTTTTCAAACTTTGATGTTTTGAGGAAAGTTTGGTTTGGTGTGATTAAATATAGGTAAAATGTCGTTGTTTTATGTGAAAATTTGTTGATTCTTTGAAAGTTAATTTTTTGATCAAATTTGTTTTTGGTGTGGTTATATAGGTAAATGTTGTTGTTTTATATGAGAAATTTTGATGTTTTCGAAAGTTGATTTTTTGATCAAATTTGTTTTTGCTTTGATTATATAGATAAATGTTGTGGTTTTATGTGAAAATTTTTGATTTTTTCAAAAGATTAGTTTTTGATCAAATTTGTTTTTTGTTTGATTATATAGGTAAATATTGTGGTTTAATATGAAAATTTTAATGTTTTTAAAAGTTGATTTTTTATTAAAGTTGGGTTGAGTGTGAATAAATGTAGGAAAAATGTTATGGTTTTATGTGAAAATTTGTGGATTTTTTGATAGTTGATTTTTTGATCAGATTTGTTCTTAGAGTGATTATATAAGTAAATGTTGTGGTTTTATGTGAAAATTTTTTATTTTTCTAAAAGTTGATTTTTTGATGAAAGTTTGGTTTGGTGTGATTAAATATAGGTAAAATATTATGGTTTTATGTGAAAATTTGCTGATTTTTTGAAAGATGATTTTTTGATCAAATTTGTATTTGTTGTGATTATATAGGTATATGCTATGGTTTTATGTGAGCATTTTTTATTTTTTTAAAATTTGATGTTTTGAGGAAAGTTTGGTTTGGTGTGATTAAATATAGGTAAAATGTTGTGGTTTTATGAGAAAATTTGTTGATTTCTTTTAAAGTTGATTATTAGAAACTTGATTTTTAATAAAATTTGTTTTTGGTGCAATTATATAGGTAAATGTTGTGGTTTTATGTGAGCATTTTTCAGTTTTTCAAAAGTTGATGTTTTGAGGAAAGTTTGGTTTGGTGTGATTAAATATAGGTAAAATGTTGTGGTTTTATATGAAACTTTTTTGATTTTTGAGAGTTAATTTTTTGATCAAATTTGTTTTTGGTGTGTTATATAGGTAAATGTTGTGGTTTTATGTGAAAATTTTTGATTTTTTAAGAGTTGATTTTTTGATCAAATTTCTTTTTGGTGTGATTATATAGGTAAATATTGTGGTTTTATGTGATAATATTTGATTTTTTCAGAAGTTGATTTTTTTTATCCAATTTTTTTTGTGTGTGATTATATAGGTAAATGTTGTGGTTTTATGTGAAATCTATTTATTTTTTCAACAGTTGATTTTTATGAATGTTTGGTTTTGTGTGATTAAATATATGTAAAATGTTGTGGTGTATATGAAAATTTGTTACTTTTTTTAAAGTTGATTTTATGATTAAATTTGTTTTTAGTTTGATTATATATGTGTGTGTGATTTTTCTGACAATTTTTGATGTATTTGAAAGTTAATTTTTTTATCATATTTGTTTTTGGTTTTATTATATAGGTAAATGTTGTGGTTTTCTGTGAAATTTTTTTATTTTTTTAAGAGTTGATATTCTGATCAAATTTGTTTTTGGTGTGATTATATATGTTGTGGTTTTATGTGAACATTTTTTATTCTTTCAAAAGTTGATTTTTTTGATAAAAGTTTGGTTTGGTGTAATTAAATATAAGTAAAATATTGTGGTATTATGTGAAAATTTGTTGATTTTTGAAAGTTGATTTTTTTATCAAATTTGTTTTTGGTATAGTTATATTGGTAAATGTTGTTGTTTTGTATGAAAATTTTTTATGTTTTCAAAAGTTGATTTTTTGATTAAATTTGTTTTTGCTTTGATTATATAGATAAATGTTGTGGTTTTATGTGAAAATTTTTGATTTTTTCAAAAGATTAGTTTTTGATCAAATTTGTTTTTGGTGTGATTATATATGTAAATATTGTGGTTTTATATGAAAATTTTAATGTTTTAAAAAGTTGATTTTTTATTAAAGTTAGGTTTGGTGTGAATAAATGTAGGAAAAATGTTATGGTTTTATGTGAAAATTTGTGGATTTTTTGAAAGTTGATTTTTTGATCAGATTTGTTCTTAGAGTGATTATATAAGTTAATGTTGTGGTTTTATGTGAAAATTTTTTATTTTTCTAAAAGTTGATTTTTTGATGAAAGTTTGGTTTGGTGTGATTAAATATAGGTAAAATATTATGGTTTTATGTGAAAATTTGCTGATTTTTTGAAAGTTGATTTTTTGATTAAATTTGTATTTGTTGTGATTATATAGGTATATGCTGTGATTTTATGTAAGCATTTTTTATTTTTTCAAAATTTGATGTTTTGAGGAAAGTTTGGTTTGGTGTGATTAAATATAGGTAAAATGTTGTGGTTTTATGTGAAAATTTGTTGATTTTTTGAAAGTTGATTATTAGAAACTTGATTTTTAATAAAATTTGTTTTTGGTGCAATTATATAGGTAAATGTTGTGGTTTTATCTGAGCATTTTTTATTTTTTCAAAAGTTGATGTTTTGAGGAAAGTTTGATTTGGTGTGATTAAATATAGGTAAAATGTTGTGGTTTTATATGTGACAACCCGTAATCTTAGGTTAACACTGTTAACCCTTCTTTGTTAAATTTTGTTGATTCTCGTCATGAATGACTCGCTCGCTTCATTAATTAAGTATTATATAAGTTCAGCGTTCGTTTTGTAATTAACTAAACTAATTTATAAACTTTAAAACAAATCTAAATGAACTACTAATGTTTAAGGACCAAAAGTGTAAATGGTAATTTAATTCACCTAAACCCTTTGTACCCTTGGTCGAGCAAAAAGCCCAACCCCCCCTGCATATTAACGACATCAACTCGACAACCCTAACTCACCCATTCGATCACGCACCAGCCTCCTTCACTGTCTTCTCCGACAACCGTTATCTTACTCATCGTCTTTGTCTCTAATCAACAACTTAAGGCAGCCCCGAAGCCATAGCAGACCCGAAGTTCTCCGATCATCTCTTTCGTTAATCTCCAGTAAGATTTGTAAATTGTGAATATATATACGCATGTATACATTATGTACGTATAGATACATGCATTTACAGTTTCGTGCAGCAGCATCTCTAATCGATTTCTTCTCTTGTTAAAGTCGGCAGTAACCCGAAATATCATAATCATCGGACCCGTCTTCCCCACTCTCGTCTCCCGTCTTCATCTTTGTCAAAGAGCGTACGCAACAGCAGCAGCCCCACCATCGTCACCGTTGTTTACCTTCGACGAGTTTCCGATCATCCTCTCCATTAATTTCCGGTGAGTTTGTTTTCTAAAAGTCTCTTGGATCGGGACCTGCTGTGATCGTGCGATAATAGCTGTGACACCCCGCAAATTCAGGTTAATACCGTTAACTATTTTTAAACTGTTCTGCTAAGTTTTATATAAGTTAAAGGTTTGTTTTGTAATAAATTAAACTAGTTTATTAACTTTAAAACCAAATTAAATAACCTATAAAATTACAAGGGCTAAATGTGTAACATGAAAAGTTATAAACCCAACCCCCCACCCAAATCCCGTCGCATATATATATATATTTTTTTCTTTCTTCTTCCTTGACACACACATACACACACAACCGAACCCTAATCGGCCGCACCACCACACCAGCCGCATCTCTATCTTCATCGCCATACCACGTCTGGTTCATCCCCGCATCGCAGCAGACTCGTTTCGCCTTACCGTACGCATTATTGCTGCTGTTCGGAGCATCAAACGGAACCGGAAAAACCTGCAACTCCGACGAGCTACCAACTCCGACCACCCATCTTCGCACCCGCAACCTCCGCTTACCTGTTCGATTATCGGTCATAGGACGTGTTAGGAATTCTGTGTTGCATATCTCGTATATTTTACCGTGCGCTTCAAAGGTGAGATCTTTGCCCGCTTTTAAATCTTTTTCGGGGAGAAAACATACAAATGTTTTTACATGCCTTCGGGCAATTATTTTACAGCGCCTTCGGGCGGACTGCATTTTTATTTATGCCTTCGGGCATGGCCTTCGGGCAAAATTTTATGCCTTCGGGCGGGGTGATAGGTTCAATTGTATCGATGATATCGCTCAATGATCAGAATGATTCATACACAAACACAGTTCAATCA
This sequence comes from Tagetes erecta, assembly GCA_030867185.1. Taxonomy (NCBI): domain Eukaryota; kingdom Viridiplantae; phylum Streptophyta; class Magnoliopsida; order Asterales; family Asteraceae; genus Tagetes; species Tagetes erecta. Next base: position 14,116,416 of record CM061493.1, read on the forward strand.
GCAACACAATTCATTACTAATAATTCTCTTTGTATATTGATGATCAAAGCAAGTTTGTAGTACAAATGCAGGAGAAAATAAATCACTTACACTTAGTTCTCTCTCTAACGTGAATAGTGATCTAGCCTCTCTCTCACACTCTCTCACTACATGCTTTAAGCAACAAATACATTTTAGGGAAAATAACAAAATAAACCCTAAACTATACATAAATGTATAAAACAAGTACAAAGTAAATCTTTAACAGGAAATAGCCCTAACAGTACCCCCCCTAAGATTTATCTTTGGACTTCAAAAAAATCTTCAAACAGTTTTATTCTTTTGCTTTTCCAGCTCCAATCTCTCACCAATCTTCAGGTTCATCTTTAACATCCAGCAACTCTTTCCCTTTATATTCTTCTTGTTCTTTCAACGCTTCCTCGATGCATGACTTGAACTTTTCTGCGATCTTTGCTTGTCTTGGCTTTGACTCGTTTGTAAGGATAGCACAGGCATTCATGCGTCTTAGAGCATCAAGAGTTAACCCTGCAAAATCAATATTAGCATAAAATTCATATGGCAATTCTCTCCCTTTGACTTGCACTTCTAGTGTACCCTTTGCAGTCACTCGCATAAATTCTATTTCTGGAATGTCGACCTTCACAGGGTTAGCATTGAGTAATGCCTTCCTTAGTCGAATTTTCTCTGACGCAGCTGCAATCACCTCAATCATCACCATAAACAGATTTCGATCAGCTTCAGCAACTTTGTCTTTGCACTTCTCCATTCTGTAACTTCTCAGGTGATCACTGTAGGATGGATGTAACAATTTCAGCTCAAACGTACTGAATAAGGTAATCATGTATTTATCCCAGTCATCCAGATTTCGTACCAATTTCAGCTCAAAAGTTTCCTGATTATAGAAAAACTTAAGAATTGGTTTCGTTGCCTGAGTACCATCTATCACTTTCAACCCCGGATCAGTTACCTTATCAAAGTATTCATCAGAAAATTCTTCTAAGTACATATCCTCACTCACCACCAACTTCTTTTGTTTTCTCTTTTTCTTTGATTGAACATAAGCGCTATCTTCCTGTTGTCCTCTAAACTCCAAGTACTTTGGCATACGGCTTATCCCAGCATCAAGCAGCATCGCACATTTGTCACCACGCTCAGCATGCGTGTGATTGATCAGTCTTAGCTTGTGCAACTCCTTCAAATCTTGCACTTCTAATTTGAAAATACTAGAGTAATAATGGTATACATCGCATAAACCATTTCCTCTTTTGATCAAGAAAGCATCAAACACCTCGTCATATTTCCATGCAATAATTTTCACCTTTTTGGACTTTTCCGGTACGATCATAGAATCAAGCAATTCAGCAACGGATTGTCCTTTGCTCAGCAGAGATCTAACCACATCTCCTGCTGTGGCAGATTTGTGCCATGATTCACGTACGTCCATAGGGATATTGTATGACTTCACTTCACTTGGAAACATATCTATCAACTCGTGCCTCTTTTTGTGTGCATCCTCTGGTAAAGCCATCACCGTAATTTCTTTGGGTTCGAGCACTTTATATCTCTTCGTCAGCTCATAATATTGCGGGTTGTTGTAATCCAGATAAAACATACGATTGTACATTTTCTCAGTCTTCATGAAACTTACAACAATTTTCTTCAGCGACTCATGCTTCAATTTCTTCAGAGTTCTATATGGATAATGTCTCGAGCTCAGCCAATCTCGCATACATCTACTTGACATTTCTTCTGGATTTTGATGATAAAGCTCTGTTGGAGGTAAATCATCAATATTCAAACTTTCTTGTAATGGTGTCCATTCACCCATCTCAACCACAAATTCTTTCTCATCAGCAGTTGCTTTATCTTGTGCAGTCAAACATTTCTCATACTCTTCATTAATTTGACTCACACTCAGTCCATTAAAAAATACTGGATTGTACTTCATTCTTTCAAGGTAAGCAAAGCGTTCAGGCAAATCAGGTGGAATCTCATCATCCGGATTATGTTCAGGCTCAACCTCAGGTTCAGATTCTGTGAAATCAAAGTCATCTAAATCATCTAGTGCCTCTATCATCGGTGCAGTATCAGTTTGAACCGGCTCAAACTGACTTGCTTCTTCAGTCATAGTTTTTGGCACATTCTCAACCACTTCAACTATTTCAAGCACTTTCTCTACCAATACAGATTCACATTGAATCGGCTCAATCTGAACCGTTTCTTCGGTTTCTTTCACAGTTTCATCAACCTTCGCCATTTCTACCACCTCAGTTTCAGCTACAGCCGCAGATTGAATCGGCTCAATCTGCACTGTTTCATCAGTTTTTGCTTTCTTCGAAACAGACACTTCTTCAGTAATCTCCGGCACAGCGTCTAACTTTCTTTTTCCCTCAGCTTTGTCAGAAATAACAGTATCAGCGGCTTCATCGGGAATAGTAATTGGAGACTCAACCCTTATGCCCACATTCCTTGTACCACGTGCTCTAGTATAGTACACTTTGCCTTCTTGAGTTTGCTCAGTCACTTCCATCACTTCATCCGAAAAATCTTTATCTGACGTAGAACCTGACTTCTTTGATCTGGTTTCTTCTAACCATTTCTCTAACATTTCTTTCTCAGCATCAAGAGTATTGCACTCCGCTTTTAACTCTTTATAATCATATTTCAGATTTTCATGCTCATCCTTCAAAGTTTCATACTCTTCCTTCAACTTTCCATAATCAGCCTGCAACTTCACATGATCAGCATCCAACTCCTTGAATGTTTTCAGATTCTGATTATGAATAGTCCAAAACTCTTCAAATCTCTTCTTCTTTCGATCATTGGATGCTTTCAACTGTTCATTAATATCCATGAGTTTTGCTACCATCTCTTCTAACTCAGCAATTCTTTCTTTATCCTCATTCACATTAACACTTGAAACAATTTTTGGCGAAGACTCCAAAGATTTTTCAATGTTTTCAGCAGCTGGAGATGATGTGGTGGGTATATCAACTGGCATAGAAACAGTAATGCCAGCATCAGTGTCATCAACTACCTGTGCAGTAGTCTCTACCTCGGCCATTACTTCCTGAACAATCTGAACAACATCTATCTGTTCAGGCTCATCAACACATTCTATCAGACTAGGTTCCTCAACCAACATACGCTCAATCACAGGCTTAGATCTTCGAGATCTAACATACTGTATTGTGATAGACTTAGGACCTTCAACAACCATTTCTTCTACAACACAAGCAACCTCAACAGGTTCTTCAGTCACAACTGGTTCCATAACTTCGACATTTTCTGTTTCAACTTCTACTGGTTCATCATCCTCAACATTTTCTGCCTCCTCAGATACTGATTCAGCACTATCATCACTATTTCCATCATCACTATTATCATCATCTTCACTATATTCCTTATCATTATCATTGCCACTTTCACTCTCATCTTCATCAATCTCTTTATCAACAAGATCTAATGGATTCACAATCTCTCCATTAGATATGTGATAATATACTACTCCTATCTCCTCCTCATTATTTGCAATATTCAGCATATAATCAAATAACTCAACACTTGGCACATTTCCTATACTCATCTTCCTATAGGATAAGTCATTCATATCTTCTGTATACAAAATTCCTCCAGCATAACCTTCTGTTCTGATGATAGGATAAGCCACATTGATCATCAGTTGCAAGAATCTCGGATACATGAGAAACTTGAACCTCTTTCCCTTCACCAGATTGAATACAAACCCATTCATAATCCACTTCGACATATTGAATGGTTTGTTTTCTGCAATTGCTACAATGGGGGATGCTATGTCAGATGGGAAGTTGTCAAAACCAGAACTCCTTCTTGACATGCACTGCTGAATAACATAGCATAATAACTTCCACTTCTTCCCCAACCTTGCTCTAACAAATTGTGACTTTGGAAATACGGGAGGATGACCCATATTTACAAAACACGTTTGACATTCAACAACAGTTAATTCATCATTGGCTCCTATCTCATCCTCATCAATCCTTAAGGCTGTTCTGATAGCTTGTTCAGAAACAGTCAACTGTAGATCTTTTGTAATGTTCCCTCTAACAACAATTACCCCAGCCTCATTAGTCACAACCTCAGCTGTTCTCCAGAAACTCTTGATTAGTCTGGCATATATCACTGGCTTTGCACACATGGCATAAACATACTTGGTTCTCTTGATAAATCTCATCATATCTCTATAACCCTCAGTCTCTGGAATAGACTCATCTAAACAAGCAACTAAATTATGCTTGGGGTTCAAACTTGAGATTCTCCATCTGTTAAGCAAAAACAAGACATATGTGTTAGATTCTTCATTGATAAATTTCAAATTTACATAAGTGTTTGAAACAAAAAGTTATAGCAGTAAAATATTCACACAATCATTTTAATTCCTAAATTGATCTAACAAACTGATTTTCATCATTTTAATTAATTCAACCTTGGATTTTAATGATCATACAATATTTCACAATTAAACAGTTTATACACTTAAGAACATAAATCTGACATTTGTATGATGAAGTTGTTTAACATGTTAAGCTTAGTTTTCAACAGGTCATCAATGGCGGTTGACAGTTATGTGCAAATTTTGGTTGATTCTGTTGATTTTAAGGCTGTTTGATGCAAATTAATGATTAATTTTTGATAATCGACAGTAAATACATCTAAAACAACATTCGATTTCAGTTTTAACACACAAAATCAAAGTGTCGATTCAGTGATCAAAGTACTGTTCATCATCGTTTTTCGTTTTAACACTTGATTTGCAGGTTTATCAAAGTTGAATCATGTTCAAACTACCTTATTCAATCAATATAACTTGTTACAGAACGATCGATTGAATATGATAATCAACGATTTTGTGCAGGGGATTTGTGCTTGAAAGTGAGTGAAAAATGATAAGTGTTTGTGAAGAGGCGGGTTTTATATGATTGAAAAATTTAGGTCAAACTTTTGATGACGGGTCAACAAAATGGGACGGGTAAGCATAAAAGCCCAATAAGCCTTGACGGGTCATGCACTGTTGAGACGGGTCATGTACTGTTGGGACGGGTCAAGTACTTGAGACAAGTCACAACATGGGACGGGTCAACATAAAACACGAAAAACCCTTAGACGGGTCATTCACTGTAGAGACGGGTAAACCACTGTAGAGACGGGTAAAGGTTAGGAACAACTACACCTGTTTGGTTTTATTCATCACCCGGCAACATAGTGATCTTCTACATCACCCGGCATGCTTTTCTTCAACACCCGGCAACACATTTGTTTGCACTATTACCCGGCAACATAGTGTTCACTTACACGACAAGATAAAAATCTCTTTTACCTGGCTGTACAGTCTCAACACATCATTACCCGGCTGTATAGTAACACAACTTGTCACCTGGCAGATATCTATGACTTCTTCACCCGGCATAAATTTGACATGTTCATTGCCCGACCATACAGTAGTCATAATATCTTCACCCGGCTTTACTTCTTTTTCACAATCACCCGGCTCCTATCAGTCACAACAACTTTACCCGGCTGAATAGTGTCTTCATTACCCGGCTGAACAGTTGTCTCTGATATCTTTGCCCGGCTTCAATACTTGAATGATTTTTCTCATTTTCTCGTCTGTTGACTTTTCAACTGCATTTATTGTACCTGCAACATTCTCGACATATTAATTAGACAAGACATCCTATTTAGGGTTTTGTCACATTAAAATTCAAAAACATTCTAGGGCAACAATCAATTAATTCAATAAAAATTCCATTTTCATTTTTCTTCACAAAAATGTTTTTGCACAACCAAAATTTCTATATCCCGAAGCAATTTCTTAAAAATAAATCACAAGACCTTGGGTTTGTTTTTAACACATCCAATACATTTGTTTTTCATACCACATTATCTTGTTCATTGAAAACACAACTATTCAAAATATTTTTGGATTTTTGCAAATATTTTTCTTCTTCAATTTATTCTCCCCCTAAACTTGAAATTTCTTGAAATTTTTAAGTTTAACAAGGATGTCGATGTGTCAATAAAGATTCCATATGCCTGCACACACAAAGCACACACATTAAAATAAAGACATATGCAATGCAATGAATCAAAATATCGCAGTGAGATCATACCACACATTATCTGAACATGTTTTGCAAGTTTTGAATAGACATTTGACTTATGTTTGATTGAGTGATGATATGAAAACATACCAATTAGCTCGAGTTGACACACTTACTTTTTCAGTATCATGATGAGATTAAGGTTCGATTAAAATGACTCATGTGACCCACATGTATACATATGTCAACATAATTCCTTATCAACCACTACCTGAATGCATATTGCACAAAACCTGGTTACTTACAATCATAAACAGTGTGGAATCTGGGTTCTATTCGGATTTTGTCCACTTTGGGACTTCTTTTTAATTCCTTTTTGGAATTTTTCATTTCCTATCGTTCCCCTTGGGAATCTTCTGAATTCCTTTTTGGAATTTTTTGTTTGGTGATGGTCCACATTTGGGACTCTTTTTGTTCCAACTTTGGGAATCTTTTGCTGCTCCTTGAAGCTCAAAAGAGACTTCGTGTGAGACTTCAGGTCTGTGGATACCACAACAAAGAAGCTCACGATGCGGTTCATCACACTGAATAGACTGCATCGTTACCCGATCATGCACAACTATCATCACAAGCACAGCATCAAAAGATATATATCTAGACATGTATAACAAAGGAACTTAACACAAAGATCATTAAGTTTAGATTTGTCAACAATGAAACTTACTTTTTCAGTCTAATTGCCTGAGCTGTCTAGCACACCAATTAACATTCATCAGTCTTTATTAAAAATGATGTATCAAATAATGTCTAGTGTACTATCATTTCTCACTTTTTGCAATTTAGATTCTTATGACATGATATTTTCTTTTCTTTTTGCTTTTATATTTTTGTTTTTCTTTTCTATTTCTTTTTCATGCACACACACAATGCAAAACATAAAATAAAAGACAAATGAATCAATACTTGACATCGACTTATTATATTTTTGACTTTTATATTTTCTGATTTTTGTTAATTAATTTTTTTTTTTTGAAAAATAGAATCAATCATGATTGATCAATCCTATAGATTGAATTAAGAATTCAAACCGTCCTGACAAGAAAGATTTTGTGAAAATATCTGCCAGTTGTTTGTCGGTATGAACTTTAATCAAAATTATTAAACCTTTTTCAGAGTTGTCTCTGAGAAAGTGATATCGAATCTCGATATGTTTGGTTTTTGAGTGTTGAACAGGATTAGCAGTAATGAACATAGCAGCAGTATTGTCTATGTAAATAGGAGTTTTGAGAAAGTTAAACCCGTAGTCAAGCAATTGATTTTGTAGCCACAGAACTTGAGAACATCCTGCAGATGCAGCGATATACTCTGCTTCAGCTGTGGATACAGAAACGTTGGTCTGCTTCTTGCATTGCCAAGAAACAAGTCTAGGTCCCAGAAATTGACATCCACCAGTAGTCGATTTCCTGTCAAGAGCACACCCACCAAAGTCACTATCAGAATAACTATATAATTCAAAATTGCCTTCATAAGGATACCATAACCCGAGATTTGGTTTCCCTTTAAGGTATCTGAAAATACGTTTAACAGCAACCAGGTGCGACTCTTTCGGATCAGACAGATATCTTGCACACACACATACAGCATACATAATGTCTGGCCTTGATGCAGTAAGATACATCAGTTAACCAATCATTGATCTGTATAGTGTTTGATCCACGGATTTGCCTTTCGGATCCGGTTGTATCTTGCAATTCACATCAGATGGAGTTCGAATTGTCTGACAATCTTGCATCTTGAACTTTTTCAGCAACTTCTCAACAAATTTTGATTGTTTGATAAAAATTCCGTCAGTTGATTGTTTCACTTGTAATCCAAGAAAGAAGTTAATCTCCCCCATTGAACTCATCTGGAATCTGGACTTCATGATTTCTTCAAACTCTTTGCACATGGACTCACTGGTTGATCCGAAGATAATATCGTCCACATATACTTGAACACATAAAAGATCTTCATTTTCCCGCTTCATAAATAAAGTTGGATCAATCTGACCTCTTGTAAATCCATGTTCTAGCAAATGCTTAGATAGTGTCTCGTACCAGATCCTTGGAGCTTGATGTAGACCATATAGAGCTTTACTCAACTTGTATACATGATGAGGATAATCAGGATCTTCAAAACCCAGAGGTTGTCTGACATATACATCATCTGTAATTGGTCCATACAGAAAAGCGCCTTTAACGTCCATTTGGAATACTTTAAACTTCATGAAGGAGGCATATGCAAGAAAGACGCGTATAGCTTCAAGTCGAGCGACCGGAGCAAACACTTCTTCATAATCAATACCTTCTTCCTGAGTGTATCCTTGTGCAATAAGTCTGGCTTTGTTTCTCACAACAATACCACGTTCATCTGGCTTGTTCTTATACAACCATCTTGTACCAATCGCATTTTCTCCTTCAGGTAAGTCCACTAATTTCCAAACCTCTTGTTTGCGAAATTGAAGTAACTCCTCTTGCATAGCTTCAATCCAACTGTTATCTTGTAACGCTTCTGAAATGTTCTTTGGTACCACTTGAGAAAGAAAACATGAATAAAGACAAACGTTTGCTTGCTCAGTTTGACTTCTTGTAGTTCTCTGATTCAACGGCCCAATAATCTGAGAGACAGGATGTTTCTTGTGAATTCGATGAGTTGGTATGACTTCACCTTGCACTTGACTCTCCAGATTTGACTGATTCAGATTCGGTAGATCTTGCAGAATTGTAGACGTATGCGGAGTGAAATTAGGAACTTGATCCGGTGAATTGATGAAGTAGTCAAACGATTCTGGAACAACTTCAATATTCGGATCTGATGATGGTTGATTTTGAATAGATCCACCATCATTAGGAGAACTTTGCGGATTATCATCATCATCAAGATTGTTTGATTCTTGATCGTCTTGAGACCCAGAAGGACCCGGAGCTTGACTTGATACTCCATGATCAGGATTATGAAAAGACATGAACGGATACTCAGAATTGAGATTTCTATCATCGTCATTATCAGAATCATCACTGAAACATCCCAAGTCTCCTGATTCCTTTCTTGATGTTCCTGAAAAATCAAATAAGTTAGAATTGAAAGATTTTGATAACGAATCTAAATCAAACAACCATTCGGGACCATGAACCACTGACGGAAACGAATTTTCTAAAAACTTTACGTTAATAGTTTCAATAACAGTGTTTGTTTTGCTATTAAAAACCCGATAAGCTTTAGAAACAGATGAGTAACCAAGGAAAAATCCATCGTCAGATTTTGACTCAAATTTCCCGAGATGATCATTTAAATTTAGAATCGATACAGGACAACCAATTGCTTTCAAGTATGAAATATTCGGTTTTCTTCCAAATAACAACTCATAAGATGTTTTCTGTTTATCCTGAACCAATAATGTCCTGTTTTGTACAAAACACGTAGTAGCAATAGCTTCGTCCCAGAATATGATAGGGATTTTGGCATCTGCGAGCATGGATCTTGCTGCTTCAATCAGTGTCCGATTTTTCCGTTCCGCAACCCCGCTTTGTTGAGGCGTTCTTGGAGCACTAAATTGTCTAGCAATTCCTTTTTCTGCACAAAACAAATCAACATTAGCGTTCTTAAATTCTGTTCCAATATCACTTCTCAAAATTTTAACTTTACAATCCAACTGATTTTCAACTTTGATGATAAATTCTTTTAGCAACTCAGCAGTTTCGGATTTAACATGCAAGAAATAAACCCAAGAAAATCTAGTGAAATCGTCAATGATGACAAAACAATAAGACTTCTTTCCGATGCTTTGAACATTTGTTGGTCCGAAAAGATCCATATGTAGCATCTGCAAGGGTTTTGAAATGGAGTGTTCTGGCTTGGACTTAAAAGACATTCGGTGCTGTTTTCCTTTCAAACATGCTGGACAGAGATCAGTTATAGAGAACTTCTTTGATGGTATTCCCACAGCATGATTTCCAGTCACCAGTCGATTCATGTTTCTGAAGTTTGAATGGCCCAGCCGTCTATGCCAAAGCTGACTCTCATCATTTGATGCATGCGCAATGAGACAAGTAGTTTCGGTTTCAGCATCAATCTGCGACATATCAAGCTTGTATACATCACGATCTCTTGGAGCTTTAACCACCACCCACTCATTGTCAATCTTGAAACCTGGTTTGAGTATATAACAGAAAGAATCATCAAATAAAGTTGAATAAGATTTATCACAAATTTGAGATACACTTAGCAAATTAAAGTTCAAGTGTGCACAGTAGTTGACTTTATCAAAGCTAATGACCCCATTTGACACAGTTCCTTCTCCAGTTATTTTACCACCAGCATCTCCTCCAAATGCAACATGTGTACCATTTTTCAGCTTAAAATCTTGAAGCAAGGCATGGTTGCCTGTCATATGCCGGCTACACCCACTATCAACAAACCATGAGTTAATAGGTCTTCTTGGGCGTACCTGCATTTCAACAATCACTTAGTTAGTTTGGTCAACCCAGGCCCACATGGTCTTGGGTTTTCCGAATCTATCTGTAACAGTAACTTGTTGATAATGAAGATTTTGAAAATTTGTTTCATTTGAGAGATTTGGTTGAAAACTGTTTAGCCCATTGGCATGAATTGATTGCTTTCTTCTCAAAGCAATAAACCTTTCCTCTAACTTAGGATCAAGATTATTTTCAAACTTTTGATTTCTCACCATCAAAGCTCTTGGTTTAAAACTGTTAACCTGCACATTTCTTGATGAAAAGTTATTAGAAACAGAATTGTTTCGATTGAAATTTCTCAAAACAGGAGAATGACCTTGATTCACATTTTGAAAACCAAATGATTGATTTCTTTGAAAATTTGGAAATGGAGTCAGTTCTCGTGATGAGTTTTTCCGAAAGAAACAATCCTTTGTGTCATGGTTTCTTCTTTCACAAATATCACAAAATTTGTTATAAAAACATTCTTCTGAAGAATGGTTTCTTTTGTCACAGTAACTGCAGTACCTGTTAAAGAAACATTCAGCAGTAACATGATTATAACGATCACAAATCTCACAATGTTTCTTGCTAATCCTAAAGAGCCGATTGTTAACTTTTGATGTTGAACCCACTCATGATTCATTATCAGTTTTGTTCGGTTTTAGATTAACTTGATTCTTTTGTGGAGACTTTGTTTGTGATTTTGATTGCATGGGACTTTGATTCGATTTTAAACCATTCTGTTTGGTTACCTTTTTTGGTTCAATTCTTTTATCATTGACAGCGGAAGACTTAGGATCTGAACCTGTTTTCAGAACAGAGTTAGATTTGATTGAAGAATTGATTTGGTTACCATAAGAACCATTCATATCGAAAGTTTCTGCAGACACAAACTTGATTGTTTTACCTTTTGACACTTTCTTCTTGACAGTTTTGACATTGTCAGTTTTAACATTTTGAGCTTTGGTGTTGTCATTCGATTTGATGACACTTTTACCTTTCGATTCTTTTGTTTCAGATTGATTGACTTTCGATTTTAATTTATGCATTTTTGCATTCGAAACTTCATTCTTGTTCACTTCTTGCTTCTTGATCAGTTGATCAGCAACTTTCACTTTCTGCTCATTTTTCCACCTGATGTATTCAGGATCATTGTATCCCGAAAATTCAGCTTCGTCCTTCACTTCCTGCTTGGGATTCAGTGCAGGATATTCAACTAGTTGAATCAGAACAGGTTCTGATTTGTTGCTAGCTTCATCATCAGCTTCAGTTGTCACGCCCTCATCATCTTTCAAACTCTCAATCAATACTTCAGATCCTTCGGATTCGGATTTTCTTCTTTGAATTTCTTTGAATTTCTTTGAATTTTCGTTTATTTTCAGGTGAATGATCAAATTCATTGAAGTTTTCAGGTAAAGTTTGAGTGATTGATTTAGGCATTGGTTCATGAGTAAAACCCAACCCTGTTTTGTTTTAATTTCCTCTTTCATTCACAAGTTGTTTAACCATAGTTTTACAACTTTTCACTTTTGTTAATTCAACTTGAGTGACTGCATGAGCAACTTTTTCTTGTTCAAAGTTCTTTGTCATTTCTTCAAGTTGTTTGGTTACAAGTTCCAGTTCCTTTAAGGTTTTGTTCCATGATTCTTTAAGTGACAAAATCTTCTCATCAGCAATTTTGTGATCAATTTTAAGTTGTTCATGAATTTTCTCATGTTTGCTTAATTTGTCACCAATTTTAAATGAATGAGTTCGATAATGTTCTACTTGTTGAATGCATTGTTCAGAACATAACCTTTCCTTCACATCAGCAGGCAAAGGAACATAGTTAAGGGGTAAGTCATTACTAACCTTTGGTTGTTCTGTTGATGACGAAGACTCATTGGATGTAGCCATCAGCGCTATTTCTGAATCAGATTCTTCAATAGGATCTGATTTTGCACTCCAGTCATATTCCTCTGAATCTTCACTCACAGTATCAATCACTTTACTATCTCCTTCTTCTGACCAATCCTCTTCGATTTCACAAACCAGTGCCAAACTTGATGTAAGATCAGATGTGAATTGTTCTGCATATGCACTCCAATCATAACCGTCTTTCACACTTACCACCAGTGCTTTAGTTTGATCTTCTGGTTTCTTGCCTTCATCTTTCAGTTCCGGCTTGGGAAGACTTTGATATGGTTTCTGTATGAAACGTTGATTTCTGTGTTGATAGCTTGAAGACTGTTGCGAGCTTTGACCTTGACCTTGATTCTGTCCACTTGAACTTGCTTGGTCGTTGTAGTTCTGATTCTTAGGAGCTTTGCATTCTCTAGAAAACTGACCATAGCAGTTACAGTTGAAACATCTGGCCTTCGATTTGTCAAAACCAACTGTCTTGTTTGCATGAGGCTTGTAGCTTCGGTTAACATATGCATGCTTCTGCGTTCTATATGCAACCATCACCATTTGCCAATTCCGAGCCATTTCCTCAACGTCATTAGGATCCACCTCAAATAAATCTTGAAGGACAACGTCCATTTGACTCAAGTGACTTCCTTGGTATGCTTGAAAGCTTGCCATAAAAGCTGTAAAAGCAGTTTTGGTCTCGTCATCTTGTAACAAGATGTTCATCACATCTTTTACATTAGATTGCACAGTATTACACTGTTCTTCTGAGTGATTCTGACTTTGACTTTGAACTCTAGGTGGAGATTGAGGTTGAGAATAAGTTGGTGAACTTGGAAAGTATGATGAATCAGTATAAAAACTTGCGCCAACAAATAAATCACCCTCATCTTCAAACTTAGTTGCATCTTGTGCAAGAAAGGCATTCTCCACAGTATTAGCAGGATTCACAATATATTTGTATTGTGCATGTGAACCAGTTCTATCAGTGTTTCTAGAACCCTCATCTATCTCTACCTCTTCAATCTTTGCAATGAGCAGATCCAAATCCATCGGAAACTTTTCAGTATGTTTCAATAGAGTCACAGTCTGTTTCCACGATGATGGAAGTGCACATAGCAGTCTGTCATTTAGATCTTGGAGATCTGTTTTTGCACCCGCATTGGTCATTTCAGTAGTCAAATGAACAAACCTATTCATCATCTGGTGCACGGATTCTCCAGCAATGTGTTCAAATAACTCCAACTGTCTCTTCAGCTTTTGTTTCTTGAGACTTCTGAGTTGTTCACCTCCTTCACAAATGGATTTCAAAGCTTTGAACAATGTATAACCTGTTTGATAGGTGTCCAACCTTAACAGTACTTGTAGTGGCAATCCCTTACACATCAAAGAATATGCTTGCTATCATTCTTCACTTTCCTTAAATCTTCTGCTGACAAATTATCCTCTGGATAAGGTTCAGTAGAGTCCTTGGTGTAGGTACTTGCACTATCTGGAGCTGTCTGTGTAGGTTTGTGAGGACCCTTGTCAATTGACTTCCAAAGATCATTGTCTATTGAGCAGAGATGATGCTTCAGTCTAATCGTCCAATTCTTGAAATCTGCACGATTGACAAGTCTAGGAACACGGTTATCAGAATCATCATTAGGTGCCATTTTAAAAATTTTAAAGAAAATATTTTTGGTTTTTGATGATTTTTGAAAAGAAACAGTTAAAATACTAAAATAAAGACAAGTAATTAAAGACAAGTTAAGAAACAAGGATTAAAAACAACTAAATATGAGTCACACGGCTGAACAGTGAAAATGTCTTCTTCACCCGGCTGAACAGTAACTTTTGTTCTTCACCCGGCAGAGAGAAAGTCTTCACCCGTCTAAACAGTTGACCCGGCAGAACAGTTACCCGACAGAATAGGATTATCTTCACACGACAATAACTTGACCCGGCTTGAATCTTGACACGGCAAAAAGCTTTACCCGGCTGAACAGTTGATCACACGACAGCAAAGTTGTTTACCCGGCTACACAGTTTTCGATCACCCGGCTGAAATTGTTAATCACCCGACGTAACAGTGTATCACCCGGCACAACAGTACTTGATCCGGCTGAACAATAACACCTTTTTCTTGTCAAATTCTTTACCCGTCTAGCACAAAATCCTTTACACTAATTTGTTCACAAATCTAAGTCCAAGAAAATTGTCTAAGTCAATTTTATCACCCGGCTAGTTAATCTTCAACCAGTTCTTACTGTTTATCATCTTCATCATGAGAATTTTTCTGGGTTTATCAAAAACTTGTCCAATTCGTTCAAAATTCACACACAAGCAGTGAAATAGTCCGATTAACAATCCCTAATCTCAATCAATCCAAAACATGATCAAATTTTGATGAATTTGAGCAAAATTCGATCGAACAGTAACTTTTTCAATCTTCTTAATTCCTCAGATCTGATGATAATCTGATGGAATCTGCACGATTGTTGTGAATTAGGAGTGATTGCGATGATAAATCACAGCTAAAAACAGCAACAATTCATTCAGATCATGATTTTTGAGCAATATTGTAGTGTTTTTGCTTGATGAATAGCGAAGAACACAATACCAACAGCTCTGATACCAATTGATAGGTTCAATTGGATCGATGATATCGCTCAATGATCAGAATGAATCATACACAAACACAGTTCAATCAGCAACACAATTCATTACTAATAATTCTCTTTGTATATTTATGATCAAAGCAAGTTTGTAGTACAAATGCAGGAGAAAATAAATCACACACACTTAGTTCTCTCTCTAACGTGAATAGTGATCTAGCCTCTCTCTCACACTCTCTCCCTACATGCTTTAAGCAACAAATACATTTTAGGGAAAATAACAAAATAAACCCTAAACTATACATAAATGTATAAAACAAGTACAAAGTAAATCTTTAACAGGAAATAGCCCTAACACGGGGCCAACTAAGGCTGCATTTTATACCTTCGGGTAGGGCCTACGGGCAGGTTTCGGTAAAAGTATAAATGCCTACGGGCAGGTTTTGGTAAAAGTATTAATGCCTACGGGCAGGATTTTATTAGGGCTTATAGTGCTTTACACGAATTGGAACCACATTCAAGTCCTTATAAAAGTTCGAGGTTGATTAATATATGATAGCGGGGAAATTTGAGTAGTACTATCGGGTTGCGACGGCACCCCACCCTTGACTGGGCGTCATGTGGTGCAAATTGTCCTTAATGGTTATGGGTCATCCTGGTTAGATGACGACAAGGCAAAAGTAACGTTTAGCTTTCATCTCGACGTGTTGACAAACAATAAGCATACGGTCTTGCAAACCGCCTAATAAAATAGACTTTTGTTGATCTGTGTTGTAAACGTTATCTTTTATTTATATATATAAATCTCATTGAACTCACCAACATTATGTGTTGACCGTTTTAGTATGTTTTCTCAGGTAATTAAAGAACACGAGCACGAGTAGGACATGCATGCATTGGGTCGTCTTTTGGACTGTTTCAAAAACTACATTTAATGCTTACGTTATTTTATTAACCTGGTTAATCACTTTGTGCGCGGGATTTTGCGTACTGGATTTATTTATGCTTCCGCTAAACGTGGGTTTTAACATTTAAACTCTGAAGTTTGGTTTATTTATAAAATTAAATATTTCTTTAAACGTTGAGTCAGTGTTAACTGTAACTAATGGCTTGAGATCCTGGTATGTCACACGCCTAACGGATACCCCGTTTGTGGAAAAATGAGGGTGTGACAGATTGGTATCAGAGCCATAAGTTATAGGGAACTAGCATCTGCATCTAGACTATAACTTGGCATTGCATTAGTTACACTCACATTGCACATAAGTTACATTAGATTG
This sequence comes from Tagetes erecta, assembly GCA_030867185.1. NCBI lineage: Eukaryota > Viridiplantae > Streptophyta > Magnoliopsida > Asterales > Asteraceae > Tagetes > Tagetes erecta. The sequence continues at coordinate 14,132,759 of CM061493.1, forward strand.
GGCTTATACGTGTTCTTATACGTGTTACCTTATATATGATTCCTTATCCTTGTTTCCTTAGACAGATTTCCTTATACTATTTTATTATGCCTTACCTGTAGACCTGATTGCTAATTTTGATTTTGATTCTCATTCCCATCTTGTTACGGATTCATTTTCGGGATCCGTGAGCGTCGTTTGGAGTTTATCGCTACCCGGTGGGTCATGATCTAATAGTCCTTATCTGAACAATCAGTTGTTCAGACTCTGTATTCCTTGGGTGTTTAAAGAATGATGAATCGAGGGAATATGCTACCCCCCCCCCCCGCGTTGCTCTTTTGGTGCTTAACCTGTTATTTAAACTTTTAAACCTTCTCCATAATGTCACGCTTACCTTATTTTGTCAATTTGGTGCTTGTTGCACTCATAAAAACTATTGACTCGAAGTGGCATCCCGTGGAGATTGATACTGATGGTATTCTCGTTCTACACAAAGACTAAGTTTGAATACTAACACAAATACAACCTACAGTTTGTAAATAAGCAAGCATTATATGAATATCATACCTCTCTTATACATCCTATATTCGGAATAATATAAATTATCTTATGAATAATCACAAAACAATAAGCATGATTAAAATTAAAATTAAAGCCCATGATGGGAGACAAATTAGGGTGATTATGTAAGGTAAATTGACGATTACGGGTGCGCAACGTAATGGTGAATTTACAGGTACACGATGATCCTGGAAAAGTGATGGGAGAAAAACTTGTCATGTGGGTTACAACCAAAACCTAAAAGTGAAGAATCAAACAACACAGATTTACCTGAAACAATATCTCTAAGTAACATACTGATATCAAGTTTATCCTACAATACACCTATGTGTAGTAAATAATTGTAATACCACCTTCGAATATAAACTCCTACCATGATAATGCCACAAACTCATGATGCAATAGGACGCTATAAATTATGGTCAGTGTGTTATGACCTCTTACTCAACAACGGTAATAACTTAATTATATCATGGTTTTCCCAAAAGAACATTAAACAATCCTTTTAATTGTAAGAGTTTCTTGGAAGAGCCCTATATAACTACAACTTATTTGAAAAACTCGTTCATGTCAGAATAAACCCACCGCATAAAATGCTTTGAAAAAAAAATATATTTAAATTTATTTATCCATCAAAAACATTTAAATTCATAAACATTATCTATATTCGGAACATCGAAAAATATATTCAAATTTCTCTACCAAATAGTTTGCATAACAGTAACTCGGCTTAAGCGTTATTAATGTTGCGAGTCTATAATTGATTACCTTCAAACTTCTTACGAACGCGTGTTTCCTATGAACCCTATTTCATCTATCATTCATATGGCAATTCGCTATATATCTAGACACTTATAACTTTCAGGTATCTATTGCCCACAGTGATAATGAAAAGCTAAGTGAATTTTATAACTGACTCCCCCCCCTCGCGGGTATAGAACTCTGAACATTGAATATATTCTGTGACTCTTAGGATTCATTTGATGAATAGTATAGTCAATAATAAACAATTGATACCAACTAGCGTTCTGCTTGAACCTCATCCATTAAAGTTCAAAATAAGAAACTTTTATTTCGTTCATCCCAATACACATTGTAATTGCTAAGAAAGATAATAACTGATGCTCTCGTAGTCATTTGACACTCTAATCGTGCAATATATTTCTTTCAAAGATCCAGTTTATTCAAGAGATCCTACCTTGTGTGGAAATTACCTTCCTTGATCACAACTATTTGATCCGCAATGTAAGCAATAGTCAGCTAGTCGTTCTAAAACATGAAAATCTCAATAGAATTAATTAAATGCTTAATGAAACTATTGATATTACACGACCCAAGTAATGAATTAACATGACATCATTATCGGACATGTTAGTAAACTTAGAACTCGAGATCTTAAACACTCTAAAGGTTTAAACACTATCACCCAATGAAACTTAATATCCAAATTCTTGTTAGCATCTTATTGATTGAACTCTTATATAATCCATGCGTCCTAAAACCCGTATTTTAAAAGAAATATGGTTAAGCCACCCTAAAAGAGCTACACGATTGAAACAAATATGTTATTCAAACAGAAAGATAAAATTCTTGAAAACATTCTATATGAGAAAATGTTGGGCGTACCATATACCCCCCCCCCCCCCGCGCACTTTAAACCGTAACATTCAGAATTCATCAACAATAAAACTTGTTGTACTCCAATGAATAGAAACAACTCATGTGACATTGACTCTTGTGTTGTACACTACTCCTATACGTAAACTTTAATAACATATTATACTACGTTGTACAACCACTTGTCCTCTCGATCACAACAGCTCATATAGTTATTGAAGATAGAAATACTTATTAAATTTCTTGATCATTTTTACTCAATACATATACTTCTGAACACATAAATATTATCAAAAATTCATTCTTCATCTGTTTTAGAATGTCTATGACATCCTCGATGACCGCGTTTTGACAACGCTTCTTTAATATAGACTCCTTAGCTAAGTCTCGATCCTTGAAAATCTAAATAACATCTCGAAGCTCCGTGATCTAAAAATTCTTAAACATCCTGCATAGAAATAGTTGTTTATGAATTTTAAGAGTGGTTCCTAAAGAAACTTTTGAATCTCTTCAAACCCTCGATACATTAGACCAGTTGGAATTTTGCAAATGATTACTCTAGATGGTTTAAACCTAAAGAAGTGGCTACCTAATGAAACACAAATACAATCATTCTTAGCTATTAAAGCAACAACGTCTAACACCAAAAGTACGATTTAATTTTTGGGACGAAAATTCTTTTAACAAGGGGATGATGTGACAACCTGAAAATTTTTCTTTTCCTTTGTTCTATTTTGTGGCAGAAAACCAGTGACGTGGCGTAATTTTCGGGACGAAAATTCTTTTAACAAGGGGATGATGTGACACCCCGCAAATTCAGGTTAATACCGTTAACTATTTTTAAACTGTTCTGCTAAGTTTTATATAAGTTAAAGGTTTGTTTTGTAATAAATTAAACTAGTTTATTATCTTTAAAACCAAATTAAATAACCTATAAAATTACAAGGGCTAAATGTGTAACATGAAAAGTTATAAACCCAACCCCCCACCCAAATCCTGTCGCATATATATATATTTTTTTCTTTCTTCTTCCTTGACACACACATACACACACAACCGAACCCTAATCGGCCGCACCACCACACCAGCCGCATCTCTATCTTCATCGCCATACCACGTCTGGTTCATCCCCGCATCGCAGCAGACTTGTTTCGCTTTACCGTACGCATTATTGCTGCTGTTCGGAGCATCAAACGGAACCGGAAAAACCTTCAACTCCGACGAGCTACCAACTCCGGCCACCCATCTTCGCACCCGCAACCTCCGCTTACCTGTTCGATTATCGGTCATAGGACGTGTTAGGAATTCTGTGTTGCATATCTCGTATATTTTGCCGTGCGCTTCAAAGGTGAGATCTTTGCCCGCTTTTAAATCTTTTTCGGGGAGAAAACATACAAATGTTTTTACATGCCTTCGGGCAATTATTTTACAGCGCCTTCGGGCGGACTGCAATTTTATTTATGCCTTCGGGCATGGCCTTCGGGCAAAATTTTATGCCTTCGGGCGGGGCCAACTAAGGCTGCATTTTATACCTTCGGGTAGGGCCTACGGGCAGGTTTCGGTAAAAGTATAAATGCCTACGGGCAGGTTTTGGTAAAAGTATAAATGCCTACGGGCAGGATTTTATTAGGGCTTATAGTGCTTTACACGAATTGGAACCACATTCAAGTCCTTATAAAAGTTCGAGGTTGATTAATATATGATAGCGGGGAAATTTGAGTAGTACTACCGGGTTGCGACGGCACCCCACCCTTGACTGGGCGTCATGTGGTGCAAATTGTCCTTAATGGTTATGGGTCATCCTGGTTAGATGACGACAAGGCAAAAGTAACGTTTAGCTTTCATCTCGACGTGTTGACAAGCAATAAGCATACGGTCCTGCAAACCGCCTAATAAAATAGACTTTTGTTGATCTGTGTTGTAAACGGTATCTTTTATTTATATATATAAATCTCATTGAACTCACCAACATTATGTGTTGACCGTTTTAGTATGTTTTCTCAGGTAATTAAAGAACACGAGCACGAGTAGGACATGCATGCATTGGGTCGTCTTTTGGACTGTTTCAAAAACTACATTTAATGCTTACGTTATTTTATTAACCTGGTTTATCACTTTGTGCGCGGGATTTTGCGTACTGGATTTATTTATGCTTCCGCTAAACGTGGGTTTTAACATTTAAACTCTGAAGTTTGGTTTATTTATAAAATTAAATATTTCGTTAAACGTTGAGTCAGTGTTAACTGTAACTAATGGCTTGAGATCCTGGTATGTCACACGCCTAACGGATACCCCGTTTGTGGAAAAATGAGGGTGTGACAATAGCTACATATGTATAAGTTTGAATTAACATGTTTAGATGCATGATCAATGTGTGTATAACCGCTGATAAGTAAATAAATATATATACATATATCTTGTATGTATGTACGTAAAGAATTTTGTGCAAGCATGTATGTCGCATGTGTATGTATGTGTGCAGAAGATAGGAATTATTTCAAGATGTGTGTGAAATCTTAGTGCATATATATGATGGTATGTATATATATATATACATACTAATAGGAGCAGCAGTATAGAAGAAAATGTATATATATACATGTTCGATTAAACAACGTCAACGTTAGTACATGACATGTAAGTTCTAGTTGCAGCAGCGCGTGTGACCTGGAATGTGTATTGTGTATGTGTGCGAATTCATGATTCGAATGGATATGTGTATGTCGTTGCCATGATATCGTTGTATGTGTATAGACGTGTATGCGACTGGATGCGATGGTACTATAACATATATATATATATATATATATATATACATGTGTGTGTGTGTGCGCGCGTGCGCTGTAATAGTATGCAATTATTTTCATAATGTTGTCGATGTGGTTATGTGTATGGGTCTGTGTATATACACAAATATGAAATTGGATGAATGGATGTAGGGAGGTATAATAACAAAAGGTGTATGCAAGTCGTATGTATTGTATGTGTATGGATGAATATGTGTGAATTGCATGTTACAAGTATACATCAAATAGTCATGTGTTTGCAAACATGTTGTTAGGTTGTAAATGAAAATACCTGCATGAAAGTATATATATAATCATTGCATATCTATATGTTAAAACTTATGTGGTATGTTAGTATTGGTTGGGAAACTAAATTGAATACTCAATACCCTAGTGGATCTTAAATTTGGATATGTTATATTATGATTTGAGTTCAATATTTTAGTTAATAATTAGTGAGTAACTATTAATCAGGTCGTAGGACGATCTAGGAAATCCGAGTTGCATATCTTGATGTTATTTGCTGTGCGCTTCAAAGGTGAGTTCTTTGCCCGCTTTTAAATCTTTTTCGGGGAGAAAACATACAAATGTTTTTACACGCCTTCGGGCAATTATTATACAACGCCTTCGGGCAGACTACATTTTTATGCTTTCGGGCAAAACTTTATGCCTTCGGGCGGGACCAACTACGGCTACGTTTTATACCTTCGGGTAGGGCCTTCGGGCAAGATTCTAATGGCCTTCGGGCTACGGTTTATGCCTTCGGGCAGGGCCTTCGGGCAACGGTTTTGATAAAACAAAGTTCTATTGTCTAACTGTTTATTTTACTGAGCATGATTCCACCCAACTCTAAGTCCTTTCCTTTTTGTCGAGATTATTAATATACAGTGGGTATAACGGGGAAATTTGAGTAGTACTACGGGTTCGGCAGACCCCATCATGCTGGATTGGTTTCCAGGTGGTGCAAATTGTCCTTTAACTTTTGGTCACCCGTCGTGGTGGTAACAAGGCAACCTTATCGTATCGTTCAGTTTAATCTCGACGTGCTCATGTAGTAAACGAGGTGGTCTAGCTAACCAGCAATAGTAATGATGTTTATCGGTTAAACGGTTTCAGTATTTTTATATACTCTTGTTACTTAAACTCATTGAACTCACCAACATTATTTGTTGACTCGTTTTAGTATGTTTTCTCAGGTGGCTAGGAGCTGTGCACGTAGGACATCATGCATGAGTCGTTTTAGTTTATTTTGAAAAGTTATTTACGTTGTTGGCTTTAATGAAAATAAATGCCGGTTTGTGCTAGACTATTGAGCACAGGTTTTATTACTAGTATCGTGCTAGACTGTTGAGCACAAGTTTATTTAAATAATGAGTTTGTTTGAAACTTCCGCTAAACTTTGAAAACTTACATTTTTATACCCTGAGTTTTGGGTTAACGTTTAAGTTAAACTTTTATTTAAAACATTGAGTCAGTGTTACTATAACTAATGGCTTGAGATCCTGGTATGTCACACGCCTAACGGATACCCCGTTTGTGGAAAATTGAGGGTGTGACATTATATGAAAATTTTTTGATTTTTGAGAGTTAATTTTTTGATCAAATTTGTTTTTGGTGTGGTTATATAGGTAAATGTTGTGGTTTTATGTGAAAATTTTTGATTTTTTAAGAGTTGATTTTTTGATCCAATTTGTTTTTGGTGTGATTATATAGGTAAATGTTGTGGTTTTATGTGAAATCTATTTATTTCTTCAACAGTTGATTTTTTAGGAATGTTTGGTTTTGTGTGATTAAATATATGTAAAATGTTGTGGTGTATATGAAAATTTGTTAGTTTTTTTAAAGTTGATTTTATGATCAAATTTGTTTTTAGTTTGATTATATATTACGTGGTGTGATTTTTCTGACAATTTTTGATGTATTTGAAAGTTAATTTTTTGATCATATTTGTTTTTGGTTTTATTATATAGGTAAATGTTGTGGTTTTCTGTGAAAATTTTTTATATTTTTAAGAGTTGATATTTTGATCAAATTTGTTTTTGGTGTGATTATATATGTTGTGGTTTTATGTGAACATTTTTTATTCTTTCAAAAGTTGATTTTTTTGATAAAAGTTTGGTTTGGTGTAATTAAATATAAGTAAAATATTGTGGTATTATGTGAAAATTTGTTGATTTTTGAAAGTTGATTTTTTTATCAAATTTGTTTTTGATATAGTTATATTGGTAAATGTTGTTGTTTTGTATGAAAATTTTTGATGTTTTTGAAAGTTGATTTTTTGATTAAATTTGTTTTTGATTTGATTATATAGATAAATGTTGTGGTTTTATGTGAAAATTTTTGATTTTTTCAAAAGATTAGTTTTTGATCAAATTTGTTTTTGGTGTGATTATATAGGTAAATATTGTGGTTTTATATGAAAATTTTAATGTTTTAAAAACTTGATTTTTTATTAAAGTTAGGTTTTGTGTGAATAAATGTAGGTAAAATGTTATGGTTTTATGTGAAAATTTGTGGATTTTTTGAAAGTTGATTTTTTGATCAGATTTGTTCTTGTGTGATTATATAAGTAAATGTTGTGGTTTTATGTGAAATTTTTTTATTTTTCTAAATTTTTCTAAAAGTTGATTTTTTGATGAAAGTTTGGTTTGGTGTGATTAAATATAGGTAAAATATTATGGTTTTATGTGAAAATTTTTGATTTTTTGAAAGTTGATTTTTTTATCAAATTTGTATTTGTTGTGATTATATAGGTATATGCTGTGGTTTTATGTGAAAGTTTTTTATTTTTTTCAAAGTTAATTATTTGATCAAATTTGTTTTTGGTGTTATTATTTAGATAAATGTTGTGGTTTTATATGAAAATTTTTGATGTTTTGAAAAGTAGATTTTTTGATCAAATATGTTTTTGGTTTGATTATATAGGTAAATGTTGTGATTTTATGTGAAAATTTTTTATTTTTTCGAAAATTAATTTTTGATCAAATTTGTTTTTGGTGTGATTATATAGGTAAATATTGTGGTTTTATATGAAAATTTTAATGTTTTTAAAAGTTGATTTTTTATTAAAGTTAGGTTTGGTGTGAATAAATGTAGGTAAATTGTTATGGTTTTATGTGAAAATTTGTGGATTTTTTGAAAGTTGATTTTTTGATCAGATTTGTTCTTGGAGTGATTTTATAGGTAAATCTAGTGGTTTTATGTGAAAATTTTTTATTTTTCCAAAAGTTGATTTTTTGATGAAAGTTTGGTTTGGTGTGATTAATATAGATAAAATATTATGGTTTTATGTGAAAATTTGTTGATTTTTTGAAAGTTGATTTTTTGATCAAATTTGTATTTGTTGTGATTATATAGGTATATGTTGTGGTTTTATGTGAAAATTTTTTATTTTTTCCAAAGTTAATTATTTTATCAAATTTGTTTTTGGTGTTATTGATTAGCAAATGTTGTGGTTTTATATGAAATTTTTTGATGTTTTGAAAAGTTGATTTTTTGATCAAATATGTTTTTGGTTTGATTATATAGGTAAATGTTGTGATTTTATGTGAAATTTTTTTATTTTTTCGAAAATTAATTTTTTGATCAAATTTGTTTTTGGTGAGATTATATAGGTGAATGTCGTGATTTTATGTGAAAACTTTTTATTTTTTCAAAAGTTGAGTTTTTGATCAAATTTGTTTTTGGTGTGATTAAATATAAGTAAAATATTGTGGTTATATGCGAAAATTTGTTAATTCTTTTAAATTAAATTTTTTTTATCAAATTTGTTTTTTGTGTGATTATACATTACTTATTGTGGTTTTATATGAATATTTTTATATTTTAGAAATTTTATTTTTTTTTGTTATATTAGTTTTTGTTGTGATTGTATAGGTAAATGTTGTGGTTTTATGTGAAAATTTTTTATGTTTTCGAAAGTTGATTTTTTTTATGAAAGTTGGGTTTTAATGTGATTATAAATAGCTAAAATGTTGTGTTTTATATGAAATTTTTTTATTTTTTCGAAAGTGGATTTTTTGACCAATTTTTTTTTGTATTATTATATAGGTAAATGTTGTGGTTTATGTGAAAATTTTAATTTTTTTAGGAAAGTTGATTTTTGATCAAATTTGTTTTTGGTGTGATTATATAGGTAAATATTGTGGTTTTATGTGAAAATTTTTTACTCTTTCATAAGTTGATTTTTTTATGAAAGTTTGGTTTGGTGTGATTTAATATAGGTAAAATTTTGTGGTTTTAAATGAAAATTTGTTGATCTTTTAAAAGTTTATTTTTTGATTAAATTAGTTTTTGGTGTGATTGTATTGGTTTTTTTTAACAGGTGTGATTATATAGGTAGATGACATGTTCAATTGGATCGAAACTGTTACAAACTGAGATATCAATCACATATCGAAGTAAAGTTACGATTATCAACACACGAATACAGATTATTCTCTTTGTATTAATGATCAGAAGGGTACAGTACAATAGGTGCAGAAAGGTGATTACACAGTACTTGTTCGCTCACTTTTATGACCTAGCACCTATAACTTTCTATTTCTATCACCAACACACTTCAGGGATATAACAATTTACACCCTAGACTAAAACAACTATACATATGAAGATAAAGTAAATGTTTTTAAACTAGAGCCCTAACAGTACTTCCCTTAAGATTTAACTTTTATCTTCATTCCAAATATCTTCTTCTTTAACTTGAGCATCAATGATCGACGGCTTTAAGCTCGTGTTGATCTCTGATTGCTTTAAAAATTGCTTTTTCAAACTTTCCTCATTTTGTGATGAGCCTCTTTCTTTTCGTTGATGATGATTTTTATTTTGGACATTCTCTGAAGAATTTCATACGTCAACCCTACAAAACCAATGTTAGCATAGAAAATGTATGGTTCCTTGTTATCCGAAGACACCACCTCCAAAGAGCCTTTCGTAGTGATAAGCATATAAGCAATATTCTGACTATCCACTCGTTCCAGATTAGAATAAGCCATAGCTTTCTGGAAAGTGATTCGCTCCATCGCAGCAGTAATTGCTTCTATAATACCTTCAAAGTATTTGCGATTAATTTCAGACACTTCATCAACCGCTTTTTCCATCTTATAGCTTCGCATGAAATAGATATAACTTGGATGAAGCAGCTTCAGCCCAAATGCTCCAAAGATCTCTATAACATCATCAGACATGTCTTCAAAATTTCTGATCAACTTTAATTCATGGTGGCCTTCATGATAAAACATCTTCAGAATAGGTTTCGATTGCTGAGTTCCATTAAAAACTTTCTGGCCTGGTTGATTGATTTTCTCAAAGTGTTTCTCACTCAGTTCATCCAAATAAACCTCACAAGCCTATTGTTTTTTCTTTTCTTTTCAGAAAAATACTTACGATCTTCTTGTTGACATCGAAACTCCAGAAATTTCTTTGACCGATTAACTCCAACATCAACCAAGTGAGCAAGTCCTTAACCACTGACACACTTAGATGGATTTCTCAACGGAAGTTTAGCCAACTTTTTCAAGTCCTACACTAGCAGTTGAAGGATGGACGTGTAAATGTGATAAACATCACACAGAGCATTTACACGCTTAATCAAGAATACATCGAATATCTCATCATATTTTTTTTGGGTAAAGGGTTACCCCGGTGATGTTATTACTATAAACAAATCAGTACAAGTAATGTGACAGAATATCACATTAAAACAAGAATATGGCAGACCATATTCTAGAAAACAACTAGAGTTTCAAAAATAAGCCAAAACAAGCTAAAAACACGAAACATAGTAAACCAAGATCCAAGCAACGCTATAACTCTTCCGTTTACAACCTCCTTCAACCATGCTCATCCCATCCATCGTCCAACCCTTCTCAATTTTCCATCGCTCCACAAGCCTTCTGCTACTCTGTCTATCCTTGAACTGAATACTCATCATTCGCAGTCTTACAATTTTTAAAATCACCTCTGATAGTTGTTTAAGTGTAACACCCTAGGCAAATCCCACATCGGCCGTGGGCAGGAGAGATTTGGGATTTATAAGGGATGTCTGACCTCAAATACCAACAACGCGTTTTGGGGCTTAATGTTAGTGGATGAGTGGAGAACTCCACAGTTAAGCATGCTCGGATGACAACAATCTCAGCCCGGGTGACCATCCTGGGAAGGTTTCACCCGGGCAACCAAAAGCAAATCCGTGAGCTTTAATGTAGCAAAGCGGACAATATTGGTGGTATGAGGGGCCGGATGTTACACGTGGTATCAGAGCAACTCCTGTGCCGTTCGGGATGGTGGGGCAAACCTCATCGAGGATGGTGAATCCCCGGGGGTGTTCAGAGGGGCACCATAGGCAAATCCCACATCCAAGAATGGGATGGTGGGGCAAACCTCATCGAGGACGATGAGTCCAAAAGGGGGGGTGTTTGTAACACCCTAGTCAAATCCCACATCGGCCGTGGGCAGGAGAGATCTGGGATTTATAAGGGATGTCCGACCTCAAATACCAACAACGCGTTTTGGGGCTTAATGTTAGTGGATGAGTGGAGAACTCACAGTTAAGCGTGCTCGGATGACAGCAATATTAGGATGGGTGACCATCCTGGGAAGGTTTCACCCGGGCGACCAAAAGCAAATCCGTGAGCTCTAATGTAGCAAAGCGAACAATATTGGTGGTATTAGGGGCCGGATGTTACATTAAGGGTACGCAACTTACTCCTGAAAATCCTTGCATTTCTTTCTTGCCAGATGTAGTATGATGAAGCAGATACAACTAGCCTTTCAATAATACTTCTAGCTGAATTTGCTTTAATTCTAGGCATGATCCATCCAATAATCTCCTTCGAATCACTTCCGATATGATCCATATCAATAATGGATCTAACCAAGCTCCAAACCTATTTAGAATAATCACAATCAAAAAACATATGTTTATGCGAGTCAATATCCCTCGTGCATAACGCACAACACATCATGTTCGTATCCCAATTCTTCATTCGATCCTGAGTTTTAAGTTTACCCTTGAACACCAACCACATATGAAACGCATGTCTTGGGATACACTTAGGGAACCATACAACATGCGATCAACAAACCTGTGGTTGTCTTTACATAACGTCTTCCCATTGATGAACAGCCTCTTGATCCTCAACAAATCTGATGTTTTTGACTGAAAAATGGATCCCCCTTAGGCTCTGATACCATTTGATGGTCCCAATTAGCCTTTAAACACCAGATTTTTGATGAACTTTGGATCAAAAGACATAAAATAAGATGAACACAAGATGAACAATGAAGAACACTCTTAAAAAGTCAGATTTGATCTTGTATTGGATTGCAAAATGTGTATACAATGGAAACCCTCAATCACTAGCTCATTCAAGCCCCCAAAACCCTAATTGCACTTTACTATTTATAGTAAGTGCATAACATGCTAATTACACTAATAGTCCCTACACTTAGACTAATTAGAAAATAACAAGTTAAAAGGCTAAAATATATCTAAAACTAGATTAAATATATTTTGTTGACACAAAATATATTTATTACATTAACGATCCTAGACACAAGACAACTTCAACGTCTTGACTCGGTTCTTCGTCTCTAACTCGCCGTTAGACTTTTTTACGTTGACTTTGACCGGACGTTGACTTTTGTTGACTTTGACTGTGTTGATAATATTAGACTACAATTCAAGTCCAACAATACTCCCCCATAGTCTATTATTATCAACGTCTTGCATCGTGTTCAGCACCGACAAGTCAATACAGTTGGATCTTTAATTTAGTAAACTTCAGTCTTAATTTCAGATCCAACATCTTTTGATCAAGTTTTTTTTTGGTGTGATTAGATATGTAATTGTTCTTGTTTTCAGAAGTTGATTTTTTTTATCCAATTTGTTTTTTGTGTGATTATATAGGTAAATGTTGTGGTTTTATGTGAACATTTTATACGTTTTCAAAAGTTGATTTTTTGATGAACGTTTGGTTTGGTGTGATTAATATAGGTAAATTGTTGAGGTATGTGAAAATTTTTAATTTTTTAAAGTTGATTTTATGATCAAATTTATTTTTGGTTTGATTATATATTACATGGTCTGGTTTTCCGACAATTTTTTTATGTATTGAAATTTAATTTTTTGAACAAATTTGTATTTGATGTTATTATATAGGTAAATGTTGTGGTTTTATGTGAAAATTTATTAATTTTTCAAAAGTTGATTTTTTGATCAAATTTGTTTTTGGTGTGATTATATAGCTAATGTTGTAGTTTTATGTGATCATTTTTTATTCTTTCAAAAGTTGATTTTTTGATAAAAGTTTGGTTTGGTGTGATTAAATATAGGTAAAATTTTGTGGTTATATGTGAAAATTTGTTGATTTTTTGAAAGTTGATTTTTTATCAAAATTTTTTTCTGTGGTTATATAGGTAAATGTTGATGCTTTATAATAAAATTTTTGATGTTTTTGAAAGTTGATTTTTTGATCAAATTTATTTTTTGTGTGATTATATAGGTAAATGTTGTGGTTTTATGTGAAAATATTTGATTTATTCAAAAGTTGATTTTTTGTTTAAATTTGTTTTTGTTGTGATTATATAGGTAAATGGTGTGGTTTTGTGTGAACAATTTTTATTTTCTCAAAAGTTGGTTTATTTGAAGTAAGTTGGCTTTGGTGTGATTAAATATAAGTAAAATTTTGTGGTTGTATGTGAAAATTTTGTGGTTGTATGTGAAAATTTTGTTGATTTTTAGAAAGTTGATTATTTAAAAGTTTATTTTTTAATCAAATTTGTTTTTGGTGTGATCATATCGGTAAATATTATTTTTTGATATGAAAATTTTTGATCTTTCAAAAGTTGATTTTTTGATCAAATTTCTTTTTGGTGTGATTACATAGGTAAATGTTGAGGTTTTATGTGAAAAGTTTTTATTTTTTCAAAAGATTTTTTGTTGATCAAATTTGTATTTGGTGTGATTATATATGTAAAAATTGTGTTTTTATATGAAAATTTTTAATGTTTTCAAAAGTTGATTTTTTTTATTAAAGTTAGGTTTTGTGTGAATAAATGTATGTAAAATGTTGTGGTTTATGTGAAATTTTGTAGATTTTTGAAAGTTATTTTTTGATCAAATTTGTTTTTAGAGTGATTATATAGGTAAATTTGTTATTTATGTAAATATTTTTTATTTTTTCAAATGTAGATTTTTTGATGAAAGTTTGGTTTTTGTGTGATTAAATATAGGTAAAATATAGTGGTTTTATGTGAAAATTTGTTAATTTTTTGAAAGTTGATTTTTTAATCAAATTTGTTTTTGTTGTGATTATATATGTAAATGTTGCGGTTTTTTTGTGAAAATTTTTGATTTTTTCAAAATTTAATTATTTGAACAAATTTATTTTGGTGTGATTATATAGGTAAATGTTGTGCTTTTATGTGAAATTTTTTTATTTTTTCGAAAATTATTTTTTTGATCAAATTTGTTTTTGGTGAGATTATATAGGTAAATGTTGTGATTTTATGTGAAAACTTTTTATTTTTTCAAAAGTAGATTTTTTGATCAATTTTTTTAGTGAGATTAAATATAGGTAAAATGTTGTGGTTTTATGTGAAAATTTGTTAATTTTTTGAAATTAGATTTTTTTTTATCAAATTTGTTTTTGGTGGGATTATATATTACATGTTGTGGTTTTATATGAAAATTTTTGTTGTTTTCGAAATTTTATTTTTGGATTAGATTAGTTTTTGGTCTAATTGTATAGGTAACTGTTGTGGTTTATCTGAAATTTTTTTATGTTTTCGAAAGTTGATTTTTTTATGAAATTTGGGTTTTAGTGTGATTATAAATAGCTAAAAAGATGTGGTTTTAGGTGAAAATTTCTTGATTTTTTGATCAAATTTGTTTTTGGTGTGGTTATATAGGTAAATGTTGTTTTATTATATGAAAATTTTTGATGTTTTCGAAAGTTGATTTTTTTATTAAATTTGTTTTTTGTGTGATTATATAGGTAAATGTTGTGGTTTTATGTGTAAATATTTGATTTATTCAAAAGTTGATTTTTTTATACAATTTGTTTTTGGTGTGTTATATAGGTAAAAGTTGTGGTTTTATGTGAACATTTTTTATATTTCAAAAGTTGATTTTTTGATGAAAGTTTGGTTTGGTGTGATTAAATATATGTAAAATGTTGTGAGATAAAATGCTAAAGTGTGTCAACTAAAGTTGGTGAGTTCACAAGTTTATAAAACTTGAAAGTAAGTTCTAAAAGCAATTTCAGTAATTCCCTTAGTATATCAAGTAGTTAGCTAGACTACTATGCATGCTACACTAGTGTACGGAAGTGTTTACGACCGAAGCTGACAGAAATGTAAAGAAATGAACGCCTCAAGCCAATGTCTCCCAGACACGGTAAATGATAGGACAATTAAACACCCGTTCGACCTCAAGTCGTGCTGGCGCGACCAACTCGGATGGGGTTTGTCAGACCCGATAGTACTACTCAAAATTTCCTCGCTATGCAATATAATTAACGGTCCAAACGTAAGGCAAAAGTACTGACACTAGGTCCGCATGTGATCATACTAAGAACCAAGTAGGTAAATTTTGTGGTTTTATGTGAAAAATTTTGATGTTTTCGAAAGTTGATTTTTTCTATGAAAGTTGAGTTTTAGTGTGATTATAAATAGCTTAAAAGTTGTGGTTTTAGGTGAAAATTTGTTGATTTTTTGTGTAACAACCCGCAAATTCAGGTTAACATTGTTAACTATCTTATAACTATTCCGTTAATTTTAATAAGTTTAGGGTTTATTTTGTAATTAATAAAAACTAGTTTATAAACTTCAAAACTAAAATTTAATAACCTTATAATGTACAAGGGCTTAATGTGTAAAATTTAATTTATTTAAACCAAACCACCCGCCCACCTCTAAAACACACACACACACCCTCTAAAACCCTACCGCACGAGATCAACACCATTGTTATCATCGTCGTTCCTCCAGTTCATCATCATCATCTTCGTCTTGCATTGCAGCGCAACATTTACATTCTGATCACCTTCATCATTTCTCCGGTAAGCTTCGCTAACCAAACTCCGGTGTATGTATCTATATATATATAAATCGGTTGTGTAATCTGTATGTATATATTTAGAGCAGCAGCCATTGTCAACCGAAAACCAGTCGCGTTCCGAACATCTGCATCATCTTTCCGTCAAACAACCCACACCGTTTTCCTTTCCCGTTCCATTAGCGAACCGAAGTAGCAGCAGAAACTCCGTGGATCCCGATCATCTTTTCCGTTAACTCCCGGTGAGTTTCGCGACTCGAATACGTGAGTATGTAAACCGTATGTATTGTATGTGTATGTAAACCATATGTATTGTGTATTACAGATTGTATGTATGCAATATATCGCATGTAGGTATGATCAGTATGTAGGTATACAAGATTTACGATTTGAATAGTATGTATAGTGAATATTAAACAGTAGCAGTAGCCGGATGTGTATGTATATTGTGTGTAGGTAGTTGATTCCAGAGATATGTATGCGTATGAGACAATTGAGCAGAAGCATGTCATACACTGTATGTTTGGTGTGAATACATGACAATACGTGCAAGTATGAAAAGTATAGGAGTCACATGTTGATAATGTGAGTCGGGTCAAGCTAGCGATAGGATGCATGGAATGTGCTACATGGGCATGTGTATATAAAAATATATGTATATACGTATATATGCGAATGCAATAATAGTAATAGATCCTATGTAATTATGTATACCATCTAATTGAAGAAGTGATTGTATGATTAAATAGACATGCGTTATTCTATATGAACACAGATAAAAGTTCTAGCTAATAATTAGTATATGACCATTAAAACAGGTCGTAGAATGGTCTAGATTCTTTTGTTGTATAATTGTTGTTAATTTCTGTGCGCTCCAAAGGTGAGTCTCTTTTCCCGGTTGTAAATCCTTTCGGGAAGAAAACATACAAACTGTTTCACATGGCCTTGAGCCGCATTTTATACCTTCGGGTAGAGCCTTCGGGCAAGATTTTAAATAGCCTTGGGCTGGTTGTACGCCTTCGGGCAGGGCCTTCGGGGAACTATGTTGATAAAACAAAGTTCTGTTGTCTAACGGTTTATTTTATTGAGCATGATTCCATCAAACTATAAAGTCCTTTCCTTTTTGTTGAGATTATTAATATACAGTGGCTACAACGGAGAAATTTGAGTAGTACTACGGGTTCGGCAGACCCCACCAAGCTGGATTGGTTTCCAGGTGGTGCAAATGGCCCTTTAACTTTTTGTCACCCGTCGTGGTGGCAACAAGGCAAATATTATCGTATCGTTCAGTTTAATCTGGACGTGCTCATGTAGTAAACGAGGTGGTTTAACTAACCTGCAATAGTAATGATGTTTATCGGTTAAACTATTTTGATAATTATGTTTGATTACTTATCTCATTGAGCTCACCAACCATGTGTTGACCGTTTTCAGTATGTTTTCTCAGGCGGCTAGGAGTTTGTGCACATATTACACATCATGCATGGGTCTTTTGAACTTGTTGCAAACCTCATGTTTAATTGTTTTGGTTTTGGTTGAACATAACTGTTTGGTTGAGTGCTGGATTTTAAAGCACCAGTTTCATTTGTTTGTGTTAGTTTTGGAGCACAAGTTTAAATTGGGATTTTATGTTTTCTTTAAACGCATCCGCTAAACTTTGAAAAACTTACATTTTAATATCTCGGTTTTTGGATTATCGTTAAAACTAAACTTTATCTAAAAATCAGTTGAGTCAGTGTTACTGTAACTAATGGCTTGAGATCCTGGTATGTCACGCGCCTAACGGATACCTCGTTTGTGGAAAATTGAGGGTGTGACAGATTGGTATCAGAGCCATAAGTTATAGGAACTAGCATTTTCATTGCATATAGTCTATAACTTGAAGCATTTGCATTAGTTACACTCACACCGCAAAGTAGTACTATAGTTAGAACTAGTGCTTGTTGCCTATACATGTTACATCTTATGTGCTTACCTGATATGAGATACTTGTAGTTTACTAAATCTTTAAGTAAAGTATTATGCCTTTTGTGTTAAACGAAAATCTAATTTCCCGTCTAACATTAATCATTTTTCGCATGGTGTGACTGAGTCTTCTTCTTGAGACGCAAGGGGACTAAAGTACGAGTCGGGCGACTGTATCCGTCATATCTAGGGTTCGCAACGTGGCAGCGATGGCACGAACTAGAAGGATTTATGCGCTAAAATTTTTCCGTAGCGATTCTATATTTGTTGGGATATTCTATTCTTTAAACCTAATAAGGAAAATGTTATTTTTCGTCCAACTCGTTTCTGAATTTAAGAATTTAGTGGTGTGAATAATTGTGAACATGTTACAATTTGTTTGCCAAGAAATTTACATTAAATCTCTATTCTAAATAAATTCTCGCATGTTGTCCATATTAACTATGAGTTACCAATGAGATTTATATACGTAAATATTTAAATCATTGTGTGATCGGTGAATGTAGATCATGGGTCGTAGCCGCGGGCGTGGCAACTTTACTCTGACTCCAGAGCAACTAATGGCATTGATGAAAGAGCATGCAGCTGCAGTTCTCGGAGCAGCTATGGGAGTGCAAAATCAAGCTCCTCCTGTTAATTAAATCAATAAATTATCTAATCCCATTCTAAAGAGTATAATTTATTTGAAAAAATTTCCAGTTTGCACGTTTAATGACATTGATGGAGCGACTGTGCTGCTCCAATGGTTCGACAAGCTGGAATCGGTTTTCCAGATGTGTAATTGCCCGATAGGTAGCCGGGTGAAGTTTGCTT
The DNA here is from genome assembly GCA_030867185.1 of Tagetes erecta. Taxonomy (NCBI): domain Eukaryota; kingdom Viridiplantae; phylum Streptophyta; class Magnoliopsida; order Asterales; family Asteraceae; genus Tagetes; species Tagetes erecta. Next base: position 14,151,539 of record CM061493.1, read on the forward strand.
CGAGTACCCTGGAAGGTACCGCGGTGACATTTTGGAATCGTCAGGTGCAACTAATGGGGATCGAAATGGAAAATGCATCCCCGTGGGCGGAACTTAAGGCTCTCTTCAACGAGGAGTACTGTACGCGTGATGATGTTCGGAAATTAGAGGATGAATTATCGAATCACAAAATGATTGGGTCGGATATCGAGGCCTACACTACCAGGGCGAATGAATTGGCTGCTCTGTGTCCACAGATGGTGGAACCTGAAAGAAACGTACTGAATTCTACATCAAGGGGCTGGTACCGGAAATCAGAATGAATGTGACGTCGGCAAACCCGACAACGATTCAGGCAGCGGTGAGAATGGCCAAGCGAATCACACACCAAGTAGTAGAATTAGGAACATTGCATGCCAAAGGATCGTCACGGGTCAGCAATGGTAAAAGGAAATGGGAAGGGACTGGTAATGATAATAATAATGGTAAAGGGCAATCATCATCTAAGTAGGTGCAACCGAATGTGAGGAGGTTTGACAACAACAGAAACTTCAATCAGTTAGCCAACCAGAATTCGGGCTATGTGGGCCCACATCCGAAATGCGATAAGTGTGGGCGTCACCATCCTGGTGTGTGTAATAGAGTTCAGTGTCAGCGTTGTGATAAGTTTGGGCATACCTACCGTGACAGCAAGGTGAGGTTGGATGACGGAAACCAACATGGGACTTATATGAGGTACAATAACAACAATAACAACATGTGAAAGAATGGCAATAATAACTTTAATAAGGGGAACAATGGCCACAACAAGACTGTCATCGTTGTGGAGAGCCAGGTATTGGAAGAATGAGTACCCAGAGAACAAGAGGGATAATAAGAATGGTGGGAATGGTAATGGTGGAAACAATGGTGGGAATGCAGCCAGAGGAAGAGCTTTCACGATCGGGAGAGGTGAGGCCAGAAACGATAACAACACAGTCACAGGTACTTTTCAGTTAAATCATCGCTTTGCACATGTATTGTTTGATTCCTGTGCCGATAGGAGTTTTGTGTCTACCAAATTTGTAGAATTTATAGACTTGACTCCCACTTTCGTAGATGATGTTACTCCGTAGAAATAGCAAACGGTAAGTTATTGGAGGCAAATCGAATTGTTAGAGGTTGTAAACTAGACCTCTTAGGCCACAAATGTCCTATGGATCTTATGCCAATGCCTTTAGGGAGCTTTGATGTAGTAGTAGGGATGGATTGGTTAACCCTAAATCGTGCTGTAATAATCTGTAACGAGAAACTGGTTCGTCTTCCACTCCCTTTTGGAGAAATTCTTTTGGTTCAGGGTGAAACAAGTGGTTCGGTTGTTGGTATTATCTCGTGTATGAAGGCACATAAGTGTATACGGAAGGGTCATATAGCATTTTTAGCCATGGTCTTTGAGAAGTCTTCGGACGAGGTTAGAATTTAAAATATTCCTATTGTTCGCGACTATCCTGAGGTGTTTCCTGAGGAACTACTAGGCCTACCTCCTCATCGTCAGGTTGAATTCCAAATAGAGTTAGTGCCAGGCGCAACCCCTATAGCTCGGGCACCTTATCGGCTAGCTCCGACTAAATTACAAGAATTATCCAAGCAACTTCAGGAATTGTTGGATAAAGGTTTTATTAGACCTAACTCGTCTTCTTGGGGAGCCCTGATCCTGTTTGTCAAGAAGAAGGATGGGACTTTCCGTATGTGTATTGACTATTGGGATTGAACAAAGTTATAGTAAAAAATCGTTACCCTTTACCTCGCATCGAATATTTATTCGACCAGCTTCAGGGGTCAGGCGTTTATTCCAAAATCGATTTGCGGCCGGGTTATCATCAGTTGCGGGTCCGTGATGAGGACATCACCAAGACGGCTTTTCGTACTAGATACGGGCACTATGAGTTCGCTGTTATGCCATTTGGGTTATCGAATGCACCAGCAGTATTTATGGATTTGATGAATCGGGTGTGTAAGCCGTATCTGGATAAGTTCATTATCGTTTACATCGAAGACATCCTGATTTATTCTAAGAATGAGACCGAACATGCCGAACATCTGAGATTGACTCTAGAGCTCCTGAAGCAGGAGCAATTGTATGCGAAACTGTCTAAGTGTGAATTTTGGATACGAGTGGATCATTTTCTTGGGCACGTGGTGAATGAGAAGGGAATCCACGTGGATCCTGCTAAAGTGGAGTCGATTCAGAATTGTCCAACTCCTAAAACTCCTTCCGAAATTCGTCAGTTTTTGGGTCTCGCGGGTTACTACCGTAGGTTCATAAAGGGGTTATCGAAGGTTGCTCAGCCTCTAAAAGCATTGATGCATAAGGGTACTGTGTTCAGATGGGGTGATAATCAGGAAAAAGCTTTTCAGACGTTGAAAGATAAACTTTGTAGCGCTCCGATTCTATCTCTTCCTGAGGGTATTGAGGATTTTGTGGTTTATTGTCACGCTTCGGTTCAGGGTCTCGCGTGTGTGTTGATGCAGCTAGAAAAGGTGATAGCTTATGCATCTCATCAGTTAAAGGTGCACGAGAAGAATTATACGACTCACGATCTAGAATTAGGAGCAGTAGTCTTTGCGATTAAAATCCGGAGGCATTATCTCTATGGTTGCAATGTACGATATATACCGATCATAAGAGCTTGCAACATATTTTTTATTAGAAGGATTTGAACATGTGTCTGCGGCGATGGGCGGAACTGTTGAACGATTATGAGTGTGCCATCAGATATCATCCGGGTAAGGCAAATGTGGTAGCCGATGCCTTAAGTAAGAAAGAAAACCTCAAGCCTCGTCGGGTTAAGTCTTTAAAGCTAACTATTCACACCGGGTTGCCTAAGCAAATCCGGGATGCTCAATTAGAGGCTATTAAGGAGGAAAATGTGAAAGCTGAGTCCTTGGGTGGGCTGGATCAGCATTTTGAAATCAAGTCGGGCGGTATACGATATTTTAATGAGCGGATATGGGTCCCTCTTTTCGGGAATCTCAGAGAGTTGGTAATTGATGAAGCCCACAAATCTCGTTCCTCTATTCATTCGGGGTCAGATAAGATGTATCATGATCTAAAGGTTCTTTATTGGTGGCCATGTATAAAGTAGGAATTGCTACTTATATGTCTAAGTGTCTTACATGCTCCAGGGTAAAAGCCGAATATTAGAAACCGAATGGTCTATTGCAACAACCTGAAAATCCCTATGTGGAAATGGGAAGAAATTTCCATGTTCGTTACTAAACTTCCTAGATCTCAGAGTGGTTGTGACATGATTTGGGTAGTGGTGGATCGTTTGACTAAGAGTGCTCGTTTCTTAGCTGTTAAGGAAGGTGATAATACAGAAGCCCTAGCTAAGGCTTATCTTAAAGAAATTGTCTCTCGGCTGGAGGGCCATTATCTATTAAATATTAATAGTTCGAGATGAACCGAGCTTGGATCTAGAGCTGAGATTGTTTGGAGATGTTGTTTGCGATCAGTGATGCGGAAACTCACTGATCACGTATTGATGCTTGAATGTTCATGAAGATCAATGCAAGGTATGATGAGGATTGATGATAATATGAATAGGTGAATTGTATTGATCAATATGAAGGTTACCAAGGATATGGAATGAAATGTAGGCAACGTTTTTTTAGCAAATGACCTAGGTGATGGTATTTATAGTCTATACTATTCACCTTACAATGTAACCTAAACACGTGCAATTAAGCACAAACACGCATTTAAGCACGAAACGATTACACAAGTATTCTAAGACAAATACAATTAATGAACGTCTTCACCCGTGCTTGCTCGTGATGATGCTCGATATCTTCACTTGCTTATATTTGGAAAGTGACATCTTCAAATAACCCCAACAGTACTCCCCTAAGATGACATTTTACAAATCCGACATATCAACTTAAATCTTCATGTGACGAGCATAGAGAGCAACTTAAAGTTTTGGTATGCATTATCTTCAAGAGAACCCAACAGTAATCCCCCTAAGATGATGCTATCAACACTCTGTCTTTCAACAAGCAATCTGCATCCTTCTCTCCCTTTTGAGTAACATTAGAGGCTATGGAAAGAAATAAGCAGAGAGTAGATTCCGGTGAATGTATATATCAGCAACGGGATCTTCTTCAACGGTTGAAGTAGAATAAGAAGAATTCTTTGACTTAGGATACTCCCCCTCAACTTTTTCTTTAGAAGTTAACGGGATCTGTGTATGAGATATTAAGAGGAGGATTCTTAACACTCTACAATCTGACTTGTAGATCTTTGGACAAGAATCAGGCATGAACAGGAACATCTTCAAGTCGCGTGGAAGCTTGTTCTGCAATGGAAACTGTTCCTGCAACTCAAAGAAAAACATTAAAACTCAGGCAATAATGTGCATTTATCATCAATGTAAAGATTAAGTTCTCAATCGGATGAGATATTGCTTGATGAACAACGGGTACATCAATAACATATGTTTCACTGCCAACATAAAAGAAAAAGATTAAAATGACAATCTTTTTGGTGTTTTCTTGAATTTTTCAATGTTTTTGATATTTTTTGGAATTTTCTCTTTACATTTATGAATCTTTAACCTGCAATGAGATCATACCAGCAATTTATCCAACACATGTTTTGCAATTTTGAGAATAGACATTTGAATTGTGAAGTAATTGAGTGATGAATTGTTGAACAAATCAATTAGCTCGAAGTGATACACTTACTTTTTCTATTCTTGATGATCAATTAGGTTGATTAAGAATAAGTTTTGAGTGACCCATACCTGGCACATTAGAAAGTTATACACTTCATCTAAATATCATGAGAACACCTCAACACGTCAGGTCACTTACAATCATAAACAGTGTGGAATTTGGGTTCTATTTGGATTTGGTCCACTTTGGGACTTCTTTTGAATTCCGTTTTGGAATTTTTCATTTCCTATTGTTCCCCTTGGGAATCTTTTGAATTCCATTTTGGAATTTGATTGGTGACGGTCCACATTTGGGACTCTTTTTGTTCCATCTTTGGGAATCTTTTGCTGCACCTTGAAGCTCAAAAGAGACTTCATGTGAGACTTCAGGTCTGTGGATACCACAACAAAGAAGCTCACGATGCGGTTCATCACACTAAATAGATTGCATCGTTACCCGATGTAAATTGGATGCTTCACTAGATATTTATTTGGTTTGTATAAACGTTTCACATGCACTAAGATGTTTGTTAGGGCTCGTTTCTAGTTAAAGATTTACTTTGTACTTTGTTTATACATTTTGTATAGTTTAGGGTTAATTTTGTATTTTCCTTAAATGTATTGTTGCATAAAGCATGTAGTAAGAGAATGTTAGTGAGAGAGTCTAGATCACAATTACATACTAGAGAGAGAACTAGTGTGTGTGTTCTTACATTCTCCTGCACATTTTGGTACTACAATATTGCTTTGATCATCAATACAGAGAGAATTATTAGTAATGAATTGTGTTGCTGATTGAACTGTTTGTTTTGTGTACTTGAATCATTCTGATCATCGAGCAATATCGATCCAATTGAACCTATCAATTGGTATCAGAGCTGTTGGTATTGTGTTATTCGCTATTCATCAAGCAAAAACACATCAATATTGCTCAAAAATCATGATCTGAATGATCTGTTGCTGTTTTTAGTTGTGATTTATCATCGCAATCACTTCTAATTCACAACGATTGTGCAAATTCCATCAGATTATCATCAGATCTGAGGAATTAAGAAGAAAAGAAAAAGTTACTGTTCGATTAAAATTTTGCTCAAATTCATCAAAATTTGATCATGTTTTGGATTGATTGAGATTAGGGATTGATAATCGGACCATTTCACTGATTAGGTGTGATTTTTGAAGAAATTGGACAAGTTTTTGTTAAACCCAGCAAAATTCTCATGACGAAGATGATGAACAGGATGAACAGGTTGAAGATTAACTAGCCGGGTGATAATTTTGACTTAGACAATTTCCTTTGGACTTAGATTTGTGAACAAATTAGGTCCTGTGCAGCCGGGTAAAGGATTTTATTCTAGACGGGTAAAGAATTTGTGAAGAAAAGAGTTGTACTGTTCAGCCGGATCAAGAACTATTGTGCCGGGTGATAAACTGTTTAGCCGGGTAAAGACATTTTGTTGGGGTTATTTGAAGATGTCACTTTCCAAATATAAGCGAGTGAAGATATCGAGCATCATCACGAGCAAGCACGGGTGAAGACGTTAATAATTTATATTTGTCTTAGAATATTTGTGTAATCGTTTTGTGCTTAATTGCACGTCTTTTAGGTTACTTTGTAAGGTGAATGGTATGGACTATAAATACCATCACCTAGGTCATTTGTTAAGAGAGTTGCCTATTCTTATTAGTCATATTCTCTGGTAACATCCTTTGATCTAATACAATTCACCTATTCTAATTATCATCATCTTCATCATACTTTGCATTGATCTTCATGAACATTCAAGCATCAATACGTGATCAGTGAGATTCCGCATCACTGATTGCAAACAACATCACCAAACAATCTCAGATCTAGATCCAAGCTCGCTCCCTATAGAACTATCACATTTTAGCCGGGTAAACAATATTTCTGCTGTGTGATCAACTGTTCAGCCGGGTAAACCTTGTTGCCGTGTCAAGTTCTAGCCGGGTCAAAGTATCTGCCGTGTGAAGTGTTACTATTCAGCCGTGTAACTGTTCAGCCGGGTAACTATTCTGCCGGGTGAAGATTACAAGTATTGAAGATTGACAACTGTTAAGCCGGGTCACTGTTTAGACGGGTGAAGAACATTCTCAGCCGGGTAAAGAAGAAACATTACTGTTCAGCCGGGCAAAGAAGAAATTTTCACTGTTCAGCCGTGTGATCCATTTTCAGTTGTTTCAAACCTTGTTATCTTATCTTATCATTATTTACTTGTCTTTATTTTAGCATTTTAACTATTTCTTTTCAAAAATCATTAAAAGCATTTTAGCATTTTAACTGTTCAGCCGGGTGAAACACTGTTCAGCAGGGTAAAGACACTGTTCAGCCGGGTGAAGCACTGTTCAGCCGGGTGAAGACACTTATCAGCCGGGTGAAGCACTGTACAGCCGGGTGAAGCACTGTTCTGCCGGGTGAAGCACTGTTCAGCCGTCCCAAGTTGTTTACCCGTCTCAAAATGAAAAATTCATTTTTCCAAAATTTCAAATTAGTCATTTTTAGTCACCATGACTTCCCAGAAAAAGTATCAAAATGACTTTGAAAATTCAGAAAAAATGTCAACGGGCATGTTTACCGTGATCCGAGAAGAAAATAAAAGAGAAGATGTCAATGAATTTATTACAGAATTCAATCACATGTTTGAAACAACTTATCTTCAAGTTGCCAAAGCTTGTGATCAAAAGAGAAGAGACTTTAATGAACACACAAAACTTGCTCTTGTGAGTGAAGCAAATTCTCATGACAATCAGGAAGATGAAGAAGAATATGATTGGAGTGAAAACAATGATGTTGTTTCCATTCGAGAGATTGAAAAGAAAGATGAAGAAATTAGCAACTTGTCAGAAATCATTGCAAAGCAAGATGAGACAATTGCTCAATTGAAATCAGAAATGGAGAAATTGATGTCTGAAAAGGAAATCAAGAAAGATGAGAACAGTTCTTATGTTGAAATGCCAATTGAAGTCAGAGAAAAGATGTGCACCAAAGAATGTTTTCAACAAGTTGAACACTACAGAATATACTCTTTCAAGATTTGTGATAAACTCAAGAAGGAAGAGCAAATGCACAAGAATCTGAAAGAAGAGCACGAAATATCTGATCAAAGAATCACATCTCTTGAAGTTTCAGTCAAGCAAAAAGAAAAAGAAGCAATGAACATCAGAAACGAAGCTGCAAAATCAAATGAACACTCATCCAGTGTGATCAAAGATTTGCAAGTAGAGATTACAACATTGAAAAAACTCTCTGAAATGGTTAATTCAGAAAACAGCAGTCTGAAAACCAAGCTTCAAGAAGAACAAGAGAAATTCAAAAGTCTTCAAGAAAATCACCAACTGTGTGAAGATAGACTCAAATCTCTTACACAGAATGTTGATTCAATGCTTACTGAAAAGCATCATCTGAATGTTCAACTCATGGAGCTCACTGACAAACTGAACAAATCACAATCTGATCTTGTGAAAATCAAAGAAGAAGCTGAAAAAGCAAAGTCATCCGAACAAGAAAAGGAGAGATTAGTGCCAACCGGAATTGTTGGATCACTATCGTCTGAAGAAGTAAAGACACAAGAGTTTCAGACAAAGAAGAAGAAGAAGGTTAGAAGAAAGAAGAGCAAAGCCAAGAAGAACAAGACAAAGGCCGCTTCATCTGATTCTACACCACAGCTTTCTTTAACTCCAAAGTCTCAAGATTCCGAATCCCCGAGTGATTCAAACAGTGATGTCTACTGTTTAATCTGTGACTCTGAAACTCATCATATCTCTGATTGTATCTACAGTCAAGGTGTCTTTCCTTTTGGGTCAAAAGGTGACAAGTTCAAGACTCCAGCTCCTTCAAGAAAGATTCAACAAGATTCAGAGGTCAAAGCTTCAACAGCAAAGACTTCTCAGAAGAAAGGAAAGAAGTCTCCCTTCATGGCTCATCAGAAGTATTGCGAGATATGTGAGATGTACAATCACATGACAACGGAATGCTACTACAATAAGTACTGCATCAACTGTCAGATGTACAACCACGACACAACGGAATGTTACTACAACAAGTATTGTTCCTTCTGTGACATGGTAAATCACAACACATCCGAGTGCTACTACAAGCCGAGAAGGTCAGTCCAAAGAAGTTCATCACGTGCATACCCTTCCAGGTATTTTTCTAACTTTAAAAGATCTAATCATAGATATTCGTTTGATGAAAATCAACATGTCAATGATTCATGGAAACCAAAGTTTGTCAAAAACAAAAAGGGAAATCATGATTTAAATGATAAAATGATTCCAATAGTGAATCAATCTTTGAATAAGAAATATGGTCAACAAAACCTGTTTTTAAATGAAATTCACAATTTGTTTGAAAATGACTATAATTACTCTTTTGACAAACAATCCATGAAAGAAGATGAAGGTACAAATTACATTGTATCATCAGAACCACCACCTGAAGGTATTCCTTGCACTTATGAGAATATCACTTATGTTGATGATTTTGGACGACCCAAAACCGAAATGGTTTGGGTCATTACCTCTAACTAATTTGTTAGTGTGTTAGGGACAGTTATGGAGGCCGGTCAAACAAAGAAAAGAAGACCGTGGCTGATCCCTTATCATGACAAGATACCGAATCTTGTTCATGATGTCTTCGATGCAACTGACACCAAATGGAGTTGGAAACAAAAAGGAATCATTGAAGGAATTTTTAAAAAAACATTTTCAAAAGTCAAACAATGATGGCAGTGCAAGAAACAACCGATGTTTCATTTCGTCTGTTTAGATTAAGTATATTGCATGCACTCTTCATACGTTGATAACATATCTGCCATTTTCTTTTCATTAAACTTTCAATTTTCGTAGAAATTTAAAAGTTTAGGGGGAGAAATCATTATTAAAAAAAAATGAAAAATCCAAAAATATGTTGAATCTACTTGCACGTACATGAGAAATGATAGTACACTAGAGTTATTCAATGCATCATTTTAAACAATAAAGACTGAAGCGTGAAAATTGATGTGCGAGACAGCTCAGACAATTATACTGAACAAGTACATTCTATGATGATTTAACTAAATTCCAATAAGTTTTTGTGGTTGAAACGTCTTAGTGCATGTGAAACGTTTATACAAATCAAATAGATATCTTGTGATTCAACGATATACATTGGGTAACGATACAATCTATTCAGTGTGATGAACCGCATCGTGAGCTTCTTTGTTGTGGTATCCACAGACCTGAAGTCTCACACGAAGTCTCTTTTGAGCTTCAAGATGCAGCAAAAGATTCCAAAATGGAACAAAAAGAGTCCCAAATGTGGACCGTCACCAAACAAATTCCAAAATGGAATTCAGAAGATTCCCAAGGGGAACAATAGGAAAAAGAAAAATTCCAAAAAGGAATTCAAAAGAAGTCCCAAAGTGGACCAAATCCAAATAGAACCCAAATTCCACACTGTTTATGATTGTAAGTGACCTGACGTGTTGAGTTGTTCTCAGGATATTTAGATGAGGTGTATAACTTTCTAATGTGCAAAGTATGGGTCACTCAAAACTTATTTTTAATCAACCTAATTGATCATCAAGAATAGAAAAAGTAAGTGTGTCACTTCGAGCTAATTGATTTGTTCAACAATTCATCACTCAATTATTTCACAATTCAAATGTCTATTCTCAAAACTGCAAAACATGTGTTGGATTAATTGCTGGTATGATCTCATTGCAGGTTAAAGATTCAGAATGTAAAGAGAAAATTCCAAAAATATCAAAAACATTGAAAAATTCAAAAAGAACAAAAAGATTTTCTTTTTAATCTTTTTCTTTTATGTTGGCAGATTAACATATGTTATTGATGTAGGAGTTGTTCATCAAGCAATATCTCATCCGATTGAGAACTTAATCTTTACATTTGATGATAAATGCACATTATTGCCTGAGTTTTAATGTTTTTCTTTGAGTTGCAGGAACAGTTTCCATTGCAGAACAAGCTTCCACGCGACTTGAAGATGTTCCTGTTCAAGCCTGATTCCAGTCCAAAGATTTCCAAGTCAGATTGCTGAGTGTTAAGAATCCTCCTCTTAATATCTTATACACAGATCCCATTAACCTCTAAAGCAAAAGTTGAGGGGGAGTATTCTAAGTCAAAGAAGTCTTCTCATTCTACTTCAACCGTTGAAGAAGATCCCGTTGCTGATATATAGATTCACCGGAATCTACTCTCTGCTTATTTCTTTCCATAGACTCTGATGTTACTCAAAAGGGAGAGAAGGATGCAGATTGCTTGTAGAAAGACAGAGTTTTGGCAGCATCATCTTAGGGGGAGTACTGTTGGGTCCTCTTGAAGATAATGCATACCAAAACTTTAAGTTGCTCTCTATGCTCGCCACATGAAGATTTAAGCTGATATGTCGGATTTGTAAAGTGTCATCTTAGGGGGAGTACTGTTGGGGTTATTTGAAGATGTCACTTTCCAAATATAAGCGAGTGAAGATATCGAGCATCATCACGAGCAAGCACGGGTGAAGACGTTAATAATTTATATTTGTCTTAGAATATTTGTGTAATCGTTTTGTGCTTAATTGCACGTCTTTTAGGTTACTTTGTAAGGTGAATGGTATGGACTATAAATACCATCACCTAGGTCATTTGTTAAGAGAGTTGCCTATTCTTATTAGTCATATTCTCTTGTAACATCCTTTGATCTAATACAATTCACCTATTCTAATTATCATCATCTTCATCATACTTTGCATTGATCTTCATGAACATTCAAGCATCAATACGTGATCAGTGAGATTCCGCATCACTGATTGCAAACAACATCACCAAACAATCTCAGATCTAGATCCAAGCTCGCTCCCTATAGAACTATCACATTTTAGCCGGGTAAACAATATTTCTGCTGTGTGATCAACTGTTCAGCCGGGTAAACCTTGTTGTCGTGTCAAGTTCTAGCCGGGTCAAAGTATCTGCCGTGTGAAGTGTTACTATTCAGCCGTGTAACTGTTCAGCCGGGTAACTATTCTGCCGGGTGAAGATTACAAGTATTGAAGATTGACAACTGTTAAGCCGGGTCACTGTTTAGACGGGTGAAGAACATTCTCAGCCGGGTAAAGAAGAAACATTACTGTTCAGCCGGGCAAAGAAGAAATTTTCACTGTTTAGCCGTGTGATCCATTTTCAGTTGTTTCAAACCTTGTTATCTTATCTTATCATTATTTACTTGTCTTTATTTTAGCATTTTAACTATTTCTTTTCAAAAATCATTAAAAACACAAAAATATTTTCTTTAAAAATTTTTCAAATGGCACCTAATGATGACTCTGACAACCGTGTTCCCAGATTAGTCAACCGTGCAGATTTCAAGAATTGGACGATTAGACTAAAGCATCATCTATGCTCGATTGACAATGATCTTTGGAAGTCAATTGATAAGGGTCCTCACATACCTACACAGACAGCTCCGGATAGTGCAAGTACCTACACCAAAGACTCTACTGAACCTTGTCCAGAAGATAATTTATCAGCAGAGGACTTAAGAAAAGTGAAGAATGATAGAAAAGCCTACTCTTTGATGTGTAAAGGACTGCCACTACAAGTACTGTCAAGGTTGGATGCTTATCAAACGGGCTATACACTGTTCAAAGCTTTGAAGTCAATCTGTGAAGGAGGTGAACAACTTAGAAGTCTCAAGAAACAAAAGCCGAAGAGACAATTGGAGTTATTTGAACATATTGCTGGAGAGTCTGTGCACCAGATGATGAATAGGTTTGTTCATCTGACTACTGAAATGACCAATGTGGGTGCGAAGACAGATCTCCAAGACCTGAATGACAGATTACTATGTGCTCATCCATCATCGTGGAAACAAACTGTGACACTACTGAAGCACACTGAAAAGTTTCCGATGGATTTGGATCTGCTCATTGCAAAGATAGAGGAAGTAGAGATTGATGAAAGTTCTAGAAATACTGATAGAACTGGTTCACATGCACAGTACAAGTTTATTGTGAATCCTGCTAACACTGTGGAGAATGCCTTTCTGGCTCAAGAATCTGCTAAGATCGATGATGAGGGTGATCTATTTGTCGGTGCAAGTTTTTATACTGATTCTTCATACATCCCAAACTCACCAACTTATTCTCAACCTCAATCTCCACCAAGAGCTCAAAGTCAAAGTCAGAATGTGAAAAATCAATCAGAAAATCAAAGTACTACTGTTTAAGCCAAAGTAAAAGATGTGATGAACATCTTGTTACAAGACGATGAGACAAAAGGTGCATTTACAGCTTTTATGGCAAGCTTTCAAGCATATCAAGGAAGTCACTTGAGTCAAATGGACGTTGTGCTTCAAGATCAATTTGAGATGGATCCTGACGATGTTGAGGAAATGGATTTGAATTGGCAAATGGTGATGGTTGCATATCGAACGCAGAAACATGCATATGTTAACCGAAGCTACAAGCTACATGCAAACAAAACTGTTGGATTTGACAAATCAAAGGCCAGATGTTTCAACTGTAACTGTTATGGTCATTTTTCGAGAGAATGCAAGGCTCCTAAGAATCAGAACTACAATGATCAAGCCAGTTCAAGTGGACAGAATCAGGGTCAAAGTCAGAACTCGCAACAGTCTTCAAGCTATCAAAACAGAAATCAACGTTTCATGCAGAAACCATATCAAAGTCTTCCAATGCCAGAATTGAAAGATGAAGGCAAAAAGCCAGAAGATCAGACCAAGGCACTGTTGGTTAGTGTGAAAGACGGATACGACTGGAGTGCTTATGCGGAACAGTTTACTTCTGATCTTACATCAAGTTTGGCACTGGTATGTGAAATTGAAGAAGATTGGTCTGAAGAAGGGGATGATCAACTGATCAAATCTGTGAGTGAAGATTCTGAGGAATATGATTGGAGTGCAAAGGCAGATCCTGTTGAAGAATCTGAACCAGAAGTTGCGCTTATGGCTACATCCAATGAGTCTTCATCATCTGCTGAACAACCAAAGGTTAGTACCGAACTACCCCCTAACTATGTTCCGTTGCCTGATGATGTTAAAGGTAGGTTATGTTCTGAACAATGCATTAAACAAGTGGAACATTATCGAACTCATTCATTTAAAATTGGTGACAAATTAAGGAAACATGAGAAAATTCATGAACAACTTAAAATTGATCACAAAATTGCTGATGAGAAGATATTGTCACTTAAAGAATCATGGAACAAAACTTTAAAGGATTTGGAACTAGTAACCAAACAACTTGAAGAAATGACCAATAATTTCGAACAAGAAAAGGTTGCTCATGCAGTCACACAAGTTGAATTAACAAAGGTAAAAAGTTGTAAAACAATGGTGAAACAACTTGTGAATGAAAGAGGTAACAAAAACAAAACAGGGTTGGGTTTTACTCATGAACCAATGCCTAACTCAATCACACAAACTTTACCTGAAAACTTCAATGAATTTGATCATTCACCTGAAAATGAACGAAAATTCAAAGAAGTAAATCCGAATCCGAAGGATCTGAAGTGTTGATTGAAAGTTTGAAAGAAGTTGATGACGTGACAGTTGAAGCTGATGATGAAGCAAGCAACAATTATGATCCCATTGTGATTCAACTTGTTGAATATCCGGAACTGAATCCGAAGCCAGAAGAAAAGGTAAAGGATGAAGCTGAATTTTCAGGATACAATGATCCTGAATACATCAAGTGGAAGAATGAGCAGAAAGCGAAAGTTGCTGATCAACTGATCAAGAAGAACCAAGTGAAAAGGCTGAAGTTTCAAATGCAGAGTTGCAGAAATCGAAAATAATGAACAATCAATCTGAAACAAAACAGTCAAAAGGTAAAAGTGTCATAACATCAAATGACAAACCCAAAACTTACAATGTCAAACCTGTCAAGAAGAAAGTGTCAAAAGGTAAAACAATCAAGTTTGTGTCTGCAGGAACATTCGATATGAACGGATCTTATGGTAACCAAATCAATTCTTCAATCAAATCTAACTCTGGTCTGAAAACAGGTTCAGGTCCTAAGTCTTCCGCTGTCAATGATAAAAGAATTGAACCAAAGAAGGTAACCAAACAAGATGGTGTAAAATCGAACCAAGTTCCAAAGCAATCAAAATCACAAACAAAATCTCCACAAAAGAATCAAGTTAATCTAAAACCGAACAAAACTGATAATGAATCACGAGTAGGTTCAACATCAAAAGTTAACAATCGGCTCTTTAGGATTAGCAAGAAACATTGTGAGATTTGTGATCGTTATAATCATGCTACTGCTGAATGTTTCTTTAACAGGTATTGCAGTTATTGTGACAAAAGAAATCATTCTTCAGAGGAATGTTTTTATAACAAATTCTGTGATATTTGTGAAAGAAGAAATCATGACACAGCAGATTGTTTCTTTCGGAAAAACTCATCTAGAGAAATGACTTAGTTTCCAAATTTTCAAAGAAATCAATCGTTTGGTTTTCAAAAATTTAACCAAAGTCATTCTCCTGATTTGAGAACTTTCAAACGAAACAATTTTGGTTTTAATGACTTTTCATCAAGAAATGTGCATGTCAACAGTTTTAAGCCGAGAGCTTTGATGGTGAGAAATCAGAAATTTGAAAATAACCTTGATCCTAAGTTAGAGGAAAGGTTCACTGCTTTAAGAAGAAAGCAAACGAATCAAGCCAGTGGGCGAAACAGTTTTCAACCAAATCTTTCAAATGAAACAAATTTTCAAAATCTTCATTATCAACAAGTTACTGTTACAGATAGATTCGGAAAACCCAAGACCATGTGGGCCTGGGTTGACCAAACTAACTAGGTAAATGTTGAAATGCAGGTACGCCCTAGAAGACCTATTAACTCATGGTTTGTTGATAGTGGGTGTAGCCGGCATATGACAGGCAACCATGCCTTGCTTCAAGATTTCAAGCTAAAGAATGGTACACATGTTGCATTTGGAGGAGATGCTGGTGGTAAAATTATTGGAGAAGGAACCGTGTCAAATGGGGTCATTAGCTTTGATAAAGTCAACTACTGTGCACAGTTGAACTTTAATTTGCTAAGTGTATCTCAAATTTGTGACAAATCTTATTCAACATTATTTGATGATTCTTTTTGTTACATACTTAAACCAGGTTTCAAGATTGACAATGAGTGGGTGGTGGTTAAAGCTCCAAGAGATCGTGATGTATACAAGCTTGATATGTCACAGATTGATGCTGAAACCGAAACCACATGTCTCATTGCACATGCTTCAAATGATGAGAGTCAGCTTTGGCATAGACGGCTGGGCCATTCAAACTTCAGAAATATGAATCGTTTAGTGACTGGAAATCATGCTGTGGGAATACCATCAAAGAAATTCTCTACAACTGATCTCTGTCCAGCATGTTTGAAAGGAAAACATCACCGAATGTCTTTTAAGTCCAAGCCAGAACACTCCATTTCAAAACCACTACAGATGCTACATATGGATCTTTTCGGACCAACTAATGTTCAAAGCATCGGAAAGAAGTCTTATTGTTTTGTCATCATTGATGATTTTACTAGATTTTTTTGGGTTTATTTCTTGCATGTCAAATCTGAAACTGCTGAGTTGTTAAAAGAATTTATCATCAAAGTTGAAAATCAATTGGATTGTAAAGTAAAAATCTTGAGAAGTGATAACGGAACCGAGTTTAAAAACTTTAATGTCGATTTGTTTTGTGAAGAAAAAGGAATTGCTCATCAATTTAGTGCTATAAGAACGCCTCAACAAAACGGGGTTGCGGAACGGAAAAATCGAACACTGATTGAAGCAGCAAGATCCATGCTCGCAGATGCCAAAATCCCTATCACATTCTGGGACGAAGCTATTGCTACTGCGTGTTTTGTACAGAACAGGACATTATTGGTTCAGGATAAAAATAAAACGTCTTATGAGTTATTGTTTGGAAGAAAACCGAATATTTCATACTTGAAAGCATTTGGTTGTCCTGTATCGATTCTAAATTTAAGTGATCATCTCGGGAAATTTGAGTCAAAATCTGACGATGGATTTTTCCTTGGTTTCTCGTCTGTTTCTAAAGCTTATCGGGTTTTTAATAGCAAAACAAACACTGTTATAGAAACTATTAACGTAAAGTTTTTAGAAAATTCGTTTCCGTCAGTGGCTCATGGTCCCGAATGGTTGTTTGATTTAGATTCGTTATCAAAATCTTTCAATTCTAACTTGTTTGATTTTTCAGGAAAAGCGAGAAAAGAATCAGGAGACTTGGGATGTTTCAGTGATGATTCTGATAATGACGATGATAGCAATCTCAATTCTGAGTATCCGTTCATGTCATTTCATAATCCTGATCATGGAGTATCCAGTCAAGCTCCGGGTCCTTCTGGTTCTCAAGAAGATCAATATTCAAACAATCTTGGTGATGATGTGAATCCGCAAAATTCTCCTAATGATGGTGGATCTGTTTAAAATCAACCATCATCAGATCCGAATGTTGAAGTTGTTCCAGAATCTTTTGACTACTTCATCAATTCACCAGAACAAGTTCCTAATTTCACTCAGCATACGTCTACAATTCTACAAGATCTACCGAATCTGAATCAGTCTAATCTGGAGAGTCAAGTTCAAGGTGACGCTATACCAACTCACCGAGTTCACAGGAATCATCCTCTCTCTCAGATTATAGGTCCTTTGAATCAGAGAACTATGAGAAGTCAGACTGAACATGCAAACATCTGTCTTTATTCATGTTTTCTTTCTCAAGTGGTGCCGAAGAACATTTCAGAAGCGTTACAAGATAACAGTTGGATTGAAGCTATGCAAGAGGAATTACTTCAATTTCGCAAACAAGAGGTTTGGAAATTAGTGGACTTACCTGAAGGAGAGAATGCGATTGGTACAAGATGGTTATACAAGAACAAGCCAGACGAACGTGGCATTGTGGTCAGAAATAAAGCCAGACTTATTGCACAAGGTTACACTCAAGAAGAAGGTATTGACTATGAAGAAGTGTTTGCTCCGGTCGCTCGACTAGAAGCTATTCGCGTTTTTCTAGCTTATGCCTCCTTCATAAAGTTTAAAGTGTTTCAAATGGACGTCAAAGGCGCTTTTCTGTATGGACCAATTACCGATGATGTTTATGTCAGACAACCTCCAGGTTTTGAGGATCCTGAGTATCCACATCGTGTATACAAATTGAGCAAAGCTTTATATGGTCTACATCAAGCTCCAAGGATTTGGTACGAGACGTTATCTAAACATTTGCTAGAACATGGTTTTACAAGAGGTCAGATTGATCCAACTTTATTCATGAAGCGGGAAAATGAAGATATTTTATGTGTTCAAGTGTATGTGGATGATATCATCTTTGGATCAACAAGTCCGTCCATGTGCAAAGAGTTTGAAGAAATCATGAAGTCAAGATTTTAGATGAGTTCGATGGGGGAGATTAATTTCTTTCTTGGTTTGCAAGTGAAACAGTCACCAGACGGGATTTTTATCAACCAATCAAAGTTTGTTGAGAAGTTGCTGAAAAAGTTCAAGATGCAAGATTGTCAGACTATTCAAACGCCATCTGATGTGAATTGCAAGATACATCCGGATCCAAAAGGCAAATCCGTTGATCAAACACTGTACAGATCGATGATTGGTTCACTGATGTATCTTACTGCATCAAGACCAGACATTATGTATGCTGTATGTGTGTGTGCAAGATATCAGTCTGATCCGAAAGAGTCGCACCTGGTTGCTGTTAAACGTATTTTCAGATACCTTAAAGGGAAACCGAATCTCGGGTTATGGTATCCTTATGAAGGCAATTTTGAATTATATAGTTATTCTGATAGTAATTTTGGTAGGTGTGCTCTTGACAGGAAATCGACTTCGGGTGGATGTCAATTTCTGGGTCCTAGACTTGTTTCTTGGCAATGCAAAAAGCAGACCAACGTTTCTGTATCCACAGCTGAAGCAGAGTATATCGCTGCATCTGCAGGATGTTCTCAAGTTCTGTGGCTACAAAATCAATTGCTTGACTACGGGTTTAACTTTCTCAAAACTCCTATTTACATAGACAATACTGCTGCTATGTTCATTACTGCTAATCCTGTTCAACACTCCAAAACCAAACATATCGAAATTCGATATCACTTTCTCAGAGACAATTCTGAAAAAGGTTTAATAATTTTGATTAAAGTTCATACCGACAAACAACTGGCAGATCTTTTCACAAAATCCTTTTTGTCAGGACGGTTTGAATTCTTAATTCAATCCATAGGGTTAATCAACCATGATTAATTCTAATTTTTGAAAAACCAAACAAAAATCAGAAAATATAAAAGTCAAAAATATAATAAGTCGATGTCAAGTATTGATTCCTTTGTCTTTTATTTTATTGGTTTGCATTGTGTGTGTGCATGAAAAAGAAAAGCAAACAAAAAGAATATAAAAAGCAAAAAGAAAAGAAAAATATCATGTCATAACAATCTATATTGCAAAAAGTGAGAAATGATAGTTACACTAGACATTATTTGTTACATTATTTTTATATAAAGACTGATGAATGTTAATTGATGTGCGAGACAGCTCAGGCAATTAGACTGAAAAAGTAAGTTCATTGTTGACAAATATAAACTTAATGATCTTTGTGTTAAGTTCCTTTGTTATACATGTCTAGATATATATCTTTTGATGCATTGCTTGTGATGATAGTTGTTCATGATCGGGTAATGATGCAGTCTATTTAGTGTGATGAACCGCATCGTGAGCTTCTTTGTTGTGGTATCCACAGACCTGAAGTCTCACACGAAGTCTCTTTTGAGCTTCAAGGTGCAGCAAAAGATTCCCAAAGTTGGAATAAAAAGAGTCCCAAATGTGGACCATCACCAAACAAAAATTCCAAAAAGGAATTCAGAAGATTCCCAATGGGAACGATAGGAAATGAAAAATTCCAAAATGGAATTCAAAAGAAGTCCCAAAGTGGACCAAATCCGAATAGAACCCATATTCCACACTGTGTATGACTGTAAGTGACCAGGTTTTTGTGCAATATGTATCTTAGTAGTGTTTGATGAGGAAATATGTTGACATATGTATTCATGAGGGTCACATAAGTCATTCTAATCGAACCTTAATCTCATCATTATACTGAAAAAGTAAGTGTGTCAATTTGAGCTAATTGGTATGTTTTCATATCATCACTCAATCAAACATAAGTCAACTGTCTATTCAAAACTTGCAAAACATGTTCAGATAATGTGTGGTATGATCTCACTGCGATATTTTGATTCATTGCATTGCATATGTCTTTATTTTAATGTGTGTGCTTTGTATGTGCAGGCATATGGAGTCTTTATTGACACATCGACATCCTTGTTAAACTTAAAAATTTCAAGAAATTTCAAGTTTAGGGGGAGAATAAATGAAGAAGAAAAATATTTTCAAAAAGCCAAAAATATTTTGAAATAAGTGTGTTGAAGTAAGGATCGTGTGGTTAATGAAAGCAAGTGGTGTATTGAATGTGTTAAAAACAAACCTAAGGTCTTGTGATTTATTTTTAGAAAATTGCTTCGGGATATAGAAATTTTGGTTGTGCAAAAACATTTTTGTGAGAAAAATCAAAGAAAATGAAAAAGGGATTTTATTTGAATTAAATTTGTTGTCCTAAAATGTTGTTGATTAATTAATGTGACAAACCCATATAAGGATGACTTGTCTAATTAATGTGTCGAGAATGTTTGCAGGTGCAAGAAATGCAGTTGAAAAGTCAACATACGGAGAAAAAGAAGAAAAATCGTCTAAGTATGGTTGCCGGGTAAAGATATCAGAAGAAACTATTTAGCCGGGTAATGAAGTAACTATTTAGCCGGGTAAAGTAGTGGTTGTTTGATGTCAGCCGGGTAATCAAGTGAGAAGGTAGCCGGGTGAAAGAAAATTGAAGCCGGGTGACAAGTTGTATGTTACTATACAGCCGGGTGATGAAGTATTGACACTGTACAGCCGGGTAATAGAATGAAGATTCTATGTAGCCGTGTAAGTGTATTACACTATGCTGCCGGGTAAGTAAGACAATTGTGTTGCCGGGTGATGAAGAAAAGCTGTTTCTATACAGCCGGGTGATGAAAGTATCACTATGCAGCCGGATAATAAACATGAAGTTATTGTGCAAGCCGGGTGATGTTAGAAGACGACTATACAGCCGGGTGATGGGTAAAACCAAAACAGGTGTAGTTGTTCCTAACTCTTACCCGTCTCTACAGTGCTTTACCCGTCTCTACAGTGATTGACCCGTACAAATGTTTTACATGTTTTATGTTGACCCGTCCAAGTTGTGACCCGTCCTAAGACCTTGACCCGTCCCAACAGTGCATGATGCGGCTCAACAGTGCAAGACCCGTCCATGCTTATTGGGCTTAAATGTTTACCCGTCCCAAATTGTTGACCCGTCCCAATTTGTTTGACCTAATTTTTCAATCATATAAATACCCGCCTCTTCACAACACTTATCATTTTTCACCAAAGTTTTCAAGCATAATCCCCTGTACCTCAAACCGTTGATTATCATATTCAATCGATTGTTCTGTAACAAGTTATATTGATTGAATAAGGTATATTTAACATGATTCGACCTTGATAAACCGACTAATTGATCGTAAAAACAAAAAATGATGATGAACAGTAATTTGATCACTGAATCGACACTTTGATTTTTGATGTTAAAACTTAAATCGAATGTTTTACTAGGTGTAGAAACTGTCGATCATCAACAATCATTCATTAATTTGCATCAAATTGCTTAAAATCAACTGAATCAACTAAAATCTCTTCATAACTGTCGAACCGCCATTGATGTCATTTTGAATGTTCTTGTGTTTTAACATCAAACTGATGAAGTATGCGCTATTAAGTGATAAATCGATGGTAAAACTAAGCTAAAACATCTTAAACAATTTCATCATACAAATTTCAGATTTGTGTTCTTAAGTGTTTGAACTGTTTAAGTGTAAAATGTTGTATGATCATTAAATTCCAAAGTTTTTTTAATCAAAATGGTGAAAATCAGATTGTTAGATCAACTTAGGTGTTAAAATGATTATGTGATTGTTTTACATTGTAACTTTGTGTTTAAATTCTTATGCAAATTTGTTATTTATGAATAAAAAATCTAACTCATATGTCTTGTTTTTGTCAAAACAGATGGAGAATCTTAAGTTTGAGCCTAAGCACAATCTGGTTGCATGTTTGGATGAATCTATACCAGAAACAGAGGGGTATAGAGATATGATCAGATTTATCAGAAGAACCAAGTATGTTTATGCTATGTGTGCAAAGCCAGTCATATATGCAAGACTCATCAAGAGTTTCTGGAGGACGGCTGAGGTTGTTACTAATGAAGATGGTGTGGCAGTGGTTAGAGGGAATATCACCAGAGAATTGCAATTGACTTTGTCTGAAGAATCTATCATAACAGCCTTGAGGATTGATGATGATGAGGTTGGTGCCAATGATGAGCTAACTACTGCTGAATGTCAGGCTTGTTTCATTAATATGGGTCATCCTCCCATATTTCCCAAGCAACAGTTTGTTAGAGCTCGATTAGGGAAGAAGTGGAAGTTGCTGTGTTATGTGATACAACAATGCATGTCCAGAAGAAGTGCTGGGTTTGATAACTTTCCTTCTGACATTGCATCCCCTATCGTTGCTATAGATGAGGACAAACCTTTCAATATGTCGAAATGGATAATGAAGGGCTTTGTTTTCAATCTTGTGAAAGGGAAGAGGTTCAAGTTTCTCATGTATCCGAGATTCTTGCAACTTATGATCAATGTTGCTTATCCAAACATTCGAGAAGAAGGTTTTGTAGGAGGGATTTTATACACTAGGGACATGAACGACCTATCTTATAGAAAGATGAGTATTGGAGGAGTTGAAAGTGTTGAAATGTTTGACTAATTGCGAGATATAGCAAACAACGATGAGGATATTGAAGTGGTATATCATCACATATCACATGGTGAGATTGTAAATCCATCGGACTTAGTTGATGAGGTGCCTGACAATATATTAGATGATGATGAGTACTTTGCTCGTCATCCAGAAGATGAAGAACATGATGAGGATGAAAATTAATCTGAAAGTGATGAGGAGGATAGTGAAAGTGAAGATAGTGGTAATGATGATAGTGGAAATGACGATGATGATGGAAATGATGATAGTATGGAAGAAGAAAGTGTTGAATCTGTCCCTGAGAAGGTAGAAAATGTTGAAGTTGATGAACCAATTGAGATTGAGACTGAAAATGTTGAGTTGAATGAACCTGTTGAGGTGGAAAAAGAAGCATAAGAGGTTAGTGTTGATGTTCGTAGAGATATCACAGTACAGTATGTCAGATCACGAAGATCAACAACTGTGATTGATCCTATTGTTGTGGAGGAACCAAGTGTTTTTGAAAATGTTAGTGTGCCTGAACCAGCGAATGTTGTTCAGATTGCACAGGAGGTAATGGCCGAAGTGGAGACTGCTGCACAGGTAGTTGATGATACTGATGCTGGCGTTACTGTCTCTGTTCCAGAAGATATTCTCACCACATCATCTCCAGGAAAATTTACAAAGTGAACAACCTTTGGAGTCTTCACTAAAAGTTGATTCAAGTGTTAGTTTGAATGAAGAAAAAGATAAAATTCTTCATTTGGAAAGGATGGTAGCCAAACTCTTAGATGCTAATGAGTTATTGAAAGCATCTAATGAAAGGAAGAAAAAGAGGTTGGAAGAGTTTTGGGCTATTCATCAGAAGAATCTGGAAACTTTCAAAGAATTAGATTCTGATCATGAGAAGTTGAAGGCTGATCATGAAAAATTGAAAGAAGATTACAAAGAGTTATATGCGGAATGCAATACTTTGAATGCTGAAAAGGAGATGCTTGAAAAGTGGTTAGAAGAAGCCAAACCAAAGAAGTCAGGTTCTACATCGGATAAAGATTTTTCAGATGATGTGATGGAAGTTGCCGAGCCCACACAAGAAGTTAAAGTTTATTATACTAGAGCTCGAGGAACAAAGAATGTGGGTGAAAGGATTGAATCACCAATTCCAATTCCCGATGAAGCTGTTGATCCTGTCAATCTTGACAAAGCTGAGGGAAAACGTAAACTTGATGCTGTGCCTGAGATTATTGGAGAAGAGGTAATTGCTAAGAAGGCCAGAACTGATGAAACAGTTCAGATTGAGCCGATTCAATCTGAGTCTGTAATTGCAACTGAAGTATCTGAGGTGGCTAAGGTGGATGAGATTGTAAAGGAAATTGGAACTGAAGAAACAGTTCAGATTGAGCCGATTCAATCTAAATC
The DNA here is from genome assembly GCA_030867185.1 of Tagetes erecta. Classification (NCBI taxonomy): domain Eukaryota; kingdom Viridiplantae; phylum Streptophyta; class Magnoliopsida; order Asterales; family Asteraceae; genus Tagetes; species Tagetes erecta. The sequence continues at coordinate 14,175,545 of CM061493.1, forward strand.
TGTACTGGCAGCTGAAGTGCCTGAAGTAATCAAAGTGGCTGAGACTGTGAAAGAAGCTGAAATAGAAGCAATTCAGTTTGAGCCGGTTCAAACTGAAACTGCACCGATGATAGAAGCACTTGATGATTTAGATGATATTGACTTTACTGATTCTGAACCAGAGGCTAATCCTGACGATGAGATACCTGTTGATCTTCCTGAACGATTCGCATATTTAGAGAAGATGAAGTATAATCCAGTTTATTTGAGTGGACTTACAGTTAGTCAGATAAATGAGGAATATGAGAAGTGTATGAATGCTCAAGAAAAAGTGACGGCTGATGAGAAAGAGTTTGTTGTAGAAATGGGTGAGTGGACGCCTCTGCAAGAAAGTTTAAATATTGATGATCTTCCTCCAGAAGAACTGTATCATCAAGATCCGGAAGAGATGTCAATCAGAAACATGCGTGAATGGTTGAGTTCGAGGAACTATCCATACAAAACTTTGAAGAGGCTGAAACGAGAATCTCTGAAAAAGATTGTGGTGAGTTTTATGAAGACTAAGAAAATGCATAATCGCATGTTTTTCTTGGATTACAACAATCCGCAGTATTATGAGTTGACCAAGAAGTTCAGAGTACTTGAACCCAAAGAGATACATGTGATGGCATTACCAGTTGATGCGCATAAGAAAAGAAAGGAGCTTATAGACATGTTTCCTAGCGAGATGAAATCTTACAACATTCCAATGGATGTACGAGAATCATGGCACAAGTCTACCACAGCAGGTGATGTCGTCAGATCACTGCTGAGTAAGGGCCAATCTGTTGCTGAATTGTTAGATTCGATGATCGTGCCGGAAAAGTCCAAGATTGTGAAGATTATTGCGTGGAAATATGATGAAGTTTTTGACGCATTTCTGATTAAGAGAGTTAATGGTTTGTGTGATGTTTATCATTACTACTCGAGTATATTCAAGCTGCAAGTGCAAGATTTGAAGGAACTGCACAAATTGAGATTGATTAATCACACGCATGCTGAGCGTGGTGATAAATGTGCGATGTTACTAGATGCCGGGATGAGCCGTTTACCGAAGTTTTTGGAGTTTAGAGGACAACAAGAAGATAGTGAATACGTTCAAAGGAAGAAAACGAGGAAAGAAAATAAGTTGATTGTGCGAGACATGTACTTGAAAGAGTTCTCAGATGAATATTTTGACAAAGTCACAGATCCGGGATTGAAGGTGATTAATGGTTCTCAAGCTACAAAGCCCATTTTGAAGGTATTTTACAATCAGGAGACTTATGAGCTGAAACTTGTTCGTAATTTGGATGATTGGGATCAGGATATGATCACACTGTTTAGTACGTTTGAGCTCAAACTACTACATCCATCTTACATTGACTACCTTCGAAACATCAAGATGGAAAAGTTGAAAGATCCGATTGCTGAAGAAGATAGAAGACTATTTGTTATTATGATTGAGGTGATTGGGCTGCTACTGAGAAAATTCGATTAAGGAAGGCATTGCTTAATGCTAACCTTGTAAAGATTGATATGCCGGAGATCGAGTATATGAGAGTGACGTCCAAGGGAACACTTGAAGTGAATGTCAAAGGAAGGAAGAAACCGTACGTGTTTTACGCTAACATTGACTTTGCAGGTATTACATTGGATACGCTGAAAAGAATGAAGGACTGTGACATATTGACAAATGAATCAAAGCCGAGACAAGCGAAGATTGCTGAAAAGTTCAAGTCTTGCATTGAGGAGGCTTTAAAAGAACAAGAAGAATACGAAGGGAAGCAATTGCTGGATGTTAAAGACGAACCAGAAGATTGGTGAGAGATTGAGGCTGAAAAAGCAAAGGTTGAAAACTGAAGATTTTTGAAGTCCAAAGATAAATCTTAGGGGGAGTACTGTTAGGGCTCGTTTCTAGTTAAAGATTTACTTTGTACTTTGTTTATACATTTTGTATAGTTTAGGGTTAATTTTGTGTTTTCCCTAAATGTATTGTTGCATAAAGCATGTAGTAAGAGAATGTTAGTGAGAGAGTCTAGATCACAATTACATACTAGAGAAAGAATTAGTGTGTGTGTTCTTACATTCTCCTGCACATTTTGGTACTACAATATTGCTTTGATCATCAATACAAAGAGAATTATTAGTAATGAATTGTGTTGCTGATTGAACTGTTTGTTTTGTGTACTTGAATCATTCTGATCATCGAGCATTATCGATCCAATTGAACCTATCAATGTTTCAACCACAAAAACTCATTAGAATTTAGTTAAATCATCATGGAATGTACTTGTTCAATATACTTGTCTGAGCTGTCTCGCACATCAATTTTCACGCTTCAGTCTTTATTGTTTAAAATGATGCGTTGAATAACTGTAGTGTACTATCACTTCTCATGTACGTGCAAGTAGATTCAACATATTTTTTGATTTTTCTGATTTTATCAATTTTTTTTAATAATGATTTCTCCCCCTAAACTTTTAAATTTCTAAGAAAAATGAAATTTTTATGAACAGAAAATGACAGATATGTTATCAACGTATGAAGATTGCATGCAATATACTTAATCTAAACAGACGAAATGAAACATCGGTTGTTTCTTGCACTGCCATCATTGTTTGATTTTTGAAAATGTTTTAAAAATTCCTTCAATGATTCCTTTTTGTTTCCAACTCCATTTGGTGTCAGTTGCATCGAAAGCATCATGAACAAGATTCGGTATCTTGTCATGATAAGGGATCAGCCACGGTCTTCTTTTCTTTGTTTGACCGGCCTCCATAACTGTCCCTAACACACTAACAAATTAGTTAGAGGTAATGACCCAAACCATTTCGGTTTTGGGTCGTCCAAATTCATCAACATATGAGATATTCTCATAAGAGCAAGGAGTACCTTCAGGTGGTGGTTTTGATGATACAATGTAATTTGTACCTTCATCTTCTTTCATAGATTGTTTGTCAAAAGAGTAATTATAGTCATTTTCAAACAAATTGTGAATTTCATTTAAAAACAGGTTTTGTTGACTATATTTCTTATTCAAAGATTGATTCACTATTGGAATCATTTTATCATTTAAATCATGATTTCCCTTATTGTTTTTGACAAACTTTGGTGTCCATGAATCATTGACATGTTGATTTTCATCAAAAGAATGTCTATGATGAGATCTTTTAAAGTTAGAAAAGTACCTGGAAGGGTATGCACGTGATGAACTTCTTTGGACGGACCTTCTCAGCTTGTAGTAGCATTCGGATGTGTTGTGATTTACCATGTCACAGAAGGAACAATACTTGTTGTAGTAACATTTCGTTGTGTCGTGGTTGTACATCTGACAGTTTATGCAGTACTTGTTGTAGTAGCGTTCTGATGTCATGTGATTGTACATCTCACATATCTCATAGTACTTCTGATGAGCCTTGAAGGGAGACTTCTTTCTTTGCTTTTGAGAAGTCTTTGCAGTTGAAGCTTTTTCTTTCTGAGAAGCTTTCCCATTTGAGTCTTGTTGTTTTTGAGGAGCTTTGACCTCTGAATCTTGTTGAAGCTTGATTGAAGAAGCTGAAGTCTTGAATTCGTTGGTTTTGAACCATAAGGAAAGACACCTTGACTGTAGATACACTCTGAGATATGATGAGTTTCAGAGTCACAGATTAAACAGTAGATGTTACTGTTTGAATCGCTCGGGGATTCAGAATCTTGAGACTTTGAAGTAGAAGGAATCTGTGGTGTAGAATCAGATGAAGTGGCCTTTGCCTTGTTCTTCTGGCTTTGCTTTTCTTTCTTCTAACCTTCTTCTTCTTCTTTTATTGAACCTCTTGTGTCTTTTCTTCTTCTTCTTGAGAAGATAGTGATCCAACAATTCCGGTTGGCACTAATCTCTCATCTTTCTTTTTAACAGACTTTTCTTTTTCGACTTCTTCTTTGATAAACACAAGATCAGATTGTGATCTGTTGAGTTTATCAGTGAGCTCCATGAGTTGAACATTCAGATTATGCTTTTAGGTAAGCATTGAATCAACATTCCGTGTAAGAGATTTGAGTCTATCTTCACAAAATTGGTGATCTTTTTGTAGACTTGCATGCTTCTCTTGTTCTTCTTGCAGTTTGTTTTTCAGAATGTTGTTCTCTGAATTAAACATCTCAGACAACTTCTTCAACTTTTGAATCTCTTCTTGCAAATCTTTGATCACATTGGATGAGTGTTCATTTGATTTTGCAGCTTCATTCTTTATATTTGTAACTTCTTCTTCACTTTTCTTGAGTGACTCTTGAAGAGATGTGATTCTGTGCTCTGATGTCTTGTGTTGTTCTTGGAGATTCTTGTGCCTTTTCTCTTCATCCTGGAATTTATCCCAAATCCTGAAAGACTATGTTCTGTAGTGTTCACATTGTTGAAAGCATTCTTTGGTGCACATCTTTTCTCTTACATCGACTGGCATTTCAACAAATGAACTCTGAACATCTGTCTCGGATTCCTTTTAAGACATCAATCTCTTTATTTCTGAATTCAGTTGAGCAATTGTCTCCTCTTGCTTTGCAATAGTTTCTGACAAGTTGCTGATTTCTTTATCTTTCTTTTCAATCTCTTGAATGGAAACAACATCATTGTTTTCACTCCAATCATATTCTTCTTCATCTTCCTGATTGTCATGAGAATTTGTTTGACTCACAAGAGCGAGTTTTGTGTGTTCATGAAAGTCTCTTCTCTTTTGATCACACGCTTTGGCAACTTGAAGATATGTTGTTTCAAACATGTGATTGAATTCTGTAATAAATTCATTGATATCTTCCTTTTTATTTTCTTCTCGGATCACGGGTAACATGCCCGTTGACATTTTTCTTGAATTTTCAAAGTCATTTTGATGATTTTTCTGGGAAGTCATATTGCCTAAAAAAGACTAATATGAAATTCTGGAAAAATGAAATTTTTGATTTTCCAGACTTTTTTTTTTACTGTTGAGACGGGTCAAACTTGGGACGTGTCACTGTTGGGACGGGTCACAAAGTTGGGACGGCTGAACAGTTGAGACGGGTCACTGTTGGGATGGCTGAACAGTGTCTTCACCTGGCTGTACAGTGTCTTCACCCGGCTGAACAGTGTTTTCACCCGGCTGAACAGTGTCTTCACCCGGCTGAACAGTGTTTTCACCCGGCTGAACAGTGTCTTCACCCGGCTAAAACTTGGACGTAGAGACGGGTCAAGAATATCAACACTTAGGAAAATTTCTTTCAATCAACCACTCAATTCTTCAATTCTTCTTCAGATTATGATACTTTTCTGGGCAAATATCAATCAAATCTTCAAATCTTCATATCAGATTGACTTTTCAAAGTCAAAATTGTGATGAACAATAGATCAATTCTTCAATTTTTGTTGTTTTTGTTCGATTCAATACTTGTATTAGCTTAGGAATGATGTTTCTAACAATCCTTCAAAGTATTACACCTTGAAACAAGCTAAATCTCATTCAGATCCGGATTTTTGATGAAGAACACAACAAGTGGGTTTTGAGACAAATTGACAAAATATGGATCGAAATCAACAAATCAGTGATGTTTGATCATGAACGAAGCTTAGGATAGTGATTTCTAACATATCTCAATCATCAATTTCTCAATATCATCAACAAATTCCAGATTTCAATTTTGAGCAGTGAAATGACAAACATGAACAATTTCTTCAAAAACTCAGTCGAATCTTCACCAATTCATCTCAAACTTTGTAGTTCTTTACACAAACATGAATCAAAGCTAATGGTAGCTAAAATTCCATCAATAACAACAACAATCAAAGATCACCCAACAGCTCTGATACCAATTGATAGTTCGAGACGAACCGAGCTTGGATCTAGATCTGAGATTGTTTGGAGATGTTGTTTGCGATCAGTGATGCGGAAACTCACTGATCACGTATTGATGCTTGAATGTTCATGAAGATCAATGCAAGGTATGATGAAGATTGATGATAATATGAATAGGTGAATTGTATTGATCAATATGAAGGTTACCAAGGATATGGAATGAAATGTAGGCAACTTTTTTTTAACAAAAGACCTAGGTGATGGTACTTATAGTCTATACCATTCACCTTACAATGTAACCTAAACACGTGCAATTAAGCACAAACGCGCATTTAAGCACGAAACGACTACACAAATATTCTAAGACAAATACAATTAATGAACGTCTTCACCCGTGCTTGCTCGTGATGATGCTTGATATCTTCACTCGCTTATATTTGGAAAGTGACATCTTCAAATAACCCCAACAATGGCGATCTTTGTATAAATCTTTAGGCACTCATCTTAACTTGAGCACCGCTTATCATCCTCAGACTGCTGGTCAAACTGAGCGTACTATCCAGACCTTAGAAGACATGTTAGGTGGATTTCATCAAGAAAACAAAACAACAGCAGCAGGTAGTATATATATATATATACGCGATGGTATATGGGTGTGGGTGCTTAGTTTTGATGGTACGTGTTGTAAACGAAACATAGATTTTATAAGTGATTAGACGAATAAAGGTGGTTGTTTGCTGTGAATACATGACAATAAGTTCAAGTATGAAAAGTATAGGAGTCACGTGTTGATAATGTGAGTCGGGTCAAGCTAGCGATATGATGCATGGAATGTGCTACATGGGCATGTGTATATCATGTAATTGAAGGAGTGATTATATGATTAAATGGACATGCGTTATTCTATATGAACACATATAAAAGTTCTAGCTAATAATTAGAATATGACAATTAAAAAGGTCGTAGAACGGTCTAGATTTTTTTGTTGCATAACTGATGTTAATTTATGTGCGCTCGAAAGGTGAGTCTCTGCCCGGTTTTAAATCCTTTCGGGGAGAAAACATATAAACTGTTTTACATGGCCTTGAGCCATATTTTATACATTCGGGTAGAGCCTTCGGGCAAGATTTCAAACAGCCTTGGGCTGAGTTTTACGCCATCGGGCACGGCCTTCGGGCAACTATGTTGATAAAACAAAGTTCTATTGTGTAACGGTTTATTTTATTGAGCATGATGTCATCAAACTATAAAGTCCTTTCCTTTTTGTCGATATTATTAATATACAGTGGGTATAACGGGGAAATTTGAGTAGTACTACGGGTTCGGCAGACCCCACCATGCTGGATTGGTTTCCAGGTGGTGCAAATGGTCCTTTAACTTTTGGTCACCCCTCGTGGTGGCAACAAGTCAAAAATTATCGTATCGTTCAGTTTTTACTCGACGTGCTCATGTAGTAAACGAGGTGGTTTAGCTAACCTGCAATAGTAATGATGTTTATCTGTTAAACTATTTTGATAATTATGTTTAATTACTTATCTCATTGAGCTCACCAACCATGTGTTGACCGTTTTCAGTATGTTTTCTCATGAGGCTAGGAGTTTGTGCACATAGGACACATCATGCATGGGTCATTTGAACTTGTTGCAAACCTAATGTTTAACTGTTTTGGTTTTGGTTGAATATAACTGTTTGGTTGAGTGCTGGATTTTAAAGCACCGGTTTCATTTGTTTGTGCTAGTTTTGGAGCACAAGTTTAAATTGGGATTTTATGTTTTCTTTAAACGCTTCCGCTAAACTTTGAAAAACTTTCATTTTAATATCTCGGTTTTTGGATTATCGTTACAACTAAACTTTATTTTAACTCAGTTGAGTCAGCGTTACTGTAACTAATGCTTGAGATCCCGGTATGTCACGCGCCTAACGGATACTCGTTTGTGGAAAATTGTGGGTGTGACAATTTGAAAGTTGATTTTTTGATCAAATTTGTTTTTGGTATGATTATATAGGTAAATATTGTTGTTTTGTATGAAAATTTTTAATGTTTTCAAAAGTTGATTTTTTGATTAAAGTTAGGTTTGGTGTGAATATATATAGGTAAAATGTTGTGATTTTATGTGAGCATTTTTTGATGTTTCAAAAGTTAATGTTTTGAGGAAAATTTGGTTTCGTGTGATTAAATATAGGCAAAATGTTGTGGTTTTATTTGAAAATTTTGTTAAATTTTTTGAAAGTTGATTTTTTATCAAATTTGTTTTTTGTGTGGTTATATGGGTAAATGTTGTTGTTTTATATGAAAATTTTTGATGTTATCGAAAGTTGATTTTTTGATCAATTTCATTTTTTGTGTAATTATATAGGTAAATGTTGTGGTTTTATGTGAAAATATTTGATTTATTCAAAAGTTGATTTTTTGATTAAATTTTTTTTTGGTGTGATTATATAGATAAATGTTGTGGTTTTATGTGAACATTTTTTATTTTTTCAAAAACTGATTTTTTTGAAGAAAGTTGGGTTTGGTGTGATTAAATAGAGGTATAATGTTGTGGTTGTATGTGAAAATTTGTTGAATTTTTGAAAGTTGTTTATTTGAAGGTTTTTTTTAATCAAATTTGTTTTTGGTGTGATTATATAGGTAAATGTTATTGTTTGATATGAAATTTTTTGATGTTTCGAAAGTTGATTTTATGATCAAATTTCTTTTTGGTGTGATTATATAGGTAAATTTTGTGGTTTAATATGAGATTTTTTATTTTTTTCAAAAGTTGATGTTTTGAGGAAAGTTTGGTTTGGTGTGATTAAATATAGGTAAAATTTTGTGGTTTTATGTGAAAATTTGTTGATTTTTTGATAGTTAATTTTTTGATCAAATTTGTTTTTGTTGGGGTTATATACGTAAATGTTGTTGTTTATATGAAAATTTTTGATGCTTTCGAAAGTTGAGTTTTTTGATCAAATTTGTTTTTGCTGTGATTATATAGATAAATTTAGTGGTGTTATGTGAAAATTTTTATAGGTAAAATGTTGTGGTTTTATGTGAAAATTTGTGGATTTTTTGAAAGTTGATTTTTTTATCAGATTCCTTTTGGAGTGATTATTTAGGTAAATGTTGTGATTTTATGTGAAAATTTTTAATTTTCCAAAAGTTGATTTTTTGATAAAAGTTTGGTTTGGTGTGATTAAATATAGGTAAAATATTGTGGTTTTATGTGAAAATTTGTTGATTTTTTGAAAGTTGATTTTTTTGATCAAATTTGTTTTTGTTGTGATTAAATAGGTAAATGTTGTGTTTTTTTGTGAAAATTTTTATCTTTTCAGAAGTTAATTATTTGATCAAATTTGTTTTTGGTGTGATTATAAAAGTAAATGTTGTGATTTTATGTGAAATCTTTTTATTTTTTTCAAAAATTAATTTTTTGATCAAATTTGTTTTTAGTGAGATTATATAGGTAAAATTTGTGATTTTATGTGAAAACTTTTTATTTTTTCAAAAGTTGTTTTTTTGATCAAATTTTTGTTTAGTGTGATTAAATATAGGTAAAATATTGTGGTTTTATGTGAAAATTTGTTAATTTTTTGAAATTAGATTTTTTTATCAAATTTGTTTTAGTGTGATTATACATTACATGTTGTGGTTTATATGAAAATTTTTGATGTTTTTAAAATTTTATTTTTGGATTAAATTAGTTTTTGGTGTAATTGTATGGGTAAATGTTATGGTTTTATGTGAAAATATTTTATGTTTTCGAAAGTTGATTTTTTTGATGAAAGTTGGGTTTTAGTGTGATTATAAATAGCTAAAATGTTTTGGTTTTATATGTAAATATTTGATTTTTTTTCAAAACGTGATTTTTAATCAAATTTGTATTTAGTGTGATTATATAGGTAAATGTGGTGGTTTTATATGAACATTTTTTATTCTTTAAAAATTTGATTTTTTGATAAAAGTTTGGTTTGGTGTGATTAAATATGGGTAAAAAGTTATGGTTTATGTGAAAATTCGTTAATTTTTTTTAAGTTGATTTTATGATCAAATTTATTTTTGGTGTGGTTATATAGGTAAATATTGTTATTTTATATGAAAATTTTTTATGTTTTCGAAATTTAATTTTTTATCAAATTTGTTTTTGGAGTGACTATATATGTAAATGTTGTGGGTTTATGTGAAAATTTTTTATTTTTTCAAAAGCTGAATTTTTGATCAAATTTTTTTTGGAGTGATTATATAGATTAATGTTGTAGTTTTATGTGAACATTATTTATTCTTTTAAAAGTTGATTTTTTGATGAAAATTTGGTTTGGTGTGATTAAATATAGGTAAAATGTTGTGGTTGTATGTGAAAATTTGTTAATTTTTTGAAAGTTGATTTTTGATCAAATTTGTTTTTGGTGTGATTATATAGGTAAATACTGTTGTTTGATATGAAAATTATAGATGTTTTCGAAATTTGATTTTTTGATCAAATTTCTATTTTTTGTTATTATATAGGTAAATGTTGTGGTTTTATGTGAGCATTTTTTATTTTTTCAAAATTTGATGTTTTGAGAAAAAGTTTGGTTTGGTGTGATTAAATATAGGCAAGTAGTTTTATGTTAAAATTTGTTGATTTTTTGAAAGTTAATTTTTTGATCAAATTTGTTTTTGGTGTTGTTATATAGGTAAATGTTGTTGTTTTATATGAAAATTTTTGATGTTTTCGAAAGTTGATTTTTTGATCAAATTTGTTTTTGCTTTGATTATATAGATAAATGTTGTGGTTTTATGTGAAAATTTTTTATTTTTTCAAAAGATTATTTTTTGATCAAATTTGTTTTTGTTGTTATTATATAGGTAAATATAGTGGTTTTATATGTAAATTTTTAATGTTTTTATGATAGGTTCAATTGGATCGATACTGCCACAAATCAGAAGGATCTAAGTACGAAAACAACAACTCAATTCATTACTAAATAATTCTCTTGTATTGATGATCAAAGCAAAATCGTTGCAGTACAAAGTGAAGGAGGATACAATCACACACACTCGCTTTCTCTCTCTTCCGTGTATTGGTGATCTAGACTCTCTCTCTAACACACACTAGCAACATATACATCACTACTTAGGGAAAATACAAAATTAACCCTAAAGTGTACACACTAGTACACTACTTAGGGAAAATACATCACTACTTAGCAACATATGTTTCTGCATCTTCTCAGTAACTTGAAACATTCTGACCAAATTTTTCATCGTTTCAGCACCAAGCACACTTAACTTTTTCCTTGGACAATTTCGTGATAGCAACCAGTCTTTTAATTCAAAGAATCCCATTCTTTCTGGATCATTATGATTTAATTCCTCCACAGGAATTTCATCTACTATAATTGCTTCTGATCTAGAATCCCATTCACCTTGTTCAAAAGTTGTTTCTTTTAAATCTACAGGAAGTGAGGTCTGAGCAACTACACATTTATCGTACTCCTCACATACTTGAGTAACTGTTAATCGGTCCAAAAATACCCGATTATATTTCTTCTTCCTCAAAAATTCAAATTTTTCTTCAAGATCCAAAGGAATATCATCAATGTGTGGTACATCAACGGTTTTCATTGATGGTCCTGCTTCGTCATGAATATCAAGCATCCCTGCCTCTTTTACACTTTCAGCTTGAACTTGCTCAACCTAAGCTACTTCCTCATTTCTAGCTTTCTTTACAGAAATGTCTTCTTCTACGATTTCAGGAACTTCATCAAGTGTTGGACCTGAATTGTAGTCTAATATTATCAACACAGTCAAAGTCAACAAAAGTCAACGTCCGGTCAAAGTCCACGTAAAAAGTCAAATGGCGCGTTAGAGACGAAGAACCGAGGCAAGACGTTGAAGTTGTTTTATGTCTAGGATCGTTAATGTAATAAATATATTTTGTGTCAACAAAATATATTTAATCTAGCTTTAGACATGTTTTAGCCTTTTAACTTGTTATTTTCTAATTAGTCTAAGTGTAGGGACTATTAGTGTAATTAGCATGTTAAGCACTCACTATAAATAGTAAAGTGCAAATAGGGTTTTAAGGGGCTTGAATGAGCTAGTGGTTGGGGTCTTTCCATGTAAACATCATTTGCAATCCATTTTAAAGATCAAATCTGACTTTTTGTTTGTGTTCATCAATATTTTACCAATTTGATCCAAAATCTTCCAAAATTACTGATTCAATAGTGTTATGGGACCAACAATTGGTATCAGAGCCTTATAGAGATCCAATTGAATCATTTTGTTGAAGGTTGAAGCTGATTATTAGAGATTTGTGAAGAAATTGTAGAGAGAGAAAGTAGATCTTGTGGGTTTTAGAGAGAGAAACCAGATCTGATTTCAAAAATCATCACATCTACATCAACAAACATAAAATCTCAGCAAAACAACAACATATTTGTGATCTACAAGCTGAGATCTACAAGAAAAGAAGAAGAAATCATCAGATCTGAGATTTTCTCTCACACACTGTGTGTGTGTGTTCTTGGTGTTCTTCAAATCTGCAAGATTGGCGAATCTAACTTAGTACCTGAACGAAAGTTCAAAATTTTGAGCGAATCTATACCAAGCATTTGCATAGATTCGCCAGTTGTTCTTAGCGAACCTATAAGTTCGCCCGACACTTTGAAGCCAGCGAATCTATAGGTTCTTGCAACACTACCTTGCGAAACTATCCAGATCTGAGCGAACCTAGCATTTCTTGACATACTTCCTGCACCAACAATCAACCAAACAAACCCAAAATCATTCACCGATACCAGATCTGTGCGACATTATTACAGATCTGTTCGTCCACTACCACCAAAGATCTAACATCTAACATAACCCAAACCATCTACCACCACTCACCCTCGTCAGATCTGTTATTTAAAAAAAAAATCCATAAACCTCAACCATCAAATCTACAACTCAACACAACCATACCCATAATCAAAACCTTTTTCAACCCTTAAATAAAAACCAAACCATAACCCAAACCCATACCGCCGTCCTCTTTGTTTTTTTTAAACAATCTGTCACAACTCGACATACACCTCAACGTGTCTTCAGCTTCAACCCTCAACCACCACCACCACCACCTCAGATCTACGGTTTAAAAAGAGAAACGAGTAGAAAGAGAGTTTCGAACGTGAACAAAAAGAACAACCGCAGATCTGTTTGTGTTTTTGTGAATGTCGTTGTGATATTGTTGTGTGTTTACACAAAAGCAAGAACAAGAGTTTGTTGTTTGTTGAAGTTTGTTGTCGTGTTTGCAGAGAAGAGGGGGTAAGTGTGTGATTGCGTGTGTGTTCGTGTATGAACTGAGAGAGATCGATAGAGTGAGAACTGATGTTGTTCATCGTGTAAAAAAAAAATAAAAAATCGAGTTGTGATGGTGTGATCTTTGTGTTGAAGCTGTGATGTGCTGTTATTTGTCAGATTAAGCAAAAGTGAGCAACAGATAGGGTGTTCATGTATGTGTGTAAGTGTAGAGAGAGAGACACTAGAGATAGATCTTGAAAGTTTTTTTTAAAAAAAAGATGACAGTGTGTGGTTGGAATAAAAGAAAGATTAAGTTTTTTTTTTTGGGTTGTGTAATTGACGACAAAGACAAAAGTGCCACTTGTTATTTTTTTTAAGAAAATTGATATCATCAAATTGAAAAGAGGAGATAACGTTGAATGGATAGTTAATTCAAAATTTTATTTGTGAAGGGTTTAAAAATTTTTGCTAAGTTGAGTGAAATTTTTTTTTGAAGTGGCCGGGTCTTAATATTGTTATTCGTTGGGTCAAAATATTGGTTAAGTTGAGTTAAAAAAATATTTTCGTTTTAATTCGCCGGGTATTAAATTTTAAATTTTATGGGCGTTTTCGTTAAAGTCGTCATTAAAATTTGAAAATGGGACGTCTTCTGGCCGGGTGTTTATTTTGTCAATCTTTGGGCCAAAGTTTTTCATTTAAGTTGTAAAAGATTTTGTCAGTTGAGACCAAAATATTTTTGTCAATGGTCTGGTATTATTATTGTTATTCGTTGGGCTTATTTTTGGTCAGTTGAGAGAAAAATATTTTTGTTTGTTAGCCGGGACTTTCTAAAAATTATTTGTAGGCCAAATTTTAAACGGGTTATCAATTAAAAAAAATGGCCTATGCAGAACTTTTTAAATCCTTTGAATCTGATGATCTCACAATGGCACAAAGCCGGTTTGATAATTTTGTAGTTTTAAAGAATGAAAGGATGCCTGAGTTTCTCGATCGATTTGTGATGGTGGCAAATAACCTGAAGAAGCATGATCCAGAACTCGGAAATCATGAACGGGTTAAGAGATTGCTTGATTCTCTCCCACCAAAGTGGAGTTCATTTGGAAAATTGATTTGAAGAGAAAGAGGATTTATTGATTTCAAACTGGTGGAGGTGATGAACAAACTAAAAGAAATGGAGTTGGATATCAAACGTCGTGAGTACGATGAAGCGATGTCTTTAAATTCAAAGATCACCTCAATCTCCAAAGAGAAACCAGAAGAGATATCAGTTTCTGCCTCCAATTTCAAAGGTTTACCGAAACCTGAAATTGAAAAGATACAAGGGGAGATCAAGCAGACATCAGTGGGTAAAGATGGAGCAGAGTTAAATGATAAAGCTTGTGATGCTGAGAAGGAGGAGGAACAAAAGACAAATACCAGAGTCTGCAACTGCGAGAAGGCTCTTGCTTCTGAAAAAATCATCATGGATCTTCCATACGAGACAGTTCAGGATATGTGTTCTTCTGATTGCAGAACTCGTTTATTTGGTATTTGTGAAGCTAACAAATTGTTAATCGAAAATGAAAAATATTTGACTCAGGTAAATAAAGAACTTAAACTTAACGAGTCAAAATATTTTGTCAAATTAAGAGAAGCTTTGAAAGAAAATGAACATTTGAAAACGAGTCTTTTGAAAAGAAATGTGGAAGTCAATATGCTAACTGAACGTGTCGCCCTGGCTGAGTTTGAAACCAGTAAGTTGCAAACGAAACTCGAAAAATGGACAATTTCGGGGATGAAACTTGAGGATTTAATCAAAAGCCAACGGGGGGCTCGTATTAAGACTGGGTTGGGTCATGAGGATAAGGCTTTTGTATATCCTCCTCCCAGCACTTATTGTTACTCTCCTACACCAACTCCACACCCGACCAATGAGTTGATTCATGAAATAATTCAGAAAGATACTGATAGTTTGTATGCAGGATTGGAGAATGTGAATCTTAAAGAGGTGCGAGATGATTATGAGTCCCCGACTGGTATTGGATACATTAAATCGGATGCTGTCAGTCAAGCCAATGATTGTTCAGTTTCCGATGTTAGTAAATCTGTACCTTCTGTTTCTTCTAACTTCTTTAACAAGTTTAAAGCAGGTAAAATTCCTATATTTGAGCCTGTCAAGAATGTGAAGGAAGAGATCGTTCAGGAATCACCTAATCATCAAGTTCCAATCACATCGACATATCCAATTCCTATCAATCAAGATCCGTTGGAAGCTGAGGTACTCATTGAAGACTGGACAAGTTCAGATGATGAATCAAAGACAAAGGAGAGTCATGGAGATTCAAAGATCAAGATGTCATCTGCAACTGTCAAATCTGAAATGCTTCCAAAACCTGAATCAAGACAAATCCGGATCTCAGTCCCAGCTGCAAAACAGGCAAGCCATCGATCAAAAGCTCAAAAGAAAAAGCCTTCACCTCTGTCCATCCTATCTCAAGTTTGTAAAAGACTTGAGAACAAACAAGTGAAGATCTCATCTCCCATCCAACAAAGCAAAACAAAAACCAAGCAACCACCCACAACTCGACAAAAGAAGCCACAAGTCTTCCAACAAGTTGCATCAAGCTCAAAGAAAGCCCCACCCCCAGCTGCTCCACACTGGCTAGTCACGCATCAAAAGCCATTCAAGGCTTGTTTCAAGTGTGGAAAGGATGATCATGTGCTCAAGAAATGCCCAAAAGGACATGTTTCGGACAGTAAAGGCAAACAGGTTTGCTTCTCCGAATTAGAGTCTAGAAAAAATCATCCACTTGGTAAAGGTAAACAGGTTTGTTTCTTTGATTTTCAAGTTAATAATCATACATCTTTGAATGGTCGGATGACGAACATTCCATCCCCACCTTCTCATATGAAGCTAGTTTCACATGATTCAAAGATGAATGTGATCACATCAACAAAACCAAAACCTTTTTCCTCAGGGCTTAAACAGAAAATGATTTCCAAATTTAACTCTTTCAAATCGAAAATGTTTGAACCTAAACAAATTTGGCAAATTAAAAAGAAAGAGGAAAAGATAAGTGATACAAAAACTCGTTGTGTATTTAAACATGTGTCTTACACTGATGAAAATGGAACGCCCAGGACTACGATGGCCTGGGTTCCCCTTTCTAACTAATCTGTTAATGAGTGTAGGAACATTTCAGGAGGACTTTTAGTAATCCGGTTTACTGACAGAGAATGTTCCTTATTTAAATTTGAGGCGGAACAAACAGGTCATGGTTTTGGTATCTTATCCACATTCTGGATCCTTCTTTGATTTTCACATATCTAATTTCACAGCCACTGCATTTTTCTTGATATCTCATTTATAATATTTTGATAGAGTAATATGGAAGACGTTTCTTTGGTAATTTCTGTTTTATATAAAAAAAATGTGTTTTAAAAAAAAGGTGGGGGAGTCTAACATTTTTACTCGTATTTGTGATCAAGTTTTCACATCCCTTTGTGGTCGCTTTTGTGTCTTTTGAAAATTTCAATTTTGTGCTGAAATAGAAATTTTGGGGGAGTAATATCTCAAACGAAAATATACTGAATATCAATTGTCCAAAATTTTTTATCTGTGTAAATATTTTGTGTCTTTTGAAGGTTTCAGGTTTGTATGGAAAAGCAACTGAAGGAGGATATTGATTTGTGCAATGATGTGTCAATAGGCTCAGCCCGAATACAATTAGACAGCAATTTTGTGATCAAACTAAATTCAAAAAGAGCTCGGTGATGAGGAGTACTTTCACAGACATTTGACTTGCAAAAAGTAATAAGTTTTGACAAAAATGGGTTGAGAGCGTCAAATCTTTGCCTTGATTTCCCCAAATATCCCAAATCACCCTCACCCTAGCCCTGGATTGAGTTTCTAGTTAGCAAAACAAAATAAAAAGCTGCTAGTGTTGCTCTTCAGAAAAGCCTCTGAGTGAGTTACTTGTTAATTCCTCAGAATGTATTGAGTCAAAGTGCTTAACTCCTCTGCTATACGGAAGTATTGACCTGGTGTTGGTGGATCTTCTCTGCTATACGGAAGTATTGACCTGAAGATTCACCGAGCATGCTCAAATGATTATCTCCTTTGTTATACGTCAGTATAGACCTGGAGCTCTAATCAGTTGAGTTTCCCAAATAATAAGTCGCAATGTGTTCAAAAGAATCATTGTTGACAAGCTCCACTCCCAAACATGCAAAAATTGCAGAATGTCAAAAGTGGCTCATGAATCGATCAATATTCAAGATTTGATCCAAGAATTTCAAGCAAAGTCAATCATATTGCTCAATAAACCTTGATGATAGGATAAGTTCTTTTTACCTAGATGTCTGTGGGGACCGAGTTGCATGAGTTTCTTCAAATCGAACCTAAAACATGATAAGACCATCACAGATTGTCTGTTGAAAGGAACAAGGCATGGGTTTAAATGGACAAACATATTGACAATCTAGCCAAGTCTTTGTTTCTCCGGATGGTCGCTCGAAACACATTATCTGATATCCTTTCATGAAGTTTTTATTTTATTTTATTTTATGTTTGAGTTCTTGAGTCTTGTTGGTCGTGTGTACTTTTTGGGATGTGTTCTCTTTGTCAAAAATATTTGTGATCTTGTCGGACTCGTCCTCTCATTTTCGAATTTTTAATTTTAATTAAAAAAAAATCCAAAAAGATTTTCATTTCAAATTATTTTCAAGTCTTCCATATTATGCTATTAAAATTTTATCATTTTCACATGCATTTCACGGGAAATTGCACACACAAACGGACACGGGTTCGCTTGTTTTCATACACAGATAAACACCGGTTTATTTTGTTTAATGAAATGATCTAATAAGAAATCTCAAGATTTTGTTTGTGACTGTGTTACAGATATTTGCTGCAAGTGATGGCCAATCATCAGTTGAGCAAAGCATCCTACCAGAGAACCTGTTCCTTAAAGTTTGTAGAAGATACCGAGCTAGGAATCCTCCTCCTACATCTTCTGAAGCACTCAAGAAAAGATTGTTGGAAAGCCGTTCCAAATTTTACGAAAGGAAGCACAAAAAATGGGGGAGCATACAAAATGGGGGAGATTGTGAGATAGAGATCTTCAGCAACATAATTTGGCAAGCATAAGTCTTGGGGGAGTTTTGTTGGATCAAAAATTAAGACTAAAGCTTACCAAATTGAAGATCCAACAGTATTGACTTATCGGTGCTGAACACGATGCAAGACGTTGATAATAATAGACTATGGGGGAGTATTGTTGGACCTGAATTGTAGTCTAATATTATCAACACAGTCAAAGTCAACAAAAGTCAACGTCCGTTCAAAGTCCACGTAAAAAGTCAAATGGCGCGTTAGAGACGAAGAACCGAGTCAAGACGTTGAAGTTGTTTTATGTCTAGGATCGTTAATGTAATAAATATATTTTGTGTCAACAAAATATATTTAATCTAGCTTTAGACATGTTTTAGCCTTTTAACTTGTTATTTTCTAATTAGTCTAAGTGTAGGGACTATTAGTGTAATTAGCATGTTAAGCACTCACTATAAATAGTAAAGTGCAAATAGGGTTTTAAGGGGCTTGAATGAGCTAGTGGTTGGGGTCTTTCCATGTAAACATCATTTGCAATCCATTTTAAAGATCAAATCTGACTTTTTGTTTGTGTTCATCAATATTTTACCAATTTGATCCAAAATCTTCCAAAATTACTGATTCAATAGTGTTATGGGACCAACATCAAGTTTATGTTTTCCCTCCGCTTTGTCATATGAAACAATAGCAGCAGCATCATCGGGAATAGGGACTGATTCAACAATCGGTTCTGTCACAGTTTTAGATCGTCGTGATGTAGTATAGTAAACTGTGACTTCCCTAGGAGTATCAGACACTCCAACGTCTTCATTAACAGCAAAGTCTTTATCTGATTCAGAACTTTCAGTTTCCTTTTCTTTCAGCCAATTTTCTAACACTTCTTTTTCAGCCCGTAAAGTGTTACATTCTACATGTAACTTTTCATAATCAACTTTCAGATTCTCATATTCAGCATCTAACTCTTTGAAAGTTTTAGAATTCTTCTGATGCATAGTCCAAAACTCAACTAATCTCTTCTTCTTTTGCTCATTGGAAGCCTTCAACTGAGCATTTTCGTCTAATAACTTGGCTATCATTCTCTTTAAGTGAAAGATTTCATTCTCTTCTTCATTCATGTCAACATCTGAACTAACCTTAGGTGAAGACCTCATGGGTTGTTCAGCATGTTCAGTTGCTGGAGTAGAGGTTGTGGCATTATCAACAGGTTCAGAAACAGGCACAATAACTTCTACTTCATCATCTGCCTGTGCCACAGACTCAGCTTCAGCTATCACTTCTTGTGCAATCTGAGTCACATCTATATATTCAGGCACAATCACATCTTCAATTGGATTTATCTCAGTAACATCCTCTATAGTAACAGGTTCCAATTCAGACACATTCACATCCATTTCTTCTTCTTCTTCTTCTTCTTCTTCTATTTCATCACTAACAATATCATCATCTACATCATCACTATCTGACATAGCATGATCCGATTCAGTTCTATCTCCCTCATTATCACCTCCATTACCATTTTCATCATCATTATCATCATCTGAACTGTCATCACCTTCATCATTATCCCCTTCTTCTTCTTCTTCTGGATGTCTCTCGAATATTCATCATCATCCAACAGATTATCTGGAATCTCATCCACAAGCTCTAATGGATTGATTAGTTCACCTTGGTTGATGTGATGATTTTCAAGTGTAATATCTTCTTCATTATTTGCTATATCTCGTATATAGTCAAATAGTTGCACATCCTGAACATTCCCAATGCTCATCTTTCGATAAGATAAAGCATTCATGTCTGCAGTATACAACATTCCTCCTACAAATCCTTCTTCTCAAATCTCAGGATAAGCATCATTGATCATCAATTGCAAAAACCTTAGGTACATGTGGAATTTGAATCTCTTCCCTTTCACAAGGTTAAAGATAATTCCCTTCATAATCCATCTTGCCATATTAAATGGTCGATTTGTGGCAATTGCAACTATTGGGGATACAATATCTGATGGAAAGTTGTCAAATCCAGCACTTCTTCTAGATAAGTAGTGTTGTATAACATAACAGAGCAATTTCCATTGCTTGCTTAATCTAGCTCTGACACACTACTGTTTAGGAAATACGGGGGATGTCCCATATTTAGAAAACATTCTTGAATCTCAGCAGTTGTCAATTCATCAAGTGCACCAGCTTCATTTTCATCAAGATGTAATGCAGTTCTGATTGCTTCTTCAGAGACAGACAATTGTAATTCCCTGGTGATGTTTTCTCGAATCACAGACACATCAGCTTCATTAGTAATCACCTCAGCAGTTCTCCAGAAGGACTTAATCAAACGTGCATACACAATGGGTTTGACACACATTGCGTACACATACTTTGTTCTTCTGAGAAAATGAATCATCTCTTGATATCCATATGCCGCAGGAATAGAATCATCCAACAAAGCCACAATGTTGTGCTTTGGCTCAAATTTGAGGATATTCATCTGAAAACCGAGACATATGTGTTAGACATCAAAATGATAAGTAATCAATATTTGTGTAGAGTAACAAGTGTAATGAATCAAGATAATAAACAACAGAACATTTAACATATTGATTTAAAAACAGTTTGACGATATCATTTTGTTCAAAAATCATGTACATCAGTGTCCTTTTAGCTGTTATATTCAATTTCAAGCATATTACCACTTAGTCACAATGATCACAAACTTTTTATTGATGAGAAAAATCGATTTGATAGACTAAACACATGATCTAGTATCGGATTATCATTTGAGTTTCTTTCCTTTTGATCAATCACACACATTTGGTTCATGGTCATCAATGGCGGTTTCAACCCTGTTTGAAACTTTTTCTTTGATTTTGTTGATTTTAAGTGTTAAGATATGTTTTGATGAGTGATTATTGATGATTAGTAGTCATCTACATCTAAAACAACATTTGATTTCAGTTTTTACACAATTAATCAAAGTGTCGATTCAAATGACGGTTATTGTTCATCAACAATATTTCGATTTTAGATAAAAAATGGTGTTAGATGATGTCAATGGTGTTTGATTATGATGATTATACCTTATTCAATCTCAACAACTTAATATAGAATCGAAGATTGAACAGAGTATAAAATGGCGATTTGAAATCAGAGATTTTTGGTGAAGTATGTTTGTGAAAAATGATAAGTGTTGTGGATGAATGAGTTGTTATATGATGTTGAGTCGGCTGAAATTAGGTCAACAATTTGGGACGGGTCAACACTTCAGACGGGTCAAAAATAGGCCCAATAACCTTAGTCGGGTCATGTTACTGCTGGGAAGGGTCAAGCCATTTGAGACGGGTCAACAGATGAACATGCACTTTTAACATGTAAAAACACTTAGTCGAGTCACACACTGTAGAGACGGGTCAAAACTTATTGAGCTGTGTCAACATTGTTGGGACGGGTTAGAGTGTCTATACACATTAAATTTCTTCTGTGTAAATGCTTGGTCGGAGTCAGACAACTGTTGGGACGTGTCAACATCAGTCGAGACGTGTCAACACTTGTTTAAGACAAGTTCATCATGTAGACATGAGACAGATCATGACATAGTCGTGTCATGTTTTGATACACAAAATTTGGAACGACTGCACCTTGACTTTGTTTTACCCGTCACCAGGCTGCACGGTAGCATAATCCTCTTTACCTAGCTACAGTGACATGTGATTTCATCACCCGGCTGCATAGTGACAGGAATTTCATTACCCGGCTACATAGTGACTTCAAGATTTTGTCACCCGGCATCATAACATTCTATCACCCGACTACATAGTAGCTTCAAAATCTTCACCCGGTTACATAAGCTTCTGTCACCCGGCTAGCTAAAACATCATGCAGCTCCACAGTAACAGATTTTTCTTCAACACTTAGACAATTTTCATTAATTCTTCGACTGCTGACTTTTTCAACTGCATTTATTGCACCTGCAATCATTCTTTACACATTAATTAGACACGACATCCTTATTAGGGTTTATGCAATTAATTTTCAAACATGATTAGGGCAACAAATTTAAACACAATTAATTTCTTCATTCAATTTTTCAACAAAAATTTAATCTTCATTTTTTTTATTAATTTTCTTTCCTCAAATGTCATATTTTGCACATTTTGCACCACCAATATTTCTATATCCCGAAGCATTTTCATTAAAAATAATCACAAGACTATAGGTTCATTTTTATCATAAACAACACATTTGCTTTCATTAGCCACTTGATCCTTACATTCAACACATGGTTTTTCGATTTTCCTTTTCTTTTTATAAAAACAAAAATGTTTTCCAACTTATTTCTTGATATTTTTGATATATTTTTGCACTTTTTCTTCATTTATTTCTCCTCCTAAAATTGAAATTTCTTGAAATTTTAAGTTTTAAAAAGAATGTCAACATGTTAATAAAGAGTCCACATGCCTGCACACACAAAGCACACACATTAAAATAAATACATATGCAATGCAATGAATCAATATATCGCAGTGAGATCATACAATACATCATCTGAACATGTTTCGCAAGTTTTGAATAGATATTTGACTTATGTTCGATTGAGTGATGATATGAAAACATATCAATTAGCTCGAGTTGGCACACTTACTTTTTCAGTATCATGATGAGATTAAGGTTCAATTAAAATGACTTATGTGACCCACATGTATACATATGTCAACATATTTCCGTATCAACAACAACCCAAATGCATGTTGCACAAAAACCTAGTCACTTACAAGCATACACAGTGTGGAATTTGGGTTCTAATTGAATTTGGTCCAATTTAGGACTTCTTTTGAATTCCATTTTGGAATTTTTCTTTTTCCTATTTTTCCCCTTGGGAATCTTCTAAATTTTATTTTGGAATTTGATTGGTGACGGTCCGCATTTAGGACTCTTTTGTTCCATCTTTGGGAATCTTTTGTTGCACCTTGAAGCTCAAAAGAGACTTCGTGTGAGACTTCATGTCTTTGGGTACCACAACAAAGAAGCTCACGATGCGGTTCATCACACTGAATAAGTTGCATCGTTACCCGGTTATGTTTAAATAACATCACAAGAAGTTCATCAAAAGATATATATTTAGACATGTATATCAATGAAACTTAACACAAAGATCATTAAGTTTAGGTTTGTCAACAATGAACTTACTTATTCAGTCTAATTGCCTGAGCTGTCTCGCACATCAATTTACACTAATCAGTCTTTATTATTAAAAATGATGTAACAGATAATGTCTAGTGTATCTATCATTTCTCACTATTGCAATTCAGATTCTTATGACATGATTTTTCTTTTTGTTTTCATTTCCTTTTTCTTTTTCATGCACACTCACAATGTAGGAACAAAAAGGCATATGAATCAATAACTGACATCGACTTATTATATTTTCTGATTTTATATTTTCTGATTTTATATTTTTTTTTTCATAAAAAAGAATTAATCATGGTTAATAAACCCAATGGATTGAATTAAGAATTCAAACCGTCCTAACAAAAATGGTTTTGTGAAAAGATCTGCCAGTTGTTTGTCGGTATGAACTTTAATCAAAATTATTAAACCTTTTTCAGAGTTGTCTCTGAGAAAGTGATATCGAATTTCGATATCTTTTGTTATCGAGTGTTGAACAGGATTAGCAATAATGAACAAAGCAGCAATTTGTCTATGTAAATAGGAGTTTTGAGAAAGTTAAACCCGTAGTCAAGCAACTGATTTTGTAACCACAAAACTTGAGAACATCCCGCAGATGCAGCGATGTACTCTGCTTCAGCAGTGGATACGGAAACATTGGTCTGCTTTTTGCATTGCCATGAGACTAGGCGAGGACCTAGAAACTGACATCCACCTGTGGTCGATTTCCTGTCAAGAGCACAATCACCAAAGTCACTATCAGAATAACTATATAATTAAAAATTTCCTTCATCAGGATACCATAACCCGAGATTAGGTTTCCCTTTGATATATCTGAATATATGTTTGACAACAATCAGGTGCGACTCTTTTGGATCAGACTGATATGTGGCACATACACATACAACATACATGATGTCTGGTCTTGATGTAGTGAGATACATCAACGAATCGATCATTGATCTGTAAAGTGTTTGATCAACAGATTTGCCTTTTAGACCAGGTTGGATTTTGAAGTTAACATCAGAAGGAGTTCTAATAGTCTGACAATCTTGCATCTTGAACTTCTTCAGCAACTTTTCAAACTTTGATTGGTTGATAAAGATTCCGCCTGCTGACTTATTTACTTGCAATCCGAGAAAAAAATTAATCTCCTCCATAGAAGTCATCTGAAATCTGGACTTCATAATTTCCTCGAACTCTTTGCACATGGATGAACTTGTTGATCCAAAGATGATATCATCAACATACACTTGAGCACATAAAAGATCTTCATTATCCCGCTTCATGAATAAAGTTGGATCAATCTGACCTCTTGAAAAACCATGTTCCAGCAAATGTTTAGATAACGTCTCGTACCAAATTTTTGGAGCTTGATGTAGACCATATAAAGCTTTGCTCAATTTGTATACACGATGTGGATACTCAGGGTCTTCGAAACCTGGAGGTTGCCTGACGTACACATCATCGGTAATTGGTCCATACAAAAATGCACCTTTAACATCCATTTGAAACACTTTGAACTTCATGAATGAGGCATAAGCTAGAAAAATGCGAATAGCTTCAAGTCGAGCGACCGGAGCAAACACTTCTTCATAGTCAATACCGTCTTCTTGAGTGTAACCTTGTGCAATTAGTCTGGCTTTATTTCCGACAACAATGCCACGTTCGTCTGGCTTGTTCTTGTACAACCATCTTGTACCAATAGCATTTTCTCCTTCAGGTAAGTCCACTAATTTCCAAACTTCTTGCTTTCTGAACTGAAGCAACTCCTCTTGCATGACTTCAATCCAACTGTTATCTTGCAGCGCCTCTAAAATGTTATTCGGTACCATTTGAGAAAGAAAACATGAATAAAGACAAACGTTTGCATGTTCAGCCGGACTTCTCATGGTTCTTTGATTCAAAGGTCCTATAATCTGAGAGATAGGATGATTCCTATGGACACGATGAGTTGGAATTTCTTCACCTTGTATTTGAGTCTCCAGATTAAACTGATTCAGATTCGGTAGATCTTTTAGAATTGTAGAAGTATGCAGAGTAAAATTAGGAACTTGTTCTGGTGAATAGATGAAGTAATCAAATGTTTCTGGAACTACTTCAACATTCGGATCTGATGATGGTTGAGTATGAACAGATCCACCATCATTAGGAGAATTTTGCTTATTCAAAACATCATCAAGATTGTTCGATTCCTGATCTTCTTGAGAACCTGATGGACCCTGGTCGTGATTTGGAGATACAGTGTTAGGATTGTGAAATGAAATGAAAGGATACTCAGAATTGAGATCATTATCTTCGTTATTGTCTGAATCATCACTGGAACATCCTAAGTCTCTGGTTTCCTTCTTTGATTTTCCTGAAAAATCAAGTAAGTTAGAGTTGAAAGATTTGGATAACGAATCCAAATCAAATAACCATTCGGGACCATGAGCCACTGACGGAAAGAATTTTCTAAAAACTTAACGTTGATAGTTTCACGAACAACATTTGTTTTTCAGTTAAAACCCGATAAGCTTTCGAAACAGATGAGTATCCTAAGAAGATTTTGACTCAAATTTACCGAGATGATCACTTAAGTTTAAAATCGACACAGGACAACAAAATGCTTTCAAATATGAAATATTCGGTTTCCTTCCAAACAATAACTCATAAGACGTTTTATGTTTATCCTGAACCAATAAAGTCCTGTTTTGTACAAAGCAGGCAGTAGCAATAGCTTCGTCCCAGAATGTGATAGGGATTTTGGCATCTGCGAGCATGGACCTTGCTGCTTCGATTAGTGTCCGATTTTTCCGTTCTGCAACTCCATTCTGTTGAGGAGTTCTTGGAGCACTAAATTGGCTCGCAATTCCTTTTTCTGCACAAAATGAGTCCACATTAGCATTTATAAACTCAGTTCCATTATCACTTCTCAAGATTTTTACTTTAGATTCTAACTGATTTTCAACTTTGATAATGAATTCTTTTAACAACTCAACAGTTTCAGATTTAACATGCAAGAAATAAACCCAAGAAAATCTAGTAAAATCATCGATGATGACTAAACAATAAGATTTCTTTCCGATGCTTTGAACATTTATTGGTCTAAAAAGATCCATATGTAGCATCTATAATGGTTTTGAAATGGAGTTTTCTAGCTTGGACTTAAAAGACATTCGGTGTTGTTTTCCTTTCAAACATGCTGGACAGAGATCAGTTGTCGAGAATTTCTTTGAATGTATTCCCACAGCATGATTTCCAGTGACCAGTTTGTACATGTTTCTGAAGTTTGAATGGCCCAGCCGTCTATGCCATAGCTGACTCTCATCATTGATGCATGAGCAATGAGACACGTGGTTTCGGTTTCAGCATCAATCTGAGACATATCAAGTTTGTACACGTCTCGATCTCTTGGAGCTATAACGACAACCCACTCATTGTCAATCTTAAAACCTGGTTTGAGTATGTAACAAAAATAATCATCAAATAATGTTGAATATGATTTGCCACAAATTTGAGATACACTTAGCAAATTAAAGTTAAAATGGGCGCAGTAGTTGACTTTATCAAAGCTAATAATCCCATTTGACACGGTTCCTTCACCAGTGATTTTTCCACAAGTGTCTCCTCCAAATGCAACATGTGTACCATTCTTTTGCTTAAAATCCTGAAGCAAGGCATGATTGCCTGTCATATGCCGGCTGCACCCACTATCAACAATCCATGAGTTGACAGGTCTTCGAGGGCGCACCTGCATTTCAACAATTACTTAGTTAGTTTGGTCAACCCAGGCCCACATGGTCTTAGGTTTTCCGAATCTATCTGTAAAAGTAACTTGCTGATAATGTAAGTTATTAAAACTTGATTCATTTGAGAGATTTGGTTGAAAACGGTTTCTGCCACTGGCTTGGTTAATTTGCTTTCTTCTTAAAGCTGAAAACATTTCCTCTAACTTAGGATCAAGGTTGTTTTCATTTCTTTGATTTCGAATCATCAAAGCTCTTGGTGTGAATCTGTTAACCTGAAAGTTTCTTGATGAAGTCTCATCAAAACCAGAATTGATTCTTTTGAAAGGTTTCGAATCAAGAGAATGAATTTGATTTGTTTTTTGAAAACCAACAGATTGATTTCTTGAAACATTTTCAAAACTAGTCATTTCTCTTGATGAGGTTTTTCGAAAGAAACAATCTACAGTATCATGATTTCTCATTTCACAAATGTCACAGAAGTTGTTATAAAAACATTCTTCTAAAGATTGAGTTCTTTAATCACAGTAATCGCAGTACCTGTTAAAAAAACTCAGCAGTAGCATGGTTATAACGATCACAAATCTCACAATGTTTCTTACTAATCTTAAAGAGCCTGTTGTAAACTTTTGATGTTGAACCAACATGTGATTCATTAACAAACTTGTTAATTTTAAAGTTAACTTGGATCTTGTATGGAGATTATGGTTGTGACTTTGATTTCTTGTTATCAGATTGTGTTTTTGCTTTGGGAACATGATTTGATTTTGAAACATCCTGCTTAGTTACCTTCTTGGATTCAAATCTTTTATCATTGACAGTGGAAGTCTTATGACCTGAACCTGATTTCAGACCAGAGTTAGATTTGATCTTTGAATTTGTTTGGTTACCATGAGTTGAATTCATATAAAAAATTCCTGCTGACACAAACTTGATTGGTTTGATTTTTGACACTTTCTTTGTCACAGGTTTTACAAATTCTGCTTTGACAGCTTGAGCATTGGTATTGGTATTTGATGTTATGACCTTTTTACCTTTTTACTGTTTCATTTCAGATTGATTGTTTAACAGTTTCGGTTTCTGAATCTTAGCTTTTGAAACATCATTCTTTTTCACTGTTTCCTTTTGAATCAACTGGTCAGCAACACGAATTTGCTGCTCCTTTTTCCACTTGATGTATTCTGGATCGTTGTATCCCGAGAATTCTACTTCATCCTTCACCATTTCTGCTGGTTTCGGATTCAGTTCCGGATATTCAACAACTTGTACCAGAATAGGATCAGATTTGTTACTGGCCTCGTCATCAGCTTCAACAGTCACACTTTCATCTTCTTTCAAACTTTCAATCAACACTTCAGATCCTTCGGATTTAGATTTAGTTTGTTCATTTTCTGGTGAATGATCAAATTCATTGAAGTTTTCTGGTAAAGTGTTTGTGATTGATTTAGGCATTGGTTCATGTTTAAAACCCAACCCTGTTTTGTTTTTGTTTCCTCTTTCACTTACAAGTTGTTGTACCATTGTTTTACAACTTTTCACTTTTGACAATTCTACTTGTGTCACAGCATGTGCAACTTTCTCTTGTTCAAAGTTCTTTGTCATTTCTTCAAGTTGTTTGGTTACAAGTTCCAGTTCTTTCAAGGTTTCTTTCCATGAATCTTTAAGTGATAATGTCTTATCATCAGAAATTTTGTGATCAATTTTAAGTTGTTCATGAAGTTTTTCATGTTTACTTAATTTATCACCAATTTTAAATGAATGATTTCGATAATGTTCCACCTATTTGATACATTCTTCAGAACATAACCTGTTTTTCACATCATCTGGCATAGGAACATAATTAGGGGGTAATTCGATACTAACCTTTGGTTGATTTCACTCAGCAGATGAGAAAGACTCTTCCGAGGTAGCCATAAGAGCAATCTCTTATTCAGATTCTTCAGTTGGATCTGACTTTACACTCCAATCATATTCTTCTGAATCTTGACTGACATCATTAACCACTTGCAAATCTCCTTCTTCTGACCAGTCTTCTTCTTCAATTTCACAAATAAGTGGCAAACTTGAAGTAAGATCAGCTGTAAACTGTTCCGCATAAGCACTCCAGTCATATCCATCTTTGACACTGACCACTAGTGCTTTGTTCTGATCTTCAGGCTGTTTACCTTCATCTTTTAGTTCTGGCATTGGAAGACTTTGATTTGGTTTCTGAATGAATCGTTGATTTCTGTTTTGATAGCTTGAAGACTGTTGTAAATTCTGACTTTGACCTTGATGCTGATTCTGTCCACTTGAACTTGCTTGACCATTATAACTCTGATTCTTAGGAGCTTTACATTCCCTCGAAAAATGACCATAGCAGTTACAATTGAAGCATCTAGCCTTTGACTTGTCAAAACCAACGGTCTTGTTTGCATTTGGCTTGTAACTACGGATAACATACGCATGTTTCTGAGTTCGGTATGTAACCATAACCATTTGCCAATTTAAGTCCATCTCTTCAACGTCATCAGGATCCATTTCAAATAGGTCTTGAAGAACAACATCTAATTGAGTCAAATGACTTCCCTGATAAGCCTGAAAGCTTGCCATGAATGCAGTGAAAGCATTTTTAGTCTCATCATCTTGTAACAAGATGTTCATGACATCTTTTACTTTTGCTTGAACTGTTGAGGTTGAACTTTCATTTTCGGCTTGAGATTTCATTGGTTGAACTTGAACTCTTGGTGAAGATTGAGGTTAAGAGTAAATTGGTGAATTAGATTGATACGACGAATCAACGTAAAAGCTAGCACCAGCAAACAAATCACCCTCATCATCAGATCTAATAGCATCTTGAGCAAGAAATGCATTCTCAACTGTATTTGAAGGATTCACCACAAACTTATACTGGGCATGAGAACTTGATCTGTCGGTATTTCTTGAACTTTCATCGATTTCAACTTCTTCAATCTTTGCTATAAGAAGATCTAAGTCCATTGGGAACTTTTCTGTATGCTTCAGCAAAATCACCGTTTGTTTCCATGAGGATGTTTGAACTTGATCTGTCAGTATTTCTTGAACTTTCATCGATTTCAACTTCTTCAATCTTTGCTATAAGAAAATCACCGTTTGCTATAAGAAGATCTAAGTCGATTTCAACTTCTTCAATCTTTAAACCTTCTCCATATTGTCACGCTTACCTTATTTTGTCAATTCGGTGTTTGTTGCACTCATGAAAACTATTGACTTGAAGTGGCATCTCGTGGAGATTGATACTGATGGTATTCTCGTTCTACACAAAGACTGCGTTTGAATACTAACACAAACACAACCTACAGTTTGTAAATAATCAAGTATTATATGAATACCATATCTCTCTTATACATCCTACATTCGGAATAATATAAATTTTCTTATAAATAATCACAAATCAATAAGCATTATAAAACTTAAGATTAAAGCCTATGATGGGAGACAAACTAGGGTGATTGTGTAAGGTAAATTGACGATTACGGGTGCGCGACGTAATGGTGAATTTACAGGTACATGATGATCCTGAAAAAGTGATGGGAAAAAAAAAAACTTGTCATGTAGGTTACAACCAAAACCTAAAAGTGAAGAACCAAATAACACAGACTCACCTGAAACAAAACTCCATCTCTAAGTAACGTACTGGTATCAAGTTTATCCTTAGTTAACACTTATAAAAAAAAATCCACATGCGAAAGGTAAACACCTACATTACACCTATGTGTAGTACACAATTATAATATCACCTTCCAATATAAACTTCTACCTTGCTAATGCCACACACTCATGATACAATGGAATGCCTTAAATTCTGGTCAGTGTGTTATGACCCTTTACCCAAAGCTGATAACAACTTAATATCATGGTTTCCTCAATCGAGCATTAAACAAATCTTGTAATAGTAGGGTTACTAGGAGGAGCCCTATAAAACTACGATTTATTTGGAAAACTACTTCCTGTCATAATAAACCAACCACATAAGATCTCACATACATGATCACTTCTCGTGAATGGCATTGCAATCACTATTTGCATCTCCAATGTTGTACAACACGCTTTGGATCTAACGCTTAACATTATCTATATATACAGTACATCGAAAAACATATTCAAATCACTCTACCAAATAATTCACGTAACA